>CM065598.1:22260154-23550258 GCA_033119425.1 Bufotes viridis | reverse complement strand
ATATTACTAATAACAGATTTTAATGTAGCCTTTGCAGATACTCATGACATATTGTTCTTGAAGAATTGTCAAAGGTCGCCTTCTTACATGGCAGCTCTATTATGGCTTTATTGTAGCTAATTCTGAGCTTTATATGTTTTGTTTTCTCTTTGTTCAATAAAAATAGAATTGAGAAAAAATTACTTATATAGTGTCAGACTCTTGATTAAAGGGGTTCTCCAGGATTAGGAAAACATGGCTGCTTTCTTCTACAAACCGTGCCACATCTGTCCATGGGTTGTGTCTGGTATTGTAGTTTGGCTTCATTGAAGTGAATTCATTAAAATTCATTGAGCTGCAATTCCACCATACAACCTGTGGGCAGGTATTGAGATGTCTAATATTGGACAACCCCTTTAAGTTGTTAAATTCCAAATAATTGATATGCACAGATGAATCCCTTCTTTTAAATTGCAATCCTAGACATGTTCTTTCTTGGAGGAGAGTGCAGATGGACATTGCGGTTTCTGCCATGGAATATGGCTGCAGATTTTGTTTTTGTGAAATCCGCCATATAGGTGGGGCCTTAAAGTGACCCTCCACAACAAACTGAAAGTTCCACTTGTCAGAAAAGGGGTACACCCAGATTTTTCCTGTGGATTGATGATTACCGCTAAGGCCTCCATCTGTCTGTCCAAGCAGTCCTTAAAGGGGTATTCTAGTTGTTTCAAGTTATCCCCTATCCTGGTGGGGGTCCTACCTTCGCTATCTCCGGAACTCCCATAGAAATTAATGGAGCGGCCACAGGCACTTGCGACTGGCCGCTCTGTTCTCCTTTCTCATGATCGTGGGGGTCCCAGCAGTAGAATACCCCTGGAATACCCCTTTAATTCCTGAGTTGCTTTTGGAAGCCTACGCCAAAGAGAGAGGTAAATCTCCTAGGGTGCAAATACAATGTGTAATGTACATTTATTGCCCAAAGTTTTGAAACTGACACAAATTTTGGTTTTCACAAAGTTTGCCGCTTCAGCACTGCTTCTTATGCTTCTTAAATCTTTTTGTCAGATGTTTCTATGGTATGCAGAAGTACAAGTATTTCATAAATTTTTTGTAAATTTTGACAAATAATGACTATTTCCAGTGCTGACCCTTCTTTTTCAAGACTTTCTGCATTTCATAAAAACTCATTCAAAATATTGCAACGTCTGGAAGTACCCTAAGGCTACGTTCACATTTAGCTTTGTGATCCGGTCAAATGCTGCTCCAAAACCAACCACAGATTAAAAGCCTGTTTCAAAAAGCAAACCTATACCCGCTGAATATGCAAAGTATGAAGACATGGCAGGTATCACAATTCAAGTAAAGCCCATATCAAATGTTCCGTGAATGGTCAGTTGTCTGTATGTACAGATTAGAGATGAGCAAATTTCTTGAAATTTAATTCAGGTCCAATTCTAATAGGTCAGAAAATATTATTCTATGAAGGACCTGAATCGACCATTCTCCAATTGGCCTGAAAATTGGTATATGTCACTTTGAGGTCTCCTCTCTTTTTCCTGCATTTTTGCTCTCTTCCCCACTATAAGCTCTTTAACCCAATGACAGCAATAGCAAATAATGTCAGAGTGACACTGACATATCTAGCTATGGATAAACGCATGGTTCATGGTGTTACCAAATAGTGTGGATTGAAAACACACATTACCGTTGGACTTCTCATGCCTTTTAAAATTAAAAACACACAGTGTTATAGCAAAAAACAGTGGCTTGTTCTGAACAATACACTGAACTATACACTGCTATTGATTCAAATGTGTTGGTGCACTTAGAAATGGTAGAAATATTGCAACAAGTTTTTGGGAAACAGCAAAAACTGCTGTTGGTGCACTAAAATACATTTATTGCGCAAATATATAAACTGTAGAAGCTTTGCAACAGGTTTTTGGAAAGAAAAAGACACAATTTTACCACATATGAAGCAAACAATATGCTGCTGGGGATGCGCCCATAAAACACTTATGATTAATGGAAGAAAGGCTCCAGCTCCTCCGGTGAAGTAAAAAAATTTATTTAAGCGTAAAAATTTCCAGTGCAGGTAAGAACAAACTGTCTACGCGTTTCGGACCTTCACATAGTGGTCCTTAATCATGACACAGTTTCGTGATTAAGGTCTACTATGTGAAGGTCCGAAACGCGTAGACAGTTTGTTCTTACCTGCACTGGAAATTTTTACGCTTCAATAAACTTTTTCACTGCACCGGAGGAGCTGGAGCCTTTCTTCCATTGTTCATCTCTTGTCAAGGCTGTGGTTCCATGCTCATGGGTTAAGCAGGAAGGTGAGAGCTAATTGCTAGGGATAATATTTATACTGGAGGACACTATTGGGGGCATTTTATATACAGGGGGCACTGTGTGTGTGTGGGGGGGTTGCTTATATATACTGGGGCCATTATGGGGAGCTATGATAGATACTGGAGGCAATAGGGTGGCTATTATTTGTACTGGGGGCACTGTGGGTGTGTATAATATAGACTGAGGGCACTGCAGGGCTTCGGATGTTCCAAAAATAAAATAAAAAACTATGATGGCCGTGAAAAATTGATGCAAAATGGCCAATAAAAAAATGGATGCACACATGGATGCAGAATGGCCATGAAAAACTTAATGGCAGTTTTTTTCACTATTGTGTGAATGTAGCCTAACTGTCCCTTATGATAAAATCTGACTTTCTACCCAGTAATTCAAAGACCGCATCTGTTTTATGTTGCGCTTATTGCGGATCCGCAAAATGCGGATGCGGTCCGCAGGCATCCTGCAATTTTCACGGGACCCACAGTAAAAAACAAAGACTATTCTTGTCCGCAAAACGGACAAGAATACGGCAGGTTCTATAATTTGTAGCCCGACTGCACAGATGTAGACAGCACACTGTTGATATCCATGTGCTGTCCGTTTCTTTATTTTGTGGACCCAAAGAAATGAATGGGTCTGTGTGCAATCCGCAAAAACGCAGATCGGACAGGGACCAGAAATACGGTCATGTGCATGAGGCTTAACAGACCAGCCAATATCTTCCCTTTTGATTGGCTGTCCACCAGCGATGGCCCCCGCCGAGGTCACGTGATCCTATGTCTTCATCTTCCCTACTCGGTTTCCCTCGCTAGCGATTCGTCCGAAGGGAACTACCAAAACGTTGGATTCGTTTAGAAGAAGAACTTCTGTAAAATTCGTGACAATTGGTTAGTTTGGAATCGATTTGCTCATCTCTAGCACAGACCTATGGTTTCCCGTTCGCATCCATAAAATAAATGTTCAAGGACCAAAAGGTGACTTCATCCTAATCACCAAAGAGACATTTTCATTAGATAGCTTAATTAAGTTAAATAGACTGAATTTCAACTACTTAACACATTTTAACCTACAAATTATCACCTTTTGCTCATTCAGATTATACATCGGAGTGCGAGGCAATTAATGGTCTGCAGTGAATGTCCCTTTTATCATGCCAGTTTAACGGGAACAGTCAGATCAGGAATTTTAAACTGA
Organism: Bufotes viridis; assembly: GCA_033119425.1. NCBI lineage: Eukaryota > Metazoa > Chordata > Amphibia > Anura > Bufonidae > Bufotes > Bufotes viridis. The sequence continues at coordinate 23,546,733 of CM065598.1, read as the reverse complement.
AATAATTATATTACTTAAAAGAAAACATTGCGGTTTTATTCATCAGACGTCTCCCAGCTGCGCCATAAGCAACATGAAATGCTAGACGGCCTGTCAACCACTATATCGCAGTATAATAGGGGGGCTGAGGATGGAGGGGTATTTCCTTGACCTGGAATAAATGGTATGTAAAGACAGAGCTAACGAAGGAAATATGGAGCCGCTGCTTTCATTTTCCGAAAAATGAGCCCTGGAATCTGATTGGCTGCTGTCAGTCAGCTCCTACCTTTTGACCTATTTCATTGGGGGAGATTTATCAAAACCGGTGTAAAGAAAAGCTTACTTAGTTGCCCATAGAAACCAATCAGATTGATCCTTTCATTTTCCAAAGGAGCTCTGAATAATAAAAGGTGGAATCTGATTGGTTGCTATGGGCAACTAAGCCAGTTTTCCTTTGCGCCAATTTTGATAAATCTCCCCAATAGTGCTCTCTCTTCAGAAGTGGCATGTCACTTCTTTGAAGCTTTTTTGATGGCATGTTCCCATGCCTCCCGTGTCCCTCGTTTGAAGGGACATTTACTCCTTTTGACCTAAGTCCCTCTTAAAGGGTCACTGAGTTTTTGGAAAACTTTTTGAGACACACCAAAAGTTTTGATTGTAGGGGGATAGGGGCTGAGACCCCCACCGATCAATAGAACGAGGACAGAGAAGCTCTTACATATCGCCCTCTCTCTCCTTGCTTGAGAAAGTCTATGGGCCAATCTCCTGCAGCGAGTCCACCTCAGCACCCGGACCCCCACCGATCAAAACCTTTGATATATCTCTATGACATACTAAAACTTTTCTGAAAACTCATTGTGACTCTCTAAATGTCTCTCTTTTTGACCTGAGAAATAAATATACATTAACCCTTAGAGGACAGGGCAATTTTCCATTTTCACTTCCTCCCTTCCCAGAGCAATAACTTTTTTATTTTTCCATTCACATAGACATTTGAGGGTTTGTTTTTTGTAGGGAAATTGTACTTTCTAATTCTACCATTTAATATTGCATACGATGTAGTGGGAAGCTGGAAAAAAAAATTCCAAATGAAGTGAAATTGGAAAAAAACTACAATTATGCCAGTTTTATTGGTTTCGTTTTTAAGGCATTCCCTTCATCCCCTGGGTCAGTATGATTAAAGCAATACCACATTTATATCGTTTTTATTGTATTTTAATACTGAAAAAAAAAAATTGGGGCCGGCGATCTGTAGTTATTGATACCATTTTGGAGTGTGTGTGACACTTCTTTTTCAATTTTTGGAGAGGTGAAGCAACAAAAACACTGTTAATCAGCCTTTTTTTTTTCCATTACACAATGGTCACCAAACTTTTTTGAACCAAGGAACAGTTTAATGCAAGACAGTTTTTCCAGGGGCCGGGAGAGGGGATTGTGGGGAGCGAGTAGTTAAATAACTGAATCCCACGCATAACAAAACATGAAGTGCATATTAAACACTATAATAATGACATTTAAAATAGTTGGAAAAAGCTTGTTTCACACTGCCGGCATAATTTGGGCAGGCTGTTCTGGCAGAGAACAGTCTGCCGGAGCTATATGAATCCGACATAGTTGGATGTTACCGGAAGGCCTACTGGTCCCATTGACTACGGAGCGGTAATTGTTTGGCTGAATACGGGCATATTTGCAGGGTAGTGGCAAGATCTCAGCCAGACCCCATTACAGTCAATGGGGCCAGCGGACATTCCAGTAACATCTGGCAATGCCGGAACCACATAGCTCCGGCAAGCTGTTGTCTGCCAGAACAGCCTGCAGGAACTACTGTATGCCAGCGGTGTGAAGCAGGCCTTGCATATAACATTCTTATCTGCCTGCCTTTATTTCAGGCTGGTGTAGTAACATTACCTGTATTTGGAGCATAAAACGGACTTAGGGCTCATGCACAAGACCGTATTATGTTTCCTTGTCCTCCAAAAGCTGTGGGATGCACTGTAGTCAGCATGGCTCCGGATACCTGTGACAACCAACCAGGACCTTATTGAGTCACTCCCAGCCTGTCTAGCTGCTGTCCATGCTGCACACGGCGGTTACTCTGGATAATAGCTGGAGGTCATAAGGTGACTCAACTGTGTCGAGTCACACAGGGCGAGGGGAACATTTTGGTAACTGACCCTTCAGCAAGTGATGAACCACTCCCACCGTCCGTAGATTACTTGAGTTTTCCAAGACTTTGATACTGATGACCTGTCCTCTGGATAGGTCATCGGTATCTGATCGGTGGGCGTCCGACACCAGGGACCCCTCCCAATCAGCTGTTTGAGATGGCACCAGTGCTGGAGGTAGCGCTGTAGCCTTCTCTCAGGTCACTAAGCACAGCGCTGTCCATTGTATAGTGGCTGTGTTTGGTATCGCAGCTCAGCCCCGTGATGAACATGACGTCACATGGTCTAGGCTAAGCTGCAAGAAAGCCGTGGCGCTACTGTCGGTGCCAGTGTGTTCTCGAACAGCTGACTGGTGGGGGTCCAACACCTGGACCCCCTGTCAATCAGATACTGATGACCTGTTCAGAGGATTGATCATCAGTATAAAAGGCTCAGAAAACCCCTTTAAGTTGCACTCGTCGAACCCCACTAATTGCCCCACCCCTCCGAAACAGACCAATGCCTGACTCTTAGCTGTTTGAAATCTAAAAATGAACACCTTCATGCCTTCCAGTTTACCCCTAAGTCAAGCCGCATTTCGCTACAGCTGAGCCCCGCTCCACTATTCCTCATTGGAGATGAGAGAAGTTTTGAAAAATTTGCAAGCTTCGCTGAAGTTTGACAAGAAATTCCATTTGTTACGAATTAATTTGCTGTGTTAAAACCCTATTCAGCCTATCAATTAATTGGACCGTTTTTAAAGGCTGCTTAGACAGAAGTGCACCCGTCTAAAGGCCGTTAAAAACGGTAATACGCTAGTGCTATATGGCCTTTTGGGGTTAAAAATAAATTAAAAAAATCACCTTATCCACTTGCTTGCGCAGAGGCAGTCCGCTCCTCTCTTGATTGAAAAAGAGCTGCCGAAGGATCTGCGCTGAGCGTGATGACGTCACCGCGCGCTCCCAGCGTGATCAGGTCATCACACTCTGCGCAGGTCCTTCAGAATCAAGAGAGGAGCGGACTGCCTGTGCGCGTGCAAGTGGATGAGGTTTTTTTTTTCTTCTGTTCTTTCTAAGATAACTCCAGCCATATTTTAAGAAATATGATTGGTTACTACGAAGCGCGAGGAAATCCGGCTTCGTTTAAAATCAATTTTTTGCTAAAATCTGGACCGAATTCCACTTTGGATGCTTTGCTTTGCTCAATACTACTCTTCAAACCCTGTAAGAAAAATCAGGCTATAGCTATTTATACCATCCCGCCTCCTGTATGTTCCATCTTTTCAGGCTTTGATTGACTCCTCCATTAAATGTCTGATTTTTGGTTTGTTCTCTAACATTTTAGAGGTAATTTACACTCCGTTTTCAGTGCAGTCAATTATAATATACCTTGAAGTTATTTTTACTAGATGCCAAGCATACGTCTAGCTTGTAACACAACACAGAGACTAAAGCAATTATTAAACATTACTCACTCGGAATCAATCAAGGAGAAATAGGTAACTCCGCTTCTAGTAGGTAACGACGCGCTGCAGCCAATCAGGTGCCTCGCTTTGTCCTTTAGACACTTTTCATGAGTCTGCTGCAAGGCCGAGTTCACACATCGCAGCAGCAGGTGTTTGTGTGCATGTTGTGTTTGTTTTTTTTTAATCAATCCTGTGATCAGATTTTTTCAATATTAGTAAGATACATCCAAGAGCCACATATTTTAACGTTTGAAATTTTAAGACTCAAACCTCCCCAGTACATTTACATAGGCCAGGGGTACTCAAGAACTTTTTATCAAGGTCTGGGTAAAGGTTCAAAATGAAAAAAACAAAAAAAACACAGGGGCGTTCAACGTTTGTTTTTTTTTTACAATAGGCCACGCCTCTAATCCCAGCCAAAAATCCCTTTATGACCCCCTACACATTAATGATGCCCCCACACCGTAAGCATGCCCGTTAGTGTCCCTCAGACAGTAATGATGCTCTTTAGTGCCCTTCAGACAGTAATGGTACCCCTATGTGCCCTTCCCCCTCGCAGTAGGATGTCTGTTAAAGGGGTTGGACATTTGGGGCATATCACTAGGTTATGCCTCCAATGTCTGATAGGTGCAGGTCCCACCTCTGGGACCCATACCTATGCTTAGAACGGAGCCCACAAAGTTCAGGGGGGCGCAGCAGCATGCTTAGCTATTTTTAGAAGGCACATTGAAGGGAATGGGAAGAGCACCGCTCATGCGCAGCCGCCCTTCATTCATTTCTATGAGACTGATGGAAATAGCAGAGGGTGTTGGTACGCCCCCTGAATTTTGGGGGCTCTGTTCTAAGGATAGGTGTGGGTCCCAGAGTTGAGACCACAACTATCATACATTGGGGGCATATCCTAGTGATATGCCCCCAATGTCCAAAGTGGGTCAAATCCTTTAAGTGCCCCACACACAGCAGGGCGATTCCTTGGAGCTCCTATACAGTATGATGCTTTAGTGCCCCTGACACAGTATAATGGCCCCTAAGTTTCTCCCCATACAGTATAATACCCCTTAGTAACCCCTACTAAGTAGGATGCCCCCTAAGTGCCCACCTCATAGCAGGATGATGCCTTGTTGCCCCTCAAACAGTATGATACTCCCTTCAAAGAGCGATGATTTTGAAGTTCCTCCCACATAGTGATGCCCCGTAAGTGCCCCAATACAAAGTGATGTCCTCTAAGAGCCTTCCAGACCATATGCTGTCACCTTACGTGCCCCCTTGCACACACAGTGATGCCCCATATTGCCTCCAATTTAATTAGTCACCTACCCACATTCCTCCGACGAACAGGTCTACCTCCTGTCCGTGCTGTGACTGTCGGTGACGCAGCGTAGTGGGCAACATAACATCACTGCATCGCACTGACCAATGATGGCAAGGGAATAGTGAAGCAGGTAGCTGACGGCAGGGCGGGCAGGGGTCCGGACAGCTAACATCTGCTGTATGGATTTGTCCCCCAGGTATAGGCTGTTAGCACAAGCATTAAAGGGGTTGTCTGGGATCAAATATATATATATATATTTTTTTTAAGTGTCCTCCCTATTAACAGCTGAATCAAGGTCCCCCTATATGTTTTTAGGTATTTTCGCCATTTCTACATGGCTCCGACGGTCCCCCACGCATTGTGCACATCTATGTTTATTTTTGCCTAACTTCCTGCCGCACTGTGGTTTCCAGCGCGTGGCATCACGTGGTTTCATCTCCGCTGTGACTCCGCCCCCTCATTAATATTCCACTTCCTGCGGCACATCGCCACCTACTCCGTGCCTCCTTCATTCATAATAAAGCGCCCGGGCCAGAGGGGCGTGGCTGAGCACGCCTTGTTAACGCCCATCCAGGCACTGTAAATAATTGACGTGGCTGAGGGTGACGTCACCGGGCTCCCTGCGAAGTGGAAGAGGCTTTACTCGGTAGAAAGGGACTCGGTACGTCACTAAGTCTTGGAGAGTTGTAGATTTGAAAACATTAGAAATGTCGGGTAAAGGTAGGACAAGCACGATTGTAACATTTAGGGCATTGTTGTACACATACTCCAATCTTCCCAATCCCGGACAACCCCTTTAAAGTGACTGTCCAGGCTGCATCTCCCAGACCGACAACAGCTTGGTTGACATGGTGACTGATTGTTGGTGCTTTGAGCTCCAGCCTGACCGCGGGTCTACTGCCTGGTGCTCCAATGATACTGTGAGTTCTAGCCCGACCGCGAGTCTACTGCCTGGTGCTCCAATGATACTGTGAGTTCTAGCCCATCTACAGGTTTACTGCCTGGTGCTCCAATGATACTGTGAGTTCTAGCCTGACCGCGGGTCTACCGCCCGGTACTCCAATGGTACTGTGAGTTCTAGCCTGACTGCGGGTCTACTGCCTGGTGCTCCAATGATACTGTGAGTTCTAGCCTGACTGCAGGTCTACTGCCCGGTACTCCAATGATACTGTGAGTTCTAGCCTGACCGCGGGTCTACTGCCTGGTGCTCCAATAAAACTGAGTTCTAGCCCATCTACAGGTCTACTGCCTGGTACTCCAATGATACTGTGAGTTTTAGCCCATCTACAGGTCTACCGCCCGGTACTCCAATGATGCTGTGAGTTCTAGCCTGACCGCGGGTCTACTGCCTAGTGCTCCAATGATACTGTGAGTTTTAGCCCATCTACAGGTCTACCGCCCGGTACTCCAATGATGCTGTGAGTTCTAGCCTGACCGCGGGTCTATTGCCTGGTGCTCCAATGATACTGTGAGTTCTAGCCCATCTGCAGGTCTACTGCCTGGTACTCCAATGATGCTGTGAGTTCTAGCCTGACTGCGGGTCTATTGCCTGGTGCTCCAATGATGCAGTAGGTCAATGCTGCTGAGTCGTGGCCATCAAATCCCTTCAATCCCCACAGCTGCTCTTCTGACTAGGCAGGTGGATGCTGATGATGTCACTAGTTGTGCCCACCCACTCCCTGCCTCCCAAGCTGTAGTCCGAAAGTCACTGTGGGTGGGGCAGCTACCACTGGGCTTGCCAGGAAGCCAAATGTGCGCTCTTTTGTACATAGGATTAGGGACAAATATAGATTTTTTTGGCCCATATGTTATATCTAATTTAAAGGGAGTCTGTCAGCAGTTTTGACTATGCCATACTGCTGACAACAGCCCTGGGCAGGGCTGGGATGAGCAGTGTAATCGTACCTATTGAGGAGCTTTTATCATCAGGAGTAGTGAGAATATGAAGTTTTATTCTGCCAGGTTCTGTTTCTGAAAGTGCACTGGAGGCAGAGCTTCGCTGAGTAGCTTGTCTGTAATTTGTCATGCAATTATTTTAAAGCTGTGATTTGGGTGTAAAAAAAAAATGGCATTGTTTGCAAATTTGGCGACCAGAAACCCAAGTGTTGGATTTTTTTTCTTCATGACTGTCGCGTCGCATGACAATCATTAGATGCGATTTCATCACGACACGACAGATGAGCCTCAGCCTTTAATTAGCGGGTAAACACACATGTACCAAAAATGTTTCAGTTTTAAATTTTTTTTAAGGGCTCATGCACACAAATATATTTTCTCTCCGTGTCACTTGCGTTTTTGTTTTTTTGCGGAACATATACGGAAGCATTCATTTCAATAGGTCCGGAAAAAAAACGGAAGTTACTCCATGTGCGTTCCGTTTCCGTATTTCCGTTCCGCTAAAAAATAGAACATGTCCTTTTAGGCCTAATTCACACGTCCGTAGTGTGTTGCGGATCCGGAACACACCTTGCCACCAGCCCTATAGAGATGCCTATATATGTCCGCAATTGCGGGCAAGAATAGGACATGCTCTATATTATTGCGGAGCCGCCGGCCGGAAGATCGGCGGCGCGCTCCGCAAATGCGGATGCAGAGAGCACAGTGGCAGCAGTCTGTAATAAAAGTTCAGCTGGTTGTTACCTATCTAATCGGTGCTGCGAGCGTCAGGGACACGCCCCTAAGGCCCCTTCACACGAACGATACAGATTGGCTCCGGATGCGTTCAGTGAAAACTCGCACTATTTTGCAAACAAGTTCAGTCAGTTTTATCTGCGACTGTGTTCAGTTTTTGCAATGCGTTTTTCACACGCGTAATAAAAAACGGAAGGTTTACAAACATCTCTTAGCAACCATCAGTGAAAAATGCACTGCATCTGCACTTGCTTCCGGATGCAATGCGTTTTTCACCGAAGCCCCTTTCACTTCTATGGGGCCAGGGCTGCATGAAAAACGCAGAATATAGAACATGCTCCGTTTTTCACACAACGCAGAGCTCATGTACACAGACCCATTGAAATGAACAGGTCAGGATTCAGTACAGGTGCTGTGCGTTCATGTCACACATTGCGCCCGCGCGGGAAAACACGCTCATGTGAAAGGGGCCTAGGACTAGGACTACATGGCGACAGCTGTCGCACAAAGGTCACGCAATCATTTTTATAATGATAGTCAATGGTGTTGCACTGTGACACGACAGTCACAAAAAAATCCTTCCATCCAAGTTGGATTTTAGTGCGACTGTCCCGTTGCAACACCACTGACTAGCGTTGTAAAAAATGTTGTGCGACTGGTGCGACATATAGCTCTGCTGCACACACAGCTCCACCGTACACATTACATATGCAGCTCTGCTGCATGCACATACAAACACACACACACAGCCCCACCATACACATTACATATACAGCTCTGCTTCATGCACATACTCTCTCACACACACACACAGCTCCACCATACACATTACATATACAGCTCTGCTTCATGCACATACTCTCACACACACACACAGCTCCACCATACACATTACATATACAGCTCTGCTTCATGCACATACTCACACACACACACAGCTCCACCATACACATTTCATATACAGCTCTGCTGCATGCACATACAAACACACACGCAGCCCCACCGTACTTATTACATATACAGCTCTGCTGCAGGCACATACTCACACACACACAGCCCCACATTACATATACAGCTCTGCTGCAGGCACATACTCACACACACACAGCCCCACCGTACACATTACATATATAGCTCTGCTTCATGCACATACTCACACACAGCTCCACTATACACATATACACAGCTCTGCTGCATGCACATACTCACACACACACACACACACACACACAGCTCCACCGTACACATTACATATACAGCTCTGCTGCATGCACATACTCACACACACAGCCCCACCGTACACATTACATATACAGCTCTACTGCATGCACATTCACACACAGCTCCACTATACACATATACACAGCTCTGCTGCATGCACATACTCGCACACACAGCTCCACTGTATTCATTTCATATATAGCTCCACTGTACACATTACATATCTAGCTCTGCCACATACACACATATACAGTTCCCCTGCACACATTACACATATAGCCCTGCTGCTCGCACATTCACACGCCGTACACATTACATACACTTCTCTCTAGGAAAATTTACACAGACGCTTGTCCTAACCAAGTGCAGGGATGACTCCTCCCACACACGTGATCGATCATGTGGTCATGACATCACAAAGGTCCTTTAGCTCTGTAGGGTCTCCCATAACATCTGCCTTTCCGGGGTGTGAGGAGGTGAGTGATGACCAACATTCCTGGACGTCATGGCGTCAGCTGTGCCCCAGTGTCCTGCTCCATATGGTCCGCTACATTCTACTCTTTCCTTCAAGGGGACTGAGCCTGGGAGATGGATTAGTACTGGTGCAAACCACGAGTAGTCCAGTTGCCCATAGCAACCAATCAGATTCCTCCTTTTATTTTTCAAAGGCTTTTTGGAAAATGAAAGTGGTGATCTGATTGGATGCTGTGGGTGACTACTCCACATTACTTAGCACTGCTTTTAATACACCCTTCCTGCCCTCTGTATATCCTAATAATATACCACCAATGTTTGAGGTGGGTATAACCCTGTAAAGTGGAGTATTACCCTCACCATTCTGATACTGATGACCTACCCTCAGGATAGGTCATCAATATCCTATCGGCGGGGGTCCGACTCCTGGCACCACCGCCAGTCAGCTGTTAGAAGGGGCCTGAGCCCATCAGCCTCTTCCTAGGCCAGGGATAAGCAAACTGCAGCTCTCCAGCTGTTGTAAAACTACAATTCCCACCATGCACTGCTGTAGGCTGATGGCTGTAAGCAGTCTTTGTAGTTTTGCAACAGCTGGAGGGCCGAGTTTACTCATCTCTGGCCTAGGCCATGTGAGGAGGCCACATTGCTCACTGGAGCTTCATTAAAGGGGTATTTCCATCACAGACAATGGGGGAATATCGCTAGGATACGCCCCCATTCTCTGATAGGTGCGGGTCCCACCGCTGGGATCCGCACCTACACCGAGAACGGAGCGAGGAGAGCGGTGGCTGGAGGACCCGCCAAGTGCTCTCCCCATAAAAGTGAATAGTAGTGCACCGCGCTCCCATTCATTTCTATAGGGCTGGCTCGGCTATCTTCGGAGGCCCCGTAGAAATGAATGCATTGCGCTATCCACCACCATTCCCCGCCCCGTTGTCTGTGATGGGAAAACCCCTTTAAGCACAGCGCACTCTTCTAATCAGCGGGGGTACTAGGAGTCGGACCCTCACTGATCTGATCCTGAGGATGGGCCATCAATATCAAATTCCTGGAGAACGCCTTTATCAACAGGTTTTTTCCTATAGTGTGCAAGCACGACCACCGCTGCTGGATTGCAGGGTGGTCGTAACCTTTGTATACGAGCCGTGTATAATGAATCCAGACAGCAAAGGAGGCAATATGGAGAATCACAATGCATTAGTAAGTGCCTGGTATCCTCTTGCTGATCTGCTGAAGTGAGACAACACCTTTAAAGGGGTTTTGCCGTGAACAATATTTTTTATATTTTTCTAACCAGCTCCTGGATCTGAATACTTTTGTAATTGCATATAATTACAAATTTACTACAGCCACTGAGATAAAGCGCCACCTGCTGTTTGTTCTTTTCCTTATTTTTTTCTCTACACCGCACTGAGGTGGTCGCACGTGCTCGGTTTAAATCTTCAACTGCCACCAGCCATATATTCCATTAGAAGGTGAGACAGTTATAGGAAAAGAGCTACAGTAGAAGGGACACGCCCCTGAGCTGTCAGCTTGGTATAAATCTATCAGAACAATAAATGCCTGGCACCGTAGGAGCGCACATAGGCCGGTGCTTTTTCCTATAGTCTGCAAGCACAGCCACCTCCGACGGATTGCAGGGTGGTTGTAACCATGGAAACGGGTGTATAATGGGATGGAATAATGAATGAAGCCAAAAAAGGAGGCAATATGAACAATCACAATTAACTTTCTCTACACCATAAATGCCACCTGTTGAAGTGGGATAACCCCTTTAATCATGGGATAACCCCTTTAAGTGTATTGAAAAGTGTTTGGCTAAGCCTGTCCATACAAGGCCAACCTGCACAGAAGGTAAGTTCTGTACAATGTAAGTCAATGAGAGACGTATGCAACTAGAACTGGAAAGACAATGCAGCATGATGTGAACAGAGCCTTAGCAGTGCAGCCATAACATGCGCAATATTTTCTGTCAATCTTTCAGGTTGTCAGCAATGTAAGGTGTCCTATTAACCATGAGCTCAGAACCCAGGACTGAGAAGGACTGGTACAGCATACTGGGGGCACGCCCGTCAGACAGTCCGGCGGAGCTGCGGCAGAAGTATCAGAAGCTGGCTTTATTAGTGAGTATATATTATGTCCTATATAGTAGGTCATGAAAAACGTATATCGTACTAGACAAACGAGACGGAATCTGATCAGAGGTAACGCCGGCTGTTCATATCTCGTTTTTGGTGTACGTCAAGCAGGTACGTTTGTGAACAGAAAAAAACGTATAGAAATGTATGGCTTGACTATAATTGGGAAAACATAGTTCAAAAGTGCGTACTCCATTTGTTTAAATTTCTGTACGTTTTTTTTTTGCAGGATAAAATAACGCAGCAGACCGCACTGCAAAAAAAATCGGATAGAAATGTATATGTTTATTTAAAAAATTTCAGACAATGGAAGACAAATGGAAATGTAAGACAGTATGTTTCCATCCATTAAAGGGGTTCTCCGGGCTTTTACCATTGATGACCAATCCTCAGGATAGGTCATCAATATCAGATCGGCGGGGGGTCCGACATCCGGCACCCCACCAATCAGCTGTACGGGGAGACGGCGCGCGCAGTGCACACGTGCAGTTTCCCTTCTCTCTTCCTGTCCACTGCTGTCCCATAGACATACAGCAGAGAGTCGGGAGACAGCACGTGTGCACTGCGCGCGCCGTCTCCCCATACAGCTGATCGGACCCCCACCAATCTGATATTGATGACCAATCCTGAGGATAGGTCATCAATAGTAAAAGCCCGGAAAACCCTTTTAAATGCATCCGTTTTTTTTCTTCAGATAATGCCCTCAAATCTTTATTTAAAAAAAGTAAGGTTTCACAAAAACGGACACAAACGTAGTGCAACGTAAGCACATCTATCAAACGCATATGTTAAAAAAGGATAGATAACCAAAAATTTGCATATGTTTGTATACGTTTTTTTACAGTATGTCTAAACGTATGTGCCTGACGTACAGCCAAACAGAGATGTGAGCAGCCCCTTACCGAGAACTAGTGGTGTCACCTTCTGTAACAGTAAGAGCCTGTTCACATCTCGGTTTGGCTGTATGTCAGACAGACACGTAGATATAGTAGACACAGTAAAAAAAAAAAAAAAAAACGTATACATACGTATGCAATCTTGTGGCTATCCTTTTCTTAACGTATACATTTGACAGATGTGCTTATGTTTCAATAAGTTTGTGCCCAACAAGTATACGTTTTTGTGAAACCGTTCTTTTAAAATGAAGATTTGAGGGCATTAATATGTTTAACGGATGGAAAAATATGCAATATAAAAAAAAATGTAGGTATGCTACATTATTCTGTCCTGCAAAAAAAAAAAAACGTACAGAAATGTAAACAGTGACATACAGAGTAAGGCCTCATGCACACGACCGTTGTTTGTTTCCGCTTCCGTCCCGTCCGCAAATTTTGCGTCCACCAAAAAAAAAAGGATGACGGACCGTTTTTTTGGCGGATCCATTGTAATAATGCCTATCCTTGTCCGCAAACGTGAAAAAAATAGGACATGCTCTATTTTTTTTAAGGAATCTAAACACGGACCACGGATGCGGAGCAAAAACGGTTGACCATCCGCATTTTTTGACGGACCCATTGAAATGAATGGGGAAGCATCCTATCCGTGAAAAAAAACGGAACGGACGCGGAAACAAACAACAGTCGTGTGCATGAGGCCTAAAAAGCACTTTTGAATTAGGTTTGCCCAAATATAGTCTATGGGTACGTCAAGCCATACGTTTCTATAAGTTTTTTTTCTGTTTACAAACGTACCCGCTTGACGTACAACAAAAAGGAGATGTGAACAGCCCCTAATGCTACATGCGTAATGAGCACAGTGGGGGTATTGTGCATTGGATGCATGCAGCAGAGGTATATGTGTGACACGGGTAGTCTGCGGTGCAGCAGAGTTGTGTGTAAGGGCTCTTTCACACTAGCGTTTTTGTTTTCCGGCACAGAGATCCGTCGTCGGGGCTCTATGCCGGAAAAATCCTGATCAGTTTTATCCCCATGCATTCTGAATGGAGAGAAATCCGTTCAGGATGCATCAGGATGTCTTCAGTTCAGGACCGGAACGTTTTTTGGCCGGAGAAAGTACCGCAGCATGCTGTGCTTTTTGCTCCGGCCAAAAATCCTGAACACTTGCCTCAAGGCCGGATCCGGAATTAATCCCCATTGAAAGGCATTAATCCGGATCCGGCCTTAAGCTAAACATTTAGCTTTTTCTGACTGTTACCATGGCAGCCAGGACGCTAAAGTCCTGGTGGCTATGGTAAAATGTAGTGGGGAGCGGGGGAGCAGTATACTTACCGCCTGTGCGGCTCCTGGGGCACTCCAGAGTGACGTCAGGGCGCCCTACGCGCATGGATCATGTGATCGCATGGATCGCGTGATCCATGGGCATGGGGCGCTCTGACGTCATTCAGGAGCGCCCCGGGAGCCGCACGGACTGTAAGTATACCGCTCCCCACTACTACTATGGCAACCAGGACTTTAATAGCGACCTGGCTGCCATAGTAACCTCAGAGCATTTCGAAGACTGATCTGGATCCTGATCAGTCTTCTAATGCTTCAGGCGACTTGCGTTCTGACAGATCCTCAGAACGCAAGTGTAAAAGAGGCCTAATGTGGGTGCAGTGCAGCAGTAAGGTGCCTCATTCCATGCCGACAAGACAGCAGCATCCACCCCTGGACACGATGTCTGCAAAATTTTCTGATCTAGAGCTTGAAGGTATAAGGTAAGAAAGGACCTTCTATCGGCATCGTCCTCCATGACAGCACACCGCCGATTGAGCACGGTATACAGAGAGGTTAATAAGCCCCTCCTCGTTATCCACCTCCATTGTTTCCCATCTGAGCTCATCCTCTTTTGTGTAGAAGCTCGTCTGCATTGTTGGGTCTGGTGTCTCTCATCTTCCTATAGATTCTCTATGGGGTTTAGGTCAGGAGAGTTTGCTGGACAATCAAGCACAGTGACACCGTGGTTATTACACCAGGTACTGGTATTTTTGGTAGTGAGGGCAGGTGCCGAGTCCTGCTGAAAAATGAAATAAGCATCCCCATAAAGCTTGTCAGCAGAGGGAAGCATGAAGTGCTCTAAAAAAATCCTGGTCGACGGCTGCGCTGACTTTGGACTTGATGTAACACAGAGGACCAACACCAGCAGATGACATGGCTCCTCAAACCATCACTGACTGTGGAAACTTCACACTGGGCCTCAAGCTTCTTGGGTTGTGCGCCTCTCCACTCTTCCTCCAGTCTCTGGGACTGTAACAGCGGCTGCTGTGCGGTGCTGTTCCCCTGCTTACCTCCGCGGTCCCAGGCGCCGTATTCAGAGGCTCAGCCCCCTTCCCAGATGCCTCAGTGTCAAGGTCCTTGTGTCCTGCTAAGGTTCCTGATATGTGCTTGTGCTCCTGACTCGTACTTGTGTTTCTGGACTCTGCTACCTATTTGATCCCTACCTGCTTGCCTTGACTCTCCTGTTACCGACCCGGATTGCCTGACCTGTACCTGGGCAGCCTGCCCTGACCTATTGCCTGTTTTGACTTCGCCTCTGGCTCATCCTTCAATCCTGCACTGTTGCTCCTGGTTATGACTTGCTCAGGTACCTCCTGGTCCGCCTGGACCAGCTGCCTCGTGTGCCAATCCTCCTAAAGAGGTAGCGACCTGGTGTTCCCTTCGGGAAAGTCTATCCCCACCATCAGCAGTACTGTGAAGATCGAGGGGTTCTCTTAGACAACGCCCTTAGCGGAGGTAGGACACGTGGCACAGTGGGTTCACACTCGGTGATTCGTGACTGGGACCTTGATTTACAAATGAAATGCAAAATTTACTTTCATCTGAAAACAGAACTTTGGACCATTGAGAACAGTCCAATCCTCTCTCTCCTTAGCCCAGGTAAGAAGCTTCTGACATTGCCTCTAGGTCATGAGTGGCTTGACACAAGGAATGGGTAGCCCATGTCCTGGATACTTCTGTGTGTGGTGGCTCTTGAAGCACTGACTCCAGGCGCAGTCCACTCCTTGTGAAGCTCCACTAAATTGATAAACTTTCCAAGGCTGTGGTTATCCCTGTTGTTTGTGTACCTTTTTCTACCACACTTTTTCCTCCCCGTTCAACTGTCCATTGATATGCTTGGATACAGCCCTCTGTGAACAGCAAGCATCTTTAGCAATGGCCTTTTGTGGCTTCTCCTCCTTGTAGAGGGTGTCAATGACTGTCTTCTGGACAACTTTCAAGTCAGCAGTCTTCCCCATGATTGTGTAGCCTACCGAACCAGAATGTGGGGCCATTTAAAAGCTTAGGAAACCTTTGCAGGTGTTTGTGTTGATCAGTTGATTAGGGTGTGACACCATGGGTCTACAATACTCAACTTTTTCACAATATTCTAATTTCTGAGCTTGACTTTTGAGTTTTCATTCGCTGTAAGCCATAATCATCAACTTCAAAAGAAAGAAACTCTTGGAATAGATCACTGGAATGAAACTATAGAATATAGGAGGTTTACTTTTTGAATTAAATTACTGAAATAAATTAGGTCATTAGTATAAAAAAAATTAGTATAAAAAAAATTTTATGTTATGAAAATAACTTTGTATGTCGCTGCCATAACTTTATTATTCATCGATATAGCCATATGTTTATTTCCGGACAAGTCGTATATTTTAATGGAACCATATTGGGGTACACATATAGTTTACCTGAGCACTTGCTTAGCTATTTCCTGCAGTCCCATTGCTGTGAATGGAGAGCTGGCTGCGCATGCGCGGTGCACTCTACTTCACTTTAGAGGCCCTGTTCTAGAGATAGGCATGGGTCCCAGAACTGGGACCCACACCTATATGACACTGATGGCTTATTCTAGGGATAGGCCATCAATGTCTGAGATGGGAATACCCCTTTAACTTTAATATATGGGTCGTTACATTAAAAGTTAAAGGTTATTTGCGCCGCAGTCTGCGACTATTCCCCACTCATGCCAGGTCCATAGAAAATTGCCAGGAGGACATTCATCATTTTCTACGCCTGTTTTAGCTGTAGAAAATGGTCTAAATATAAGACAGCTCGGAACCTGGCTTACATTTATACTGGCGCTGAACACGCCAAAGTTATGTAGAGGCCGGCGCCTCGTCATGACTTCTGCGGATCCACCGCCAACTAAAGGAGTTATAAATACCGGTATCTAAAACGCCGTTCATAATGAAGGACCCCCATGGCTTATATTTTTGTTCTGTGCATATTTTTCTTTTCAGAATTTTTTTGGGGGAAAATAGTTTTTTTGTGTCTCCCCATTCCAAGAGCCAAAACATTTTCATTTTTTGATTGACGGAGCTGAAGCAGGGCTGGTTTATTGTCAGTTTTCATTGATTTCATTTTGGGGTACGTACGACCTGTCCATGGCAGCCTTTATAGATGAGGAATGTCTTGCTGGTGGCATTGCAGGTAATTTACAGTAATCATGATGGCTCGTCCATCTGACCGGGCAGCCCTCATTCAGATCTTTCTCGGAGGCTTGGAGAAGGAGATCCTCTGCATGCTCATCTTCCAGTTGACATGTGTGGAGAATTGCTGAAGAATGGCCAGACTCCGGGACGTCTGATGTGCATATGCAGATTAGCTTCTATGTTTAGTTTCCCACTGGCAATTAGATGAGAACCCAGCCGACGCCTGGTTCCTGTCAAAATTCACCTCCAAAATATTATTTGTTGTTAGGGCTGGCACATGTGTGCCCACCCTGCCTCCTCATCGGTGCCAGCCAGAGCCTGGATGAAAAGAGAGACGTTTGCTTTCATGATGGGAGACCCCGACGAGCGTCAATTCTTCTTCAGGCAATCTGTCACCAACTATTACATCACCAGGAATGAAATCATTTTATAGAATTCCTTAAAATCTCCAGGTCGCTTCAACTTTTTGAAGTATATAAATGCAAGACATTCTGGGCCATTTTGGTTTTCATTTTTTTTTTTTATGAGGACCTGTCACCACTCGTGTATTTTACTAAAATTCCTATGAGATAACAATTGGTTGGCGGCATCGTAACACAGGGCAGTTATTGGGAACGAGCTTTCTTAGGAACTCTCCTTGCCGATGATTGCCCTGATTGTTGCCTGTGTAACGTGTCAGCCTTTAGTTAACATCATAAAATCTGTGTTGGTTTTTCCAACTTTAATGGGCCCATTTACTGAGGGCAGTTTTTGAGAGTGAACTGTTCCTTCCCGATAATTGCCCTGCATTTACATCATTTACATGCACTGCTGTATGTGGATGTTGATCGTTACTACGATGGCTTGTCATCATACAGAATCTCCCCCCCCCCCCCTCCCCGGTTGTACACAAAAGTATCTACTGCTTTCAAATGCCTTCACCAGATGGGCGAGCATTTGCTCATTCATCGGGTGATCAGTGTCACCTTGACACAGGGCAATTACCGGGAAAGAGTGTTTCTAGGAACACCATTTCCCGATAATTGCATCGATGGTCAGCCCTTGTGAAGGAGCCTTTAGGGCAGTGGTCCCCAGCCACCGGTCCAGGACTGGGCCCTGGACGATTGTTTGCCGGGCCACGGCAATACAGATGAGGAGAGATGCTAGGCGCATGCGCGCGGGACGCGCTCATCACTCTCACCTTCAGGTGGCAGAGCAGGAGCGCTCTTCTAAGGCCCCTTTCACACGGGCGAGTTTTCCGCGCGGGTGCAATGCGTGATGTGAACGCATTGCATCCGCACTGAATCCTGACCCATTCATTTCAATTGGTCTGTGTACATGAGCGTTTTTTTTCACGCATCTCTTGTGCGTTGCTTGAAAATCGCAGCATGTTCTATATTCTGCGTTTTTCACACATCCCTAGCCCCATAGAAATGAATGGGGCTGCGTGAAAAACGCATTGCATCCGCAAGCAAGTGCGGGTGCGTTGCGTTTTTCACTGATGGTTGCTAGGAGATGTTGTTTGTAAACCTTCAGTTTTTTATCACGTGCGTGAAAAACGCGTCAAAACGCATTGCACCCGCGCGGAAAAAACTGAACAACTGAACGCAATCGCAGGCAAAACTGAATGGCTTTGCCTGTGAAATCGCACAGTTTTCATCCGGACACGCTCGTGTGAAAGGGGCCTAACTGTGATGCTGGCCAGCCACTGCCACCAATGAAAAGCCTGACAAAGGGGTTGTGAGGGAGGGATTGGTTAGGATGTCACTGCCCACCCAATGTAAATAAACATGACGGCCTGGGGAAGGGGGTCCGCATCCGGCTGCGGAGTTGTTTCAGCTAGTATCGGAGGGAGGGAGCGGGAGAATGACCTTGGAGCCCAGAGACGGACATCAGCAGAGCCCCTTGCAGCAGAGCCCAGTGACCACTAGACCCTAGTCAATTTTGTTCAACCAATTCAGGTATAGTTACGATGTCCGCCTGAAATAAAGGCAGGCAGATATCAATGTAATAGTAAGGCCTATTTCACACTGCTGGCATATTTCCTGCACTGCAGTTCTAGCAGGGAACAGGCTGCCGGAGCTATCTGGTTCCGGCACTGCCAGATGTTACCAGAATGCCTTCAGATCCCATGGACTATAATGGAGTCTGGCAGAGATTTGTTAGGCGCATAAATCAGTCAATGCCGACCAGCACAACCCCCATCCCCCGCACCCAGTCCCTGGGAAAATTGTCTTGCATGAAACTGGTCCTTGGTGCAAAAAAAGGTTGGGGACCACTGCTTTAGGGAGCATAATCAAAAAGACCAGACAAGCATCGTGTTTCCTCCAGTAAGTCGATATTACGCCTGTCGTATTGACTCTCGCGGCGACAGTCTCTACCTGTACAGAAGTACAGCTGGAAATAGGCTTCAGGAACAACATGGAGCGTCACTATTTAGTCTAAGACGTGCCCTGGTGGAAACGCAAATTAGGAGTAAATAGGCACATGGGTAGCGGTGGCAGCGAGCCAAGTGTCTATGGAAATGAGGTGCCTGGCTTGTTAGAAAGTGGATATGAATTTACATTATTCCAAGTGATGAATGCTCAGACAATTGTTGCGGAGACAATAACTCTATGAAACTAATTCAAAGCCATTGTCCGACCCCATCACTTTGAATTTTTCTTCGCCCATTTTAGATCTGCTCGAATTTTTGGGTCAGTGCAGATCGGTTTTGGAATGCGCCTGCAGCTGTTGTGTGTATGGAAATGACTGTTTACAGACACGGGACCTGTAAAAATAGGGGGAAAAGTGCTTTTGTGTGTGTGATTTTTATTTTTTTTCTCTCTTTATCATTTTTTCTCCTTTTATTTGCCTTTATATTAATATTCTTATTTTCCAAATGCATACGAATAATTATGGTGAAAATAATGCAGATGTGAAGGCGTGCTATCCCGTGTAGTATGGAGACTGGCAGATGGAGCAGGATGTATTGCGGCCCGCTATTTCCATTTAGTTTTATACAAATATTCTCTAAACTTTAATCTCATGGAGATTTTTTTTGGTTCCTTTTTTTGCCGTTTTGGAAATCTTCTTTTGGATCCTTTTTTTTTTTTTCTTTATCTATTTATTTTTTCATAAATCCTCTTTTGGAAATATATTTTTTTTATTTATAAATCCTCTTCTGGATCTTTTTTTTTTCTTCACAAATCCTCTTTTCAATTCTTTTTTTTCACAAATCCTCTTTTGGATCCTTTTTTTTTTTTTTTTCTTCATAATTCTTCTTTTGGATCCTTTTTCCTTGATTTTTTTTCTTCTTTAAATGAAAGTCGGTCAGCTCCAAATTCAGTTTTAGAGTAAGCATACCGCCATGTGGTGCCCCAAAACATTACCGTACCTTTCTTGTGAAAAGCTGATCCCCCTGCGACTGTCTGTTTTTAGGTGCACCCTTCCACCTGGCTTCCTCTAGGCCAGGCATCCTCAAACTGCGGCCTTCCAGCTGTTGCAAAACTACAACTCCCAGCATGCCCGAACAGCCTACAGGTATCAGCCTACAGCAGGGCATTGTGGGGGTTGTAGTTTTACAACAGCTGGAGGGCCGCAGTTTGAGGATGCCTGATCTAGGCCATTGCTACCACTTCTGAAATCTCAAAGACTATCAAACAAACAAGAAGGGGATCTCTGTGTGGCACTACTGGCGGAGCAATGGTGCACCTAATGGAATGGCCCCGCCCACGGTGCACTAAAACCCTTAGGCCTCTTGCACACAAACGTTTTTTTCCTTCTGTTTTTTGCGTTCCGTATACGGAGCCATTCATTTCAATGGATCCGTAAAAAAAAAAAACAGAAGGTACTCTGTATGCCTTCTGTTTCCGTTTTTCCACTCCGTTCAAAGATAGAACATGTCCTATTATTGTCCGCATAATGGACAATGATAGTACTGTTCTATCAGGGGCCAGCTGTTCTGTTCCGTAAAAAAACGGAATGCACACAGACATCATCCATGTTTTTTGTGGACCGCAAAATACTGAAAAGGCCATATGGTCGTGTGCAATAGGCCTTATTTGCATAAAATAAAAAGAGCCATTTCTTACGATAAGATGACTGGATTCTCACAAGAAAGATATGGTCATGTTTCAGGGTATCTATCCTACATACAGTTTTGGAGGGACAACCTCCCCTTGAAGATGTTTGGTATACCCACGGTCTTGGGGTGGCTCTTCTTTATCAGGGCAGCAATGACGTGTCGTCTCTGCCTAATGACTAAAAGTGACTGTACACATTAGATCGGGGATCGGCAATCTCCGGCACTCCAGCTGTTCTGAGACTACAACTCCCAGAATCTTCACTTCTATGGGAATTACAAGAACAGCCCAGTAAGATTGCATGCTGGGAGTTGTAGTTTCACAGCAGCTGGAGTGCCGGAGGTTGCTGATTCCTGCATTAGAGGAATGTCAGCAGAACCCACCCACCACTTGCCAAACATCTATTGTCTGTTGTGATGTTCCAGCTGTGTCCATGGCAGATGAGGGAAAGAAGGTTTGGGCATGTTGGATTTGAGCATGCCCAATCCTTTTGTTCTCAAAGGAGAGAAACCAGCGCCAGAGGTTTCTGGCAGCAGCTTATTTCTGTTATCAATCAAGAGAACCTGGTTGGCGCCACTACATGTCAGGTGGAGCAGCAGAGCTGTGTTTGGTCTTCACTCTGCTGGAGCTGATTGGAACAAAGAGGACATAAGCAGAATCCAATAGAGAACAATAGATCCGCAGCACTCGCCTTTTACGGACTGCTGAATGTCGTGGATCTATATTTTTTTTTTTATTCTATTGGACTTTATTTCTCTTTCCTCATGCAGACAGGCCAATCCTGCATGTGTATTGGGGGAGGGGAGTCGAGAGGATTAGCTGTCGGCCGACAGCCATCAAAGGCTACGTTCACACTTGCGTTCTTAATTGAGATCCGGCAGAGAATCTCGATATCGGAATAAAACGGATCCGTTTTGATTTTGCACAGCAGGATGCATCCGTTCGCGTGAAATCAAAACGGGGAAAAAAACGGAATTGTCATTCATTGAAAGTCAATAGGTGACGGATCCGTTTTTTTAGGCTCCTAAAAAACGGATCCGTCATCATTGACTTATATTCTTTTCAGTGCTAGATCGTTTTCCGTTTTGATTTCACACTTGCAGCCGGTCACAAAACTGAATGGTGCTGGAATGGAAGACGTCCTGGTGCATCCTGAACAGATCTCTTTCCATTCAGAATGCATCAGGGCTAAACGAAATATTTTTTTCCGGTATTGAGATCCTCTGCCGGATCTGAATACCGGAAAACAACAATGCAAGTGTGAAAGTAGCCTAAGGTGCATGGGCAACATAAGCACCGAACTAGATTAGATGATTGGGTCCACCGTTTCCAGAGATACTAACCTAGGGAATGGGCCCGAGCCTACTGGATCATTCAGAACCACCCAGACGGCTTACATGTTGGCTTCTTTAATGCATTAACATTTCTTAAAATAGTGCAATTTACAGAACACATATGATAAGACAGCGGCAGGTCCTCCTTTCAGGGCACCCTCTAAGATCTGTGTTATATGGACCGATATTTGAATAGTGCGGCGACCAGCTGATTGACCGTCCTACTTGCATACGAAAAGAGTTTGTCTTCATCTAATGGGTCTGTCTGGTGACAGATATTTCTTAAAGGGGTTGTCCCCCTTCAGCACATGGCATTTACTATGTAGAGAAAGTGAATACCAGGCACTTACTAATGCATTGTGATTCTCCATATTGCTTCCTTTTCTGTCTGGATTCATTTTTCCATCACATTATACACGGCTCGCTTCCAGATACGAGGTGGAGCTCCTGCGCATGCGTGCTGATGTGCGCTCCCACAGTTCCAACCACCACAGAGACTGGCGCAGTGGCGTAACTAGAAATGACTGGGCCCCACAGCAAATTTTTGAATGGGGCCCCCTCCCCCAGTAATTTTTTCACAACCCCTTTTTTTCATGCCGCCCCCTTTCCCGTGGCTAGTAAAGATCGCTCTCTCAGACCAGGCCCGGCAGCTGTTCCATCCGTTTTCTACACTGTCTATACTGCCACTGTATATCATTTCATTGTGTAATACTGTTAAGGGGCCCTGACAAAATCTTTTAGTACTTCTACTCCTCTTGGATGGGCCCCTTCTGGGTCAGGGCCCCAAAGCAGCCGATTCCCCTGCTTCCCCTATAGTTACGCCCCTGGACCGGCGCTTCTTTTCTATAGTGTGCAAGCACGACCACCGCTGCTGGATTATAGGGTGGTCGTGACTCGTAACCCCTGGATACGAGCAGTGTATAATGTGATAGAACAATGAATGAATTAAGCCAGCAAAGGAAACAATATGGACAATCACAATACATCAGTAAGTTCCTTGAAGTGAGACAACCCCTTTAAGATATGGTTTAAAATGTAGCGGTTGTGAGTTGACGGCATCTCCGGTGTAATAGAGAAGTGGTGGACCGCCGCTGTTGGATCACAACCCTCCTAGGAAGCCATAACTGGACTGTCTACTACATTCCTGCTTAGAAAGCATGGACTTCTATGGGGTCTATAACAATATAAGAAAATAATATATAAAAAGAAAATCCACAAAAAGGCGAAATATTGTCTAAGGACAGCTCGGCTTGATGGCATCAACACATGTCACGGTGCCAGAAAATCTGCTGGTCTAGGAGAAGGAGAAAGACGCCCGGCCTGTACGCCAGCCTGCATTAGGTGGCAGTAGCATGCTGCATTTTACACACGGCCTCCTGTAATATCATTCTGCACCACATGGTCCGACTCAGTAAAGTTTCCCAAGTCCGGCTACTTTGCCTTAAACTTTTATATTTTTGAACATTTTTGGGTTTGGCATCATTTACAGAATAGCATTTAATGAGGCATAGAACGTTCCTCCAGAACGAGGTGGGGGCTGCCCGATTTTACCTGGACTTTCTACTGGAGCCTGAGGCTCAAATGCAAAAAAATAGTTTCAGGCGCAGAGGTTCTCGAGGAGGTGACAGTGCGCTGCTAATTGCAGCTGTCGCTCACTGGGTTAATTCCCTTTACTATTACATGCAGGATAATTAGAAAGCTGCAACTATTCCGCTATCTGCGACAGGCAAGGCCGTCCTTTTTATATTAATTGTATTTTGTCTTGCAGGTTGGTGCCAGACATATTTTAGCAGAGAGCGTAGTTTGGGAATTGGGTTGGGGCAGAGGGGGTTGGAGAACGGAATAAATTTCACGTAGGATTGTAAAATGGGTTAGCAGAGGCAAAAAAAAAAGGGGGCGTTTGAGAATAAATCGGTTATAATAAATTCCTAGAACTCAACATACTTAAAGGGGTATTCCCATGTCAGACAATAGGGGCATATCGCTAGGATATGCCCTCATTGTCTGATAGGTGCTGGGCCCACCTCTGGGACCCGCACCTACACTGAGAATGGAGCTGGTTTTCCGGGGTCCTGCCACCACCAAGCACTTTCCCCATAGGATTGAATAGGAGCGCACCGTGCTTGCGCGGCCACCGCTCCCATTCATTCTTATGGGGCCGATGGAAATATCCGTGCCCCATATATTCAGCTATATTTGGCGGCCCCATAGAAATTAATGTAGGGCTGCTGCGCATGCACAGTCCACCCTCCACAATCTTCAGGGGTCCGTTCTCGATTTAGGAGGGGCCCACACCTATCAAATGATGGGGGCATATCCGAGCGATATGCCTCCATTGTCTGATGTGGGAATACCCCTTTAAAGGGGTCAATAATGTAAAAAATGAAAATCGGGTGTCCTATAGTACACGACAATCTCTTTATAACAAAGCTAGAACCAGCCGTGTACCTCCCATGGATCCAGAGATCTCCCCATTTCTTGCTCCGATTGTTCTGTTAGATTTATTTCAAGCTCTCAGCTTAGGGGATGTGTCCTTTCTACTGCAGCTGGTGGTAGTTGAAGGATGGAACACGCTTCTGTCTCAGGAAGCAGGACAGAAATAAGAAAAATTAAAAACAGCAGGTGGCGCTATACAGATTTTATTGAATTACTTATTGGCTATAATACATTTTTTATTACATGCAATTACAAAAATATTCAGATCCAGGGGCCGGTTTGAAAACTGCACAATATTTTTCTTAGGACAACCCCTTTAAAGTAGCATCATGAAGACGATCTGCAGTTAGGTCCATATATATATTTGGACACTGCCACAATTTATTTTTATTTTTTCTACCTGTTTACTAAAACATATTCTAGTTATATAATGGACGTGGACATAAAGTTCAGACTTTTAGCTTTCATTTGAGGGCACCTACATTTTAATTGTATGAAGGGTTTAGGAGTTTCAGCTCCTTTACATGGGGCACCCTGTTTTTAAAGGGACTAAAAGTAATTCGACAATTGACTCAGAGGCTGTTTCATGGGCAGGAGTGGGCAATTCCTTCATTATTTCATTCCCAATTAAGCACATAAAAGGCCTGGAGTTGATTTGAGGTGCGGTGCTTCCATTTTGAAGATTTTGCTGAGAAGTAAACATGCGGTCAAAGGAGCTCTCCATGGAGGTGAAACAAGCCATCCTTCAGCTGCGAAAACAGAAAAAACCCATCCGAGAAATTTCTACACTATAAGGAGAGGCAAAATCTACAGTTTGGTACATCCTGAGAAAGACAGCACTAGTGACCTCAACAATGCTAAAAGACCTGGACGTCCACGGAAGACACCAGTGGTGGATGATCGCAGATTAATTACCATGGAGAAGGGAAACCCCTTCACAACAGCCGGCCAAGTGACCAACACTCTCCAGGATATCGGCGTATCAATACACAAATCCACCATAAAGAGAAGACTGCATGAAAGTAACTACAGAGGGTTCACTGCGCGGTGCAAGTCACTCATAGGCCGCAAGAATAAGAAGGCTAGATTGGACTTTGCTAAAAGAAACATCTTAAAAAACCAGCTCACTTCTAGAAGAAAATTCTTTGGACGGATGAAACAAAGATCAACCTCTACCAGATTGATGGAAAGAAAGAAGTATGGTGAAGGCATGGTACAGCTCATGATCCAAAGCTACCACATCATCTGTAAGACACAGCGGAGGTAGTGTGATGGCTTGGGCATGCATGGCTGCGGGTGGCACCGGGTCCCTAGTGTTTATTGATGATATGACACAGGACAGATGCAGCCGGATGAAGTCTGGGGTTGTCAGAGACATACTGTGCGCTCAAATTCAGCCAAACTGATTGGTCGGCGTTTCATAATACAGATGAACAATGACCCAAAACATAAAGCCAAATCAACCGGGGAGTTTATTAAAGCCAAGAAGTGGAATATTCTTGAATGGCCGAATCAGTCCCCGGATCTGAACCCAATAAAGCATTTCACTTGTTAAAGACTAAACTTCGGACAGAAAGGCCACAAACAAACAGCAACTGAAAACCGCGGCAGTAAAGGCCGGGCCGAGCATTAAACCGCGGAAGTAAAGGCCGGGCCGAGTATTAAAGGAGGAAACACAGCGTCTGGTGATGTCCATGAGGTCAAGACTTCAGGCAGTCATTGCCAACAAAGGGTTTTCAACCAAGTATTAGAAGTTAACGTTTTTTCACAATTATTTAATTTTTTCCAATTACTTTTGAGCCCCTAAATCAGTGATGGTCAACCATTTAGAGACCGAGTGCCTAAGCTGCAACCCAAAACCCACTTATATATCGCAAAGTGCCAATACGGCAATTTAACCAAAATACTACAGTCCAGTATAGTATCTTTCTTGTACTTTATCATTTAGCTATAACACCTGCCTACCTTCAGTGCGCTGCGTGCGCTGTTCATAGTGCGCCTGCGCTGCTGAATGGCAGGAAAAGTCTAAGGAGTATTGGTACACCACAGACTTTTTCCAGGGGACGGGTGCCCACAGAGAGGGCTCTGAGTGCCGCCTCTGGCACCCGTGCCATAGGTTCGCCACCACTGCCCTAAATGAAGGGATTAAGTTGAAAAAATGCTTTAGTTCCTCACATTTTTATGCAATCATTTTGTTCAACGCACTGAATTAAAGCCGAAAGTCTGAACTTCAACTGCGTCTGAATTGTTTTGTTCAAAATCCATTGTGGTAATGGACAGAAGAAAGATTAGAAACATGTTGTCTCTGTCCAGATATATATGGACCTACCTGTAGACTTTGGCCAGGTTCGTGGTTTGCATTGTGGCGCAGAAAAAGCACAGTGTGCATTGTGTGACTGTGATCGGGATGGACCCATCATTGTTTAGACCACGCTAACATTTAGTGGAGGCTGTGACTAGTATTGCAGGGCAGTCCCATTAACTTGACTGGGACTGAACTGCAGTACCAGGCACCACCATGATCGGTTGTATGGGGCTGTGCCTGGTAAACAATAAAAAAAAGGGTTTTCTAGGAGGGGTATTCTGGTACAAGTTATCCCCTATCCACAGGATAGGGGATAACTATCAGATTGATGGGGGTCCTACCACTGGGAGCCCCACCGATCCCGTACCCTCTGCTGCTCCTCTGAAATGACCGGAGCGACTTGTCGCACATGTGCGCAGACGCTCCATTCCTTTCTATGGAAACCTGGTGCGCTTTGATTGACAGGATCAAGCAGTGAAAACATCATCACACCTGGCCCTGTCAATCAAAGTGCAGAGGGCGTGGCAGTTGCTGAGAGAGCAGAGCCTCTAGGTGTAATGGTAACGCCCCCGTTGCTCCTAGAGCTCATTTGCATATATTAACACTTCATTTTTCTCAGCAATGCGGGCACATATGAACATGGGACCAACACAGACGCCTTCAGCTGCCAAGTGCACATGTAACAGGTCAGCCAGTGTCATAGGGACAAATCTGCTGACAGAGGCCATTTCAGTTCGGTCAGGTGTTGGGCCTCATCCTATGAGCTCAGGTTGTTATCTGGCAACGCCGGGTTCACACCACTTGCTTCAAAACTTTAGCTTTGCCATATGTTCTAGGGGTTTTTCTCTGTTCGTCAACCATCCATCTAAACGTGCTTTCCCTTCCCCGGCTCGACTCCTTTGTCCTATCCGAACCCTATTATTACACAAGTCTTTTACGTTACTTTTACGAAAAGGAAAATTAATTATTTTGTTGCTCATTATTATTAAAAGGACAAAAAGAAAGATGCCGGCTGGTGCAGGAGACTCCGGTGTGGTCTCATGTAAACCACTTTTCATCCATTGAATTGATTGCATGAGTAAATTACATACATATCCATCACTGTGAGAAGACCTTTCGGTATGAAACGCGTTGGAATATGCTTTTATTGCAGTTATTGTAATTTTAATTATATAGCAACAACCTATTACATATGAGCCGGAAAGGTTACTCCGAAACACGTATATATACTACAATTAGCCACGCACGTAATCTCATCCACACACTAAAGGCGACTTGATATATGATGGGATATTGGGGAAGCAGTGCAAATAGGCTGAAAGTGATAATGTAATTTGCGTTATAAGGCCAGTGAATCTGCGACTAATAGGTTGACCCCTAGAACAATGGATTGAAAATTCACAGTTATGACTCTATTACTGCCTAACCATTTCTTTTTGTGTTTCTTAAAGGGGTGTTCCAAGAAAAAAGAATTCCAGTAGGATGCAAATGGTGTAAAATTAAGATGCCCAACCTGCGGCCCTCCAGCTAGGGTTATTCCAGGGTTATTCCAAAACTACATCTCCTAGCATGCTCGGACAGCCTACAGCAGGGCATGGTGGGAGTTGTAGTTTTACAACAGCTGGAGGGCCGCAGGTTGGGCATCACTAGTGTAAAACAAAAACAAAAATGCTCATACCTCACTGACTCTGCCGCTACAATGACACCCGTTTCCCTGCTGCGCTCCACCTCCTGCAGGAAATGACCCTCCTCAGCCATCTTGGGACTTTAGCAAGACGTGGAGCCCAGCAGGGAACTGGGTACGGTGATCGGCGAACCGGTGATGTTAGTATATCTTCTGGTATTTTTTTCACACCATTTTGTATCCCACTGCAAACATTTGGAATATCCCTTTAAGTTCCCAAAATACACACTTTGACGATTTTTTATTTATTTTTTATTATATGGGAAAGTCTGGTGGCATAACATGGCGGGGGTAATGCATAATTCCATGGCCGTCCATGTAATGTACTTCTGTGCCTTCTCCACCGGGAACCCTGGATTCATCATCTTGCACATCATTTGGTAAAGTTACTTTAGAGCGAGTTTTCCGTCCGGATTTGATGCGTTTTGTGAACACACAGCACCCGGACTGAATCCTGACCCATTCGTTTCAATGGGTCTGCGCACATGAGCGTTATTTATCACCGATCATCTCTGCGTTCAGGAAAAATCGCAGCACGTTCTATATTGTGCATTTTTCACGCAGTTCTGGCCCCATAGAAGTGAATGGCGCTTAAACGGAAGACATCTTGCCTTAATACGTGAACAACTCCTCAAACGGATTGGATCCTCACGGAACAATCTGAAACCCTGAACACAATCGCTGACACAACTGTTCGGGCAAAATCATCCGTTTTACCCTGAACACAGCCCGACTCGTTTCGTATCACTCATGTGATATAAGCCTTATATTCAGCTCTGATGTTCTTTCTCCTGGTAGTTCTGGTTGGATCTCACTGTCATTTTTGGCGACATTCAGGGAGTGATAGTCTGAGGTTCTCCTTCACACTGTGCAGACACCAGAACCTCTGGATTTCTCTTGCCAGCGTCTGCCGGCCCACTCCATTTTGAAGCCATAGTTCAGGAAGCGGAGTCATTGGACAACGGAGACAATTTTATTTTTTTATGTTGTATCCGCTCCGACTATGAGAGAATGATGGGAATGGATATCATCCTGTTCATGGGATAAGTCCATGTATATGGTGCCGATGATGGGAATTGATGTCATGAACCCCTAACAGCTTGCTGATCTTATAGGACTGGAATTCAGTCCCATCAATGGTACTATATAGGTCCTGCACCAGAGCAGTAATATGGCCATGGTCATGAGGCCATATTGAGAAGGGTTATTCCAATTTGGACATGTATAGCATATTGGGTTAAAGCAGTATAATGGTCATGAGAAGGGTTATTCCAATTTGGACATTTATGGCATATTTATTGATGGGGTATGCCATAAATGTCTGATAGCTGCATGTCCCACCTTTGGGACCCGCTCATATCTCAAGGTTGGGGCACCGATGTTGGTGGAGAGCAAGCCACACAAGCACAGCTTACTCTATCCACTACTATGGGACTTCAGAAAATAGCTTCGTGCTGGTTTGAATATTTTTGCAAGTCCCATAGATGTGAATGGAGGGAGTGACCATGCAAGCACGGTGTCCTCTTCTTCATTCACTGCGATGGGACTACCAGAAATAGCTGAGCGTGCTTGAACGGTTCTTGTTATTAGTCCTATAGCAGTGAATGGAGAGGACACAGTGTTTGCTCGGCATCGTCTTTCATTCGAGTTGCGGCCCCCGTTCTTTAGATAGGAGCAAGAGCCGGGAATAGAACCCGTCAGATATTTATGGCATATGCCAAAAGATTCTAGATGGAACAACACTCTTAAAATGGCCAAGAAAGCGCCCCTCCTGCACAATCTGACCGACACATTTGCCCAGACAACTGTACGACACTCAGCGAAAACTTCAGGTGTCGAATAGGCCCCGCGCACAATACTCGTTCCAGAGTTGATTAGATCTTGATTTAAAGGGGAGAACAGTTCGTTGTACATTTTATGCCTAGGACCATCCACAATTTTAGGAGCCCGCCTTTGGACCCATTCTATTTTATCTATATCTTTTTGTAGGTGAGGTCTCCAGAAATGAACACAGTTCTCCTGATGTCTCCCTCGTTTTCTGCTGAGGTGCTAATCTGCAAGTACAAGGCCAGGCCTAGCAGGGCAGTTGAGATAGACATGAAGATCAATTAATAGACAAGAATCCTTGAAAGCGTTGACAGAACATGCAACCTAATTAGCAGCCAATGAACCATGTCGGCCACAAAGGAAAGCTCCGTAGCTCCGGGCTATCTGCTCCTACGAGACCTCTTTACATAACAGTAGGATGTAAATCGTTCAGTCAGAAAACCGAGAAAGATCTGGAGGTATTGGGACGGGAGCCTGGAGAGCAACAAGTTGTGGATCCTTGGAAACCTGTTGGCAGAAAGTGTTAATGCTGACATGAAGAGGGTAGATGGCGGATTCTCATACGTTTCTAAAGTTTCTCCGTAGCCAAGAAACGCACCCAAATTACAGTGTTTTATAAAAGAGCTGAACTGCAGTGAACCCCTTGGCGACAACCACCGTATATATTTGGATTTAAGTATGGCAGTTGCTTAGGAGCTTAAAGGAGTGCCCTACTCGCTAGGATATGCCCCAATGTCCGATAGGTGCGCGTTCCATCTCTGGGACCTGCACCTACCGTTAGAACGGAGTCTGCAAAGTCCTGGAGGGCGCACCGCACATGCGTGGCTGCCCTCCCTCATTCCTATTGGAGCGACGAAAATAGCAGACCGCTGGTTCGCTCCCATAGGAATGAATAGAAGGCGGATGGTCATGCGCGGTGCACCCTCCTTCACTTTGCAGGCTCTGTTCTAAAGAGGGACCAGCTCCTATCAGACCTTGGGGGGGGCATATCCTAGCGAAATGTATGCACCCTGAAATGGCTCCAATACAGACTAAAGCTTTCCCTACAAAAAAATCAAGCCGTCTTCCAGCTTTGTAGACGAAAAAATAAAGAAAGTTGTGGCTGTCAGAATATGGTGACACAAAGCACGGTTTTCAAAGCCCTCTTTTGTGGGGTATTGCCTTATTTTTTTATAATTTCAGTATCATATTTAAAGAAATATCTGTGAAATCTTGCAGTTTGTACTCTGACCACTGATCCTTCATGATAGGCTCTCGACGGTCATGTCATCATTACAAGCAGGATTACAATGAAAGATAACATATATATATAACGCATAGGATCTATCAGGTGACGGTGACAGCTCGCTTTCTCCACCTCCCTGCACAATGACCTCAGCCCAGGTCACAAAGAACGGTTAGAAAGAACACTCTCTCCCATAGAAGTCCTATACATGTCCAGCCGAAAGGTTCCTATGGCCCATCTTGGCTGCTGTAAAACAAATCTCTGCTGATAACGACAACGCAGACAGGATGGCTGCCCCCATAATCGTGTACAAAAAATAGAATTAAAAAAATTAACAATCAGAAAATATAACCTTTATTAGAATAAAAAAACGTATATTTAGGCTACTTTCACACTCGCGTTTTGTGCGGATCCGTCATGGATGGATCCGTTCAGATAATACAACCGTCTGCATCCGTTCAGAACAGATCCGTTTGTATTATCTGTAACGTAGCCAAGACTGATCCGTCTTGAACACCATTGAAAGTCAATGGATGACGCATCCGTTTTCTATTGTGCCAGAAAACGGATCCGTCCCCATTGAATTACATTGTGCGCCAGGACGGATCTCTTTGCCTCAGTTTCATCAAGCAGCGTTTTGGTGTCCGTCTCCAAAGCGGAATGGAGACTGAACTGAGCGGATCCTTTTCCATTCAGAATGCAAACTGATCCGTTTTAGACTGCTGTGAGAGCCCTGAACGGGTCTCGCAAACGGATAAGCCAAAATGCAAGTGTGAAAGTAGACCTATTAGCATCTGCTTTAATTAGTAATTAATTACAAATGAGTGACGCACTCCCTTTAAGGCCCAAGGGGCTTGTTGAAAGACCCTTTAACTTAGCTTTGTTCAAAAGCTTATAAAAGATAACATTTCCAACATTCATTGGCCGTCCATGATTAGAAAAACATGTCCGCTTTCTTTCACAAACTGCACTACATCTGTGTGTAGGTTGCACCTGGTATTGCAAGCGAATGAAGCTAAACTGCAATACCACACACAACCTGAGAACAGGGGTGGCGCTGTTTTTTTAATGTAGAGGTGAAAAGTTGTAATCCATGTTCTATCTCTATCCTCTCTTTCACATCGGCAGTACCATCCAGACAAGCAACGCTGGGATATCTCTGCCGAACAAGAGGCAGAGGGTGCACGGAAGTTCATTGAAATCAGTCAGGCATGGAAGATACTGGGAAACGAGGAGACGAAGCGAGCCTATGACCTGCGGCGGCGTGGTAAGTTCTCACAGACCAGTCCTGTTCTGGGTCTTTTTTGGCGAGGCAGCCGTGAGATTGCACCTCCTGCGTGTTAATAAACCCGGCCCGCTCTATTCTGAGCCCCTTATAAATAATAGATGGCAGACGAGAGCCGCAGTACGGCTTATTTTATTTCCCTTTGTGCTCTTGCAGTACACGACAGAGAGTTGGTCTATTTTAGACCGGTACATTTAAAATTACATAGTGGAGGGTATGTTTTCTGTGGGCCTTTGGGGAAATTGATAGCGTCGAATGACTCATCCGCGTTAACTGCATCTCTGCAATCTTCACTGACAAGTCGGGGTCATATGTTACGCCCCAAAGCAACGCAAGACCGCGCAGCCCTAGACTTCCATTCCGGTCTGTGCTGTGCACCTCCGTTTTTAACAAACATTTAGGCCTCATGCACATGAGCATAAGTGTTTCGAGGTCCCATTTGTGTTCATGTCCTGTAGGACGTTCTATTTTTTGGCGGGCCGACGGAACGGACATACGATGCGGACAGCACATGATTTGCTGTCCGCATCTTTTGCAGCCACCTTGAAACGGATGGGTCTGCATCCGATATGCAAAAAATGAGGCTCGATGCGGACAAAAGATTACGGTTGTGTGCATGAGGCCTTAAAGAAAATATCGTATGAGTCATCAACACTGCTAGGTATCCTGACAAAACCAATACCAATAGGATGTTAGACTGGTGCTGGGTACGCAGGTTGGTGTTGCCTTAAATTAAAGGGATTGGCCACCTGTTTGGGTTTTTTGGCAGACCCTCCTTCCAGCATACTTTCCTGGTCCTAGCTCCTTCACTCCTCAGCTACCTCACTTAGGTCCCCTGCAGTCAACATCCCCTTTGATGGCACTTCAGCCAATGACTGGCCTCAGGTCAGTTGGTCACATAACATAATAACCCGGGTCCCCCATTCTCGTGATCAACGAGGATCCCAGTGGCCAGACCCCCACCAATCCCCCCCAAAGGAAACCTGCAACTGGAATGCTAGAGACTGGAATTACATTTTGCACATCAATGCATAGCTCCCCATTTTTTGGTGGAGGTTTTGCTATAGCAAAAATGTTAAAACCAGGTATCTCTAAAATGGTTCCCCCCCCCCTTTCAGAGACAGGGCCATTCTTGACCGTGGGCTATGTCTGGTATTGCATTTCAGCCCCCATCAATGAAATGGGGCAGAGCTGTAGTGCTAGACACAGCCCATGGACAGTTGTGGCATTTCGGAAGATCCTTCTTCATATGCCCGGGCGTCCCCTTTAAGGTCTGACCTATTATAGTTAACATATCTCCATAAATATAATATAAGCGCGGTACGTGGCGGAACACAGACAAACACGCCTTGAGCTCTTCCAGCCTTATGTGGATGAATGGCCGGTTATGATAGTCTGGTAGCAACTGGACCAGGGGAGGTCTTATTTTTGGTTACTCGATCCTGCACAGATATTTTTTTTTTTTCCACCCAAAAACACTGGCAGACGAAGAGTTAATTTAAAACCCAAATTTCTATAAATCAGCATCTCTCGCTGGCAATTTTTTTTTTCTCCCTTTCTTGCGCTTCCGAGAAAATAGCTTCTTAAAACAGCGACAGGCTGTTGGGAGCAAGGAACGGGGAAATGTAGGTCAGATCTGTCACACACAGGCTCCTGTTACATGATGTGATAGCCTGTCTTTCTGCTTCGGCCTGGGGGTAGGAGTCCCTCTGCCTTCCATTAGAGCCTTCAATAAATGTATACCCACCCTCCTTGCTAATGGGAGGGGGGGGGGCCTCAATAATAGTGTCTTGCCTATGGGGAAAACACTCAGTGGCACATTGCAGTAACACACTCTGGCTTATCTTCCATGCATAGCCACCATCGGCCCTCGGTGTGTCTGAAAAGAGAGCGCTGCCTCTGTAGATTGTTTACCAAGGTACACGCCATCGAATCTACCTCTCCCTCCTCAAAATTGCATTCCCGTTACAGCTCTCTTGCCGTTAACATTTAGGGGGGGGGGGGGGCCAGCTTTGTTACACCAGAACCTAGATAACAAGACCCTAAGGGCTTGTTCACACGACCGTATGGTTTTGCAGTCCGTTTTTCACGGATCCGTTGCTCCGTTTTTTGGATCCGTTGTGTTTCTGTTTACATTCCGTTTTTCTGCAAAAACAGGAACTTTGTAATCCTTGCAAACACCAAACACGTGCAAAATGGGCTGGGCATAGCGTTTCTACGGCATGGATCCACAAAAAACGGATGACATACGGACATGTGTTCCGTATGCATTCCGTTTTTTATACGGACCCGTTGACTTGAATGGAGCCACTGAACGTGATTTGCGGACAATAATAGGACCTGACTCAACGGAAAAACGGAAACGGAATGCATACGAAGTACATTCCGTTTTTAGCGGACCCATTGAAATGAATGGCTCCTTATACGGACGGTATACGGAACGCAAAAAGTTTATGTGAACGAGCCCTACGATTAATCCATAATGTAGCCATTTTTGGGTTGGCTGGATGCATGGCCTATGAATTTACTGTAAAGGGGTTCTCCCAAGAAAAATATTCAACAGGTTTCAAACCAGCACCTGGATCTGAATACTTTAAATAAAAAATTTAGTATATCCACTGAGTTATTCAATTAAATCTATCTTTATAGCGCCACCTGCTGTTTGCCCCTTTTACTAAACTCTGTCCTGCTCACCGAGTTGGATGCACCTGCTCAGTTCCATCCTTCAACTGCCACCAGCTGCAGCAGAAAGGACACGCCTCCTGAAAGTACATCCACCCCCGAGCTGCCAGCTTGAAATAAATCTAGCAGAGCAATTGCAGCAATGAATGGGAGATTTCTGGATCCATGCGAGGTGCAGGGCTGGTTCTAAGTTTGTTAGAAAGGGATTGCCATGTACTATGTGATACTCAGATTGTTTTATTTTACATTGCTTGTGGGATAACCCCTTTAATGGCCCCCATTACTTCTTACCGAATTGACCAGTTTAAAAAGGGATGACGAATACCTTTTTCAGAGTTGAGTCTACGTCGTGTACCTTTTGCTTGCGTGCCATTTATTACATTTTCTCATGCCAATTTATCTAATTAGAACATCGACCTAGACCATTGTGGTTTCCAGGACCGGATACAGGTTGGTGGGGGGCTCCATCCTAGCAATGAGACCCAGACCCCACTTGCCCCATTATACAACCACATATAGGAGAGGAGGCCGCACACCCATATCTCTATTAGCAGTGAAGTCTATGGGCGTTAGAGCGATATGAGCTTACACTTCAATGCACAAAGCCGCCTCTTCTTGGCTGGATAGGATTGCCATACTGCCATCAAGAAATTACTGTTTGAATTTCCGTTTTTGGGTGGACTTCCGTTTTAGAATTCAAACTTTTGCATAGCGGGTTTAGAAGCAAGTGCCAAATATGGTGAACTGAACTGCAAATGTGAAATTAATACATAGGGGGAGGGAATTTATCATAGACCGGCGTCTGCGTCATCTCTGTGCGCTACCAGAGGCTGCGCGTAATATATGACGAAATAAGGTGCATCTCCGGCAGTCCATGTGCCTTAACTAAAATCTATGCCAGCCCCTAGCTGGCAGACATTGCAGTCTTCATTTACTCCAGAAAGCTGGCGAAAAAAAAAAGAATATTTTGGCCTCTCCCTCCACTTCCTCATCACGCCGCCTTTCTGGGAAAGCGGTAAGGGTGGCGGAGAAACGCCACTTGCAACTTGTTTGGGCCAGAATTCCCTCCATAATGTTTAAAGGGGTCTTGCTGTGGCAAAGCAGAGGAGACAAAATGGATCAATAAAAAAAAAAAAAAAAAAAATCGGGGCGTAAAGTCACTTTTTGCCCCCAACACATTAAAAATTATAAAGTTATTCCTAAAACAAAATTAAAGGTAGTATCATCCAGTTTATTCCATTTTAGTGTCATTAATTAACCTATTCCTGATAGGTCCTTTTCCTATTTTCCGTTTATTTCCCCGTTTTCTTCTCCCTGCCGTCACGGACCCACGACTTTTTGTTTTTCCAATCATATGAGGGCTTGTTTTTTAAAGAACCATGGCACCATTTAATACACTGCATACAATCTTGTGGAAAGCTGGAAAAATTCCAAATGAGGTGAAACTGGAAAAAAATAAAAATAAACTTTTTATAGTTTTTCGTGTTTTAATACTTAAAAAAAACAACTATATAAATATATATCGCCATATTCTGACCACCATAACTTGTTTACATTTACCTGTACGGAGCTGGGTGAGGAGTCTTTTTTGCTGGGCAATCTGTAGATTTTATTGATGCTATATTTGGGTGTGTATGACATTTTTGATCACTTCAATTTCTTTGGAGCTGAAGTGCTGAAAAAACATTGAATCAACCATTTTGATTTGCTGTCCATTACTGTACGGGATAAATATTTTTTTATTTTAATAGTATGGGTGTTTTTGGACGTGGCAATGCTAATTATCTTTATTGTTTATTTTTAATATGAGGAAAGGGGTGATTTGAATTTTTAGATCTTTTTAAGAAAAAATTAAACTTTTTTTACACTTTTTTTTTGTCCTCCTAGGGGACTTTAACATGCAATCGTATGATCGTTTCTCCAATAGTCTGCAATTATTTAACATTGCAGCTTATGAGAGATTCACTATGTTCCTGTGGAGCCTGCCTCAGGCAGGGCTCTATAAGGACTTCTCTATGACAGGCATCGGAGCCTTCAGAAGGCCTGAGGCTGTCATAGCCAACAAACGGCTCCCTTGATCTAGGCACAGGGGAGCAATTCAGTCCCTGGGAGTACAGCACTCCCAGGAAAAGACCGCTCAGATGCTGTAGTCACAACTGACCACGACATCTGAGGGAATTAAGTATCTGTGATTGGTGTTATTGCCGATCATGGACTCTGCCCCCAGTTATCTGCTGTGTAAACAGCAGGTACCTTATAGCTATGGCACCCGATCAGCTGCTGAGAAAGGTAATTAAATTCAAGTTGATAGCCTATTTTATAAATTTCCCAGGTGGCAGCCCTATGGGGTATCCAGGTTCCCCCCTGCATTGTCTACATAGACAGCACTGTCAGAGAGACGGCACAGGTTATTACAGTCCCCTTCCCCAGAGAACAGGAAGCGACGGTTGCTGCATACAGAGCCTTGTGTGTGTGGATGCTGTCACTATCATGCTTTATTAAAGGGCATCTGTCAGCAGATTTGTCCCTATGACACTGGGTGACCTGTTACATGTGCACTTGGCAGATGAAAACACCTGTGTTGATCCCATGTTCATATGTGTCTGCATTCCTCCAAACTAAATTTTTAATGTATGCAAGTGAGCTTCTAGGAGCAACTGGGGCGTTAACGTTGCACCTAGAGACTCTACTTTCTCTGCAACTGCCATGCGCTCTCCACTCTGATTGACAGGTCCAAGCATAATGACATTTGCACTGCCTGGCCCCATCAATCAAAATGCAGAGGAAGTGGCAGTTGCAGAGATTGCAGAGCCTCTAGGTGTAATGGTAACGCCCCCGTTGCTCCTAGAGGCTTAGTTGCATATATTAAAACTTCATTTTTCTCAGCAATGCGGGCACATAGGAACATGGGACCAGCACAGACGCCTTCAGCTGCCAAGTGCACATGTAACAGGTCAGCCAGTGTCATAGGTACAGAACTGCTGACAGACGCCCTTTAAGTTTTCAGCAGTATATTAAAACTCTCAGGAAAGCCCCTGCTTTGTATTGATAGTGAGAAGACTCTGCTCTGTCTGCCCCAATCTACAAAACAAAGCCAATGGGAAATGACAGTGAAAACTGCACTTTTTCCAGAGTTTTTTTTTATATACATAGCGAAAGAAAAAAACAAACAAAAAACACCCAAAATAAAAAGATGTTTGTGATAAAAGATGGTGTCCATTATAACAATTCAGTAAAGGGGATTAGTGAGTAAGGTTTTTTCGTATTTATCTTTGGCACTGTAGTGGATTTGTCGAGAGCTACTAATCATTATTGAATGTTACTCAGCCTGGAAGAATCTCTGCGGATTTCAACCTCTTGAACCTTCCGCTTGTAAACCTTGTGGATGAGCCGTCTCTGTTAGCATTTCAGACAATGAAGTCACACAATTACTTCCTTATTACTGTATAACCCCAATGGACTTAACGGATCATGTGGTTTACTCTTCCGTGTCTTTCTCCGGCACAAAGAGTTTATAGGAAACCACCGTCAATAAAGCTCTCGTCATTTATTTTGTGTTTGGATAGATGTTAATAATGCATGATTTGCTGGTTGTACTAAAGGGACAAGCTCAAATATATAACTACACGCGCCATATACCGTCCTATGTATGGGCACCTACTCCTACCATGGCTAAAGTCCCCACTGTACATTTTAGGGGAAGGCTGGTGGATGAAACATCTTCAAATCCACCTATACAGGGAAACCCCTTGGCGCAGATACACGACTAGAATTTATAAAGGATAACTTCTTTATTGGAACCTCTATCGATGGACGACGTGTTTCGGAGTTCAAAGATTTCCGTCTCATACGGACATACAAAATTTAATAAATTAAAGGCTATGTACACCTTTGAAGGCCATTTTTTATGATTTGCATGTTACTATTGAGCTGTTCTGTCACAAAGGATTAACTGTTTTTCTAGCTGTGTGACTGGTACTTTCACTTTGTGCCGTTCATCTAATAAGCCTCCTTTCCAAACTGCTGAGGGGTCAAACACACTTATTTAAGCCACATTCTTATCAGTAAGATCAGAACTGAGCTATAATGAATGTTCAGAGATCAGAAATATGGAGTCTGTCTGCTCCTGGTATGACAGAAAATCCAAAGGGTGCTACTAGACTAGAGCATGTCAGCTCTGTACAGAAAAAAGGACTTCATATTTTTAACCCCTTAAGGACCCACCCGATCAGAGGCAGGGGTCCAGCAGTCACTGATAGCCGGACCCCTGCTGTATGCGCCGGCATCGGTGAAAACACAGATGCTGGCGCATTAACCCTCGCACTGCCATGGTCAGCGCTGCCCGCGGCATGTGCCCGGTGCGGGGTGGCGGGGAGCTGATGGCAGGGAAGGCAGCCTGATGCCTTCCTTAGGCATCATGGCTGCCTTCTGTGAGATCCAGCCCCCTGGATCTCACAGGAAGCAGGCTGTAACTGTATTTCTCAGTGTAATACACTTACAGCCAATGCATTACAATACAGAAGCATTGTGATACATTGTAAAGGGGATCAGACCCCCAAAAGTTGAAGTCCCAGAGTGGGACAAAAAAAAGGGAAAAAAAAAAAAGTCCACCCCCCCCAAATTGTTTTAAGTAAAAAAATAATAATTAGGTATCGCCGTGTCTGTATTGACCGGCACTATAAAAATATCACTTTTTTTGTCATCTTGCATCACTAAAAGTGCAACACCAAGCGTTCAAAAAGGCGTATGCCCCCCAAAATAGTACCAATCTAACAGTCACCTCATCTTGCAAAAAATAAGCCCCTACCTAAGACAATTGCCCAAAAAGTAAACAAAACTATGGCTCTCAGACATGATTTTTTTTTTGTTGTTTCAAAAATTCTTTATTGTGTTAAATGTAAAAATAAAATAAAAAAGTAGACATATTGAGTATCGCCACGTCCGTAACAACCTGCTCTAAAAAAAAATACCACATGACCTAACCCGTCAGGTGAACACAGTGAAAAATAAATAGTGTCAAAAAGGCCATTTTTTGTCACCTTTACATCACAAAAAGTGTAATACCAAGCGATCAAAAAATGATATGCACCCTAAAATAGTACCAATCAAACAGTCATCTCATACTAAAAAAAATGAGCCCCTACATAACAGTCGCCCAAAAAATTGAAAAAACTATGGCTTTCAATTTTTTTTTTAAAAAGGCTTTATGTAAAACTGAAACAAACAACAACAAAAAAGTAGTCATATTTGGTATTGTCGCATCTGTAACCACCTGCTCTATAAAAATACCATATGATCTAACCTGTTAGATGAACATTGTAAATAAAAACGGTGCCAAAATAGCTATTTTTTTTGTTTCCTTGCCTCACAAAAAGTGTGATATAGAGCAACTGAAGATCATATGTACTCTAAAAAGGTACTATTAAAACTACAGAATCAGGGCAATAAATATTGAGTTTTGTTCGGCTGTTAACCCTTGCTTTGTTACTGGAAAAAATGGATCAAAATGGAAAATCTGCCAAAAAAGCGAACTTCTGAAATTTCATCTACAATTTCCTTTAATTCTTGTGGAACACCTAAAGGGTTAAGAAGGTTTGTAAAATCAGTTTTGAATACCTTGAGAGGTATAGTTTCTAAAATTGGGTCATTTATGGGTGGTTTTTATTATGTAAGGTCCTTAAAAAGTGGGTTTTGGAAATTTTCTGAAAAATTTCAAGATTTGCTTCTAAATGTCCCAAAAAAAGAAAATATAATTTACAAAATGATCCAAAAATGAAGTAGACATATGGGAAATGTAAAGTAATAACTATGTTAGGAGGTATCACTATCTGTTTTAAAAGCAGAGAAATTGAAACTTTGAAAATCGCTAATTTCTTTTTTTTATAAATAAAAATGAAATATTTTGACTCAAATTTACCACTGCCATGAAGTTCAATATGTGACATATGTGAAAACAGTCTCACAATTGCTTTGATAAGTAAAAGCGTTTTAAATTTATCACCACATAAAGTGACATGGTCCTTAAGGTGAAAAATGGCAGGGTCCTGAAGGGGTTAATCAAGACTAATTTAAAAATATATATTTTTAGCGCAAAGGGAGTATAATAAAATAATTTAAAAAAATTGCCCCCAAAGGTGTACATAGCATTTAAATGTATATTAAATATACATAAATAAAGAAGCGCTACCTCCAAAAAAATGTATTCTCTGCCCTCTTGGAAAGGCACCTGATATCAGTCATAACCTCCCTTCTGATCCTCAGCTGTGTCATGTGACCAACACTCTGACTTTACAAATAACACAGCATGTTCTGTGTGGACAGGAAGCCACTTTCTATATGTATTCCTATGGGAACCCCAATGTCAGTCTCATAGGAATGAACAGAGGTGGATTTGAAGACATTTCATCCACTGACCTTCTCCAAATCCTCCTGGGTGCCAGCTCCCCATGGAGCGAGGAATCCGACATCAACTGCAACACCCACCATTACTATTAGGCTTATTGCACACGACCATATGGTCTTGCGGTCCGTTTTTTACGGATCCGTTGTTCCGTTTTTGTTATCCGTTGTGTTTCCGTTCCGTTTTTCTGTTACCTTTTTCCGTATGGCATATACAGTATACAGTAATTACATAGAAAAAATTGGGCTGGGCTTAAAATTTTCAATAGATGGTTCCGCAAAAACGGAACGGATACGGATGCACTTCCGTATGCGTTCCGTTTTGTTTGCGGACCCGTTGACTTGAATGGAGCCACGGACCGTGATTTGCGGGCAATAATAGGACATGTTCTATCTTTGCACGGAACGGAAAAACGGAAATACGGAAACGGAAGGCATACAGAGACACTTCTGTTTTTTTTTTGCGGACCCATTGAAATGAATGGTTCCGTATACGGACCGTATACGGAACTCATAAAAACGGCCCGTACACCCGCAAAAAAAACGTTCGTGTGCAAGAGGCCTTAGTGTTGTGCCTAATGTAGCTCCACATAAAAAGGTGAGCACTAGGATCCCACCTTGAGTCATCCATGCAGTACATACTCGCCCTACGAGCGCCTCCTCTTTTTCCATTTATGGCCTTTCTATACATTTTACTTATTTTATAATTTTATGGTCGGTTCTAAAGACTCCCTTTCGGGGGAGAGCCGGAAGCTCCCCATACACATTGTGGTGGGTTCAGCTGAAAAAACAATAATGTGTATGGGGAGCTTCCGGCTCTCCCCCAAAAGATGATATCAGGGGAGAAAAGTATCGGGCAACTGGATATTTTAACCTTTTTTCCGGGAGCTAAGCCACCAGAATTGTATCTGACAACGATTTTTTTTCCCCCTATCTTCTCACTGACAACACATATACGCTTGGCCGAACTGAACATGTAATGTGTATGGAGGAGTCAGGATGTTGAGCCGCAATCTGCAACTTTGCCGCGCTCACGCCAGGTCTAAATAAGTGACGGGCTGGAATTTTTTAATGTTTGGAAATGTAAGACTGGAAAACCTTAAAGGGGTTGTCTTGCCTCAGACATGAATATGCCACCAATGTCTGAAAAGTGTAGGCCCGGCTCTGAAGCCAGCACCTATCTCTAGAATGGGGCCTCCCAAAGTGATCAAGAGCGGACTGCGACTGCCCTGCGTGCTCTCCATTCACTACGAGCGTGTTTGGCTATTTTTGGAATTCCCATAGAACTGAATGGAGGGCGTCTCGGCGCGTTCTAGAGATAGGTGTGGGACCTGTACCAATCTGACATTGGTGGCATATCCTAGCTGAGGTGAGACAACCCTATTACGGTTTTCCGGGAAGTACAGAAGCTACTTTTATATATGATTTAGAGTCTTGGTGGGTTATTTCCTCTGTAACGGGGCTTTCTGCTGTATCCAGCACGAAGATAAGATACCTTCTGGGGCAGTTTGTCCCTCTGGTGAGTAAACCTCTCACCAGTCTTCTGCTGCACCATGTTCATTAACACGGTGCGATCTGCAAAGCACAATAGCAGGTAAAGTGCCATAAGGATATAAAGCGGATGAAATCATCTCAATACATCTGCCCTAAGATCTCTGAAATGTTATCCTTCCAGACCGATGCACACATAGTAAAACATGGCAGTAATTATTTTATGAATATATTCTCCTCCATCCCCCAGATATTGCAGTGCTGACTAGAATGCTAAATCCTATAAAAGACGACGTCTGTGCGGTCATTTAGTATTCGGAACAGAATACGCGGGATTATATTGGAATCTGTCAGCAGCCGCTCCGCACCTGGCGCTTGTATATAGAATGTGTAGTGTACTCCGCCGGCGTTCTATAGAGGATATACAGTGTACGGGTGGGCGGTAATGATTTCTGACAGATCTAATACTTGCTGTTATGGGGTATGATAGGCAGGGTTAGCCTACATTTAGGATTAGTTATAGAAAAGCATGGCAGCCATCCAGATTGAAAGGGGGTGTCCAGGACACTCAAATGGACTGTTCGAGACTTTCAAGTTGAGGGTCTGTCCTTGGGGTAGACCATCGAAGCAAGATGGCCCTCTTATTTTTGCTGATCAGTTGGGGGGGCCTTCAGTGTTACTGCCACCATGATCAGCAATGTTTTGTGCTATGACAACAGGGTCTTTGCACAGTCTGACACTGGCAGCACTGATTGGATAGTGTCAGACTGTGCCCCCATCCGGTAAGACCTGTCTAGACCCTTATTGCAGACTAATGGCAATTCATTCATAAATTTCTAGTAGGAATAACAGAAGTATTAAACAACATAGGGGGGAATTTATCACTGATTGCGACTTTTTTTTCCTGCCACTTGCACAAATTTTTTGGCTCAAAAGGCTTCGCTTCCTTCGCTACTTTCCCAAAAAGGCATACGTCAAGGGAGGGGCTGGGCCAGCCGGCGCCACATATTTATCTTATTTCACACCAGTTTTCTGGCTGGCGAAGGTCTCATTTTACGTGCACGGACTACCCGAGGCAGCATGTGCCGCGGCATAAATTAGGTGCAGCCTCTGGCCGCGTACTGGGATATTATAGACAGGCTATGGGCTATGATAATCAGGAAAATTTACTTGTGACCTTTTTACGCCACAAGTGGTATAAAAGCATAAGTCATGGCGCACGCTATATTTATGCCGTAATTTGACTTTTTAAGCTTTTCACGTTTCTGAAGTGGTGAGAAAAGGGGTTGGAGCTGACTAGCGTAGGCTTCAGTTTCTAGTCACTGACTGCCAGAGAGGCAACTTCTATATTTTTCTCCCAGTAAGGCCTCATGCACACGACCGTATGTGTTTTGCGGTCCGCAA
Organism: Bufotes viridis; assembly: GCA_033119425.1. Lineage (NCBI taxonomy): Eukaryota > Metazoa > Chordata > Amphibia > Anura > Bufonidae > Bufotes > Bufotes viridis. The sequence continues at coordinate 23,501,892 of CM065598.1, read as the reverse complement.
ATTGCGGATCCGCAAAAAAAACCCAGATGATGTTCCGTATGGCATCCGTTTTTTTTGCGGATCCATTGTAATAATGCCTATCCTTGTCCGCAAACTAGAAAAAAATAGGACATGCTCTATTTTTTTGTGGAACGGAAAAACGGACATACGGAAACGGTTTGCACACGGAGTACCTTCCGTTTTTTTTTGCGGACCCATTAAAATGAATGGTTCCGCATATGGTCCGCAAAAAAAACGGAACGGACACGGAAAGAAAATACGTTCGTGTGCATGAGGCCTAAGACGCACCTAGGTTTTAGAGAAGAATTTAAGAAAAGACCTCAGCTTAGACCTCAATGTTAATTAGATCTCGGTTCAGACCCCCAATCAGACCTCAGAACAGACCCCTAATGTTAGACCTCAGCTCATAGCCCCAATCAGACCTCGACAGCTCAGATCCCCAATATTAATATTAGACTCCCCCCAACCAGACAAAAAAGAAATAAAAAATCAACTCGCCTCTCCTGTTCCGGACGCCGCCGCTTCTGAGATCCAGCTCTCTTCCTGCCGTGCTGTGACCTGACATCGCACTGCGTGAGGTCACAGAACGCTCCTACGTCCTCACGCTGTACGCAGGTCACAGCACAGTATGCAGAGCCTGCAGGAGAAGACCAGGAAGCGGTGAGTATAGAGCCTGCACAGGGAGCACTGTATTCACCGCTCCCCGGTCCTCCTGCTTCCATAATGGAAGTGCTCATTAGTATTTGCCCCATAAGATGCAGACATTTTTCCACCACTTTGGGTGAAAAATACGGTCATTCATTAAAAGGCATCTACGTCTTAATAAATTAGACGCATGTTACTCCAGCGCACAGCAGATTAAGACTGGTGTATGGGAACAAATCTCCTACACTGTGTTTTAAGGCCTATTGCACACGAAGATATGGTTTTGCGTCGCACATCCGTGTGCATTCGTTTTTCCGAACGGAACATCTGCCCCCTAATAGAACAGTACTATCCTTGTCCGTAATGCGGGCAATAATAGGACATGTTCTATGTTGGAATGGAAACGGAATGTATATGGAGTACCTTCCGTTTTTTTTTTTTTTTGCAGACCAATTAAAAGTAATGGTTTCATATACGCACCGCAAAAAAAAAAAAACGTTTGTGTGAAAAAGGCCTAAGAAAGATGATCCAGAATTATTACATGGGGAATGCAAGCGTGATTCGCTATTCATTGGAAGAATTCTTAGAGGGGAAAAAAAATTAAATCATGCAAAGTAGGGGCAATTTCTCTTCTCATGTGCAGACTTCCATCCCATTCCTGCTCACACTTTAACCCATTAGCCTGTGCAGGTTATATGTTGATCTATGGGCAAGCCTCTGTTTCGCTCTCTTTGATGCCGTGTAAAAGGGCAGACCCGGACGCAAAGGGCACTGTTATTTTTGCTTGCTTGAATCCTCTGGAGCCCCGTAGTTCCCACTGCAGAACTTGATAGTTTTCACATGTAGGATCCTAGATATAGGTTTGCGAGAACTTGTATTAATATATTTCACCTCCCATTTGTGAAGTTAAGTCATCTGTTACAATCCCGAAGAAGTCACTTCCTGCCTTGGAGAATGGTCTGAACGCTCCATATTTAATGTACTGTAGGTGTTTAGGACCCATTAAGAACGATTATATTGATCCTGCCGTCTCGTAAACTCTTTGACTCCCTTTAATTACATTAATCAGACTCAGGCTGGATACCGCGCTCCCCGGAGATCCATAGTTTAGGCCTCAGGTACAGAAAATGCATAAAACGATAGAAAATGGTGTCCTGCTCCGTGGCGTATATGTTGCTAATTAATGAATAGCATGCTTAAAACAGTCTTTTTCAAGTGTTAATTACAATTTTTTCACCAGTACTTAAGGGCAGTTAAATGAGGTGTTTCATTTGCCCGTAGTCATTATTCATAGTGAAGTGCCATTATGTGACTCGTTACGGCCACCGCCGCCGTGGAGCATTTAAAGGACAATTATAAAGAAACTGTCTGTTATACAGCGTTTAAAGGGACACAAACCTAGTCTGCGTGTACTGGCATTCTGCTGCACCGAAATTATGAATATTGCTTTCTATTGTCAGCCATTTCAGGCTAGAGCAGGGGTGGGCAAACTTGGCCCTCCAGCTGTTGCAAAACTACAACTCCCAGCATGCAAAGACTGCTTACAGCAATCAGCCTACAGCAGGGCATGGTGGGAATTGTAGTTTTAAAACAGCAGGAGGGCCGCAGTTGGCCCATCCCTGGGCTAGAGCAAGGCTGACCATAGCATTCCTTAATACAACCCAGTCCTTGCTGGACATATATGGCCCATCCACAGACTATGCCATAAAGCTGGGGCTGCACAGCTCGATACTCCATGACCTAGTATCAAAATCCTGGACAATCCAAGACTGCATACAGTACTAATGGGCATTGATGTTGAAAACGTATTTTATTTTTCTAAATCTGATTGTCACATACGTACCCGCTGCCCTCCCACAGTGAGCTCGGCCGATCTATGGCAATCGGGCTCAGTGCCACACGCTTCCTGAGGGTGGGCTATTCAAACAGGCAGGTGCTGACCACAGTTGCCTGTGATTGGTATTCCTGCCTCACTAGCCACTTTATGGGTTTGTTCGGCTAAATGCACACGACCATGCCGTTTTGGATCCGCAAAACGCAGATGCTGCCTGCCTGCATTCCACAATTTGCGGAATGGGCGGACCATTATAGAAATGACTATTCTTGTCCGCAAAACGGAGAATAATAGGACATCTATTTATTTTGTGTGGCTGTGGAACGAAGCAAAGGATGCAGACGGAGTACTGTCCGCATCTTTTGCAGCCCCCTTCTAATGAATGGGTCTGCATCGGACCCAAACAAACAGTCGTGTGCATGAGGCCTTATTCTGGATCACTGCCCTTATGGCTGTTCTCTGGTTTTGGCCCTGACATGACCAGCTGGTATTTGGCTAGTTTTTGACCTTACCTTTGCCTGCTGACTTATCTCCTAGTTTCACTCTGCTGTGTATTTGACTTCGCTTTTGGATTTTGATCTAGTCCTGGTTTTGGCCTTTGTGTCCGACTACCCCAGTAACCCCTTAGGTTTAAGCTCCTGCAGTTAGTCAAGTTACGGACCATCGGCGAGTTGGGGGCCACCATTCAGGGCAGACTGTGAAAGTAAGTAGAAACAGTGGTGCACGTGGCGTTCAGAGCTGCACGGTTTCCTGCCCTACCTGACACTGATTCTATTCAGACAGAGTACGGTCCTGCCTTTAAGTGGTAATAGGATCTCATATGCCTGTACAGAATATTGGGACATGTCCCATAATTGATATGTTGCAGGAGTACTGTATTTTTCACTTTAGAAGACGCACCCCAGGTTTTAGAAGAGGAAAATAAGAAAAAATATTTTTCATCAGACCCCCATAAATATCAGGACATAGGATCAGCCCTTTATTTCAGACCCCAACAGAGTTACTTGCCAGACCACCAGAATAAAATAAAAAACTCCTTATCTCTCCTGCGCAGCGGCTCATCTCCGGCAGCGCTCCCATGTCTTCTCCAGTCCCCGCTACACTGTCACCTAACCGCGTGCAGCATCAGGTCATAGTGTGCGTACTATGTCCTGACGCTGTACGCAGTCAGGACAGTCAAAACCATTAAAGGCAATGTGGGTGCAAGCTCAAAATGGAATAAAGCTCAACCAAATATTCAGTCCAAAAAAGCCAAGCAGCACTCCAAAGATAATGGTCGTTTATTCACCCATAAGTGTAGCAGCGTTTCGATTCCAAACAGGAAGCAACAAGTGAGGACAAAGTGTAACAAAATTATATATATAAATTTTTTTTTTTTTTTTTTTTTACAATGGAACTTCTTGAGGAATGGATGCCACTGTATGGTATCAGTCTGTATGGCATCCATTTAACGTATACGTTTCTGTATATGTTAAACGGACAGGAAAAAACTTGATGTGAACCCACCTTAATGTGTCATAAGTGCCCTTAGCTATAGCACATAAAGAGATGTCCCAGGACATGTGCAGAGTAGGGATGAGCGGCAGGGGCAATATTCGAATTTGCGAATATTCGTCATATATTCACGAATATTCGATTCGAGATTATTCTATTGATTGCAAATAATCGGCAATGTAATATTCGCATAATGCGAATATCTAGTGCTATATATTCGTTTTTTAGAATATTCATCATTTTTTCCAATTTAATGTGAACAGTCATTGGCCCAAAAGCAACTTACGCAGGGAGGAATCACGACTTCAGATGGAAATAAATGACGAATATTCTCGAATTTAATTGACCCACAAGTCGGTAATGACTCGTTACTGATTTTGAATATTCTTCATTATTAAATATAGTTTGTTATGCGAAAAAAAATCGGTAATTTAAATATGCACGTTATTAAAATTGCGTAAGAGCGTTGAGCAACTTTCCTATTGGGTTGGCTTGGCAGAGTTGTTGAATATAGCGCTATTCTACATATTCAACAATTCTACCAAGCCAACCCAATAGGAAAGTTGCTTAACGCCCTTACGCAATTCGATTAATGCGCATATTTAATTGAAGATTTTTCGCATAACGAACCATGTTAAATAATGAAGAATATTCTAATTCACTAGATATAGATCTTGCAGCCTTCTCACATTGGCCCACAAGCAAGAAGCAGGCAGGTAATGGGTTCAGATGAAAAAAAAATTGACGAATATTCGTTTTTACGAATATATATCACTATATTCGAAATATTCGCTAATTCTCGAAGTTGCGATATTCACTATTGAAATTCGCTATTCGAATTTTCGCGCTCAACACTAGTGCAGAGGTCTCAGTGGTATCATGTTAAATGAAGCAGTCTATATCTAAATTGTGGTTTCTTCTACTAGATGGAGAAATGACCCGATCATTCCCCGTGGACAATCAGATTCACATTGAGGACATGATATGGCATGAAGGTAAGTAGCGCGGCATACAGCCCAGGAGATGTTTCTTCCTCTTAAGCCTCATTCACACGACTATCTGATTTGTAATCCGCAAAATACAGATGCGGTCCACGGGCTGTCTGCATTTTCTTTTGCAGGCCCATTGATTTCACTGGGTCCGCAGTTCACATCTTGCAGGACAGACATATGGATCCGGAAAGCACACAGATGATCGGTCTGCTTTCCGCATCCGTATGTCCGTTCTGCAAAAATATAGAACATGTCCTATACTTGGCCAGAAAACGTGGATGCAGCACAGATGGTTTCTTCTCCTTTCAAACACTCTGCACCTGCAGTAAACACCCAACAGAACAAGCACAGGTGGCAGGTGCGGTGTATTTAAATGGTGCAGACATCACATAGGGGTGATTTACCTGGTCACATGACCCTCCATCAGCGGCCATCTTATGGACAGGATCTCCATGTGCACAGCAGAAAAGACTTTATAAACCTTATGAAATATACAAAATGGTGCAAAATTTCAACAAAGGATATATCCTCTCAAATAGATTGGTCAACAGTAACCAGAAAGTGGCCAACCCCTTTAACATTTCAGTCAGAGAATTTTCCTGTGTTCCTATAGAGCCCTGCCACAGTATAGAAACTCATGTGCAGTAGCCTCCTGTCACACAGGAGGACAGGGGCTGCCGCATACACACTCCGGCTCCCCTGATCCTTGCCAGGGGAAGTCCGAGCACATGCAAAGGTGCGCATTTTGGGGTTTTAGGGCATCTGAAGGGTAAAAAGTCAGCGACTGACATTACCACCGGCATTTAAAACAGCAGACATTCAGCAGCTGTGGCTCCCGCTGCATGTGCCAGTGGGCACCATTCTTAAATGCCTGACGCAAGTTTACGTTGGGTGATCAGGATAGGGTTTAAAGAGTCACTAACTTTTTCACAGAACGTTTGATATGACAGACATATAAAAGGTTTAGATCAGTGGGGGTTTGATTCCTGAGACCCCCCACAGATCACTAGAAAAAGGGAAGAGAAGAGCGCTCTATCTCCTGGCTGCTGCGGAAGGAATCTAAGGAGCCCCCTCATGCATTGGAGAAAGCGTGATATGAGCACTCTTCTCTACCAGTGTCTCAGTGCTCCGACCCCCACCAATCTAAACTTTTGATGTGTCTGTATGAAATATGTCAAAGTTTTCCAGTAGATTGATATTGATGACCATAGTTATCAGATCGGCAGGGGACTGACACCCCACACTTGCATTCTAACAGGAGCAGTGCTGCAGTAACAAGCTCTGTCTACTACACAACGGACAGAACTGTGTAGTGTTGGCGCCAGACCCCGGCCAACCTGATATTGATGGCTCATCCTGGGGAAACCCCTCTAAAGGGGTTCCCTGGGAATGTTATTCCCCTGGCCTCCAGCAACCTGTCCCAGGATGTGACGACAGGTTAACCCCACTTTTACAGCTGCTAAGTGGGGATGAGACCTCCTGTATATTGTGTGCTGGCGCTGCGGTCACTTTACAGCTATCAGCCTACAGCAAGGCATGGTGGGAGTTGTAGTTTTACAACAGCTGGAGAGCCGCAGTTTGCCCATCCCTGGTCTAGATTTAAGAACCAAAAGTGAGATTAGCCCTGGATTATGGCTCATTATGTGCGACTTTTGCAGAAGTAGCAACTCCCTGGTTTACTTTTGCACCTAAAGTTGTGAACCATATTGCACTTACGCCACATATATTAAGGTGCACCGGTTCATAAATTCGGTGCAGACACACAAAGCGAAGTCAGACTGAAAACTGAATAGTAAAAATTAACCTACTAGTCCTAGAATAGGATTCACTCCGGGTCCTGAAATGCAAGTTTGTCAGGTGCCAGGTTGGCATCATGGAAGACCGGGGCAGCTACCCAAGCCCCATGGTGATATGCCATATGCAAGTCATCTATAACTTTTTTTTTTTTTTTTTTTTTTTTTAACAGATGAAGAATATTACTACTACTCCTGTCGTTGTGGGGGACAATATATTGCTGACAAGAGTGACTTACAACAAACGTCTTTGGTGAACTGCGACTCCTGCTCGTTGATTATAGAAATCTTACAAGAAGCGCAGAGATGACATTTGGAATCTCTCTGGACTGTGACTCGCTGTACATAGAGGATGGGGGGGGGCTTTGAAATTAAATCTCATCATTTTGTTTAGACATTCGTGGTGTATAAACCTTCAGCCCAAAAACTAGATCTAGGACAGGGGTGCACAACCTTTTCTGTCCGTGGGCCACATTGTCAGCCTGAACCAATTCCAAGGGCCGAAAATCAAACTTAAAGGGGTATTACCAACTGAAATACTGTATTTTTGGCATATTGAACATACAGTATATACTTTAAATGGGCCGCAGTTTGGACATGCCTGGTTTACATTCTCCCATCTAATAGGAGAATACATAAAAGATACATGTAAGAAGCCATAAGACATAGACCTACATGTCTGTTACCAGTTGTGTGGGGGCCGCACAGAGTGGTATCGAGGGCCGCAGGTTGTGCACCCCTGATCTAGGATATGTAAGGGAAGAATGCATTTTCTAGAGGATTGTTCCTATAGAAATTACATTTGCTCACAGTTATAACATCTCAGTTTGCTGTCCGGAGCCGTCCATATATCTACAGGTGTTTTGACAGGAAGATCAAAGATGCCTCAAAAATTCCAGAAATAGTTTATTAGAAATCAACCTATCATTAATAAATAATTAAAATCTTCCCTAGAACATAATTAAAAGAAAACCCTCCTCGGTCAATCCTTCATTACACGTCCATTAGGATTGTCCTGCAGAGGTCCAAAGGAGTTTGGAGGCCAGAGCTACAAAACAAAATGGAGAGGAGACGTTAGGCATGATTTTATATACAGTGTTACTGTACGCTTCAAAAGACTCTCAAGCCAAGGACACGCCCCAAGATCAGCACAGCCTGGCACGTAGTCTGCAGACTGATGGGTACGGTCAGACCCCAACAATCAAACACTGGATAGCTAGCATATTCCAAAAGTATAGTCACAGAGTGGTTTTGGTTTGCGTCTAGAGGCTAAAGCCACTCACAGTTGTAGCACATTAAGTCTACTTTCACACTCGCGTTTTGGTTTTCAGTTTGTGAGATCCGTTCATGGCCCTCACAGGCGGTCCAAAAAGGATCAGTTTACATCAGGCATGTCCAAACTACGGCCATCCAGCTGTTGCAAAACTACAACTCCCAGCATGCTTGGATAGCCTACAGCTATTAGGGCATCCTGGGAGCTGTAGTTTTGCAACAGCTGGAGGGCCGCAGTTTGGACATGCCTGGTTTACATTCTAATGCATTCTGAATGGAAGAGGATCCGCTCAGAATGCATCAGTTCAGTCACCATTCCGCTTTGGAGACGGACACCAAAACGCTGCTTGCAGATTTTGGTGTCAGTCTGATGAAACTGAGCCAAACGGATCCGTTCTGGCACAATAGAACACGGATCTGTCCTCCATTGACTTTCAATGGTGTTCAAGACGGATCTGTTTTGGCTTTGTTAAAGACAATACAAACAGATCCCTCCATGACGGATCCGCACAAAACGCGAGTGTGAAAGTAGCCTAATGGAATCTGCTGCAAGATATAATGCAAAATGCACACTCTCCTAACTACTCTGCTGTACTGCATGTAAAAGTTGCAAATTCAGACATGTATCTCACTTAAAGGGGTTCTCCAGGCCTTTACTATTGATGACCTATCCTCACCAGATCAGGGGGGGTCCGACACCCAGTACCCCACCGATCAGCTGTATGAGGAGACATCGCGGGCAGTGCGCACGTTCCGTCTCCCTTCTGTCTTCCTGTTTCCCGCTGCTTTGCCATAGACGGCAGCGGACAGGAAGAGAGACTGCACGTGTGCACTGTGCGCCGTCTCCCCGTACAGCTGATTGGTGGGGTGCCGGGTGTCAGACCCCCGCCGATCTGATACTGATGACCTATCCTGAAGATAGGTCAAAGTAAAAGCCCGGAGAACCTCTTTAGCCTCATGCATACGAAAGTGTCTGTTTTGCAGTCCACAAACCATGAATCTGCAAAATACAGATGTGGTCCCTGTGCAGTCCACATTTTCTTTGCTGACCCATTGGCTCCAAAGGGGCCGTGGTCAGCATTTTGCAGAAAGCACTCCGATCATCCTCAGCACACTTCCAAACGGGGGCATGGCCAGCATCCACAACAAATTTATCTTCACTTATGCCGCTTTTCTGGAGCAAAGGAAGCTCAGAAATAGGGTTGAGCAAACTTGTATTTTAAGTTCGGCGTCCAAAGTTTTGGGTTATTGAAGAATCCCGTTATGGATTCCGCTATTACAGACCATAGCGGAATTTGGAATCCATAAGGGGATTCTTCGATGAACCCGAACTTCAGACGCCGAACTTAAAAAACAAGTTCAACACTAAGGACCTGGGGTGACATCACCATCATGTGATCAGTGCAGGGGGCGTGGCTCAGTACTGGATTGGATAAGAGGTGGTAAAGGACCTGGTATAATGATCATGTGACATGAGGGGCGGAGCTCCTGTGCTCTGTGTGGAGGAGAAGAAGGAAGCAGAGCAGTGAAGGACGGTTGCGCGAACTTGTTTTTTTTTTTTAAGTTCGGCGTTCGGGTTCATCGAAGAATCCCCTTATGGATTCCAAATTCCGTTATGGTCTGTGGTAGCGGGATTCTTCGATAACCCGAACTTTGGACGCCGAACTTAATACAAGTTCGCTCAACCCTATTCAGAAAGTGTTGGATAAAGCCATGAGGGTAGAAGATCTGCACAGGTATGGACATACACAGCTGCTCAGTACAATACTCCAAAATTTAAATGTGAGGTTAAAAAGTTCATCTCACCCTGAGACAAACTCGCCCCCGGATCAGGGCGTAAGGGACTGGTCCATAGCTTCTAGAGTCTGTGGAGTTATCTAGATTGTCACCTTCTAACCAAACATGGCCCTTGGGTACCTGTGAAAAGGGAAAGACAGAGGAATGTTTAAAACATTACCCACAGCACCATAATGGTGTTCAGAGGAATACAATTATGATGAAAGGGGCATTCCAGGATTTGGATACTGACGGTCTATCCCAGGGATCAGCAACCTCCAGCACTCCACCTGTTCTGAAACTACAACTCCCATGTTGCATGCAGGGAGTTGTAGTTTCACAGCAGCTGGAGTGCAGAAGGTTTGCTGATCCCTGGTCTATCCTCAGCATTTCAATCAGTATCAGATCTGCGGGGGTCCGACTCCCTGCACACCCACCGATTGGCTGTTTAGTTGCAGCTCTGTCTACTGTGTAAGGCCTTATTCGCACAGAGATAGAACAGGTGCATATCTTCCCCTCATACCCTGAGTTTGGAGCCGCACCAGGCTTTGGCTCACAATAACTGATGTAGATCACTGACTGAACACTGACGTGTAAATGAGGCATAATGGACAAAGCTGGTAATTGTGGCGCCTCTCCCAGTGAAGTAAATGGCAGCAGCGATTCAGTTACCAGATCCGTGCCCTACACAGTGTACTACGCTGTGTACTTCCGAGACCAGAGCTCCAAGTAATCAGCTGATCAGTGGGAGTGTCGGACCCCCGCCAATCTGATATGGATAGGCCATCATTATCAAAATCCTAAACGACCCCTTTAGGGCTCATGCAGACGACCGTTGCCCGTTTTGCTTTCCGCAAAACACGGATACCGGCCGTGTGCATTCCACATAATACGGAACGTCTGGCCCATAATAGAACAGTCCTATACTTGTCCGCATTATAGTCCTGTTCTATATATTTGTGGATGCCATGATACAGGCTTACGGATGCAGACAGCACACGAAGTGCTGTCCACATCTTTTGCAGCCTCTGTGAAGTGAATGGGTCCACGTCCGACGTGCAAAAAGTGTCGATTGGATGCGGACCAAAAATACTTTGTGTGCATGAGTCCTTTGTTTGTATTAGTGAAATAGTGTTATAGCAACTTGCAGTGCACGAGCACTGATGCTCCATTCATCCCCACGAGACTGCTGGAAATAGGTGGTGAATGTATTACTCTACCTCCGGCAACCCCATAAAAATTGAATGGAGCCACAGTGAGTATGCTTGACCTGCAAGTTCTGTTTCAGGGGACAGGGCCCCCATTCTCATGATTGGTGAGCATCTATGACAGTCAGACCCCCCCACTAATCTGAGTTATCTTGTATCCTGTGGATAGGGGTAATTTCATCTAACTGGAATACCCCTTTTAGAGGAGAGTTCCTTAAAGAGGTTTTCTGAAATTTGTATACTGATAAATCCTCAGGAAAGGTCATCAGTAGGGATGGGCGAATCGACTTTGGATGAAACATCGTTCTAACACTGTACGGAGCAGGAGCTCCGTACAGTATTAGAATGTATTGGCTCCGATGAGCCAAGTGGTACCTTGGTTCCGAACTGGAGTTCGGGAAATGTTTTTTTTTTACAGTACAAATTAATTTATGAAGCAATATCTTCAGCTCATCGGAGCCAATACAGTTTAATACTGTACGGAGCTCCTGCTTCGTACAGTATTAGAACAAAGTTTTATGCGAATCAACTTTGGATGTTTCATCTGAAGTCGATTTGCTCATCCTTAGTCATCAGCATGTGATCGGTGGAGGTCTGACACCTGGGACCCCTGCTGATCGGTTGTTTGAGGAGGCTGTGGTGCAGCCTCCTTGCAGCTTACTAAGTACAGCGCCATCCATTGTATAGTGGCCATGCTTGGTATCGCAGCTCGGCCCCATTTACTTAAATGGTTGTGAGCTGCGCCTAGGCCACACACCTAATGAAGGCGATGTAGTGGTCAAGGGTATGCTGCGAAAAAGCAGCGGGGCTCACTGGAGTGCCAGGAGTTAGACCCCCACCGAGCAGATATTGAAGACTTATCCTGGGTATAGGTCATCAGGTCATCAGGCTTTAGCTGAGAATTTTCTAAACCAAACAACCCCTTTTACTGAGGTCTATGGCCGGCCTATATTCTGGTCAGTTGGCACATTATTGCAGGGAGCAGTATAGGGGCACTGCTTAGAAAACTTCCCAGTGACTTTTATAACAGTCCCATGTGACCCAGTACAATAAGGAAGCAAACCAGGGGTCACCAGTAGAAGAACAATCGACTGTGGAAGCTTCCAGTGACAGCAAGACTACCCTCTACTGCAGGGATCAGCAACCTTCGGCACTCCAGCTGCTGTGAAACTACAACTCCCAGCATGCAAACTCACTGAACTGTTCTTCTAACTGCCATAGAAGTGACTGGAGCATTCTGGGAGTTGTAGTTTCTGAACAGCTGGAGTGCCGGAGGTTGCTGATCCCCGCTCTACTGGCTGGAGGCCAATTCACATTTTCTTCTTACGTCAATGTGATATTCACACATTTTCATAGTGTTACAGGACCTCGGGGCAAACTTGGATAGAACAGAAAATATTTTATTAATATCTTCTACGCGGGCAAAGAGAAAAACTACAATTATCTGATGCAAAGCTAAAGCAGGATGGTTGGGTCATTAATTTAATAGACTTCAAAGAGGTCATTAGGATGCTGACTGAAATTCTGCTCTTCTGCGGCAGTAACAGCATGAAGAGGGCAGACACTCGTCAACATCCTGAGGCCACAACCAAGGCCAGACCTGTTAGAGGGCTCCTGATTAGCTAAATGGTAATTGACTGTGACACCAATTACACATAATCTCATCATTTTATCGGAGTGGGCTTGTCAAACTTCTAATTAAGATCACAGTTCAGTCTATGGGCGCGCGGGATCCACAACACATTGCCGTCATGTCCATCAAGAAGTCTACGGAAGGACTCTCTGCGTTTGCTAAATTAATGAGTGCTATCTGGGGAGGACGCCCGGGATTCCTGTGTGTTCTCAAGGGTTAAAAGCTCCAGTTTTGTGGTGCACGCTGGCTGACAACTCCAAACCTTTCTTAAAGGATTCAATCATTGGTGGTTCGTTAAGGGACCACCAAAACATTGTGAGCTACTGTAACCTCCCACAGTGGGGACGCAACGTATAGCGAGATTTACTCAGATGACACCAGGTACCAAAACTCCAATTCCTCGGTTCGTTCACTTGCTGTACTTGCTTACATGGCGGCGACGTATTCGGCAGCGCTTTACAGACATCATCATTGCTTGCCATCTCCAAATTAAAGTTCCCTATCAGTAGGTCTTTGGACTGTGAGAGGAAACCCGCATCAAACACGGGGAGAACATACAAACTCCATGTAGATGTTGTCCTTGGTCAGATTCAAACCGAGGATGACCCCAGCGCTGCAAGACACCAGTGCCAACCACTGAGCCACCGTGCTGCCCATGCTCCTATTATAATGTATTCAGGAACCTTTTTTTTTTTTTTTAAACTAAATAAAAATAAAAAAAAGGCATAAAAAAAATCCCCAAAACATCAGGATGTCAAGTAGTAAAAAGTATTCCAACAATGATTATTTCTTCATATGACTGGAATCCCCTTTAAGGGATTTTCCAGGATTTTTATACTAATTGTCTACCCTCTGGATAGATTATCAATATCTGATTGGTCCAACACCCAGCACTCCCGCTGCTTAGCCGTTTGAAGAGGCCGCTGTGCTCTGGTGAGCGCCGTGGCTTCCTCACAGCTTACTAAACACAGCGCCGTACATCGTTTAGTGGCTGTGCTTGGCATTGCAGCTCAGGCCCATTCTCTTGGGTGGGAATGAGCTGTGCCTACGCCATGTGACCGATGAGCATGACGTCACTGGCCTAGGAAGAGACTGGAGCACCGCGGCTCTTCAAAACAGCTGATCATGGGGGTGCCAAGAGTCAGACCCCCACTGATCAGATATTGATGAAAGGCCTTCAAACTCCTGGCCAACCCCTTTAAGAATATTTTATTGTACTACATGAGAAACACACAGCTGCTTTCTCTCAGAAAAATTAGTATTTATTTGAAAGCAGCATTAAAGGGATATCCAGGTTGCGGCAGTCACTTCTGGGATCATGTGCCGTACATTGGGCACGTGATCCTAGCCTGTTTGCATCACATGCGCAAGTCCGAGTCTCTCACTAGCGCTGTGGTGAGAGATTCATACTCACACATTGCTGGCCGTTCTAACCCCAGGCTAGAATCATGTGCCCAACGTATGGCAGGTCAGCCAGTAAGTGCCCCTCAGTGGTGGCCAGCGCTGGGTGCCACATTCTGTTCTCCTACTCCAGTTGCCTCAAGATGGCAATACAGTTGAATTCAGGAGGGAACCTGTGGTCGCAGGCCAGGTACATAACTACTTGACACCCCCAGCGTTAACACTGGAAGCAACAGAGCATTACTTACCTGGCTGGTGGCTCTGTGGACATTGGCCCACCAGGAAATTTCCCTGTAGAGTCAATGGCCAGTCCACACCCGAACCGCAGCCCTTTTGTAATGGTCCACTTAAGAAACCTTCATCGGATTCCTCTCAATTCAAGGCGTTGTACAGGATTAGAAAAACATGGCTGGTTTATTACAAAAACAGCACCACATCCGTACAAAGGTTATGTGCGGTATTGCAGCTCAGTCTTAGTCACTTCAAAAGTGCTGGGCTGCAATACCAGCTAAACCATTGAAAAGTGGCATGCTGTTTTTTGGAAGAAAGCGGCCAAATTTTTCAAATTCTGCACAACCACATTTTGCAGGCATACTCAAATTCTGCAACCTTGCTTACACAAGTCCATTTTTTATGCATATGGTCGCCTTAGACACAGAGTATACATGCCGTAATGATATTTCCCCAGAGGTCCCAATCACTATGAGATGTTGGCCACCTCCCTTATATCCTTCCCTCTTTCTTCTCTTGGGACCACTTTCAAAGAGAATCAGTAGGCACCTACCAGTTCTACACCCTTGTCATTAAAGGGGTTTTCTGGGAGTTCAGTATTTATGTTCTGTCCTCAGGATAGAACATTAATATCTGATCGGTGGGGGGTCTGGCACCCTCGCTGATCAGCTGTTTCAAGAGGCTGTGGTGCTCCAGCGACACTGGTCTCCTGACAGCAGACCTCTTTAGCAGCACTTTTTTACAGCCATCACTAATGGGCCATAGGACAGGCTGTGTCCTTTTTACTTTGGCCTAGTCAGTCTTCCGAGCAGTGGAGAGTTAGGGCTCGGCTCTAACGGCCCAGATCAAGCGGAAGTACTGATCAGGACCGTTTAGCCCCTTAGATGCTGTGATCACTAGCAACTGTGGCATCCAAGTGGTTTACAGGGAGGACTCCCTCTGTCTCCCATTAGCACCCCAGAAATGAAATTGCAGGGTGTCAATGTAGTTGCATGGCAGTCTGGGCCATAATAATGTATTTTATACATTCCTTCAAGGAAAGAAAGGCAACATACATGTCATTACCCCAGAACTACTGGCTGGGAAGCCAACAGTCTACTGTATTGAACAGTTTAAGCAAAAGACTTCTCCTTTGTGTGCTGATCTTCTGATGAAGATAGAGCAGTGGGAGGATCCAGGAAGGGGCAGGGGCAGGGGCATTTATTTTAAAACATGATTTCCCTAGTAGAATCCCATAGTCATGTTTAAAGTTTAAGCTAACAATCTGATTTTACAAGTTGTTATAGCCTTAGCTGAATGACAGCAGTTTGTCAAATGGTTTACAGCTTCAGTCTTGAACTATTGACTCTCCATTCCCTTCACTTATACAAGTGTCTCTAGTCCTGCAAAAAACATTAACTTAATCAGTTATCAGTGAGAGGCTCGGTTAACCATGGGCATCGCGTTCCCTGTAACAGCGGAACACAACACAATGGAAAGTAGAAGTATTGCCGCTCCTTAACTGTGCGTTGCGTGCCATATAGTGAAGCATATGAAAAGCATGCTTCTTCACGGTCACTTAACGTGTTCGTTTGGCGGTAACATGACGCACTGCATGCATTGGCCTTTAGGCTCCATTCACACGACCGTATGTTGTCCGCAAAAAAACGGATTGCATTCCGTTTTTTTGCTGATCCATAGACTTCAATAGGACATGGCCCTATTGAAGTCTATGGATCAGCAAAAAAACGGACACGGATCCGTTTTTTTGCGGACAACATACGGTCGTGTGAATGGAGCCTTATTCTTACAGTAGAGAAATAATTAATTATAACTTTTTGTGAAATGGGACATTTAAACTTGCATTTTTTTTTAATTCCAATTTAAAATTTAGTAGGAGTCGGAGTCGGTTCATTTTTGCCGACTCCTCGACTGACTCCACAGCCCTGCTGGGTTCACATCATGTTTTATGCCTCCGTTTCACATACACGTTACAAAAAAGGATACAAAAAAAAAAAAAAACGTAGCACAACAAGTTCTTGTATCCTGCACAGTCCAGTAAAAAACAAAAAAACTCTATGGTGAATGGATGCCACTGTATGGCATCGGTGCAAGGCCTACTTTAACGTATACGTTAAGCGGATGAAAAAAAATAGACGTGACGTAACTTTTTGTATGATGTATGGAAAAAAAAAATATTCTAATAACACTTTTAAGTAAAAGCTTTTCAATGGAAAAAATGTGCAAAAGTAAAACCCTCTTTACATATTTGGTATCGATGTGTCCATAGCAGTAAAACATTAAAAAATAAAAAAACTATATGTATTTGGCATCACTGTAATCGTACAGACCCAGAGAGGTCAACACCACAAAATCAAAATCCACATGTAACTTATGTAAAGCTTGCCATGGCTTTGTCAAATTTTCTCCCCCACTGCGTGTAGGTCTAGAGTGGGCGCATCCAAAATGTTGGTCCCATATACCAGCACCAGGGTGTGCCCAGTTCTCCATGAGACACTTGTTATGTTCCTATATACAATCTCGTAGGATCAGAAGAACTTTACTTGGTTGTGTCTTCACGTACATAACACCTGTGCCGGGTGACCCTACTGTGGCCAGTGACTTGAGGACAGGGGTGGGGTGGACGGCACAGAAGTTAGAGGAGAACAAGGCTTATGAGAACTTAATCTGGGTGGCAGATAATACAAGTAAATCTTTTCTTCTCAACTCTCCCTACCGGGGTCTATTTAAGTGCTTCCCACTTTTGGAACAAGCATCAAATGTAATTGCCTGGTCGCCTGCGGGTGTTCGCTTCACAAAAGCGGCTTTTGTGGCTAAACCACAGGTGTTACCTTTCTTGATTAAAATGAAATATGATGAAAGGCGACAGTAGCAAATGACATCGACGAGCTTGTAATGAATTGTACTGATTTGATTGAGATCCCAGCAGGTTGTTTATAAAGTCACATGACTGATCCGCGGCCGTCCTTCATGTTCAATGCACAAAGAATCAATGTACAAAGTTCGATATCTGTGTCCATCTCTCCGGGGGCACACGGGGCGCACTATCTAATTACACCAGCGGCTGCTGGAGAACAGAGCGAATGCTTACTTATAACAGGTTAGAAGAAACCAAACTTCTGAACAGACCTTCGTCAGGGCTCTTAACCATCGTGGTTTATTAACTGGTTGTTCAGATTCAGTCGGAAACCCAACAGTCCCCGGGAACCAGCTGAAGAACTGAGCACAACTTACCCGACAGATCCAGAGTCAGCGCTCTGGTTCCCTTGGCTGGCCTCTATTTACCTGGCTGTAGAAGTGATGTCACGTCGACAACACATGACACTGTCAGGTGCACAGTGATTGGCTGCAGTGGTCACGTGTTGGTCACCACTGCAGCCTGGTAAATAGAGCTGGGCCAGGAAAACCTGAATGGCAGTGTGAGATCTGTCAGGTAAGTACTTGTACCTGCAGTGAACAACAGGTAAGTACTTACCTGGCAGAACTCACATCGCCAGTCAGGTTTTCCTAGCTGGGCTCTATTTACCAGGCTGCTGCAAGTCACCTAGACAACACATGACTGCTGCAGCCAATCTATGGCCGCGGCAGGTGCACCGCTGAGGCCAGTGATTGTCTGCAGTGGTCACGTGTTGACAACGTGATTTCACCACTGCAGCCTGGTAAATAGAGCCGAGCCAGGAAAACCCGAGTGGCGATAGGAGATCTGCCAGGTAAGTACTTACCTGTTCTTCACGGCTGGTTAATCCTATACAAGTACTTACCTGACAGATCTCACACCGGGCCCGTTCTATTTACCAGGCTGCAGTGGTGAAATGAAGTCAACATGTGACCACTGCAACCAATCACTGGCCTGAGTGGTGCACCCAACAAGACCAGTGATTGGTTGCTGCGGCCATGTGTCATCGACGTGACGTCCCTGCTGTATCCAGTTAAATAGAACTCGGCCAGGAACACCTGAGCGGTGCGAGATCTGTCAGGTAGGTACTTACTGGTTCTTCACTGCAGGTGGATACCCTACTGGCAATACAAATTAGATGCATATCATCTATACCCTTCCATTTAGGCGGGACTGCCCAACCATTTACGGCACCTGCACACAATACGGACTTCCGTGCAGAAAAACTGCAGCGCAATACCGTACCAGCAAAATGAAGGAGATCAAACAAACGTCATGTGCACTTTGCGGATGTCTTCCAAATCTGCAGCATGTCGATTAGGTTTGCAGTTTCGATGATAGCTGCTGGTTGAAAGCTCCGTCGGCCGACAGCTTTCTCACTTGTCTATAGACCCCTTGTGAGAATATCGTTTTCATTGCCAAATTCACGAGGACCATGGAGGAGATTCTGAGAACCATTAATGATATTCCAAGTTATCTGCAACATGATAAAAAATAAAATAAAAAAATTCTTGGACCTTGGTTACCTTCGATAGCCTATGGAACTCAGAGTCTGGATGCTGAATATTTTGCACTGTCCCTATATTGGGCACTTAAATTTGGAACATTTTCTAAACAGCTTTCGATATAAACTTGACTGAAGAATCCTTTAGAAGGACGGAGGCAAAAAGGGTTGTGCGAGACAGGTCAGCTACAACATAATACTGTTCTAATTAATATTTTTCGCCCTATAAGACGCACCCCCCAAAATGTCAGTGTGTCTTATAAGACGAATAATAATGAGCGCTTCCACTGTAGGAAGGGGGAGCAGTGAATACAGCACTCCCTGTGCTGGCTCTGTACTCGCCACTCCCTGGTCGTCTTCTGCCGGCGACGTTTGCTGTGCTGTGACCTGCTCACAGTATAAGGACATAGGCGCGCTCTGTGCGACATCGGGTGACAGCACAGTGGTGTGAGAGGAAGAGCACTGGATCTCAGGAGCCGCGGCGGAGAGGAGAGTTAATTTTTTTTTTGGTCTGACCTTAGGTCTGATTAACATTGTCGGTCTGAGCTGTGGTCTAATTAGCATTTGGGGTCCAATCTGTGGTCTAATTAGCATGGAAGGGGTGTTCTGATCTGAGGTCAAATTGCGGGTCTGCGTTGCGGTGTAATCAGCACTGGGGATCTGATCTGAGGTCTGTTTGGGGGCTAAGTACCATTAGGGGTCTAATCCGAGGTCAAATTGTGGTGTAATCAGCATACGGATCTGATCTGAGATCTGATGAAAAATATATATTTTTTCTTATTCCCTCCTTTAAAACCTAGGCGTGTCTTATAGGGCGAAAAATACGGTACATAATAAATTATCATCATTAAAAATAACAGCTATAAAAAGGACAACACTAATGTGAATTTATCGTCAGAATGAAGTGATCTCCACAATGAATGGATGGCGGCTCCAAGGCAATTTCACTTAGCAGCAAAAGTAAATAGATTTGTGCCTCGCACCAGACAACGCATTTACAGTACGCAGCTATTGATCGCCAGGGGAGCGTTGCTGAGAAATGCAGACGTATCCCAGTGCTTTATCACACGCAAGTTGACAAAAAGTTCCCTATCTACGGCTCAGGGCTGTATTAAGGGTCATTAATAAGTACTCATTCTCCTTAAGTGACAAGTCAGCTGAATGCAGTTTGATTTCCGCCATCATTTCTCCTCGGGTCCTCTCAAAAACACCAGGATTATAGAAGCGGATACAATAAAGGGAGGATGAATGGGATTTTAATAATCAGAACTCCCGCTTATCTTTATA
Source organism: Bufotes viridis (assembly GCA_033119425.1). Lineage (NCBI taxonomy): Eukaryota > Metazoa > Chordata > Amphibia > Anura > Bufonidae > Bufotes > Bufotes viridis. The sequence continues at coordinate 23,481,926 of CM065598.1, read as the reverse complement.
TTTTTTCTACAGCAGGTTTATAGCCGGAATGTCATAATGGATATTTTTTTATATTTTTGATGGTGGAAGGACATGTAAATTGGGAAAATAAGCGAGGGGGTCCAGATATGGCGTGGGGGTGATAGTACAAAAATGTGTACTTGTTCAACAGTAGCGTAAAATCTATAAATTGTTAGGGCTTGTTCACATCTCTATTGGATGTTCTGTCGCAAATTCCATCAAAAAGATCAGACAAACCCAAAAAAAAAAAAAAAAAGCTCTGCAGGACTTTATGGTCCAGTAAAAAAAAACAAAATTCTGAACGGACTCCATTGTAGTCAATAGACTCCATTATGTGAACTTTCTGACACTCCCGTTATTTTTGGGTTCTGCTCTTTGAAACTGAGTAGAACAATGGAAATGTACAATGGTGGTGTGCACTCACCCTCATTTGACTCCCATGATCGGTGAGACTCCCTTGGGACCCCCATTGTGCTAATCTTTGTGCTTTAGAAAGTTTGGATACAAGGTCTCTGACGACTTTTCTGAGGTGTGAAAATACAGTGCTAAAGGGGTCCAATTGGAAAATCCAAACATTTGAGTCAATTGGGACAAATATACGGTAAAAACAACTTTGGAAACTGGAACTGCCATTTGTAAAAAAAAAAATAAAAAAAAATTATAAAAACACAGCACTTCACAGCACTTAGCTCAGGGGGAGCATAACGAATGCCTCACCGTATGCCATGGTTAAGAGGCAGGACAACCCTTGTTTACATGCCTCATTAGGTCCTCACTTTAAAACCCCTTTATCAGCCAAAGCTGGCAGGAAAAGCTGCTGTACACCCGAAAGTTTGACAAAATGGGCGGTTTGGATCATTACAGCCAACCATGGTTTGTGAATGCATTATCAACAGCAGCCTATACTCTGCTAAAAACGTGGGAAACTACCAGTGTGTGGCAATGGGGCTCAGCCATTTGCCACTTGGCGCAACCTCACACATAGATAAAAAATAAAAAAATAAAATTTGAAATAAAAGAAAAAAACCACAATCTCCTGGATCGGCCAGTTTAGTCTGGTGTGTTGATAGATTGATGGTTCGTACAACTTATCGGCCAGATTATGGTGGGGTACAGCCAGTATGGCTAGGGTTGCACAGCGACATGTGCCATGTGACAAAAAGGGTACAACTACACTGTGATGTGTCAGGCGACCTTCATGTTGCATGAAATTTTTTGAAATGATAGTCAATGGCTACGGCTGCAACGCGGCAGTCGCACAAAAATCCAACTTGGACACAATTGACCATCATTATAAAAATGTTGCGCTACTTTTTGTCGCCGTGTAGCCCTAGCCTTAAGGGCAAACCTGATCACTGTATTACATGGCTGAGATTTAAAGGGGTTGTCTTACTTCAGCAAGTGGCATTTATCATGTAGAGAAAGTGAAAACCAGGCACTTACTAATGTATTGGGATTCTCCATATTGTCTCCTTTGCTGGCTGGATTCATTTTTCAATCGCACAAATTTTGTAGTGTTTATGGGTTCAATACCAGCACCCTGAACAACGCTCTAAACGTTTATCATCAGGTACATGGTTTATTATTACAGTTTTAAATGTAAAGGGAACCTGTCATTAACTTTACGCCGCGCATACTAACAGCAGCATAAAGTAGAAACAGGTGAGTTGATTCAGCGGTCTGTCATTTATAAGTTAAAAGTAAGTGGTTGCCGAGAACCAACATCAAAATCATTGCAGACTGGGCCTGGAAAAGAGTCCCGGCCACCTGAGAAGAGTCCTGGTTATTCATGAATTCCTGCTCTCCCCCCACCTGCTGATGACTGACAGGCTTCTACCTAGTTTTCTCCCTTTCTCTCTAGGAGAGAACTGCCAATCATCAGCAGATGACGGGAGAGCAGGAGATTAGAATAACCAGGACTCTTCTCAGGTAGATTTGACTCTTTTCAAGGCCTGGGCTGCAATGATTATGATTCTCGGCAACCACTTACTTTTAGCTCATGAGTGACACACCGCTGAAATCAGCATTTCTGTCACTATTTCATGCTGCGCTCAGTGAGGTCAGCATAACGTTGATGACAGGTTTCATTTAAAGGGGTTGTCCAGGATTTAAAGGTTAAAGGGTTTTTCGAAACTTTACAACCTATCCTCCAAGACATCCGCCGATCAGCTGTTGGAGAAGACACCAGTGAATTTAAAAACAAGTAAAGACACCTTTGAATACATTTTTATTACTATACACCCTGTAGGTTTTTACTGTCTGTGGGGACTGTTCTGCCCCCTTCTCACTTTTAAATAAGCACTTGCATTTCCCATGTAATAATTCTGGAGCCTCTATTCTTATGACTATGTTGTGCCATTCCTTTATTATTTTTGAATAATGGCTCAACATAGAGCAGGCATGTCCAAACTCCGGCCCTCCAGATGTTGCAAAACTACAACTCCCATCATTCCTGGACAACCTACTGAAGAGCATGATGGGAGTTGTAGTTCTGCAACACCTGGAGGGCCAGAGTTTGGACATGCCTGACAGAGTCTCAAGAATAGAGGCTCCAGAATGGTTATTACATGGGAAATGTAAGTAGTTACCAAAACAGACATGTCAGGAGAGGCGACAGGTCCTCTCTAAGCCAAATTCTCTTTTCAAAGACACAAAAAGAACATATGTTGCTCAGGTACCCTCAAAATAATGAAGCGTGCAATTACTCAACAACAGTGCCACAATATTGTGCCCTTAACTATGGGAGGGAGGGAGGAGGGATGGGGGTAATGATGATCCCGCCACCCAATATCCACGCGTCTACCAAGTCAGATGTGGTCAACCACAGCTGCTCAACCCTTCATCTGAAGGCATCGGAGGCATAAATATATGAAGAAACACGGCGATCCCTAATAAACGTCATAATATACTCTAGTTCTAGTTTCTCCGGACGGGACTTGATCCCATTGCCCACTCCCGAAGTGTAATATATCGAAACGATTAGGAATTGGTGTCCACATTTGCATTGGAAGCTCTACTAGGAGCCTTAGTTGCAGATTCCACTAATACACTTCACAAACTACTTTGGTAAAATGATGGACAACCTATGGACCTTATTAGAGAGTCAATGGAGTTTGTTGGGCGCCGCTGGTGTCCATTGCGTCAGTTTCGTTGTACTGCTCGTAGGAAGGAGAAGAACAGCTGAAATCAATAGCGGAGGAATGCTTTACCCAGCACGGCGGAGCAAATATCTTTTTTTTTTATACTACTCTTTTATTGTATTTTAAAAGATTTAGTCAATATAACATACAGTCACTGATTGTACAATGATGCATAATACAAATCCACAGAGTGTCTCGCAATGGTGAATCACGATAGCACACTGCAAATCAGGTTACGGCGGAGCAAATATCTAGCCCCTTCTGAATTTAGCCATCACAGTACTAGAGGACTGATCGATACTGGCCTCCCAATCCCTAGTAAACAGGTCATCGTAGCGTTATATGTGGAGTTTTCCAAGTAGTTGTCTTTATATCTTTTATAGCCTGTTTTACATTGAAATTACTTCATTTTCGTACTATATTTCTTTTATTATTATTTACCAAAGGTACCCATTTTTCAACAATCACATATAATAGATGTAAAAAATTAAATCCTAGCCTCAGCTATTGAAATCACAAACAACTACATCTTTGATTGAAAGACCGAGGAACGTGACTTGCTTTATCCCGTGCACCAGAACATGCAGCACTCCACACTAAAAGTGCACTAGGACGTGGTCTATCGTGGACCATCTCTATAAGAGAAGGGCCCACCATTAGTGTTGAGCGAACTTGTATTTTAAGTTCGCGTCCAAAGTTCGGGTTCAGGTTATCAAAGCATCCCGTTATGGATTACGCTACCACGGACCATAACGGCATTTGGAATCCATAAGGGGCTGCTTCAATGAACCCGAACCTTGGACAACACTAAGGACCTGGGGTGACGTCACCGTCATGTGATCAGTGCAGGGGGCGTGGCTCAGCACTGGATTGGATAAGAGGTGAGCCAGTACTGAGCCACACCCCCTGCACTGATCACATGACGGTGACGTCACCCCAGGTCCTTAGTGTTGTCCAAGGTTCGGGTTCATTGAAGAATCCCCTTATGGATTCCAAATGCCGTTATGGTCCGTGGTAGCAGAATCCATAACTGGATTCTTCGATAACCCGAACTTTGGACGCCGAACTTATAATACAAGTTCGCTCAACTCTACCCACCATAAACAATACTACCACAACCCCCCCCCCCCCCAACACCAGGGGAATAGTGGCCATCCTTAGCTAAATCAAGAAAGCAGCCATCTTGCTCTGGTTTCCACCTAAGCTACCATCCCAGGTGTTGGCCAAGAGCCTCAATCAAGGTCTGGCTAATCCCCGAAGCCAAGCGGCTTGCAGGGGGGGACGGGTGAGGAGCCTAATGGCAAAACACACCCATACCTACTGCTCCTCAGGAGGTAGCCCATAAGGACAACACAGCCTGAAAAGTCCTAGTGACTAACAACTGTGAAACGTGAACAAAGTGAAACAACAAAAAAAAAAAAATTAAGTCTGAGCACAGTTACATCATATGGTACCAAAATATACTGCATCATATATAGGCATAGTACTATTTAGTATGTCTGTATGGGCCAATATATAACCAAATGCAGACAGAGGGCGGTACTCACGTAAGTGTGCCTCTTGATGAAGTCTGATGGGCCGCTAGTGCAGACTTTGTCACCTTCCAATCCAATTACCCTTTTGCAGATATTAATGTTTGGTTTGTTCGGACTCTTTGCAATTATAACGTCACCCCTGGAATTACAAAATAAAACTTTTTAGATGGCCGACCAAAGCAAAATGCAAAAAAAAAAAAAAATAAAAAATACATAATACAAAAAATGCGTCTAAAAGGGCAAACGTTAACAATACTGCACGCCTCTATGCAAGGAGAGAGAAAACAAAAAGCAGCACAATATACTTTTATGACAAGACCTGCACCTGGCATCCTGACTGAATGCCAAAGCTTGAGAAAGTCCTGCAATGCTCCAGTGAAGCAGCAAGCAAAGGAGATGGAGCCAACGGTAGCGCTGTCAGCTCATCTGGGACCGAGCTCCCCCAGACTTCTAGCTGGGGACGGAAAGTGCCAGCTGCCTGTGACAGATGAAGATTAGGGAGGGAGGGAGAAAAGGAACTGGTCCGCAGACACAAGGGGGTAGAAACGGTGCAAAGGGGGTTTCTGCATCCCTTAGCCAAGCAAAAGGAAGTTAAATAGTAATTAAAGATCAAACGTCACTTGGTTTTACCTTCTTGAATACTACACTGACTGACCGTGGGCCCTCTATGGCCCTCACTAAATGCATCAAAGCCAAGAAGTCCTTCTAGTAACGGATGGAAAATTGGGAGGAGTTGGCTTTTTATATATATATTTATGTAATATAAGTCTCACAACTATAACCTCCTGGAACTATTGCACCTTTATATGTAGATTAGAAGCCTCACTCCAGCAGAGATTACACCGATCATCTTCTATCCCCCAGATCACACATTGCAGGAAGCAGAGCTATGGAGAGGTCTTCATACTGTACAGAGGTTTTAGCTGTTTAGGTGCCTGCCTGTTCGAAACAGGATTAGCGGGTTGTGTGGCCAGTAGTTTTAATATGTACACATTTCAGAACAGCATAAAACACCTGAAGTAGTGATATCCCGCTTCCCCTCCTCTGACTTCTGGGGTTCCCACTGGTCTCCGTTTCCTCGTCCTTCTCTGAAGTAGTGGCAGAGACGGCTGGTGACCTGGGAGGCGCTGGAACATGACAATGCGAGTACCCTCTAGAGACCTGGTATTGTTGTCCCTGGGGTACATGTACCACTACCACAGGTTGTAAATCTAGGGACTAAGCTACTTAAAGGGGTTCTCAGCGATACCAGACTGGTCAGGGTTTGATACCCCCATCAATCAGCTGTACCACGCTGCAGCAGCACTGGAAACCAACGGTGTACGGAGCAGAGGACTCCGCACTCTCCACATACTGACGCCTGCCTTTAGCTCTGTGAACTGTATAGTCCTCAGAAATGCGGCCGCCTGAAACAGCTGAATGGTGTGGGCGTTGGACTCCAAACAAGCTGATGTTGAGGACCTATCCTGAGGTTTGGCCTGTAGCCTGTAGAACCCCCTCAAGCAACAAAATTATCTCATCACCCATCCAGGAGACAACACCGATTGAGGCAGGCTAATCCACTAGATTACACTCTCCATCAATGAGGATAGTGACAACTAAAGCCGACTACAAGGAAAGAACCGTCGGACCTAAACATGCACGTTTAGGCCTAAGCAGCAGTGATGGGTTTCTGAGGGTGACCCAAGACTGAATGCCCGATCCAGGAGCAACTGGCAACGCACGAGTACCCCAACAGAAGAGACGTACAGGCTTGCAATCTTTCAGCCACCCTGCCTCTTGCTTTTTAGATAAGGACCACCCAGAATTATTGAATCACTAGAAATCATCAAATCATTCTGAGGAACAAGTGGATTCTCCGCCATCAACTAAGATCCTGCGCTGGCATGGTCACAATAATTACAACATACGTTCCAGCACGCTGATTTTATTCATTCCCTTGGTATCTATACAAATCACCAAGGGGTTTGACAAATGGCGGAATGAACTTCCCTTCTTGTCCGGTTTTCCAGTATTTGAATATTGGTGATTTGTATCTACAATTGGGATCAAGAGATGGATTTATCAATTATGTGATTTATTCTTTAGTATCATTTATTATTTTTTGGGCGATTTGTTTTTTGTTTTCTTTTTTATATCTTAGTTGCTAGTCACCATTGTAATGACTACTGTGTAGGACAGCATATAAGCTGCCAGGCATATCCCGATTCAGAGCCATCCTAGGGCGGTCAGGAGGTTCCTGATACGGGATAGCCCCCATCAGGGCGGCCACTCCGTCTAAAGGCAGGGCGTTAATAGCGACAGGGTCAGCTTTAGGGCTAGAGACCATATAGCTAGATATTGGGTCCAGCATCTGCCTTCCTAAGCCCGATAAATGGAGCACTAGCTCACTGGCCATCTATCCATCTTTTTTTCTTTATTGATTTTCTTTTGTTCTATTTTTTGTTACTTTTGAGGGTCTTTTGGTTTTAGAAGATGTATTAAAAGCTATGTTTTACAGGTGGTGGTCTGTGAATCTTGATAATTGTGTTTTGCCACCTTACAAATACGATACCCACAGACGGGTTATAGTCTGAACTGTGAAATTCCTGAAAGCCATAATAGACAGTTAAACTGCAAGGATAAAACTAAAAAATAAATAAAATAATAATGAAAATTTCATAGCTTATAGAACGAGGACTCCACATTTTAAAATGGGTCCACTTACTTGTGAATGGAATAAAGGTGTCGACTCAAGTTGTCACAAACTAAAATGTCATAATTTTTTATGGTTGGTTCCATCGAGGGCCCCGAACACTGCAATGGAAAGCGTACAATGCACGTGTCACACAAATACAACAGAATAAAAATTGCTTATGACAATTTCCATAACGAAGAGACACTTACAATCACAATTTCTCCAAGATACTCGAATGTACAATGAGCTACGCAGCCGTACTGAATGGCGTACCCCAGGAAGCCCAGCGTCTTCCCGATCACTTTTCTGATCATACTAGATGTTCACCGTTGTGTTAAAGGCTGTCCTGCAAGACAAAATAATAAAATCATGCATATTAGAAAAACATTTCCCTGATTACATTCTGTAAAGTGGCAGCAACAATTTATAAGTATTTCGCCTCATTGTTGTTTTGGGGTCTGCAAATTGTGGATCCGCAAAAAACGGATACCGGCCCGTGTGCATTCTGTATTTTGTGGAACAGAACAGCTGGCCCCTTATAGAACAGTCCTATCCTTGTCCGTAATGCGGACAATAATAGGACATGTTCTATTTTTTTACTCCATGTGCGTTCCGTTTCCATATGTCGGTATTTCTGTTCTGCCACAAAATAGAACAACTATTGTCCGCATTACGGACAAGGATAGGACTGTTCTATTAGGGGCCAGCTGCTCTGTTCTGCAAAATACGGAATGCCCACAGACGTCATCTGTCATTTTTGCAGATCCTTTTTTTGCGGACCGCAAAATCCATACGGCCGTGTGCCTGAGCCCTAATAGAGTACCAGCAAAGTGTATAAGATAGGACAAATCTTGTGTACACCTTGCTTCATTCTTACCGTGCAGAAATTGCAATGTGGATGTAGAAATACGCAGCACGGCAATTATGTTGATACAAAACCACATCAAATCCGCACAGAAGACAGCAAGTAAAATGTGTATTATTGCAGCGGAAACGCATAAAAATTGGTGTGGATGAGCCCTTACAGTGTGGTACATATTCTGCATGTCCACACATTTACAGAGGTCGGCCCCCATCCATATACTCTACTAGAGCAGTGATGGGCAAAGTGAGGCGCTCCAGCTGTTGCAAAACTACAACTCCCACCATGCCCTGCAGTAGGCAGATAGTTGTAGACAGTCTTTGCATGCTGGGAGTTGTAGTTCTGCAACAGCTGGCGAGCTGCACTTTGCCCATCACTGTACTAGGGGATACAGACATCACAGTGGAAGGTCTCCCACTAAGGGCGGCTTTCATTCCAGTGGACTACAGCGACAGGCATGTAATTCAGCATTTCCCCTGCCGTGAGGCGTATCCTGATCTCACCCCGAGGGTTCCAAGCATCAGGAAATATTTCAGGAGCCTGAGACAACCCCTTTAATGCAGGCAGAACTATATGAGAAGAGCATGGGCAGCTTATTTACCTTTGAACCTACGGCTATAGTAGGTTATACAGCAGCAAAAATAAAAAAAACTAGTAATACAGGAATAAAGTGGTATTCTGGTCAGTTGACCTAATTCCCTATCCACAGGAAAGGGGTCAACAATTAACATTAGAGGGGGGTATGACTGCTGGGATCACCACTGATCATAAGAAGGGTTCCAGTATCTCCAAAATAAACGGAGAGGCGGGTTGAGCACGCACACTTCTGCCCCACTCATCCGAGCTCAGTACTATGCCATTTCTAGGGGTCCCATATAGATGAGTGGAGGGACAGGGTGCATGCTCTACCTACCGCTCCATTCATGCCAAGGGTAAGGGACCCTCATTCTTGTGATCAGTAGGAACCCTAGCAACCACGGGATTAGACCGCATGCAGTATGGGAAACACGGCCCGTGTGTCGGCTGCATCGCTTGAGCCAATGGCGGATTCTCGGAGACAAACTCACTGCATCATAGCGATTTACCATGCAGAGAGTTCCTAGGTGACTGCATCACTATGATGAAGAGAGTTCATTTCAGAGGAGCCACTGTTGGTCTAGGACTGTGACTGCTAACCTCCGGCTCTCCAGCTGTGGTAAAACTACGACTCCCAAGATGCACACTTGCTTGGCTGTTCTCAGAGCTCCATAGAAATGAATGGAGCATGCTGGGAGTCGCGGTTTCGCCACAGCTGGAGTGCCGGAGGTTAGCCATCAATGGTCTGAGAGATGCGGCCGACGTGGGCCACGTTTCCTGGGCTGCACAAGGTGGTTTGCATGCGGCCTAACTGGAATTATCTGTTCACAAGGGCAACATCTGCCACCGATTCAGCAGTGGAGAACATGAGTTTTCTGCTGCGTAAACCACATTGCAGCCACCATTGACAGCTTCCCATTGACTCCAGTATACTAGAGATTTTTCCATAGAAGTCAATGGAAAAGGGGCAAAACAACACTAATGAGTAGGAGGCGTGTCGGACAGGGTGCATGCTCTACCTACTGCTCCAGCATGGCAGCATGTCCACCATAAAAAATTTCAGCTAATGATCTGCCACTGATTTATCTGCTATGGACTGGGTGGATAAACCCAGCTGTAAATGTATATTACCATAGATGTAGTGTTTTGGGGCCTTTTCTCAACCTTCTGTGTCTTTTCTCTCCCTTGTCTCCTCAGAGGTCAGCCCTTCCCAGTATGATGCTCAGTATTCTGAGCCAAACAGATGTCTGCTTATTGCCCGTATCCAAGAGGGAGACTATAGCAAGATAAACTGCAGCTGCATCCCCCTCCTCCCCATTTTCTATTTATCGTATTAGCAAATGTTTGGAAGTAATTAAGAATCTTTGTGAACATTTAGCCAGCAGACAGGGGAAAGGGAACTACAACCGCCTGAGGTCGAGAAAGATCCGACTTTCCCCACATATTATCATGCACTACTGATGTATAAAATAAATCACCAATTAAGATAAAAACATTATCAAATAAAAACAATTAGACAATTCAACGCTTAAGCGTGATTTATGTGCATAGAAAATGTGGGGGGAAAAAAATGGCAGTGTATCTTATAAAACGAATACTAATGAGAGCTTCCAGTAGATGCGGGGAGTGGTTGGTGTAGGGTTGGCTGTACTCACCGCTCCCTGCACTTCTTCCGGGTGCTAAAAAAATGACCCGGCCAGCAGAAGACCAGGGAGCTGAGAGGGCAGGAAGATGGTGTCGAGAGAGATACGTTTATTTCATGTCTGATCTAAGGTCAAATAAAGTGTGTGTGTGTTCGGGGTGTCTGGCCCAAGGTCTAATCAAGAGTGTGTGGGGGGGTCTGACCCGAGGTCTAAATAAGAGTGTGGGGGGTCTGACCTGAGGTCTGATCAAGAGTGGGGTCTGACCTGAGGTCTAAAAATTGGGGGTCTGATCTGAGGTCTGAGACATTTGGGGACGAGGGGGGACTAAGATCTGATGAAATATATTTTTTTCCGATTTGCCTCCTCTGTCTTATAAAGCAAAACATACAGTAACCAGCAAGATTGTGGCAGGTGAACCCACCCTATGGAAAAATGAAATAAACCCAATAGATGAGCAAGACGTAGTAAAATACAGTAAGGCCCCTTTCACACGAGCGTGTCTGGATGCATTCAGTGAAAACTGTGCGGTTTCACAGGCAAAGCCATTCAGTTTTGCCTGCGATTGCGTTCAGCTTTTTCCGTGCGGGTGCAATGCGTTTTGATGCCTTTTTCACGCGCGTGATAAAAAACTGAAGGTTTACAAACAACATCTCCTTAGCAACCATCAGTGAAAAACGCAATGTACCCGCACTTGCTTGCGGACACAATGCGTTTTTCACGTAGCCCCATTCACTTCTATGGGGCAAGGGCTGCATGAAAAACGCACAATATAGAACATGCTGCGATTTTCACGCAACGCCCAAGTGATGTGTGGAAAAAAAAAAAAAAAACGCTCATGTACACAGACCCATTGAAATGAATGGATCAAGATTCAGTGCGGGTGCAATGCGTTCAAATCACGCATTGCACCCGCGTGGAAAACTCGCCCGTGTGAAAGGGGCCTAAGGCCTCCTGCAAACCGTGTCCATATTGTAGTTAACAATCCACAGATGCACAAAATACAGATACCTTCCGTGTGCAATCTGCATGTTTCTCACTCCCAACGCTACTAATGACTATTCTTGTCTGCAACACGGACAATGGGACAGGTTCTGTAACTTGAAAAACGGACATGCCGATCCATAGAAAGAAATAAGTCTGTGAGCAATTCGCAAAAAATGTTGATCGGACATGGATGCAAAATATGGTCATGTGCATGGGCCCCAAGTGCGAGGATGGTCAAGCTTAATAAAACAGTGCGGTCACATACATTAATGTGTATATACATACAAGCAACAAATAGAAACAAAGCAGACAGTAATAAAAATAAAAACTACAAAAAACAAAACACAATATAAAATATGAATGGCAATATATAACATTAGTACAAAAATATACTATAAACCAGACATTGATAAACAGTATGTTGTCTTCCAATACAAAATAAAACCTAAAAAGAGAATATGTGCCTCCTGTATCCAGCAGAAGTTAAGAAAGTTCTAGCGTTCCTCGCCTTGGGCCCCGACAAGAACCATATTCTCCACATGAATACATTTGCCGTCCTCTCCGTCACATGATTTTTTTTTTCTCTTTTTGGTTATGTTTATAAAATTAATCACAGCACGCGGGGTGGAAATCGCTTCGAGCCTCATGAATGACATCCAAGAGATGGGAAACGGATTAGTTTGCAGTTACTGCCAGTTAAAGCGCCAGGTGGCTTTTTCCTGCGCGGAAGGTGTTACTGATAATCCCATTACACTGGTACTAAATCTTGCAGACATCAAAATTATCGCCGACGTTCCTTTTCATCCCATCCTTTCCAAGTGACTGGAAGGAGCTTCACCTGAAAGAAGTCAAATCCACATGCAGCTGCTGTTCGAGCAGGCGGACGACTTCCCGAGAATGCCAATCGCGCTCCAATTTCACTGCGCTGGTGGGCTCTCTATTCCCTGCCCAATAATACATCTGTTAAGAAATCCGACGGCTACAAATCAAGTTTAATCCTACCAGGGACCTCATGTAGGTCTCCTCTTCCAAAAAGGCAGCAGGCTTTGACTGCCTTATCTCTGACACCGTCAGGGGAATACCCTTCAAATCCCAGACCTACTTAGAAGAATAAGCCAAGGATCACAAAACATGACCTCTAAAACCTTGATAGAACTATATTGTGACCCGGAGGCATTCATTCTAGGTGGAGATTAGAACTTTGCATAATAAGATTACACAGCAAGTGAATGATATCAAGGGAATATCCATATGCAGTCCTTTGCGTTTTTTTTTTTATACCCCCCCCCGAGGGCACAATATGAAACGCAGACACAACGGAGCCTGCTCTGTTCTCGCTGAATTGAAACAGATTCCCATAAATTAGTCTTTTGCTTTATAAAGCCTCTATTACGTCGCTCGCGGACGGCCCCTCGGAGAATTCGGCTTCTGTTTGCCCACCATTTACTCCGAGCGGTAGTCCGAATAAGACGTCGAGAAAATTAAGTTGAGAAATATAGTGGCTACAATGAGGGAACACATTGTTTGATGTAATCCGGGATTACAAACTATTAACATAAGAAAACGGGGGAAGTTAATGCGAGGGTTCAAGCTTGGGAAGCATCGGCTGAGCGGTAGCGCAAGCTTACAAGCCACATAAAAAAAAATAGCAAAAAAGTGCAATAAATTGTACACACAGTGTAAATCCTTTTTTTTAACTCATATGAAAAAGGTACCGATCATCATTGTGGAGATTTCCGGCTTTGGAGAAATGCATCCTGGGTAAAAAATATGCAAAATCAATCTCCTCCCGAATGACACGTAATGTCTCTATAGTGCCACCTACAGGTTCCAAAATACAGCGCGTTTCCAGAATCAAAAAAAATCTTTTAAAGACTTATGCTTGCATCCACTTGCGTCTGACCCGAAGTCTAATCAAGAGTGTGTGGGGTGAACGGTGACGTTAGAAGGTGGGAGGGGGATAGAAGAATTGCGTAGGTTGGGTTTTATTAGGGTCGAATCTTTATTTGCGTGACTTGCATGTTTATCGCAATGGGGAAAGGGTAAGAAGTCACGCAAATAAAGATTCGACCCTAATAAAACCCAACCTACGCAATTCTTCCATCCCCCTCCCACCTTCTAACGTCACCCATACACATTAGCCTGACAAAATTGGCCGGTTCAGCAGACTTTCATCCAATGGGTACGGGCACCTTGAGGCCTCATTCCCATTTCAGTGTCTAGTTGACTCTCGTGAAAAAAAAAAATCGTCCATGTTAAATCTGTCAGTTTGCCCTCCGTGTATTATCCGCATTCCACATACTACGCTGAGCGGAAAATTAATCTCAAAAGCATCTCCTATCAGTGAAAAATGGACCAGACATGGATACCACCAGTGAGGTGTCTGACTTTGACCGACCCGTAGACATTTGCTCCACATCACGACCCAAAGTAGCGCACGTCTCCGTGATTTTTTTTCATTGACCCACAGCCAGTAAATACATACTGATTTGTGAACAAACATGTTAAAATCAATGGGTGCAAACAACACGAAACGTGAACGAGGCCTTAGGAGTTGATGTCCATTAATTTTACCTAACTCAACCATTGGTCCTCAGATGGTCGCACAACTTTACATCCCAGCAAGTACAGCTACATCTGAACTACAGACATAACCTTTCAACACTAATCATACAAGAACAAACATTTAAAAAAAAAAAATGCAGCATAGGCGCATTAACCCAAAAATGTATACGGCCAACTGCAGGTCACCCATGGCAGTTGTGCTCAGGGAACTATAGCTCTAAAGGGGTTGTCCAGGTTCAGAGCTGAACCCGGACATACCCTCACTTTCATCGAGACTAAAAGCCCTCCCCCGCCTAGCAGTGAGCCTGATGACATCACCGGCACTAATGGGCGGGCTTTAGCGCTGCCCTAGCCTGTAAACAGCCCTTGCCCTGAACGATACAGCGCAGAGCAAGGGAGGGCATCAGAGCATTAAATGATCGGATGTCATCTCCAAGGGGCTGTCTGGGTGAAGAAGAGATATGTCCAGGTCCAGCTCTGGACCCAGACGACCTGCCAGACCTACTAAACGGCAGTATGAAAGAGGCCTTAGGGTGCAAACGTGGATCTGCAAAATGAAGATGACATTTGTGCGACATCCATCTTTTGTTTTTGTGGACCCATCTATAATCGGAACTCCCAAATAAATTTGCTGTTTGCTCTCGGAAACATTTTTGGGGGCCCCTCCGTTTTAGAGATAGCTGCGGGTCCCTATACCAGTGATGTGCAACTAATGTCTTGGATGAGACAACTCCTTTAACTCAGAATTTCCTACATGGTTATCTTAAAGGGAACCTGTCACATTAAACATGGTGTCTGAGTTGCAGGCAGCAGGTTATAGAGCAGGAGGAGCTGAGCAGATTGATATATAGTTTTCTGGGAAAAGATTCAGTAAAACTTGTATTTCATTCATTTACATTCCTGCTCATTCTGGGCTTTGAAGTCCAGGAGGCGGAGCTATCAGTGACTGACAGCCTCCCCTGTGTATGGCTGTGTATGCAGAGAGAGCTGTCAATCACTGATAGGACCACCTCCTGGACTTCAAAGCCCAGAATAAGTAAGAATTTAAGTGTACAAATTACAAGTTATTACTGAATCTTTTCCCAGAAAACTATATATCAATCTGCTCAGCTCCTCCTGCTCTATAACATGGGGGCTGCAGATTTTTTGCATTTTCACAGACATGTTCCCTTTAAGAGCTTAAAGGTATTAAAGGACATAAACCGTTACTGTACATAAAAGAGGTTCCGACAACACAAGGTTTGAGAGGTAACATTTATCTACAAACCTAGTTCAGGAAAGAGTAGAGAAAGGTAATGGACTTATGAGGCGATGACCTAAATTTAATGAGAGCGTCCACAGCTAAATATCATCGTACTGCCTCCTGAGCAGTGCCGGCGGTTGTAGGGAACCTAAGGTTTCAGGCTCAGCAACCTTAATTTACTTGTAAGACGCACAAGAGACCTTCAAACAGGTACCATGGCAAGTGAATAAAGCGAGGCCGGCTTTTCATCTTCAACGGGAAGCACATGAAGCTCTATGCCGTCCGTCTGACTCTTAGCATTTCAGCGTATGATGTTCCTCAGCGTGGACCCAAAGGACTTGTACTAAAAGATGCAAAAAGAGTAAAGGCCTAGACGCCGACAAGTGATAAACTGCTACTAATAAAATACAGCAACCTTTACTATAGATCAAGGGGTTCAGAAAGATAACCACGCAAGTTACTAAAGAGGGATTATACAAGACATGTCCATTCATAAAACGGAAGCCACAAGACCGAATCCGTCAGACAACGGCGCGAAGGGATGGAAGCCACTGACTTATAAATGGAGCCCATCAGCATACGAAGAGGTGCTCATTTTAATGGCATGAATAATGCTGCATGCTACGCCATTCTTGTCATGAAGAGAGATAGATCTGCTGCTGGAGGTTCTGAACAGAACCCTAAACCTCAATGTGAACATATCCATATAAAAGGTGAAGGTCAAATACTCAGAGCATGGAGGACACGGCAGGAACTAATGGAAATGGGCCAGGTTTTCTCCATTCGCCTGCATGGACGCTCTTTCACCCTGGGAACACACCTGAGCGTTTTTCAGCGCGTTCATACGCGCTGAAAAACGCTCAACATGTGAAAAGCCATGCATCCCTATGGGCATGGTTCACATTTGGGCGTTTTACAGTGCGTTTGAACGCGCTGTGAAACGCCCAACGCCCAAACAAGTACATGAGCTTCTTTGGGGCGTTTTAACGCGCCTATGGTCAATGTTGCCATAGGGGAGAATCACTGAATCGCGCGTATGACGCGCGTTTCTTAGTTACAAAAACGCGCATCCAAAAACGCGCGTCATACGCGCGATTCAGAAACGCCTAGGTGTGTTCCCAGCCTCAGTGTCTCTGGCTCTACTTCTCCTCTTCCTGTTGGGGTTCCTCAGAGTTCGGTCCTCGGTCCTCTCCTCTTGTCTCTCTACAAGGCCCCCATCAGTAGGTTTGGTTTTCAGTACCATCTCGATGCTGATGACACCCAAGTGTACACTTCTTCCTGTGACATCACCCCACCCCTGCCATACTCCAGAACACCAGTGACCGTCTGCCGGCTCTAACATCAGGTTCTCTCTCTCTCTCTCTCTCTCTATCTGAAACTGAACCTTTTGAATTTTCACCATCTACTAAGGTCCACATCTCTGTTGGTGGATGCGACAGGCTGTTCCGCCATAGAGCAGCCTGCTGGATCCTTTACTTCATCACTGGATCCCCATTGACTGCAGTGGGGTCCAGTGGTGATCCTGCTGATTTCCGGCAAAAATGCAGAGTTTTGGCCACACACCAACCGCTGCATGCCACAGTTTACTTCCAGCGGAAATCTGGCTTGTTTACTGAAGAACTGGCCGAATCACCACCGCACCACAGTCAATGGGGATCCGGCGGTGAAGTAGAGAATCCGGCAAAGCTGGATCCCTGAGATCTGGCAGGCTGCTCTGTGCCGGAACAGCCTGCCGGATCCACAAACTGTTGAACTGGATCTAACCTATCTAAACCTGATATCGCCTTCTCAGCGTGTGGCATCATCATCACGCCCGCTGTCTCGGTGTTATGTTTGACACTAATCTTTCATTCACCCCCCTATATTCTATCTCGCCCGCTTAGGTCACCTGAACCTCAAAAACGTGTCTAGAACCCTTCCCTTTCTTACTGTAGAAAAAACTAAACCTCTGATTATTGCCCTGTGTTGCACTTTTAGTGACGCAAGGTGACAAAAAAATGTTTAGTTTATTTTTTTGACGGTGTTCACCTGAGGGGTTAGGTTATGTGGTATTTTTATAAAGCCGGTCGATATGGATGTGGTGATACCCAATATGTCTACTTTTCTTTTTTTACTGGCTCTCACAGGCTGTCACGATGCCTAAGGAAGGCACCAGGCTGCCTTCCCTGCCAGTGGGTCCCCGTTACAGCAGCGCAGGAACCCGATGGCCACCCCGCACATGTCTGCAGCCCGCACGTGCCGCGGTCAGCACATCCAGCAGGGGTCCAGCTATCAGTGATTGGAGGTCCCCTGCCACTGATCGGGCGGGCACAGATCCCCCTCCCCATAACAGCGTGCCATCCTCAGATCCCCATAACAGTGTCATCCACAGAGCCCCCCCCCCATAACAGTGTCATCCACAGAGCCCCCCCCATAACAGTGTCATCCACAGAGCCCCCCCCCATAACAGTGTCATCCACAGACCCCCCCCATAACAGTGTCATCCACAGAGCTCCCCATAACAGTGTCATCCACAGAGTCCCCCATAACAGTGTCATCCACAGAGCCCCCATAACAGTGTCATCCACAGAGCTCCCCATAACAGTGTCATCCACAGAGCTCCCCATAACAGTGTCATCCACAGAGTCTCCCCCTCATAACAGTGTCATCCACAGAGCCCCCACATAACAGTGTCATCCACAGAGCTCCCCATAACAGTGTCATCCACAGAACCCCCAATAACAGTGTCATCCACAGAGCCTCCCATAACAGTGTCATCCACAGACACTTCCCCCATAACCGTGTCATCCACAGACACCCCCATAACCGTGTCATCCACAGACCCCCATAACCGTGTCATCCACAGACCCCCATAACCGTGTCATCCACAGACCCCCCATAACAGTGTCATCCACAGACCCCCCATAACCGTGTCATCCACAGACCGCCATTGGTTCAAAACCTACCAAAAGCACACCTTTTGGTTCAAAAGATTTTTTTTCCTTTTTTCCTCCTCAAAAACCTAGGTGCGTCTTATGGGCAGATGCGTCTTATAGTGCGAAAAATACGGTAACTAAACATAATAATTCAAACATTTTATATACATACAATTTTTCCCCAATTACATATTGTACAGGTTAATAAAAAAAAAAAAAAAAAAAAAAAGAAAACCACACACAACACATTTCACGTATTCCTTACACTGGACATCTAATACATTAATAACCAATTTCCTTCTTCTTACTACCCAATAAAAAAAATAAATAAAAAAGTTCAAAGCAGAACAAAACGTGTTCTGTACCCTAGACGATATTTGCAGATTCCGCTCACATGTGATGGAAAAAAAAAAAAAAAAGTCATTAGAAACAGATCTAAATATCAATTGAAGAAAGCAATGATATACAGTCGTCGTTAATCCCTTCATTTTTTAAAATCCATGAATAAAAATTCATCACTTTTAAATACGCCGAGCCCATCAAGCAGGAACAAAAGCATATGCACAAAAGAGGTTTTAATAAATTTCAAAGCCCACAAGAGCCGGGGTCTCATTAAAATTATAAATTACACAAACACGGAATGAAGATTTTTAACTGTGGTGCAGCTAAGCAGATTACAGCGAGCCCCACGCTCCATCTGAGAGCACATCACGGACTTCCCAGATGGGGGCTTGGAACGGAAAATAAGAAGAAGACCAACCCTACAAGCCAAAAGGAAGAAGAAAAACCCTGTGATCTTCCCACTCTGGACGGCAGATGACAGCCAAAAGTGTTGATTATTCTGTTTGCGCTGCTTATCTCATAAAAGACAAAAAAAGCCAAAGTGATCGGATCCGTGGTGCGAATGCCGCTTTGCTCTGTTCACTTTAATTAATTAAGCAATTTCAATTTTACTCCTTAAACATTATTATTAATCACTTGTCAACTCTCTGAAGCTGCCTGGGTTGCAATTCGAGGACTGTGACAAGTTTTTGTTTCTTATTGGAAATATTAAATTTTTTAGTAAAGAAATAAATATATTAATAAAAAAAAAAGACAATGGGAGTATATTGCTAGGATGCACCCCCATTGTCTGATAGGTGTGGATCCCAAAGGTGGAACTCAAACATATCTCCTGAATGGAGTCCTGAAATTGGTGGAGGGCGCAGCCGCCCTCCATTCATTTATATGGGCCGCCAAAAATAGCTGAGCCCTGGATCGGCTATTTCCGTTGGGCCGATAAAAGTGAATGGTTAGCGCTGGCTGGTCATGCGCTGTGCACTCCCATTCACTTCTGTGGGAGAGCACTTTGGCCTACTTTATTCTCGACATAGGTGCGGGTCCCAGTGGTGGGACCCGCACCTACCAGACAAGATATGCCCCCATGGTCTCAGATCAGACAACCCTTTTAAAGGGGCTGTCCCATTACAACAATAGGGGAAGTGTCTGCTCAGTTCAAATGGGGGAACACAGGCCCCCAGTGGCGTGACTGGGGGTGGCGCCAGTGGTTGGACTTCCGTCGACACCTATCCTGTGGCTAGGGGATAAGTTGTTATAATGAGACCCCCCCAATGCCTTTGAAAGGTTAGGTCCAATATATATAAAAAAACGTATATAAAAGTAAAGATTTAGAAAGGTGTAATATAAAAAAAGTAATCCGTACCTCACTAATTTCCCACCACTCCTCTTGACGTGAAACGGCCAGGCAGTCAATCACTGGGAAAGCCATCACAAGAAACAAACGGCTCCCCAATTGCTGGGCAGGAGAGCCGTTTTGGCCCGGAAAGCCGCCGATCAGATACATTAGCTCTGGGTCTCTGCTGTGTGAAGCAGGCGCCATCCTTAAAAGGCGTTAAACGGACCCATAAAATGAATGCCACTTAGTAATATCGTCTCTCATGGGAACCTGTGCTAAAGAGGGTATACAGGATTCATATACTGATGACCTATCCTCAGTATAGGTCATCAATATCTGATCGGTGGGGGTCCGACTCCCAGCTTCTACGTTGATCGGTTGTTTGAAGAGGCCTCTTCCTAGGTTAGTGACATCACATTCATTGGTCACATGGCCTAGCTGCACTCAGTCCCATAGAAATGAACGGGACTAAGGTGTAATACCAAGCACTGCCACTATACAATGTACGGCGCTGTGCTTGGCAAGCTGTGAGCCGCGGCCTCTTCAAACAACATTTGTAAACAAGGGCTGTCCGGTTACATTTTTATACTGCTAGGCGGAGGCTTCCTCCTAGCAGTGTTGCCAGTGATGTCACCAGCACTAATGGGCGGGCTTTAGCGCTGCCCTAGCCGTTTTACAGGCCAGGGCTAAACCCTGCCCATCAGTGCCCGTGACACCACTGGCAACACTGCTAGGAGGAAGCCTCCGCCCAGCAGAGACCTGGTATGTCGCAGGATCTAATGAAAAAGCCCTTGCCTTGTACGATCCAGCGCAGGGCAAGGGAGAGCACGAAATGCTCATCTCAGAGGGGCTGCCTGGGTGAAGAAGGGGATATGTCTGGGTTCAGGGATGAACCCAGACAACCCCTTTAAGTTTCTGTTTTATTGTAAATGCCCTAAGTTTCTTTTGTCGCCTCTGCAGTAGTTAAAGGGGTTTGCAGAGTTCAGAGCCTGAACCCGGACATACCCAGAATTTCACCCAGACAGCCCCCCTGAGGATAGCATCGGAGAATTTCACACCCTGATGCTCTCCCTTGCCCTGCACTTCTGCCCGGCAGTGTGCTCGGTGACATCACTGGCTCTGATGGGCCGGCTTTAGAGCCGGTGACGTCACCGGGCTCACTACTGGACGGAAGCCTCCACTTTAGGCCTCATGCACACGACAGTATTTTTTTCTGGTCCGCCAAACGTGGTTCCGTTGTTCCGTTATCCGAGTCCATTTCTGATTCCGTTGCGTTTCCGTGTGTTTTCCGTTTTTTAGTGGACATGACCCAAAAGATAGGCTGACAATTTTAGCCAAATGCCTGCCAAGGGATCGGCAAAAAAATGCGGACGCGGATGACACACGATGACCATCCGCATTTTTTCACAGTCCCATTGACTTGAATGGGTCCACGAACCATTTTTGCAGACAAGAATAGGACAGGTTAAATTTTTTTGACGGACTGGAATCACGGACACGGAGGACAAACGGTGCATTTGCACGAAAAACGGCGCAACGGACACGGAATCAAACAACGGTCATGTGCATGAGGCCTTATGGAGAGCTCATCTTAGTGAGGCTGCCTGTCCGGGTTCAGCTCAAACTTTTGCCCATTGTAAGAGGGTGCAAGGTGTTGTTTTTGATAGCAGGTACGTGTCACCGAGGTTGCTGGCCTCGGTGAGGTAAGAGCCGGGGTTTTTGGTCTGCAGCAGCTAGTGCTGCTCTGTTAAATAGCATGGCTGCAAAGCCGATCCGGGCCGGCTCTTACTGGGAGCAGCTAAAGAGTAGGGTGGGTGGCTGCTCCCCACGGTCCAGTCCATGTTTTGGGGCTGGGTATAAAACGCAGCCAGCAGCTGTGTCTGGGTGTGTGTGATTATCCTGGAGCCTGCAAACAGGGCTGAGGAATTCTCTGTCCTGGAGGAAGGAGCTCAGCAAGGTGGTGTTTCCCTGCGACCTGAAGGTGGAATCGCCTGCGGCTGAGCCGACTGCTAGGTGTGAACCCGCACCTAAACCACCCAAGGTGACTGGACCGTGTGTTGGCCTGTTTTTGGTTTTTCCACATGATTTCTGTTGTGTATGAACTGTCACCAAGAGACTGTTTTCATTTCTGGTGTGCAAGTGTGAATAAAACACTGTTTGATGCACAATCTGGACTCCTTGTTTTGCCTCTAAACTGCACCCGCACCGCTGTCTACCAGAGCGACTCCCCACACCATTTACGGAGATGTCCATTTACCCATTTTTCGAGTATACGCCTAGCTACCATGCCAATGCATATTAGGAAATGTTAATCGAGGCTATACAATAATCGGATCCTTACCTACAGGGAGCCATGATCACTTATGTATATCTCTAATAGGTTGAACGCATTCCTATAATAAAAGCTGGAGAAGCAGGAAGAAAGGAACTTCTCGGAGATATTTTAATCGTCTTCTGTCTCTAATTGTTCCTTACTGGGTCACCATTGAACCTCCGTTGTCGCCGTCCCTGGAGCGAACAGCGCAGAACCAGCTAAACCCTGCGACCACAATCAGCCATTTACTATTCCTCTATGGACACCGACAATATATAAAAAACTGGAAATACAGGATACAACCTTTAGCATCAGAGCCCTCAGACGTAGACAATGCCCTTTTAGGTCACATCATCCCCCCCCCCCTCTTGTAGGATTAGGACCCCCGCCACCGCTGGCAGGAGAAGATCTGAACCCTCGTCCCATTGCACTGAATAGAAAGGAAAATGAAGTCGTCTTCTTTGCAATCATAATTCAAGGCTCACGCTGTTCGAGGCTTCCAAGTATCTCCAGACCCAAATACCTTGTTTTCAGTACGCAGCATGAGCACAGCGGGGCGCCAAGAAAACAAAACACAAATCACGTGACGGCGAGCGCTATCTGGTCAGGTGACGCCGCGGCTAATCTGATTTGTTGACCATAAAGCATTAACCCGTTTAATGACAATGGTATGCAGTGCAGTGCAGGACAGAGCCCTCGGCCTAAAAAGGGGTTAATTGGCACCACCCAATGCCACTGCATTCCAGGATGGATGAGGGAAGAGGCTTTCGCACAGCATAATGGCAGACGCCAGTAAGAAGATTAGGGAAGTGAATGCGACTGATGACAGGGCAGTTTTCTAACCGTGTTCACAAAGGACACTCAGGATCCAAGAAAGAAAACGGGCGACCTAAATGATAACACGGATAATGCCTTTTAAAGAAAACAGCCGGCAGATGAAACTTGGCGCTAAAAAGGGTAAAAAAAAATAAAAACCAATATAAAACAAAAAAAATAGCACAAAGCGCATCAACGACATGCAAAATAAGACTCATGTAGACAGTCAGGAGAAACCAAGAGCAAAAGCAACTAGTCAGTCCGAGGGTCCTGCTCTCTGGGGGCTCCACATACCCACAAACAGGGGCAACATGTGGAACGCACACAGCCGGTATCCGTGTTTTGCGAATCCGTCACGTGCACGAGCCCTTCAGCAAATGGCATTTATCATGTAGAGAAAGTTTATACAAGGCACTTACTAATGTATTGGGATTGTCCCCACCAGACTGGAATTGGTTGGCCCTGTAACCACTGCAGCCAATCAAAGGCCTCAGTGGTTACATGTGCTAGGATGGCGCATCACAGGCAGCGGTCACAGGTTAAAGCGGTTTCCGGTATAGTGCAAAATCGTCTGGGAACAGAAGGACGGCGCACAAAAGTAAGTGGTCACCTCCTAGGCTGAACCCCTTTAACCTTCTCCCATAATGTATTTCTTTCACCTTCCAAAAGCCATAACTTTTTACATGTTTCCACTCACATAGCCATAGGAGGGTTTTTTTGTTGTTTTTTTGGGAGAGGTTTTATTTTTTTTAATGGCGCCATGTATTTTACCATACAATGTAGACAGAAACTGGAAATAAAAATGCAATTGCGATGTAAGTGTTAGGCTGCATTCACACGTCCATGGAACACGAACCATGTGATACCGGACTGGCACCCTGCTTAGAGCAGGAGCGCACGGCGTCATTGGTCCCTATGACGCCGTGCGATTCCTGCTGCCGCCACAGTACAGTATGCAGCCTTAGGGGTTTAGTTCTTACACAGTTCCCTCTGCAGTAAAAATTACACTTTAAGGGTGCTTTCACACTTGCATTTTTGCTTTCCGTCTGAAACTGATCGGGATTTATCTTAATGCATTCTGAATGGAGAGAAATCCGCTCAGGATGCATCAGGATGTCTTCCGTTCAGTATCAGCATGCTGCGGATTTGTCTCCGTCCAAAAATCCGGAAGACTTGCTGTAATGCTGGATCCGGAATTAATGCCTATTGAAGTGCATTAATCCGAAATTAAGCTAAACGTCGTTTTGGCGCATCGCCGGATCCGACGTTAGCTCTGCGCATGCGCAGCAGCAGTTCCGATCGGGGCCCCAATGTAAGTTGGGGCTCCGATCGGTTGCCATGGCAACCAGGACGCTGTCCTTGCTTCCGGGTGTACTCAGAGGTATTCAGCACAGGCGCAGTGAGCAGAGGACACTAGTGCCTGCTGTCCTCAGCTCACCGCGCCTGCGCTGAATACCTCTGAGTACACCCGAAAGCAAGGACAGCGCGGGATTTCAGAAGGAGACAGTGCTGGAGGATCGCTGCCCGGCACTGTCACTCAAAGTAAGAAGGGGAGTGCCAGCAGGTTGCCGCACTGAGCCTCTAGGAGCAGGGCAACGCCCCCCCTGCTCCTAGAGGCTAATTTACATGTTATAAAAGTACGTTTTTCAGCCAAAATATAAATCGGATTTTTATAAAAAAAAGACATTATCAAGCTGCTCTGACATTAGCACATAGCTAATGTCAGACAGCTTATAATGTCAGACAGCTATAATGTCAAAACTTGATGACAGAAACCCTTTAATACAATAGGCGCATCAATAACACATGACAAAAAAATAATAATAATGGAGATAAAAAATGGGGTGGTTGCCCAAAATCCAAAGGTATCCAAAAATAGTAAAGGGATACTCATAAATGAATAATCAAAGTATGTCCGTCCTGTCAATGATTAGTCTCACTTTCCCAACACAACTTCAAGCTGTATCCAACTCTATCCCACTCTTTTTAAGAAATATCAGATAAACTTTTTGCCAGTGGAATAGGTTTCGGTACGTGTCTTGAGTGGCGTCCCACTCCGACACTAAAGTAGCGGCGTCTCGCTCAGGTCAATGAAGGTGATCGCTGTGATATTTAATACGAATTAGAACAGTCTTACCGGGATCTCGAGGTTAGGATGGCTCTCTGCGTAGTGCTTAATGTTGCCATCTCCACACTCCGGTATCGGGAGCTGTCAAAATGAACAGAGTCCGCGCACACGGCAACTCCTGCACGTGGGAATGTGGGCACGTTTTGTCATGTGTTATTGATGCGCCTATTGTATTAAGGATTGGCTTGAGAATTGCTGTATTGGAATTTTTATAGAATTGATTTTGATATACCGAGTGAATGGTTGCTTTCCCTTTATGAGACAGATATACACCTGAAAACAGGGCGTCATTTACCAACTGAGATACACCAAACTCTATCCTGTGGGTCTGTACGATTACAGCAAAACATTTATATAGTTTTGGTTTTGTTTTAGTAAGAAAAACAGAAATTAAAAACAAAAAAAAAAAAAAAGAAACAACAACTACCAACCACAGGATTATTCCATATAACATTGAATAATCCTGACAATCTGCTGACATTTCCCGGGCAGTGTATGTGAATACGGCATTATTTTGCCTCGGAATAAATCTGCGCAGAATATTTACCTTGAATTTTAAACCCCATAGTATAACATGACTGCAGCAAATTCCGAATGGAAGTTTTGACCCGGCCAAACCACGTGCAGATCTGCAGCCAATCCCTGCCTGAATAGTAACAGTAGAACTCCTAGTCTTCCGCCAACGCTTCCCCATACCGCCACTTGGGGAAAGAAGTAGCCCGAAAGTCAATGAAACTTCCATCACCATAGTGATCCTGCGCGCAAGGGCACTTTCACATCTGCGCTTTCCCTTTCCGTCACAGGGTCTCAATACCGGAAGAAAGCGCTTCCGTTTTGCCCCCATTCATTGTCAATGAGGACAAAACTGAACAGAACGGAGTCATCAGAATGTATTCCGTTTCATTGCGTTCCCATGACGCACACAAAAGCACCGTTTCCGAGTGCGTCCTGGGAGGCGGAGCAAGACGGATCCGTCATGACTCATAATGTAAGTCAATGACGACGGATCCGTTTTCTCGGACACAAAAGAAAACTGATCCGTCCCCCATTGACTTACAGTGGTTCTAGTGCCGGATCCGTCTCGGTCATTTTAGAGATAAGGGTTCATACCGGATGCAGACGGTTGTATTATTATGATGGAAGCGTTTCTGCTGATCCATGACGGATCCAGCAAAAACGTAAGCGTGAAAGTAGCCCAACTACTGCCTGCCGGATACTATTATATAGCGGAGGTCAGGTCTGGAGACTGACTGGAAAGTAGCTTTAGCCAAAGAGACTAAGGCTTCCAAACAAAAATCTGTGCGTTCCTGCACCAAAAAACGCACGCTTTACTTGCGTTTTTTTATGTGGATTTGATGCGGTTTGGCTGCAGATATCCTCCTTGCGTTGAATAGAGTAAAACTGCACACACAAAAACAGGACCAAAAAACGGAGATGCTATGTATTGCAAAATCCTCAGGTCGATCCCACACGGAAAGCGTACGCAACATTTGTGCAATCTCATACACTTTATTGGTGCGGCATTACGCTGCTGTTCTTCCGCACAGAAAAAACTGAGCGTGACCTGCAACGTGTTCGCCGGTCAATAAATCAGGCAGTGGGGGCAGGTTTTTTGTAGTCTGACGGATATCTTCTAACTGGCGAAAAACTGCAGACCGATATCTCCTCGAATATAGAAAAATAGGGTGAGAATTTTAATTTAGCGCACATAACGAAGACCTGAACCTCTGGGACAGACCTCTGTCTGCATAAATGCTTTTTTTTTTTTTTATCATCAGTGTCTATTCCGTTTCTTTGCAACCCGTATGCAGAACCATTCACTTCAATGGGGCCGCAAAACAAACGGAAATGACCCAGTGTCTGCAAAAAAATAAATAAAAAGGGAACCCGTCCTACTGTTCTCCGTATTACGGACAAGGATAGGACTGATCTATTAGGAGCTGACCGTTTAACGAAATGCGGAATGTACAGGGGCGGGATCCGTGCTTGTCGCACTGCCCCTATTTTGCCACTTTTTAAACACCTGTATAACACTATCCGTCTCACACAAATTTAGAAAGTGGCAAAAAACGTGTTGCAGGACAATTTTACATAAAAACTGTTAGAAGATAACCCCCATTGAAGTGAGCAAAATGGCAAATAGACCTCCTACTGAAACGTCCATCCAGCCACCACCCCACGAGGCGACATGTCCCTTCTTGGCGAAGTTTTACACCGCCGACCGCGCGCGCTGCGTCCTTTTGAAAGCAATATTAGACAAACACCCCACAGAATTTTGACTTGCAGTCCGCGCCAAGATTCTGGCAGCATAAACCACTGTGTGAACTGGGACAAACCACAGGAAAAAAAACTCACCAAAAACCGCTATAAAGTCACAGCTGACATATATATATTTTTTTATTGGGGTGGTGGTGGGGGTGTGGACTTGCTTGTGGCAGCACCCTATCTCTAGACACAGAGACAGGGTGCTATGATATCGCAAGTGCCCTCATACACACCTTGAACCTTGCGTTTTCTGCCCTTTCCAAACAAAGCAATCCAATAGCAAGGGAAACCATGACGGTAACACAGGAAGACTCGGGGCGGTTACTGTGTACCCCCAAATACACCACAGCCCACGTGACTGAACCCCCCCAAAGCCGAAGATCACAATTCATTTCACCGACTCACCGTGTAAATGTCAAGGCTGTTGTGAGGCCAGCCGACTGACTCCAGTCCCAGACACGCCTCTAATAAAGAAGCTTCCGATTGGCTCGCTGTCTAGGTTCCCCACATCTGATTGGCTGCCGCGGCGTCACCATTTCCCGTGGTGCAGCGCGTTGTTGACGGGTGAAGCAAGATGGCTGCGCCCGGTTACCGAGGCGTGAGTGATGGAGCCGGGGCTGAGACGAGCTTTCGGAGAAAGGTGCGGGGAAAGCTCCCGGCCATCAGCGGGACCCGGCCCTCCGTGCACAATGGGCAGCTCCTCGTCTCCACCGGCGTGCCCTCTCTGGATCACATCCTAGGTGTGTGGAGGGTGCATGGTGCCATAGCTGCGGTATCTGTCAGGTGACGCTGTCATCCGTGTAGTGTGCAGCTGACCCAACACTGCGTGTTACATCCACAATGCACGGGGCTATTGTAGACATGGACACATACAATATATAGGACATACATTACAGATCTGTACAGTATATAGGACATACATTACATAGATCTGTACAGTATATAGGACATACATTACACAGATCTGTACAGTATATAGGACATACATTACATAGATCTGTACAGTATATAGGACATACATTACAGATCTGTACAGTATATAGGACACACATTACATAGATCTGTACAGTATATAGGACACACATTACAGATCTGTACAGTATATAGGACATACATTACAGATCTGTACAGTATATAGGACACACATTACAGATCTGTACAGTATATAGGACATACATTACATAGATCTGTACAGTATATAGGACATACATTACATAGATCTGTACAGTATATAGGACATACATTACATAGATCTGTACAGTATATAGGACATACATTACATAGATCTGTACAGTATATAGGACATACATTACATAGATCTGTACAGTATATAGGACATACATTACATAGATCTGTACAGTATATAGGACATACATTACATAGATCTGTACAGTATATAGGACATACATTACATAGATCTGTACAGTATATAGGACATACATTACATAGATCTGTACAGTATATAGGACATACATTACATAGATCTGTACAGTATATAGGACATACATTACATAGATCTGTACAGTATATAGGACATACATTACATAGATCTGTACAGTATATAGGACATACATTACATAGATCTGTACAGTATATAGGACATACATTACATAGATCTGTACAGTATATAGGACATACATTACATAGATCTGTACAGTATATAGGACATACATTACATAGATCTGTACAGTATATAGGACATACATTACATAGATCTGTACAGTATATAGGACATACATTACATAGATCTGTACAGTATATAGGACATACATTACATAGATCTGTACAGTATATAGGACATACATTACATAGATCTGTACAGTATATAGGACATACATTACATAGATCTGTACAGTATATAGGACATACATTACATAGATCTGTACAGTATATAGGACATACATTACATAGATCTGTACAGTATATAGGACATACATTACATAGATCTGTACAGTATATAGGACATACATTACATAGATCTGTACAGTATATAGGACATACATTACATAGATCTGTACAGTATATAGGACATACATTACATAGATCTGTACAGTATATAGGACATACATTACATAGATCTGTACAGTATATAGGACATACATTACATAGATCTGTACAGTATATAGGACATACATTACATAGATCTGTACAGTATATAGGACATACATTACATAGATCTGTACAGTATATAGGACATACATTACATAGATCTGTACAGTATATAGGACATACATTACATAGATCTGTACAGTATATAGGACATACATTACATAGATCTGTACAGTATATAGGACATACATTACATAGATCTGTACAGTATATAGGACATACATTACATAGATCTGTACAGTATATAGGACATACATTACATAGATCTGTACAGTATATAGGACATACATTACATAGATCTGTACAGTATATAGGACATACATTACATAGATCTGTACAGTATATAGGACATACATTACATAGATCTGTACAGTATATAGGACATACATTACATAGATCTGTACAGTATATAGGACATACATTACATAGATCTGTACAGTATATAGGACATACATTACATAGATCTGTACAGTATATAGGACATACATTACATAGATCTGTACAGTATATAGGACATACATTACATAGATCTGTACAGTATATAGGACATACATTACATAGATCTGTACAGTATATAGGACATACATTACATAGATCTGTACAGTATATAGGACATACATTACATAGATCTGTACAGTATATAGGACATACATTACATAGATCTGTACAGTATATAGGACATACATTACATAGATCTGTACAGTATATAGGACATACATTACATAGATCTGTACAGTATATAGGACATACATTACATAGATCTGTACAGTATATAGGACATACATTACATAGATCTGTACAGTATATAGGACATACATTACATAGATCTGTACAGTATATAGGACATACATTACATAGATCTGTACAGTATATAGGACATACATTACATAGATCTGTACAGTATATAGGACATACATTACATAGATCTGTACAGTATATAGGACATACATTACATAGATCTGTACAGTATATAGGACATACATTACATAGATCTGTACAGTATATAGGACATACATTACATAGATCTGTACAGTATATAGGACATACATTACATAGATCTGTACAGTATATAGGACATACATTACATAGATCTGTACAGTATATAGGACATACATTACATAGATCTGTACAGTATATAGGACATACATTACATAGATCTGTACAGTATATAGGACATACATTACATAGATCTGTACAGTATATAGGACATACATTACATAGATCTGTACAGTATATAGGACATACATTACATAGATCTGTACAGTATATAGGACATACATTACATAGATCTGTACAGTATATAGGACATACATTACATAGATCTGTACAGTATATAGGACATACATTACATAGATCTGTACAGTATATAGGACATACATTACATGATCTGTACAGTATATAGGACATACATTACATAGATCTGTACAGTATATAGGACATACATTACATAGATCTGTACAGTATATAGGACATACATTACATAGATCTGTACAGTATATAGGACATACATTACATAGATCTGTACAGTATATAGGACATACATTACATAGATCTGTACAGTATATAGGACATACATTACATAGATCTGTACAGTATATAGGACATACATTACATAGATCTGTACAGTATATAGGACATACATTACATAGATCTGTACAGTATATAGGACATACATTACATAGATCTGTACAGTATATAGGACATACATTACATAGATCTGTACAGTATATAGGACATACATTACATAGATCTGTACAGTATATAGGACATACATTACATAGATCTGTACAGTATATAGGACATACATTACATAGATCTGTACAGTATATAGGACATACATTACATGATCTGTACAGTATATAGGACATACATTACATAGATCTGTACAGTATATAGGACATACATTACATAGATCTGTACAGTATATAGGACATACATTACATAGATCTGTACAGTATATAGGACATACATTACATAGATCTGTACAGTATATAGGACATACATTACATAGATCTGTACAGTATATAGGACATACATTACATAGATCTGTACAGTATATAGGACATACATTACATAGATCTGTACAGTATATAGGACATACATTACATAGATCTGTACAGTATATAGGACATACATTACAGATCTGTACAGTATATAGGACATACATCACATAGATCTGTACAATATATAGGACATACATTACATAGATCTGTACAATATATAGGACATACATTACATAGCTCTGTACAGTATATAGGACGTACATTACATATATCTGTACAGTATATAGGACGTACATTACAGATCTGTACAGTATATAGGACATACATTACATAGATCTGTACAGTATATAGGACATACATTACATAGATCTGTACAGTATATAGGACATACATTACATAGATCTGTACATTATACAACTGTAACCAGTATACGCCTCAATGCCAAATATAAGCAGGCCCCACCTCGACTCCTATCACCAGAGCGGGGCCCCTGAAGGGAACGGAGAGCAGCCATACATGCAAGGCCAGCCTCTGTTCACCACTGTGGGACTTCAAAAATAGCCAGTTGTTCTTACTCAGATATTATCGGAATTCCCATGGCGCCTCACTAATGTTGTGCGCCCTCCTTTACGTTGGGGGCCATGCTCTTGAGCTAGGGGCAGAGTTGAGACCCGCACCTATTTGACACCAATGGCATATCTCCAGGATAAGCCTTTAGTGTTTGAAATGATCAGTCCCTTAAAATAAATGGAGGAATCAGTTCTCACCCCTTTTCTCCCACTGCTTTCAGTGCTGCCCCCCAGATTCTCCCCACCGGTGACGTTCCATGCACACCGATCACTGGCCTCTGCTGTGTAAAGGATATCCCTGCTGAGTCCGGTGATTGGCTGCACGGTGATCTGCGTGTATGGAATGTCACTGCTGCAGCCAGGAAGACAAACAGCAGCGGGGAGGACCGGACTTCACTGCTGAAAGCAATGAGGAGACATGTCCAGGGGTTGCCTGAGTTTTAATTAAAATGTTTTTT
Source organism: Bufotes viridis (assembly GCA_033119425.1). NCBI lineage: Eukaryota > Metazoa > Chordata > Amphibia > Anura > Bufonidae > Bufotes > Bufotes viridis. The sequence continues at coordinate 23,449,449 of CM065598.1, read as the reverse complement.
CCAGGCTCCAGATATTGATGACCGATTCTCACGATAGGTTGTTAATATCCAATTGGTGAGTGTCTGACACCAGGGGTGTAGCTAAAGGCTCATGGGCCCTGGTGCAAGAGTTCAGCTTGAGCCCCCCCTTTCCCTCAGTGCGTTGTGTCTTCTTATGCGGCACAAGTGTCTTTGGGCCCCTTCAGGCTCCTGGGCCTGGTAGTAACTGCTACCTCTGCACCCCCTATAGCTACGCCCGTGCCTTACACCCTTCCCCTCCCACTGATAAGCCGTTCTGCAGTTGGAAATCAAACAGGAAGCATAGCGCTGTTCAGAATGTAGTGGCCGTGCCCAGTTACTGCAGCTCACCTTCTATTCACTTCAGTCTGAGCTGAGCTGCAGTAACACAGGACGGCCACTACACTTTGAACAGAGCTGTTGTTCCTGTTCCATTCTCAGTGCTAGTTTCGGCACCAAGGTGTCGGACCCTCACCGATCAGATATTAAAGGGGTCATCCAAGTTCTATAATTTGCCCCCCCCCCCAATATGCCCTGACCCCTCACAGAGGTTGTACTTACCTCGCTCCCCGACACCTGCGTCGCTAGCATCGGGGGTGACGCTAGGGATGCTCGTTGGCTGCCTCCTCCCGACGCTGGATGTTTTCATCCGCTCGACGGTGAGATGTGGTGGTATGAGAATCAATGAGGGTGCCGGGGAGCGAGGTAAGTACAATCTGTGTGAGGGGCCCGGTCATATCAAGGAGCATTATAGAACTCGGATAACCCCTTTAGTGGCATATCCCGAGGACAGTAAAAGTAAGCAAGTTGACGGCAGCATATCCAAAACTTGAATTTTATTCAAAGTGGTTCCAACATGTGCAAAAGTATCTTTAGAGTGCAATGTTTCGACCCAGCGTTGCACTTTCTGAAGATACTTTTGCACATGTTGGAACCACTGTGAATAAAATTTAAGTTTTGGATATGCTGCCGTCAACTTGCTTACTTTTACTGATCCGAGGACCAGAAAGATCTAAGGTCATGACAAGGCTGATGCACTCCAAGGACGAGTCGCTTGAAACCGGTTTTGAGCGCTGCTCTACACAACTACTATTGATATTCTGAGGACAGGTCATCGATGTTAGGAACCTGGAAAACCACTTGGACTTGAACACCCCTTTTAGTGAGACCTTTCTCTCCCATCCCAGCACCGCTAGAGTCCCCCACTGCTTTCTGCTTCCCGCTCCCTCCATGCTACAAGGCACATCCAGATGAATGGGTCAGTTGCAGAAATTTCTGCCACAGATCCGCCACGTGTGAATCCACCTTTAGAGCACTATGAGTCTAGTGAAAGGTTCCCTTTATTAAAACTGGCCTAATGTGTCTACCCACATTCCCTGCCATCCAGCCCCTATAGCCTGCATAGAAGTCTATAGTAAACCTATGCAACATCTGCACTGACTGATGTGAGAAGGAAAAGTCGCGTGGCACAATCATCATATCCTGTGAATGGGATGACTGTGGACATGGCATAGTGTTGTAGAGCATTGTAGCCCTAGGTGTATTCTTCTCACAGGTCTAAAGAGCATTGACAGTTGTGAGGAGACCCCTAAGAAATATCTGATCTGGCCATTTATGGTGACCTCTGAATACTTCTGGCTTCTTAAGGTGGATTTAGACCAGGGATGCTCAACCTGCGGCCCTCCGGCTGTTGTAAAACTATAACTCCCACCATGCCCTTCTGTAGGCTGATAGCTGTAGGCTGTCCGGGAATGATGGGAGATGTAGTTTTGCAATAGCTGGAGGGCCGCCGGTTGAGCATGCCTGATTTAGACAAAGCGATAATAGTCCAGATTATCGGGAATGACCCTTCTTGCAAACCTGGCCATCTAAATGTGCCACTGATCCCCCGATGATCGAGCAAAATGCTCGGTCATCGGGTGATCCTGTAGTCCGTGTAATCGGCACCACCGATTATTTCTGGGCAGCAGATCGTGTGGTCTAAACAGCGATCTGCAGCCCAGAAACCATGATTCTGTATGAGGACGAGGGATCACAGTAGCCATCCCTCTTCCTCATGCTGTGAAGGAGATCGCTGCATTTAAATGAACAGGTCTCCTTAACGGAGCAATCGCCCGCTCCATCAGCCCGTCTAAACCCGCCTTTAGGCTGATGCGCTGTTCTATAATATGATGATTGTATGTCATATTCCGTTTTTTTGTTGTTGTCGTTGCTGATGCTGCTGCTTCTTCTCTCCCACAGGCGGCGGTCTTGCTGTGGGGACACTACTCCTAATAGGTCAGTGCTGCGTCCTCCGTGAGACGGCTGTGGTGGTAAATGTTCATCTGTGTTTTTATATTGCCATATATCGGGGAGGACGTGATGTGCTCGTCTTGCTCTTGACTTGCACGTAGCACCAAGGGTTGGGTTAGGGTAAGTTCAGTTTCTGGGGAATTTTCAGTGCGGAAGCAAATCCACTGCAGAACACTAAATGTGGAGGGAGTTTTGAAAACGCCATTCAGCATGTAGCAGCAATTTTCATTGTCCAAAGTGAGCTGGCTGCAGATTTGCACGACCGCAGCATCCTCACCGCAGATTTCGCTTCTTCATAGTGTGGGTAACACATGCAGATTTTGCTGTGAAGTCTGGTACCGCACCTCCAGCCTATGCACTTGAAAAAGGTTCAGCTGTAATATCAGACATAGACAAAGGGTGGCGCTGTGTCTGGGGAAAAAAACGTCAGCCTCGATTTTTCAACCCTTTTAGTGCTGGTGCACATTAGAAAATTCTGCTTCATTATGCTCTTAAGACTATGTGCACCTTGGGGGCATTTTTATGCTTGCATTTTACTTATTTTGGGCTAAAAATCAGTTTTTCAATTGATCTTTCAGCAGTTTTGTGACCTACATGGTTAAGCTTCAGACTATTTGCAGAGTATCTTACTTTCAGTTTTACAACGAGCTGTAAAGTTGCTGCACCAATGGCTAGATGTATAGCCCTTATCCCTGAATTCCTGACAGCTCATGAACACTCATAGCTAAACTGATGAGAATGTGGATTCAATGAATGTTTGTGAGCTATCTGGCCTTCAGAGATGGGGCTGTACATCCAGCAATCAGTGGAGCAACAGGAGATAGACTAGGTTTTCCTAGACTTTTTTTTTACTGATAACCTATCCTCTGGATAGGTCATCAGTATCTGACTGGTGGTGCTCCGACACTCGGGACCCCCGCTGATCAGCTGTTTGAGAAAGCACTGCACTTGTAGTAGCGCCGTGAGGCCATGTCACATCATGTTCATCGGTCACGTGGCCTAGACCAGGCATCCTCAAACTGCGGCCCTCCAGCTGTTGTAAAACTACAACTCCCATCATGCCTGAACAGCCTACAGGTTATCAGCCTACAGCAGGGCATTGTGGGAGTTGTAGTTTTACAACAGCTGGAGGGCCGCAGTTTGAGGATGCCTGGCCTAGACGCAGCTCAAGCCCATTGGGGCTGAGTTGCGATACCAAGCACGGCCGCTATACAACGTACAGGGCTGTGATTGGTAAGCAGAGGGAAGCCGAGGCACTACTGCGAGCGCCGGTGCCTTCTCAAACAGCTGATTGATGGCGGTCCCAAGTGTCGGATCCCAACTAATCAGATACTGATGACCTGTCCAGAGGATAGGCCATCAGTAAAAAAAAAAAAACACTTTGAAACCCCTTTAACACCGTAGGACAAAAATTAGTAAAAATAAATAAATATATTTACACCAAAATTAATAAAAAAAAGTGTGAATGTTTTTTTTTTAGCCGAGGCCACACATCCCAGGTTGCAGTAACTGGGTGGACTGGACCCGGCTATGGGTTATTGCTGGCTCTTCAGCTAGACTAGACGGCAACATGTGACCTGCAATAATCAGATTGTGGTCTTATTGCGACGTTGCATCTGATGGTTTTCAGTGGGGTAGCATTGTGACACACTGTTGGAGTTTTGATCGCAGGTCGCCCACAGCGTAGAAATCGTAGACCGCAGATTCCAATAGCGGAGAATGAAGAGTTGGTCACGCTTGTGCTGTGTGCTCTCCGTTCACCATGATGGAACTTTGAAAAACAGCCTATTTTCGGAACTCCCATAGAGATGAATATGGGGCATGTTGCGCCTGCGCGGTTTGCACTCCTTCACTTTCTCTAGATAACTGCAGGAGCTACACCTATCTGACATGTATGGCATATTCTAGGGATATCTCAAGTCCTTAGGATATGCCAATAAAAGTCCTAGATGGGCCAATCCCTATAAGGTGGGCTTAAACTTTCAGTAGTTGCCAGTGAAATGCTCATTTGACCAATAGCTTTTCCTCCCAACACGTCCCCCCCCCCCCCCGCCCCGTATTCATGCACAGTCGGTTCGCCTGAGCATACGTATACATTGGCAACTAATCTCCATTAAAAAAAAGCAGCACAGTGGTGGCTCAGTGATTAGCGCTGGTGCCTTGCAGCGCTGGGGTCCTAGGTTTGAATCCGACCAAGGACAACATCTGCATGGAGTTTGTATGGTTTTCCTCTGGGTTCTCCGGTTTCCTGCCGCACCAAATAAACGTGCACAGCACAAGCAGTAAAATGAAATCTTTATTGACACAAATCAAAGTCTACACATAAAATGGAACAGACAGAACCATATCTCCAGGTAGATACTGTGCCAGATCCCGTGCCTGCAGGGCATATCGCGAAGCCGCTGCCAGGAATTCGCACGGGCGCAGCAGGCTGAGCCTAGTGCGCAGGCGCAGGATCTGCTGGCCGCGGCTTCGCTGAGCGAAGTGCGCATGCGCCGGCATGATGCGCACTTCGCTGAACCCAAATATGCCCTGCAGGCGTGGGATCTGGCAGAGGGACGGGGAGCATTGCGGAGGTGGCGCTGAGCTGTGGAAGGCGGCACTGAAGACAGGGAAGGTGGCGCTGGGCACCGGACGGCGAGGGTTGCGGCCGGGCATCCTGTATTAATGGACCTCCCCTTGGGTACCTTAAGTAAGTGATTGACAGGTTATAAATAGGTTAATTTTTGTACAAATAAAGCCACAGTAAGGTATAATAAGGCCATCTTAGGATTCTACTTATTAGTCTGGACATGAACATATGTTTAGGTTATAGGGATAACATCTGCTGACAGAATCCCTTTAAGAAGTAAATGCCATGATTGCGACCAAAACATATAAATATATAATACGTTAATATACTATATTATGCCATAAATAAATACCAAGGGACAATACAATAGTTAATAAATTAATAATTAAATACAGTATAAAATTAATGAAAAAATAATAAATAAATAAATGTGAAAGTGACAATTCCATTTTTTTGTGTAGATATCTTTGATATATGACCTGCTCATATGGCTCTGTCTAGGAATGAGTGAATCGATGTATTGGCTCCGATGAGCCGAAGTTATTGCTTCAGGAAGTCTCGTGAGCGTTCGCAATGATTTTATAAATTAATTTGTACTGTAAAAAAACATTTTCCGAACTCTGGTTCGGTTCAGTGTGGTACCTTGGATCCGAACCCAAATTCTGGAAATGTTTTTTTACAGTACAAATTTATTTATGAAGTTATTTCCTGAAGTCTCGCGAGCTCCTGCATCGTACAGTATTAGAACAAAGCTTTATGTGAAGTGACTTCGCTCATCCCTAGTTCTTTTGTTCCTGTGTATATGTACCGCTGTCATTTTATGTGTACACTTTGATTTGTGTCAATAAAGATTTCGTTTTACCGCTTATGCTGTGCACGTATTTGGTGTGGCAGATCGTAGGTGATTGTGCATGGCATTTCCCTGCGCTTGAGCTATCTATTAGGTGTTCTCCGGTTTCCTCCCACACTCCAGACATACTGATAGGAACTTAGGCTACTTTCACACTTGCGTTGGTGCGAAAATTGCACAGACGGATCCGCACCTATAATGCAAACGTTAGTATCCGTTCAGAACGGATTTGTTTGCATTAGTTTAAAGAAAAATGACAAAGTCCAAAACGGATCCGTTTTGAATTACATTGAAAGTCAACGGGGAACGGATCCGTTTTCAAATGCACCATATTGTGTCATTGAAAACGGATCCGTCCCCATTGACTTACATTGTAATTAAAAACAGATCCGTTAAGCTCCGCCTCTTCAGACGGACACCAAAATGCTGCAAGCTGCGTTTTGGTGTCCGCCTCCAAAACAGAATAGAAGTGGAACGGAGCCCAACTGATGCATCCTGAACGGATCCTTATCCATTCAGAATGCATTGGGGCAGAACTGATCCGTTTTGGACCGCTTGTGAGAGCCCTGAAACGGATCTCACAAACGGAATCCAAAACGCCAGTGTGAAAGTAGCCTTAGATTGTTCGCCCCATTGGGGGCAGCTTGATGCTAATGTCTGTAAATATAGTAGCGCTACATAAGTGCTTAAAATAAATAAGATAGGATCGGGCCTGTTGAAATGCTATGTGATCAACCCCAGTCTTTCCCTCAACAACTCCGATGAATGAAAACTAAACACTCGATTACGCGTTAGGGGATCGGCAGGTCCGGGCAAAATCATCAGGTTCAGCCCCATCAGTCGGATTCATTTTCCGGAATACATAACCTGCAGCCGTACAGGAATCTGATCTGATTGTAGGAGTAAACCTAAAAGTGTCTGCCTCATTAGAAGATGAGATAAGAAATGCAGTTAGCACAAAGTTCTCAAGGGCAATTCCACGCTTCAGATATGTCTAAACATTCCATAAATTCGCCTCTCCGTCCCAATAAAGCGTATGGAAAATGCTTAGCACATATTTGCATGAGTAAGTTATTTATTTCTCCATCATTTACTAATGTTGCAGTCAATTTGCTGTCCTCACATTTGCAACATATCCATCGTTGGGTCTTTTCTGTGATCTCCCTGCACATGTCCACGGGAAGCCGTCACCAGCCCCACTTAGTGACTTTTGCTTCCGAAACATTGAGCTGGAAAGATGTTGCCAGAATGAACTCTTAATGACATAACTGCGCCTAAATGATCAAAGACCGAGAAATTGGCCGTGGAATAGCAGAAACCGCTAATGACATTTGTTTAGATGTTTTCCGGGTGGCGCGGGTCATGGATCATTTACTTCTGCACACGATCCCTTCATAAATTTTTATACATTTGTCTTCTTCAACTGTCTTGACTCTAGATATGGCTGCTCTGTGTTGGTCCCATGTTCCTATGTGCCCGAATTGCTGAGAAAAACGATGTTTTATTATATGCAAATGAGCCTCTAGGAGCAATGGGGGCGTTACCGTTACACCTAGAGGCTCTGCTCTCTCTGCAACTGCTGTGCCCTCTGCACTTTTTTTGACAGGTCCAGGTGCGAAGACGTTTTCAATGCCTGGCCCTGTCAATCAAAGTGCAGAGGGCACAGCAGTTTCAGAGAGCAGAGCCTCTAGGTGTAATGGCCACACCCTCGTTGCTCCTAGAGGCTCATTTGCATACATTAAAACATCCTTTTTCTCAGCAATGCGGGCACATATGAACATGGAACCAACACGGATGCCTTCAGCTGCCAAGTGCACATGTAAGAGGTCAGCCAGTGTCATAGGTAAGATCTGCTGACAGATGCCCTTTAACCACCTCCCGACCGCCTAGCGCAGGGATGCGTCCTGCGGGCACCCGGGATGTTCTTTGACGCGCCGGTGCGTCATCTCACGAGACGCGAGATTGGCAGTGAACACGCGGACGCGCGATCAGAAAAAAGCAATCAAAGCGTAAAAAATGTTTTATTTACATAACAATGTAATATTAAACCTTGTGGCTTGCTGCCTGCTCCTCTGGTGGTCCCTTGGGACCACCAGAGGAGCAGGCAGCTATGTAAGTTGCACCAAACACCACACTACCCCCCCCCCCCCTCTGTCACTGATTAACCCCTGATCACCCAATGTTAACTCCCTGATTACCCCCCTGTCACCCCCCTGCAAGGCTCCCCGCAAAACACGGACACCGGCAATGTGCTTTCCGCATTTTGTGGATCCGCACATTGCCAGAACTATATAGAAAATGCCTTTTCTTGTCCGCAATTGCGGACAAGAATAGGACATGTTTTATATTTTTGCGGATCCGCAATTCCGGATCCGAGCGGGACAAAGTCTGTCCCCATAGAAATTTTGCGGAACAGAATTGCGGACGTGTGAATGAGGCCTAAGGGTCCCTTAGCGATCACAGCTTTACAAGCACTCCTATGTCCTTTCCCCTCTTTTTTTTTTTGCACATTTTTTGGCAGAGATTTTTTCATCCACATTGATTGATGCGAATGAGGAAATCTGTGGCGTTCATTTTTTTCTTTTTTCAGCGCAGAGGCTGAACGAAAAAAAAAATCTCATTACCCGTATGCCCAATATGAGGAGAATCGCAGAAACTCCTAATGCTGGCCATACGTGTAATGATTGCAGAGACCCTCAAATGCCAGGGCAGTACAAACACCTCACATGTGACCCCATTTTAAAAAGTAGACACCCCAAGGTATTCACTGAGGTGCATAGTGAGTTCATGGAAGTTTTTGTTTTTTGGCACAAGTTAGCGGAAAATGAAATTTTTTGAAAAAGAAAATTCTATTTCCGCTAACTTGTGACAAAAAATAAAAACTTACATGAACTCACTATGCCCATCAGCGAATACTTTAGGGTGTCTACTTTCCGAAATGGGGCCATTTGTGGGGTGTTTCTACTGTCTGGGCATTGTAGCACCTCAGGAAACATGACAGGTGCTCAGAAAGTCAAAATCCGAAAACTCACTTTTTTGCGCCATAGTTTGTAAACACTATAACCTTTACCCAAACCAATAAATATACACTTATTGAATTTTTTTTTTTTATCAAAGACGTGTAGAACAATAAATGTAGAGAAAAATTTATATAGAAATGTAGTGTTATTTGAAAAATTTTACAACAGAAAGCAACAAATGTCGTTTTTTTGCAAACATTTCGTTAATTTTTTTATTATTATCAAAAAAAGTAAAAATGTCAGCAACAATGAAATACCACCAAATGAAAGCTCTATTAGTGAGAAGAAAAGGAGGTAAAATTAATTTGGGTGGTAGGTTGTATGACGGAGCAATAAACGGTGAAAGTAGTGTAGTGCAGAATTGTAAAAAGTGGCCTGGTCATTAAGGGGGTTTAAGCTAGGGGGGCTGAAGCTGGTTAAATGTTTAAGTTTTTTTATCTGGTTTCTAAAATGTGCCTGATCCATACATAAGGAGCCTGATCCCCCTGGATCCACATGGAGATTTGTCACAAAAAATTCACTTATCAGTTCACCGTATTTCAGAACTAGGATCTTACAAGCCATCACTTTTTTTTTTTTTTATAGTAGTAATGTCCATTGTACCTCCTTCAAAGTAATAATGCTCATTGTGCCCTCTTAATAGTAGTAATAATGCCCTCTGTGCCACCTCCATAGTAGAAATTCCCATTGTGCCCCCTTAATAGTAGTAATGTCCTTTGCTAGTAATGCCATTGTGCCCCCTTCATAGTAGTAATGCCCTCTGTGAACTGTGCCCCCTCCACAGTAGCGATGCCCACTACTGTGCCCCCTCCAGAGTAGAAATGACCATTGGGCCCCCTCTGTGTTAAAAAAAAAAAACTGAAAAAAAAAAAAAAAAAAAAGCCATCACATTTTTAAGGTGCAGGTACAACATGTACAGTGCCTTGCAAAAGTTTTCACCCCCTTGACGTTTTTGGTGCCTCACAACCTGGAATTAACATGGATTGTTTGATGATTTGCCTCATTTAATTGACAGAGCATGCCCACAACTTTGGAGAGGTTTTATTATTATTATTGTGAAGCAAAGAACAAATAGGACAAACTAACAGAAAAAGTAAATGTGCATAACTATTCACCCCCCTAAAGTCAATACTTTGTAGAGCCTCCTTTTGCGGCAATTACAGCTCCAAGTTGCTTTGGATAAGTCTCTATGAGCTCGCCACATCTTACCACTGGGAGTTTTGCCCATTCCTCCTTGTAGAACTGCTCCAGCTCCTTCAAGTTGGATAGTTTGGCCTTGTGAACAGCAATCTTTAGGTCTGACCACAGATTTTCTATTGGACTGAGATCTGGGCTGTGACTCGGCCATTCCAACACATTTACATGTTTCCCCTTAAACCACTCAAGTGTTGCTTTAGCGCTGTGTTTGGGGTCAGTCCTGCTGGAAGGTGAACCTCCGTCCTAGCCTCAGATCACGCACAGAGCGGTACAGGTTTTGCTCAAGAATATCCCTGTATTTATCACCATCCTTCTTTCCCCCAACTCTGACCAGTTTCCCAGTCCCATCCCCCCATGATGCTGCCACCACCATGTCTCACTGTGGGGATGGTGTTCTTTGGGTGATGTGATGTGTCGGGTTTGCACCAGACATAGCGTTTTCTTTGAACGACGAAAAGTTCAATTTTAGTCTCATCAGACCAGAGCCCCTTCCTCCATGCCTTAAACTCACAACGTTCCTTTTTGTTTTTTGCTGAAAGTAATGGCTTTCTTCTGGCCGCTCTGCCATAAAGCCCAACTCTATGGAGCGTACGGCTTATTGTCGTCTTATGTACAGATACTCCAGTCTCTGCTCTGGAACTCTGCAGCTCCTCCAGGGTTACCTTAGGTCTCGGTGCTGCCTCTCTGATTAATGCTCTCCTTGCCCGGTCTGTGAGTTTTGGTGGGCGGCCGTCTCTTGGCAGGCTTGCTGTTGTGCCATGTTCTTTCCATTTGTTTATGATAGATTTGATGGTGCTCCTGGGGATCATCAAAGATTTGGATATTTTTTTTATAACATAGCCCTGACTTCTACTTCTCAACAACATTGTCCCTTACTTGTTTGGAGAGTTCCTTGGTCTTCATTGCAGTGTTTGGTTAGTGATGCCTCTTGTTTAGGTGTTGCAGCCTCTGGGGCCTTTCAAAAAAAGGTGTGTATAGGTAATGACAGATCAGGTGACACTTAGATTGCACATAGGTGACATCATTTCACTAATTATGTGACTTCTGAAGGTAATTGGTTGCACCAGAGCATGTTATGGGCTTCCTAACAAAGGGGGGAATACATATTTTTCTCATTTCACTTCACCAACTTAGACTATTGTGTTCTGATCCATCACATAAAATTCAGATTAACAAAACAATTAAACTTAAGGCTGTAATGTAATAAAACACGAAAAAAGTCAAGGGGGTGAATACTTTTGCAAGGCACTGTACCCATTCTACCCCACCATGTTTCCCAGCCCTCAGATCGGACCCCCGTCAGCCCTCAGATCGGACTCCCCGTCAGCCCTCAGATCGGACCCCCGTCAGCCCTCAGATCGGACCCCCCGTCAGCCCTCAGATCGGACCCCCCGTCAGCCCTCAGATCGGACCCCCGTCAGCCCTCAGATCGGACCCCCATCAGCCCTCAGATCGGACCCCCATCAGCCCTCAGATCGGACCCCCATCAGCCCTCAGATCAGACATAAAAAAAAAACCACGTATCTCGCTTTCTCAGGAGGGTGCTGCAGATCCAGACCGCACCGCTTCTTCCGGCCTTCGCTGCACTGTGACCTGACGTCACACAGCATCAGGTCATCGTGTGTGCCTACGTGCACTTCATCCTGACGCTATACATGGTCAGGACACAGTGCACAGAAAGACCTAGAAGAAGACCTTGGAGGGCGAGTGCAGCCAGCACATCTCTGCCCCCACCTCCCTGTGTCTCCTGCATGCTGATGACCGCACTGCCACTTTCCCCCACTTTTGAATGAAAAAAGTGCTTCTTATAGTCCGTAAAATATGGGGGGGGGGGACAGCTATAAGTTGCATTACTGTAAGAAAATGAAAAGCTCGTCGTGGTTATTTGACGCCCATTATCCTGGGTAATTTAACCACTTAATGGTAAATTCCGGGCGTGAAACTGTTTATATTAATTGTCCAGGTTCTCCCGAGGCGCTCTAATATCGGAAGGTTAGGAAATGATTATTGAAAACAGCCAGACACTTATTTATGTCTGTACAGGTTTTTTTTTTCCTCTCTCGTAGGTCTGCGCAGTGTTACCCAGAGGCTTGCGCTGTGAATTAATACGACTAAAGAAGGATCTAATTGGCATTGTTATGGAAACTGCATCAACACTTATAGGAGATGTCACGTTTGTAGAGGCCGGCGAGTCTTATGGTTCATTAACTGACGCGTTAATGAGTGCACCTAGCCGGTTTAGGTCTATACAGAGATCTTTAATATACTCAGCCTGCTTTTAACATCGTGCACTTGTAATTCCGAATGCCGGGGTCACCGGTTATTAAAGCACCAAAATCATAACATGAGAGTCCTGAAGGTCCTTCCTGTTCTACCCATCTGTGCCATGCAGCATCATCCTCTCTAGTATCTCACTTGCAGCGGCCATTATTTAGAATCTAGTCGTAGGGTCCCGCGTCCTTTATAGGGCGCTCTCTCCTACCCTCCAGGTCTTATTAATTTTACCCCTAGTAACTAATCAGAACTTCACATTACTATTAGATTCTCATTTTCAGTATCTTTTTATAGAGCTTTTAACATGAAAGCTCCGCTGTGTGAGCGGCACACCTCTCCTCCTTCCTAATCCACCAAAAACTGTCCGTCTTGTCGGCCTGACATGCTGAAGACTTAAAGGCAGGCATCCTCAAACTGCAGCCCTCCAGCTGTTGCAAAACTACAACTCCCAGCATGCCCGAACAGCCTACAGGTATCAGCCTACAGCAGGGCATTGTGGGAGTTGTAGTTTTGCAACAGCTTGAGGGCCGCAGTTTGAGGATGCCTGCTTAAAGGGGTTCTCTCTCTTCAGCAAATGGCCTTTATCATGTAGAGAAAGTTAATACCAGGCACTTACTAATGTATTGTCATTCTCCATATTGCTTTTTTGCTGGACGGATTTATTTTTCCATCACATTACACGTGGCTCGTTTCCATGGTTACTTACGACCACCCTACAATCCATCAACGGTGGTCGTGCTTGCACACTATAGGAAAAAGCACCAGCCTACGTGAGCTCCCACCGTCCTGGCCGCCAGAGAGGCCGGTGCTTTATCCAGTAGCGAGAAAACACGACCACCACTGAGGGATCGCAGGGTGGTCGTAACCATGGAAAGGAGCGGTGTATAATAGGACGGAAAAATGAATCAAGTCAGCAAAGGAAGCAATATGGATAATAATACATTAGTAAGTGCCTTGTGTTAACGTTCTCTACATGATGAAGGGACACAAGCCCTTTCGTTTCCTGTCACAGCTTCTAGCGGAAGAAACGACGAGTGGCAGTAGTAGGATGGGACTGAGCCTGTGTGTCCACCTCAGTGAGGTGGACATAGAAATAAGCGAAAGAACAAACAGCAGATGGCGCTATACAGATACATTTTATTGAATTACTCAATATTATTATTAATAGTTATTTTTGGTGGGTTAACCCTCTTAAGTGGCATGGACTGAAGGGCCAATTGTCTCCTGTAGAGCCATCAACCCTTGTGGAGTCTCCACGCCTGGGCGCTCTTCTTTCTATTTCTGTCAGCCTTTTTGAGTCTGTGTGATTTAGGCCTCATGCACAAAGCCGTACGATTGATCCACCTCTGTTCCGCGTTGTTTGCGGATCGCACGCGGACCCATTCATTTCTGTGGGTCTGCAAAAACGCGGCCAGCCCATGGATATCGTCCATGTGCTGCCTGCATCTGTGCAGTCCTCGTGCAGACAAAAGTGGGCATTTTTACCACAGGGCAGGACTGCGTGAAACGGGAAAATGCGGGATGCAGAAGGCCGGAATCCGCAAAACACATACAGTCGTGTGCATGAGGCCTTATGGATGTGAGTGCAGGGGTAATGATAAAAGCCAGCGCCACCAAGCTTTTCGGCACATGAAATCCAAAGAATGATGGGCATTTAAAGGGGTATTCCCGTCTGGCACATTGGGACCATATCGCTAGGATATGCTCCTAATGTCTGATAGGTGCAGGTCCCACCGCTGGGACTCGCACCTATAACTAGAATGGAGCCCACAACGTGCTGGAGGGCGCACTGCACGCTCGCGACCCTCCAATCATTTCTATGGAAGTCCCATTGAAATGAATAGGAAGCACACGAGGCTTACAGAAATAGCTGAGCCAGTGCTCGGCTATTTTCCACGCTCCGATGGGAATGAACGGAGGGCGGAAGCGCCGGTGCGTTGTGGGTTCCGTTCTAAGTATACCTAATAGAGATAGCTCAAACAAACATGAATACCGTGCCCGACCACATGCAATCCACCACACCAAATTATCACACAGCATATAATAAGTCCAACAAAAGCTTTATTAGTACATATCAGAAAGTTACACACATAAAAGCATATATACACAGGAAAAAAAAAAAAAAGGAACCGTACGATAGGTCATATGTTAAGTATACAGACTCCTAAGGCTACTTTCACACTTGCGTTGGTGCGGATCCGTCTGTTTATTTGCACAGACGGATCCGCACCTATAATGCAAACGTTTGTATCCATTCAGAACGGATCCGTTTGCATTAGTTTTAAAGAAAAATGACAAAGTCCAAAACGGATCCGTATTGAATTACATTGAAAGTCAATGGGGAACGGATCCGTTTTCAAATGCACCATATTGTGTCATTGACAACGGATCCGTCCCCATTGACTTACATTGTAATTCAAAACGGATCCGTTAAGCTTCGCCTCTTCAGACGGACACCAAAATGCTGTATGCTGCGTTTTGGTGTCCGCCTCCAAAACAGAATAGAAGCGGAACGGAGCCGAACTGATGCATTGTGAACGGATCCTTATCCATTCAGAACGCATTGGGGCAAAACTGATCCATTTTGGACCGTTTGTGAGAGCCCTGAAACGGATCTCACAAACAGAATCCAAAACGCTAGTGTGAAAGTACCCTAAATCGGTAATACTCAGGCAAACATCTATTGCACTTGTAAAGTATTCAATAGATGAAAACATCTATGACATAAGTAATTAAAAAACAGTCTAAAGTGCCATAAATACAAAATAAGCAGTAAAAGGAGTACAGATTGTAATAGGTAATACCGACCAAAATGGTGAAAAACCCCGAAGCGCGTTTCGCGTTTGCCTGAGTATCACCGATTTAGGAGTTTGTATACTTGACATATGACCTATCGTACGGTTCCTCTTTTTTTTCCTGTGTATATAACCTGCTGCTACTTTTATGTGAGTAACTTTCTAATATGCACTAATTAAGCGTTTGTTGGACTTATTACATGCTGTGTGATAACCTGGTACCTGCACCTATCAGACATTAGGGGCACATCCTAGGGATATGCCTCCCCCCAATGTCCAAGATGGGAATACCCCTTCGAGGTAGTTCATGGGTGATTTGGCAAAAGGATTAAAGGGGTTAGCCCATGAAAAATATAAAAAATGAAAATCATACCTAATCTGCTGTAGAACATGACAACCTTACAAAGCTAGAACCAGCCCTGTACCTCACATGGATCCAGAGATCTCCCCATTCATTGCTCCAATTGTTTTGCTTGGTTTATTACAAGCTTGGCAGCTTAATGGGACGTGTCCTTTCTCAGGGGTGTGTCCTTTGTGCTACAGCTGGTGGCACTGAGCATGTGCGACCACCTCAGTGAGCTGGGCAGAGAATTTCGAAAAAGAGCAAAGAGCAGATGGCGCTATACAGATAGATTTCAGTGACTATAGGCGATTTTTTTAATTTCCGGTACATGAAATTCTAAAAATTATTCTCATCCCGATGGTTTGAAACATGTTAATTATTTTCAATAGGGCAACCCCTTTAAACGGGTATTCCCATCATAATGATCACTGTTAAATCTGTTAATGATCATTTTTGTAAATATATTTATTTACCCAATTCCCACCCTTTTTAAGAAATTCATCCCCACTTACCCGATTGTTGTCATTCGGTCTCCCCTGGTTACGGCCACCGCTCTTCACTCGAATCACGGTGGCCGCGCTTGTGCAGAAGACGACTCCTTTTCTCCCAGCCGGTCCGCGCGCTGTCCTGAACGCCGTGGGGTCTTCTTCCTGTGCAGAGCCACGAACGTGCACTGTACTATATCACCATGGCGCATGCGCGTTCAGTCCGGCGCGCGGCCCGGCCGGGAGAAGACTTCAGTCAAGATGAAGCCCGCCTCCAGCCGTAATCCAGCAAGTGAATCGCGCGCTTGCAGCAGGTAAGTATGGAAATGCGAAGTGGGACAACCCCTTTAAGTCCTCTTCCCTCCACCAGTGCATTCCTCTTCTTCGCTTTACTTGTTTATGCCGTGGGTTCGGTTACTTCTAGTAGCCGGCACAATATTTCTGTAGATGTGTGATTTTTTTCGTCGTGTACTACGTTGCGGTATTTTTTGCAGGGCATTGCTGGCATAGCTCTCGAATTGTCTCTTTTTTTTTTAGACAGGATGAAACATGAAGCAAAAGTTTATTACGACCGAAGCTATTTTAATTAGTTGACACTATTTCTTTTAGGTACGTAATTTAATCTGACTGTTCGGTGTTCCCTTAGCATGTCAGTATAATTGACTTTATCACCTTGCATAGGTTTAGAAGGGTGATCTCCACTGAGATACTGAACCGTGATTTGCCAGGTGCAATTAGACTGAAGGCGAGTTGTCAGAAATCACCTTCCCGCGCCAAATTCAGTAACATATATGTTTGCCAAATTGGGTTGTCGTGTGCATATTGAATGCGGCTGACACAGGTTAAAATCCCCGAGCCTTGTGGCCATAGACGTGTGAAAAAACAAAACAAAAAAAAAACCTCGTGGTGGAATTCTAGGTACTTGACATAATGTAATCGCCTGAGTGTATGGGGGTCAGTGATACGCCTTGTTCTGGCGCACCGTCTCCGAAGTGTCATAGATATCCGATGGGGAGACTTCTGCCTTGCCGCGGTTGTGTTCCGGAAATGTGCATTGTCTTACTGTGTTGTTGTTTTTTTTCTTTTATCTTTTTTTTTTTTTCTAGTGCAGGATTGTTTTGCTATTAATTTGCGGAGCTGATTTCTGGCATTTCTCTCTCAGGGACTCATTTGCAAGGTTCCCAAATGCACAACCAGTGGGGAAAAAATTGAAAAGGAATCCCAGTGCAACCAGCGCCGTGTTTTCTTTAGATCTATTCAGCGTATTTACCGTGTGTTTTCTTAATTTTTTTTTCTACGTTAACCCTTTACTTACAGATTTGTGCCTATGACACTGGCTGACCTGTTACATGTGCACTTGGCAGCTGAAGGCATCTGTGTTGGTCCCATGGTCATATGTGCCCGCATTGCCTGAGAATAGTGATGTTTTAATATATGCAACTGAGCCTCTAGGAGCAACGGGGGCGTTACCATTACACCTAGAGGCTCTGCTCTCTCTGCAACTGCTGTGTCCTCTGCACTATGATTGACAGAGGCAGGCAGTATAAATGTGATCCCACCTGGCCCTGTCAATGAAAGTGCAGAGGGTGCTGCAGGTGCAGAGAAAGCAGAGCCTCTAGGTGTAATGGTAACGCCCCCGTTGCTCCTAGAGGCTCATTTCATATATTAACACATCATTTTTCTCAGCGATGCGGCACATATGAACATGGGACCAACACAGATGCCTTCAGCTGCCAATTGCACATGGAACAGGTCAGCCAGTGCCATAGGGACAAAACTGCTGACAGATGCCCTTTAATCTTCTAGACATTGTGATATTCCATGCATAGATTGTACCGTAAATGTACCCTAGTCATATGCAGGGTCTGAGGACCCCCCTCAGAGAAGAGAGTGGTGCAAAAATGACTCTTGCTCTGCAGGGCTCAGCATGGTCTTGTAATCCCATATTTCTCCTGTAGAGGCCACTGTAGCAGATATGTATGGCTGCTGGGCAATCCAGTGATCAAGTGGGACTTATTTACCGTAAGGAGTTGCCCCGGTGGGATCACCCCATTAACGAGTGTTTCCCTAAAGCCAACATTTGACATATACTTGTTATCTGTTGTGTTGTTTAAAAGGTCACTGAGTTTTCATCAAACTTTTGATATGTCAGAGACATATCAAAAGTTTGATTAGTGGGGGTCTGAGCGTGTGTGCGGCATGCTCGCCATTCATTTATGTTCGTGTTCGGTAAATAGCCTGAGCGAATGCGCTCAGCTATTTTCGGAAGACCCATATAAATGAATAGAGACCGCATCGTGCAAGCGTGGCCACCTCTCCACTCACCTCTGTGCGTCTGCCGGAAACAGCTGCGCCAGCGCCCGGCTATTTTCTGAATTCCCATAGAAATGAGTAGAAGGCGGCTGCTCAACGTTCACTTCGGGGTCCCATCCTGGAGATTGGAGCGGGCACCTATCTGACATTGGTGGCGTATCCTAGCGATATGCGACCAATATAACCCCTTTAAGCTCTTTGGATTCTTGTTAAAGGGATTTTCCCATGAAAGATATTCTACAGTTTTCAAACCAGGACCCTGATCTGAATTCTTTAGTCATTGCATGTAATAAAAAATGTTCTATAGCCACTGAGTTATTGAATAAAATATGTTATATTTGCATAGCGCCACCTACAGTTTTTTTTTTCTTATTTCTTTGTCCTGCTCACTGAGATGGCCGCACATGCTCAGTTTCATCCTTCAACTGCCTCCTGAGATGTGATAGGCAGAGCATGGACACGCCTCACTGAGCTGTGATAGGGAGAGCATGGACACGCCCCCTGGGCTGGGATAGGGAGAGCATGGACACGCCCACTGGGCTGTGATAGGGAGAGCATGGACATGCCCACTGGACCATGATAGGGAGAGAATGGACACGCCCCCTTCACTGCAGCAGAATAGACACTCCCCTGAGCTGTCAGCTTGATATAAATCCAGCAGAGCAATGAATGGGGAGATCTCTGGATCCATGTGAGGTACAGGGCTGGTTCTAGCTTTGTTAGAAAGAGATTGTCATGTACTATATGGTGTGTGATTTATTTATTTTTTACATTAGTCATAGGAGAAACCCTTTTATGCTTTAAAGGTGGCAACTATTTGATATTCGTAATATATATTATATTATTATAATATATATAATGGCTATTTTGCTATTAAAATGATAACGGTATTAGGCTAATGAACATGGTTTTATATTGTGGGCCTCTAGATAATCATATGCATCTCGGGGGATGGTGCTCGTCTGTTGTACCGGCCAGAGGTAAGATGCCATTTTGACTGCAGATGCTAGCCGAGGAGTAGCATTGGGGGAAAAAAAAGCATAAAAAGCCTCTGATTCAGAATGGCATCTAAATATAGAGAGATCTGTGGTTTTGCTTTGGATGCCAGGGGGCACTGACTGAACAGAACAAGCTTAAATGCCAGCGCTGCCACTGCAGGCAATGCTGGGTAGGAGGTGATTTTCTGAATCTAAAGCGAGAGTACAGGCAGCAAACTGAGGGACATAAATAATTTGGGACAGTTCATTTTTATATCCTCTCGAAAGGCAAACCGAAGCCGGGCAAACATATGCTGCCTGCCACAGTGCCCACGGCGTGCCATCCCCTTGTAAGCTGCACCCAGGTTAAGCTAGGTGGCCCTACCTACCCATGGACATCCCTCAAGATATGTGTCACCTCGATGATGAAAAGCTAGTTCTGTGTGGATTGAATGCGTGTGATGTATGTATAAAAAATTCCTTTAAAGGGCGGGTCCAGTCTAGGAGCCATCATCCACCCCAGTGATTATATATGGTCCCCGTTTAAGGAGAAAAAAAAATACACTTACCTATCCACAGTCCTGCCATGCCCCGTTCCTAGTGTGTTCCAGTCCCTACAGGACCTGGAAGTGGCTTGGTTCTGTGAGTATAAAAGACCCAAGTGGCTTGGTCCTTTATACTCATGACCTATCCTCTGGATAGGTCGTCAGTATCTGATCGTTCAGGGACACCCGGGACACCCGCCAATCAGCTGTTTGAGAAGGCACCAGCTCTCCTGTGAGCGCCATGGCCTTCTCGCAGCTCACCAAGCACAGCGCCGTGCATTGTATAGTGGCTATGCTTGGTATCGTAGCTCAGTCCCATTCGCTTCCATGGACCACGCGATCGATGAAGGTGATGTCACACGGACTAGGGTGAGCTGTGAGAAGGCCGATGCGCTACTGCTGGCGATGGTGCCTTCTCATACAGCTTATCAGCAGGTGTCCCAGGTGTTGGACCCCCACCGATCAGAGTAAAGTAATTAACAGTCACCAAAGCCGTGAACAAATGAGCGAGCGCCACATTGACCAGTGCCCAACATGGCACCCGGCCCACGCCCATATGATACAAAGACAGATGAAATATGTAAAATGCGAAGAAAAAATCCAGCACTTGAATCGATTCTTGAAAAAGCCAAACCACCTTTATTCCGTTGCACTAAAATACAAGCGACAGCTTAGCCTTCATACATGGAAGCACTTGTTGGTCTACGCGTTTCAGACACACCTGTCCTTAATCATGACTAAGGACAGGTGTGTCTGAAATGCGTAGACCAACAAGTGTTTCCATGTATGAAGGCTAAGCTGTCGCTTGTACTTTAATGCAACGGAATAAGGTGCTTTTACTTTTTCACAAATCGATTTAAGTGCTGGATTTTTTCTTCACATTCAACATATTGTACAAGCCCTTAGGCATCTTTCACACTTGCGTTGTGAGGATCCGGCGTGCACTTCCGTCGCTGGAAATGCCCGCCGGATCCGTCACAGCGCAAGACAACTGAAAGCATTTGAAGACTGATCAGTCTTCAAAGTGCTTTCAGTGTTCCTATGGCAGCCAGGACGCTACTAAAGTCCTGGTTGCCATAGTAAGTAGTGGGGAGCCAGGGGAGCAGATACTTACAGTCCGTGCGCTCCCGGGGCGCTCCACAATGACGCCAGAGCGCCCCACGCGCATGGATCACGTGATCCATGCGATCATGTGATCCAAGCTCATGGGGCGCTCTGACGTCATTGTGGAGCACCCCAGGACTCGGGAGCCGCACAGAAGGTTAGTATTCTTCTCCCCATCCTCCCCACTACACTTTACCATGGCAGCCGGGACTTTAGCGTCCTGGCTGCCATGGTAACCATTCACAAAAGCTAAACGTCGGATCCGGCGATACGCCGAAACGACGTTTAGCTTAAAGCCTGATCCGGATTAATGCTTTTCAATGGGCATTAATTCCGGATCCGTCCTTCCGGCATGCCTTCAGGATTTTTGGCCGGAGCAAAGTCCTGAACTGAACACATCCTGACGCATCCTGAACGGATTTATCTCCATTCAGAATGCATTGGGATAATCCTGATCAGTATCTTTCCGTCCTAGAGCCCCGAGGACGGAAATCTAGGATGGAAAGATAAAACGCCAGTGTGAAAGAGCCCTTACTTTGATGATCCGTGCACACACAGGGAGCAAGAGTCTCCGGGTATGTTCTACAGCAGGTGCGCTGGTATACCAAGTTATGAGTAGACACATCTTACCCTGAAAATGTGTTCCATGGAGCTCTTTGGTACACAGCTAGATGGTTTCTACCATCCTAAAGGTCTTCGATGTGCAGTACGCATGTACAGTTACTTCAGACTTCAGGAATGCCGCCAGGTACCAGGTACCACCAACCAACTAAAATTACAAGGAATTAAAAGGGGAAGCACCACTAAAATACCTTGCTATACAGACAACAAAAGGCAGCAGTTAGATCCAAAAAGATGTAAAAGCCTGATACTTAACCTCTCTCTATTTTTTTCTTCACTCCCGTGTGTTGCTCAGAGAATCGCCTTCATTCTAGCTTTACTGCCGGTGCCGAGGCAGAAGCAGCCCCTTTACTGTAATATCATTCCTGGTTTTCCTGGCAGTTTGGTTGCGCTGACCTCTATTGCCTCTACCGGGTTAATAAAGAACATTTTGCTGCCTTGTTGTCGGTTTCTCCTTTCCCGTGAATCTGCCCGGTTTCTTATGTAGCGGCTTCGTTTGAATGGCAGCACGCTATTGAAGCCCACATACAACAGGCAATATTGGCGAGGGCCCTCATGTCTGCACTTTAGATCTTTTTTTAAAACAGCAAAAGTTTAGTGACCTAGAAATGAATCAATAAAAAAGCTATTTTCTATGTGACAAATTGAAGAACTGAAGGATTCTTGCAGATGCATTGACTTTAACAATCCAAGATGCATTGTCTTTACGGCTTCTTTCAGACCTATAATCCTCCGAGCGGAGGAGAGGATTCTGGGAGGTGTTCAGGTTACACGTTGACAGTTCGATTGCTTTATCTCGCTCTTTTCTCTTCCTCGGAAGGAAAAAATATAAATGATCGGTAGGCGCCTGAAGCGTCGTTTTTATGTTTATTCATCTAAATTCACTCCTTTTTCAAAGATTGTCTTAAAGGGGTTTTTCAGGATTTTGATATTGATGGCCTAAAAAATAAATGCTGAATGATAAACCATGAGTGATTGGCCTCATGCACACGACCGTTTTTTTATGCTGTCCGCAAAAAGGGGTCCCGTTGTTCAGTGATCCGTGTCCGTTTTTGCCTTCCGTTGTGTTTCCGTGTGTCTTTCGTTTTTTTTAGCGGACATGACCCAAAAGATTTTACCAAAAGACAGGCTGACAATGTTTCCCAAGTGCCTGCCAAGGGATCCGCAAAAAAAAACGGACACGGAACGCGGATGACACACGGATGGCCATCCGCATTTTTTACTGACCCATTGACTTGAATGGGTCCGTGAACCATTTTTCACGGACAAGAATAGGACAGGTTATATTTTTTTGACGGACTGGAATCACGGACCACGGACGCGGAGGACAAACGGTGCATTTGCCAAGGTTTCCACGGACCCATTGAAAACCAATGGGTCCGCAGAAAAGAACGGAGCAACGGACACGGAAACAAACAACGGTCGTGTGCATGAGGCCATTGGCTGTAGCTTCTCATGTCTGTGTCGAAAAGGACTAGGAAACAGAGACGGAGAAACGGGGTACCCCGAAAGTGTTGGGACAGGAGTGGTTGTTGAGTATTATTTTAATGCATTCTCAGCATTTTTTTTTTTACATTAATGACTGGGCAACTTCTTTAATTGTCACTTTGGTGTTCCTTTAAAATGCCTCTGTTAGGGTACTTTCACACTTGCGTTGGTGCGGATCCGTCTGTTTATTTGCACAGACGGATCCGCATCTATAATGCAAACGTTTGTATCCGTTCAGAACGGATCCGTTTGCATTAGGTTTAAAGAAAAATGCAGAACGGATCCGTTTTGAATTACATTGAAAGTCAATGGGGAACGGATCCGTTTTCAAATGCACCATATTGTGTCATTGAAAACGCATCCGTCCGCATTGACTTACATCGTAATTAAAAACGGATCCGTTAGGCTCCGCCTTTTCAGACGGACACCAAAATGCTGGATGCTGTGTTTTGGTGTCCGCCTCCAAAACAGAATAGAAGCGGAACGGAGCTGAACTGATGCCTTCTGAACGGATCCTTATCCATTCAGAATGCATTGGGGCTGAACTGATCCGTTTTGGACCATTTGTGAGAGCCCTGAAACGGATCTCACAAACAGAATCCAAAACACTAGTGTGAAAGTACCCTTAGCATGATCAATATTTTTATGCTAATGACCTAACTTAAAGGCTATGTACACCTTTGGGGGCAATTTTTTTATTATTGCATTATACTTATTTTGAGCTAAAAATCATTTTTTCAGTTGGGTGTTTATTAACAATATGGAATCCTTTTTTCTGTACAGAGCTGAGATTCTCTACTAGCTGCCTGTGGATTTTTTGTCCTTTCCGTCATCTGAGGAGAAGACGGACCTCTTATCTCTGCTCTCTCACATCATAAACAGTAATTGCAGCTTATCTTACTGATAAGAATGTGGCTCATGACCTCTTAGTAGTTTAGAAATAAGAGTAATTAGATGACCGCACAAAGTCAAAGTGAAAGTACCAGTCACACAGAAAAACAGTTAACCCTTTGTGACGGAACTGCTCAATATTTTTAATAAAGGCCAATTGAAAATATGCTTTTTAGCCAAAAATAAGTTAAATGCAATCATAAAATAATTGACTCCAAAGGGGCTGGCCAAAGCCCTTAGAGCACCAGTTTGTTACATCTCCTTCACCTTCAGTCCCTCCCCTCTTCCCCTGGATTGACAGCACCTGACATTGGGTATAGCCATGTCTTTTTGTGCCTGCTCTCCCGGTCTCAGCACTTGTTCTGTGTTCTCCTGCTGCTCGCCAAGTTATGAGACCTGTTATCATGCGCTGTGCTCCCGGTCTCGGCGCTTGATCAGTGTATCTCCTATGGCACTAAGCAAGCGCTGAGACCAGGATATACAGCGCATAAACAGATGACCGGTCTCAGAGCTTGGGGAGAATCAGGAGAACACAGAACAAGCGCTGAGACCAGGAGAGCATTCACAAGAAAACATTGCTGTACCCAATGTCTAGTACTGTCAGTCTGAGGAACAGGGTAGGGACTGAACGTGAAGGGTGTGTAATAAACTGGTGCACTGAGGGCTTTGGCAGTCTCCTTGGTGCTCTGGGGGCCAATTGCATATGCACAAACTTGTTTTTCTCAGCAATGAGGGCACAGATATTCATAAAGGTATCATTTTTATCAGCATGATCAACCCTACCAGACTGTGCGTCTGATTTAACAGGGTTGATCATGCTGATGCGTTTTCCGGGAAAAATGAAGCTGAGCCTCTAATGCCACCAGATGGAAAGTAGCTATCCTATAAATTAATTTTCAACCTTTTAAACAGGCCTTGAGACATAGATTAGGATTATAACTAAGCCAGTATCTCATCTGCAGACAACTGTTTCAGGATGTTTGGCCCTCAGCAAAAAGAATTGGTTTAACTGAATGAGAGGCCTTTGCATACTTTTTTCAAAAAGGATCATTGCATATCCTATAAGACTCCTTAGGCCTACTATGCCCTCCACAAAGAAAAATAGGATCCTGACAAAGGCCTCTAACCCAGTTAAACAATTAAGGGCAATTACCCAGAAACAGCCATCTGCAGATGAGGTTCTGACTTAGCTATAATCCTAAATTTTGTCATCAGGCCTGTTTAAAAGGTCACACATTGGCTTATATGATAGCAACTTTACATTTGGTG
This sequence comes from Bufotes viridis, assembly GCA_033119425.1. Classification (NCBI taxonomy): domain Eukaryota; kingdom Metazoa; phylum Chordata; class Amphibia; order Anura; family Bufonidae; genus Bufotes; species Bufotes viridis. Next base: position 23,424,416 of record CM065598.1, on the reverse strand, counting down.
GCATCAGAGGCTCAGGTTTCTTTTCTTTTTGGAAAGAGAGGTAATTTGCCTACCCTTTTCCCCAGAGTATCATTGCATGGCGTATAAAACTCCTCTGCACTCTCCATCAGGGGAAATAGTACCGCCTGGATTCATGTTATACAGGAATGGTCTTGCATTTTTTGCCATGTTCACCAAATGAATAGTTTGTCCAAAATCAAATTATTATTTTGGTTAATTTTCTCTTTTGATAAAACTCAGTCCTTTCCACAAGTCTCCATCCCAAGATCGGCCTCCGTCGAGTGGCTGATAATCACCCTGCATAATCTCACTGTTTGTAAAATGTGGTAATTAGGGTTTAAAAAAAAAAAAAGAATGGTTTCTCTTGCGAAAAGAAAGTGTGAAGTGCACAATCTTAAAACAAGCCAGTGTTTATTAGGGTGTCATACCTGATCTGGGCTCACTTATATGTGCAGCATTATCACCCGTGTGAACCTGCAATATTGTTATATGAAGGTTTATTACAGATGCGCTTGATCTCATCACATGCATAATGCCGATAATAGGGAAAAATAACATATGTACATAGCATGAAGTGTTACATTTTTAGTGCAAAAATCGAAAGGGTTTTAGAAAAGGAGCAAACAGCAGTAAACCATATAAAAAAAAAAGTAACCATAACTCATGTGTTGAATGCCCTACCGCTCCAGTGCCGACACTTTTAGTTTAGTTGTCCTGTATGGATCAAGCTCTACCTCTAATGCCACCAGATGTAAGGCAGCTATCCTATAAGTCAATGTTCGACCCTTAACATAGTATATTAACATAGTAACATAGTATATAAGACCGAAAAAAGACATTTGTCCATCCAGTTCGACCTGTTTCCTACAAGTTGATCCAGAGGAAGGCAAAAAACCCCCGTGAGGTAGAAGCCAATTTTCCCCACTTAAGGGGAAAAAAAATCCTTCCCGACTCCAATCAGGCAATCAGAATAACTCCCTGGATCAACGACCCCTCTCTAGTAGCTGTAGCTTGTAATATTGAGACATGACTTGGATATTAAGTAAGCCAGCACCTCATCTGCAGACAGCTGTTTCGGGGTGATTGCCCTTCATCAGTGCAAAGCAAAGAGTACTGGCTTAACTGGGGGAGAGGCCTAAGTCAGGATTTGGGGGGTACTATCTCTCTTTGGGGGAAAGAGAACTTTAATTGGCATGAGGAGACTTATAGGCCGTACATGCTCCTTTGTAATTCTTGGAATGAGCTCTTAACAAGCTCCGCCTCTAATGCCACCAGATGTAAGGCAGCTATCCTATAAGTCAGTGAGAAATAGTACCCCCCCAAATCCTGAAAGACCTCTCACCCAGTTAAGCCAGTACTCTCTCCTCTGCACTGATGAGGGGCAATCACCCCGAAACAGTTTTCTGCAGATGAGGTGCTGGCTTATTTAATATCCAAGTCATGTCTCAAGGCCTATTTATAGGGTTAAACATTGACTTGTAAGATAGCTGCCTTACATCTGGTGGCATTAGAGGTAGAGCTTGTTAAGAGCTCATTTGCATCCCTTTCTTCCCAGAATTCCAGAGGACCATCTTGTATGGATGACGCATATGACCATTAGAGCCAATCATTTGTGCAAGCATCACTGCTGAGACCAGTGATTGGCTGCAGCAGTCATGTAGCTGTACGGCTCATCAACAAATATTGGTGTCTTCGCTGGAGCGGTAGTGGATTTAAAAGATGAGTTTTATGGTTATTATTTTATTTTATCGCTACTATTCGAACTACCCCAACCTTTGGTCTGGGACAAGCTTGCATGGTTCATGCAAACCACGAGGGCTAGTGCAATGCCACTGGTGGGATTAGGGCCTCAGTCTGACAACTTGACCCTATATTGAGATAGGAACTGAAGTAACCTTTTCCCTGGCAGTAATTATCTCCGGCCACCAATTATTGCCTGTTTTACTCTTGAGCCTTTACAAAAAAGTTAAAGAAGTTGTCTGCTTTTTACTATTGGTGAACTATCCTCAGGACAACCCCTATAAGGGAGGGGAGATACATTTAAAACTAAAATAGGGTGTTTGTTCTCAGCGCTATGGCAGTGTCATAAGTTGCACAGTGTACACATATTTGGCATTGCAATGCATGGGAGAAATAAAGGATTAAAGGGGTTGTTCAGCCGATATTTTTTTGTTTTTAAAAAGACTCAATGGTCCACTGTTGTCCCTGTTGTAATGCTCTTCTGGTCTCTGATTTCTGGTTCCTCTTGGAAAATGAAATTGACAGGAGCAGGCAGTGTAAACCTCATCATCCCTGGCCCTGTCAATCAAAATGGAGAGGGAGAGAGAGAGAGCAGAGCCTCTAGGCGTAATGGTAACGCCCCCATTGCTCCTAGAGGCTCAGTTGCATATATTAAAGCATCATTTTTCTCAATAATGCGAGCACATATGAACATGGGACCAACACAGATGTCTTCAGCTGCCAAGTGCACATGTAACAGGTCAGCCAGTGTCATAGGGACAATACTGCTGACAGATGGACTTTAAAAGTGCAGGTTTCTTAATTCTCGCATTTTCAGGTAGTTCTGTGCCATTAACCAGTGCTGGATTTGTGGAATTGGATTAAGAACATGTTTATAGTGGCTGAATGGGTGGAGTATATGATTTACGTTCAGGAATACGTAAAAGATATTGCTATTATTTACATCAAGTTGAGGTGGAAATGAATATATGCAAATGTTTGCATCTGTGAAATCTCTCGTAACTTCGGATGCAGTAAGTAACACCTTCGTACTGGTAAATGTATATTGCGTTTTGCACCTATAATTGCTTTTGGAGAATTGGGCACCACTTTTTACGGCTGTTGACAGGAGCTTTGCAAACAGATTGTCTCTGAAATTCAGCTTGTACCATGGAAGGATGATCCTGCCTCTCAGCAGGAACAACCTGGTGGTAGCTGCACCTCTCCGTACCGACAGTATCTAAAAATCTGATAGATGTGACATTTTTGGAGCCCACGTCTGATTATGAGTAATACATCTATTACTACATACTGTGTATACTTAAAGGGGTTGTGCCACAAAACATACTGTACATTTTTGAAACTAGCACTTGGGTCTGAATACTTTTGTAATTGCATGGAATTAAAATTTTAGTATAGCCACGAAGTCATTCTATAAAATGTATCTGTATATCGCCACCTGCTGTTTGGTCATTTCTCTTATTCCTTGGCCACCTCACTGAGGCGGTCGCACATGCTCAGTTTAGGGTACTTTTACACATGCGGCAGGACGGATCCGGGAGGCTATTCAGCCTTCCAGATCCGTCCTGCCGCAAGTGACCGTGCACTGCCGTGTCCGACTTTTCAGTCCGGCGATCTTTGCCGTGCACTGCCGTGCTGCGCCGTAGCTCTGCCCCCCGCCCCATTATAGTCAATGGGGACCGAGCGGCAGCACGGCAGTGCACGGGCACTTGCGGCAGGACGGATCCGGCAGGCTGAATAGCCTGCCGGACCCGTCCTGCCACAAGTGTAAAAGTACCCTTAAATATTCAACTGCCCATAGCCTTATGTTCTGTTAGAAGCCATGGCAGTTACAGGGAGTTAGTTGCAGCAGAAAGGTCACACCCCTGAGCAGTTATAGGGAGAGAGCTGCAGAACAATCAGAGAAACGAATGGGGAGATCTCTGGATCCATGTGAGGTACAGGGCCGGTTCTAGCTTTGTTACAAGGAAGGCTGTCGTGTACTATGACAGCCTCTTTGTAAGATGTCTAGAGATGGATGGCGGTCCCAGAGATTGGACCCCAAGTGGTCAGGCATTTATCACCCATCCTGCGGATTAGTCTTACATAATGTGTAATGGATTATCTGTTATTTCCAGCAAGTAACTCGGGTTTCTGTTCACAGAGGAGGACACCTACAGCACTTACTCCAACCTCCTGCTCAAGTATTTCCTGGCGGAAGGAATAATCTGCGGACATGAGGTCTTTGTCGCGTCTGCCAGTGATAGTCCACACAAAATCTTAAAGGTAATCAGTCCTAAGTATTCTGAATTTTATTTTGCATAAACAAATAATTTAATTCCCCCCCCACTCAAAAAAAAAAAGATATATTATAAGAATCCGACACATGAGGTTCCCACATCTGGGAACCGCATCTATTACCTCTGAGAGCTAAGGGGGCGTTGCTATTAAACCTGGATGCTCAGCTCTCTCTGCAACTGCGGCACCCTCTCCTGCTTCTGTCCCCGCTGCTCTTTGCTTCCTGACACTTTGAAAATACCAGAAATGTCCTGCTACGTCAGTCACTGGCTGAGGAAGTTCGAATGGAATCGGAGCGGCAGCGGGTGGAGATCATTGGAGGTGAGTAATGATTCTTTTTAATTTTTACTTTTTTGTATTTATTTTTTTAGATCTCCTCCTGAAAACCTCGCACAATAGAGATAGATATACAGTATATATATATATATATATATATATATATATATATGTTCACTTTTTCCCCAACATACCTCAACTATTCCTTATCTAAAACACATGCACAAATGTAGTAGCTACTGAAAGGAGTCAGCTAAAAAGTATGCATGCTTTTGGCCTCCCATGGCGCCAGTGCGGTAGCTCCGAAGGCTAGCCCTGCTCCATGCACGTTGTGTGATTAACGTAGCTGATCGACAGGTATCCGACACTCTAACCACCCCTCCCCCATTCTGATGATCAGCTTTTCAACAACAGCCCAGGCACCAACTTCCGAATTGCACAGTGGATGGTCACTGCAGCGCTGCCTCTGTTAATTTCAATGGGAGTAGCGCCGTTGTAACAACTCCTTCCAGCAGGGGCGTAGCTAACAGCTGATGGGCCCTGGTGCAAGAGTTCAGCTTGGGCCCCCCTTCCCTCAGTGCTTTGTGTGTCTTCTTATGCGGCACAAGGGTCTTTGGGCCCCCTCAAGCTCCTGGGCCCGGTAGCGACTGCTACGCCCACCTTCCAGTACACAGTGGACGGAGCTGCACCCAAACAGGGGGTGTCGGATAGGGTGAAATCTGGACAAACCCTTTTAACCCTGTTCATTGAAAGTGATGCTTGGCCTGCACAATATTGCACATTGTCCTGATGAAGGGGACAGTCCGTCCCAGAAACGCGTAGACAAGCAAATACATGTTTTAACCAATAAAAAAGTAAAACTCAGCGAGCTCTTCTGTGGATTACTGATGACGCCCGCAGCGCCGTAAAAGGGTCCTTTTTTCTTCCTTCACACAAATTGGCCTGCACAATAACTATACGTTGGCCCTGGTGACAAATGATATTACCCCAGTAGTAATTTGCACCCCCAGACACGCCTTAGCTTGACAGATGGGGTGCACTAGGACGTAAAACGCCTGTTCCGCTGACGAAACTGTCGAATGGTTTTAGAAGTTGTACCATATAACAAAGTCTGCTCTGCCACGTGAACAATCTCCACTCTGCTACATCAGCAATAATCCATGACAGCCCGGGAGTTGTAACTATTAAGAATTCCCTGGGGCGTCCAGCTGTATATCATTACGTTGTCCCGCGCATCGCACCAACACTGCAGCAAGCCAGTGACCAAAACAATGGTGCCGGCAGCGTCTTTCACTCCCACTGAAATGCTATAATTGTCCTGCTTTAATTTTATGATATGTAATTGGGAGGATCCCGAACCTATAAGCAAGACAAATATTGCTGATACTTGGAAGGGGGAAAGACATTCGTTCAGGCCATAATTACGGGTGGGGGGGGGGGGGAAACCCGCGCGTAACGAAAAGAGACAAGTAAAAGATAAAAAGCCCCATCAACAGCGTAGGGTATATTATATACCACCCGGCAATTTATCCATCATCCTTTGAAAACATATTCATGCCTTTTGTACTCCCAGCTCTCTCAGAAAATCAGCTACGAAACGCAACAATGGAAGACCTCACAAGGAAGAAAAAAAGACGTGTCGTGCCTAGTGTTTTTCTAGACTATCAGATTGAAAGTACAGGCAGAATTCTTTGCACCCGCTCTGAGGATCTGTCCTGGCTGTCACCGGGTGCTGATGCCGCTGCCGCACGAGAACATCAGCCTTGCAGATGTATAATGTGATCACCCGGTCTCTAGCCTGTCATTTTTATGGCTTTTTATTCATTTACTTTTTGTTATTTTTTATTTATTATTGTTTTTTTTTTGTAAGTAGTATTTTATTTTGTTTTTAATAAATAGCGCACAAAAAAAAATGCTGCTTTAAAGAGAAACAGACACATCACCCTTCCCAGCACCTCCATAATATTGTAACAGTGTTCCATTTCGTCATAAATATGAGAATAATGTAGCCATGGCAAAGTCACTGGGTCTGCCGTCAGTAGCTCTGGTAACTGCAGACCCATAATGCCTTGCCGTCGCACAGGTAGCTCCGATGCTGTAGTCATAAGAATTGATCCCAATTATGAGACTACTGGAGAGCCACATATAAAAGTTCTAAGGCACAGGAAAGGCTGGAGTCTGTGCCTGCGCAGCAGCATGCATTTCACAGGCATTGTGGCCCACTGCAGGGAAGGGCACCGATGACTGATTGGCAGTATAAGTCACCTGGTGCATTGCTGGATTGTTGTTATGCAGGGACCCAGATATTTTAGTATGCCGAAACCTACAAGACACAGCAGTGACATCAGATACTATGATTACAGGTAAGAATTTAGATGAGCTATGATTTTTCAGCAGAGTTTTCCCACAATAAAGGCATACATTTACAAAGTCATAAAAAAAACGGTCCCACATTTTTATTCTCTGACCTTAGAAAGCTTCATGGTGTAAACTGTAGTGAAGGTAATCTTCTTTCCAGTGATTGTATTTGTGAGTTATAACCTCCCTTCTGATCCTCACCTGTGTCATGTGACATTCTGTCTCTCCAACTGACACAGGACAGGAAGGCCTCTTGCACACGAACATGTGCACCCCGTGCCCATGCTGCGGGCCGCAAATTGCGGCCCGCAATGCTCGGGCACCGGCCGTGGGGCAGCCGCAGCGGATCGCGGACCCATTCAAGTGAATGGGTCCGCGATCTGCCCGTTCCGCAAAAAGATAGGAAATGTTCTATCTTTTTGCGGGACGGAAGTACGGAACAGAACCCCGCGGAAGCACTTCGTAGTGTTCCGTTCCGTCATTCCATTCCGCACCGTTCCGCATCTCGCATCTCCATTGAAATGAATGGGTCCGCATCCGTGATGCGGAATGGCCATGGAATGGTGCCCGTGTATTGCGGATCCGAAAATGCGGTCCGCAATACGGGCGTGGGGCGCTCACGTTCGTGTGCAATAGGCCGAAGTCAGTTACTTCTCTATCCTTTTCTGTGAAATTGACTTTGAGGCTCCCATAGGAATACATAGAGAAAATGAGTACCTCTCCACAAATCAGATGCTGTGTCAGTTGAAGAGTGTTGGTCACATGACACAGCTGGGTATCAGAAGGGAGGTTATAACTCACAAATGCAGTCACTGGTTAGAAAAGTACTTTCACTAAAGTTTTCATCATGTACCTTTCTAACAGGCCAGAGAATAAAAAAAAATTGTGGCAGTGCCTCTCCATTTTCCTACCTTGGTTTATTGCATTGCAGCATCGGGGTCTTTATCCTGTTTTTGCCAGGGTTTCGTCCAGGTACTCTGGTTTTCAGTGGCGTCACAAAAAAAAGTACCAATATTTCAGTTGAGAGTATAGTAAATGAGCTCTAATGTGTGTCTGAGAAAGGGAAATTGGATTGTAATGCCCACTGATGTGAAATATGGTTCGCTAAATAAGCGGCAATGAAAAACAAATTACTTTTAAAATTATTTTATTAAAGGGATTGTCCCAGCTCACACAGTGGTGGTCTATTGCTAGGATATGCAACCAATGTCAGATAAGTGAGGGTCCCACCTCTGTGACCTGAACGTGGCACCCAAAGCGAAAGAGAATGCACTGTGCATGCGCATCGTGCTCTCTATTCACTTCTATGGGAGTTCCGAAAAGAGATGAGTAAGTGTGCTCGGCTATCTCCAGAACTCCCACAGAAGTAAATAGAGAGTACACTGCGCAAGCGCGGCGCCTCTCCGTTCACTTCTATGGCAGTTCCAGAAATAGCCAAGTTGGCATTTGGCTATTTTTGGCACTTCCACAAAAATGAGCGGAGGGTGGGCACCACATTCTAGAGATGGGTGGGGGTCCCAGAGGTGGGATCTAGGATATGCCACCATTGTGTGAGATCGGCTAGCACCTTTAACTTTAGTTCCCCTTTATATTACCATTCTGCAGTGCCGCAAGGAGTTTTAAAGGGATTTTCCAGGAATTAAATATTGATGACCTTTCCTCTGGTTAGGTCATCGGTATCTTTTTTCAGTAGGGGGTTTGACTCCTGGCACCCCCACAAGTCAGCTGTTGGAAAGGGTCGCAGCAGCGGGGCGCCATCCATCCGTCACATGGCCTTTCTACAGCAAAGTTCCAGTCAAGTGAATAGGATTAAGTTGCAGTACCAAGCCCAGCCAATTTACCATGTACCGCGCTGTTCTTGGTATAAAGAGAAGGAGCCGCAGCACATATCCAAGCCTGGCTGCCCCTTCAAACAGAAACACAGGGACAGCCTGCAAATAGACTGATTTTTAACCCCATGTATAACAAAAATGTCTAAACATTTTTGATAAAGACCAATCGAAAAAATTATTTTTAGTCCAAAATTAGTCAAAGTAAAAAAACTGCCCTCAAGGTGTCCATAGCCTTTAAAGGGCTTGTACAGAATTATAAAAACTTCTGTAAAATCCTTTCCATTGACATGAACGGAGCTGAGCTGCAGCTAATGGTTCGTGTAAATCCTTATCTCTGATCTACTGACCTCAAAAACACTTATTTAAACCAAATTCTTATCCGTTTGATAAGCGTCTAGCTATAATGAGCGTTTATGAGGTCACTAGATCAGAGATGAGGCTTCACATGAGCCTTCAACTGACGGAACTCAGAAGGGACAGTCTGCAAATAGACTGATTTTTAACATCATGTATCACAAAAACGGCTGAAAATTTCTAACAAAGACCAACTGAAAAAAAAAAAAATTCTTGTTCCAAAATGAGTAGAATGCTATCATAAAAAATTGTCCATAGCCTTTATTTCCTTGAAAATTCTTTTTAACTCTGTAGCTCTTAATAATTGTCACAGCCTTTTCTTCCACAGAATATTTTTATTATCCTTTTTGTAGAAGTTATTTCGTTTACCAAACGGCAATTCTTCCTTTTAAAATTAGCGTTTCTGGGAAATATCACTTTAAATATACATTTTTCATCTGTCATCGTTTGCTTCCCGAATGCTAAAAGGGCATGTACTGCTTTAAGCAATTAATGTTTCTTTCTTCTTCCAGAAAGTGACATGAAAGTTTAGACTTTACACTAGGGCAAGACAGTGGTAAACACGTTCCTTGTGTCAGCCTCTGGGTACTGTCATTATTCCAAGTACCGTTTAACCCTTGCCAGTCGGATGCACCTCTTTAATACTGAGATCTTGTTTTGTTCTATTAGGAAGACATGTTGGGGGACCTTTTATCTAGGGTCATGCCAAGGCGGGACACACGAGACATGGGATAAGCTTCTGTTTGCTGGGGGTCCTAATGCTAGGATTTCCACTGATCACAACTCAGGACCCCCGTTCTCGTTACCTTCTGAGATAAGGTTAAATCTTGGCACAACCCCTTACTGCCCTCTTGGTTCTAGAAGTCTCAGGGTAGGTCTGTGTCTTTAAAAAAAAAAATTTTTATTAAAGGGATTGTCTACTCGAGAAATAGAAGTAGACCTGGCGATCAGCTAATCTCAGCTTTATATTGCGGTGTTAATGACTGATGGACGCACTGTCCAAATTCATATCACGTTGTAGCCATTCAAATGAATAGGATATATTATCTGAGACAACCCCTTTAATAATGGTGGCCAGTTCCTTAAGAGTGGTTATCCCAGGAAGCCTGTTGTCTAACCACCAAGAGCTTTTGTGATCGGGGAAGCCGCTCCAGTGTTATCGGAATGGCCTTTTTCCATGTAAGGCATAGGTCCACCAGTGTGAAAGCTTCCCCATTTTACCTCATAGACGGGAGTCACAAAATGATCCCCCTCCACGAACTTCATATGCCCTAATAGGGGTTGTCCTCATGATACTATCGCTTTAAAGGGGAACCAGCGAAGAATGACCTTTTAAGATGCTGTGGATACGTATATTATATTAAGATTAGATTGGTAGAGTCTGTGGTCTGAACGAGTCAGTTCGTACTTGTTACACCCTTCCTTAAAGGGGATTTCCAGTTCGTAGATATTGATGACCAGTCCTCCCGATAGGTCTCCAACATTTGATTGCTGGGGGTTCAGCACAGATCAGTGGTTTTTGGCAGGCGCCAGAAACTAAAAAGTCAATGGAGCTGGAAACCGAGCGTTCCATCCACTGTATAGTGTCCATTTTTGGATGGCAGCATCCCTGCTGTTTATCCTTCTATTCCCACTTCTCCTGCACTCAGTGGTGGACCCACATGCTCGGTAGCTTCCATGCTCTCTTCCTCCTCTCACTGCAGGCCTGGTGATCTTATAGAGAGCAGATCAAGCAGCCTAGACACCTTTCATTCATTCCTCCCTTCTTCTACATTCAGAAGTATATAAATCTCTCTCTAGACAACAGAGAATGAAATTGTGGGGGCATTACATACCATAGGCATCTCCGTTTTTCATACATGGGAGGAAGGTGTTAATAAGAGCTAATTCCAATGCTTCCTGAGAGATACCGTTTCCTAATGAGCTACTACCCACCCACAGAAACGGAAGCAAGTTCACCAGAGAACAGTTTTAAATTCTTTGGACAACCCCTTTAAAGGGGTTATCCAAACTGTAAAACATGCCCCCCAATGCCTGGACCCCTCTTATAGATTATACTTACCCTACTCCCCGGCACAAGCGTCGCTCATGATCCCCGCACGGCCGCCGATGCATCTCCCCGTCGCACGGATCAAAACGTGGCGACAAGGGGAGCAGCCAATCGCAGGGCATGTTGGGGAAGTGCCTCCCTAGCATCGCGAGTGACGCTAGGGAGGCTCATCCCTGGCCTGGTATTGCTGGCTTCCCCCGTCGCCGGATGTTTTGATCGCGAGACGGGAAGATGCAGAGGGGGCTGTACGGGGATCGGGTGCCCTCTATATGAGGGTCCCTTGCATTGGGGGGCATGTTTTATAGTTTGGATAACCCCTTCAAGGCTACTTTCACACTTGCGGTAGCAGGGTCCAGCAGGCAGATCCATGCTAAAGCTAGCTCATGTGTGCCAGTTGTAACGACCCTCACAGTCGCTGCAGGTAGGCTGGCTTGGCTCAGTCTTCAGAACGAGCTGATGTGTATATCAAGGTCTGTAATTCCGATCGCCCCGGCAGTAAGTGGTTGTAAGCAATCAATTCATTACTTTTAATTACCGTAGATAATTGACTTGTTTTATTGTTTAAGCCGCTCGTCGCACCTTGGCAGGCCGGCTGCTTACATAACACCTGTGCTAAACTCATCTGTCATAATCCTCCAGGTGTGGCATAATCTCATCTCCGCACCACCCCTCTAAGAGCTTAATTGCTGTTTCACTGGATTCCATTGAACGAAACACCCTTGAGAGCTGCATTCTCCAACCTATGTGATCTTATATCTTGAGCTACCAACATCTGACATGTGCACCCTCAAAGCACTCTCCTAAGATACTAAGATACTGGCCTTTTAATGTGGTATAATCCAGCGAGTCTTGAGGGTATTTCCTGGGCCTTTTGTCATTGTGGAATTTCCCTGCTGCTAAGGTAAAGGGGTTCTGTCCCTTCAACAAGTGGCATTTATCATGTAGAGAAAGTGAATACAAGGCACTTACTAATGTATTCTGATTGTCCATATTGCCTCCTTTGCTGGCTGGATTCATTTTTCCATCCCATTATACACTGCTCGTTTCCAGAGGTTACGACCACCCTGTATTCCAGCAGTGGTGGTCGTGCTTGGACACTATAGGAAAAAGTTCTGGCCTTTCTGATGGCCAGGATCGTGGGAGCACACATAGGCACACATGCGCAGTCACTGTCATCCTGGCCATCTCGTATCTGCGCTGCATCGGAGGTCATAACCCCAGGAAATGAGCCGTAAAGGAGACCATATGGACAATCACAGTACATTAGTAAGTGCCTTGTAGTAACTTTTACTACATGATAAATTCTATTTGTTGAAGTCCAACAACCTCTTTAATGGGAATTGAGCTAAAATGGTAATGCATATTTTTTTTTTTTACTTTATACAATTTTTTGTAAATTTTTCTTCCATCTACCATGTAAAAAGGAAGATATGGTTACAACAGAACTATCTGTGGGAGCATTTTCTATTTAATATTTCAAATGGCCCATGTCTGTGGTTGCTCACTTCAGACCCAGGCGCCACCATTTGCAAACCCAGCCTAAATGCCCCTTTTACACTATGATCAGGGCAATTATCAGGAAGGAGCGGTCCTAGGAATGCTCCTTCCTGATAATTGCCCTGTATAATGATGCCACTGACCACGAGATGAACAAGCAAACAGTTGTTCATCAGGTGAAAAGTGCTGTTGATCCGGACACCAAAATTGCAATTCTGGGCAGCAGATCATCCTGTGTAAACAGCAGTCTGCTGCCCAGAAAATATGGATCTGTACGGGAACAAGCGATCGCAGGAACGATCGCTCGTTGCCATGCAGCGGAGGTTATTGCTACACGTAAATTAAGCTCTTGCCTCCTCATACAGTGCGGTTATTATAGGGAATGAGCGTTTCGTTCCCGATAATTGCCTGCACAGTCGGCTTATGTAAAGAGGCTTTTAGGCTTTGCCACCAATGTGAGATAGGTGCGGTTCTCTAGTACAATAGCGCACCAAAAGTTTGGCAAAGAGCAGCCACCCTCTAGTCATTTCTAGGGGAGTACCAAAAATAGCCAAGCAATATGCCACCGATATTCCAAGATTACAACGTCATGAATGGCCCTTCCCATCTGGTGGTAATGATGGCGTTAATCAGTCTGACCATACCAAGCTCAGAACACATCACAGAAGTTGCACCTAGCGGCTGGAGCAGTCAGCCCTTTTCTGCCTGTATAGATCCGAAAGCCACTTTATCCAACCTATACAAGTGAGCGCATCTCATTTTTCATATTTTCACCCTTTTCCTATCCAAACGCTACTTTCATCAGCCTGTTGATGATCGTGGCATCGGTGCACCACCCTCTCAGTGCGCCAGTACTAGTAAATCTTCCCCCGAGAAGCTGCAGTAACGTCTTCAGCAGCGCAGGACGTATCTCTTGGCTCCTGCGTGATCAGGAACCCGTTCGGAATTTGCCGCTTGCTTCAGGCCTTGGGACTCAGCAACGCGAGACGGGGCTCAAGTCATCGGCCTCCGCTGAGAAAAGGTGCGGGGTTGTTACAGCAAATAATATTACTAAATAATTTGTATATGCTTTAATTACAGATGATACAAACGAAGATTAAATGCTGTGTGGGTGGTGCAGAACAAATAACATTTGTTTTTACATTTAGTATAAGCAATTATGCAATTAAATTATGCAGTGTCTCCAGATAGTCGCAGGGTAGAAGACGTCTCCGCTTTCATATTTACATAAAGGATTTGTCTGCTTCCACACAACCCATTTTCTTAAGTGGTTTTTGGTGCGGCCTTAGTTTATAGAGTGACGTCGACTTCCTCTAGTAATAGAGTTGGGACCATTTCACCACGTTTCGCCTGCTTCAAGTGGACAACCCCTGTTAGGTCATTTTCTCTGGACTGTTAGCCAAAGAGGAGACTTTTTTGTTCGCATTTGGTTGGCTCACCAGAAGAAAAAAAGGAGGCTGGCTGTTCAGACTACACAGGGGTTTCTTGTAGTCTGTTGCCATAGAGATGCATTGGTCTGCATAAGAGCTGTGGAAATGTGGAGAAAGTTAGGAAATTTTCAGTGAGTTTCTGTTTTAAAGTTGTCTTTTTTTTATATTTGATTAATTCGGACAAGGTCGACGGATTGCGTGATGGATTGTACATGGAAGTCGGACATAATAACCCACGTTTACTGCTAATAGCTACACAGGTTACACCATCTCGCACGCTGTTTGATAAATTAGACTAATCTTGCAAGTTAGTAAGAGTTCATACGGCCGTTAGTTTTCCGTTCCTCTGATCCATCAAAAGAGAAAAAAACGGATCTAGTAAAAATACTGATCCTGTGCATCAGTTATGCACATTTGACATCTGTTTGAGCTGTTTCCGCCTGAGATCCGTGTTTTTTTAGACGGAAAAAAAATATTGCATGCATGTGAACTCTCCCTAACGGGCAAGATTAGCCAAATTTATCAAACAGTGTGCGAGATCTGGCGCATCTTCTGCCTAAGAAGAATGGAAAAGTAACGGCAATGTGAACTCTCCCTAAGGCTACGTTCACGTCACCGGTAACCTGATCTGGCAGCATCCAGCACTTCTGGATCCTGTGAACTCTCGTAGGTTGTTCTCAACCAGTACAGCCTGCCGGATATGTTTACTGAAGGTGTGAACTTACCCTTAGACCTTAGACATTTTCAGTCAGTTTTTAGGGGAGGACATTTTCATAGTCATAGCACGTTGCTGTAATTTGCACAAAATGTATCAGATGTTGCACAATGTTTGGTAATTGTAGCGCACCTTAAAAGGGGCCCGTCTCGCCCCCCCCCCCCCCAGCCCCCTTTTCAGCTTCTTATCAGGGGCCTTTATCCCTGTGGATAGGGGATAACGTAATATAACCGGAATACCCCTTTAAGTCAGCTGGACAGGCTAACCACATTCCACTTTCCCATTCCATTTTCCTTTTGCAAATAAGCCCAAAAAGTTGTAAAATCCTACTTTGCTACTTTTGGAATCCCAAATTCTATAGTGCAGAACTTGATAAATTTACCCCTCTGACTTCAGGTGATTATTTTGTGCCTGAAAAACTAGCACACACCTGTAATAAATCCAGTGCCTTTATTTTTGGAAAATATCTAGCAAAGTGCAACCATCTGTTCTGTTTGGTGCAAATTAGTAATACTTTTGTCTAAATTGATGTGCACCGAAAAGAGGTCGGAAGATATCCCAGATTCCTGGCACAAGGACCTTAGTTAATGAGCGCCATCTTTTCAAGGATATGGGCCCATGGCAGCCATACTCGGGGTTGTTTTCCGTCCTCTGCGCTGATGTGAAGATTGCAAAGTAAAAAAAAAAGTTGCATGAGAAGCCCAATGAGCAATCCGCACTTTTGTATGATCTCCGTGGTACGGTGGGGGAGAGGACCCGTTAACTTCCTCAGTAGAGCGGTTACCCTTACGATCTGCATTACTTAGGGATTGTCTGGAATGGTTAACCCACTCCTGGGAAATCCCTAGTGTAAATGACCAGGTTTTAGGCAGCGGTGGCCCGGAGAGCGGTGACAGCGACAGGTGTGCTTCTCATGACGGCATCAGTACAACTTCAAACAATGGCCAGCGGGGGAGTTAGCTTAGCTGCGATCCCTGGTAATGATCAGGTCACCACCATTGTGTAAGTGAGATAAGCAGATATCTGCATTCTCGGCGTCCTGCAGATGTCGCGGGGAGGACACTGGATTACCCGCAATGTTGGAAAGAACAACACACCTGGGGCACTGATCCCTTTTATCTTACGCAGTGTGTAAGGTCTCATGCACGCGAGTGCCCCGTGCCCGTATTGCGGACCACAAACAGCGGGTCTGCAATATACGGGTACCAGCCATGTTCACTCCGTATCACGGATGTGGACCAATTGCCTTGAATGGGTTCTGCGATCATCAAGATACCCAGCGGAGGCACGGATTGGAATCACTACCAAGCACTTCTGTGGGATTTCGGACTGTGCCTCCTCACTGTAAAATAATAGAACAAGTCCTTTTTTTTTGCGGTGCGGACCTTCTCTTGCAGATCGAGGACCCATTCAAGTCAATGGGTCCGGATGCCCACACAGTGGGCACACGGACGGTGCCCATGCGTTGTGGACCGCTATTTCCGGCCTACAGCACTGGCACTAGGCACACACGCTCGTGTGGATGAGCCCTAATTGTATTGCAGAGACGTGCAGGTTGTGCGGTATCAGTGGCATGTTCTCTGCAGACCAGGGCTCATTCAGGCAGGCGATTTTCAGGTCTGTGTGCTTTCCGAGGGTGGAAGGTACAGCGCACGGACTGAACGCCGACACTTCATGGTCAGTGCATCAGTTCACATGTTTACAGGCCATCAGTCCATTCAGAGAACATTGCAGCATGCATTCTTCATTTTTTAGATAGTTGTGAAAAATGGATGACATAGTGATGCCACATGGACAAACGGAAGGCGTTGGAGATAATCCCGTTTCAATACGGATGGAAAAGAATCCATATTTAGTGGGCAGAACGAGGGTGAATTTTACATCTCTTGTCTGAATGACCCCATAGCTTTAAAAAGTCGCAAGCTCCGTGTTTGTGTCTTTTTAAATGCAACATTTTTAAAGTGCCTCTTTTTCTCTGCTGGACCCTATTATTCCCAATGGGGCTGGCGGACATGCCGTCCGCATCCGGCAGGCTATTCTCTGCCGGAATTAAAACTGGAGGTGTGAAAGTAGCCGAGTGCATGGACTGCAGGAGGATGCACCTAATTTGTGATCAGGCCTGCGCCTCATTTATCCTCCAGCAGCGCAGGGGTTATCAAGACTGGCGCTGAAAGCATCGGTCTTGATAAATCTCCCTGTATGGAGTGTGCAGATGTTGTCCTTGGTCGGATTCGAACCCAGGACCCCAGAGCTGCAAGGCATTTCTAGACCCCCTCTCCCATATGTGTAAGATGAGCCGCAACGTCAGGTTTAGAGGGCACTAGGGCTAGAAATATGGCACACAACGTGGTACTGCGCCTTGCGAAGCAGACAGCGGGCTGTGCGAGTCGAGGTAAGCCGCCAAAACTGACTGTCGCTCATCAGACTAATTGCATTGCTAAAAGGCAAGCACAATAATTATTAGATAAGGTTAGAATTAAAGCACGCGCATAGAAAGTAGACATGTACTCTTTATTCACCGCGCTAATACATAAAAAACACTTAATTACATTAATAAGGTGTTTAAAGATGACTTTTAATTTGCTGCACATTGCAGTTACCCGTGTTAGAAGGCAAGAGAACATCCCAAAAAAAAAAAAAAAGAATAGGCTGCCGTACTAAACGGGGCAAAAAAACCTAAAAGGGTGGTACCATCTGGACATTTATGGCAAATCGCACTTCCTCGGCTATTTGCGGCAGCCCCAAAGAAGTGAATGGACCGGGGGCCGCACTTGCCATTCACTTCTATGGGACTTCTAGAAATAGTTGAGTGCATGCTGCGCGTGCGCAGTGTCCACTGTCCTTCACTTTCTGAAGCCCATGGTGGGACCTGCACCTATGTGACATTGGTGGCATATCCTAGTGATGGGTATCACCCTTTACATAATTTTTTTTAGGGTCCATTCACACGTCCGCGTGTGTTTTGCGGATCCGTAAAACATGGTCATCGCCGGCACTATATAGAAAATGCCTTTTCTTGTCCGCAATTGCGGACAAAAATAGGACATATTCTTTTTTTTTCGGGAACGCGATTGCGGACCCGGAATTGTGGATCCGCAATCGCGGACCCGGGCGGGACATCGTCCATCCCCATTGAAATTAATGGGTCCGCAATTCCATTCCGCAAAATGCGGAACAGAATTGCGGACGTGTGAATGGACCCTTATAGAAATAGTTCATAATTTAAAAATATATATCTATTTCTATGTGTTGCTTTGAATTATCGTATACAATATTAATTCTATTCCACAATCATACTCATAACGGAAAAAAAAATACCTCCCCGTATCCCACTGAGATATACCGTAATTGAATAAGATGTTTTCCTCTTTAAAATAATAGATTACGTTAACGACCTGTTCTTCAGCTGCATTTTTCTAATGCTCGGGTAGCGGTTTTATGATTGTTGCTGCTTGGGTAATTTTTGAAAGCTTAAATACCATAAATTTCTTGTCGTCTCCTATGAAAATGGTTATATATTAATCAAAATAGGAGCCCGGGTTTAGCTTTGCATTCAGGGAAGACATTAATAACCGCATAGTATTATGCAAGCGTTTAATTATGAAATACAAATGCAAAGGACTTACCCCGATCATTACCCTTCATCTGCTACAACTAATCATCCCCATGATTCACGCGAGGCTATTAGTTGGGGCTGTGGATGATATTGATGTTTATGTGACACGTAAGCTATTTTAATGGTGTTTTTTTGGGGTTTTTTTTGCATATGTTTGTGAGGCCACTTGCCTTTTCTAATATATATATATATATATATATATATATATAAATAATAGTGGCTACAACTGAAACGTGTTTATGTGTAATTTATTACTTTGACAGTTTATAGCTGTTGCGTGAAGCCTGCTTAGATTGCAGCTATGCATACTCGTTCTTGAGTAAAATTTCAGAACTGCAGTGAAGACTGACAGGCTAGGCAGAAGGGTAGAAATGAAGGTACATCACAGTGTGGAAAATACAATATTTTTCACCCTATAAGACGCACATTTTTAAAAATTCAAAAGTGGGGGGGAAATGTCAGTGCGTCTTATAGAGCAAATAGTAATGAGCGCTTCCATTATGGAAGTGCTCATTAGTACAGTAGGACCAGGGAGCGGTGAAAGCTTCACTCCTTGTGCTGGCTCTGTACTCGCCGCTCCCTGGTCTTCATCTGCTGGCGCAGACGACGCCGTCGCTCTGTAACCTCACTCTCCGAGATGTTGGGTCACAGCACTCCACAAAGAGTGCTGGATCTCGGGAGCAGTGACCATGTCTGGAACAGGAGAGGTGAGTTGATTTTAATTATTTGTTTTGTCTGATTTAAGGTCTGATTAGCATTGGTGCTCTGAGCTGAGATGTGCTGAATTTTTTAAATTTTTTAAATTATTTTCCTCCTTTAAAACCTAGCTGCGTCTTATAGGGCGAAAAACATGGTATATAGAAACTACAGTTGACCACTGATATGGACATGGTTAAAGGGGTTGTCCGAGTTAAAGGGGTTGTGCGGAATCCTAAAAAATGTCATTTACTTTTGTGAACCTCATCTAGCCTCCTACACAGCATTCACAGAGTCTTCACTTCCATCTCCATGCTCCTGCTGCGCTCCACTGTTTACAGCCTGAACTTTCAGGTTGCGGACGTAGATGAGCTGCAGCCACAACAGATGAGCCAGCAATGTACACGTCTACAACACCCTTCCCTGGGCCGAGAACTCCACCGACTTCACCCCCCAGCATCCCCTCTCTGTCTCCTCCTAATGTTTCCTCGCTCACAGCATCAATATGACAATTAGTGGACGCCGCCTGCCTTGCTCGTGGACTGAGAGCGTCAACCAGCCCATTCCAAGATCACATGGTCTGACATCACCACCATTCGGGCAGGGATTCAGACAGATGGGCTCTTGTGAGGCCTGGTCCGAGATGTCAGAGGAAATACAGTCTCCATAGAAGGTGCACATCTTTTTGGTCGCTTCATCTCCCACAAAAAAATTACATAAAAAGTGATCAAAAAGTATATGATGTATACACACATCCCTAAAATATGATAACAATGAGCCTAAATATTTAGGGGGAAGGAATAAGCTAAACACAGAGTTAGGCTACATGCACATGAACATATTTTGTTTCCGTTCCGTTTTTTTTTTCCGGATAGGATGCAGACCCATTCATTTCAATGGGCCTGCAAAAAATGCTGACAGCACACCGTATGCTATCCGCATCCGTATGTCCATTCCATAGCCCCAAAAAAATAAAGCATGTCCTATTCTTGTCTGTTTTGCAGACAAGGATAGGCATTATTACAATGGATCCGCAAAAAAAAACGGAACCGCAAAAAAAAACGGATGCCATATGGACGTCTTTTTTTTGCAGATCCGTAATTTGCGGACCGCAAAACACATACCTTCGTGTGAATGTTGCCTTAATCTAAAC
Source organism: Bufotes viridis (assembly GCA_033119425.1). Lineage (NCBI taxonomy): Eukaryota > Metazoa > Chordata > Amphibia > Anura > Bufonidae > Bufotes > Bufotes viridis. The sequence continues at coordinate 23,404,422 of CM065598.1, read as the reverse complement.
ATACTGTTACAGAGCTGGAGGGGGCTGAAAAAACCCAACGTACGTTTCGCCGCGTTTCCTCTTATCCGACCCAATCAAATGCCTTATATACCCTATTCGAAATAAAACCCCTTCCTACATCTTAACGTAAGCAGAAAAACCTGTGTTAGTTGTAACCCAGAACACTCGTCACTACTGCATCAAATATCGCGAGGACGCCCTCGGTATATAAAAACCGGGGCTAATCTCACGTGAATGCATCACAAGAATGCATCTCGTGAATCCTCCCGCTCCCGCGCATATAATCAGAAAAAAGAGACTGCCGCGGCACCCCCCGCCGGGTACATAAAACACAGAATAAATCCAACCGGAAGTGCGGCAAGCACCATCTTAGTTGTGGACAAAAATGCCCATATCTCACTGTGATCCAAGAGCAGTAAACACTGTCCCCAACCCTGAAAATATTCCCAAAAAAACAATTGAGTAGACCTTGGATTCCTATTACTACTGGATATTTGACTTGACGATTACGGGACACCCACTATTTATTACATCGTAGATATATTATAAATATATTAAAACCACAATTAATACATATAGGAACGTGTTGCTATTGAATTCATGATCAATCAAATAATAAGTGACAACGTGAAAAAGTGATAAAAATAAAATGAAATGAAATAATGAAAAAATGTAAAAGTGATAAGTGAAAGTGCTAAAGTGATACCGTGCAAAGTGCAAGGTGAAAGTGCTTATGCAAATAGCAGCATAACTAATATATGACATCAATATACTGTGAAAGTAAAAAAACGTACACAAGTTGTACAATAAATATAGCACCCTAATTAAAAAATGTAAACTAATACATGAATATAGAAATCACATCAGTATATGATCATATGAATTCCCTATATATCCCCCAAAAAACTTTTTGTGTCCTAAGTGATATAATAAGACAATACAGCAAACACAGTCCCAAAACTAGTCCACTGGCCAAATATAATGGCAATTCATACCGTGTCCCATGAGTCCCCCCCCATTTCAACCATAGTCATCCCTAATCCAGGAATCTTCCACTTCTATACCACCATTTTCAGCATCATCATCCTGGACATCAGATATGGTTAACGGGGGATCTTTAATCCTAAAGGAATCAAAAGCAAACAGTCAGACAAGCACCGAAATATATAGACAATAAAAATGAAGAATAAAAGTCAAATAAAATAAAATTTTCACACTAGCGGCAGAAAGGATCCGACAGAAATAGCCTGTCAGATCCGCCCTGCTGCTAGTTCACGTGTGCCCCTGGACTGCCCCTCTAGCCCCATTGACTCTAATGGGGACGGGTTGGGGTTCTGGCGGAAGCACGGCGAGAGGCTGCCGGAATAAATGTCGAACATGTCGTAGTTTTATTCCGGCAGCCTCTAGTCAATGGGGTCGGAGCGGTAGTTCGGGGGCACACGTGAACTAGCGGCAGGACGGATCCGACAGGCTGTTCACTTGACGGAACAGTCTGTCGGATCCCTCCTGCCGCTAGTGTGAAAGTAACCTAACAGGTAGATCCATCTCTTTTCCTTTTGGCCAAGGCATTTCTTCAAATCGCCCCCTCTATTGATCACCCGATCAATGCCTCTAAAATGAAGGAGGGAACTATCCGAATTATGCCTCTCTTTCAAGTGTCTCGGAATAGTTTGTAAACTTTCCAAGTCTTGCGACTCCTTTGCTGCTTGTATTGCCAACACATGCTCCCTGATACGTCGTTTCAAGGGGGGGGGGGGGGGTCATTCCCACATAGATCAATTTAAATGGACAAACTGCCCAATATATTACTCCCAAAGTAGCGCAGGTAATTGAATGTGTGAATAGGAAACTGTAAAAAAAAACATTTGGATTTTTTTCCTGTTTCCCACCACATTGTATTCAACTGTAAATGGTACCACTAGAAAGCGCATCTTGTCCCGTAAAAAAGACATGCCCTCGTACGGCTATGTGAATGAAAACATAAAAAAAGTTAAAGGGATACCTCCATTTTCATCCAGGCAGCCCCCCTGACAAGAGCATCGGAGCAGTTCATGCTCCGATGCTCTACTTTGCCCTGCCATAAATCGCGCAGGGCAAAGGCATTTTCCAGAGTTCCGGTGACGAACTGGGCTCTCCATGGGGCTGCCAGGAAGCCTGGTGACGTCACTGGCACTGATGGTCAGGCTTAAGCGCTGCCCTAGCCTGTAAAACGGCTAGGGCAGCGCTAAAGCACGCCCATCAGAGCCGGTGACGTCACCGAACACACTCGGGCGGAAGCTTCCACCCGGTAGTGTGTTATTGTAAACGAAAGAGCCTTTGCCCTACGTGATCTAGCGCAGGGCAAGGGAGCGCATTAGAGCATGAGATGCTCCGATGCTATCATCAGGGGGGCTGGCGGGGTGAAATTATAGGAATGTCTGGGTTCAGCTCTGAACCCGGACAACTCCTTTAAGGCTTTGTGAGGGCTGGGAGTAAAAAATGAACGGAAAATCACCCAGTCTTGAAAGTGTTAGATATAGGAGTTACCCATAATGTTGGACCAGAGGATGCTCAAGAGGGGCATTTACTTTAACTTTTGGAGCATTCAGATACTAGCCCACCAGGAGTTTCAGAATCCAGACAATTGCCCTGCAAATAGAAACCACTGCTAAAGAGGAGATCGAGATGGACACATGGGGTGAATCCGTTTCTGAGGTGTCACCTCGCCAGGCATTGGACTTGGTTGGTGGCCGGATCTGTCCGCTAGTCTCCTGTTATTGGTTCCTGTCCATCTTAGGGATACAATTCATGTGACCCTTTTTCTTATAACGTGCTTTCTTATTCTTTTAAGGACCTTCCAGCACCTCTTACAGATGAAATACCACAGCAGGACCATAAAGCAAGACTAACAGAAGGTCCCAGATCAGCAGAAGACACAATGAAGATAGCATGGCGCTACCAGAACCTGCCGAAATTGGAGGTACTGCTTTTGAGGCTGAGTAAACTGGTTTCCAGATGATCTAAGAGTTTTGTGTTAAAAGTGTGTGCTTGTGGGGAAATGGGGTGTCCTCCATTTAGATGCCTCATGTGTTGGCTCTGGAGGACTTACAGGTAACTCCATTCACTTCACTGGGGCTGAGCTGCAATTCTAGAGACAACCTGTGGACAAGTGTGGTGCTGTTTTGGGAAGAAAGCGGCCATGGTTTTCTAATCCTGTAGAAACTGTTTGAAGGGGTTGTCCCAAAATGACAACCAATCACCTAACCTCAGGATCACAAGAATGGGGGTCTTGAGTCCCCTATTTGAATGGAGCTGCGGTCAAGCATGCACACTACCGCTCCTTCCAAAGACCATGGGAACTGCCGAAAATTACAGAGCTTGGCTATTTCCAGGAGTTTGCATATATCAGTACACTTGCTTGACCCCTGCTCAGTTCAACCAGGGGCCACAGCACCTTTCTTCTTCTAGTAAGGTGAGGGGTTCAACATGATTAGAAAAGCATAGCTGCTTTCTTCCACAAACAGCGCCTCACCTGTCTATGGGTTTTCTCTGGAACTGCAGCTCAGCCGCACAAAAGTCACTGAGGTCCTTGGCAAATCCTCCATGGCTAACTTATAGAGGGACGGCCTATTCCCCATAAACAACTGGGGGAGATATATCCAGACTGGCGGATGCATCCGCCAGTCTTGACCTCCCTGCGTTGGCGTGAGATGCACCTTATTTGTTAAGAGGCAGAAGCCTGTTAACAAATCAGGCTCATCTCTGCCCTGCCTATTACTTTCGCCACTTTCTGGCGATAGTTATAGTAAACGTGGTGGCGCAAAGCCACACCCCTTTTTTGACGTAAAGTCCTTGATAAATATCTTTCATTGAGTTTTTACTCAAAATTCCTCACCAGAGGACACTTATCCTGTGGAGAGGTAGTAGCCATCATAGGTCATACCTAGTGTTCAGCGAATTGGGTTTGGATTGCTGTATCTAAACTTTGTTTATAAACTTCGTTGACAATATAACCTCCAACCTGCCGTAAAATGTATGGGCTCCGCAGAGGTCTTTGCGAACTTGCAGCAAATATCGCGAGACTTGCTTCGGCTCGCGTCTATGACATGACACTTCGGGAACATTTATTAAGACCTGCGTTTTAGACACCGGTCTTAATAAAGGCCCTGCGCTGGCAGTGGTTCTCCAGAAGTTATGAAGAGGCACCGGCGTCTCCATAACTTAGGCGCATCCAGCGCCAGTTCTAAATGTAAGACCGCTTCCGAACTGTCTTACATTCAGACCATTTTCCACGCCTAAGACAGTAGTATAAAATGATGAATGAGGCAGGCCTGCTGGCCCGTCCCTTTCCCCGCCCACCCCGGGTCTAAATTTGAGGATGAAGTCGCAGATAGCGGCCCAGCTAACCATTGCCTGAAATCTGTGCCTGAAATACGCCCCATTTAAGCGTAAATGACCCCCTTTGTTTATTCACATAAATTACAGTGTCACAATCGTGCCTCATTAACGAAGCCAAGTTCAGCTTTAATTTATGCAAATAAACGAATTGTCACGTCATAGACGCGAGATCAAGCAAGCCTCTCGATATTTGCCCCAAGTTCCCAAAGACCTCTGCAGAGCCCATACATTTGACGGTAGGTCGGAGGCTATATTGTTAACAAAGTTTTCAAATGAACCTGGGTTCGTAAACCGCAATCCAAACCTGATTAGCTCAACACTGCCAGGGTCTTAGAATAGGCCATCAATATCAGATCGTTAATGGTAGACAAAAATGGGAACTGTGTAGCGCCATTACCTCAAGGACACCCCGATGCAAAAATAGAAGATATCTACTTCGTTGTTGTCCCTATAACGTTAATTACACAAGATGTAACTGTCTGATGAAGGGACTGGTGCAGTCCCAAAATGTCTTATAGGCACAACAATACAGTGTGTATCTTCTGCATCAGGGTGTCCTTGAGGTAGTGCCGCTACACAGCTACCATATTTACCTAACATGAACGGTGTCAGGCTTCGGGATATCGGAGAGGATGGCGTGCTGCAACCAGTGGATCCCTGTTTTGAGTGTTGTAGGTATGTGTGCTCTGAGCGGCACCTGCTGAAGTAAATCATTATTTTATATATAATCAATTATTTATATCTATAAATATCAGTTGGTGGAATCCGGCTCTCGGCACCTCCGCAGATCAGCTCGCTTGGGAATCGCTGCAGTCTCCTTATTGTTCACATCCGTCCCCACACACCTGCACATCATACCCTTATCAGTGGTTTTACTGGATGTTGACAATTTGTCCCATTCATTTGGACAACCAGAAGATCCGTTACTACACAGCCAAGTCACATTGTTATGACCACCTCCTACTTTCAGCGTCAGCAGCGTGTAGCTCATGAAGGAAGTCCTGTGCTGTGAGCGGGGTTGGTGAGTATATAAGGTGTGCGATAGACTGTCTGCGCACATGTCCCTTGTTGCGGTCATGGTTAAAAGGGGTGATTTATCAGAGGTGCAACAAACATCCTGCAACCATTGCGGCGAAAACACAAGCTGGCGGGATCAGCGTTATGGTCTAGGGAAGGTTTTTGTGACATTCTCTGGGCCCGCTCATCCATGTGAAAGGCACTCTCAATCGATTTGGGTATAAACCGATCCTTGCAGATCACGTACACCCATACATGCTGATTGTCTTCCCGGGGGTGGATGAGATCTTCCTGCAGGACAATGGGACATGTCACACGGCTAGAAATGTCTGACGTTGGTTGGAAGAACATGACCAAGACTTCCAAGTACTACCCTGGCCCCCTAATTCCCCAGACTTGAATCCAATTGAGCATCTGTGGAACCATCTCGATCATTGTGTTTGCTCTATGGATCTTCCTCCATGCACCCTCCAGCAGCTGTGGGATGCACTGCAGTCCAGATACCTGTGACCACCTTCCAGGACCTTATTGAGTCACTCCCAGTCCGTCTAGCTGCTGTCCATGCTGCACACAGCGGTTTCTGTGGATATTAGCTGGTGGTCATTATAATGTGACTTGACTGTGTATATGTATGTGATGTAGATAGACACACTAGTGTAAGCGATGAAGAAGCCTCAGCACTCCTCGTCACACACGCTGATCAGCAAGGTCCCAAGAGTCATGGAGTTAGTCCAGCTCCTTCTCCAAATAGTAGGATAATCACTTTGGAACCAGAATATTAAACGCACAGTAGGGTTGAGGTTGGCTTTCACCACTGATCCCTCCTAACAACTTTTCATGTAGCCCTAATATACTCCATTTGATGGCTCTTGGAGTATGGATGTCTCACTTGATGGACAGATATATAGAAAACATCCTCAACGAGTATACTAAGCCTGGGTTGTCAAAGTCAATCTATACGTGACAGCAGATTCTAATAGCTGAGAAGTACGGCCCTCTCTGGAATCAACACTATTAAGACCTCTTGTCCCAGTTACGTCATAGCACATTAAGGGTCGCTGAACTAGGAGGACTGCACGGACTTAGACGTCAACCTTCATCCGTCCGTGACTTCGACGTACTGAAGCATAGTGCACAGTTAGTCGCCCTACATGTCAGCATATTTGGTCACTTACACCATGGCTTATTTGTGATCCTTCAGGGTCAGTCCTCGACCACAAGCTATGAAATAACTTTTTGAAAAAGTTGACTGTGCCATTGCTCCTTTAATGGAGCTGAGGTTGACACCTGAGGAGACAAGGTGGGCCCCGGGCAGTGAGGTAGGTGACAATGGAACAGTTAAACGATGTACTTCAGGTGAGGTGATACAGAGTTCATTTGCTCAATGTGTCAAGCTTCAGGTAACATTTGGATTTTTAGGAGGAGACATCGGGGAGGCTGCTGGTAACCTGAGACTATTCGGTGTAAGAAAGGTCAAGCTGCTTAGCATAGAGATTAGAGTTTGGATGAGTTTTTTGAAGAAGAGTCGAATAATTACACAAGGCACCGCGGCGGTAATACAGGGGTCTTGGTAGGACACCTAAGACTTCTTTAATGAGAAAGCTGAGTCATAGAGACCTTTAAGGCTTACTAATCGGAATGCTTAACACAGCTCCCAGGGCCATTCTCATTTCAGCATACTTCTCGATGGAAGCATCACTTACATAAAGAGCTATTGGCATTTTTGTTACATTCACTTCATAGTTTGGAGACAGACTGATTTCCTCCCCTGAAAGTTGTTTGCTTAAAAGGGGTTGTCTGGGTTTTTAATATTGTTGACTTATCCTCAGGAGAGGTCATCAATATCAGGTTGGTGGTGGTCCGACTACTGGTACCCCCGCCGATCAGCTGCTTGAAGAGACTCGCAGCTTACCAAGCACAGCGCCATCTGTTGGCTAGTGGCTGTGCTTGGTATTACAGTTCTGATCTGCGCCTTGGCCATGTGACCGATAAACGTGACGTCACTGACCAAGGTGCTGCGGACTCTTCAAACAGCTGATCGGCTGGGGTTCAAAGGATAAGCCATTAATATTGTGAACCCAGAAAATCGCTCTCCCGAGATGTCTGTTTTAGTAACTACTTGCACTACCCATGCAATAGCAATTCTGCCACGTCTGCTCTTAGGACTCTGTCGTGCTACTCCTCTATTATTCCTGCTAGGAGTTATGAAAGAGTTGCCAGCAGTTTGCAGTAAAGTTTCAATAAGTTGTTATCAGTTGGGGGGGATGAGGGGACTTGTCCCTGCATAGCCTGACACTGGCAGTACTGATTGGATTATGTCGGACACATCACCAACTGGTAACACCCATCTGGACCTTCATTGCAAACTGCTAGCAAGTAATTTACAACTTCTAGTAGGAATAATACAGGAATGGAAGATCTTAGAGTCATAAGAATAGATGCTTCAAAATTGTTATTACATGAGGAATGCAAGGAGTTACTAACAGACATGTCAGGAGAGGCAACAGGTCCACATTAACAGAGTTTTCCGAGCTTTTGGTATTGATGGCCTATCCTCAGGATAGGTCATCAATATCAGATCAGCGGGGGTCTGACACCCGGCACCCCCACCAATTAGCTGTTTGAAAAGGTCTTAGCACATAGGTCAGCAGCACCGCGTTCAGCACAGCCGCTATCCAATATGTGGCGCTGTACTTGGTAAGCTGCAAAGAGGCAGTGGCAGTCACCTCTTTCATGCCAAAATACTAAGGGGGTCATTTATTAAAACTGCCATTTTAGACGTCAGTCTTAATAGCCCCTGAATCTGGCGGTGGATCCGCTGAAATTTTTAAGAGGCGCCTGCCTCTACATGACTTCGGCGCATCCAGCGCCGGTCTAAATGTAAGCCCACGTTCTTGCTGGCGTAGATTTAGACCATTTTCTATGACTAAAACAGGCATAAAATAAGACGTCCCGCCCACACCACGCCCCCTTTTTTTAGACCTGATGTGAGTGTGAAAAAGTCGCAGATTGCGGTCCAGATATATATGCCAGAAAACTGGTGTATATCTGATAGTTAATGACCCCCTAAGACTTTAAAAAACACATTGAAAAGTTTTATCACAAAGGAGGGAAAAGGTGCTAAACGGAAAAAAAAAAAACGCAGTCGGTCACCATTCTAAGCTTCTCTGTGGAGTCCGCAAAATCTTCTTATTTCCTCCTGTCACTTTCAAAAACTGTCTGCGGCACACGGCAGCCCCTATCTGGACCAGGAGGGGAGGGCGCAGTCGCCCAACACGAGTGTTTACGTTCGGCGTATCTGAAACGTAGCTCTCCATTCAGAGCCTGAAAGGTTGACTGAGCAGTACTTATTAAATCCCTCTAGTGAAAGTATTGAAGCACGCTGTTGACTTGCTTAACCAAGTGCGTAATAAGTAAAGTAAGCACTTGAGATTGTATCAGCTTCACTGTCACTAGAAGCTAATCGCTGGGAAGTCAGCCTGCAAGAAGCAAGCACAGTGGTCACTTCTTCTGCTGCCGTTAGTGTCGTGCGCGTTAGATATATCCTTAGGCTACTTAAGCCTGCTACTTATCTAACCGTGCGGAGACATGGATGCTGCAGACAGAGCTGGTGGGCTCGTCTTCTTCTTCGATACCTTCCTACCTGTCCCGATCTTCACATCACGCTGCCTCGTTGGACAATTGCTTTCCAGTTGACAATGTGTCTTTGCTTCACTTCAGGACACCTTGGCGTCCCACCAAAGCCTTTACCGCTGGCTTTTTTTTTTTTTTTCCCGTCTTCCAGTTCTTTTCTCTCTGAACTGAAATGTTTTTTTTTTATTTGGTGCTTCGAACCACAGACGAAGGAGATTAACCCAGAAATGGGGCGGATCAGGACAGGGTTTGGCGTTGTTTTGGTTATCGGTGGATTTGTGCAGACGTGGGAAGAGTTTGGATTACACGTGGTGACGTGCCAACTCAAACAGCCTTTAGGCGCCTCACGTAATCTCATTTTATTAAGGTGAAAGCCATCGACACGAGGCAGCGAGGAAAAAAAGAATGACACGAAACTCCCCCCTTTTTGGTTATGGGGCGATTTTTCTCATGTTTAGACACCTACTAAGTGTCTTGTTATGCGGATGCAGAAGTGAAAGTCCTCGTCTCTTCTAGCAAGAATGACTTAATTTAACATAGCATTTTGTTACCCACGGGCCCCAGAACATTTTTACATCAGGGATTTTAGGCAGCCATCTTGGGAATGCTTATTAATTCAGCCACATTAGTTTGTGTGCAGTCAGTCTTCATATATCTTTCCTCTTTTAATAAACTAATCATATTTCTTACGTTTTTTTAATAAAGTGATTAACTATGATTTTTTCCTTTTTATGTCTGACTTTTATTCATTATTATTTTTGTTAATATTTATTCATTTGCATTTTATTATTTTAATTTATTTTAATTACTTTTTATTTGAGAATACAAAAAAAAAGTGGGGTGCACTACTGACTACATCGGATTTTGCACGAGCATAATAATCCAGAAAAAAAAATCTTAAGTACAAGTGAAACAAAATAATTTCAATTAAAAAACCTACGGTTACGAATGTTTAGGCAGGGAGCATATGGCTCTCAGCTTTATCACCAAATTTCACTGTATCTATAAGGTTGAGTGGATCACTAGTTCTCCTCTGGTGGGCCCAGGTTATCTCATCAGGCAATGCTAAAAAGTGTCTCCTACTCTGGAGGACTCATTAATGAATTTTCTTGGCTGTCAGGTAATACCATGGCTGGGGGCAGCTTTTTTTGGTTGTAACAGATGACCATGAGTAAGGCTTTGTTTAGGTCGACCCCTTTTAAGTTTTAAACTAATGTTAATGCAGCTGTCATTTTAGGTAGGGAACAGTGCAGCCTTATACTCTACCCAGACCACTGTCCCTATTTACTTGGACGATCCACCCTAAATACCGGCCCCCAACTGGGCAATGGTCCCTAGCCTAAGTACAGAGTACCTAATCTGGGTAAAGGGGTAGTCAGACACACAGGGTCAAAACCTGAGGGTCACATTATTGAACCAAATGAGAGACAACATGCATGGTCGAAATCAGGAGGTGAGGTCAGAGACCGTCAGCAGAGAGAGGTAAGGTCACAAACAGGTGGCAGTTCAGAGATCTGGAATCCGCAGAGCATGCAACAAAGCTTGTGATGCAGGAAGAGAATTTTTTGGTTACTCTTCAGTATTCTGAGGATGTTTAGTACCTCAGTCCATATCAACATCAACCATTTCTCTTGCCATGCCTTCATCTCACTTCATTACTTTGCTGCATGACTTTGAAATATTGGGTACACTAGTAATGCCATTGGTTCTTGGGTAACTGATAGGACACATCCTGGGTGTCAACATTCCCTCCCTCTTCCTTACTGCAACACAGTGAGACCTCCAGCAAATACAATTCAAATGAGCATTCTCATCACAAACCATATTGTATGAAATAAAATATAGATTCAGTGCAATGCATTGGAGCAATTGTCAGATAAATATACAGAAAATAAATAAAGGACATGTAGTCTATGTCCTAGGATCTCTGATAATAGAGTGCAACTAGATCAAACTGCTGCTGCTTTTTAGATGCTTTCAGCTCTTCGGGGGTGGGTCTTAAGATGGCCATATGCCCTAATGGAGCTTAAAGGTGTTAACCCATGATTGATGTAAAAAAGGAAAATCACACATCAAATAGTACATGACCTCTTTCTAGCAAAGCTAGAACCAGCCCTGTACCTCACATGGATCCAGAGATCTCCCCATTCATTGCCCTGCTAGATTTATATCGAGCTGACAGCTCAAGGGGAGTGTCTTTTCTGCTGCAGCTCAGGGGGCGTGTCTCAGCTCTCCCTATCACAGCTCAGCAGGCAGTTAAAGGATGAAACTGAGCATGTGCGACCATCTCAGTGAGCAGGACAAAGAAATAAGGGGAAAAAAAACAAACAGCAGGTGGCGCTATACAGATACATTTTATTGAATAGCTCAGTGGCTATACTAATTTTTTTATTACATGCAATTACAAAAGTATTCAGATCCAGGAGTTGGTTTGAAAACTGTAGAATATTTTTTGTGGGACAGCCCCTTTAAGGACAGGGGTTGGTCAGATACCAGAGCACTGAGAAAAATATAGTTTATTTCCTTCTGACTTATATGGCCATTGAATAATTTATGCACGCTGGCCATACAGCAGACTTTTTGCTTATGCTCAGACGGGAACTTAAATATTATTTTTTGAGGGGTATCAAAGCCGTTTAGACAGTAGTTCATTGCAAAGGAATTCTAACAAATAAGGCCCCTTGCACATGACCATATGCTCTCTGAGACGTACGGTCCGTGAGCGGGCCATATGTCCCGGAGCGGCATACATTGTGCGTACGGGAGCGCACAGCATCATAGGTTACTATGATGCTTTGCGCATTGGGCCGCCCGCGGGGCTATTGTCCTGCACTCATATAATCATATTAGTGCAGGACAATAGTCCAACGGGCGGTCCGATGCGCACAATCAATGCTCTGCGCTCCCGTACGCACGATCAATGCCACCCCGGGACATATGGCCCGCTCACGGACCGTATGTCTCGGAGTGCATATGGTCGTATGCAAGGGGCCTAACTAGAATCTAAAATCTAAATTAAATAAATCTAAAACTCATCCAAGAAAATCTCAAAAATAATAAAAATCTGTTATTTCCTAAACTCATAATTATTTCCAAGACTTCTAATCTTTGTTCAAAATGGCTGACTCCGTTGCTTGTAACTGATGAGTAATTCTCATACCAACGGGAAAATGATTTAAGCCATTTTCCAATCTGTTTCCAGACGGTCTTAGCAGCATGGGGTTTAAGTCTACTTTCACACTCGCGTTTTGGCTTTCCGTTTGCGAGATCAGTTCAGGGCTCTTACAAGCGGTCCAAAACGGATCAGTTTGCATTCTGAATGAAAAAGAATGCATCAGTTCAGTCTCCATTCCGCTTTGGAGACAGACACCAAAACGTGGCTTGCAGCGTTTTGGTCTCCGTCTGATAAAACTGAGCCAAACGTCCTGGCACACAATGTAAGTCAATGAGGACGGATCCGTTTTTACTGACACAATCTGGCACAACAGAAAACGGATCTGTCCTCCATTGACTTTCAATGGTGTTCAAGACGGATCCGTCTTGGCTATAGAAGACATAATACAACCGGATCCGTCTTGGCTATGTTAAAGATAATACGAACGGATCCGTTCTGAAAGGATGCAGATGGTTGGACTATCTGAACGGATCCGTCCATGACGGATCCGCACAAAACACGAGTGTGAAAGTACACTCTAAACTTCTTTTCTGCCAAAGTTTTACGACGTAGGTCTTTGAATCCCACTCAGATATAAATCTTATCTGATAGCAAAAAAAAGAAAAAGGGGCTTTAAGCAGTAAAAGATAACCCCTGACTAAATCTGGATTGAAACCCAGCAGCTGTATTTTGAAAGGTATTTTGTGCCGCTGCCAATTTGATGCCTTTCTGCAGATTGGCTCGCAGGAATGTAGAGAGGGACAGAGCTGACCCGGGTAAGTCGCACAGACTCCGTGTCTTTCTCTTTTTACACTATGATTCTGCTAAGACAGATTATTCATGCTTATTTGAGTCAGGTAGGTCTTTGCAAGCTTCCCTGCTAGGCCTGGGAATTGAGTATATTGAAGAGCTATTCAGAGGCTTCTGACATAGACCAGTCTTTTATTGCATGGTGTTACATTCTGGCTAAATCCATCTCCACCCAGTTTGTAAGCACTATGGTTTTTCTCTTCAATCAAAAGAGGTTATCACCTACCTTAATCCGTCGAGCAGCATGGATTAAACTCAGCTATGTGCCCCAGGATTTCCAAAGAGGATCCACAAGTAGGGGAAAAAAAAATAAATACTTGTTTCGACTTTTTTTTTTTGTCAGTGTCTTCACTAACTTCTCTTGAGCTTTGCTGGGGGATTAGCATCTAAAATAAGCAACCCCGGAGTTCTGGTCAATGAAGACATCAGATGAAAGTTCACTTAGTCAGGGCCTATGTTTCTTCAACATAAAGAGGTGCCAGAGCTCCACAATAAAAAGATGAGCTCCTCCAGACTATATAGTGAAAACATTCGGATCGCTAATCCGGATAAAAGATAGATTATAGACCAGAAACAGACCCTTTTTTAATTGGTTTTAGGTTTGTTAAGTAGAGTTATAGAGACGTCTTACTTTGAAACTCGACGTGCTCTCGCAAAATTGAGAAGAATGAAACATTTTTGATTTTTACCAAAAATTCCATTTTGGACCTTTGCTGTTTTTATGACCTTTTATTGTTTTGTTCATTTTCATTAAACTACATTGCTCATTACGTCTCCGCTGGTGTTAAAAAAAATAAATTAAAAAATGTTACTTGATTCAGACAAGTCGTGGAAAAATTTGAGTTTTCGTCCCAAAAATTAACTAAAATTGTCCTCTGTTGACTACGAAAGGAGATAAATGAGCAAATAATCTATGGGTTCGGGCACTTACAGTATTTTTTTTAATAAAAATATAACACTACTGAATACATTTTTTGCTAAAGCATCTGAACAGGAGACTATAATGACTTCCGTAGGATCTAGATGTTGTGATGCTAAAAAATTGGAGAAATCATTTTCTAATGGGGTCAATGTGCAGACAAAATATACTCTTGGGGTTTAAGCTGCACAGTGACGGTAGGATGCCCGTCAGTCCTGGTAAAATTGTCAAAGAATGCCGAAGAATAAGAAGAGAAAACCAAGTAGGAGATAAGTTCCATACATGTCAGGGTACTTCCTTAAATTGTCTTCTTGCCACATGTAACATGCCATATGTCCTGGAACATATGTCTGACGTGTCACCTAATCGAGGACATAAGGCGGTATATGTCAGAATATAGATTTTTTTTCCTTTTGTTGTATGGAAGGGCACTTATTTCAGCAGAGGAAGGGTGAAAGACCCGAGACTACGTAGACACTGCTTATCTCGAGGCAAAACAAAGGTTCTGAGAGGTTACAGGGCGTCTGTCAGCAGATTTTTACCTATGAAACTGGCTGACCTGTTACATGTGTGCTTGCCAGCTGAAGGCATCTGCGTTGGTCCCGTTTTCATATGTGCCCCCATTGCTGAGAAAAATTTAGTTTTATTATAGGCATATGAGCCTCTAGGAGCAACGGGGGCGTTGCCGTTACACCTAGAGGCTCTGCTCACTCTGCAACTTTACCACCCTCTGCACTTTGACAGTGTAAGCGTTTATACTGCCTGGTCCTCTCAATCAAAGTGGAGAGGATGCGGCAGATGCAGAGAGAGAAGAGCCTCTAGGTGTAATGGTAACGCCCCCGTTGCTCCTAGAGGTTCATTTGCATATATTAAAACATAATTTTTCTCAGCAATGCGGGCACATATGACCATGGGACCAACACAGATGCCTTCAGCTGCCAAGCGCACATGTTAGGCTACTTTCACACTAGTGTTTCTATTTCCCGGTATTGAGATTCGTCATAGGGTCTCAATACCGGGAAAAAAAACGCTTCCGTTTTGTCCCCATTCATTGTCTATGTGGACAAAATGTGACTGAACAGAACGGAGTGCTCCAAAATGCATTCCGTTCCGTTCTCATACCGGAGAGCTAACCGCAGCATGCTGCAATTTGCTTTCCGTCCTGGGATGCGGAGCAAAACGGATCCGTCATGGCCCACAATGTAAGTCAATGAGGACGGATCCGTTACTCTCTAACTCTTTGATCCGTCCCCCATTGACTTTCAATGGAGTTCATGACGGATGCGTCTTGGCTAGGTTAAAGATAATACAACCGGATCCATTCATAACGGATGCAGATGGTTGTATTATGGGTAACGGAAGCGTTTTTGCTGAACCCTGCCGGATCCAGCAAAAACGCTAGTGTGAAAGTAGCCTAACAGGTCGGCCATTTGCATAGTTATAAATCTGCTCAAAGGTGCTCTTTAAAACCTAACATGTCTTAGCTTGATGTCCAATGTCTTAGAAGATGTCGAGGACAGTTGGGTCATCCCTCAAAGGTTTTATCAGTTCCAGACAAAACTTGGGTAGAAGCCTGTAACCATTTGGCTTGGGGGTAATCCAAGTCAATATTGGTAGACGTGTTCTCTGCTTCTCACCCACGTACAACCGTGCAGTAGAGCTTTGCTGGATCCTATCGAGATCAGCAGAATCATCCTACAAGTAACTGATGGTCAGCTATCGACTAACCAGTGCAAACAAAAACTTGATTTGTTGCCCGTGTCAAACAATCTGAATGTTTTTAATACGTGATCATTTGGATATTTTTGAAGGACAGTTTTAGGCCGTGGCCAACAGTCACTATAGCCATAATGTCTTCCCATTTGTCCAATGCATCCAACTAAGTCTTATAATTTTTTATAGTATATAACTGAACATGAAGATGAGAAGGACCTGAACCTAATGTCTTTCCTGTTTGTTTGTTTTTTTCTGTTCTTTTAATCTCACCCACAGTCTGTTTCTTTATCCTCATCAAGATTTGGCCATTATTACGATATATCTAAAAGTATGTCTCCAGATCTGCTGCAATCTGCCAAGACACACAGCTACTACCTTCCCAGTATTATACCTCCGGATACAACGTACGGGTACGTTTTTCCATCATATATGTGTATTATAAAATTGTGACCTATAAACTGAGACATCTATTTTCCAGATTATGTAATTGCTTTTCTGTGTGCAGTGTAGCTTAAAATGGATGTCCAGTTTAGGCAACCTCTGTTGACCAGACTATAAACTGATCACCCCACCTGTCTCCAGAACAGGGGTCTCCTAAACCCAGTCCCGTCTGGGAAGCCAACCACCTCAACCAGGTAGAGAATGAATGGAGAGGTGGTCCCACATGTATGCTCAGCTGTTGCCGTGACTCTTACAGAAGCGACTGAAAGCACTTTCTAGGTGCATGGTCACCATGCCAAAGACAGGACCCGCATCCATCAGACATTTATGGCTTATTCTTTGTATATGCAAAAAATGAACATCAAAGACTAGGTTCACATCTGCATTCACATTTACCATTTTTCCATTCCATCATGAGAACAGAACATGACAGCCATGCTGAATCATGGGGCTCGATGGACACCATTGGCTTTAAAAAAAATAATGCTGCATTCTGCGCTATTTTTTTTAGCAAATGTGATGAAGTCTGAGAAGGAAGCTCCTAATGAAGCCTCCAACGTGAACAGAGGCAAAGATATTTAAAGGAGTTGGCTAGCTTCTAGATATTGATGTCCTAGCCTTAGGATTGGTCATCAATATTATGGTTAGTTGGGGTCCAACACCAGCCTTAGGGGGTCATTGATGTCATTTATTAGTGCAGTAGAGAGCAGTTGGCTTAGAAACATTGAGGAACACTCCTCTAGACGACCTTTGGAGCTGCTGTGAGTAGAGGAGTGTCCTGAACGAGTGACTTCATCAATTAACTCACAATTCCCTAGCTGGGGTATTTGTGAATCAGAGAGGGTGTCATGAAAGGGTAGGGAACAGTGCAGCCCTGTACTCCACCCGCACCACTGTCCCTACCTACTTTTACGATCCGCCAAAAATGACGGCCCAGATCGTGGCAACGATCCCTGACTTAACTAAGTGCAGGGGTCTAAACCTAGTATGGTAAAAGAGTAGTCAGACAGAAGGAGGTCAAAATCAGACAGGCAAAACCAGGACTGGATCAGGAAGCAAAAGCTAAGTCAAACACACAGCAGAGTGAAACCAGGAGATAATGTCAGAGACAAATTCAACAGGCAAAGGCGAGGTCACAAACTAGCAGAGTCTAAAACTGTGTCCAATATCAAGTAAAGGTCAAATAACAAGCAAAGTCAAATACCAGGGTTAATGTAAAAGGAACAGGCAAAAGATCAGCGATCCAGAGTACAAAAAACTAGGTGATCAGGCAGGAATACCAATCACAGGCAACTGTGGCCAGCAGCTGTCTGTTTAAACATCCTGCCCTCAGGAAGCATTCGACATCGGCAACAAGCCTGAACAATCCAGTGACCTGATAGGTTGACCAGCAGGAACGATGCTGCTGCCATAGTCCTGCAGGAGTGACCGAGGACAGAGAGGTAAGTACGTGACAGACGGAAGCACAGCTCCATCTTCTGTGTAGTGGCCGTGCACGGTTACTGCAGCTCAGCTCCCATGTTCTACACTATTATATCAACTTCAAAATGTATAGTGCATGTACGTATACCGTATAGGATATGTACTGTGTGCAATCGAGATTAGAACTGTTGGAAAAGCAGATATTGACCTAGAAGGAATATAGAGCTTTGCACTTACCAAAAAAGTAGATGAATGTAATAAAAAATAAAAAAACATAATTGTTGAAAAGCCAGAGCGGAGCGGACATGCATACGTATGGCCTTTACGTATGTGTGTGTGTTTGGAGGTGCGGGGGCAATTTCATGAGCTTTTCCTGGCAGTGAAAGCAAACAAGGTTAGTGCTAAGTATTTGCCTTTTCTCCTTAATGCAAACAGCTTGGAAAGAGCTGTTTGGCAGCACTAGAGGCGGCGCAGGACATGGACAAAGGTCGCAGCGATCCGGATCATCCTTTCTGTTAGACCTTTTCTGGTCAGCAAATAAAGCAATCTGTACACCTTGGGTAGATGGAGAAGGATTTTAAGGGTTTTATTTTTACAGTAAATAACATTACGCCTGTTAACTGCACTTACAGATAAACCCTCCGTACATATCCCAGAAACCTCCTCATCACCTCGCTCTCTCCTGAACTTTTTTTTTTGCCATTTATGGCTGGAAAATGCTTCTAGTTTTTTATTTTAGTGGAAAGGTTGTTCTTTATATATATAAATAAAAATTCTAAGATCAGTAGAAGATACCATTTGAATGGCGAATCTGGCTTCTTGACTCTGTGTAAACAGCACTTGCCCCCTCCCTATTATCACAAATATGTCACAGGGAATACTTTATAAAACAAAAGGTAATATTACACAAAGAGAACCCGAGCGTAGAGAGCACAAGACGAAGTGCACATCGCCCGTGTCAGCTGCGGCCTTATCAGCAATAATGCATCTGTAAATCACTGTAATATCTTCTATCCCCATCACTATTGGGGTTATAAAGAATGTTCATTTATCCCATGTATCCCATGTTTATCATGATAGATAGATAGATATGAGATAGATAGATAGGAGATAGAGAGATAGATAGAAGATAGATAGATATGAGATAGATAGATAGATAGATAGATAGATAGATAGATAGATAGATAGATAGCTTTGAGATAGATGTATTTGAGATAGATAGATAGGAGATAGATAGATAGATAGATAGATAGATAGATAGATAGATAATTAGATTGACGGACTATTATACCTACACCCTGGATGTGTCCTTATTTCCCACTCCTACCCAATTATTTTCACTTACTTTGGCAATGCTAAAATGTATTCAGTTCTGCCAATAAAGCTAATTTAAAGATAGATAGATAGATAGATAGATAGATAGATAATGAGATAGATAGATAGATAGATAGATAGATAATAGATAGATAGATAGGAGATAGATAGATAGATAGATAGATAGATAATGAATGGATAGATATGTAGTCAGATAAATATTGGATAGATAGATAGATAGATAGATAGATAGATAGATAGATAGATATTGGATAGATAGATAGATAGATAGATAGATAGATAGATAGATAGATGATGGATGGATAGATATGTAGATAGATAGATATTGGACGGATAGATAGATAGATAGATAGATAGATAGATATAGGATGAATGGATAGATATGTAGTTAGGTAAATATTGGATGGATAGATAGATTTGAGATTGTGTAGATAGAAGCAAGAGACAGATAGTGAGTAAATAACTGGAGGCAGACATTATTCCACATGATTGTGGTGTATACTGTACGGTGTACACGCTGTATATATTGGTGGACAGATATGCGTACACGGCTGGCTCTGCACACTACACTACTCACTGAGGTCTCATCACTCACAACTCTTTTTTAGTGACGACTCGTATCTCCTGATGCTTCCCATCCGTCCCTATATTACAGTAATGTGCTATATTGTGATAGCGCTGGTTCCCATTATGCTGTCAGAAGATAGCTGAGTGCCGCCTGGCATCGAGGGAGTGAGCTGGCATTCATAAAGTGATATTGAGAAGGTGAGAGCCATTGGGGGGCACAGCGGCAGAAGCGCCATACATGAGCTGCTAACTATCCGCCATCTGAATACATTTGTCACTTCCATTTCAGGTGTAGCTGTAGCAATCAGACCCGCTTTTCTTACCCAATATAAGTTGCAGAAGTTGCTAAAAACTCTTATTAGGCTTTTATTCGGTCTGTCACCCATTTCTGGGTTTGTGGGGACCACCTCGGTAGGGGTAGTAGCGATGGCCACATTTGTTGTCACGCCAAGAGGCTTTCCCGTAAAAAGATATAACTAGGAAATGGTTAAATACACATTTTACCAACCGGACAAACAGGACGACTCTGGAATGTACTTTTACTCTTTACGAACGCGTTTAGTGTTAACGGAAAGGCCCTTTAAATAACCCTTATTTCACGATCAGCTTTGGTTGGGGGTGCTTATTACTATTGCTTTATATGCTACATCCTTTATAGATAGTTTTACATCTTTCTAGTATACTGTGCCTTTCAGTTACTCACTATTTTTAAGACCTCTACTTGCAGTCAAGAAATGGAAACATTGTTGCCTGCATCTGAAGGCTGAAAACCTTGATCCCCCGCCGCTCCCATTTTCAGGAAGCTTTTAATGGGACGGGATCGTTGCGGAATTTCAATTTTTTTGAAGCAATTCTGGCTTTTTTAATAACTGACTGGATAGCCCTTTAAAACCCCAGCACCATGTTTTTTTATTTTTTTTTAAAGGCATCCAGTCCTAAGAGAAAAATATGTGATTGCAGGGATTCTGCATTGTGTTAAGTATCTCCTAGGAGCTCTTTACCTAGTCTTCGGTCTGATCATTTACATCTTACATCAGTACATGGTATTATTAGCATCTTAAAGGGGTTGGCCACCTTTTGGGGGGGGGGGGGTTGGCAAACCCCCTCGTGGCCAGACCTGCAAAGTGAAGCACACTTACCTGCTCCCCGCCGCTGGGTCCTGGCCTTTTCGCTCGCCTCGGTTGGATACCCCACACTGTGAGCATTCACTGACACTGCTGCAGCCAATCACTAGCCTCAGCAGTGATCTTCTCTCCTTGCCTCACGTGACCATGTGGCTTGACGCCAGGGTAGCAGGTGACCACTGCGGCCAGTGATTGGCCGCAGTAGTGTTAAAGTGGATGTTGACAGGGGGACCCAAGCAAGGTAGCTGAGGACAAGAAGCAAAGGATCTGGGAACTTTTTGCAGGTCTTGGCTAGAGTTGGGTTTGCCAAACCCCCTCCAAAAGATGGACAACCCCTTTTATAAGGGACAATTATCAGGAGCATTCACAATAGTTGGCCTGTGTTCAAGGTGCCACCGATTACCAAATGAACAACCAAGTGCTCGTTCATCGGGTGACGGCATCGTTGATGTAGACTCCAAAATCATTGTCTCTGGGATCTGCTGCCGAGAAACAAGGATTCCCTATGCGGGCAAGTAATCTCAGTAGCATTCGCTTGTCCCATTGCAGATGAGATGATTGCTGCATGTAAATTCAACTCTCCCCTGACAAGTGGGCAATTATTGGGAACAAATGGTTTGTTCCAATGATTATCTACTGAGTTGGCTTGTGTAAAAGGGCCTTAAGAGTGCACTTAACAAATTATATTGAGCAGAACTCGGCCACTCCACTTCATGTCCTCCATTATCATCCATTGACTCGTTTCTCCTTGTTTGGAACACAGCCCTGGCGTGTGACAAAGGGATACGCCAGAAAATTAAGCTGAATGACCTCACGTTTGCTGCTGAGGTAGGACAATGAGAAGATTCAATAGCAAACAGGAAGGAGGAGCAAACCACCCTGCAGAGAGAGCCTGAGGTGGAACTCGGGAGAAACAAACCAGATGCCATCTTACTTGTGCCTATCTAAGTGAACTACAGTATCTGTCAATGCCACCGAGGAAGACGACCACTGGATCTTTCGCCACCATGGATGTGAAAGCACTGGGACTTGTGTTTGTCAGTACGTCAGTGGACAAATGCAGAAGTAGATAAACTCTAAGTGACTTATTACTATATTACTACAACATCTTCTGACATGTTGTAAGATTTCCTGTGAACTTTACCGGTTCTTAGATGGAGGGATCCATGAGACCCTATAGAGCTCCCAAACCATTTTGCACTTAGTAGGAGACGTCAGTATCTGCAGTTCCTAGGACAACTGTAATGAAATCTTTGTATTGAAAGTAAGAATTCTAGAATATTACTGAATGGGTGCTGAATCTCCACAGAACATAAATAGGGGAAATTTATTAAGACCGGTGCATTGTGCGGGTGATCTCCTTCAGATGCTCGAACTGGACGAACCACCTGTTGATGAAGTCTCACTTGGTGTTTTTTGGCAGTGTTCTAGTTAGTGGTTCTGAAGCCACCCGTTATTTCAACTCTGTCCAGTAATTAGACCAAGAATTACACATGCTCACTACCGCTTCATTCATCTGTATGGGACGGCCTGAGATAGACCAATAAAATGGTCTGCTATCTACAGCAATCCAATAAGGTTCATGACCATCGTACCATATTTTGGGGGAGTCAGGGACCCTCATTTTGGTGGCCGGTAGGGATCCCTGTGGTCAGACCTCACTAATCAGACATATTCCCTATACTGTGGATAGGGGATACGTTCTTATGGTAGGGCCTCCCCTTTAAGGCTATTTAGGTAGGGGATTTGAAGCTCTTTATTTAAAAAACCGTGCTCCAACTACTGTACAGTTTTTTCCAGATATTGGATATTAATGGCGTGTACAATTGGGTTCTGACAGCCAGCAGCCCCACCGACCAGCTGTTTTGGGCAGCCGCCTGCGCAGGGAACTGTAGAGTGGACGAAAGGCTCTTACACTGTATCATTTTCAGTGCCTGGGTACTGCAACTGAACTGTCAGTGGGAACTAAGTTGTAGTACCCTGCCACGGCCATCACAGCTTCATCCAGTGTAAAGTTCCAGGCCAACAATTGATCAATATGGGTGTTGGACCCCCACTCATCTGATATTAATCCTATCCTATTCTGAGGATAGACCATCTGTATCTTGAGCACCAGAAAATCCGGTCAGCACAAAATGTAAAATGACCAGCTGATAAAGGGTGACTGTTCACTTTAAAGTAGTATTCTCCATGAGCAACATTTATCACTTATCCACCGGATGGCTGGGACCCCCATGATTGCAAGAAGAAGGGTCCTTGAGCAGATTTGACATAGCCCTTACAGGGAAATTTCCACCTGAGCCCTCCTCACGGCCGGTCAGTGGAAACTTTTGGGGCTGTATTTTGTGATGGACTGTGGTATTTGGCTATGTTGGGGTGTTATAACGTGCCACAATATGGTATTGCTGGACCAGCCTTCCTTCAATTTGGACCCGAGTACAAAACAGAGCCACTTTTAGTATTTTTCCAGGGCCACTTTAAGTTCCCGGTCTGCTCCTGCCCACATCTGGTATGCATGCTGTCGCTCCATTCCAACTCTATGAGGATAGCCAAATACAGCGCGCCGATATCTCAGTGCTATAGACTTTGAATGGAATGGCAGCATGCATGCATTCATATGGAGGACCAAGGCCCTCTTTACTTATGATCGGTGGGTGTGCCAATGATCCTACACATGGGAAAATTCCTAGCCAGTAGGGGATAGTGGCAGACTGGAAGATTGGTGAAGACTTCTGCCGGTTCGGTTGGGATCTTCCTTTGCTGGAGTAACAATGATGCACTGTGATATGTGGACTTACGCGAACCATCTAATATAATGGTAACCAGCAGAAGAGGTCTTCAGCTGTGGTCATGTAGATCGGTGACTCACGCATCCTCGACCCCACTATTTGGACTGCCCTGCAGTAAACCTATCAAGTACCTGGTATGACCTACAGTACCTTAACACTAATTGCTTACTGAAGAATGCACAATAGCCCCATATTGGCTCTGGTAGAACCTATAAGGGCTCTGCATGCAAGACACTTGCAGATAAGGTAAGGGCAGAAATAGGACACAATGAGGGACCATTATAAGTTGCTGATAAGAGTCAACAATCTAGCAATCTGCATCTGTTTTTCAGTGTAATTAATCTACGCTGCACATCCCTCTCTGCAAATAGTCTTACCTCCCCCCCAAAACAAGCCCATAAACGCGGGAGTATGTACTTACATTTTCTCTACTTCTCCAGTTTCCAGCTACATTTGGTGGAAGCAGCTTAGGCAACAGTTCCTAATGGAGTCCACCTCCTGATAATAACCCTATTTGTCATATCTTTGATAAACTAACCTTTCATAAATGCTTAGAAACTGTATCAATAAGGAAGTCGAGGTCTCGCGTGTCGCCTGGATACTCTCTTGCCAACTTGTGCGTTATCAGTTACTAGAACGCTCGGCTAAAGGATAAAAGTTAATTAGCTTAAAAACCATTGTTAAAAGAGGAGTTGTTTGGTTGCAAAGTGGCCTGGTAAATGTGACAAAACACGCCGGAGCTGCCATTTATTGTCTCGTGTTTCCAAAGCGTCTGCATATTTTGTAAGTGTCTCTTCTGCGTTTCATAATCTGGTCTTCCTAGGGGAGAAAAAACTGTGTTTGGGCTATTTTTGTAACTGCATTTATTCTTTTATTTCATCTTTCTTATTTATTAGTTTTTATTATTTATTTTATTTTTTATATTTTTCTATTAGTCTTTTTATTTTTTATTCTTTATTTCATCCTTTTAATTTTCCCCGCAGCACCATATAAAAGCCATTTTACGAAATTAGACAGACCCCCAAACCCCAACGTAGAGATTGTTCTTAGACAAGTTCATGTCTTTATTTACGATGGATTGGGCTGAAGCAATTGTTCATAAGTAACTGAAGTTTTTTCACATATGAGAACGTTTCATAGCCATTCTTCTTGACCACATTCAGGATAAAGTCAAAGATCACCTCAAATACATTACCTGGTACCTAGAACATGAAATACATGGTAGTCCTCTGATTTGAGTCACTTAGCACGTTTATCGAAAGAGCAGCCTTGGACTCACAGGATTTCCTTCTTCCTTCCTCTTTTGCCGCGTTTTCTTGGTAACATTGCTTGTTCTCCTTATTAATGTGAACAAACGGTACAGTCTTGCCTGATGTGTTGGATCACTGTTGTCAGTGTTGTCCGATCTTCGGGTTACCAATGCCATCTTCTTTAGTTTTCACGACCTTGTCCTGTCATGTTGCCATTGCTTTAATCAACAGCCCTTATCGTTACCTCCTTCATCTTTCAACACTTGGCTCTCCCAAGACAGAGTACTTCATTTTTTGGTTAGTAGGTTGGAGCCTGGGACAGGTAACCTACATATCAGATTATGACTCTTTGATGGCTTTGGAGCCGATTGTTTGAAATATTGACTGCATACATTTGAAAAAAAACACTACATTTTAATAGATTTTTTGGCTAAAGTCATAAAGAGATTTAAATGAAGCAGAAATGGTGTTGATCGAGCATGCTGGGCCGAAACACCAGTTCGGCTCAAGCATCTCGATGCTCGGCACATGACGGTATTCGACCGAGTCCGGCATGTGCTCGAGCGTAGGGTTGTTTCGGGTATTGAACATTCGATACTGAATCGATACTTTTATGCCAGTATCGATTCGGTATCGTGATGTTCATTTTTTCGGTACCAGCTAAAATCGCTGCGTGTGTTGCCGCTGCGCTCGGCAAACAGTGGAAGCGCGCCTCTCCAGCTTGTGCTGCCGCGCTCCTGTGGAGAGAGAGGGAGGGACGGAGGAAGGGAATCCCTCCCTCCTATGACGACGCGGCCGCTGTAAGACCAATGAAGTGAGCGGGCTCTGAAGCTGCCTGCATCACTTCAACAGTGCGCCAATGACTGCGTGCGTAATAATTAAAGCAGGAGGAGGGAGGGGGGAGGTAATAAAGTTACCGCTGCGCCGCTGAGGTAGTGAGGTCAGCGAACGGCAGCAGCGACAGAATCCTCCTCCTCCTGCTGATTGCACAGCAGTGTCAGTACACAGTGTCAGCCCAGCCCCAGAGTCAGTGCCCAGCAGCCAGCATAGAAGGTACCCCACAGTGACCCACACAGTGCATGTCTAGAAGACTCTAGTGATTAGCCTGCTTCAATATAAAGGCAGGCAATAAGCATTTCTATTAGGCAGCAGCAAGATTGGGGTTAATATGACTCATTAACCCTAATTTGCCACTGCCAGCCATGTTTTAAACATGATGGGGGTCACTTATTTTTAATGTGGACCCCATGCACCTCACATTAATAGTAAGTGACCCCCAAAGTAGTGTACCATCTCACATAATGGGCAACATGGGGTTAGAATACAGGACCCTTAGGCCTCTTGGATAAGAGGCGGGTGCGTTGCGGGAATATGTGCGATTTTTCTGCGTGGGTGCAAACGTTTGTAATGCGTTTTGCACGCGCGTGTGAAAAATCGCCATGTTTGGTACCCATCACTGAAGTCCGGTTTCGGGTTGAGTATTCTGGTGAATTTATTATTTTCCCTTATAACATGGTTATAAGGGAAAATAATAGCAGAAGAGGAAGGGGTTAAAAATAATAAAAGTTAACTCACCTTAGCCACTTGATCGCGTAGTTGCGATCTCTCCTCTCTTTCCCTGCATCAGCTAAGAACTAAAGCACCTGTGATGACATCACATCACATGGTCCAATCACATGGTCCATCACCATGGTGATGTGACGTCATCACAGGTCCTTTAGCTGTTAACTGAAGCTTGAAGACTACTACCACTTGATCAACTACGCGATCAAGTGGCTAAGGTAAGTTACGTTTTATTATTTTTAACCCCTTCATCCTAATTTTACACAGCATTCTTTATTAAGAATGCTATTATTTCCCCTTATAAGACCATGTTATAAGGGAAAATAATAAAAATCTGGTACCGTTGCTAAGCAACCATGCGGGAAAATCACAACGCATCCGCACTTGCTTGCGATTTTCCCGCAGCCCCATTCACTTCTATGGGGCCTGCGTTGCGTGAAAAACGCACAATATAGAACATGCTGCGATTTTCACGCAACGCAGAAGTGATGCGTGAAAATCACCGCTCATGTGCACAGCCCCATAGAAATGAATGGGTCCGGATTCAGTGCGGGTGCAATGCGTCCTCAGGCATTGCACCCGCACGGAAAACTCGCCTGTGTGAAAGGGGCCTTAGGCTACTTTCACACTTGTGGTACCTATTCACCCTAATAGAGCTCTATTAGGGTGAATAGGACAAGGGATCAAAAGATCCCAGGTTCTAGCCCCTAAGGGGGAAATAGTTATTAAATAAAAAGTAAAAAAAGTTTAAAAAAAAAAAACACACCAAAATAAGTATAAATCACCCCCACATATCGCCACGTCCAAAAAGTCCAAACTATTCAAATATTAAAAAATCTCTCTTATGCGGTGAACGCCGTAAAAGAAAAAACTGCACTATTCAGCATTTATTAATCACCTTGTCCCCCCAAAAATAGGATAGGACTGTTCGATTAAGGGCCAGACGTTCCATAAAATGCGGAACGTACGCGGCTTTTTTTTTGTCATTTTTTTTTTCGCGTGGTATCGAATGGTATCGAGTATCGCAATACTTTTTTATGGTATCGAAACCGAACCAAAATTTTGGTATCGAAACAACTCTACTCGAGCGCAATGCTCAAGTCTCCTCCCCGCACGTTTCTTGGCTGCTACACCATGTTGGCTATTGGCATTACAGTGATTGGCTGGCCGGAACGCGTCATCGGGTGCTATATTGCACCCGATGACACGTGTTCGGCTCAGTATTAGTCAGGGAGAGCTGAGTATAGGAAGGGACAGACAGTGTAGGGAGTAACATAGTAACATAGTATATAAGGCCGAAAAAAGACATTTGTCCATCCAGTTCGACCTGTTTCCTGCAAGTTGATCCAGAGGAAGGCAAAAAACCCCTGTGAGGCAGAAGCCAATTTTCCCCACTTAAGGGGAAAAAAATTCCTTCCCGACTCCAATCAGGCATCAGAATAACTCCCTGGATCAACGACCCCTCTCTAGTAGCTGTAGCCTGTAATATTATTACACTCCAGAAATACATCCAGGCCCCTCTTGAATTCCTTTATTGTACTCACCATCACCACCTCCTCAGGCAGAGAGTTCCATAGTCTCACTGCTCTTACCCTGAAGAACCCTTTTCTATGTTTGTGTACAAACCTCCTTTCCTCCAGACGCAGAGGATGTCCCCTCGTCACAGTCCTGAGGATAAATAGATGATGGGAGAGATCTCTGTACTGACCCCTGATATATTTATACATAGTTATTAGATCTCCCCTCAGTCATCTTTTTTCTAAAGTGAATAACCCTAATTTTGATACCCTTTCAGGGTACTGTAGTTGCCCCATTCCAGTTATTACTTTAGTTGCCCTCCTCTGAACCCTCTCTAGCTCTGCTATGTCTGCCTTGTTCACAGGAGCCCAGAACTGTACACAGTACTCCATGTGTGGTCTGACTAGTGATTTATAAAGTGGTAAGACTATATTTTCATCACGGGCATCTATGCCCCTTTTGATGCAACCCATTATCTTATTGGCCTTAGCAGCAGCTGCCTGACACTGGGTGTTATTGGAAGATTTTTATTAGAAAAACTTTTCAGAGACCCAAAAGTCCTTTTAAGGACTATTGTGTGTGACAGCAGCAATATATATTTTTACCGCATCCTGCGCTAAATAGCGTCTAATAGGCCGCTCCGGATAGTTAAATTATCCGCGCCACATCTCCTGTGTAAAGTGTGCTCATCCTTAAAGTATCAATGACATCTAGTGTACTTTTTCCGTCAACGGTGTCAGCTGCGGATAGTTAAATTATGCGCGCCAAATCTCCTTTTAAGAGTGTTCGCATCCCTAAAATATCAGTGACATCCAGTGTACTTTTTCCGTAGACTGTGTCCGCTGCGGACAGTTAAATTATCTGCGCCACATCTCCTGTGTAAAATGTGCGCATCCCAAAAATATCTGTGACATCCAGTTAACTTTTTCCTTAGACGGTGTCCGCTGCGGACAGTGACATTACCTGGGCCACATCTAAAGTGTAACATGTGCGTTTAAAAAATTTATCAGTGACATACAGTGTACTTTTTCCGTAGTACATCTCCTGTATAACATTTCTTCATCCCAAATATCTGTGACATTCCCTGTAATTTTTTATTAGCTGCTGGTGACAGCATTGACATTATCTGCAGGATATCTCCTGTGTGACGTTTCCACATCCCAAATACCTTTTTAAAAAAAATTGCGCATACACTTCCAAATCCTACTCTACTGTACGTGTGACATATTTTCAAGCATATATAACATTTAAAATAAAGAAGGCGAGCAGTAAGGGACGGAGAAGTGGCCGTGATGCTGATGGTGCACGCAGAGGCCGTGGGCCTGGGCACGTTGAAACTGTGCCTGCTGCCGGAGCACAAGAAAAACAATCATCCTCGATACCTAGCTTCATGTCCCAGTTTGCAGGGTGGCGCAGGACACCACTCTTGAAGTCAGACCAGTGCGACCAGGTGGTCTGTTGAATTGCAGCAGATAATTTTTCCAGTCGGTTAAGTACCACCCTGTCTTCCACCAAGTCCAGTCTCAGTAGCCAAGGCCCTCGCATATAATGTTTTACAGGGTCAGCTCACCTGCAGGCCCTCGCATATAATTTTTTACAGGGTCAGCTCACCAGCAGGCCCTCACCTACAATCTTTGACAGGGTCAGCTCACCAGCAGGCCCTCACCTACAATCTTTTATGGGGTCAGCTCACCTGCAGGCCCTTGCATATAATGTTTTTCAGGGTCAGTTCACCTACAGGCCCTCACATATAATGTTTTAGAGAATCAGCTCACCATCAGGCCCTCACCTACAATCTTTTACGTGGTCAGCTTACCAGCGGGCCCTCACCTACAATCTTTTACATGGTCAGCTTACCAGCAGGCCCTCACCTACAATCTTTTATATGGTCAGCTCACCTGCAGGCCCTCGAATGTAATGTTTTACAGGGTCAGCTCACCTGCAGGCCCTCACATATAATGTTTTAGAGGGTCAGCTCACCTGCAGGCCCTCAAATATAATGTTTTACAGGGTCAGCTCACCTGCAGGCCCTCACATATAATGTTTTAGAGGGTCAGCTCACCTGCAGGCCCTCACCTACAATCTTTTACAGGGTCAGCTTACCAGCAGGCCCTCACCTAGAATCTTTTACATGGTCAGCTCACCTGCAGGCCCTCGAATATAATGTTTTACAGGGTCAGCTCACCTGCAGGCCCTCGCATATAATGTTTTAGAGGGTAAGCTTACCTGCAGGCCCTCACCTACAACATTTTACAGGGTCAGCTCAGCAGCAGGCCTTTGGCCCTAATGTTTTAGATGATCAGATCAGCAGGCCCTTGCTCCAAATGTTTTTGAGGGTCAACATCAGGTCATCAATCAAAATTTTTCAAGGGGGTGTATGATGCCCTCCTTTATGTGTAACAAAGGGTGTATTGGAGTGCCGAATCCTTGTAATTTTTGGCAGTCCTTTCACTTAGTGCATAGGCTTTATGAGTGTAGGAGTCCCACTACATGTACAATTGTACCACAATGTGAATGAGGCCCTCCTTTATGTGATATACAGGTTGTATCGGAGTGCCTCTTGCTTGCAATTTTTGGCAGCACTTGCACATTATATACAAGTAAATATACAGGAAAGAATGTTTCCTAACAATTTTTCCTCTAAAATTGATTTTATCTTCGGTTTTGTGCGTATTATTGTCAGTCTGTTAAAGTGGCGCACTACTCGGACAACATCATTCCCAGCAGCGACCTGGGAGTCCAAGATGCATCCAGACATCCTCCCCATGCTGTTCCCAAACCATTTCGGTGGTCTTTCCATCAATTTCTGAACTTTTCCTCTGAACCAGGCACCCTCCCCTCTTCAGAGCAGGGGGTGCCTGGTTTAATGCTCTGGTTCTCCCATTGACTTCCATTATACTCGTGTGCTCGGTAGAGCACCCGAGCATCCTGATGTGTTCGGCCTGAGCACTTTGGTGCTCGATCAACACTAAGCAGGAAATATAAATGAGGCATTTATACTCCTTTATGCAGACCTACTTCTGGTTTGGCTAAACAACCTCATCAAAATCTACAGTGTCTTTCTTCTAATGAAAATACAAAAAAAAAATCTTAAAAGGAAAATACTGAAAAAGATTAAAGAGTATGATCTTTGAAGTGATAGAAATGCACATGCACCTGAGATACTGTAGTACCAGGGGTGTATCTATAAGGCTAAATCTGGCTGTACACAATAAGTCAATGTCGCCACATTCGACTGGTTCATGTTATATGTATGGGGGCATTCTAACTCATTTCCAACCTGTCAGGTGAGATAAGGATCTGGCAGTTGGATTTGAACTACCCTACTACCCTCTTTTTGTCTGTAGCCTCAGCCTAAGGCCCCTTTCAGATAGACAATATTTCCATCCAGGTACTCTCTGATTTTAGAATGGACAGCACCCAGTCTGAATGGTGACCCATTCAATTTTTCAATGGTCCATGCGGAGAAAATGGTATCATGCACCATCCTGCTCTGATTTTCCCATCCTCAAGTCAATGGGTGTTCAAGACAAGGACCGCAACATGGACGCTGTGCGCTTTGGGTCCATTTAAAAATGTATCTGTGTTCACCATCCAGAGCGCAATGAGGTATCTATCAACCATCTAAAAGGGACCTAAAGACTCTCATACAATTAGGATTACCCTTGGCCAAACCTGACAGTCTAATGCGTATAGGGGCCTTCCGACTGATGACCTCAGGGTGGGAAAGAAGGCTATGCAGGTTGAAATTCAAGTCCCGATCCTCTTGTCTTGCCAAGATGTAAGCTTCCTCTGGTATCTCCTTTCTTCTGTCTTTGAAGGCACATAAGTTCTTGACCAAACTGAGAGTGCATGTGTATGAAGGAATAACTTTTCCAGCCGGCAGTTATCGATTTTGTATGGACAGAAGTAGAAGTTTCATTCACGATTGTGCATCTGAAGGGCCCCATACATGGGAGAAGACATCAGTATTATAAATGGTATGTGGGGGCTTTGTATTTTTGAGCCCTAGAACTTCAATTTACACCACTGGGTACTACTGTCTATTATGTGTGAGGATATTTAGCTTTTAATTTTCCATTTTTGTCCTAGTTTTAGCTCAGTAAGAATCAGTACATTGTGCATAGACATTACAGCAAGTTCATTTATCATTCGAGTCTCCTCTCAGCGGTGGCAAACTGTGGACTCAGAGGTATAATGATCAGGTGTACTCGGGTTAGCAGCTCATTAACTATGTGTTAATTATCTGTGATTACTATTTAAATGCAATGGCGGTTTCATTACGTACTCCATTGTGAGACTGGCTTGATATAATTAAGTCATCCCAGTTTCCAACGCCTTCACCTATAACCCTTTCTTTTCTGCTGCACCCAAAGCTGCCGCCTCCGCTCCCTCCGCGGGGAGAGCTCTTTTGAAGGGATAAACAAGGCAGCGTCTCATTTGCAAACATTCCAGTATTGGCTATTGATGACTTTAACCTTCACACCCAAAAAGTTATACCTTATTAACGTTAACCGAAAAACAAAACCAAATCAATTAATATTTAAATTTTTTCGTCCAGAAACTCATTATCTGTGCGGTCTGGTTTTTTCTTCCTATAGAAATGTCTTAAAGGAGAATGAGCACCGTGAGACAGTATATTGTAGGATCATTACTCTGCTGATGGCATCGGGGAGAGCAGCCATAGTCGTATGTGGTAGCGGGGAGAGCATTGACAGGGAATTTAAATCCCTATGACTGCTGTGTCCTTTTTCTCTTCGGTCCGCTTGTGAAGGCAGTGATTTGGATTTTAAAGGGGGTTTCCTATCCTTAGGAACACCATCCATGTGTTATCCAGCCCCTAAGACTCCCACCGATCAGCTCGACAACTATGTCAAGATAAACAACGAAAGGGGTCACCCGACTCTTTAAAGTTGGTCTCCTGTACTTCGGGCCATTTTACACGGCCAATGATTGGAAACGAAGAAAGGCTTTTTCCAGATCCTTGCCCATGCTAACCTGCTGTCTATTTTATGGGGCACCATAAATCAATTTTTATCAGCAGCACATCATCTCATGTAAACCGGAGATCTGCTGATGATGATATGCAAGCTGAATGTGGGATGAACGATCGCAATTTGTTGAGGATAATTCGTTGCACATTCTGTTTGCATTGGGCCATGTGAAATGCCCTTTAAACAAGCACCAACTGACCTGTTCGGGGCAACAGTATACCCATGTGGAAGGACCCTTAGGATAAGCCAACAAGTTTTTTTTTTTTAGGTTTTTGTACTGATGACCTAACTACTGGGTAGTTTATCAGTATCTGATCAGTGAGGGTCCGACATCTGGGACCCCTGCCGATCAGCTGCTTTTGAGGGTCTGACATCCGGAACCCCTGGCAATCAGCTGCTTGTGCAGGTCTAACATCGTGGATCCCTTCTGATTAGCTGTTTATGAGAGTCTGACATCCAGGACCCCCGCCGATCAGCTGTTTGAGGAGACTTTCTCACACCTTTTGTAGGCCAGTGATGACACGTTCATCGATCATGTGGCCTAGATGCAGCATAGTCCCATTCAAGTAAATATGCATGAGCTGCAATACCAAGCACAGCCACTATGCAATGTACGGCCTTCAAACAGCTCACCAGCAGCGGTGCTGTGGTTCAGATGTTCATCATCTTATGTTGATGGCCTTATATAAGGCTAGGGTATCAATTTTAATATGTCAGATTAACCGCTTTGCAGGGCCATGACACTCTGAAATGATCACAGGCTTCATTCTGCTGATAATTGGGAGTTGAACCCCTGTCAGTCACACACCAGTGCTGGAAAACCCCATTAAGAGTGCAGTGTTACCTTTTTGAGACAGCCATTCAAAATTGTAGATGGGTGGTCCACTCTATGAAAAGAGCTACCACATATAGAATATAAAGGAACTGAAAATCTGCCACAGAAAAATCTGGTCTTCTCCAAATTGATGATCTCTCAGACAGGATTCACTGTGTAATATGGAATTTCTATGTGCTGTTACCGTACTTATAAGTGGACAGAAGTCTTATTTTAAAGAGGATCTCCATCTATACGAGACTGGGGCTAAATGGTGACTTTGGTCACACAAAATCAAGCCACGCAAAAAAATTATATATGATTTGTCCATGATTGGTTGTTGCATTAGAGTCACTTGACAATGACTGTGAGTCACCTGTGGTTTAGGATTTGCAATACTTAAAAAAAAAAAAAAATCTAGTTTTCGATCTGCAACCAAAATTCCCGTTGGTTTGGATTTTTTATCAACTGTCATGTTGTGGTGGAATCACAAAGCACCCGTACAGTGTGGAAAATAAGTATTTGATACACTGGTGATTTTGCAAGTTTTCCCACCTACAAAAAATGGAAAGGTCTGTTATTTTTTAACTGTGAGAGACAGAATCTAAAAAAAAAATCCAGAAAATCGCATTGTATGATTTTTAAATAATTAATTTGCATTTTATTGCATGAAATAAGTATTTGATACAATAGAAAAACAGAACTTAATATTTGATACAGAAACCTTTGTTTTTAATTACGGAGGTCAGACGTTTCCTGTAGTTCTTGACCAGGTTTGCAGACACTGCAGCAGGGATTTTGGCCCACTCCTCCATACAGATCTTCTCAAGATCTTTCAGGTTTTGGGGCTGTCGCAGGGCTACATTGAGTTTCAGCTTCCTCCAACAATTTTTGACTGGTTTCAGGTCTGGAGACTGGCTAGGCCACTCCAGGACCTCCAGGATTGTCATGCTGGAAGACCCAGCCGCGACCCATCTTCAATGCTCTTACTGAGGGAAGAAGTTTGTTGGCCAAAATCCATTCTGTCTCCTTTGCAGAAAAGCACCCCCAAAGTATGATGTTTCCACCCCCATCCTTCACACTGGACGGTGTTCTTGGTGTTGTACTCATCCTTCTTCTCTCCAAACACAGCGAGTGGAGTTGATGCCAAAAAGGTTCTATTTTGGTCTCATCTGACCACATGACCTTCTCACATGCCTCTTTTGGATCATCCAGATGGTCATTGGCGAACTTCAAATGGCCTGGACATGTACTGGCGTGAGAAGGGGGACCTTGCGTGCTCTGCAGGATTTTAATCCATGACGGCGTAGTGTTTTACTAATAGTAATATTTGAGACTGTGGACCTAGCTCTCTTCAGGTCATTGACCAGGTCCTCCCATGTAGTTCTGGGCTGATTCCTGACCTTTCTCAGACTCATGCTTAGCCCACGAGGCAAGATATTGCACGCAGCCCCAGACCAAGGAAGATTGAGAGTCATCTGGCGTTTCTTCCATTTTCTAATAATTGCGCCAACAGTTGTTGCCTTCTCACCAAGCTGCATGCCTATTGTCCTGTAGCCCATCCCAGCCTTGTGCAGGTCTACAATTTTGTCCCTTCGGTCTTGGCCATGGTGGAGTGGTTGGAGTGTGTGGACAGGTATCTTTTATACAGGTAACAAGTTCAAACAGGTGCAATTAATGCAGGTAATGAGTGCAGAATAGGAGGGCTTCTTAAAGAGAAACTAACAGGTCTGTGAGAGCCAGAATTCTTGCTGGTTGGTTGGTCATCAAATAGCCATTTCATGCAATAAAATGCACATTCATTATTTAAAAATCATCCAATGTGATTTTCTGGATTTTTTTTAGATTCTGTCTCTCACAGTTAAAGTGTACCTGCGATAAAAATGACACACCTCTCCATTCTTTGTAGGTGGGAAAACTTGCAAAATCGCCAGTGTCTCAAATACTTATTTTCCGCACTGTATTTATAATCATTACTTGCAATGTCACGATGCAACCTTGTGACCTAAGTCACCCATAGTCCTAGTTGTAAAAATCTGATTAATCATTCAGATGTGAACTTGCCTGTTAACTAAAACCACTTCTTCGGAGTAAACCTACGGCCCATCTAACTTTGATACAAACAAATGAGTCATTTGGGGCAGGCTAGTTGCAATCATTGCAGGTTTACGCCAGTCAGACCATTCCAGGAGCCATACTGAGATTTAGTTTATTAGTCCTACGGATGTATAATGGAAAATAGTTTACATGACAAGTTTTACTACT
Organism: Bufotes viridis; assembly: GCA_033119425.1. Taxonomy (NCBI): domain Eukaryota; kingdom Metazoa; phylum Chordata; class Amphibia; order Anura; family Bufonidae; genus Bufotes; species Bufotes viridis. Next base: position 23,368,714 of record CM065598.1, on the reverse strand, counting down.
ATGTTATGGATACATTAATGTTTTTGCTTTAGCTATAAAGGAAACAGTTGTTAATACTTTGCATAATACAAGTTCTGTTAAAAGGAGGAGAAAAATCGCAACATTTCCAATAGATTTTCCAACCAATGGGTTTATATTTCCAACAATTGGAAATGGACGTGTTACGGATGGGTGACCGCAGTGACCTAACGAGCTCTGCAAGCGATGTTTTGGAAGGGTTCACGTATTTTATACTCGCCAACTTTTAAAGCAGCTCCGTCATGTTAATGGTGACTTTATAATCATATCTTGTGGTTGTGAATAAAGCAGTAAAATGTATCTTAGCTTTCTGAGAGGAGAGGAGTGAGCAGAGCACAGGGGGTGTTACAAAGCAGTGCTCAAAGGACTCAGCCCCACCTCCTGGTGCTTGAACTTCTCATTTGTGTATGAATAAAAATGCTGATTTTTCTACAGCTGTTTATCATATAGACAAAAGAAAGGTATTGTTTTAAAAATGAGCCCTACCATCCAGTATGGTGACAGAGACACTTTAAAAAGCACAAATCAGGAAAGTTAAAGAGGTTGTCTTGAATTGGGGCTTAAAGGAGTTGTCCTGGAATACATCATTTCTAACAGGTGCTGGCAGCCAGCATCACCTATTGAAAGGATCATACTTGCTTGCTCCCCACCGCTCCAGTCCTCTGCGCTGGCTCCCGCATCCCCATTTTTGGTTGTTTCCTTTCTCCCTGGCATGGGCATGTTCACCTGATCCTCTTCAGCCAACCACTGGCTTCTGTGGTGACATGTCTCTTGAAGACCCATCACCAATGTAACCAGTGGTTGGCCGAAGAGGATCACATGACCATGCCAGGGTAGAAAAAAAAAACTAATTGGAAGATGAAGACATGGAGGACCCGGAGCAGGCAGGTATGTTTCTTTCAGTAGGGGAGGCAGGCTGTTAGAAATGATATATTCCTTTAAGCCCCAATCCAGGAACTCCCCCAAAACAACCACTTTTGTTGGGGTTTGCCTAAAGCTCGCCCTTTTACTGTCCAGGTTATACAATGCTCCCGCCAAAATTGGGACTGTTAGCAAGTATATTTATCACACAGCTCTTTAGTTTTGATACTTTGTTGAACGTTCCAAGTAAATTGTAGTTTTCAATTTACACTGTAACGTCTTCTTTCTTCTACAGCTCTTCCAATGAGATGGCCTGCGACTACCTCCAGCTTCTCCAGTCTATCCAAGGTGTTGTACACCAGGGTGGCTTTGACGGATCCAACCCCCAGGTATCCATCACCTTTACTATCTGCCGTAATCATGTAACTAATTGTATTGTGGGAGCTCTCAGGAGGGAGCCAGGAGGATCTCGGGAAGAAAGGAACAGTGAACAAGCTGTTACTAAGCACAGGGCCGGTGGTTGATATGTTAATGTGTAACGAGCTCTCAGTGGACATGACAAGACAGCGTTGACGTACTCGACCTCACTTCTCGTATACGCTGATCCTTATTATTCTTATTAGCTGCACATGGTGTCTGTAGAGGGTGTGTGACCTGCATTCATACCCTCATCACCAAGCAGCGAGGTCGGTTTGAGGTCTATACAGTCCTACATTTGGATTTCTAATCCTTAGAAATTGTAGGGAGATTGACCCGTCCTGGAAAACAGATTCTACTTCCAGAGAATTTGGAGTAAAAATGTTCTCGACAAGTGTTAGGAGAACCAACGGATTCATAGACCTTGCTAGAATGTGGGCTGAGTATGCTCGGGTGCTATCCATAGTCCCTTTCAATGCTATTCTGACTCTTTTTAAAAAGAGATGCGTTTTTTGGGTTTTGTTTTATTTGTTTTTTTGTTGTTTTTTTATGCCTTACTTGCAAGCAGCAGTGTGTGTTGAATTTTGTCATGGTTTTTGCATTAGGTTTTTTGTACCGGCATTTTCTCCAGGTAGTTGCATACTTTCCTATATCTAAAAAAGAAAAAACACCTAAAAACACCTATATCTAAAAAAAAAAAAAAAACACCAGGTGGCAAAACATAAAAAAAAAGGCTACAAAAAATTCCGACCAAATCGGTTGCCAGTAGCCACAAAATCAAATTGATCTTTTAATTTTCCATAGGAGCTCTGAAAAACGAAAGGTGGAATCTGATTGGTTGCTATCAGCAACTAAGCCAGAGTTCCTTTACACCAGTTTTGATAAATCTCTGTGTGTCGCAGCTCCCTAAAACTGAAGGGTTTGCAATTTATTTTTATTTTTTGTTTAAGTGAATTTAAAGGGGTTCTCCTGGCTTTTATTATTGATGACTAGAGTTGAGCAAAGCAAGCTTCAGGTGCTTAATCCGAAGTCGCTTCGTTCAACACTTTGGAATAATACTGTACGGAGATTCGTCTCCGTGCAGTATTAGAACGTATGGGCTCTGATGAGCCAAAGTAAGTTACTCACGAAGTTGCACGAGACTTCGTTGAATAACTTCGGTGATTGATTTCTAAAGAAAACTTGAAATCAAACTTAGCTTCGGTTCCGACTAGTACTAGACTACAGTTTTTAACTGGTTTTCCACTTTAAAAATCAATTATCGAAGTTATTCAACGAAATCTTGCACAACTTCGTGAGTAACTTACTTCGGCTCATCAGAGCCCATACGTTCTAATACTGTACGGATATGAATCTCCGTACAGTATTATTCCAAAGTTTTTAACAAAGCGACTTTGGATTAAAGGGGTTCTGCAGTTTGTTACCACTGATGATCTATCCTCAGGATAGATCATCAGCATGTGATCGGCCGGGGTCCGACACCCGGGACCCCCGCCGATCAGCTGTTTGAGAAGGCCGCGGCGCTGCAGGAGCACCGCAGGCCTTCTCACTGTTTACTGCTGCTAGCGCCCCTCCCAGTGACGTCACGACTTGCTGCAGCGCCGTGGCCTTCTCAAACAGCTGATCGGCGGGGGTCCCGGGTGTCGGACCCCGGCCGATCACATGCTGATGATCTATCCTGAGGATAGATCATCAGTGGTAACAAACTGCAGAACCCCTTTAAGCATCTGAAGCTCGCATCGCTCAACTCTATTGATGACTTATCCTCAGGACAGGTCATCGATTTCAGATTGACGGGGGTCCGACACCCGGCACCCCCACCGATCAGCTGTATGAGGAGATGGTGTGCACAGTGTGCTCGTGCAGTCTCCCATCTCTCTTCCTTTGCCATAGACATAGCAGCAGCAGGAAGAGAGACGGGAGACGGCATGTGCATGCTGAGCACGTTGTCCAACGCTCGGCACCTCGTATTGATGACCTTTCCTGAGGATAGGTCATTAATATTAAAAGCCCGGAGCACCCTTTAAATGAAGAAAAATATATAAATATGTAAATATACATTATGATTTATTTTTTGATTGATTGATTATTATTTTTTAACTAGCAGTCTGCAGTGAAGGTCCAGATGGGTGTTACCAGAGTTGGACGAGTATCCCTACAGTCTAACCCAGGGATTGGCAAACTTGGCCCTCCAGCTGTTGCAAAACTACAACTCCCAGCATGCAAAGACTGCTTACAGCTATCAGCCTACAGCAGGGCATGGTGGAAATTGTAGTTTTACAACAGCTGGAGGGGCGAGTTTGCCCATCCCTGGTCTAACCCTATCCAATCAGTACTTCCAGAATCAATCAGACTATGCAGGGACACACCCCAATCTGGTCACACCCATCTGGACCTTCACTGCAAACTTTAATTCATTCTAGGAGGAATAATAAAGGAGCATCGCACCACAGAGTCATAGGAGCAGATGCTCCAGGATTGTCGTTATATGGGGGAGTTGAAGTTGGTAATAAACCAGATATGTCAGGAGAGGTGACAGGTTCTCTTTAGGCATTAGTAATATACCTGGCCGAGTATTTTGTCTAGTTTTTTGTTGATGCCCTTGTTTTGCTTTTCTTTTTGGTGTTTTTTTTTTTCTCATCCCTTATTTTCGAGCAGTGTGGAATATCTGAGCTCATTTAGCTGGCTGCTCAGATTTCAGTCTGCAGAGACTCGTGGGCAATGCATGCTTTGCCTTTGGTGGCAGTGCCCCTCTGGAGAAGCAAATTGGTCCCTGACAGGAACCTCTCCCCACTTGCTGCGGTAACTATAGTAACAGGCATGTCATAACACTTCCCACTGTACGTCGTGCAGAATTTAGCTTTTCTGTAGGATGACAGGTCATCTTAAAATCAGGACATGTTACTGGATGTACAGTGGAGGGAAAAACACGACAGGAGCTGCACCCAATCATTAAATAAAAGGCTGCGTCTAGCTGCAGATTTCTTTTGCTGGTGATATGTTTATTTTTGTGTCTGTTCCTTTTAGCACTTTTTGGTTACATGTAAACATACGGTGAGTTTTACATTACATGGAAAATCTGGCCCATTTTGCGATGTCCCTGAATAGCTGGTGTCGATTTCAGTTATAGTTTAATTCAGTTTAGTAAATGATGTTTACTATGTTAAGTAGACCCCAACCCCCCCTCACAAGGTCCCACCCACCTTTTTAATAAAGACACCAGCAGCAGAAAATCTCAAAAAGTTGCAAATTTTTGCTCAAAACACAATATGTGTAAAAATGTGCAGCTTTTCTTCAGCAGAAAACTGGTGCACCGCTGTTTTGCACCAGGGCATTGCATTCAAGTGTGCAACCTGCATTCAGAGTACCATGGACCAAGAAGGTCAACTAAATCCGGATTTCTCTTTCTAAGGGCTCATGCACACGCTCCTTGGCGTTTTTGAGGTCCGCAAGTTACAAATCCGCAAACCACGGATACCGGCCATGTCTGTCCTGCGGAACGGAACGCCCTGCCCTCTATAGAACTGTTCTATCCTTGTCCGTAGAACGGACAAGAATAGGACATGTTCGATTTTTTTTCATCGGGTGCCACGGAATGGACATACGGATGCGGACAGCAGCCCCATTGAAGTGAATGGGAAAATACTTCAGTGTGCATGAGCCCTAATAGAGAATTTTGGCTAAATTTAATCCTAGGGAAAGTATAGTCTGTTTTCAAGGGAATTTGGGCTAAACCGTTCCCTCCACGTGACCATGGAGAACCAATGGAGCCATTTGTTGTCGATAGACTATTGGCTTAACTGGTATCCCAGCACAAGCTCTCTCAAGTGAACGGGGTGTAGTGTGTATTGTTGAGCCCAGCAGAGCCTTCATGCTGAATTGTTAATTTATCTGTATATATTTAAAGGGACGTTACAGCTGGACTTTTTTATTTAAACAGTAGGCAAAATGAGTTACATAAAAAAGAATCTCTATTCACCCTCAGGAATCCTCTTCCATTATGGCAGTCAACCTGGTCCCAGTGATCTCCGCTTCCCAGTCCCTGCCTGACACACTGGCCTCAGCCAGTGATTGGACGAGCGGGTGTCTCCTGCCGTTTCCGGTTTGTCTCGCCGGGATCAGGAACTGGAAACCAGTGGGGACCAAGTCCGCATCGGAGGATTATTCTGACGATTCTGACTCCTACTTAAGGCGCGGGTGATTAGCTACGGATTTGCCGTCGCAGATTTACGTGCGACAGATCCGCTGCGTTGTATAGTACCAGCAAAGTGGATGGGAACTTCAGAATTCTCATCCACACACTGCATAGAAAAACTGCAGTGTAAGTTGTACTGCAGTGCGGAATACATGCACTTTTGTTGCGTTTTTGTTTTTTGAGGTGGAAACGCTGTGGATTTTTAAGCTGTATTTTCAGTCACACGTGGTCGTACACTAAAAAATAGTGTCCTGCTGAAACAACCCTTTGGGCTGATTACAGATGGACCCAGGGAAAAACAGTCCACGTCTGACCTGGACTGACCGCAGCTCAGCTGTCCTGAACTCACTGCATCATGGTGATCTATGTTGCTGTCTACTCTCCACTACTTAAATGATGCTGATGGTTTATATGTTAAGCAGCTGTGACCCTGGGTGGGGTTGATCACCAGCAGCCCCCTCTTGGACCTTTATCTAGCGTGTTACCACCCTTCCCTGATAGTTTTGTGCCACTATTACCTTATGACTCCCATCGTCTATGTAACTTTCTAGGAATATTGCCTTTATTCATGCAGCTCCGGTGTCAGGAGATCTGCTCTTCTTGGTGTAAATCCCTGATGATAATATAGGATTTATGCGTCCGTCTTGGCCCCAGCAGCAGCTATACGCGCTCATCCTGTGCCCAGTGTGGTCTCCGCTTCCTTACTGCCTGTTCTCAGAATAGTGCCAGACTCACACAGAGCACTCTCCTGGCACCTCGGCTTGTCTGCTCTTCTCTGGCTTCTCGTTCTCTCCCAGGGCATGGTTTTCCATCTGCAGCCTCTTTTTTTTTTTTTTCGTTAATTTATTTATTTCATTTTTTTTTTAAAACCACAGCAGGGACATGTGAGTCCTTCCTCAATGTACTACTCCAGTCTCAGGTTTTTTTTTTTGTTTTGTTTTTTTTAAAGGTCCTTTAATGAGCCTCAGGTGCACGGTGCGACTCCTGAGAGTCCCTCGCTTTGCCTTTTCCCTCTCGTGGACTCGTGATTTGCTTTCTGCTGTTTGCCTTTTTTTAGTTGTTTTTCGTTCTTAACTCCGTTTTGTGCTTTGACTTTTGCCGTTGAACTCGACAGAACGCAATCGGCCAAATCAAATTTTGTCATTTGTACTGCGTTAGAATTGTATTTTTATTTATTTATTTGTTTGTTTATTTGTGAGTTTATTATTTATTTGTCTTAAAGTGTTATATATATATATTCTGTCATCAAGCAGTATTTTCATCTAAGGAACTGTTCACATCTCGATTTTGCTTTACGTCAAGCGTATACATTTGAATACAGTAGAAACGTATTGCTCGACTTACTCAAAGACTATAATTGGGAAAATACAATTAAAAAGTGCATACTTTTGACTCTATTTGTCCCTGTTCACATATCTATATGTTTTTTTTACCACACTTTTCCTGCAAAAAAATTAAGTATAGAAACATGCGCCTTTTTTTCATTTTTTTTTTTCAATGAGGGATAGTTGGAAAGACATTACAATTCCATCCGTTAAACGTACAAAAGGTTTCATAAAGAAGATGATGAGATGTGAACAGCCCCTAAGACAGATATTCAAGGCATATCCACAGGCTTCCATCTCAGATACCCCCAGCTATTTCCAGAAAGGGGGAATTTCAAATCTACAACAGAAGAATTCGCAAGCATGTGAACTACCTGCAGATTTCTGTGGATTTTACGTGGATGTGGACGCTGCACATTCACTGAAATCCATGGGAAAATTCCGCAGTCTGAACATGCCCTTGCTATTACTAGTTAAAGGAGTACTAAGATTTAGATATTGATGGCCTCTCCTCAGGATAGGTCATCAGTATCCGATCGGTGAAGGCCCGACTCTTGGCACCCCTGCCGATCAGCTGTTTGAGAAGACTGTGGCATTCGGTGAGCGCTGCAGACTCTTCCTGGGTCAGTGATGTCACGTTTATCGGTCACAATACCAAGCACAGCCACTATCCAGTGTACGGCACTGTGCTTGGTGAGCTGTGAGGCGGCTGCGTCGCTCAATGGAGCACTGCAGTCTCTTCAAACAGCTGATCAGCAGAGGTGCCGAGAGTCAGACCCCCACCGAGGATAGGTCATCAATAATAAAAACTCAGAAAAACCCTTGTATTTATGTAGATATGAGCAGGCCAGGTTTTAATGGCCCTTGATTCAACTTTCGTGATGGCCGCCGTACTATCAGGGCGTCCTCACACGCAGCAGACTTTGCTGCAGAAATTTCTGTGCCTGACAATCCATTGCATTCATCTGAATGAGGCTTGCAGATATCCACGCTCTTCCTGCCAAAACAACTCCATTTCAGTCTCGGAAATTTCTGCAAAAAACAAAAAAATCTGCCGGGTGTGAAGTCACCCCTAAAAATAAAATAAATGTTAAAACAAATTTAAACAATTGAAAGAAACAAAACAAAACTCTTTTGTGTCTTATAGAAGAGTAACACGTTTGACATCTCCTGTCTTCACAGGTCAAACTACCTTTAAGCCAAATAGTGAATTGAAGCTGCAGATCCAGCCCTTTAACCCCCGCACTCGCCCTCGGAAATATTTCTCACGCTTAATTAGAAGGGATAGTTGGAGACGCGAGTTGTGTCTTAGCATTAGGACTTGTTGCATGTTCTTCTCGCCAACCCCTTTAACCCAGAAAACTATTCTGAGTTCCTGCAGTACATGCTGCACACAAGCCCTTAATATCTTCTTGTTCGGGGCAATGGATTAGCTGAAGTTGTCCCCTCCGGGTGATTGGGAGGCAGCATGCTCCCCCCTATTACTGCAGGGCCTGTAACACATTTCTTGGCTATGTGACACCAGCAGCCATAGTGAAATGTGCGATACCGATCAGCGCCTGTCCTTCATATTACATAGCAGTCGAGGGTAGTCACACACCTGTCAGCTAAAACTCCGACTTTTTAATAAGCTCAAACTTTTCACCTTTATTTCTTTTTCTAATTAGGAGGTCATCTTCAGGCGACGCTCAGCGAGTGCATTCCTTTCCCCAGTGTAGACCAGAAAGGTAGTGACATTGAGTATGGGGATCATGTACTGGTAATACAGGATAGGCCATCAATATGAGATTGGCGGGGGTCCAACTCGGCGCGGGGCTCTGATTACTGCCAATGCCCCCTTTTAGCTTTCAAGCACGGCGCCATCCATTGGATAGTGCCTGTGCTTGGTATTGCAGCTCAGGCCCGTTTACTTAAATGGGACTGAGCTGCACCTAGGTCATATGACCAATGAACGTGATGCCACACAGCCTAGAAAGAGGACGTGCACTCACCGGCTGATCGGCAGGGGTGCCGGGAGTCTTTGAGTCCTTCCGGGGGGAAAGCGCTTTACAAATGTTTCGTTGTCGTTGTTGAGTCGGACCCCCACCGATCTGATATTGTTTGTCGAAATGTATCGATAAATTGACAACTGGGTGTTACCAGTTGAGGGTGTGTCCCTGCAGTGTCTGGTGCTGTAAGCACTGATTAGATAATATCCTCAATAGCCACATGGTAACATACTGTTGTTAATTTGTTCACAAATTTCTAGTAGGGATAATACGAGGGCATCACAACATAGTGTTGTAGGAAAAGATGATCCAGAATGGTTATATCATGGGAATACATGTGTTTACTAAAACAAATAAAACAGGAGAACTGACAGGTCCTAAAGGGAGTCTGTCAGCAGTTTTGACCGTGCTAAACTTCTGACAGCACTAGGTAGGGACTGTACAGAGCAGAAAAAACAAACCTTTTGTAAAGCATTTATTATCAGGAGTAGTGAGAATAGAAAGTTTTATTCTGCCAGGTTCTGTTCTGAAGGTGGAGCTTAACTGAGTTCTCTTTGTTTAGAGTGGCCTCATAGCCCCTCCCCTCTTCTGTGAGTAGCAGCTGTAGTCATCTCCAGATTGGATGCTACAGCTTTGACTCAGCAGAGGGGAGGGGCTATGATGTATCTCAATACAGAGAGCACTGTCAGCAGTTTGGCATTGTCAAAACTGCTGACAGATGCAATTCAAGCTTGAGAAATGACAATTTTCTGTACCCTTTACCCATTTTTAACTTTTTTAGTAAAAGTCTTCTGGTACAGGAGATTGAAATGGGCAGTGCCATAGATGCCGAGCTGCTTCCTCCCTTCTCTGTCTGCTGACAGTCTAGCTGTGAACTCAGTTACGGGATGTGTAAGTTCAGAAACTTGAGGATTTGTAGCTAATAATACATTTTTCTTTTCTTACAGCAGAAAGGACAGAAGAACATTCTGCGGATCGGAATTCAGTCTCTGGCGTCGGTGCTGTGGGGCGACGATATCTGTACTCAGGAGCAGCCTCACAATCTCCACGGCTTGACTCGTTTTTTATATGCCCTCCGAGGTCTCTTGCGGTCCTCGCTGTCAGTGTGCGTCATCACAGTACCTACACATCTCATCCAGGTGAGGCAGCCATGCTTTTTACTTGTGGGGCTGGATTCCCCAGAAAGTCCAAGAACTGTTTTCTGAAAAACCAAATCTGGCACCAGTCACAGCAGCATAACATAGGCCACCGCCATGAGGTTGCGCATGCACGGTGTGCCACGTGTTGCATCAGTTGTATCATACAGCGTGCACCATTTACATCAATTTGTTGCAGTTTGCACCTAACTAAAGTTTTAGATTTTGCTTAGAAGTATCATGATTTTAACACTTGATCTCACAACCATGATGATCGCCTGAATTCAACTGTATCGCCGTCCTCAGGATGATGATACCGTTGAATACTGTGGTGGAGGCGCCAGTATTATGTGCTGCACTGTGGCATTTGGTTTAGCAGGTGTTGGCCCGCCTTTAGTCATTTTGAAGCCGCCTATAGTGTGGGGCCACTTTTATTGTTAATTTTTGCAGGGCCACTTTAAAGTGTAACTGTCATTCTTTTTTTTTTTTTTGTAATGTGTAGGGGCAGTAATAATGACCATTTTTTTAATACACTTCAATTACTGAAATCATACATTTCTATTAGAAAAATAGCTTTTAAAGGGAGTCTTTTACCTAAAATCACCATTATAGAACACTAACATCAGGATCTCCTTTACATTCCTCATATTATAATGTTACCTTTCATATTGCTGTCCATCGCCTATTTTCTCAGAAAAACGCTTTTATTCCATATGATAATTAGCTTCTGAAAGTGCCCAGGGGCGGCGTTCATGCGGGGACCGGTGCCCATGCCCCTTGGCGCTTTTCAAATCAAACACCCCCCCCTTCACCCATCTGGCCACCCTAGGTTCTTCTGATTACCTCCTCCTTTCAGTGAGAAATCCAGCGCCTGCGCCGTTCAACAGAATCTCCGAGTCTGCGCACAGCATTACCCATTATGGGCTGAGGCAACAGAGCGTTTAATGCGCATGTGCCGGGATCGGGATGTACGAGTCGGCGCATACGCATAAAAAAAATGGTTCCCCCCATCTATCAGCTGTAGTCCTTGTGCAAACTCAGCTAAAAGTGCTAAGTTTCCCTGCAGCGCCACCACAGGGACAACGGAGCATTGCATAATATCCATTGACCTCAATGGGCTGTCCATGAAATGCATGGATACGCCTGCCCACACAAACACATATATAGCAGCTCATGGCTTACTTCTGAGTGTCACTGTTCAAGTTTTTTAGCGCCCCTTTAAAGGGGCTGTCTCATCTCAGACAATGGGGGCATATCACTAGGATCGAGAACGGAGCACCGAAAGTGTTGCGCAGCCGCCCTCCATTCATTTTCTATGGGGCCGCCGAAAATAGCCGATCCCTAGCTTGGCTATTTCCGTCGGGCCCATAGAAATGAATGGGAGCGGTGGCCGGTCATGCGCTCCCACTCACTTCTGTAGGTGGCCAGACTGGAGTCCTCCAGCCACCACTTCGCAGGGCTCCGTTCCCAATACACGTGTGGATCCCAGCAGTTGGACCCGCACCTATAAGACAATGGGGGCATATCCTCATTGTCTAAGATGAGACAACCCCTTTAAGGAAACCCATCTCTTGCCCGAGGAGCTTACATCTGAGAGGTGCCTTTTAATATTCCCGTCAGTGTCTTTGTGATGTTTGACAATGGGCGCTCTTTGTTCTATCGATGTCTGTCTAAACCATGTCTGTCTGCATGTCCGCTTGATACGTCTGCCCACGCCGTCGTGTGTTTGACATACCGAGATGTTGTATTGTGTTTGATGGAATGAAAATCTGGTTTATTTGTCTGGGATTTGAGAGCGAGAGAAAAGGCTGAAAGCGCTTCTCTTTACCTCCGATCCTGCACAACGCGAGCGTTTTAGCCCTGACCTAGATAACCCTGCTGCCTGAGAGTGCTTTTCATAGCTAAGGCTGTCAATTACGCTGGAGTGTGTGCTAACATTTAGATCTGTTTCCACCATCAAATACACCAATCGCTGTTTTCTGCGGCTTACATTTAAGCTCTGCTTTCTTCCCATCCTATTCTACAAGATGCGAAAGTATTTACTGAAAATCACCATTGTTATTATTGTTTCTATTATGATGTACATATTATTTTTATTTTTATTAATAATAATAAATTATATGAAATAGAATATTAAAAGCGAACCTCTTGTAGTAAATACTTTTATTCCCCATGCAGTTACAGTTCTGCCTTTCTTCTGTTGTCCTTCCTGGAAGGGTTTGCCTTAAAGGGGTTATCCCTTAATTAATATTGATGACCTATCCAAAGAATAGGTCATCAGTATCAGATCAGCGGGAATCTGACACCCGGGACCCTCGCCAATCAGCTGTTAGAAGAAGTCGGACGCTCCGTGAGCCCCGTGGCTTCTTCCAAGGCCGTGTGATGTCACCGTACATCGGTCACATGGCTTGGTTGCAGCTCAGCCCAATAGAAGTGAATGGGACTGAGCTGCAATACCAAGCACGGCCTCTATACAATGTACGGCGCTGTACTTGGAGAGTTGCCAGTAGTTGACTGCGCTCCCCAGAGCTCAGGGCAGCGCGGCGGCTCCCTGAAACAGCTGATCGGCGGGGGTGCCGAGAGTCGGATCCCCGCTGATCTGATAATGATGACCTATCCTGAGGATAGGTCATCATTATTATTTGCTGAATATCGCCTTTAAAGGGATATTCCCATCTCAGACATTGATAAGACATTGCTTGAATATGCCAACAATGTCAGATAGGTGTAGGCCCCACCTCTGGGACTCACTCCTATCATAACTGGCCCCCGAAGTGCAGGAGAGCACACCACGCAAACGCCGCCACCCTCTGTTCACTGCTATGGCTCAGCTATTTCCAGCAGTCCCATTGCAGTGAATGGAAAGGGGACTGTGCCTGTGCAGTGCGCTCTCCATTCACCATTGGCTGAGCATGCTTGCTCGGGTACTTTCAATGCTCCAAGAAAAGTGAATGGGCGGCGTACCATGCATGCGCAGACACCTCTTCATTCACCGCAAAGGGACAGCTTTGAATTGTCATATTCTGACCATAACTTTTTTATATTTACATCTACGGAGCTGTGAGAAGGCCTTTTTGAGGTGCGATCTGTGGTTTCCAGTGATACCATTTTAGATTTAGATTGTGTATGCCTTTTTGATAACTTTTTATTACATTTTTTGGGGGAAGAGGAAGCAACAAAAAAAACTGTGAATTGGCTATTTTGATTTGTCGCTCACCGTACAGGATAAATACATTTATATTTTAATAGTTTGGGCGTTTTGGGACGCGGCGATACCTATGATCTTGTCCCATAGACTGCAGTGATTTATCATTGCAGCCTATGGAAGATTCAGTATGATAGGAGCTATCTCTGTGGTAGCCTCAGATCCTTTAGAGCTGTGATGTCTAACCTCCGGCACTCCAGCTGTGGTAAAACTACAACTCCCAAGATGCCTCCTTGCTTGGCTGTTCTCAGAACTCCACAGAAATGAATGGAGCATACTGGGAGTTGTAGTTTCACCACAGCTGGAGTGCCGGAGGTTAGCCATCACTGCGTAGAGAGACCGAGGCTACCGCTACCGCAGGGAAACGAACAGATCCCCTAATAACTGCTCCCCCGAACACTGCGCAGGGGAGCCGTTAGGGCCCGGTTGCTCAGGGCTCCCAGACAAAGCTGCCTCAGAAGCTATGGTCACAACTGACCATGGCGTCTGAGAGGTTAAATGTCTGTGATTAGCGTTAACGCCCATCAAATAGAGTAGACCTGTGTGTCTGCTGTTTAAAACCACAGAAACTTGCAGCTATGTTGCCCGCTGTGGAGAGAGACATCTCTAATTGTTTTCTATATGAGAGACAGAGACAGTCACCCTTTCTGTCCTGGAAACTTTGGGAAGAAAATAAAAAACTAAAGGTACAGAGTATGAACTGAAGATAAAGATGTAATTCTTTGTTTTCCCTGTGGTGGCAGTGTAATGATATTGAACACTTGTTGCCAAAGTCCTCCACAGATCACGACTGATCTCTGTGATCCTAGTATCGGAACCTCATATAATCGCCTTATCATCTAAGGATTGTTCTAACAAAAAGGGGTCGTACAAAGCTGACAACCCCTTTTCAAAAAATCCTGTTTTTTTATCGCACAGAAGCCATGTCTTTGCCTACCTTAAAGGAGTTATCCCAAAATCAATGCAAAAAATTTCAATCAGACATATAGTACAGGAAATCTCTTTCTAACCAAACTAGAACCGACCCTGTACCTCACATGGGTCCAGAGATCTCCCCATTCATTGCTCCAATTGTTCTGCTCAAGTGGTGTGTCCTTTCTTAGAGGGTCTGGCCTTTCTGCTGCAGCTCTCTCCCTGTCACAGCTCAGGCAGGGTGTCCTCTCTGCTGCAGCTTTCTCACAGCTATCAGCAGCATATACAGCTGGTGGCAGTTGAGAGAAGGAACTGAGCGTGTGCATCCACCTCAGCAAAGGTGGACAGAGAAATTAAGAAAATAACAAACAGCAGGTGGCGCTATACAGATACATTTTATACAATAACTCAGACACCATACTAAATTTTTAATTACATCCAATTACAAAACTATTCAGATCCAGGGATTGCTTTGAAAAATGTAAAGCATTTTTCATGGGACAACTCCTTTAAATCCTTTCCTTTACTCCGTGTAAATGTAGGGTGTTTTTTGCTAGACTGCCTAGCCTAGTTGCATTATTTAGATGAAAAATGGGGTCTAACATTCAGTACTGTACTCAGTATACAAGCTGTGTGTTCATATGTCTGTACTGTATCTTCACACATTTATTTTTATACATTTATGTTGCGTTTTTTTATTTTTGCATCCTGCAAATATACAATCTGTAGCCCCCGTATACTTTTCTGTCCAGTGAATCATTTATTTTCCATTTGTCTTTTGGTTAACCGTTGGAACAATTCGGGGTGGTTAAGGTGTCACTCCCCATCTCTCCTCTAATGGAGAGTGGATTTCTGCACCCTACACGGAGAAGACGACAGTGGTTAAATTTTTATTAACCTCCGGAAGAGCATTGCTAGTGAGTAGAATGCCATTAGGAAGCCAGAGGAGCGATGGTCTCTGTGTAGCCTGCATTACCGTGTTCCCAGAGCCCTGCTGTGTGCTTGTTCTGCTTTCCTAGAAGCCTGTTAAAGAACCTCTGAGAGCATGTGTAGAGCCCTGGATGTTAATAGATAATTGGGGAAGATGGCAGGATGGGGAGGACAGGCGAACATGTGGTCTCAGGCTCCGGCACTCCACTCCACGGACCTCTAGGTTGGAATAACAGCAGATGCTCACTTTGCTTAACCCCTTCGCTCCCTGGAAGGGGCCAACATCACGTTGCTTTGCACATCTTGCTTGTCTCTCGTTTTGCCTGAGGGCTTAGACAACCTACTTTCGGAACTGGGCTGTTAGATCTGCAGTGCACACGTACACAGCTGCTGCAGCTAGAAACCTACACAGTTCTATCCATGAGCATGGAGATGTGGGTGTATTTGGGAACGTGCATTTTAAGGAAATGTATGCATTATTCATCAACTGTGTACATGCGTGTGGTAAACAGTAAAAGTCATAGCATATTGACGGAGACAAGTCGGAGTTCCATACATATGGCTTAAGGCTATGTTCACATCTGCGCTCGCATTTCCATGTTGCTTTTCCTCTATAGGTACAGAAAAATGGGAAAAGGATAGCAGTGCAGGATCCGTCACATAACAGAAACCCTATTGAGTGCGATGGGTTCTGTTGGGTTTTTGCTATAGTGTCCATCATTCTGTGCTATTTTTCCACCTCTTTTGATGGAATCTGGAAGGTTCTAGTGGGACCTTAAACACATATATGATCCCATGATACATGTATATGTGTGAAGGCCTGCTGGTAATCAGCGTGCATGTTGGTACCTGCATCCCTGGATCTAATGGAGGCTGGTATGGCACCAAACAGGGTTACTAAGCAAGGTGGATCCAGCATGCATGCTGGGCCTGCACTCCCTGGATTTTATGTGGCTGTCATGGATTTAGCATTAGAACCACGCATTGAGGCAGCCTTGGCGCGGCGAGTGGCTTATTACCTTTTGATCAAAATGTACACTGACGTCTCACTTTTCCAGCATATTTGCAGGGCAGAGTGCTGGTTGCAGAGTGCTGTTGCATTTTTTCTGTGTTTTTAATCTGACCTGAAAGCAAAGGATAACACCTTCTTGCCCACAAAGCCCAACGTGAAAACCCTGCCTGTGGCAATAGGGCATGGGAGCGTACCCCCTTTACTAAACTGCTGGACCATCCTTAAAAGCCTCTTTGGTCGTCCGGTGAGATAACCCTACTGAGCATGTGTGTCCACCTTAGCAAGGTGGACAGAGAAGTAAATTAGCAAACAGCAGGTGGCTCCATACAGATACATGTTATCTAGTAGAGTGGACTAGATAACAGTCAACAGGACATGTAGGGTATGGTATATTAAAAGGGTTTTCCGAGATTTAAATAGTGATTGTAGTGGTCCGACACCCGGGACCCCACCGATCAGCTGCTTGAGAAGGAAGCGGTGCTCATCAAACACAGCACCGTACATTGTATAGTGGCCGTGCTTGGTATTGTAGCTCAGCCCCATTCACTTCTGTGGGACTGAGCTGCACCTAGGCCATGTAACTGATGAACTTGGCCTAGGTAAAGCTGTGAGAAGGCTGCGGCGCTGCTGTGAGCCTCACTGCCTTCTCGAACAGCTGATTGGCGGTGGTTTGACACCCGGATACCAGAGGATAGGTCATCAGTATTTAAGTCTCCGAAAACCCCTTTAATACTACAATGTCCTTGAACTTGACATTACTGATAGGAGGATTGTGAACATCAGCTTGAAGAAGGTGGACAACTATTTTGTGATGAACCATCAAATTTAGGAAGACAGTGCTCCAAAAATACAAAGTCTTGAGTTTTCTTCTTGTGTTAAATTGTCAAAAAGTCTGATTAGACTTTATTTTTTTACAATGCTGCATGACAACCGAATGGCCATTTATAGCTCCCAGCTTGAAGAAGGTGGACATCTACTTGGGGATGAACCCTCAAAATTAGGAAGATACACAAAAATACACAGTCTTGAGTTTTCTTCTTCTGTAAAGTTGTCAGATTTTTTTTCTAACACTACCTGACAGCCAATTGGCCCTTGCAGCTCCCAATTTTATTGGCATCGGAGATGCCCCGATGGCAAATAGGAAATGGATCACTATATAACTGCCCATGTATGTTATTTAGACGTTAGGAACTCTTGTCCTTTATCTCTCTTTTGATTTGTTTCTTTTACTTTTATGACTGAAGTTTTAAAAACGGCTTCAGCAACCTGTCACATCTGAGCGACAGCAGCCGACTGAAGAGTCGCAGACTTGACTTTAAACTTATACTAACCCATAGCCTTTACTGACGCTGATATGTTGTAAAACCAGCTGGAATGAGTGTTTGGGAATAGTGTGAAATAGACTTTTGAAGGTGTTGTAACGTAGAGGTCATGCTTGTTTTCTGGGCCATATTTCTCATGATAGCCATGTTAGATTTTGATTGTCAGTAATTACTTTCATAATGTTACCATTTACACAGACCATCTTGGACTGGAAGTTACCCAGATGTAAGCTCCCCATGGAACTGAAAGCCACAATATCCTTTCTACAACTTTGGCTATCCTATCTTTCATGGGCTTGGGGCTTTCACAATTATATGGTTTTTAATGTGTTAGGAGATGGTTTTCTCTTGACTTTCCCCAGGACACAACATGGTGTCCACCATTTTTGGGTATTTTATGGATTTTCTGAAAGCGTGGCCTAAGTTGTAGGTTTCCTTAGGAGTTCAGTGAAGTATATGGGCATAACTGGAAGAAAGGGAACATCAGCACGTGGCGGTTTGGCCTGACTGGGGTCTGTGCAACGGAGGCATATTGCCGTGAGCTGTTCTTTTTTGTGTTTACCACAAGAATATGGACTTAGTCAGGCCATTATTCTGTTATGGTTGACAAGTCAGGCCATTCTTCTCTTCTCTTATGTTCTATGGAGGCTTCATTATGAGGGGTTTCCAGTTTAAAAACAATCGGTGGCAGCGGGCTCAGAGTGACTTAATAACTTAAAGGGCATCTGTCAGCAGATTTGTACCTATGACACTGGCTGTCCTCTTACATGGGCACTTGGCAACTGAAGGCATCTGTGTTGGTTCCATGTTCATATGTGACCGCATTGCTGAGAACAGTAAAGTTTTAATATATTGAAATTAGCCTCTAGGAGCAACTGGGGCGTTGGCGTTACACCTACAGGTTTCCTGATAGTTCGATATTGATTGGCCTAACCTTAGGATGAGGTCATCAATATCTTATAAACGGGGGGGACACTTGGCCCCAATGATCAGCTATTTGAAGAGTCACGGAGTGCCAGGCCTCATCCTAGGCCAGTCATGTCTTGTTCATTGATCACATGACCTATTTGCAACTCAGTCCCAAGTAAATGGACCTGCAATACCAAGCACAGGCACTATACATTGTAGAGCGCTGTGCTTGGTATACTATAAGGAGGCTGCAGCACTCACCGGAGCTCTGCCGGGTCTTCAAACTGCCGATCAGCTGCGGTGCCTCCTACTTGTTTGGTAGGACTTTACACGTGAGAGCTGCTGTACTGTTCCTGATTGACATGGAGGTGTTCGAGCATGAATATTTTTGAGTTAACATATTAGTTGCACTGCGGTTAATTTTTTGGTTTCTGACCCAGCAGAGAAAGTTTTCTTCGAGAATGGACATGGGAGGATGTGGATGTAAGGGGTAGTTTTCCTTTTTGATCGCTTTGAATAAGGCTTGTATTTGCTTAGTAGTCCATGGTTAGAATTAGCAGGTTGACAAGCTGTGCTTCAAATAAAATCAAGTCTAATGCATATCATAAAAAGTAATAAAGATAACATTAAGTGCCAGCTATCATTTAGAGGCCACAGTATTATGAATTACAGCCCATCATGCTGATAATCGTACTACTGCATGCGAACGCCATAGGTCACACTCTACCAGTTCTTCCAGCAGAAACAGCTGAGCAGAAGAACATTTAAAGGGCCCTTGGCAAAAGAAAAAAAAAAGTATGAGTAATAGGATATATGGGACAGGGAGTGCCCAACTGAGACAGCTCATGTAAGAAACAAGGGTCAATTCAGCCATATTGAACTGTAAAGTTGATTTTTATATCCAAAAATATTATATATATTTTTTTTACATTATTGGGGTGTAAAAATAGTTAAACAAAAACATTAATACACTGTTCTTATTACAATGGTTGAGTAACATTTTAGGGAGTCTTTCACCATCTGCACAGTGTCCGTCCCAGCAGTTACACCCTCTATGTAGGAGACCAAAGCGTCTATCCAAGCTATGTACAGACAGGCCCTTTCTATGTCAAAAATAGTAAGCACGGAGGTACGTTTCTGCAAAATCGCATGTCATATGAGTGCTCCTCTGATACTGCTGTATACATCACTGCTTTACCAGCATCTGTATACCTCTCCTTCATCAATGCATCAAAAACACAATGGGGCAAAGTCGATAAGTCATAGATATAGGGGCCGTGCATCCTGCACCAGGACAACTTTTTCCCATATGCTCCTTCAGGCCATTTGATGTCTTGTCAAGGTTCTCTAGTTTGGAATCTCCCATCAGCCACTGCAAACTGCATCTTCCCAACGGGTGGCAATGGCACAACCCAATAAACTGGAGACGATTTATGCTTACTAAAGCAGTCGTCGTCCTGATAGGTTAGTATAGGTGATAAATAATTTGTTACTGGGACGCCACCACTGGAGCCTTCACTGATACTAAAGTGGAAGTCTTGAGTCCCCTCTTCCATCCCCAGTGAGTGTCAATTGGGCCATTTCCTTCCGCCCTGCTGATGTCAGCTGCAGGAGCAGAAGGATAGATCCAGAGATATATGAGATCTAGATAGATAACATATCTTACCTGAACAGGGAATTTTAAGCTGTTTGTGTCTGTAGAGGAAATTTGATCATTATTGAAGCCCTGTAATTACGGCAGCATAGGCAAGGATTGCAGGTAATATGTCTGAGAACGGGGGCAGGAGCATGGTAACAGGATTCTAGGATCATTTATTGGTCCATAGCTTCACTTTATTTGTAATAGGGCAGCCAATAATAATAGGGTAATAAGAATAAAAATAACCTGTTTGTGAAGGGGAGATCTGGATGAAGCTTTGCATGGTCATGGTCACTTCTTTGTGTTGAGTGTGTCATTTTCCTCTAATATTTAGTTTTATATGTTTTTTTAGGACCATTTTATTTTGATATGAGAATGTTTCTGCCCTCTTTATGTGAGTTCACGTGATTGTGGATCGAGGTCTCCCTGTAAAGTACAGGCCACGTTGTACACACTACAGACCGTGTGCATCAGGCTTGCTACCAAGGGTATTAGTCAGCAGTACATACCCAGGGAAATTAATATAGTAATGAAAACTCCAGATGAATCAGCCTCGCCACAATCTTCCCCTTGGGAGACTAATGAGGTTGAGTTTTAATGTGTTATTTTCATTATTCCATTTGAAATGTTTAAATATTCATTTCTTAAAATATTAATGGCTGGGTGCCTCAGAAATCACTAAAGTGAATACACATTCAAGTACGTTTTAGTGTAAGGAAACTTGTTTCTTCTTCACCATCCATTTTTGGCTGCAGCTTTTTATTGACTGGATGTTGTGTTGTGTCTCATCTTTTTTTGGGGGCTGGATAGATAGGAGAAGGTTAATTGTTATGCACCTGTGCTAATATCTATCTATCTACAGGTAGGTCCATATATATTTGGACAGAGACAACATTTTTCAAATTTTTGTTCTGTCCATTACCACAATGGATTTTAAACAAAACAATTCATGCGGTTGAAAGTTCAGGCTTTCAGCTTCAGGGCTTATGCACACAGCCGTATGTATTTTGCGGTCCGCAAAAAAAACGGATGACATTCGTGTGCATTCCGTATTTTGCGGAACGGAACAGCTGGCCCTTCATAGAACAGTACTATCCTTGCAGAAAATAATAGGACATGTTCTATTTTTTGGCGGAACGGAAATATGGACATACGGAAACAGAATGCACACGGAGTAACTTCCGTATTTTTTAACGGACCCATTGAAGTAAATAGTTCCGCATACGGTCCGCAAAAAAAAAAATGAATGGACACGGAAAGAAAATACGTTCTTGTGCATGAGCCCCTAATTCAGTGGGTTTAACAAAATGATTGCATAAAAATGTGAGGAACTAAAGCATTTTTTAAACTCAATCCCTTGATTTCAGGGGCTTAAAAGTAATTGGACAAATTAAATAATTGTAAATAAAATGTTAATTTCTAGTACTTGGTTGAAAACCCTTTGTTGGCAATGACTGCCTTAAAGAGGACCTTTCACTGGTCCACAGTTTATTAGGCAAAGCCATGTACATGGAGAGCGGCACCCAGGGATGTCCCTGCACTTACTATGTATCCCTGGGTGCCGCTCCGTTCGTCCTCTGTAGCCCCCGGTTACGGCGCTCGTGCTTCTCCAATTTTGCCTGGGGAGGAGACTCCTTCTTTTGCCCTGGGCGTCTCCTTCTCCCAGGGCTGGAGCGCTGGCCAATCGCAGTGCTGAGCTCATATTCGCTGAGACGCCCAGGGCAAAAGATGAAGTCTCCGCCCCAGGCAAAATTGGAGAAGCACAAGCGCCGGTACTGGGGGCTACAGAGGACGAATGGAGCGGCACCCAGGGATACAAGTAAGTGCAGGGACATCCCTGGGTGCCGCTTTCCATGTACATAGCTTTGCCTAATAAACTGTGGACCAGTAAAGGTCCTCTCTAAGTCTTGAACTCATGGACATCACCAGACGCTGTGTTTCCTACTTTAATACTCGGCCCGGCCTTTACTGCCGCGGTTTAATGATCAGCCAGGCCTTTACTGCCGCGATTTTCAGTTGTTGTTTGTTTGTGGCCTTTCTGTCTGAAGTTTAGTCTGTAACAAGTAAAATGCTCTATTGGGTTCAGATCCGGGGACTAACTCAGCCATTCAAGAATATTCTATTTCTTGGCTTTAAAAAAACTCCTGGGTTGCTTTGGCTTTATGTTTTGGGTCATTGTCCGTCTGTATTATGAAACGCCGACCAATCAGTTTGGCTGAATTTGAGCGCACAGTATGTCTGAAAACCCCAGAACTCATCCGGCTGCTTCTGTCCTGTGTCACATCATCAATAAACACTAGGGACCCGGTGCCACCGGCAGCCATGCATGCCCAAGCCATCACACTGCCTCCGCTGTGTCTTACAGATGATGTGGTAGTTTTGGATCAGGAGCTGTACCATGCCTTCACCATACTTCTTTCTTTCCATCAATCTTGTAGAGGTTGATCTTGGTTTCATTTGTCCAAAGAATTTTCTTCCAGAAGTGAGCTGGTTTTTTAAGATGTTTTTTTAGCAAAGTCCAATCTAGCCTTCTTATTCTTGAGGCCTATGAGTGGCTTGCACCGTGCAGTGAACCCTCTGTAGTTAGTTTCATGCAGTCTTCTCTTTATGGTAAATTTGGGTATTGATACGCCGATATCCTGGAGAGTGTTGGTCACTTGGCCGGCTGTTGTGAAGGGGTTTCTCTCCACCATGGTAATTATTCTGCGATCATCCACCACTGTTGTCTTCCGTGGGCGTCCAGGTCTTTTAGCACTGTTGAGGTCACCAGTGTTTTCTTTCTCAGGATGTACTTTCCCACTCCTAATAGTGTAGAAATTTCTCGGATGGGTTTTTCTGTTTTCGCAGATGAAGGGTGGCTTGTTTCATCGGCATGGAAAGCTCCTTTGACCGCATGTTTACTTCTCAGCAAAATCTTTAAAATGGAAGCACCGCACCTCAAATCAACTCCAGGCCTTTTATGTGCTTAATTGGGAATGAAATAATGAAGGGATTGCCCACTCCTGCCCATGAAACAGTCTTTCAGTCAATTGTCCAATTACTTTTGGTCTACTTCAAAACAGGATGCCCCATGTAAGGGAGCTGAAACTCCAAAACCTTTCATCCAATTCTAATGTGGATACCCTCGAATGAAAGCTAAAAGTCTGGACTTCATGTCCATGCCTTTATATAACTATAACTTGAATATGTTTTAGTAAACCGGTAATAACAAAATTTGTGTCAGTGTCTAAATATATATATGGACCTAACTGTATTTATCTATCTGTCTCCTATCTATCTATCTATCTATCTCAAATCTTATCTATCAATTTCTGATATCAAGTCATACCTTTGTAACTCTTTAGGATTTTCTGTTTGTAGCTGTGACATTGTATGTATAATTTCTTTCAGATAAGTGCATTTTCTATTATTTTGGTCTATATCAATATGTCATACTTAAGAGCTTTGCCAGAAACCATCTAAAGAAGCAGTGTTTTTCCTGTGGGCTCCAGAAATGAATTATTTTGGGACAGTGACACGTTCTTACCGCACTGGATCGACCTCAGCATTGTTTTCTAGTAGATACAGATACCAGTAATCTTATTAGCAAGAAAAGTTTTAGTTCTAAAACATTTATACTTATTATTCGTACTACTTTTGGCCGTTTTGCATATATATAAACTGATCTGCATTCAGATTCATATTTTTTGCAGCTTTATTTTGTAAAATTAAATTTTTTATCATTTTTTTAGTAATTTTATTGCTGTATGAACTTGAATATTCTTTGTCGACGCATGTAGTTCCTTTAAATAAAACACATACTGTACATTAAACAGACTGGGATAAATTAGATATTTCTATTTTTTTTATTAAGAGGGGGGGATGAGATTGCGGTTCCGTGTCCCAACACAGTATGTAGACAGAGTCATCTGTTCAGACATATGGATTGTTTGGCTACTGGACTGTATTCACTGCATTAATACTCCATGTCCAGGAGTGGACACAACTGTTCAGTAAACTGATGAGTAGAGACCCTGTTTGGAAGCTGGATAATGAAGATAGCTGTTTGGGGTGGGGGTGATTTTTATTTTTTTTTGCAAATGCAGAAGAAAATCTAACAATCATAACTACAAATATGGTAATAAAAAAATGTAAAAATATTTATATATAATAAATATATAATATTTTAGAATTTCTAAAAATTCTATTTGAAATAAAAAGGATTGTCATGTGAAAACGTTTACATTTTAATTTTTTTTTTTTACACTTTTTTAACCTGCATAGATGTGTGATGTTGATTTTTTAAAGCTTTTAAGGTGTCATTTAGAGGTTTTCCTAAGGTGAGTGTCACGGTTACATCAGAAGCATTACATTGCAGGTACTGTATTTACCAGGTTATTGCATTAAAGGAAAATAAAAATAGATTAGTGCTGTAACACTGGCGGCCATAGACCAGTGATGGGAAAATGAAGCTCTTAGCCACGAGAAATAACACTTAGAATGAATATTTCATTCCACTGACAAATCGTACGCCGCGGCTGAAAGCTTCCTAAGAGTTGTTAGTGCCACAATTGACCTACAAGTTTAATAGCTCACTTGGAGAAGCAAGTGCAAGTTCAGCACAGAACAGTCTCCGCTAGGAAGTCTACAGAGATTAAAATCAGCAAAGCAAATGGTAGAGTAGGGTTCCCGGGATGGGGGCCTTCTGGAAGGTTGGGAGCTGGTGCGGGTCTTCAGCCAGAATTCAGATGAAAACAGTGGGGAAAGAGAGACTGCCCTCATGTTCTGGCTGATTCTGGTCACCAGCCAATGTTACACAACAGCTCCTCTGAATTGTGCGCTCAAAGGAGAACAATAGTCGTCATCTCTGTACAGAAACCTTTTCATCGTTGGTCAAGTGTCTGTCATATTTCCCAGATATTTGTTATTTTCTTGGGGGGGTTTGGGTTTGGAATTTAAAGTGTCTAAAGTGGCATCAATCTAAATGAAAGAATGGTTTTATTACATATATATTACAAAACTTACAATATATAGTTACAATACTTTATAATTTACTAGTAGAAGGACTCAGCTTCGCATGGGTATATTTCATCTATTTCATTTAATGTTTGTGTGTGTTGTTAAAATATATCGACAGTATCCCCCATAACAGTGACCTCTACAGCACCCCGCCCCTTTAACTGTGAACTCCACAGTCCCCCACCCCTTAACACTGACCCCCAAACAGTGCTCCGCCACTTTAAAATGGGACCTCCACAGCAGCCCATCCCCTTAACTTTGACCTTCACAGCAGGCAGCCCCTTTAACAGAGAATTTCACAGCACCCCACTCTCTTGACAGTGACTTCCTCTGGGGCTCGCCGCCTTAACAGTGACCTCCACAGTACCCCGCTGCCTTAACAGTAACCTCCCTGCTGCCTTAACAGTGACCTCCACCATAGCTGCCCCTTTAATAGTGGCCCTTGTCCCCTAACAGTGACCTCCACAGTGTCCGCCCCTTTAACAATGACCTCTACAGCGTTCTACCCCTTTAATAGAAACATCCACAGTGAACGCCTCTTTAACAGTGACCTCAACAGTGCGCGCCCCTTTAACAGTGACCTCCACAGCGCCCTGTCCCTGTAATGCAAGGGCAACACGACGACGTGTCGCGTGACATTTTGTCTCAACAATTTTTATAATGATAGGCTATGGTGGCGCAGTGCGACATGTGACATACTGCAACACGACAGTCGCAAAAAATCCATCCAAGATGGATTTTTCTGCAACTGTCGCGTCGCAGTATGTCACATGTCGCAGTGCAACACCATAGACTATTATTATAACAATTGTCTCGCGACATTGGTGCGACATCAATGTCACGTGACACATGTAGCAGTGTAGTTGTGCCCTATGTGTCTTGCAACTTATTGTCGTCGTGTAGCCCTAGCCTAAAGCTGACCTACGGCAGTGAAGAAAAATGGCTGGATTGTTATGGAAACCTGGAGTTAAACTCTGTGTATGTGGAGACTAAGGGCCTGCGAGCTTCTAGTAGCTGATAAGGGACATGTGACCGTGTGTATGGCAGTTGGGATATGATGAGAAAGACTTGCTGGCTTGTATTGGCTAATGCAGATCATTTGGGAATATCTCCGGAACGGTACGTCCTAGAGAGCTGTAACACCCACAAGATTTCTTTCCAGGTAGCAAGGGATGTGTATACCAAGTTTCATTGAAATTGATGGTTGCGTTTTTGAGTGATCGTGGCGTGGAACATACACACATACGTCCTTCTGTATATGTATATATATATATATATATATATATAAATAAAGATAGATAGAAGAAGAGAGATATATTCTAAATATTATTTAAAAATATTATCGATATTTTATATTATTTACTTTATATATAGTATTTATTAATTTCTTTCAAGAAATGCTTTAGTGCTTCAAATTTATCCCTAAAGGGGTTGTCTCATCTCAGACAATGGGGGCATATCGTTAGAATATTCCCACATTGTCTCAAAAGTGTGGATCCCAGCGGTGGGGTCGCACCTATCAGAACGTAGAACGAGAATGGAGCTCCGAAAGTATGCTCAGCCGCCCTCCATTCATTTCTATAGGGCCATCGAAAATAGGCAAGCACCCATAGAAGTGAATGGGAGCGGTGGCCGGTCATGCGCCGTACACTCCCATTCACTTCTATCGGGAGAGCGCTTGGTGGTGGGCGGACCAGAGTCCTCCAGCCACCACTTTGCAGGGCTCCGTTCTCGATATAGGTGCGGGTCCCAGCGGTGGGACCCTGTAAGACAATTGGGGCATATCCTAGCGATATGCGCCCATTGTCTAAGATGAGACAACCCCTTTAAAGGAAAGAAGTCTTCATTTTATCTTAGAACATTAGTTAATCTGTTAAACTTTTAGATGACCTCTTTAAAAGGAATCTGTCCAGCATTAACAGTGGAGCGGAGGAGGATTTCACAGGTAAGTAGTTTTTGTTTTATGTTACAAACATTAATTTGTTAAATTCTTGGACAACCTCTTTAAAAAGAATCTGTCACCAGCGAATACTCTATCAAACTGTCTGCATAGACACATAGCTGTGGTTCACCTGATTAAAACACCATTTTGTCTTTTGTTATTCCGAGGCTCCATTCCTGAGTTATGGCAGTATTTCTTAGTATGCAAATTAGGCCCTTGGTGCAATGAGGGCGTCACCCTTGCTTTTGTTGCACCGAAGCTCCGCTCCTTTCTGTTGTCAGCCTCTCCCTGGCTGCTTTGTTTGACAGGACTAGGCAGTAGCAAAGCAGCAAGGGAGTGGCTGACTACAGAAATGGGTGGAGCTTGGGTACAACAAGAGCAAGGGTGACACCCTAATTGCACCAAAGGCCTAATTTGCATATTAAGAAAAAGTATTATAACTCAGGAACAGAACCTCAGATCTGCAAAAGAAAAACTGTGTTTTAATCAGGTGAACCACAGCTACGTCTCTATGCAAACAGTCGGATAGGGAAAAACGGATGTCTATGAACCCAGCCTTGCACTAGAACTTGCTACATCCTCTATCTGCTGATTATTTTTAAATACATTTTTATAGAAGCCACACTCATTTTTTAGGATAGAACCTTTGTGTATATTATTTTATTATTGAGTTGTTTGACTACTTGTATGCGCTTTGCTCACGAGCTGCCTCTAGTGGTGGTTGCAGGCATCCAGAATGTAATCATTTAGCCTTATGTCTGTGAAGGGAATTGAAACCATGAACAAATTGAATTTAATTGCTGTAACCATATAATGAAATGAATCGGCAAAAAATGGCATGACTATTTCCATTATCAGTGTTTCCACTTATTATGTAGCATCATCTATTTAGTTTTGAATATTATAATGGTAGCGTAGTGCAGGCAACACAGTTTAAGAATAAAGGGATTCCCCGGATTCTGATATTAGTACCATAGTACATAAGGCCAAAAAAAGACATCTGTCCATCCAGTTCGGCCTGTTTCCTACAAGTTGATCCAGAGGAAGGCAAAAAAAACCTGTGAGGAAGAAGCCAATTTTCCCCACTTAAGGGAAGTAAAAAATTCCTTCCCGACTCCATTCAGGCAATCAGAAGTACTCCCTGGATCAACGACCCCTCTCTAGTAACTATAGTGTAATATTATTACGCTCCAGAAATACATCCAGGCCCCTCTTGAATTCCTTTATTGTACTCACCATCACCACCTCCTCAGGCAGAGAGTTCCATAGTATCACTGCTCTTACCGTGAAGAATCCTCTTCTATGTTTGTGTACAAACCTTCTTCCCTCCAGACACAGAGGATGTCCCCTCGTCACAGTCACAGTCCTGGGGATAAATAGATGATGGGACAGATCTCTGGACTGACCCTGATATATTTATACATAGTTATCAGATCTCCCCTCAGTCGTCTTTTTTCTAAAGTAAATAACCGTAATTTTGATAATCGTTATCAGATCTCCCCTCAGTCGTCTTTTTTCTAAAGTAAATAACCGTAATTTTGATAATCTTTCAGGGTACTGTAGTTGCCCCATTCCAGTTATTACCTTAGTTGCCCTCCTCTGAACCCATATTGATGGCCTATCCTCAGGATAGATCATAAGAATCTTATCAATGAGGGTCCAACTCACGTCCCCCCCCCCAATCCAATCAGAATCGTGAAGAGGCCGCGGTGCTCTGTGAGCAATTTGGCCTCTTCTTAGGTCACGAAACCTATAAACATGACATCACATGTCCTAAGAGGAGGCGCATCTCAGTCCCATTGAAGTGAATGGGGCTGAGATGCAGAACCAAGTGCAGCCACTAGTGAGTGGACGGCGATTTTCTTAGTAAGCTGTGAGGAGGCCAAGGGACTCACCAGCAGTCCGGTGAACGTCACAGCTTCAAACAGCTCATCAGCTAGGATGCCAGGAGTAGGACCCCCTGATCTCTTGTTGATGACCTATCCTGAGGCTGTCAATATGAAAATCCTGTAAACCCCTTTAAAGCCAGCCCAGAAGTCAGCTGTTCCTGGCAGGGTCTACTGCCTGGCCCCGAGCCTTCAGCTGTTTTTGACACCGGAAGCTCCATTATACATTTCTCTTGTAAGTGGCTGCTGCAGAGATATTGTAGTATAACATGTCGGGCAGGTTCTCCAGACCAAGAGCTGCGCCATCATGGGCTCTCCTTTTTGGCTCATAAAGAATTGTCCATAGCGGAGGACCCACCCCTATGTCATTTTTAAACTTTTTCTTTTAAGTCCTACATTTCAAAATAATCCACCAATCACCTATCTAATCTAGGAAAATCCAACGGCACACTGTTTCATGAATAAAATGCTAGAACTACTGTGGCACATAAGCAGAATGTTAAGGGGGTGTAACTCCACGTACCAGTTCAGTGGTCTGGAAAGATTGCTGAGTACTCCTTTGGTCACTAACATGCCTGCCAGTTGTGGAAGACTAGAATGCTAAGACCAAGATAATGGGATAAAAAATTCACAACGGGGTCATTATTTTTTGGTTCTTAGCATTTCCAAACTCTAAATCTGTAAAAAGCCATTGCTTGTTGGCGTCCAGCAAGGAGGTGGTAGTGGTCACATTCACTCGAGGTCTTCAAGCTTCATGGGTAGGGAGAAATTTGACGGCCTACAAGGAAACCTGAAAGAATGTCTTGGTCGTCACAAAATTTTCACTTAATTTTTTGGAAAAAGTAAGAATTTTGCAAGCACAATGGGGCTGATATTTGGTGGTGAGGTATTCCGAATGATTTGCGATATAGATTTCACATATGATACTCCCCTCGATTTAAGAAACGTACATGGAGATGATGTCCTCACCAGCAGAGGGAGCAGTGATCTCTTCTGTCGAGTCTCCATCACTTTCCCACCTGCATGAACTCTTTTTCCCATCCAGTCTCCCATCTGGCCCCCGGATTGCCAGCTTGCATTTGATGACAAGCTATAATTTTGCACTCAATATGGGATTAGTCTAAGCTGATTTTAAACTTTAGTATCTTTTAACCTGCCACTTTATTGTAGACATCAGCTGGATGCTCAGTTTGATATTTGGGTACTAGCAATTATTTGTGCTGGAGACAAACTTGCTTCCAAAATCATTAAACTGAAACAACTAATTTATCTGGGGAACTTTTAGCTTACGTAATGTATTTTTCAGCCGATTTAAACCTATTCTCGCTGTGTTATCCGTAATACATGATCCTCCTGTGTTTTGTAAACCAGAGTTGCTATTTTGTGCACTATTATATTGATATGATACTATTATTGGTGTGGCTTAGATGCATCTACAGTTTACGTCTTCGTCCAATCTCTTCTCATTGGGTGCGTTTACACAGATAGCAATACAGCAACTTAGCTGTAATTGCGGTGTGTAAATGGTTAATCATTATGTATAACAGTCACTATTATCACGTAAATGATGATCCCAGGGAAGAACCCATACAAGACCTTCCCAGTCATGAGTTATTATAATAGAGTATGAGCTTTATATATTAATAGCATGGTTCCGTTCTAGTCACACTGCCAGAAGTATTGCTGTGTTCATATCTGTGTCTGAGGGTCCCTCAACGACTACGTCAAAATGACGGACACCTTGGTGTAACCCTGTGGTCCCCATTATAAATCAGGGGCTTCTTTGGTATCGACACCCTACCATGTTTTCTGTTGTAAATGGAAACCATGACGCCGATGTGAACAGAGCTTAAAGGAGTTGACCAGTTTACCATCACTTACCCCTTTAAAGTATGTTTACATAATAAGAGCTCGACACCCCCTTTACATCTACCTCTATATCTCCTATATATCAAGTTACCTATATCTGTCTTATTAAGATAGTTTATCTTCA
The DNA here is from genome assembly GCA_033119425.1 of Bufotes viridis. Taxonomy (NCBI): domain Eukaryota; kingdom Metazoa; phylum Chordata; class Amphibia; order Anura; family Bufonidae; genus Bufotes; species Bufotes viridis. The sequence continues at coordinate 23,338,026 of CM065598.1, read as the reverse complement.
TTTGGGTTGTCTGGTTTCAGTAAGAAACTGGACAACACTGGGAAACAGGCTGCAGTGGAGACATGAGTTGTACTTTAAGGGATTATCCAACATTATACCAGACCTCACAGAGTGGCCGACCCCCGCTGGTGATCCTTACCTGCAATCAGTGCGGCCTCTTTCTTTTTTTTTTTAAAGCAAAGACCCATTTTTTCCTAGAATATTTTTCTAAACTTGAATACATCAGTAGCCAAAGGCTATAAAGATTCTGTTTTTGGCCTGTTTTTTTATATTCTAAAGCTGGTCCTCTATCGCTCCGATGGACGGCGCTTCATCTTCCTGGTTTGCTAATATACCAATAGCTAGCCGCAGAGGAGACCTGCTTCCCTTGCATCAAATGACAATCATGACCCAAGGGGAGCAGGTCACGGCTGCGGCCAGCTCTGGCTGCAGCGGTCATGTGCACCCTACCTGTCAACAGGATGTTGATACCAGAGAGATAAAGAGCAGCCAGGGAGCTAAAGAGACCCAAAACCAGTGTCGAGGATCAGTTAAGTATGATCACCACCACGGGTCAGCCACTCTGTGAGGTCTGATATAAAGTTGGATATCCCCACTCTAGCTCTCCTAGCGAGGCTTTGCTTACTTAGCTGAAACGGTGATGTTACGTCAATAACACATGACCCCTTCAGCCAGTCACTGGCTGGTCCTGCACTGCTGAGGGCAATGATTGGTTGCAGCAGTAATGTGTTGACCTGATATGATGCTCCATCACCTTCATCAGCTATTTTTTTAATAAACAGTTTTTATTAGAAGTTCCTCCATGCAGACCGCTGTTCTTTATTTCCTGCTGTTCAAGCTACTTGTTAAACGTGTATCTTCCGGCATCCTTGAAGGTCCGACCGGCATAAGAGCGCAGCAGCATAGCATGTCTCCTGCTCAGGAGCTACTTCACTTCACTTGTGTCTAGCTTGCACAACTCCATTTGTTAAGGTACAAATCTACCTACACCTCGTTATTCAGTTTAAGGGTATTACACTAGGGAGCGCCCCTCCTACTTTTCTTATGTACAGATCCATGTGTCACCTTTGTCACAGACTGTCGTCATACAGTCATCTCCATATGTTCTTTTTACTGTCATGTAAATTCTGAATGTAAATTAGCAACATACAGGTAACAGGTAAAAGTTAGTTTGACTTGTCGTATCAGACTACAGCAGGTTTGTTTGTAGTCTGTAACCATGAAGACACAGACAGCTTAAAGGGAATCTGTCACCATTGCTCTTGTTGCACCCAAGCTGCACTCCTTTCTGTGACCAGCCTATCCCTCTCTGCTTTGCCACTGCTTGGCCCTGTCAGTCAAAGCAGCTCTGGCGGCACCGCGCTGTGTCCTGACTGTGTACAGCGTCAGGACGTAGTGAGTGTAGGCGCACACTATAACCTGATGCTGTGTGCTATCTGTTCACAGTGCAGTGCTGCAGGTAGAGCTTGCTGGATCTCCTGAGTGGTGGCAACGTCCGGAGCAATAGAGGTAAGTTCTTCTATTTATTTTGTGTCTGAAGATTGGGGGTCTGATCTGAGGCCTAATGAGGATTGGGGGTCTGATATGAGGTCTGATGAAGATTGAGGGTCTGATCTGAGGCCTAATGAGGATTGGGAGTCTGATATGAGGTCTGATGAAGATTGAGGGTCTGATCTGAGGCCTAATGAGGATTGGGGGTCTGATATGAGGTCTGATAAAACATTTTTTTTCTTATTTTCCTCCACTAAAACCTAGTTGAGTCTTATGGTCAGGTGCTTCTTAAAGAGCAAAAAATAGGGTATATTTTTTCTATTTTTGTTTCTTTTCTTTAGTTTTATTTTTTCATTGTAGAAATAAAAGCAACAGGGGATATACCCTACCAATTTACATCAAGGATATATAGATTCATACTCCTTTTACTGACATTTTTAATGTCAATTTTGTGCAAATGTTACCTCTCTTTTTCCTTTATATTTCTGAATAACCCCTTTAAATATTCTGCCTATTTTATCGCAGCACTTTCTGTTGATCAGTGTGCACGATTTATTGATGTCCATTTTCTTTTCTTCACATTTGTATGGTCGATATAGCGTTTTTAGATCTGTATAGTCCATACAGCAAGTTTCTGGCTTCTATCAAAATCCAGCACAAAATCATTTCTCACTTCAACTGGATGATTGTGAAGTTTCGTCATAATGTTACAGTCGCAGAAGAGGAGGAAGCGTGTGCATTAAAAGCCTCACAGTTACAAGATGTGAGATCCCCCACACCCCCAGCACATGGGTGATGTGACAGGATTGTTGTAGCGTTGTCATTTTCTCTTCAGCCACTGCTAATTTGTAACGTTTCTGCCATCGTTACACAATACCGTGTGCCGATTGTAGACCTTTTGTCTCAGTCTGTGCCAGATCTGGTAGTGTTCAGGTCGAAGGCAGGCGCCTGTACTATTCTTTTACATCCAATAATAGAAAACAAAAACTATCTTGGAATGTTGTAACACCTTTCTTTAGTCAGGTTCAGACTCATTAGCTAATGTATGCACGCCCACTCAACACGCCTGACGTTGATGGCCCTTATAACATCTGACTGGCAGATCACATCAAGAGAAAGGAGCTTTAGAAAAGTAAAACCAAGGAAATAGGTGATTGTTGGCATATCTCTAGACTCAGTCACATAAGTCTTGACTTTTTAGAAGACTGAATCTTAAAAAAAAACTCTTGGTATTTAATCAAATCAATTGGTCTCTTCCAAAGCTGACCATAGAGTTAAGATCGGCCATAGATGTGGGAAGAAATTGTGCATAGGCACAACGTAAAGCTGGCCATTGATGTAGGATAAACATTTCCATTGACTTTCTTTTGTAAAAGGCCATAGACATAAGATAAAACTGGACATGGACACAGGACAAAACTGTCCTTAGACGTAAGATGAAATTGACCCTAGAGGTAGGACAAAACTATCCATAGAATTAGGATGAAACTGGCCAGAAACATCGGTTAAAACTGACCCGAGACGTATGACAAAACTCTCTATAGACTTAGGCCGGAACTAGCCATTAGATGTAAGATGAAATTGGCCAAAGACATACAGTGTATTCAGAAAGTCTTCAGGCCCCTTCACTTTTTTCACATTTTGTTATGTGCCTTGTGCTAAAATAAACAAAATGTTCAAAATGTTCCTCATCATTCTGCACTCAGTAACCCATAATTAGAAAGTGAAAACAGAATGTTAAAAATCTTTGCTAATTTATTAAAATGGAAAAGTATCCAGACCCATTACTCAGGACTTTATTTGACCTTTGGCATCGATTACAGCCCCCAGTCTTCTTGGGTATGATGCCGCAAGGTTTACACACCTGAATTTGGAGATTTTCTGCCATTCTTCTCAACAGATCTTCTCAAGCTATGTCTGGTTGGATGGGGACCGTCAGTGGACAGTCGTTTTTGGGTCTCTCCAGTGATCTTCCATTGGGTTCAAGTCAGGACATGGCTGGGCCACTCATGAACATTCACAGAGTTATCCCTAAGCCACTCCTATGTTGTCTTGGCATTTGGTTCCTAGTCACCATTTTTACCAAGGCCCTTTTCTTCCTGATTACCTTGGTGGGATGGCCAGCTCTAGGTAGAGTCCTAGTTGTTCCAAACTTCTTCCATTTAAGAACTATAGAGGCATCTGTGCTCTTGGGAACTTCCAGTGCAGCAGATTTAGTTTTTTTTTGTCCTTTTCCAGATCTATGCCTCTACTCAATCCTGTCTCTGAGCTCTACAGGCAGTTCTTTCCTCCTCATGCCTTGTTATTTGCTCTGATATGCATTGTAAGCTGTGAAATGTAATATAGAGAGGTCTGTGTCTTTCTAAATTACATCCAATCAACTGAATTTACCACAGGTCACTCCAATCAAGGTGTAGAAACATCTCAAAGATCATGAGAAATGGGAGGTCACCAGAACTAAACTTCAAGTGTCATAGCAAAGGGTCTGAATACTGGTGCTGGTTTGAAAAATGTAGAATATGTTTTGTGAAACAGCCCCTTTGTTTGTAAAATTTATTCTAGGCCTTGTACATTTTTAAATGATTTTTTTTACATTAACAATATTTTGCAGTATCAGAGAGTGAATAAAGTTAAAAGACTAATTTTTAGATTTTATTTTTGTTTTATTTCATTTTAGTTTACCAGTTGCATACCTTGAGGAGAGGACCTTAATGAAATCTCTGAAAGTCATGGGGCTAAGATGAAAGTTTTAGGGAAACAGGCAAAGGGCCACTTGGGGGGTCATTTATTAAGACCGGCGTTTTAGGCACCGGTATTAATTACCTAATGCACTGGCGGTGGATCTGCCAAGGTTATGAACAGGCGACGGCCTCTACATAACTTCAGCTCATCCACCGCCAGTCAGATTGTAAGCCATATTCCATGCTGGTTTAAATTTAGACCATTTTCTATGCCTAAAACAGGTGTAGAAAAGGATAAATCAGATGGCGCTCCCACACCATGTCCCCTTTTTTAGACCTGGTGTGAGCAGGGAAAAGTCACAGATTGCGGCACAAATAACTTTTATGCTGCAATCTATAACAGACAAGCCAGAAAACTGGCGTATATCTGAAAAAAAATGACCCCCTTGGTGTTTACCTTTCAGAAATGTGACCAGCACGCAGGGGCAGTATAACATGTGTAACATGCATCCATTATGTGTAAGTTACTTTGTATGGAAATGCCAGAACCGTATCTTTAGCAGGCTATGCTCAGAAGATATCCCACTGACATCAACATTAGGCGAGACATCTTCCTCCTTTCAGACCCCCTCAGTGTTACTGGCACCACCAGGATGTAATTATTCCCCGCTGAAGGAGAAATAGGAAGGACTAGTTAATGGTAGAGATTTCAAAAATGCTGGAAGATCTCATTCTGCAATAATGAGTGATTCAGAGTTCTAGAATTGTCTAACTTAATTAACATTTTCCCCTGTTGGGGTCCTTTGTTGGTCGAAATTTTGAAATTTAAAGTGATGTTCCATCTCCAGCAGTTTTTTTTTGTTTTTTGTTACCTTTTTTTTTTTTTACAAAGTATTGTTGTTTTCTTAGTTTTATTAAAATCCTGGGAAAGTGGATACCGGTAGTAAAGAAGGGCAAGGTAAAGAGAGAGAGGAGTGATAAATGGGATGGCAAGTTGTGGGCCGTGATGTTATGTTGGGGGGGGGGAATAGTCCCAAAGAGCCTGGCATGGTCAGAAAAGGGGTCGTTGAATCTGTTCAATGTTATCACTCCCAGCACTGGGGCCCGAGGTCTATACTGCACCCTGAATTGATAGGTAGTTCTCTACACCATGCAGTTGCAAAAATAAGGCCTTATAGACACGGCCCTTGTTGGCCAGTGCCCATATTGCGGCCCCCAAACAGTGGGTCCAAAAATTATGGGCACTGGCCGTTTGTGCACCACATCATGGATGCAGACCCATTCGCTTAAATGCATGCACTACTTTTTTGTGGTTCGCGTCCACATACGGCAGGCACAGGCCAACAACAGCTGTGGGCATGAGAGCTAAAGGTTAATGGGACTGTATTTAAGAAGTCGGGATGAAGGAAAATTGGTAAGGAGGGGGCGAAGAAAGAGAAGAGATGTAAACCTAGGTGTAGGTCATGCATGCTATGGGAGAAAGGGGGTGCACGCGCAAATAAAAAGAATATATAATGTATCATTTAGATACCATTCTGTATACTCTGCATTAACCCTACTGCTCAAAAACAGGCAGACATCCCCGTAGAATGAGACGATACCGTGTCCTTTAAAAGCCATCTTGGCCAGGTGCTGCCATAAATACCAGTCCCTCAAATCGTGGGAGATATTAAAAGTCCCTGCAACCTTCCTGCTGCAGCCGCGTGTTGCCTAATGATAGCAAAGACAAGTGTTTTTTTCTATTTCCAAATTAAACCGATGGTCTGAAAAGCAGTTTTTATGTGCAATTAATAAAAATCTATAAATTATTAATCCCGAAGAAACACATCAATAATGGATTGGGAGCTGTAAGCACACATCAGGGACTGGGAAGCAATTTTAGCAATAAGTGCCTGTCTGCCTTGCTTGCCTAGCACCCTGGCTAAGCAGCAGGTCCCAGCTCCCAACATTTTTATCTGTAGAGTGCCAGATGATTTTTCCACTCTGGCCTGAAATCTGTGTAATTGCCAGGAACTCAGCAATGAGATAGCTATTTCATAACTTTAAGGCCTCATGCACACAACCACGTTCGATTCAATGGGTCTGCAAAAAATGTGGACAGCACAGATATCATCTGTGTGCTGTCCGCATCCATTTGGGCATTCTGCAAATTATAGAACATGTCCTATTCCTGTAGACAAGAATAGTCATTTCTAGTATTAAATCACTGAGTGCACAGGGCCGATATCCATATTTAGAGGATCCGTGGTTTGCGGTCAGCAAAACCCATACAGTTGTGTGCCTAAGGCTATCTGACCATTCCACCCCTTTAAAATGTATTCTAAAATGAAAATAAAAACTTTGTAGGGGTCATTCGTCCTCTAGATATTAATAATCTATCCGTCGGATTGGTCATCAATATCAGATTGGTGGGCACCCCCATGATCTACCAATTTCATCAGCCGGCGGAACCGGAAACTAGTGGACGGAGCCAGTAGCAGACAGCTCCATACACTGCGTAGTGGCCGTGCTGGGGTATTGCAGCTGAGCTCCTATTCACTGTATGATTTTTGGCACCTGCTAAGAACAGACACACCATACAGCAGCACATAAATTTCCTATATCTCCACAGTACAGAGCTATAGTGACCGTGCAGATATATTTTTCATCTGCACTTAATGTTCCTATGACGGTGTTCTTCATCTAGATTTCACATGTTTGCATATATCTTTTCAGCATGCCACATTACATGTCATTTTTGCCTTTTTACATCTACTGTTTAGCATATTTTCCATGATTTTTTTTTATATATGTATATGGTTTTGCCCTCTTTTACGTTGCATTTTGACATAAAGATTCCACTGAAACCACTGGATTATAGGCACCTATGTTGTTATAATGACTTCTAGTGCATTACATGTTAAGGGCCATTAAAAGCCGTGTTTTTTGTTGTTTGCTTTTTGTTATTTTTGGAGTCATTCTGTACATTTGGAGAGTAAGAGTCTCTCTCGCTCTTTTTCATGCCCTGGATTCCACTTGCACACGAGGCGGCAGATTGCTTGTTGTTTTATAGTCTAGATTTATTTCTGGCTATTTCTCTGCTCATTGATAAGACACGGATTTATCCCACAAACACTAATTACGTCCTCCTCACTGTGTACTTTGTTTTGCTTGTTTTACAGAATAAAGCAATTATTGCACGTGTGAGAAACTTGTCAGATACGGTAGTTGGCCTTGAATCATTTATCGGCTCAGAGAGGGAATCCAATCCATTATACAAAGACTATCATGGTGAGTTCAATTGTCCACAGACCTGTTGAGCGGCGGAGAAGCTTCTGTGGACTACGGTAATTCTAACTTCATGGCCCTTTTTCATTTTCTATGGCGGGTGTCTGGGGTATCCTTGGACAGAGGCAAATGTCAGAATCGAAATCCTAAACGTGATTCAAGCACCAAGTAAAGTCAATGTACTAGAGACAGAACTTATCCTAGTAGGAATGAAGGCGTGGAGAATTGGAGAGCATCTCTTGCTTTGTTGGCTGTAGACCAAAAAGTCATAGTAGCACTGAACAGCAGTTCTACATTTCTGTGAGTCTTCAGATCTTAGCTCGTCACCACCAGTCCAAAGTTGCTGTCTACCCTAGAGCTCAGACTGGCCAAAGACGCTCAGATACGAGTACGTCAGCTGATGCTTTGTCTTTGGTTCTGATAGTTGACAATAGTGGAGGAAAGTCTATTCCTTTAGCTAAAAAATTTATTTGACAAGCTTCAAATTTTTTCTTGTTCATTTTCACTACTATGGTAGCATTTCATACCAATCTGGTTAGTGGAACTGAGTTTAGATTTAAGCAAAAAATATTCAAACCGGTACAATCCTGGCCACGAACACTAGATAGACGGTGGTTGACCAGCAGTTGGACAAGCAATCAAATGGTAAACGGTTGTTTTACAGATGTGGCCATACACATTTTAGTCCATATTGGCCTGTATGGTTGTCCAGATTGGCCACACATGTTCATTAAAACCGGGGCAGTGGACGAAAGATCTACTAAATTTCAAGCACAGTCAACTTCTATTCAGATGATGGTGGTCTGTGATCACTCGGCTAAAACTTTACCTGACAAACAATCATTTTGGTTGAAATCGTCTATTTTCATTAACTTTAAATTAAGGCTGAGTTCACACTTCAGTTATTTGATCAGTTATTTCCATCAGCTATTGTGAGCCAAAATCAGGTGTGGGTCAAAAACACAGAACAGGTGCAGATCTTTCCAATATACCTTACTGATCAAATAACTCGGCCTAATAGTGTGAACTCGGCCTAATATGTATGGCCACCTTAAGTCTTTGTACCCATGTCCAACGCTAAGCCAAAGCCTACCTACACACGAGTTGGCTTTCAGACAAATATTTAATTGGTTGACCACTGTCTCCAGCTTATCTAACATGACCAATACTTCTTTCCTTCAACATCTGCCATTGATGGACTGTAAAAGTTCAGAAACACAAATGCAAGACAGTTCCTTTAAAAGCTTTTATTGAAGTAGAAGACTCACTACGTTTTAGAATCAGCTGATTAATTCCTCAGTCATCACACTGGTCCAGTTCCAAAATGCGTTGGACCCTACACTTCAGTAGGACTTTAAAAAAATCTAGCATAGCCTAATAGAGGTTTCTTCCACGTATGGGCAGCACCAAGGAACAGTTCTTAGTTTCTGGTCTTTTGACCCCAGACATCAGATGACACAGGACCAACTCCAGGCTGGGGCTCGCTTGTAACTGTATGCCACATAGGATGCAGGGTTGCCAACCGTCCAGAAAATTCAGTACAGTCCGTAAAAATAGGTGTGTCCATGATTTTTTTGAGGCTAGTGGTAATTTACTAGATTCATTTGGTGGTACAGCTCACAGTAAATACTGGTAACTAGTTTATATCAGTGTTATGAGCTGTAAACCTGTATAACCTATAATCTTTATAATTAATTATGATTTTCTAATTTGTCCGTAAATTTTTTTAGCTGTCTGTAATTTTGGCATAAGTTGTCCAGAAAAAAGAAAAATTCTGGTTGGCAACTCTGATGGGATGATGACACCCCTAGGCTAGCATAATCAGTGATTAGTTACCGTATTTTTCACCCTATAAGACACACTTTTTTCCCCTTTTGGGGGAAAAATAGCACTGCGTCTTGTGGGGTGAATGCTACAATTTCCACTGATACACCGCCGCCGCGCTGCTACACAGCGCGGCCGGTGTGTGTATCAACAGGGAGGTAGGAGGGGCTGGGGGCCGGCATCTTGTTTTGTAATGGCAGTGGGGCCCGATGCAGTCACTGTATTCTATTACACCACACCCCGCAATATATAGGCAATGTTAAACTGTAGAATCCTCTCCAATTCAGGCTGTAGTACTTACTACAAACTTCCATAGCAGTCAGGAGGCCGGGCGAGCGGATGGGAGGCGGCAGCGTAACTCACTACGTCACGCTCCTGCTCCTCCCACTTTATGAATGAAGCAGGCAGCGTGACGTAGTGAGGTACACTGCCGCCTCCCGCCCGCCTGGCCTCCTGCCTACTATGGAAGTTAGTAGTAAGTACTACAGCCTGGATTGGAGAGGAATTCTACAGTTTAACACTGCCTATATGATTACTAAAGTGAGCGGGGCCCGGTGTAATAGATTACAGTGACTGCACCGGGCCCCACTGCCATTACAAAACAAAATGCCGACCCCCACCCCCTGTATTGGGGGTCATTCACTACACAGGGACACTGTTATGGGGGGATCTGTGGCTGACACATAGCATAAGATGCTATGTGTCATCCACAGATCCCCCCATAGCAGTGTCATGTCATCCCCAGATGCCCCCATAACAGTGCCATCCCCAGATGCCCCCATAACAGTGCCATCCACAGATAAAAAATATTTTTCTTCTTATTTTCCTCCTCAAAAACCTAGGCGCGTCTTATAGGGTGAAAAATACGGTATTTTTTACTACCCTCATATTGTTATCAAGGAGACACCCTGTGTGCACCATTGTGCATCTTTTTTTAGCACTTCGCTTCAGCAGAATATAGGTGGCACTTTTGACAGGCTTTAATCTCTGCTTCTGATGATCAAGATGTTCCCCACAGCCTCACTGCTCAATTTATTCACAGAATACAGGCTGCCATAAACATCTGCACCTTTTTTATCCGCTGCTTTGTATCTTCTGCTGACAGTACCTGTATGAGAACCGGGAGGGAGGAGATCTGATTTCCTTGCCACTGGCCGTCCCTTTTTTCCCAAATTGTCATCTCCTCCCTGTGAGAAGACCAGGTTGCAATATTTTAAGGATGATACAGTGCAAATTTGCTCCAGTGTGAAACCATGTCAAAGGCAAACATCAACCTTAAATCGGGCCGGGTAAAATTAGTCTCAAATCTAATAAACGACAACATTTGGGGTGGATGATTTTGAGCTATTATTGGGGTGTCAATTGATGACGCTTGCTGGTGCCTAGACAACTACAGGCACCATGAATGGATTTCTCCTATAATTACCAAATAGGTTTCTAGAATAAATCTTGTCTACTTTTCCTGCTTGTTAATCTTTAGAGATGCGCCCCTTCCCTTAAGTAAAGTGCATTAAAGCACCAAAAAGGGAACACGGAATTTCCTTGCATGTTGTCAAGTCAGATTAGCAAGGCACGTCTCAAGCAGATGTACATCTCAATAGGCAGGCTTTGGGGAATTCATAGGCTGAGGAGGCTTGGCAGTCATCTGACCAGCCAGTCGAAGTTGTCATGAAATCAATAGTTTTAAACTGGGAATCTCTGTAGTCAGAGATTGGGGGAAGCATTTAATATAGCTGCTGATGCTCAATTATTTATAGGGTTACTAAAAGAAAAATTACAGAGAGATTCTAGCCGAGGAGGGTAAAAGACAACGGATGTTAGGTGCCTGGTCTCCTGCTGCTATGTGCTCTTCACCGACTATACTGATCAAGAATAGAAATAAATTAAAGGGGTTGTGCAAGAATGGGATTGGTAAGCGCCCCCCCACACACTCGGCTGGACCTGTAATGGAAAGATTACTAACCTGCTTCCCGGCGCTGGCTCCCCGCTCCTTCTCCTCCCGGCCTACGATGCTCCGCTGGGGCTCCTTTGATGTCCATCTCCGACTAGACATAACCGCAGCCAAGCACAGGCCGCGACGGAGACTGGATTCCCTTACATCATGACAAATGGTCACATAACGCAAGGGGATCCGGTCTCCGCCATGGCCAATGATTGGCTGCGGCGATGTCAAACAGGATGTTGACATTGAGGAGTCCAGTGGAGCATTGCCAGCCTGAAGGAGGAGTAGCGGGGAGCCAGTGCCGGGAAGCAGGTAAGTAATGTTCTCTTTACAGGTCCAGCCAAGTGCGGGAGGGGCTGGCATTCTTGCACAACCCCTTTAAGGTTACCATCAATTAATTCTAATAATAACAAAAAACCCACTTATCCCTTACAATGGAGTTATCTTTTCGCATTATGCACACTTGCTACAGTACTACTTGAAACTGTGATTGGAACAGCAAAAAAATTTCTTTTTTAGAATTTATAAAAAAAAAAAAATTATGTTAAAATGTTCAAGTGGACATCATCATGGGAACATATTATTTAAAGGGGTTCTCCGGGACTGTTAAGATTGATGGGCTCCTTAGGACTATCCATCCTTCTCAGATCGGTGGGGTCAAGCTCTCAGCAGCCCTGCCAGTTGACTAAAGGGGCTGTGGTGCTTTAGCGAGTGCCATGTCCCTTCATTGTTTACTAGTCCCATCTCCATACTTTTCGTAGTGGATGTGCTTGGTATTACAGCTCATAGCTCAGTCACGTCCAACTTTTGACAGAGATGCCAGGTGTGTCTCCCCCTCTGATCTAATATTGATGGCCTATCCTCAGGACAGGCCATCAGCTTTCTAGTGCTAGAGAACCTCTTTAAATTTGTTTATTGTAAACTTTTTAAGTTTTAGTGGCTTTTTTGTGCATATTACAATTATCACATAGGCCACTAGAGCACACGCAATAGGCCGACATTTCATGTTTTGTGCAGCTTACTTTCCAGCTTTGCTGTGTAGACTTGGATAGGGGCAACAGAGTAATGTCATTATCATTTATTGCAGGTCCACTTCATATTTGTCTAGCAGATCATCCATTTTTTCCTTCATGTTCTCAAACCCCCGATCAGAATTGTCTCTGGTCGTAAGGCAACTGGCTGTAGCAAGAGCCCTCTCCCACTAGTGCAAAATGTAGGAATTAATCACCCCCATTGCATTTTTCAAATATTAAATTAGCTGGCTCTAGAGGACAAACCCTGTCTATATGCCCTATTAGGGTTTATGAACATCAGAGTGGAGGGGCTCACTCATGCCCCCTCTAAGAACAAGAATGGAGAACCATTTTGGCAGTCCAGGGCCACCCATGTATTACATGGAGATCAAGTGATGCCACACTATAATAGCTGGCCAGACATGAATATCATTTGTGATAATGGCTATTTGTTAGTGCCCCCTTTAACCACATCAATCACAGTTGTGAAACTCTAAATTTTTCAAACCAGCACCTGGACCTGAATACTATTGTAATTGCATGTAATTAAAAATCAAAAATTAGCATAGCCAATGAGCCATTTAATAAAATGTATCTGTATAGCGCCACCTGCTGTTTGTTCTTTTCCTTATTTTTTTTGTCCGTCTCACTTAGCTGGTCGCACGCGCTCAGTTTAAATCGAAGCGAAGGGGTTAAGCAAAGTGAGCATCTGCTGTTATTCCAACCTAGAGGTCCGTGGAGTGGAGTGCCGGAGCCTGAGACCACATGTTCGCCTGTCCTCCCCATCCTGCCATCTTCCCCAATTATCTATTAACATCCAGGGCTCTACACATGCTCTCAGAGGTTCTTTAACAGGCTTCTAGGAAAGCAGAACAAGCACACAGCAGGGCTCTGGGAACACGGTAATGCAGGCTACACAGAGACCATCGCTCCTCTGGCTTCCTAATGGCATTCTACTCACTAGCAATGCTCTTCCGGAGGTTAATAAAATTTAACCACTGTCGCCTTCTCCGGTAGGTGTAGAAATCCACTCTCCATTAGAGGAGAGATGGGGAGTGACACCTTAACCACCCCGAATTGTTCCAACGGTTAACCAAAAGACAAATGGAAAATAAATGATTCACTTGGACAGAAAAGTATACTGGGGCTACAGATTGTATATTTGCAGGATGCAAAAATAAAAAACGCAACATAAATGTATAAAAATAAATGTGTGAAGATACAGTACAGACATATGAACACACAGCTTGTATACTGAGTACAGTACTGAATGTTAGACCCCATTTTTCATCTAAATAATGCAACTAGGCTAGGCAGTCTAGCAAAAAACACCCTACATTTACACAGAGTAAAGGAAAGGATTTAAAGGAGTTGTCCCATGAAAAATGCTTTACATTTTTCAAAGCAATCCCTGGATCTGAATAGTTTTGTAATTGGATGTAATTAAAAATTTTGTATGGTCTCTGAGTTATTGTATAAAATGTATCTGTATAGCGCCACCTGCTGTTTGTTATTTTCTTAATTTCTCTGTCCACCTTTGCTGAGGTGGATGCACACGCTCAGTTCCTTCTCTCAACTGCCACCAGCTGTATATGCTGCTGATAGCTGTGAGAAAGCTGCAGCAGAGAGGACACCCTGCCTGAGCTGTGACAGGGAGAGAGCTGCAGCAGAAAGGCCAGACCCTCTAAGAAAGGACACACCACTTGAGCAGAACAATTGGAGCAATGAATGGGGAGATCTCTGGACCCATGTGAGGTACAGGGCTGGTTCTAGCTTTGTTAGGAAGGTATTGTCATGTATTATATGATGTCTGATTTTTATTTTTTACATTAATCATGGCATAGCATTTGAGAGTGTTGCCAACCTGGCCTCCATAAAAAAAATCGCGCCTTATTTATTATAAATTGGAATAAATGGAAATGTAATGTCTATCAGATTTTTTCATTTTTTATTTGCGTGCTATATTTTAAAGCATTTTATTTATCAGCTGTGTTTTCTCTTATACTGTCCCTTAATACATTTGCATAACCTGTGCCGCGTCCTCTTTAATATTTTCTGCTTGCCCTGTAAAATGAATTCATATTGCTTCTCCTGTGACAGATATATGGCCGCTCTCCAGGAATGTTTTTTTTTTTTTTTGTGGTCTACTGAGCTTTTATTCCCCAAACAAAATACAATATGTCTACCAACCATTCATTTTTTTGGTGTAATGTGAAAGCTGAAGATATTTGACTCTTTGCCAGTTTCCAGATCTGGCAATCCCAGTCCAGTTGTGTAAAAATAAAGGCAAGAGTTGGATGAATGGGGAGGGGGAAGAAAAGATAAAGGTGGGATTTCAAAGATGTATTTATCGCCAGCAACCTCCTAAAACTTTCCTCCCTTTCTATCCACCTGAATGTGGTGACAGTCCAGCATGTGTCCGTTCTGCTGCTGCGTACAGCACGGCTATCTCTGTGAATGGGGCGGCAGCGGGCATGCTCGACCGTCACCCCATTCAAACGCCTCCTTACGGTGGTCATACAGTTAGCAGAGACGGGGGACTCAGGGGCCCCCTTGTAGTGATCTAGTGGTGGTCTCAGTAATAGGGCCCTCCATGAGCAAACATTTCTAACCTGTCCTATAGATATTTGATAAAATGTTTGCTTCTGAAGCCTTTGTCGCGAATCAGTCATACTTAAAGAGATTGTCTCACTGCAGCAGATGAGATTTATCCTGTAGAGAAAGTTAATACAAGGCACTAACTAATGTATTGTGATTGTCCATATTGCCTCCTTTGCTGGCTGGATTCATTTTTCCATCACTTTATACACTGCTCGTTTCGATAGTTACGACCACCCTGCAATCTAGAAGCTGTGGTCGTGCTTGCACACTATAGGAAGAAGGCTACTTCCACACTAGCGTTTTTACAGGATCCGGCAGGGTACAGCAAAAACGCTTCCGTTACTGATAAATGCAACCATCTGCATCCGTTATGGACGGATCCAGTTGTATTATCTTTAACATAGCCAAGACGGATCCGTCATGAACACCATTGAAAGTCAATGGTCCTAATCCCAGGACGTAAAGCAAACCGCAGCATGCTGTGGTTTGCTTTCCGGTATGAGAACGGAACGGAATGCATTCTGGTGACTCCGTTCTGTTTAGTCACGTTTTGTCCCCATTGACAATGAATGGGGACAAAACGGAAGCGTTTTTTTTCCGGTATTGAGACCCTATGACGGATCTCAATACCGGAAATATTAACGCTAGTGTGAAAGTAGCCTAAGGTCCCCTTCATCAAGTTGTAGTGTAAACAGTATACATGTGGGTTTTAAAACCTAAAAAATAACGCCAAAAAAACGCTTCAGATCACTGCCTATCACAGCTCAGGGGACATGTCCTTTCTGCTGCAGCTCTCCCTGTAACTATCACAGCTTCAAACAAGATACAGCTGGTGGCAGTTGAAGCATGGAACTGAGCATGTGCGACCAACTCAGAGAGCAAAGAAATAAGGAAAAGAACATGCAGCAGATGGCACTATACAGATAGATTTTACTGGCTATACTAAATTTTGGATTAAATGCAATTTCAAAAGTATTCAGAGCCAGGAGTAAAATAGAATGTAATGTTTTTTTGTGGGACAACCCCTTTAAAGGGGTTTTCTGCGATTTTGAAACTGATAGGTAATCAGTGGTGGTGTGACACCTAGGACCCACCGCCAAACAGCTATTTAAAAAGGCACTGACGCTCCTGTGAGCGCTGCAGCCTTCTCCGTTTTTACCAAGCACAGCGCCGTACATTGTATAGCGCCTGTGCTTTGTATCGCAGCTCAGCCTCATTCACTTCAATACCAAGCACAGCTGCTATACAATGTACGGCGCTGTTCTTGGTAAGCACGGAGAAGGCGGTAGCACTCACAGAAGCGCCGATGCCTTCTCAAACAGCTGATTGGCGGGGGTCCTGGGTGACGGAGCCCCTACCGATCAGATACTGATAACCTATCCTGAAAGTCCCGGAAAACCTCTTTAAGGACATAAGGGGTCATTTATTAAGATCTGCATTTTATATTATCTTTAATATTCTTTTTTTTTATATAGTTACATTACCCTTATTAAAAAAATTTTTTTACATTTTTCTGTAAATTCCCACTAGGCGGTTTCACATAACTTTTGATTGTTATGCAAGTGCCCGCAGCCTGCCCCCTGAAATTGACGATTCATACTCACCTTCTCCACTCCGCTCCTATCCTCCTCACTGTCACCGCTGTCTCCTTCTTCCGGTCCCCGCATTGTTTACAACCAGTGCGGCATGGGTACAGTCCCACTCACCGCTGCAGCCAATGACTGGCTTCAGCAGTGACATGCTGCTTGTGGCCACATCAATCCTGAAGCCCGTCTTCGGCTGGAGCGGTGCATGTGACCACACACACGTACTGCCGGATGTGAACATTGTGGGGACGGGAAGATGTAGAAAAGAGATGCAGCGAGAAGGAGCGGAACGGTGTGGAGAAGGTAAGTGCGGGGATTTGCTTAAAAATCAATATTACCCAGAGAGTCCTAAGTCAGTCCTAAGGTGGCACTTCTGGGGGCTTTCCTGGTGCCATCACATCTTGGCACCCCACGATTGCCTCACGGGGGTGGGGGATATGCATTATGTCTCACCACTCAGATGGCGTGGTCGTGGCATAAGAGGGTTTGATTGGCCCGGAGTCAGAGTTATGACCAATCCGGCCTTATGTAGGCATCGGCCGCATAAGGAATGGGCTCAGCTCTTTACCCTGTTCCATATTTTCCCTGTGTTCATCCGCTGTACGAAGTCTCAGAAAGCTGTTTGACAACCCCTTTAGAAATGGTTGCTATAGTCCAGGCATGTTTCAAACTGCGGCCCTCCAGCTGTTGCAAAACTACAACTCCCAGCATGCCCTAATAGCTGTAGGCTATCCAGGCATGCTGGGAGTTTTAGTTTTGCAACAGCTGGAGGGACGCAGTTTGGACATGCCTGATAGTGGTTGTCACTAAACCAGAGAGACATATACCTAAGAAAAAGCTGCATCTGCCTGTCTGCATGTATGTGACATTCAACCCCCTCTAAGCCTATTCTCTCTATATTACGTCTCCGAAAATGTCTCTCTATACCTATAGATGAAACAAACTCATTGAGTAACTCAAACATATACATTGACTAACCATAAACCCCTATAAAGTATCGACTGTATTCCACACATGAATTAAATGTTGAGCATTGCACTTCTGAGTTATAATTTCCCCCCTTTTCAGAAGGGTTAACTTGTGTCCATCGCGAAGGCTGAAAGAAATGAATGGCAAACGGTTGTAATTCAGGGCGGTGCTCTCAGTTTGCATAAATTACTGCCATTATTACGGTTACAAATTCTGTAGTCCCACGGTAACCTTGGTGAGATTCAGATTCCCTTCTAGACTTCTGGCTGCAGGCTGAAAATTGGATCACTTTTTTCCTGATACGGTTAAAAAGCAAAAAAACAAAACAAAAAACACTGTTTAAATATTCTTCCCACAATCGGAGGAAACTACAAGACAACTTCTCCCCCCAAAGTTGCACTAGTTCCATCTCCAATTACCCTAGAGAAGCTTGAAAACTATATAAAGATTGTTTTTGGATTTACTCTCGACCTAAATGTACAAATTTGTAGCTTTTTTTGTTCCCTTTATTTTATTTTGTATTATTAAATGTAAGGGCTCATGCACACAACTGTATGTATTTTGCGGTCCGTAAAAACGGATCCGTAAAAAATATGAAGGACGTCCGTGTGCATTCCGTATTTCGGGGAGCGGAACAGCTGGCCCCTAATAGGAATGCGGACAATAATAGGACATGTTCTATTTTTTTGCGGAACGGAAATACAGACATACGGAAACGGAATGCAACTTTAGTTTTTTTTGCGGACCCATTGACATGAATGGTTCCGCATGCTGTCCGCAAAAATAATGGAACAGGCACTGAAAGAAAATACGTGTGCACGAGCCCTAACAATGTATCCATGTAAAGTTTTACATCTAGCAGCGCTCCGTTTTCGTCCTCAAAACGGCGGTCGTTATCAGCCGTGGAAAATTACCCCTGGGCCGTTTAAGAAATTATTTTCAGCAGCGCACACACACAAAAAAAGCCATCCAGCGTCCTTGTCAAAAGGGATCAGCATAAATTTCCACTGACAGAATGCCAGCCTGGCAGTCTACCTATGGCATTTGAAGCCCTGTATACAAGAAGCGAACATTGATCACACACTTTCTTGCTTTAAAAAATGTTTTAAAAAAATCAGACGGAAAGAAGGGGGGGGGTCACAGTCTCCGACCGTTTACCTTCTAAAAATATCAGATTCTCACACCAGATAAAGCTGAACAGCAAGGTGTAAAATTAAATAGCCTTCATTAGAACTTCACTGGTTATCAGTAACCCAGAAAACCATGTTGTGTTGGCTGCTTACTGGTGCAGTTAATAAAATAAAGATCACTCCACAGAGCCGTGGGCAGCTTGGAAGGCGATAGCCGTATTTGCTTACTGTAAATACAAGCAGAAAATCGCACACAAATCTGCCGTAGCTTTGACAAGTCTTCAGAATCTCTCTTTACATCTGTACATCTGTACCAAAGTGCAATTAGTGTGCCTTGCACAAGGATTCCTCCATCTTATTCTGCTTCATTACTTGAGCATAATCACCCAGCTTGCTTGAGTGCTCTCGGTAGCAGGCTTCAGTCTAAATAGGGAAAGCAAGTGAATGTGTTCAAATATACCAGGACTGTAATTTATTCATTCGAGGACAGTTGTTGTTTTTTTTTTCCCTCTTATTTTGTCCCTGATTATTTTTTTCGCCCTCCCAAGGTTTATTTCTTGTTCACAAGATTCCTCGACTCAACAGTTTGATTTCTGAAGGGCCCGACACCAAGGACCTGGCTTTTAAGTTAAAAAGAAAGATGTTCAGCCTCGAGGTAAGAATGAAAAGTTTCCTTATTTAATTATTTTCATCATTATACTGCTACCCGAAAAAAGAAATAAAAAATTGTTTATCCTGTTTATGTAAACGGAACGAAAAACGGAGATATATGTGTTGTTACCATATGCGGTTCGGTCCACTTCAGCGCACAGACTTCTAATTATGCAGGACGTCTTAACTGTTTGTCATATCTCGGCCAATGTAAACGGTGCGTGATACCTCGAATTAAGAGAAAACACAGTAATGTCTTAAAAGATGCAGAGGAAAGTAGGCCAGAGACTTAATTCAATAAAATTCCCTGTCTAATGATTAGTTATTTGCTTTAATTTGGAGAGATGGGACGAACTAAGGAGCCTTATATATTTATGTTTTTGGCAATTATCTCTTGATGTGAACAACGCAAGGGGAAAAATATTCATCTGCTCTTTTGTCTTTTTAACTTTTTTTTTCTTTTTGAAAAACCCATTTTTTTCATTTATGAGCATGTTATATACTCCCCCCCCCCCCCCCCCAAAAAAAAAAAAATCCAAGTGATTTCTAAGGTACCAGCTCTTCTTTTTGAAGTTTATAGGTGCAGTGTGGCTTATTCTCCCAACAATGCCATTTCATGACCCTCCACCCCACCCCACAATCCAGCATGCCCCTAATCTCCTTTGAAATGAAAAGGTTTTACGTAAGCCACTTGTCCTTAACCAATTGTCAGCAATAAATTAGCATATTTTAGGCCACCCTCCAGATGATTGGCAATGAAGGCTGGCATGGCTTTGGTCTCTGGGACTTCACCCTTAAGTGACTAATTTGGCCCTTGCTTGACCCTGCTTCGTCTTTTGCTGGCCACTTCCAATGGACAACCTAAGGGTTCTCTTTCACTTTCTTACTCTTCACACTTGCAAGTGGGACCGTGCCATAAATCAGCCAGGAGGGTGCTAGCTATTGACAAATTAAGATGCCCTCCTCCTGAGTAATGCTTATCAGTCCGTTTTATTATCTGGTCTTATTGGGAGTAGTTAATAGTTAATCAGACAACCTGTCCTTAAAGCAGGTCATCTCAGTATGGGTGCTAGAGGGTCCTATAAAGGAGACACTCCCTTAGAAGCTACTTAAACCCTACTGAAACAAAGGCTCGCATTTTCTTTGTGACCACGGTTTTACTCAAGGACAAAGAGGAAGTGAGTTGATTTTCGTGTTTGTATTTTCGTCTTCTACTTTGATTTGTTAATGTTCTGGTAACATTTACATAGCAGCATAAAGAATTGTAGGACATGAAGACCTCAAGCTTTGGAAGTCATGGTCACAAGAACAGTAATGTGGTGTCCTACAAAGCTAAAGCTGGCCATACGCATTAAAAAGCTGCTGGCCAAAAATTTGTTTGGGCCAAAGTTATATCTCGTGACCACGCCCCATACATATTCACATTCAGCCCCTGACAAGCATACATGTGTCCATAATGGGGAGAAGGAAGAAAGCCATTGCCAGGATCTTCTGAAGATGATTATGAAAAAAAAAAAAATGTAAGAACGTGACCAAAGGAAAGTATTTCCGTAGTCCCTCGCTGACAGTGTATAGGGCCTACATAAACTGTTAGGAATTTTTCCAAAATGTCAGGAAATTTCTCAAGACCAAGTTCTTTGTTGCTCAGTCTTCACCCAACCACATTGTCACTTTGACCTGAAACTTAATTGCCATATGTGACAAGCCTAAAGAATGTATGAGCAGGGTCAGAACATCTTTTTGCTGTTGGTTCTTTTCTCAAGCTTTTCCATCCCATTGTAGTCCAAAGAAGATGGACTTCAACACAGTCCACCTTAAATTCGATCTTTGCATTTTCTACCCACAATAAAAAAAATTGTTTCCAGGATTTGGGTAAAATAAGGTTAATGTATTATGGGAGCATAGGAAGTTATCATCCTTGGTAAATTAGAGTCACGTACCAGATAAGATGCAGGTTGTTGATTTAAAGCCAGAAGTAAATCCCACTGGAAGGAGAAGTAGAAGTCCTTCCTTTATATTTCCAATTCCTTTTGTAACAACTGGCGTTGGCTGGAAAAACTGCAGGAAAATCTACCTCAAAACCCTAACCCTCCCAAAAAAATCTCTGTGAACCTACCCTTATGTCACAGTCTTCCTAACTAAATGACAATCTGTATTATGTTTATCAAGTTGATAATGGTGATGGAAGAGATCTGCACAACATGGCACTAAAAGTGATAAAGTTGTTCATCTAGATCAGTGATGGGCAAACTTATTAGTCAACTGAGCCAAATATCAACAAAACAGCGATTACATTTTTTCAGAGAGCCAAATTTTTTAAACGTAAACTATATAAGAAAGTACATTGTTATTAACTTAAAGAGGACCTTTCACCAATCCAAAGTTTGTTAGTAAAAGGAATGTACATGCAGAGCGGCACCCAGGGATGACCCTGCACTTACTATTATTCCTGGGTGCCGCTCCGTTCGCCTACTGTAGCCCCCGGTACCGGCGCACGTGCTGAGGCTAATTTTGCTGTGGGAGGAGACATCCTCTTTTGCCCTGGGCGTCTCCTTCTCCCAGGCTGGAGCGCTGGCCAATCGCAGCGCTCAGCTCATATCCTGGGAGGTTGCAGGATATGAGATGAGCGCTGCTATTGGTCAGAGCTCCAGCATGGGAAAAGGAGAAGCCCAGGGCAAAAGAGGATGTCTCCGCCCAAGGCAAAATTATCAGCAGCACATGCGCCGGTACAGGGGGCTACAGCAGGCGAACGGAGCGGCACCCAGGGATAAAAGTAAGTGCAGAGACATCTCTGGGTGCCGCTCTGCATGTACATAGCTTTACCTAACAAACTTTGGACTGGTGAAAGGTCCTCTTTAATAAGGGTATTCCTAACCATCTGAACATACCTTTCTCAATTCTCGACACTACATCTTTCACTCCACAATGTTTCACCCTATAAGACGCACGTAGGTTTTAGAGGACAATATGAAAAAGAATATTTTTCATTACACCTCAGGTCAAACCACTAATCAGACCCCCAAAGTTAATAAGACCTCCCTCAGATCAGACGTCAGCTCAGACCCCAAAGTAAATGTAAATGACCCCCAATCAGACCTCAGATAAGAGCCCCATGCCTCTCTTCATCCCCATTATCATCCATGATGCCTCTTATCAACCCTGTTATTATCCATGATGCCTCTCATCATCCCCATTATCATCAATGATGCCTCTTATCATCCATAATGCCTCTCATATCCCCCATTATGATTCTCATCACCCCCTTTATTATCCATGATGCCTCTCATCATCCATGATACCTCTCATATCCCCCATTATGATTCTCATCACCCCATTGCCTCAGATCAGCCCCAAGTTTCATAAAATAAAAAAGCACTTGTCTCTCCTGCTCCTGGATGTCGCTGCTCCTCACCACCCTCGCTGTGTTCCTCCTGCTGTCGGCTGTGCTGTGAACTAGCGTGCACAGCGTGACGTCACAGAGCGCCTCACACTGTGCGCAGCATTGCACAGCCTACAGCCGAGGACCAGGAAGTGGTGAGTACAGAGCCTTCACTGCTTCCTGGTCCTCCCCCTCCTGACGATTTTTGCCATGGGCAACGAAAATGCGATCGCACTGTACATGTGAGCCCGCACCTGAAAGAGCCGATATCAAGGGGCTAAAGAGCCACATGTGGCTCTAGAGCCGCAGTTTGCTGACCACTGACCTAGATCAACTGGATTCTCCTTATTGGCCATAGAGCTTTTTGATCATTTCTCATACCAGATGACAAAATGGCCGACTCAGATGACCAATTACCAACTTGGTCCTTAGAGTCCCTTCGCTGAACTGTCACTTTTACATGGAGATGGCTTCACCATATTCAGTGATGCTTGTCGTTACTTTAAGGTAGTACTTAAAGTATGGGTTCCCTGAGAGTTGAACCTTTTTTTTAAGGTTTCCCCCGAAGCTCACTGGCAGGGTTCACTTTTTAAAGGAAATCTGTCACCACATACTTTGAAATTAAACATTCCCCATGTGCAGATGTGCACTTGTCAGCATATTTTAATGCTTCTGGTCCCATCTTCAGATGTGTTCCCAATCGGGAGAAATAAGCATTGTAAGTTGATACTAATGAGCCCTAAGGTGCCACGAGGGCATTGCCGTTGCACTATTGCCGTCTGCTCATTTTCTATTCTGGCTGTGCCCCACCGCTTTGACTGACAGGACCAGGCAGTCTAGACGTACATGTGCCTGGCCTTCAATTCATGCGTTTGGCAAATAAGCAGTACATGGCTAGAGATTGCCAGGCAAATGGAGTTCTGCCCAGCAGTCTCCAGCCATGTACAGTGCGCGCACTGAATGCACTGCTGTGAGACTTCAGGGCCATGTGTGAGTTTGTCTAGACTGCCTGGCCCTCTTAGGCAAAGCAGCGGGAGCGCAGCCGGGTAAGAAAATGAGCGATGTAACGGCAGTGCCCTCGTTGCACCATGGGGTTCATTAGCATAAACTTAAATCGCTTATTTCTCCAGATTGGGGTTACATATGAAGGTGGGGCCAACAGGATTAAAATATGGCGACAAGTGCACATCTGTTTACGGGGAAGGTTTCATTTCACAGTATGTGGTGACAGCACAGGGAAACTTCCCAGGGGGCCGCCTGAGCCCTACTAAGAGTGCCAGCCAGGTAAGTAATGATCTGATGCTCTCAGAGTTAATTAACATGACTGGGATCGTCAAGTACTTATGTACCAGGCCAGTGACAGCAGGTGCACTACTGACATCCCGAGGCACCTCGAGTAGGAGAACAGAACATGGCGGCTGGCACTTGCTTGCTACCACAGAGGGCTAGCTTCTGGGCAGATGTTTTGGGATGCCCTGTGTTATTTGGCCCTTCTGGGGTGGTATTTTGTGACACAGGATGGTGTTGCTGGCCACACCTTCTTCTGTTGGCCCTGGCTTCTGTCAATTTGGACTTAGCTATACCATGGCAGGCATTTTTTTTACTGATCCGCTGCTGCAGTGCCCCCATTTCCGCTTTGCCGCCCTGTAATGGTCATTTGTACCTAGTCTGGATGTATCTGTGTATATCTGGCACCGACTTCCACCACCATAACTACCCTGAAAACAGCTGATCAGCAGGGGTGCAGGGTGTTGGACCTTCGTCGATCATATATTGATGGCCTATCCCGAGGACAAGCCATCAACAGAATAATCCTGTTTATAAGGCCTCGGAGATTTTGAGGAATAGTGTAAGACAAAGGAAAGCATTCTCTAGGGGGAGGATAACAGCAAGAGTTTACTAAAAGGAAAAATGCACATGTACATGCTACAGAAAGATTTTAATTGCTGCTTCATCTTGTCTTTTTGAATGGATCACTGTCACCATAGCCACCACATTATATCTGTGCCACAGGAATGCCTCTGCTGTGCCTTCATAAAGCAAGTCCCATTGAAAAATCTTGGCTTTGATAGTGATCTTGCTTCAGGATCCTATTTGTCTGGTGTTTCTATTTTATCTCCAGTAAGGGTTTTGAGAATTTCTGTACAGAATACAATGTTTATTATTATGGAGGTTTTTCAAGTCAAAGGTTGGCCAAGGACGTTAGTTTTTTCTGACTTTGTGACTGGGACACTTCATATGATGGGACCGCCTACTGGACTCTTGCAAGCACAGAGCAGAGGAATTAAACTTGATTTCCTCCTTCACTCTAGGTGTGTATAAACCTATCTACTCCTCACCTACTTATCACCCTTAGTAGTTTTGACCAGTCAAAGCCCCCTTTAATTTCTGTCATTAGAATACCCCTTTAAATGAGACAGACATGAGACCTTCCCAAATGTTTAGTTGTGGTGGTAGATAGGAAAATGTGCTCACATACTCAATAGAGAATATAATCTTAAAAAAAAAAAGTCATAGTGAAGTTCGGCTGTCTAATCCTATTCCTTCCCCCTTTTGGAATCTTAATTAGAAGGAGATAAAAACCATCATTCGACTAAATTATTGTCTTGAATCTTGTAGCAAAATGCATAATCCGCAATTGGGCCAATTAGTAAAGCCCATGGTTAGCACTGCAGAGGCAGGCAACTTGATTAGATGTGACACCAGTGTAGTTCCCACTGTAGTTATGCCAGGTATGGTGGTCAGACTTCAAAGGGCTTGAGGCATCAGCAGGGCAAGGTTTGTAGGCCAGCTTAGGTCCGGTCGTTAATCTCCTCGCTAAAACCACAGCAGCCCTCGCACAAAACAAGCTTACACGACACAATCATGCGGTATTAAAGTTTGGGTTGAGTCATGCCAATTTGCCTTTGATTTTCTGATGATTGACTCAAAGATGGCTACATGACCAGACACATGCTAAAACTTTCCTGATTAGGTAACTTCTCCAAGTATGTCAAATATGTTAGAGATTTCCCAGCTAAATGATATGATAAACAGCACTCTGCTGAAACATTGCCGAAAGATCTCAAATATTCAAAGCCAAATTTGCATTGATCTTTGGACTTTTCAAACATTTTCTGTATGACAAGATATATAAGTTGGATCTTTTCTCAAAAATGGCTTAGAATAAGGCGTCCACTAAACAGGTAGGATTGTTGCAGGGTACTGAACTGTGTCTTAACGACACTGCCTAATGGTCTTGCCAATGTTTGACTGGTCTTCATAAAATATGACGAATTGTGCTCAATATTTTGCACAAGGAAGCCAATGCCAGCAGTCCGTACGGGCGCATGAGGCCGAGCCTGTCCGCACGCGCGGGATCTGGAAGCGAGAGGAGGGGGAGGGCGAGGCGGCGCTGAGGAGTAGTAGGCAGAGCTGAACACAGGGAAGGCGGCGCTGGGCATGGAGCGGCGAGGGGTGCGGCCAGGCACCATGGATCAACGGACCTCCCCTTGGGCACCTTAAATAAGTGATTGACAGGTTAGTAAAACCTGTTTTTTAGGAAAATAAAGCCACAGATCGATTTAATAAGGCCAGTTGGGAATCCTGATATTACCCTGGACATGAGCATATGTTTAGCTCAGAGGGGTTATAATTGGTGACAGAATCCCTTTAATACAATATTATATATGTTACTGTAAGTCTATGTCGTTCAGTGGACAGCTATGCAAAAGTACATAGCATTGTATTGATGTTAAATGTCTTCTTTTTGTTGCTGTAAGATGTATGTTTTAACAGATATATTTTTTAATATATTTTGTAAGTATCCATGTAATAGTCTAGTGACAGCGACATGTCTGAATGATAGAGGAAGCCCCAGGCTGCTCTGCTGTTTTTCCAAATGGGCTGATACCGCCATCTTGTTGACTTTCCCTTGGGCCAAGCACACTCGTTTATGTTCCTGGTTTTTCCTCATCTTTTCAGTAGTTCAAGCCATACAGTAGATCCTTTAATTAGGTGTTTTATGTGTTGCTATTTATTCTCATTCTGATGAAAGCGTTTAACTCTTTATTCATAACGTGTATTCAGTGTGAATATTTCCTGGCCAGGATAAGGGTAATGTTGGCACATTCTGTTTGCCTTTAGATTTCTATATCTTGACATTTGTAAAATTGATAGCGGACCAATACTGGGCATAGATAGAATAGAATTCCCCTCTTGTGAGCAACAATCCAACGATTATCCAGGACTTTCAGATGGAATGTACATTTTCCAAGAATAAACATTTTTAAAAAATTGTACGGATAATAAATCTCCTGATAATCTCAAACTATTTGTAATCCTTGACATACAGAAGTCTTAACCCATGTTTCTTTAAGCCCAATATGGCTCATTTCATGGATACCCTGCCTGCCGGACAATGCCTATCTGGACTGTAGAATAGGAGCAGTGGACCCTAGAGACATAAGAACCGTTACAACTGATAAAAGCTAGCAATGGTAAGGGACACGAGCACTGGTATTCATCCCATTGGGTTTCCATTGCTTTTTGCAACAATAGCGTAGATGTGCCTTTATTATGTCAACGGGATCTGCCAGGATTAGCTTTCAAACCTGTCTTGGCTTTGTTAAAACAGAAGCCATAGGTTGAATAGAGCCTGTCTACTTCTTGGTTATGGGAGCAGTTGTGTTTTTTTTTGTATACTGTTTCCCAAATGCATGCCATGGTGTTGGCAGTGCAGCAGAGATCTACTGTTACGAGCAGTGAATGTGGATGCACTGTACCAACCAACCAGTTGGACTTTGGGCTAGTCATGAGGGCATTATCCTGGCAATCCCCTGATTTTAACCCCCATAGAGGGATCTGGCCCTCGCTGCAGGGGAGCCACCAGGCTGCAACCTCTTGGAATATTCCTGGTGTGGTTGGCTGCTGACCCAGAGGTGCGTGGCACAGAGGGATCGGACAGTGCACGTAGTCAGAACACAGGCAAAGTTTAGGGCTGGCAGAATTCTTGCAAATCTGTGGAACAGTCCAACGGTCAGGGCAGGTGGCACAGGATCAGTGGAGTGAACAGGCGCAGGTCAGGTACACAGGCGGACAAATGGATTATAGCTCTTTTACAAGCTCTAGCAAGCTAGAGAGACCTGGCTGATCTATTGAGACCTGCTGCTCAGGCAAGGAAGCAGCAAAGCTTATATAGCCCAGACTGATGAGCAATTGAGAGCAGCCTTGCAGCAGTTTACAGAGCAAAGGGGTTTATCCCTTGCAATACTGCATCTGAGGTGAGATACAATAAGATACACACTGGAAGCTAGCAGCTCATGAACTGCCATTGTAACTGATCCATCCTTCAAAAACATCAGACGATGCGATCAAGGAGCTTAACTCCCTGATAGCTGGAGCTGGCTTATATAGCTAGCATGTGGCCTTCAAGGTATTCCTGTCTGGATGTTGTGTTCCAGCCATGGTTCTCCCTGCATAGGCATCTTCTACCAGGTAACAAGGAGAGCGTAAACCAGGAGAGAAGAGAGGAGACGCAGGAGGAAGTTTGAAAGTCTACATTTATGAGATATTGTAATAGAAGAAATGACAACATAAACCACTGGCATCCATTTTTCTAAATCCTAGTACAACTATAAAAAAAACCTTTGTGTCCATCACCCCTAGATGACAATGAAGACACTTGTACATTCTGATTTTCCATTGCTGTACAAAATGTCAAATTATATTCTTAGAACCGTATTGCCCTTTTACTTTAGAGCGGCAACAAGCCATTGATTAAGCATGGGTCACATCTTCTCAGCATAGGTATGGGTATAATCTTTAAAAAAAAAAAAAAACTATTCTTTTTTTTTCCACAGAGACTGGAAAAAAAAATTGTTTGAAAAAGAAAAAAGAAACCTAAATGCTGGAATTTTAATCTGCTCTTGGCCCGTTTCTGCTTTGTCTGCATCATCCTGCTGTCTAAAAATAACATTCCCATAGCCTTGGCGGCAGAGTTGTTATAGTATGTCCCTTAATTCTCTAGAAGACCAAAAAAAGTCATTAATTTTTTATTGAAGCTGCTGGCTGGAAGAGGTTTTCTTTTTCTTATCCTTACACATGTAGTGTGAAGGAATAGATCAATTTAATTAAAACCCTACATATTTCTATAAATGTAGGTCAACAGGACCATGTAGATCAATATTTTTTTCCTACCAAGGACAAAAACATAAAGGAGAAGGTGCACTTGGCCAAAAAACCACATCATGGAGGCTTTGGTTAACATTCAAGCCAAATGGACATCTGCCTTGTCTTAGGTAACACTGTAAAACAATGTTATTATAGAAGTAAATGATAAATTCATGGATTGGCTTCTGTATTTTATGTTTATGTAAGATCCCTCAATACTTAAAAAATATCTGCCAATAGATATGGTGCCAGAGGTGTAGCCAAAAGGTCCTGGTACAAAAACTGGCTTTAGGCCGACCACATAATTGCAGATTGCTATACATGTTGCTGTATCGAATAATGTACCACTATATGGTACCTGCTTACGTTGGAGTAATATATTTTTATGCCTCTTTCATTTACAATCTCATTCGAGGTTCCCATCAGGTAACTTTAGATCTCATGCATGCAGTGCTTCGAAACCTTTGAAAACCCCAATGGAACCAGTTGGTGGGCATTTGCATGTTATGTTTGATGCTCCGTTTTATCTGTGCAACATTGGTTCGGTTTTTAATGCCTGCACTTTGCAGGTACCCTAAGATTTCCATACTTTTAGTTGGAGGGATCAGTTTAGTCGAAATGTTTATTTCTCGTTGATGCCAAGTGAAAGCCTTCTTCAATCTATGTACGGACAGAAAGGAAGTCCATGGCACTTCATAAGGCAGTAAACAATAAATTGATTTACTTAAAAAAGAACATTATCTATTAGAGATGAGCAAATTGATTTATATGAATTGATTCATCTCATCAATAAGAGTTCTTTGCTTGTAAAGGGGCAGTACCCGCTGTTGATTGACAGGGCCAGACTTTGCACCCGGCCTTGACAGTCGCTCCGGGTGGCAGCGCAACCAAGGAGGCTCTGCTTCTGCTTCCAGAATATTTTTGGGGGAGGTAGAATGAACAAAAACAACAATTTAAAAACAACAATCTTTTTCACATAAAGGTGTAATTGAAAAAAGGCGACCTCCTGTGTCCTTCACTTGGCTCTTTTTCTAAGTCCCAGTAGGAGAACTTGAACATGTGATCCTCTGATCCCCTAAATAATACAGAGTGTTCTGTCCGTCAGAGTAAAGTTTGATATAATATCTATTATGAGGATAGGACATCAATGTGAAAATCCTGAACAACCTCTTTAATTCCCCCCAAAAATCCTTTAGATTCAGCATTTTTCTGTAGGATACCATTAAGATACAATTTAATTGATCTTCTTCATGCTTCGGACCTGTTCTGTCAGATGGGTATTCAGCATAGTAGGGTTAAAGGGGTTTTTCAAGAGTTTTTTTTTCCATTATGACTTTTCTACTGTATAGGTCACCAGTAGCTGATTGGTGGAGGTCCAACACCTTGGAGCCTCGCCGATCATCTGTTTGAGAAGGCAGCCGGGCTGGCAGTAGTGAAGCAGCCTTCTCCAGCTTAGCCTAGGTCATGTGATGTCACGTTTATCTGTCACATGTTCTAGGCGCACCAAGAACAGCCACTATACAATGTACAGTGCTGTGCTTGGTGAGCTGAGAGAAGGTCACAACGCTACTGCAAGCACTAATGCCTTCTCAAACAGCTGATCGGCTGGGGTCCCCCTGGGTGTCGGACTCCCACTGATCAAATACTGATGACCTAACCAGAGGATATAAACCCCTTTAGTTGCTTGTGATCCTTCCTTTTAGCCAGTTCTGAATTAACTACGCAAACCAGGGGATTTTGCTATGGACAACCTTTGATCGGACATGTTGTTACAAGGGGAGATTTGTGGCTATCATATACTTCCATTGCCCAACAGCGGACTATCTGAAGCTTCAGCAGCTGGACCTTCGACCACGCGCTAAACTAATAAGAGCTGCCAAATAAAACGATTTTGTTGAGACAGCCTTTTTAGGGTTGACTAAAATAATTTGTTACCTCAAATAAAAAAACAAAAACAAATTAAAAAGAATAAATGAAAAAGAATCTAAATTAATTTTTATGGCATAAAATATTAGCATCCACACTGGATTGCACGACCCCCTTTCCCCTCCTTAATAAATGGCTTTAGTAAATCCGCAGTGACCCGCTGTCCTACAACCATTCACGTATCTGGTCGTGTTCACCATATTGTTGACTATGAATTTATAATACACAGATTATTCCTCTGGACAGGAATTAAGAAATAAACCTGCCAGGAAGAGGTTTTGTTGTCAAATTTGCTTCCGCCTCATGTTTTGTAAGAAATTTCATGGTCCCTTTGTGAAGAGCGGATGATTTAATACGTGTTCCCTAGATAAACTTTCCCATTGTCAGTAATGAGGATGGATAATACTGAGTGACAAGTGTATTAGGATTGACGGAGAAAGAGCTGTTAGATTTGTCAGAGCATATCACTGCAGGCAGTAACACTTAAGGACGTTCATTTTTGGTAATGTTTTTCTGACGCCAAGATTGAATTTTGTTTAAAATTATTATTACTACATGTGTCTTGCAGGACCTTTTTTCTGCTGCTTTCGTCTTGTCTGCTTATACAGTGTATAGGCAGGTGTTTAGGAAATGCTTATATGATCAAATAGAAAAGTTAAAGTTTGGGTTCCCCTTGGGGTCCATTCGCTAACCCAAAATGAGTTAAAGGGATTGTTTGGTTTCAGGAGGATACCAAGCAACACATGTGATTTACCCGCCATAAAGAATAGGTAATTACTTAGGCTATAGCTTAATGGAGATCTGGAGCTCGACAGGTGGGTTTTTTTCCCCCCCCGTTGTACCATGAATGGGGTCATCAGGTGAAAACATTACTGATTCGACAGCCAAAATCATTGTTTCTAGACAGCTGATCATCCTGTGTAACAAGGATCTGATGCCTAAAACAATGGATTGGTATGGGGATGAGTGATTGCAGTAGTGATCGCCTGTCACCGTACAGCAAAGGTGATTGCTGTGTGGTAATGCAACTTTTCCCTCTCCAGAAGATCAGGCAATTATTTGGAATGAACAGTTCATTGCTGATAATTGCCTGCTCAGTTGGCACTTGGAAAGGGACCTTTATGTGCAGGACTTAATGGTTATGTACACCTTCGAAGGCAAAAAACAATTTTATGAACTAAGCTGTAATGAGTGTTTAGGAGGTTATATAGCAGAGATCAGGAGTCCGTCTGTTCCTGGTCTGACCGAAAAGACAGAAAATCCAAAGGGTGCTACTAGAGCATCTCGGCTCTGTACCGAAAAAAGGACGCCATATTTTTTAATAAAGACCAATTTAAAAAAATATTTATAGCTCAAAATGAGTACAATGCAATCATTAAAAATATTGCCCCCACAGATGTACATAGCCTTTAAGGATATAAAATATCCTACAATTGCCTCATCAAATTGTCAGCAGAATATTGGCTAATATTTATAGAAACCTGTAGTCTGAGTGCAGACTGTTGTAAAACAGCCAGTATTATGTTGTTGGACAGCTGGACCACAGGGATCTCTCTCACTATTACATGTAAACTGTGTCTTGATAAAGCTGTAATTCGATTGCTTCCTAAGGGTTCAGCTACACGGCGATCTTGGTCGAGCAACAGCTGTTGCGCCCAAAGATAGCTGTGGGATCACAGTGCAACAGTGTTAGCAAATAAATGATTGGAGTCACAGCGCGAGTTGCGTTTGTGCCCTTACCCCAAAATAGTAAAAGTGCAAGTCGCACTGTGACCCCCTTTGTTTCTATGCTAGCACCGAGACACAGTGATTCTTGGGCGCAACAGCTGTTGCTCGACCAAGCCTTAGGGGTTTGGAAACTGATATGCACAACCCCTTTTCTTGATAGAGACTGCAAGTCGAAAAGTCAAAGCCCTCAGTGATTAGCAGTAATCTGTCAGGGTAACACCCATATGGACCACAGATTTGCAAGTGGAAGGCTTCAGTGATCAGCTGACTACTGCTAAGGGAATGAGTAGCCTTGTATTTTCTCTCCAGTGGCTTCTGCATGGGAAGAACATGGCACTGATTCAAATGACTGTGAATTATATGATCACATGGAGTCTTCTGGGGTGGGTAATGGAGGTGGCTGAAGAGCAGGACTCCCCCCTCTTTGACATCCATGTGGTTTAAGGGAACTGCTTTAATACATTTGCTTATAATTTTGACTGAAGAGACTGTTGCACAGATACCACGGCTGATGTAGCATCTATAAACTTCTAAATAGACTTAAAAGGGTATACTGAGATTTTAATACTGATGACCTGTCCTCTGGATAGTTCATTAGTGTCTGATCGTTGGGGGTCCAACACCTGGGACCCCCGTCAATCAGCTGTTTGAGAAGGCACCAGTGGTCCTGGGAGCGTTGCGGCCTTCTAGCAGCTCACCAAGCACAGCGCTGTACGTTGTATAGTGGCTGTACTTGGTATCACGCTCTGCCCCGTTCACTTCTATGGAGCTGAGCTGCTCCTAGGGCCACGTGACCGATGAACATGTCGTCACAAGGCCTAGGAAAAGTGGAGAGAAGGCCGCGGCCACAGACCGCCACCAATCAGATACTGATGACCAGAGGTCATCAGTATTAAAGTCTTGAAAAAAAAACTTTAACAGGGGATTCAAGTCTAGATCTGTGACTGCCCAGTGTCCAAACCCTTTCCATTGACCAGTCCGACTGGGTCCCATGCAATCTGGGTATTTGATTTGAGCTTCACATACGCATAACGCCATGACAATTGCTCAAGTAACATTGACTTGATCACATTGGATTCAATTACCACGGTTGTCAGATGACTGAGGCAGCAAAAAAAAAAATTGGCTGCTTGTTATTTCTTGAGGCTGCATTGACAATAAGTGTAGTGTGTACCTAATTGTATATCTAGTAATAATTGACATAACATATTACACCATAACAGTGTCTTAGTGGTTTGTGGTTTTACATGAATAGCTTTGCTGTGTGTGTAAGTAAATTATTGTTATTATCCTCATACTGGGCTTTAGGAGGGAAGATATTGAAATCTGTTGATGCGTTATTTGGGTTTGTGTCCCGTTTTTTGTAGCATTTCCTGCGGAGGT
Source organism: Bufotes viridis (assembly GCA_033119425.1). Lineage (NCBI taxonomy): Eukaryota > Metazoa > Chordata > Amphibia > Anura > Bufonidae > Bufotes > Bufotes viridis. The sequence continues at coordinate 23,304,305 of CM065598.1, read as the reverse complement.
CAGCATACTGAATGGTCCATATACCGCTTACTTATCTTTCTTATATTACTAGATCAGCTATGCTTCTCTTATATCTTTTTTTGCTGTGATTATCAGGCACACACAGAGACATGTGTAAAGCTGGATGTAGACATTAAGCTACTTTCACATCTGTATTTTTTCTGGATCCGTCATAGATCAGAAAAAGCGCTTCTGTTATAATAATACAACCGCATGCATCTGTTATGAACGGAAGCGTTTGTATTATCTCTAAAATAGCCATGCCAAGACGGATCCGTCATGAGCACTGTTGAAAGTCAATTGGAATGGATCCGTTTTCTATTGTGTCAGAAAAAATGGATCTGTCGCCATTGATTTACATTGTGTGTCAGGACGGATCCGTCTCGCTCCACGCTACATCGCGGACAGCAAAACGCTGCTTGCAGAGTTATTCTGTTCGCGATGGGGACACAACCAAATGGTTCAGTTTATTTTTGTCCCCATTGACAATGAATGGGGACAAAATTGAAGCACTTTCCTCCACTATGGAGATCCTATGATGGATCTCAATAGCGGAAAGGGAAAGCGCAGATGTAAAAGTAGTCTTAGATGTGTATCGGCCAAACTTGTGAATTTCAGCAGGTTTTACCTACCATCTAATGTGTATGGCGGCCTCCTGACTGCCCTCGACTGCTGATGTCAGGGAAATGAGGTTTGCGCACATTGACTTCAGTGTTTCGATCCTTTTGTTAAAGGGGTATTCCAGTTACGTTAAGTCCTGTGGATAGGGGATAACTTTTAGATCGGTGGGGGTCCTACCGCTGGAACCCTCACCGATCACAAGAACGGGGGTTCTGTACCCTCTGCAGCCCCCCTGAAATGAACGGAGGTGCAGGCACGCATTCATGCGCCTGCTCCATTCATTTTCATGGAAATTCTGGAGATAGTGGAGCCCTGTACTCTGCTATCTCTGGAACTCCCATAGAATAAGTGAAGCAGCCACGCGCATGCCTGACGGTCTGCTCTGTTTATTTCAGGGAGCTGCAGGGCGTACGGGGTTCCTGTGATCGTGGGGTCCCAGTGGTAGGACCCCTTTAAGGCCTCATGCACACAATCGTGTCCATATTGCAGTCCGCAAACCACGGATCTGCAAAATCCAGACACTGTCTGTGTTCAATCTGTATTTTTCTCACTCCCAGTGCTAGAAATGAATATTCTTGTCCACAATATGGACAAGAATAAGATAAGTTCTGTAATTAGCAGAACGGGCAGGCGGTTGGGACAGAACACAGATGACATCCGCATGTTGTCCGTTTTTTGTTTATGTTTTTTTTTTTTTTTCCAGTAGATCCATAGAATAAGTGGGTCTTTGTGCAATCCACCAGTAATGCTAGTCGGTCACGGATACAAAATATGCTCGCGTGCATGTAGCCTAACAGGGACACTACATACACATGTTCGGCTGAGCATGCATATGTGTGGGAGAATTGGGAGAGATACCTGTTGGCCAACCGATCGTTCATCTGTTGAGGCCTCTACACTTAGTTAAGTTAGGGACCATCGACCGGTTGGGAACCATCCTTTAGGATGAATCATCCAAGTAGGCAGGGATCGTGGTGTGGGTGGAAGTACAAGGCCACACTATTCCCTACCTAACATGACACTACTGTATTTCATACCCATCTCTATGCTGTATGGGCATCTAAATTCAAGGAGTGCTTAACTCGTGTCTTCTAAAATTGTTACTTGTCTTTACGTTTATAGAGTGCTCATATATTCAGTTTCGATCCTGAGCAGGACCACATGGCCGCATGTATGGCGCTTTAGGTTGTCCTGTGCCTGCCAGTTGGTGAAATGGGACACTAATTGACATACAGGGTAGATTTTTTAGCCCCTTTCCTAGACAAAAGTTCAGAAAAACACGAATATTGCCGTCCACAAAGCTCTGTTCCGCAAAATATGCATACCGGCCATGTGCATCCCACAATTTCCAATTGTCCCATTGTCAAAATGTCTATGTTTGTCTGCAAAATGGACAACAATAGGACATGTTAAATCTTTTTTGTGGGACAAACATATGGATGCCAACAGCACATGGTATGCTGCCTGCATTTTTTACCGTCACAGTCAAATGAATGAGTCTTTATCCAACTTGTAAAGAATATGTATCAGATGCGGAAAAAAATAAGATTGTATGCATGAGGCCTTAGGCAGTATATATTTTAGCATGGCGGCATGTCTCCTGCTTGATCTGAACTTCAGCTGTCTGTACACATCACTCCATAAACCATAAAATATGAAATTCAGTATATTCTTCTTTGTATTAATTATTCCCTCTTGTCTCACTCTGGGTTAACTTTTTTCTAATACATTAAATGTTATGATCAGCGCTGAACAATCTGGTGTTCTGCAGCCTGGGACTACATATCCCAGCATGCCTTTGAAACTCTGGCATCGAATATGCTGAAGTATTAGTACTGTTGGTACAACAGCTGGAAAGCTGCAGGCTTTCGTTCTTGATCTTGGGCAATGCAGCATCTACTAGCATTGGTAGGTGCAAGCATGAGCTTTGAGCAAGGTTTTTTATGCCTGCACAGGATCATGCAAAATGTTATTTTTCACTGATAATGGGTTTTGTTTTGTTTTTCTTGCTGTATCCGTTACTTTCAATTCTTTTATTTTTACTTCTATTTTTGATCCTCCGATTTCACTTTTTGTGATCGTTAAACATCATTACAACATTTCCAACCTTCACGTTTTTTCCTATGTGACATCAGAAGTTACTAAAATACTTTTATCCAATCAGAAAAGGTTTTATTGACTTTTTTTAGGGTACTTTCACACTAGCATTATTCTTTTCCGGTATTGAAATCCAGTAAAGGGTCTCAATACCGGAAAAAAACGCATCAGTTTTGTCCCAATGCATTCTGAATGGAAAGCAATCCGTTCAGTATGCATCAGGATGTCTTCCGTTCCTCCCTTGCATGATGCAGTATTTTTTCCTGCCAAAATCCCAGAACACTACCGCATTAATTTCCATTGAAATGTATAAATGCTGGATCCAGTACCAAGTGTTCTGGAATATGCCGCATCGCCTGTTTTCTGGTCTGCGCATGCGCAGTTCTTCCTCGCTTTGAAAAAATTAAATACCAGATTTCCGGATGATACCGGAAAGACGGATCCGGTATTTCAATGCAAAAGTCTAACTGATCCGGATCCATAAAAAAAGATATCCGTTTGCACACTGCCTGCCGGATTCTCCTAATGCTAGTGTGAAAGTACCTTGCTCATGTTTTTTAAATTAATACATAAGCCTCCTGTGTAGCACTATTAAAAATGCTAGTACATACCATATCCGAATATACTATCCAATTCAAATACTCACGGGAGACCAGAATTTTCTGAATGTGATGTTAAAAGGGTATTAATTGTCTGTTTTTCTTAAAATATACTAAAAGTTTAAAGCTAAACTCCATCTAAAAGTCAGACTTGACTGCAGGTATTTTTATCACCATCATGATACATCTTATTTCACAAATTGTAATAAATGTAACTTTTAAAAGATTATTATAGTCCCATTATATTTCCACGGGGGTTCTTTCATATATAACGCTAAATCTCATGCTTTGCTTTACGTCGGCCTTCATTAAATGTAGAAATTTAGTCTTCACCTGGAGGTAGACCCTATTATACAGAAGCCCCTGAAGTCGTGTGCCTTTTTCATTATGTGCAATTTTAACTTTTTCCCGATAAATGCCCCTGATGGATGCCACTATACAGTATAGGCACGTAGTTTTATCCATCACCCGTAGGCTCCCATGTTAAAAAGGCAGCAGAAGAAAAACTTTTACCAAAAATTACCCTCCCGAAAGAGTCCAGAAGAACATCCATTGGGTGAATTGGGGTTTACAGAGATGTTTGGCAGATGTCCCGGGCACTTTCCCAGTGCATAAAGCCAAAAGCCCTATCAGAACAGAGGGGGGACGGCGACTTTAATTATAGCTTTTACGCCACTATTGTGGCATAAAAAAGTAGGAAATTAATGTTGCACGCCATATTTGCTCCATAATTTGCGACTTTTTGAGCTTAATAAAGTAGTATTAAAAAGGAGCAGGGCCTAGCGGAGGAGTAAACCCTATGGCAGCCCACTGGATTTACTATAACTTTTGCCAGAAATTGGCGCAACTTGTAGCTCAAGTCTACGCTAGCCCCTAGTTCTCATAGAATTGAGTCTCTGGCACATGGAGGGGCAGAGACCTACCTAATTTATTAAGAGGCATCGGGCTCCTTATAAATTAGGCGCACCTTACTCCAATGCACATGGGATCAAGACTGGCGTGTGGGAAGCCTTAATGACTTGCATAGATATTCTACCTTCGAGACAAAAGTGCTGTGAAAGTCTTTCAGTCTTCTGTGACCACAACTGGCGAATCAGAAGTTGACGAGCAAGCATCTACAGCACCTTACACCGTGTAGGTCTGGTTACATGATTTGGATATTGCAGCAAGTCAGAGAAAAATGTTTTTTTAAGGATAATTTCATCAGCTGCTGCAACAGAAAGACAGGATTCTAGAGCGGAACAGTTTTAGGCTTTTTGTTTAAAAATAACTAAATTGAGCCTACAGGCAGACCTGAAGAGAAGAGCCTTCTAATACAGTAGAATCTAGGACATGAGACATGGCAGACTGGGGAAACAGAAGTGAAATTATTAATGTTCGTCTCTGTCTACTGCTCTACAGAGACAGACAAGCATACGGCTGGAGTGAGAAGCCTCGAAAAAAGCATTGTTCTAGTGTGCTCTGGAACCCTACAGATACCCTGTAGTTAATATTGTTATCTGTATAGACTGATAATTTTTGGACCACCTAGAAAAATGAATGTAGTTATTAAAGTAGCGGTAGAATACTAGAAAAACAATTTTTTTCCCCCCTAGAAACAGCGCCTCTGTGTCCATGGACTCTATCTGGTATTGCAGTTAGGCTCCATTCATATGAATGGCACTGAACTGCAATGTTAGACACAGGCCATAGACAAGAGTGGCAATCCTTTTAAATAGAAATATATTGAAGGTGATGAGCTATGCACTTTGCCGGTAGCCACAGATGCCCTCCTGTATTCAGCTGTACCGCCGTCCTCAGTGATACTGTAATACGGTTGAATATTGCAGCGGTATATTGAGCTGCAGTGTGGTATTTGGTTCTGCTGGGGATGTTTTTTGTGCTGCACTATGATATCTACTTGTGTTGTCCTCACCTACTTGTCTTGTTCCGCCTTCTGTCATTTTGGATCTGCCTACAGCATGAGGCCTCTTTTAGCCCACTGTCAGTTTCCAGTCCACCCTTGACCGGAAGAAACGGGGATGGGACCCCTGGTATAGGCTACTTGTAAGAGGTGATTGGGTGTTTTTTTCTTTAAACACATTCCAGTCTTTTATTCATTTTGGGTTAGGGGGTCGGACAACCATTTTAAAGGGGTATTCCAGAATCTTAATATTCATAGGAGCTCGTTACTGAAGGACAGAACCCATTGAAGTGAATGGAAGTCGGCACCGGAGCTGCTCTGGAACAGCTGATCACCGATGAGATATTGTTGGCCTATCCTGAGGATAGGTTATAAACATTAAAATCTTGGAATACCCCTTTAAGTCTCAACATAAACTATATTATTAAGTTACGTAATACCGCAGAACCCGTGTAATCGCCATTTACACAACCAACACCTGTAGCCTATAATTGACTTTCTAATCTTGTACAATGAAAAGTTTGATTGAGGTCTAGGGAAGTTAGCATGTGATGAAAGAGAGGTCACGGGTATGTAAAGTTTTATTATTTTTCAAGTTCTAACCCATAATTTAAGCAGACATGTAAAGAATGGGTTTGATTTGGGGTCATCTACTTCACCGCAGCCGGTGAATTGTGTGCACGCCACGCAGGACACATGTACAGCAGTATGCTCTATCCTATTGGAAGACTCATTATCTTTAGAACGTTTACCAGCCATTGTATCATGCAAGGTGCCGGCTAGTCTATTCATTTGTTACTAGACCTTTGAAATATTACAAACCGAGGGAAAATAACACGAGACGACTTGTCTTTGTCAATCACACATTCTTTTAAAATTACTTTTAAGTACTTTTGTATACTTAAGAGGTATTGTCATCATCCTGTACAATCAACATTAGTATAAAAGTATTGAGTTTATATATTTGTAATGGAATCATTTTTGTTGATTGAGGATTACAATCAGAATTTTTGTAATTCAGTACAAAGGCATTGTGTGGAACTTGAGTCAGTGCTATCATCAGGAGTTAGCAGCCTATTGGTGACTCATATCCATCAGTGTTAAAGGTGCTGTCCCACGAAAATAATATTCCATTTTTAAAACCAGCACCTGGATCTGCATTACTTTTGTTAGTGCATATAAATAAACATGTAGTATAGCCAATAAAATGTATTTGGCGCCACCTGCTGTTTGTGATTTTCCATATTTCTCTCTGTCCACCTCGCTGTGGTGGTCGCACATGCTTAGTTCAATCCTTTATCTGTCAGCAGCTATATCTACTGTTAGAAACTATGATAGGTACAGGGGAGAGCTGCAGAAGAAAGGACATGATCCTTGAGCTGTGATAGGGCGAAAACTGAAGCAGAAAGAACATACCCCTGAGCTGTGATAGGGCGAGAGCGGAAGCAGAAAGAACAGGCCCCCTGAGCTGTGATAGGGAGAGAGCTGAAGCAGAAAGAACCGGCCCCCTGAGCTGTGAGAGGAAGAGAGCTCCAGCTGAAACCCCCTGATTTGTGATAAGGAGAGCTGCAGCAGAAAAATCAACCCCCCCTGAGCTGTGATAGAGAGAGAGCTACAGAAGAAAGGGCACACCCACTGAGCTGCCGGCTCAAAATAAATATAGCAGAGCAATGAACAGGGAGATCTCTGTATCCATGTGAGGTAAAGGCTGGTTCTAACTTTGTTAGAAAGAAATTGTCACGTACCGTATGATGTTTGGTTTTCTTTTCTTTTTTTTACGTTTATCATGGGATACTCCCGTTAAGTACTTGTGGCCATGAGTAGAACTCGTAGATGAATTGTCAGCTCATTAAACCATCATGGAGAGGATCTGAGCATGGTGGTAGGTAGGTGTATTGCTGTTGTGACTTTTTTGGGCAGTGGCACTGTCACGAACCAGCGAGTGTGAACCCACTGTGCCACATGTCCTACCTCCTCTAAGGGCGTTGTCTAACTGAACCCTTCAATCTTCACAGTACCTCTGATGGTGGGGATAGACTTTCACGAGGAGAACACCAGGTTGCTACCTCTTGAGGAGGATAGGCACACGAGGCACCTAGTCCTGGCAGACCAAGAGGTACCAGGGAAAGGTACCAGAAGTACAGGTGTAGTCAGGCAGGCAGAGCCGTTACCAGGTGCAACATTGCAGGACCGAAGGATGAGGCAGAGGCATAGTCAGACAGGCGAAAGGTCAGGGCTGGCGGCACAGGTACAGGTCAGGCAATCCGGATTGGCAACAGGAGAATCAAGGCTAGCAGGCAGGGATCAGATGGGTAGCAGAATCCAATAACACAAATATGAGGCAGGAACACAAGTGGTTATCAAGAGCCTAAGCAGAGCACAAGGACCTTGACACTGAGGCATCTGGGAAGGGGGCTGAGCCACTTATATATGTTCAGGAGGGCTAGGATAGGTCAGTGAGGTCATATGACCTAAGCTACAAAGCCCAGGAAGTGACGCGTGCTGGCCCTTAAGGAAGTGCAGCAGGAACAAACAGTAAGCATGCTGTGGCCAGGGCTGAGAGCAAACTGTGGAGCAGATCCTAAACAACAGCACCCACACAGACAGAGCCCAGGACTGCAGCAGTGAAATGGTAGACACTGGCCGCAGATCACCGCTAAACACGTTGCCCGGAACCACGGCGGTAAGAAGGGGAACAGCGGCGCACAGCAGCCGCTGTTACAACCACTATGGCTGTCCCCAAAAAATTATTTGTCTTGCTAGTGTTCAACATGGACCTGGGTAAGTTTTATCTTCTGACTCCATAATTAGAAGTGAATACCTTTGTCCACGTTATCTTTGGCATTTTGATGGGGAAGGAAATCAAGTCTTTAAGATACATTAGACTTAGCAATTCAGTGTCTGCTTGCGCTAATGTTATATGTATCGGACCATAAGACACACCAACAATTAGAAGCATAAGAATAGAAAATGCCATTTTTACTGTATATATCCTATGGGTGATATGGTACATACAAAACACAAAAGCCAATGCCTCATAACATTGCCAGCCACAGGGCCCTATCACGTTGCCAGCCACAGTGCCTGATCACATTAGCAACCATAATGCCCCCTGACTGTGCCTTCCACAGTGCCCCAACACATTTCCAGCCACAGTGCCCTCTGACTATGCCAGCCACAGTGCCCCATCGCATTGCCAGCCACAGTGCCTGATCACATTGGCTCACATTGGCAGTAATAATGCCCCCTGACTATTCCAAAAGTAAAACAGAAAATTCGGATCCTTTTTCTGGAGGCGCTCGTCCGGGCTGAAGACACTCAGAGGCGTATATAGCCAGAAGGTCTTTTATTAGGTAGTCAACGCGTTTCAAGGGCTTACAGCCCTCTTCATCAGGACAATATTACATATGTAATATTGTCCTGATGAAGAGGCTGTAAGCCCTGAACGCGTTGACTACATAAGACCTTCTGGCTATATACGCCTCTGAGTGTCTTCAGCCCGGACGAGCGCCTCCAGAAAAAGGACCCGAATTTTCTGTTTTACTTTTGGATTTCTGAACACTGCATGGGAATACCCCCACCACAGTGAAGTGACCTTGGCTGCTACCTGGCTCATTGCTTCCCGGGAGCTGGACTGGAACCATAAATACCAGCAAAGTGCATCTAGGAGTTGTGACCTATTCACAACCAACTCCGGTAAGCAGATAATCTACCATTACTTATAAGCTTTCTAAAGGGATCACGCACATGAGGCGCTGCCTCCTCTCTATCTTTTCCCTTTTACACATTTACCCTGACTATTCCAGCCACAGTTCCTCATCACATTGCCAGCCACAGTGCCCCCTGATTATGCCAGCCGCAGTGCCTCATCAGATTAGCAGCTATAATGCCCCTGACTATGACAGTCTCAGTGCCCCCTGGCTGTGCCAGCCACAGTGCCCCATCGCATTGCCAGCCACAGTGCCTGATCACATTGGCAGTAATAGTGCCCCCTGACTATTCCAGCCACAGTTCCTCATCACATTGCCAGCCACAGTGCCCCCTGATTATGCCAGCCGCAGTGCCTCATCAGATTAGCAGCTATAATGCCCCTGACTATGACAGTCTCAGTGCCCCCTGGCTGTGCCAGCCACAGTGCCCCATCGCATTGCCAGCCACAGTGTTCTGTGGAACAGAACCCTTACAACTGGAGGTAATGCCGAGCCGAAACACAATTGTCAGTGCCACCTTCTGAAGATACTGAACAGAGGTATTCAAATGATCAGCGACAGCCTTGTCCATACAGTAATCTTCCGCATGTCTAATTTTTTGTAATTCCATTTTTTCTTATAAAAAAAATCAGTGCCTATTATAAATCCTTCTTATTAAAAAAATATCAGTGCCTATAATAAATCCTATCTCAGTCAAGAGTTGCTAAATTTCACCTGGTGTAATAATACACAAATACACAAAAAATAAAATAGCAAAAATGGAACTTGGCAATATGGGACACAATTCCCTTAAAAAAAAAAAAGGGTAATTTGAGGCAATCGAGCTAAGATTACAGTATAAATAGCATTGCTCATTGGTTTTTAAGACGCTGGTGACAAATATCCATATCCTCTCATGGTTCCTCTCACTCCTTAAGTACAAAGTAAGTGCAGCCCTTAAAAGTATCTCCTGCTGTCTAATTGCAACTTTGGTATTACTGGTGGCTTCAGCTGTGTACAGTCTCTATCTGTAATTTAGGTGTCACTTTACTTAATATTGAGGTAAGGCAACGCGACATGCTAAATCAGAGCAATAAAAGCCGACACTGTGTCCAGCTGCAAGCTACATATGTATTTAAAGGTATAAAATCTATAGATGGCAGGAATTATAGTATTGCCTTTTTGCAAGTCTGTGATCATCTCAGTCCAGTAGTTTTCCAACATATAATCCCAGAACAGAGCTGTTTATACGGCAAAGTTTTCTCCCGCTGCTGTTCTGTAGTCGTTGTTATGATCTTTTACTTGTGTCTGACCTGCATCCAGACGTATGTATTTACTAGGTATTTCCTAGGTGATGTGACACACTTGATAAGAAGCCTGGTTGTTTATGTTGTTATTGCATCACGTGGTTTTTATTGCTGTCATTTCGCTACATCTTATGCTAGCTGCACTGTATATTGTGCTTTATAGACTGGCGTATCATGTTCTCTGGAAAATGCTGTTCCTTGGGAGTCACATAGTTTTGCATTATGAGCTGCATTCACAATTCTGCTGGCTGTTAAAATGTAACTGCTATTTTTTTTTTGTTAAATAGGACAAATGATAATAAACATTTTTTTCAATATACCATATTTTTCGCACTATAAGACGCACCTGATCATAAGACGCACCTGGGTTTTAACGGAGGAACTAAGGAAAAAAATATTTTTCATCAGATCCTCAGTGTTTCTCAGATCACAGCTCAGACCCTCAGTGTTTGTCAGACCTCATATCAAACCCTCAGTGTTTGTCAGATCTCATATGAGACCCTCAGTGTTTCTCAGACCTCATATCAGACCCTCAGTGTTTGTCAGATCTCATATGAGACCCTCAGTGTTTCTCAGACCTCATATCAGACCCTCAGTGTTTCTCAGATCACAGCTCAGACCCTCAGTGTTTGTCAGACCTCATATCAAACCCTCAGTGTTTGTCAGATCTCATATGAGACCCTCAGTGTTTCTGAGACCTCATATCAGACCCTCAGTGTTTGTCAGATCTCATATGAGACCCTTAGTGTTTCTCAGACCTCATATCAGACCCTCAGTGTTTCTCAGACCTCATATCAGACCCTCAGTGTTTGTCAGATCTCATATGGACCCTCAGTGTTTGTCAGATCCCATATGAGACCCTCAGTGTTTCTCAGACCTCATATCAGACCCCCAGTGATGATGAGACCTCCAATGAGACCGCCAGTGATTCTTAGACCCTCAGTGATTTTCAGACCTCAGATCAGAACCACAGTGTTGACTGCCAGTGTGTCTCGGACCTCAGATTAGACAAAAAAATAACTTACTTCTCCTGCACCAGACAATGCCACCCGGGAGATCATCTTCTTGCCAAGCTGTGCTGTGACTTGACTTCTGATTATAGAGCCATCAGATTAGCAGCCATAACAGTCTCAGTGCCCCCTGGCTGTGCAAGACACAGTGGCTCATTACATTGCAAGCCATAGTGTTCTATGGAACAGAACTTTTGCAACTGGAGGTAATGCCGAGCCGAAACACAATTATTAGTGTCACCTTCTGAAGATACTGAACAGAGGTATTCAAATGGTCAGCGACAGCCTTGTCCCCGTCCATATAGTAATCTTCCCCATTTCAAATCTTTTGTAATTCCATTTTCTCTTCTTATAAAAAAAAAATCAGTACCTCATTATCATCATTATGTTTTAAGTAGACTTGTGCTTCTAGTGGAGGAGCAGACAAATACTTGTAAGCTAGAGGATCCAGTTTCCTTATCCCAGGAAGCAAGTTTGTTCTTTTTGTAGCCAGTTGATTCCTCAATACAAAAAATCTAAAAAGTTAAATTTATTCACACCTAATCAAGAGTTTCTCTGCCTCAGAAGACGTTCGCATCCCATAATCAGCATGTATGAAAAACTTTGTACACCTTAGACGACCTTTATATGGAGCCCACACTGCGACATCACGTATGCTTGGCCAACTATCCATTCAAAGGAGGCATACTGAGGATCGGTCGAGGTCCCATTGGTCGGATTCCCACCAATCTAAGTTATCCCATATTCAGTGGATAGGTGATGATTTGTCATTATCAGGGGTATCCATCACCATGGATAATTGATATCAGTATTAAAGGGGTTGCGCTGTGGCTTAAAGGAAATGTATCATCAAATTTTTTTTTTTTACCAGTTAAAATCGGATAGTATCACATCTCCTATTTACTAATGTGTATTTGTTTTCTGATTGTAGATTTTTTTATTCTGTTTCCTGAATATAATTATGGGGGGCGGCCATCTTGCCCAAGTTGTTCTTGACAGCGTTTAGAAAGCATCAAGAAAATTGCTTTACGGCAGCCCCTTGGGCCATAGACACAATGGACAAGAGGGGACCTCATTGACTTCTATGGGAGAGTTTTTAGGCATGCTCTGTGATTTGTGCAGAGGTCATTGTACAGAGAGGGAGTAGATAAGCTTTGACAATGACCTATTGTGAATGGTGGATCCTGTCTTATCTATACAAAAAGGTAATATCACAGGCAGGATTAGAATGACAGATAAGCAGGTTACTGCAGTAAAGTGATCAGTACAGACCAAGAAGTGGCGCCGATTATTAGACTTAGTGACCAGTGCAGGATTTTTGTTTTTTGTTTGTTTTTTTAAATATAGATATTTACATGGAAAATGTTTAAAAATAAAATCAACAGAAATGTGTTAAAAATATGCTAAACATAAAAATGTGATTTAAACAATAGGTCATGTTATGACACATTCCCTTTAATATAGATGACCTATTCACAGTATAGCTCATCAATATCAAGTCAGCGGTGGTCCTACTCCTGGCATCCCCCCGAACAGCTGTATAAAGAAGTAGCCGTGCGAGTGCTGCAATTGCCTCTGCACCCTCTTCCTTGTAGCGGCGGTGAAGTTTTCTTACAACTGCTCCCACTTCAGTGTAATTAAAGAAGACGATGCACAGGTAAATTTGAAGCAGAAGCACGCTCGCACGAGCACCGCTACCTTTTCAAACAACTGATAGGCGGGGGTGTTGGGAGTCGGACCTCCGCCGATCTGATATTGATGACCTATCCTGAGGATAGACCATCAATATCAACCCCTTCAATCCCTAGATCACCATAGATTTAAACTGCTAAGACCCTCAGGGATATTACATGAATACTTTTACTAAAAATGTATGTAAAAATGTCACATGCAAAGTTGGGAAAGTGTGTATAATTGGGAATGGAGGAGAAAGGAAGGGACATTTGCCATTTTGTCATAGGCACCATCACATTTGGAAACCCCCTTTAAAAATCATGCGTTTTTCCCTTGGCAGGATTTGTCTGTAAAGGATGTTAATATCATATTCTATAATGTTAATATATATATATACGGTATATATATCTTTTTATGCTATATTTTGGGATTTCAGATCTAGTCATTCTTCTTCATCTGCAGCCATCACTGGTGCTCATGTGTATAGAGATTTTTCCAGATCTTCCCACTTCTCTAATTACAGGCTGTGTAAGGCATGATATGTTAATCAGTGGCATGTTTTAATGATGCTTTTCACTAAATGATATTGTCAGCCTTCATATACCTGCCTTGTAAACCTTTTCTACATTGCCTTTGAAGGCCTCGATCTCACAGGAGCCCCTGCACTAATAATTGCTGCAACCCCACCATAGGCATTCATAAAGTTTACAAAACCCCCAGCCGAACGCACCATCCACCCAGACAATTCATAATTGCTTCTTCTAATACGTGGCACTAAATGGCTTCTTTTCACCACTGCATTGTTCACCTGTCAGTCAGACACAATGTACAACCATCTATACGATGCCACAAAGATGGTATTGTGACTTTAATGTCACTCTGGTATTTTTACTGTATCTTTGATTGACGTTTCCACAATGCATATAGTTCCAACATGCATTTATTATTAAGTAAGATCGTACAGATCTCATAATTAATTCTTTAATTTAATCACTATGTTTGTGCTAAAACTACAAAAAAGCAACTTTTACCACGTGGTGCTTAATAGGCTACAACTGTCAGCACTACCATTCGAAGCTGGAAATGTTCACACAGTGATTGCTGTTGTGACATATTTTTTATTAAGATGTAGGTGCATTATTTTTTCCCACAGGTATTCCTTTTAGGCCTCATACACACAACAGTATTTTTCTTACACGTCCCATCCACGTTCTTTGCATATCACATGTGGACCCATTCATTTCTATGGGGCCACAGAAAAAAAAACAGAGAGCATATGGATGTCATCCATGTGCAGTCCGCATCCATGTGTCGGTCTTGCAGATTATAGAACATGGCCGATTCTCGTCCGTTTTCCATACACGAATTGGCATTTCTACTTATCGTCCTTAGAAAAATTCGGTATACGCAGCAAGTCCCCGAGGAGCCGGTGCAAAGGATCGGTAGTGGCTCTGATGAGGTGTTGGGTCACACCCTAAGACTCCTGGGGGATAGACAGGTTGTTTGAAGAATCAGGCCAGAGGTAGACGTATAACAGGCTCTCTTTACTTGTGGCACATCCAGCAGCAGTAAATACAAAGTGCAGTTTCTGGCACCAGATGATGAGGTATGTATGGCAATTAAATGGCACCAGCAGGCACTTGGGGATATATTTATCCACGATGTGATAAAGGCTTACTATTTGACTGGACTGGAAAAAGTCTAGGCGATAGATGTCTGAACTGTAGTCCCTCACCTGCAGCAGGGTCTGTACAGCTGTGATTCCACTGATCACTCTGCTGTCTAAGCACACTGAAGCTTTAGTAAAGCTGGCTTGACTCTGGTGATCTCTCTAGACTGATGATCTCACAGGAGAATGAATTAACAAGATCTAGGAAAAGACGCTCCAGCATGTCACTATCTCTCAGGAACTTTACCTCCTGGCAGTCGGTAGGACTGGCTCACTTCTGCCAAGAATGGAGGAACAGAGTGATTAGCCCTGGTACTGCCAACCATACCTCAACTGCTGGAGCACACAGCAGAAAGAAGATATAACATTACAATAATCTTAATATACGAGTATTGCAGACACCCCCAGATTTGGGGTACTGCACATGCACACATTCTGTATTCCTATTTCGTGCACCTGTGGTTTGCAGACCGCAAAATACATACGGTTGTGTGCATGTAGCCTTTCTGCTACCTTCAATATAGTATAGAAGTTGCTAAGTGGCCGTATAGGGGCTCTAAACATCACCAGAAGACAGACAGGTAGATTGTGTAGGTCCTACAATGTGGTTACTTATATGTTGAACATTCAGGATGTTCCACTGTTGACGTTTTTTACCAATTTAAAAGACTACCAGAGGCCTACTATTTTAGATTATCACTTGTGTTTCATTTTTATTACTTAGGGCAGCATAATAGATCCAATAAAATGATGCAGTCTGTTAGGCTACTTTCACATTAGTGTTTTTTGCGGATCTGTCATGAATCTGCAAAAACCATACACTAACGTTACAATAATACAACAGCATGCATCCGCCATGAACGGATCCGTTTGTATTATGTCTTCTATAGCTATGACGGATCCGTCTTGAACACCATTGAAAGTCACCACATCGCGGACTGAAAAACGCTGCTTTCAGCGTTTTTCTGTCCGCGATGGAGGCGCAACCAAACGGAACGTAATGCATTTTAGGTGCATTCTGTTTCGTTCAGTTCAGTTTTGTCCCCATTGACAATGAATGGGGACAAAACTGAAGCGTGTTCTTCCACTTTTGAGATCCTATGACAGATCTCAACAGCAGAATTTAAAACGCTAACGTGACAGCCTAAGCTGTGTAAAGGTGATCCTTCAGCTATTCCTCCAATGAGAGAGGAATGAGCTGCTGCCACAAAGGTAAGTCTACATGCACGATGATTATTTCCTCAAACATCTATAGTTTGGGTAGAGTGAGGAGACACCCATACACAGTAGACAGTCTGCCAAGAATGTTGGGTCCATCCCACATTTATCTAATATGTAGGGCCACCCTAACCCACATAATAATAATCTCATGGGTTTGTAGTTACCCAGACTATGAAAGTCCTCAGTAGGTCGGTTTCCTAGATCCAGTGAGGTTTTACATCAGTTCCTAGTTCTTTGTTACGGTTGGACTATCCCAACAAGTGATCAGAGATTTCTCCTGGGGGCCTACATTTAAAAATACTATGGTCTGTTTATAAATCTTGAGGTACCGTATTTTTTGCTCTATAAGACGCACCCCCCACCAAAAGTAGGGGGGAAATGGCAGTATGTCTTATAACGCGAATAATGAGTGCTTCCATTGTAAGTGTAGAGCTTCTAGGGCTGGTAATATTCATTGCTCCTAGGTCTTCTGCCAGCTCCGCTCTGCGCTGTGTCCTGATGCTATGTGATGTCACGTCGCAGTGCAGCACTGCAGGACGATCGTGCTAGATCTCCTAAATGGCAGCGCCATGCTGCGCAGTAGAAGTAAGTTGTTTTATTTATTTTTTGTCTGATGTGAGGTCTCATGAAGATTGAGGGTCCGTTAAAAATATATTTTTTTATTATTTTCTCCGTCTAAAACCTAGATGTGTCTTATGGTTAGGTGCGTCTTATAGAGGTAAAATCCGGTATATTCAAGCATACGTCATCTGTAGTCATATGGTGGATGAGGAGCATGTGTGCAGTTGCCATTGGGTTTCACCATATATGTATCTCTGGTTAGATCATACTTTTGGTGGCACACAAAAAGTCACAGTGGCTTTAAGAACAGGAAGACGTTCTACCATTCTTAACTAAGCCCCAGAAGACTGGCGTATTGGCAATATGTTCTAACTAGCATAGCACCAGTTTATTATTGTGACTAATCTTATTACGGCTCACTTAACAAGCGACTAAAGGTTTAGCACAAGGCCTAGCGAGGATACCCTAGTTATAAACACACTTGGTGCCAGTTGTATTAGTGGCCTTAATCAGTGCATTTAAGTGGAACTCATAATACAGTCATTATGCTTTTTATACAAGCTAATTATTTAAGGAAATTGCAGAAAAAAATAATGAAGCAATGTTACGTAGCTACTTAATTTTTTTTATCGGCAGTATTACTGATGCCTCTTTTATGCAAAGTAGCTGGTATCTCATATTGGACACATTACTGTCAAGAAAATATTACTTGCCTTAATTATCAGTAATGAAGCAAGGATAAGCTGTTCACTTAGATATCCTATATCTAATGACCTTTCCCGCTAGAGGTTGTGATGAAAGGTATCCGTTTCACAAATTATGCCTCATTTAGCTGGTGGCATTTGTGTAGACGAATGTTGTGAGGATGAGTTCTAAAGTGAAATGTAAATTACATTGGTGTTTAGAAAGTGATTTAGTGCTCGCCTTCCACTACATCATTGTTTTTTTGTTTTTTTTCTCTGTGTTATTATTAAATGACTCGAAACCCTTCACTTTGTCACACTCGCCCATTATATCAATGGTTACTTTAGCCTTGTGTTACAAACCACTGTTTATTTTTTGGAATAATTACGAGTTGAACAAACACACAAGAAAACACAAGACAAGCTGAGAGGCGTCATTATTTGTGCCTCCAAACATGGCTCCTTACAGCTGTGTGAGAAGACAAGCTGTAGGGTCAGGTCTAGCTCGTGAAGTACCGCACCGCCTTCATATGGTACATAATTTGATGGGCTGATGGTCTTATACCCTAAAAAAAAAAAAGACTTTTCTTCAAACGCTAAAAGGGTTGTCCGTGTCAATCAGTAAGTTGAGTGATTGTCCAACCTCTAAATCAAAAAGTTGGAGACAACAAGGGGAATAAAATCTCCATTTATGGCTGGAGAGCATGCTTCTTGCATCGCTCTAGAGGTAAAAATGGAGGGTCAGAAACAGTAACGAATGGGACTTTAGGATCACTCATTCGCAGAGTTCAGACTCCCATCTAACTTTTATAATCTCTCTGCTAGAAAAGTCATAAATGTAAAAAATACAAGAAACTAGAGTAACTAATAACTGAAATCTTCATTTTGGTGCACATACTGCTGGAGGAGGCATATAATTTATGACGAGGCCTGTGCCTTGTCATAAATTACATGGCTCCTCTGGCATAGCAGGCCCTATTAAAATGGGCCTAGCACACACCAGGCTTGATAAATCAGCACCAGAAGGTCTCATCATGGGACAATCCCAGAAGTGTTCAAAAAGATTGTCTCTTCCACACCTTCATACAAGTTTCAGATGGCAGGTGTAGACAACTGTGCTCCAACTGAGTTCCATCCAACATAACAGATGTTTGTGGTAGTGTATTGAATTATTCCATCATGGGGTTAACTATAATTATAATTTTAATTATTTTAAAACTTTGGTGATTCTACATGTTCTTTATGCCATCCTGCAAATCTTTCATCAACAAACAGAAGTTATGCTTTGAAGGGGTTGTCTCATCTGAGACATAGGTTGCATATCGCTAGGATATGGCACCAATTTCCGATAGGTGCTAGTCCCACCTTTGGGAACGAGGTGAACGAGAGCAAACCGCGCAAGCACTGTGTGCTGTCTATTCACTTCTATTGGAGTTCCAAAAATAGTCAAGCGCTGACTATTGCGATGGCTATTTCTGTCAGTCCTATAGAGGTGAATAAGAGGTGGTTTGCTTAGCTATTTTCGGAACTTCGACAAAAGTGAATGAAGAGCATGCTGCATATGTGTGGTGCTCTCCCATTCACTTTGGGGGCCTGTTCTAGAGACCTGCAACTAACTGACGCTTGTTGTATATCCTAGCGATATGCCACCAATGTCGCAGATGACACAACCCCTTTAAGCTTGTCCTTTTACCGGTCCTAGAAAATATTAATAGATAGCCATCCTTTAGACTGGATTACACAAGCTTTGTTTAGACCAGTGTTTCCCAACTAGTGTGCCTCCAGCTGTTGCAAAACTACAACTTCCAGCATGCCCAGAAAGCCTTTGGCTGTGTGGGCATGCTGGGAGTTGTAGTTTTGCAACAGCTGGAGGCACACTGGTTGGGAAACACTGGTTTAGACAACTTTAACCGATGCCCTTCAGTCCAGTAACTCTTTATACAACCTATAGAAGAATTCATTATCACTAAGTTTTTCTACACATAGTTTTAGTCTTTAGGCTATGGTCACTTGTATATATAAGGATCCTAACACATTTCTATGAGTTGGTGGATGGTCTAGACCAGGCATGCTCAATCTGTGGCCCTCCTGCTGTTGTAAAACTACAATTTCCACAATGCCCTACTGTAGGCTGATAGCTGTAGGCTTTTCGGGAATGCTGGGAGTTGTAGTTTGGAGGGCCGCAGGTTGAGCATGCCTGGTCTAGACCATCATTGATGAACATGATGTACTAGACATTTCTAGGCAGTCTTTAAAACCAGTATTTGAAAGATTAGTTTCCTGATATGTTACTGTCTTACTAAAAGTGAAAAGGAACCTATCAAAGCTCCTATTCTTGTTTTGTAATATTTAATGGCGGTGTGAATGCCAAGACATTTATTGGTTGATAAAACATCACCTAAAAATCCAATGAATGTGCTAATTAGGTTGGGCAAGTCAGGAGCTTTGTGGCAAAAACATTACCCAAATGTTGAATTGGTTGAATTTGGTAGTCACCTATCTAGGCTTCTAGACTTGACATGTCCATAACCATGCTCATCCAATGAAGTAGAAGTCACCCAAAAACTGTCTTTCCACTAGGATGACCATTACAAAATTGAATTGGTCGTTTTTAGATTTGATAATCCTTATAATAATCCATAAAGACGTATTTTTTCAAATATTTGCTCAAAAAGTGATTGCCTTCACTATGGAGCCCTCGAGTTAGCAATTTACAGTGTTTCTGACTGTGTAGTCTGGTTCCAAATAACATACCAGTCTAATTGGATTCCATAATATTGCTCATGTTGTTTAATGCAGTGGAAAATAGCTGCACTCGGCCTATGCTTTCTATCATCTCCTACCTGAACAAACAGGTGTCAGTTATGCCAGGACAGATGTGACCATTTTGTCTGTGTGCCTAAAGGTCTCATCTCATTGCTTATCACACCAATGGGTTTGGATAAATTGAACTTCTGTCCCGTTGCTCTAGACAGAATCCCAACTTTTTTCCTACTTACCCGTTTATTTAGAAAATCTATGTAAGTATTAATTACCGTATTTTTCAGCCTATAAGACACACCTGTTCATAAGACACACCTAGGTTTTAGAGCAGGACAATAAGAAAAAAATATTTTTCATTAGACCTCAAATCAGACCTCAGCTATAACAGCCTCAATCAGACCTCAATGTTAATAGGACCCCAACACGACCTCAGATCAGACCCACAATCAGACCTCAGCTCAGACCCCAATGTGAATGACCTCCAATCAGACTTCATATCAGCCCCCAATAGACCCCATTGACTCTTATATTAACTCCTAGCATCCCCCATTGCCTCATATCAGCCCTCAGTAGCCCCCATTGCCTCATATCAGTCCTCAGTAGCCCCAATTGCCTCTCATGTTAGCCCCCAGCAGCCCACATTGTCTCAGATCTGCCCCTATTGCCTCATGTTTAATAAAATAAATAAACCACTTACCTCTCCTGCTTCTGGACGCCGCTGCTTCTCATCGCCCGTGCTCTTCTTCCTCCTGCTGTCGGCTGCTCTGTGAACCGGCGCGCACAGCGTGAGGTCACAGAGCGCCCTCACGCTGTGCGCAGCCACTGCACAGCCGAGGACCAGGAAGCGGTGAGTAATGGAAGCGCTCATTAGTATTCGCCCCATAAGACGTACTTGAGGGGGGGGGAATGAGTCTTATGGGGCGAAAAATACGATATTACTTTTTAGGAATCGCCTATGGGTATACAATGAAGATATATAGCAGCGAGAAGCATTTTGCCCTGGCTGTGCCTGCGGCGGCTCTTCGGCAGCAAGCGGTTTGATAAATATCATACTTGCCCAAGATGGCAGCTGCGAGATAGAATACATTATTTTGAGATAGCGCGTTTATTTTATTCTGACAAGCAAAATTACAGCAGACAAAACTTGAGTCCTACAGCACACAATAATTAATGAAATTGCAATGGCTATCTTTTCTTAAAACTGTCACTTCTGCTAGTACATTGTGTTACATAGACAATGAAAGGATTGGTTATTTAGCGGGAAAAAAAAGCCAAGAAAACAATAAACTTACTGTATTTTAAAACTGATCTTCAATTACTTAAAAAAAATAATGTGCATAATTTAAGAGCAATTCAGCAATTTTTTTTTTGTAGGGAGTTTGCTTGTCATGCACTTCTGTACATTTTTCTTGACCATACTACTGGAGAGTTCTGCGTCGGCTGCTACAAAGGATTTCTAATATATGGAAATGTAGAATATAACAACTAAAAACAGCACAAAAAATCGAATAACTTCAAAGATATGTTTTTGCCCATTTTACCCGGAAATTCCCTGATAAAGCAGGCATGCTGCCTTGTAGGGCTCACTCTGCTGAATATAATGATACCTTTCGCTTGGTGATCTGTTGCTTTATTGTGGAGAAATAGTACTTTTAATCCATATGCTAATGAGCTGATTTAAGTCCAGTAGTTGATAGGAGTCCAGCGTTTTTTCTATTCAGAGCTGTAGCCACTCCCCTATTCACTTCTTCAGATGTAACAGGTTCCCTTTAAATTATGCAAAATGGATGATTACTTTTCTTGATTTTTCATTGCTTTTAAAGGGGTTCTCCGGGATTTAAATATTGATGACCTAGCCTCAGGATGAGATCTACCGACACCCTTGCCGATCAGCTGTTTGAGGAAGTGCTGGGCACCCTCCCAGCTTACCAAGGACAAGCGCTGTCCATTTGATATCGACTGCTTTTGGTATCACAGCTCAGCCCCGTTCACCTGAATGAGACTGAGCTGCGTCTAGGGCATGTGACCGATGAAAATGACCTCGCATGGCCTAGGAAGAGGCCTAAGTGCTCGAGGTGTGCCACTGCCTGCTTGTACAGCTGATTGGTGGGAGTCAGACCCCACCAATCTGATATTGATGACCTATCCTGAGGATGGCCATCACTATGTAAATCCCAGCAAAGCCCTATAGGACTTCTTTTGGGTTTTCACTATTCTTATATATGGTTGGGTACCGCTTGGTTAGTAGTGCTGATCTGCTGACAGAGACATGATGTATTGCTCCTATATATGCTCTAATCATACAACTGTTTTACATGTGGATCTAGCTCAGCAGCTCTCCACTCTTGCCGGGCTATACACCTCCCTCTGTGATATTGACATGACCAAGTAGGAAATACAGAGAGACAACTGCACGAAAACTAAACTTCATTTTTAGTTTGTTGACCAAAAGGGTCATCTTTAGTTATGTAAGGCAAAGTGAACTGAGCTATTGGGACCTTTTAAAGGGATGTTTCATAAGGTTATCTGCTGTTCATATGTCCTGTTAGGACAAATGGACATCACTCTGCACCCTCTTTACGAACCAGAGTGGCGACCTGTTAAGCAGGAATAGTTCCCGCACCAATGGGCTGCAGGGGCAGACTGAGAAGATTAAGTGGCCCTGGATTTAAAAAAAAACTAAATGTGGCCCCATGTTGTAGGGTCCATGTCAGTGGTGAAAATTGACAGAAGGCAGGGCTAACACAAGTAGGCGAGGCCAAAAATACAATATTGTGGCACAAAATATCTCAGTGCAACACAAACTTACTCAACAGCATCAAAAACCACAGTGCAGCACAAAATAGTGCCCCAGCAGGACAAAATACCTCCTCAGAAGCGTCCCCTTTGTGGTGGCTAGTACCAGCTGCCACGTTCTGTTCTCCTACTCCAATTGCCTCTTGATGGCAATACAGTTGAATTCAGGAATCAGGAGGGCACCTGTGGTTGGCGGCCCAGGACACAATTACTTGATGCCCCCAACATTAATTAACTCTGGCAGCGACAGATTATCAATTACCTGGTTAGCGGACCTTGAGGAGGGCTCAGGTGGCCCCCTGGGATTCGGCCCACTGGGAAATTTCCCTGTAGAGTCTATGGCCAATCCGCCCCTGGTGGGCTGGTTCGCCAGTGCACTTCATAGTCTTCCATTCACTTGGAAAAATCATACGGCTGAGCAATACTTCCACCATTGATAACACTTGGCAGATGGAGTGCCATAAGTCATACCTATATCAATCAGCCGATCCCTTGGTCTACTGTTTAATGCATAAATCCTTAGTCATTAGCAGTTTTCATAGCTAATATTTATTGGAAACCTTTATCCCGAGGTTTGCCCTTGCACTTCATAGTTATCCATTCATCTGGGAGATCATACGGCCGAGCAGTACTTCCCCTAGGGGTAACCATTGAAAGAATGGGTGCCATAAGTCATAGCCAGGGGCATAGCTAACGGCTCATGAGCCCTGGTGCAAGAGTTCAGCTTGGGCCCCCCTTCCTTCAGTGCTTTGTTTATCTTTTTATGCGGCACAACGGTCTCTGGGCCCCCTCAGGCTCCTGGGCCCGGTAGCGACTGCTACCTCTGCACCCCCTATAGCTACGCCTATGGTCATAGTTGTATCAATCAGCTGATCCCTTGGTCTACCATTAAATATGTAAAGCTTTGGTCATTAGTAGTTTTCATAGTTGGTATTTTTCTAAATCCTTTATCCTGAAGCCGGTTTGCCCATGCACTTCATAGTTATCCATTCACTTGGGAGATCATACGGCCGAGCAATACTTCCCCCAGTGGTAACACTTGATAGACGGCGTGCCATAAGTCATATCTGTATTAATCAGCTGATTCTGTGGTCTAACCTTTAGGAAATAAAGCCTGAGATACAGGGGTGCACCTAGCCTTTCTGCTGCCTGAGGTGAAAACTGAAACGGCTCCCCCCCAACCCCCCCCCCCCCAATGCCAATTTCTTAACCTAACCCACTTGCCACAATGAAAGCGCTCATTCTCCATGGCCCTTCCACTGACCCCCTCTTGCCCCTACCTGGTGCTGCCTGAGGCAATCGCCTCACCTGGCCTCATTGGTGGTGCACCCCTGCTGAGATGCAACAGTCTAACCGGCTACACAGTATGAACCGTCACGGAACATAAAAATGTTTGCAATTTTGATCCGTAATGCAAATTGCTATGCACGGATGCATATTCCTTCTATGTATGAATATGTATTTGGTGACTTAGATGCAATGAAACCAAATTGAACCAATACAACCATGTCAAGAAGTCTTACCCCAACATTCCTACCTCTTCTAACGGCCCTATTAAGACAGTAAAGACATTCCACCACTGCCTGAGTGTCAAAGAGTTAATCCTTGCAAATACTAATAACCCCTTTTCCTGCAGGTAAGCTATAAAGTCGTACTGCATGCTGGCTGTTTAATTTCTGGTTGAGGAAGCACAGCAGTTTTTTTAGTTCATTATCTTTGGAAAAAACAGTAACAAGATAATACAGCTGCCTCTGATTAAGATGTAAATTCTTTCTAATTAGAATGTAAATTCTTACATTTAAATGAAGACATCAGTTGTCAGGATGCCATATGATATCTTATTTCACCTTGGCTGAATGGAGCTCTCAATGCCCGTCTATGGCGCTAAAACATTTTTGTGGAGCCTTTGTTGTGTGATTCTTGTAATATTCCCCCTTCATGTTGCCTTTTCACTTGTCTTTTGTTTGTTTTTCCCCTTGCATCTGATATTGTTGTGCCTTGGGATTCCGCGGAAGTTTGGAATGAAAATTGAGTTCAGTCGGTGCCAGTATCCTCTTCTGCCTCAATTACTTTTGCGGAATTTTTTCTCAATGTAAATCAAAGGGGGCTGCATAAAGTAGCGCGTGTATTCGAAATAATTAATTTTCCATAAAGTGATGGATCAAGTCCAATCAACCTTCCTGAAATCCAAATAATAGAAAAGAGAATTAGAAATTAATTAACATTTCCTGTCATTAATAGTTTATTGTGGGCTGTTTTTATTCTGCCACAGTGTATTTTTAATAAGTTTTAGAAAATGGTTTCTTGATTTTTTTTTATTGTTATTATTTTGGAATTTTAAAAGAAACCTTTGACCACAATTATACTGTGGTGAAAATATGCTAATATGAATTTAAGAAAAATAAAAAATGTACTGCGCAGATGTAACTATGCTATTTTTCGATACTGTAAGTCGACATGGAAGTTAGGAATATGTAAAGATTGAAAAGCCAAAAACAAACCAAATCGTAAATCTTTAGCTTCTGATTTACTGTGTAAATCAAATAGTGTGTATGCAGATCAGGAAGCAGCAATGCCACTTTCTGCTCCATTCCTAGCGATCAAGTGATCACTGGAGGCCGCGTGTCTGCACAAGCTGCTGGGCAGGTGCGGATTGGCCACATTGACCCTGTAGGGAAATTTCCTGGTGGGCAGATACCCAGGGGGCTGCCTGAGCACCCCTCTCGGTTGCCGGCTGGGTACATAACATTCTGGTGCTTTCAGCATAAAATAATGGTAGGAGCATCAGGAACTTATGCACCTCTCCTGTGGCCGCAGGTGCCTTCGCGAACTGTATCACCATCCTGCGGCGAGGGCAGCAATATTATGTGCTGGACTATATTATTTAATTCTGCAGGGATGGTATCACTACAGTATTGCTGCCCCTCCTAATATTGTTATCCCTGCCTAATTATATTGGCCCGCCCTCAGTCACTTTGAACCTGCCTGCAATATTGGGGCCACTTTTAGCTTTTTTTTTTTTCCAAGGCCACTTTAAGTTCCCAGTCCACCCCTGCAACTCGGTCTGAGCATTCTCAGATCAGCTCTACAGTGAAGCTCTGGGGGCTGTATTGCTCCTGTAACTGGGGCTGACATATTAGCAATCAGCTAAAAAATCAGTGAAAAAAATGCACTGTTAAATGGCCCCTAGTGGTCTAGTATGAAATTATTAGGGGACAGAAAATTAAAATTAAAAACAAGATAAATTCATTAAAAAATAATTTTAAAAATATTTATGTGCCTTATATGATTATTGGCTTTTAGGCCAAGAGTGACAGAGTGTCAAGAGTGTTTCTGAAACTAATTTTTGAATTATATGCGTTCTGCTGTGGTGAAAGTTTATCGTGAGCGGACAAATGGCAGCATTACGACTAAGCTTCTTGGAAACTGCAAAGCGCCACATGCCATTGATGTGAGAGGTGCACGTTGGCTGACGAAGGTGCGCAAGGGCACACTGACATGCTTCCGAGGAGCAGGTCACTGCTGAAATAAAACAGGGCGCTGCCAGACATCTAAATCCATCATCCATAAGCACTCACAATGCCTGAAGATCTGGCAGTGTAATACCACCCTTAGCAAACTGGGTCATATCATCTGAAACATAGAAACATAGAAACATAGAATGTGTCGGCAGATAAGAACCATTTGGCCCATCTAGTCTGCCCAATATGCTGAATACTATGGATAGCCCCAGGCCCTATCTTATATGAAGGATGGCCTTATGCCTATCCCATGCATGCTTAAACTCCTTCACTGTATTTGCAGCTACCACTTCTGCAGGAAGGCTATTCCATGCGTCCACTACTCTCTCAGTAAAGTAATTCTTCCTTATATTACTTTTAAACCTTTGCCCCTCTAATTTAAAACTATGTCCTCTTGTAGCAGTTTTTCTTCTTTTAAATATTCTCTCCTCTTTTACCGTGATGATTCCCTTTATGTATTTAAAAGTTTCTATCATATCCCCTCTGTCTCTTCTTACTTCCAAGCTATACATGTTAAGGTCCTTTAACCTTTCCTGGTAAGTTTTGTCCTGCAATCCATGTACTAGTTTAGTAGCTCTTCTCTGAACTCTCTCCAAAGTTTCAATATCCTTCTGCAGATATGGTCTCCAGTACTGCACACAATACTCCAAATGAGGTCTCACTAGTGCTCTGTAGAGCGGCACGAGCACCTCCCTCTGTGGGCTTATTGGATAGATTGTTTGGGATGTTCTCCATAAATACTGTTCAAGAGATGGCATCATGATGAATTATGGAAAGAAAACAAACTAGCAGAGGCAGGGTGATGGCAATGTTCTGCTGGGAACGTTTTGGTCCTGGCATTCATGTGGGTGCTACTTTTATTTGTACCACCTACCTAATCATTGTTACAGACCAACCACACCCCTCATGGCAACCATATTCCCTTATAGCAGTGACCTCTTTCAGCAGGATAATGAGCCCTGCCACACTACAAAAATTCTGTGGAAATGGTATGAGGAATATGAAAGAGTTGAAGGTGGTGTTTTGGCCCCTAAATTTTCAACCTGATTGATCATCTGTGGAACCTACACAATATTAAGCGATTTTATTGTTATGGCTAAAGTTTTCTTCATTCTCCATGTTTGAGACAGAGCAAGGGAAGGGCGGTTGCAATGAGAACAGGACTTTCCTCTTACTAATCACCCTGCCACTTTAGATGGCAGAGATAATGGCACAATGTGAGTCTCATGGCAGGCACTCTCTTTAACACCTCTTCTTGGCAAGCCACAGGTTCCCTAAGGACATTTGTTGATTAAAACAAGAGGAGAACATTTCACATACCTTGGATAACAGGTTGGATAATCTTCAAAAAGCAAAGACTGTATGCCTTCGGGGCCTTCAGAATTAAATGAACATTGGTTTTAGGTGGCATCGCAATAAGGGCTTAGTTGAAATTGTAATAGGTTGTGTTATATAAGCTTCTATATAATTGTTAAAGAGTGATGTAAGTACACCACTTGGATTTACAACAATTTGGAAAATCATGTGGATGTTACCAAGAGAGATGAACTAGAGCAGATGAAAGATTATGAAAAATGGAGGAGGAGGAAGAGGTTGTAAGTCTATATTCTTTTGGCATTATGTAGTCTCTCTGACTGGTATACACTTTTCACTATCACTATATTTTTTTGATCCCTAGAAAAGGAATCACGATCAAGGAATGACTGCAGAAGAGTAGCAACTAGGAGGTCTCTTCAGAAGACCAATAAAGGCTAGCTATCACAACAGTAGGGTTGTTATAGTGGACATGATGAATTGTCCACTACCTTTGTTTCCCTTAAAGAGAGTATATCTTTCAAAAATCTAATATTTACTCAAAAGTTCTAGCACCTTACTGGCACATAGACATCATATAGTTTAGGCCAGCACAGAAAGTAGCTAAGAAAGAGTACCCCCATTTCAGTGCATTGGGCAATGTTTGTGTTACATGATTACCTATTAGCTTGCATAGCATTTTCCCCAGGGAATATCAGCCGGGCAACCTCTTTCTAAAAATATATTGGTTATATTGGTTGAGAGACCAATATCATGCAGTTGAAACCTCCATATAGGAAGCCAGCATAGAAATCCGCTAAGAAAGAGTATCTCCATTTCTGGCCATTCGGTGATGTCTGCGTTACATGGTTCCCTATTTGAGTAGCAGTTTCTCCAAGAAATATCAGCAGGGCAACCTCCTTCTAAAAAAGTATTGGTGTTGAGACAACCCCTGTAAAAGAGATTTTCCATCAAGACGTTGCTATTTATGAAACTGCCATAACGTGAATGGAGAGAGCTACCTCTTTATTAATTGTCCATCCAGACGTGACTGCCTCTAGCCACTTTACCTCACGTTATGGAGGGGTCTCAGAGATGGATGCCTCCCATATCATAAATGCATAGTATATTCTGTGGTTGTGCATTTAAAATTGGCTAGTTGAACATGTAAAGCCTTGCATATGTAGCTTTTGTCTATGTGGACCTCTTGGAATACTTCATTAACTACTTTGTCATCAGCCTGCAATGTCTACATCTTGAATCCTCTACAGCTTTACGTCATCTCATTTCAGCCAGAAGCGGTGGTAAATTTTGGCACGTGTGTAATGCGATTTAAAGTTTGACTTGGAGGTAAAGCATGACTTCCTTGTGGTGTACACGCATGATATTGTGTAAAGGTGTCAATGTCAAGTGCTTGTAAATCCTTGAAGATTAATTGAAGCATGCTTGGACAAGCTAAGAGAAGGCGGGTGTTCTCCTCTTTGCCTTGTTGTTGTCCTCCCAGTTGCCCGGCTGCTCAGCTGCGTTAAGTGTTTTCTAAGAGTTTTGTCTGCTGTTCACCAATTTAGCTCAAGTGATGATCTTTGGATTCTTAAGTTCAGTCTCTACTCACTTTCTCCATTTTTGTGGTCACAAAGAACCATGTGAAGTGGAAGCTTTCTCCGCTCTACACCGCATTCTGCTTGCTTGTTTGGCTTCTACATCCATGACATCCTACCATATTTTGTTTTCCCTCACTGCTTGCCAAGAAAGCATATGTGTTTGCTTTCACAGAAAATTAAATGTTTCTGAAATGAGTGGTAGAATATTCCTGTCCGTGTTGATAATTGTCTTTAATGCTTCAACATTGTTTTTATTACCATATTGTGTTAGTGGCAGAATGCTTAATTTATACTGTACGAAAGTGTAAAAAAAATAACAACTTGGGTGCTGAGGGACTGTCTAAATTAGAAACTGCACAGATTTAATGAATGACAACAGAGCATATGGAAACCGAATGGGCAAAGTCTTTACGATCACAGCTTTCACAAGGTGATTAATCAAGTAGAAAATTTACTTTTGTTCTTTTTTTCCATCATCTTCAACTTTTGTTCCTTGTGGATTTAAGAAAGGTTTTGAATATTATTTTAATGCTCATTATGCAAATTGATTAACGTGAATAAGAAAAATATCACATGGGTAAGGCTACTTTCGCTGAAGTCATAGTCAATGGGTTCAGGCGGTAAACTGCAGTATTCAGCTAGGCTATATACGGTAAACTTCGACAGGTTGTTCCTCTGCCGGAACAGCCTACTGGATAGCTTTAGCGCAGGTGTGAAACTAGCCCAAGCTTATATTTCTTGTATATATTTTTTTTACCTGAATGGTATCTTATAGACCATTGCAGGGTGGACCAGAAGTCACATGCACTTTGAGGGACTCTTCTGTGTAGCTTATCATTACCTAATGCTACGGCCATCAAGTTTCTAGATTTCAGTCATATAAGTCTTCTTTCAAAGAAAAGATCACAGATCAGATCTTCCCAATAGACTTTAGCAGAGTCAGTCTCTGACAGCAGATATTGACTGAAGAAAAAATAGCTACATTCAAGTGGCTGCTGATTGGGTGATCAAATTTGCAGGACCAAGTAGAAGAGAAGTTTATGTTGGGGGGCATTAAGTCTGGATTATTTACAGGGACACTTTAGTAGCAGTAACAACTGCGTGACACTACGATGTGATTAACCAGGTAGAGGTCAGCCGACACTCTGTTCAATAGGCATGGTGCATGTGTCGGAGGCAGCAGTCCCAATGTATATAGTAGAGGATGACCGGCACTCACTAAATTTTCTGAAATTTCAATGCTTTTATTGGTCACATCAATTCAAAACTCTGTAACGCGTTTCGGCTCACAATATGAGCCTTTCTCAAACATGATGCATCTATCTGTTTGAGAAAGGCTCATATTGTGAGCCGAAACGCATCACAGAGTTTTGTATTGATGTAACCAATAAAAACATTTACATTTTTGAAGATTTAGTGAGTGTCGGTCATCATCTACTACGATGCGTCACTGTTCTATGGGTTAGCTTACCGTAAGGGTACAAAAGTGATGAGTATTTTTAAGGCGACCCAACGGGTACCAGTGTGACCCTAGTCTTAAACTAGTCTGTTTGAGCAACGTCAGTGTTGATGTCAAAAGAGTCAGCAACTTGGAGTCAGATTGAGGTGCCCATGAGTATAATTGGTGTAGTTAGGATCACACTTTTATCTGAAAAAATTTGAACAGGGCCGAAAGGGCCGCTTCATCAGATTCAGGAATCAGTGTTGGGGCCATTGATTGGCCAGCAGTGGTGATGTGCAGAGAGTCAGTAAGGGGTGAGTACAAAGACGCACCTCAGAAACTGGGATTTTTTTTTCCCACACACCTTGGACACCTTTAGACACCCAATCTAGAAATATGACACAAGTTGTCTTGAGGAAGGCTTAATACTATAGCCCGAAACGCGTTACAGTCACAGTTTTGTCTCTCCATGTGATATGTGTTTTGGATCTTAAAAAGTTTGCAAGCCAATAAAGAACAAACAACTTTTATAAAGAAGCTGGATTTCATGCTCTTTTTCGTAGAAATATGACACTATGCCATTACTAATTTTGAGAAGGGTCCATGTATGAATATTCTACATTTTCACCAAAGTTGTTGTTATTGGACCCATGGCATTCTTCCTGTCCTGTGAGAGAACTTTAGGTGTCTAATGCTTGAGGTCTAGACTAGAGCTCTGATGGAACTTTCAAACTTCAAACAAATTCTATGTCTTAAACGTTTATCGTCTTGCATAGGCTTATACATAGTTCTGACAAATACTGTTTTTAGATATTTGATATTTATCAGTAGCTCCTACCAGCTAAATCCAATGGCTATGGGCATGCTGGATGGTTTTCCAATGTTTGATGCTGCAGGTACATAGTTCAACCAGGTTGGATTCCTCTTCTTTCGATGCTATTGTTTTCCCATTTTCACAACATTTTAATTATTTAATATCTGGAATATGGAATATCTGTGACCAGCTTGACTTCATGGTGTCTGGGGGGCGGTTTGCATCAACGAGATTTCATGTGATGACTTCATGCATTTTATATTAAGCGGTGGGCTAGTCATATGGTGGGTCCCTTCTACTCTCAGTTTATTGCTTGCTCCTTACAAATGAGACTATGTTATTAAAGTCAATATACTCCAGTTAGGACTTCTGTAAATGGAATGGTATTGGGAGACACAACACTAATGGTGTCATTAGCTAGGATTGAATTGAGTAAAGACAGTGTCGGATGCAGAATCAGAAGACCCAGCGCATAGCTGTCTGCTTTCTTGTGATATTTGCTGTATCTGAACTAGTTTTATTTATTTCTGGATGGAGCTGTCAGCCGGTATGGTCTTCATAGTACAGTCATGCATATTCATAGTTAATAACATGTTATGTGACATACTGTCACAATCTGAGTCTGAGGGGTCTTTTCAAGAGGAATTCCTGGTAGGTGGGCACTTTTCTGAGTAGATGAAGGGTTTTGAAAATGGCTTTATTTTTAGCATGAATTTATGTACATACCAATACCTGCCCCCTATAGTTTTATTCCCTTTAATTGCACCAATTATATATCCCATTGTGTCAACCCCCACCACTCCACACCTCTCTGGATGTGATTCTGGGGATCAGACAAAATTCCTGTTGTTCTTGATGAAGCAACCCCAAATATGTGCTGAAATGAATCCTTTTCTTTTGCGTGTGAAATGCTTGCTGGGATAAGAGATCAATGACATACTGTACATGCAACCGTGTTAAAGAGGTTCTCCAGGATTTACATATTGATGACCTATCCTCATCAATATGAGTTCCACGAGGGTCCAACTCCCAGCACCCCGCCTATCAACTGTATGAAGAGGCTGAGGTGCTTAGTGAGCGCTTGTGCCCCTTCCTAGGCCATGTGACGTTACGCTCATCGGTCACATGACCTAGGCGCACCTCAACCCCTTTCAAGTCAATGAGGCTCAGCTGCAATACCAAGCACAGCCACTACACTATACATGGAGCTGTGCTTGGTAAGCCAGAGTGTTGCGGTCTCCTCAATTAGCCGATCGTGGGGGTGACGGGAATCTGTTTTCCTCTACGTAGCGGTGCTCCTGACCACCCGCTATGCAGGGAACTGCCCCATTCAAGTGAATTAAGTCAACCATAGTATCTTGTGCAGCTCCTTGATCTGTAACACTGCTTTGACGTAAGGGGACAGAGTTCTACACCAGCCATGCAGTCCCTTATTCTCAGGATCAGTGTAGAGTCCAGAGTTCGACCCCCACTAGTCATACATGGATGGCACTCGGGCATGTGGACATGCATGTACTATATATGTTATCACAGTCCCCTTCTGCAGCAGATTATCCCTGACAACTGCATTGTGAGATTGATTGTAAACGTAGAGTCTTTGTAGAGTTCCTGGATCTCTGATTGCCAGTGATCAGCTGTTATCTTTGGGAAGCCACTTCTGGTCATACATTTCATTTGCAGAAGCCACTGAACTGGAAATGTCCACCACCAGAGTAACAACCAAAGTGGTGGACCGTCCTCCATAACATCCTTTTGAGACAACCCCTCTATTAACTGTCCTCTGGTTTTATTATTGCTCTTATCTCTCATTTACATTGGATTTAGAAATATTTGGGCTATATTTTTTTCCATTTCTGATTTTTTATTTGTGTGTCACCACCTTAGTTTTTGACTTTAACAAAGTTGTTTCATTTTGACATTCAACTTCCAGTCACTGGAACTCATAGTTCCTTAGGTTAGCAAAGAACTGTTCGCGGGCGTGTGGCCAGTGTCTTAGAAGTTTCATTTACAGAATGCTAAATCGAGAAATAGAGACATTAAGGAGCACATCAGGTTGGCAGCCGGACATAGCCCTAAGTGTCTTTTTTGTTTTTTTCTGTTTCAGTTTGTTGTAGCTCTCGATACCTTAGGCTGGGGCTAGCAAAGAGTTTCTGTAGAGCATCAGCTACATTCCAAGGGAACGTATAACTTTCATGTGACTGTCTCGTGATATACAATATGAAGTGAAAGGGATAAAATAAGCGGAACTTGAAAGAATTGCCCCACAAAAATTATTCTACAGTTTTAAAGTCAGCACCTGGATCTGAATACTTTTGTAATTGCATTTAATGAAAAATATTATATAGCTACTGAGTTATTCAATGAAATCTATCTGTATAGCGCCACCTGCTGTTTGTTCTTTTTCTAATTTCTCTGTCCTGCTCACTGAGACGGAAGCACATGCTCAGTTCCATCCTTCAAGTGCCACCAGCTACAACAGAAAGGGCACGTCCCCTGAGCAGCCAGCTTGAAATAAATGGATGGGGAGAACTCTGTATTCGTATGAGGTACACGGCTGGTTCTAAGTTTGTTTGTTAGAAAGAGGTTGTCACGTACTATATGATGTCCGATTTTAATTTTTTAGATTAATCATAGGATAACCCCTTTATGGCTTCGTTCACATCTCCGTTCAGCCTTTCAGTTCTCTTGCATCGTTTAGGAGCAGGAGAATAGAAAGGACGGATTCGGCACATAACTGAGCCCTAACTGAGTCGAACTGAGCCTAAAGACCCCATAGACTGTAATGGGGTCCGTTAGGTGTCCGCTCAGAAGATGATTTTGGAGCGGAGACAAAAGTCCTGCATGTACTACTTTTATCTCCGCTCCAAAATCTTCTTCTGAGCGGACACCTAACGGACCCCATTACAGTCTATGTGGTCTTTAGGCTCCGTTCGGCTCAGTTAGGGCTCAGTTATGTGCCAAATTCATCCTTTCCGGTCTTCTGCTCTTAAACGGTGCAAGAGAACTGAAAGGCTGAACGGTGATATGAACGAAGCCTAAGTCGTATAATTGTAAATACATTCGTTGCTATCGCATGTCAAATCTGTTTGTAGCCCAAGCTATCGGAGTTGTATCACTGGGTTATAAGCAGATAGTCTACAGAGT
This sequence comes from Bufotes viridis, assembly GCA_033119425.1. Lineage (NCBI taxonomy): Eukaryota > Metazoa > Chordata > Amphibia > Anura > Bufonidae > Bufotes > Bufotes viridis. Next base: position 23,269,898 of record CM065598.1, on the reverse strand, counting down.
TATATAGGCCAGGGTTGAATTGTTAATATAACCTCATCTTTTCACATCTGGTGGTTTCCATAATACAAATATGTGTTTGCCTTTAAAGTCGACAATGTGTCAGAGCTTTAGCGTTCCCGAACTCTGGCAATTAATGAAAATGTAGTAGAAGCGCTTTTGCCGTTTTCAAAATGTTGTACTGACAGCAAACAATCATCAGAATAGACAGATGGGAGGCATTGTAGTTGAATAGGTGAACTTCTTAAAATGATCAACCCCCCCAACCCAACTATTCAGGTCAGTGAGAAGGAGCATAGGGTAGGTGACATGGCATTGTGACATAGGCTTTGTTATTGACACTGCTGACCGGCCAAAAATAGACAGCTAGGAGGTTGGTCATTTGAAACTGACCAGCAAGGTATTTCCAGCCCGATCTACTTCGACAACTAATACTTAAAGGGACACTTCCAACAACTTTTTAAACCCATATGTGATTATTCAATTTTTTTAATTATTATTTTTGAAGTCACTCCATGTATTCTACATCCTGTCGTGGCTTCTTAAAGGGGGGTTCTCACCTCAGACAATGGTGGCATATCGCTAGGATATCCACCAATGTCGGATAGGTGTGTCCCCCACCTCTGGGACCCACACCCATCTGTAGAATAGAGACCCCAAAGTGAACAAGAGCGCAACAAACATGCGCAGCCCTGCTCCATTTATTTCTATAGGAGTTGCAAAAATAGCCAACCAAGAAGTGAATGGAGCTGTGGGCACACGTGCGCCCTCTGTTCATTTCTATAGTCTAGCATGCTCGCTTGGCTATTTTCAGAACTCCCATAGGAGTGAATGGAGAATACGGCGTACATGCGCAGTGGGCCCTTGTTCACTTTGGGAGCCCCATTCTGGGACCCACACCTGTCTGACATTGGTGGTATAGCGATATGCCATCAATGAGTGAGCTGACACATCCCCATCCCAAATTCTACTAACCAGAATGCCCCTTTAATGGTATACACTATTAAATACTGAGAATTCTGTTCCACTGGGTGAATATAGTGGCAATAAAGTAAACTAATGATTTGCCAGGCATGACACATCACCGCTGCCGCCATTGTCACACTGTAACAGGTAATACTTATTTTTTTCAACTTTTGCACCCTGACCAGCCATCACAACAGGGGTTCCCCGTCCCCTATGATCCCTCCTTATATTCTGTTTTTTCTCATACTGCAACTAAGAGCTCATGCACACGACTGTATGTATTTTGCTGTCCGCAAAACACGAATCCGCAATAAAAAATATGGATAACGTCCGTGTGAGATCTGTATTGCATCCGTTTCTTTGGAGGATCCATTGTAACAATCCCTATCCTTGTCCGCAAAACAGACAAGAATAGGACATGTTCTATCTTTTTTGCGGAACGGCCTTGCAGAAACAGAATGCACACCAAGTCATTTCCATTTTTTTTGTGGACCCATTGAAGTGAATGGTTCCGCATACGGGCTGCAAAAAAAAAAAAAAACAGCACGGACAAGGACAAAAAATATGTTTGTGTGCCTGAGCCCTAAAACTGAGAAATATATAGAGAGAGATCTTTGTGTCCCAGGAGGAGCTCAGCCATTTCTGCCCTCCTCCTCACTGTCCTGTATCTGACCGTAAGACAGCAGGTTGAAGCAAGAATCTGGCTCCTCTTCCCTACATGCAGGAGAACAAAAAGATTAGGTCCTGCCTCCTCCGCCGATTACCAGCTGAAAGAGGAACAGATCAGTAAGAAATGATCTCATGTTCTGCAGAATCTCTACAAGCCTAAGGAGATTGCAGACAGACTAAGGCCGCTTTCACACATCCATGTCCATGAAGAGATCCAAGACAAGATGGTCAGTGGTTCATCCAGGAAGATGTCCATGAAGGATCCATGTGTGGTCCATCTGTTTGTCCGTTTTTTGTCATCCGTATTCCACATACACTGCTAGGCTGAAAATTAACTTCCAGACCATCTCCTTCTAGTGGTCTGTGAAAACCAAGGACAAAACACGGATGGCATCCGTGCTGTCCTTGTGGTTTTCACAGACCCTTAGACTATGATGTGCGTGAGGACAAAATCGGGCCTGCTTCCGTGGTGTCACCACAGACCCATGGTCTATGGAAAACCATTGATGTGTGAGCACACACATTAAAGTCAATGGATATGAGATCGGTCTGTGGAGACCATGGACAGCACACATCGCTATTCTCTAATGTGTAAAAGAGGCCTAACAGTGTGAGCAAGTTGATCTCCTGTTTACTTTTATCCTTCACTTCTCGGCCTAGTGTTCCTTTAAAAGAGGCCCCTTGAGAGTCTTCACAGAAAACAGGTGACACGCTCTAGTTTTGCTTTGTGAGTATTCTCATTTCCACATTGGACCCAACAATCTCCCTTTTCAAAATAGAGATTTGCGAGATGTACCTCTCTTATCAGTTTCATAAATTAATTTTTTTTTTGTTTTTGAAAATCCAATAGGTCTAGTAATAAAAAAGCACACACAAAATTGGCATCAAAAGGTTCTAATCCAAATATTTTTGCTGATAAGAAAGGATCAGACTCCATAGGCTGTGCTAAGGTAGTCAAAGATTCCTTCTTGATCTTCCATCAAACAATGCCCAAAAAATGCCAGTTACCAACGTTACTAGTATTTACTAATGTTGACGTGGAAATGCTGGAGATTTTGCTTACTGGCTAGAATGTACGCTCATTGATTATTTCTGTCACATATTAGGGTTTTTTGTTATTAAATGCAGGTGCATGAGATACAGCGGCTGAACAGCTGATTTACACTCCCATCTTTAAGTAGGGACATCATCTTCACAACACGTTAGCATGTCCTGGGGGCTAATTCTGCATCTAATGCTGTTTTAGGTGGGATTTTGCTAACACAAACATGTCAACACAAATGAAGCCACTAGCATGCAGATAAAATCAATTTAGGTGGTGGAGAAAACCTTTTTTGACTTCAAGGAATATTTTATGTTGTTTTCACTGCTTCAAAAAGTTGATCTATTGGATATTCAAAAATATTCAAAGTCTTTTAATTCCCTCCTTGACTTCAATTCTTCATTTTCATGCTTATGCTTAATATTTTTAATGTGCAAAAATTACTATACCTACTGTATATTATTTTTTTGGGGGGGGGGATGGTAAATTAAATTCACTCCTTTTTATCCCCTTTCAACTCCACTTCATTACGGTAACTTCTCCACCGCTAAGAAGACATGAATAGGCTGCAAAGTGTAAGGCTTTGAAGTTATCTAATGAAAACCCTCTCTTAAGTGCCTCCATTGTAGAGGCTGCCCTTTGTCACCATTCTCATTGTCCCTCACATTCATAGCTTGTTCTTTGGAAAGAAACCTTTTTAATGACTGCCTTTGTTTTATTATACATAGAATATACATAGCTGTCCTTTGTGCCGGTTGAAATACATTATCACTAAGTGTACTCTTGGTTCAAGGATGCAGTTTTTCTTCGTTTAGCGCTTTCTTTTGACTCTATATCTTGTTTGTTGAGTTGCTTTACCATCGTTTTTTGGTTAATCCTAGGCATATTCAATGTATTTTTTTCATCCACATTTAGGCTATTTGTCCATTTTGCACATTAACATAGATTATTATATTTACTTTGTAAGCTGACCATACATAAGAATAGTTTTTCCACCCATGAGAACTATCCTCTCAACATCAGGACCACAACTTTGGTTTGTTTGTGGTTGTAACAATCCAGTTTCCACCAAGGTCAATTTTCTTACCTTGTGAATTGGGAAATCTTGCCTCGTTTATTAATGCGCTTGAGAAGTAACATTGGTTGTAGTTGTAGGGCATGCAGAGGTAACAGTCTCACCCTGACTCTGGTTCTGGATATGCCGAAACAGACCTCTGCCACAAGAGAAGACATTAGTGTTTTAAATGACAGGTGATAGGTGGGAGGCCCAGTTTTGATTTTGGACTGAGCTCCAAGAACTTCCAGTTAAAGGGGTTGTCCGGGTTCAGAGCTGAACCCGGACATATCCCCGTTTTCACCCAGGCATCCTCACTGATATGAGCATCAAAGCATTTCAGTCTCCAATGCTCTCCCTTGCTCTGCGCAGTATTGCGCAGGGCAAGGGCTGTTTGTTTATATTTTTTATACTGCTAGGCGGTGGCTTCCACCTAACAGTGTTCCCGGTGACATCATTAGAACTAATGGGCAGGGTATTTTACAGGCTACGGCAGCGCTAAAGCACCCCCCATTGGTGCCGTGATGTCACCAGGCTCACTGCTAGGCGTCTCCGCCTAGCTTACCCATGGAGAGCCTGGTACATCACCGGATCTCCAGAAAAAGCCTGTGCCCTGCGCAATTCAGCACAGGGCAAAGGAGAATAAAATGCTCCAATGCTCATGTTAGAGATCCTGCCTGGGTGAAAGCGGGGATATGTCCAGGTTCAGCTCTGAATCTGGACAACCCCTTTAATGATAATGGTCGACTATAGAAAACCTTGCATAACCGATTTGTAGAAGTGTCTAGGCAGTTTGGGCACACAACAAAAATGAATGGCATGTTCCTCCGCCATTTATTTCTGTTGATCTCCCCACTCCATGTTGTGATTGTGATGTAATCATTTGGAAACCAACGATTGACTTGAGTGGTCATGCGACATTACTGTGGGCCTAAAAATGCAAATATTAGCAGTCAGGGAAGCAGAAGAGGTAAGTATATTGCAAACGGTATTATTTTTCATTAGGTGTTTTCTTATTGTTAGAAGACTGCTTTTAAGGATGTTTTACGTTTAAGTGTCAAGTGCAATTCAATCTCTATCCATGAAAAGGGGAAGAAAATTTAAATATGAACACAATAAGCAAGGTATTTTATGTAATTTTTTTTTTCAATGTAAAGCGTTATAACTTTATCATTACCAATTGTGTTTCTGCCTTTAAGACTGATTTTGTCCCATGGAGAACTAATTTTTTTTGTGTGTGTGTGTGTTTCCTATCATATCTCCTATGACACTAATTATATTTTTTTATGTTCAGGAGTCTCCAGCTTCTTTTATAGCGCCCACCGCAGTCAGGCCCAGCATCTTTGTTGTAAAATTAATTGCAGGACATATAGTATGACGCTAAAGAGGAACTAATGCTTTTGCTTTAAACAATAGATTCCCCTCTGAGCTGCGAATCTTTGATGCTTGTCTGCAAAATAAGGCTCTTAGGCCCCATATTTTTGACCTGCTAAACAAAACAAAGTAAAGACAGAGTGTGTAAGTGATGTGCATTGTGACTTTGCCGTGCCCTCGTCACTGTACCCTCATGGGGGGTGGGTTATCCATTGTAGCCCATAGATGTGATTAGGGAAGCTAACAGCGGCTAATGCTTGCTTACAACCCCATCTTGTCTGTTCACTGCTTCATGCTGAGGGCTTGTGTAAAGTTATAGCCAGGGCACCCAGGGCATCAATATCGACAATTAGCTCCCGCAATGTACAAGTGATGTTCACTATTGTCTAAATAAATCAGTACGTTCATGTGTGTTTTTTATGTAGCTACAACTTTTTGTGGGTAATGTTTGCCCCTCTGCTTGCAAACTATGGGGTCTCGACTTCAAGTGTTTTGTATTCTCATCACAATGCATTGGGTTCATTGTACCAGTAATTTTGGTTTTGCCAAATTTGAGACTTCTGTATGTACAGTATTTGTAACTGGAACTGGAGCTCCACCATGACTCCACCTTGATCCCACATTATGGTATACAAACAATTTAACTTCAATCTTATAATTGATGCTGTTTCTCCAGATATTCTATATATGATAACTCACTTCATTCCAGCTTTCAAACGAACACAATATTTTAGCCTTTACAGTTCTGACCTGTAAAAGGATATTTTCAACGTGAGGATAACTCCACCTAAAACGTTTCTCCAATCTTGGATTCATTGTAACTTTTGATACGGAATCAAGCAGAACAAAGACTTAGATGTTAGAAGACTTGAAATTGTTCTATGTACAAGTTTTTGGTTGTTTAGTACCTTCAAGATTGGAAATCTCAAAAAAGTTTTTTATGACCAATTTTAATCCTGAAATGTTGAAGGTCGCAAAGTCATTTTCCAAAGTGAAGCCACTGATTCAACTTTGAAGCTCATTGAAGAGATCAGAAAAAACCAGTGGAGGACTTCCCCTCATTGATTGTTTCTTATCATGAAGCATGGCCAAAGGGCCATGGCAAGGCTGTTAGAAGACCTTGTTGGAATGCTATTATTGGATGGCAGTAGACTTTATCATTCCTTATAATTCATTAATTTTCATACTGAAAGGAGCCAATGAATCCTCTATATGCTATAACCATAAAGCTGTGTATCCAGTTAGTAACAATATTTGTCTAACCCATTTTAGTTAGAGGTTTCTGTAATGTGCCAAAGCACCTGATAATGCCACGTTAAATATTGCCTACACCAGAAGCAAGTACCACCACATTAAATTCTCGATATGCCATGAAAGACAAGTGTATAAATTTATGATGCATCCACCTTAGGCAAGGTGGTGAATCGCCTTAAAGAGACCAGTCCTGTATGGAGACTTACTAGAGGTATGCCATGCTATGAAGATTTATTGGCAATGCTCCATGGGAAAAGAATATGCATCCACAAAACAGTGATCCGTAACCATGACCAAAACAATGTGTGAACTCTTGGGGCAGACTACTCTTGTTGGCTGCAGTGAAACGTGTACTTAATATAATTTATTTAAATCCATGGAGCTCATTGGCTAAATCATTTTAATAGTCAGTTTAGGCTTGGACAATTAATATAAATAAATATTAATTTAATACTTTTGCACATGGAAAAAAAACATATGCCATCGGTACATGAATGGTGGTAATCCAGCTTTCGAGACACCCACTGGTCCCTTAAATGGGGTTAACTTCAATGCAACATAAAGTGCCTAATTAAAAAGATAAGCAGTGTGTGTTAAAAATACGAATGGATGGCCCCTTCGTTCTCATGATTGATGGGTAGTCCAAGTGGTCAGAACCTCATCAAGGAGATGTGGATGTCATATTCTTTTAGCCGCCCACAATGCTTAAAGAGGTTATCCAAGTTCTCAAAAAGCCCCCCCATGTGCCGGGCCCCTCTCATATAATATACTTACCCTGCTCATGGTCCCTGCACGGCCGCTGCTGCTTCTCTCTGTACATGGATGAAAACATCCAGGGGGGGGGCAGCCAATGGCAGGCGGGGACGAGCCTCCGTAGCATCTGTGTACAGGGAAAAGCAGCGGCGGTGCCAGGAGCGGTGCCGGGAGCAGGGTAAGTATATTACCTGTGAGGGGCCCGGCACATGGGGGGGCTGTTTGAGAACTTGGATAACCCCTTTAAGTTTGAAGAGTCTCTAAAACAATATATTTGGCTAATGTCAAGTCCTCCCATTATTAAGGCACAAGAGAATTTTGACACAATTTGCTTAGCACACGCCATTCCCACCCCCTCCATTTGGTCAAAATTTTTCTTTTACTTTCCATTATATTTTCTCCTCTGCGGCTAATCATTAATTGGTGGTAAAAAAAAATCCAAAAGTCCATACCTGACACAATTGAATCTTGATAGTTTGTTGTTTTTATATCAACTTTCTAGGCAGCTGACCTCCATTTTGTTGAAGAACATACACTGACATCTCCAACCGAACTAAACATCATTTAGATTCAAAAACTCACTTTCTCCCCATTTTTATTACTGTTATTATTTAATATTACATTCATAGTGACACGTAATGCATGAAACAGTCGGGGAACTTGCTCAATAAGTGGGATTTTTTAATGATAGTAATTTTTCTCTCTGTGTTTTGTGCTTCACTGGTTATGAATGCAGAGATTGTATTTTCCCCGAGCTGATATAGTTGTCATGTTTACATCAAATTTTAATTATCGGCCCTTTTGACACAAAGAATAGAAAAGAATCCATACTTTACACTAAATGATAAGAGATAGGAATGCTGGTGTAATTGATAGTTTTAGGTATTTTTGGGATATTGAAGCTTTGACTTTTGCAGGTGTTGAATTAATGAAATGATAACAGCCCCCCCTACAAAATTTTGTTTGCTTAAGTGCCTAATATAATTGCTTGATTTCAGTTGTACTTCTCAAGAAAGTTTTCTACAAGTTTGCAAGTTATTTTTATTGATAGACTTTTGTGAAATGGCTGCAATAAAACTTTTTATACTGATCAAATGGATGTTAAAGAAGCAGTGGAAAAAAATGTGTTCGCTGTGTAATGCCGTGCCGTGCCTGAGAGAGCATAGCGCAGCGATTCAAACTAGGCATAATACAGGGTATTTGATTTTCCTGGATTTGTTCCTTCAATAGAAAGTTACTGTTTTAGTATTTAGTTATTACTTTTGGTCTTCACTGGTAATGATTATCCCTTAAAGGGATTGTCTGATGGTCAAACCAACTTTAGTTATGGCCGGAAAGTGTCTCTCCTTTTCACAGCCGCCCCGTTCCAGCAGAGCGACCCCGGCAGACCGGAAGTGTGGTGCCCTGTTCATGGTCATGTGCACACTGCAACTTTTCACTGGCCCCAGTAGTGGTTTGTCCCCAAGCAGCATGTGACCACTTGGCTCCTGTGGTCTTGTGCTGCTTCGGGACACTTTAGGCCAGTAAATGGCTGTAGCAGCGCAAGTGATCATAGATGGGAGCTGCCAGCGACCAGAAGGGGCATAGATGGGAGCCTTGGCACTGGAACAGAGCAGCAGTAAATAAGCGAGGGATTTTTTTTTTTCGGTTAAACCTTTTTTTTCAGCCATAACCGAAATTAGAAAACCCCCTAAGCTGCCCATAGACTCAAGAAGATGAATTTTGCCCATTTTTTGCCATCTGTCAACACCTTTTCTTGACACAAACAAGTATGAACGACAAAAAATGTATAATGTAAATGTACACCCCATCAATGACGTTCACAGACAAGCCATTTCGAAAATGGAAAGACATTTAAGGGGTCATTTATTAAAACCAGCGTTTTAGACTAGTCTAAATAACCCAATGCGCTGGCGGATCCGTGAAATGGGCCGACGACCTCTACATAACCTAGGCGCATCCAGCGCTGGTCTAAATATGAGCCAGCTTCCTTTCTGGTTTCAATTAAGACTTTTTTCGATGCCTAAAACAGGCCCACAACCCAACCCCCCCCCCCCCTTTTTTTTTAGACCTGGCAAAAGCAGGGAAAAGTCACAGATTGCAGCGCAAATAACCTGAATCTGCGACAGATATACGCCATAAAACTGTCTTATATAATTTAGTAAGTGACCCTTAGTTCTTATTAACTAGCATTTTACAGTCATTTGTGTCCTTCTGTTACGTAGAGTAGCAGCGTAGATGTTAGGGATGCACTCGTGAGTAGTTCTTCTCGGCACCAAGGAAAAGATAGAAAGTAATGTTATCGTATGGTGATGCAGTTGAAACCAGAAAGCGCCCCCCCAGATTACATCATTGCAGTACTTAAACCTTAAAACACAAACTCCAAAAAGGAAAAGATTGCCTTTGGAACCATGCCAGTCATTGCTTTTCGTCCCTGTGACAAACTATTTGTTTCTGGCTTGTTAGCAACCAGTCCAAGATACATGGAATCCATGACTCACTTGGGGGTAGGTCTTTGGTAAAAATATTCCGGGTGGTAAGTGTTTAGGGAATAAAAACAAAAGAAAAAACTCTCAAAAACAGCACCAGCACCCGTGTTAAAATGGTTGCTCCACTCTATTCCAGATAAGGATATGCTTACTGATAGCATTAATGGAGAAAATTGTCAAGGTTGATTCAGAACAATGCACGGACCACATGTGGCTTGTCATCATAAGTCTCTTATAAGGTGTGGGTATTTTTAACTTATTGGTTTACCTTTTTAAAATACTTCTCCTTAAAAGAGTCTCTGCCTGGAGAGAGCACGAGAATCAGAAAAGTTTCATATATATCTTTGTTGGAAAAGATTTAGTAGAACTTAAAACTTATTGAAGAATTTTCTGTGTGTAGAAGGTCCAGTGGGTGGTCCTAATTGGTGATTGACTTCTAACTCTGTATGCTTTATGGCTCACTCTATGCCCCTCAGGAGCGCTGAATAATGCCCAAATGCGTTGGCTGTGCATTCCAATCTGCAGGCATCGTGTTATAGAGCAGAAGGAACTGAGCAGATTGATATATAGTTTTTTGGGGAAAAAATTATTTTTAACTTCTACCCTATTATATATATATATATATATCTAAACATCTGCTGTTTCTGACCTAAGGAGTCCAGTGGGTTGTCCTACTCAACTGTCTCAGTATAAGCAGGCATACAGAGTAAGCTGTCACTCACTAATTAGGACCACCCCCTGGACTCCTAAGAAAGAACATCGGTAATTTTCATGTCCTACTAAATATTTTCCCATAAATCTACATACTAATCTTCTCCTGCCCTGTAGCATTCATCTGGCAGATCAGACTCCTTTATGGAGGTAGATTTTAAAAATTAAAAAAAAAAAACATTTTCTCGCAACTTATAAGAGACTTAGGTAAAAACATGCAAACGCATAGGGTTAATGCGGGACCTTTCAAGTGATTTTATCGTATTATAGGTTCACTGACACCATTACTGTTTTGAACGGCTAAGACGTCTGAAGTGGGTGCTTGAGTACTTGAAAGCGACAGGAGGCCTGTGTTGAATCTAAGCAAAAGAAAAAATAATATATTGAATTTTTTATCCCCTTAAAGTGCCAGGGATTGGACATTTACACAACCTTATTAAGGCAAGTGTTTAGGGCCGATACTTTTGCATTACTTCAAAGAGGTCTCACCAGGGAAGATGAAATGTTAGCTTTTCACCCCCCCTGCACTTCCAAATCCTCTTCCATCCTTCGAAATTACTGTTGACTAACAAGTTGTGTCTCTTTTCTCTGAGGCCCTTGGTGCAAAACAAGTACTTGAGAAGAGAGGGACATTTATGTTGTAGCCTGTGATCCTTACTCAACCAGAAAGAGACTGCATGTGGAGGGAGCCCTCTTGCAGCATTCCACATTTTTAATGAGCTGCCTTGCAAAGGGTACCGGCTTCCCCCTCTTTTTTTTTTTTTAAGCTTTAACTGAAAAAAAGGATTTGTCCTCATTAAGAAGGGAATGCTGTCGAGTGATAGTTAAAGGTGTTCTTCGACAACTCTGTAATCACCTTTGAACTAAAAGACTAAATACTACACCAGGGGTTAAATAGTTTTCAGATTTTTTGGGCAGGTGGGAAAAAAATGATATTTTTTAATTAGTACTTTTTGTATTAGTAAAAGGAAAAGAAAAAAAAAGAGTCTGAATGGGTTAAGTTCCTATAAGTAATTCCTTTTGTACTCAACTTCTCAAACAATGGCAAAGTTGAGTATATCATGTCATGTCTCACTTAGGTAGTAACCAAGCATCTTGGTGTGCAGTACAATATTGCGATAATGTCTATTTTATACCTAGGTGGACAAACACAATCAAAGGCTGGTCACTTATTGTTCCGACCCTGTTTGAAATAGTCTCAGAGTACATCGCTTCTGCCAAAGCAGTCTGTGTACGCTCTAGAAGACAAGCTTTTCAAAGTCTATGGCAGTTCGGTATAATCTAATGGTTCACTTACACCTCCCTTACTTAACAGTGTCATGGAAAGTAAGGATCCGGCCATTCATAATTTACATGTCATTTGCTGCTTCATATTGTGTGAAATTTAATTACACAGCTTAAATCGTAGCCAGTCCTCGTTTGTCTCAGAGAGTGCTCACAATAAGGCATTGATCTGAGTCCAGCATTCACTCGTAGTCTGTCTTTTATCAAATCACCTTCTGGTGCGGCCATCAAGACTGGCCAGTTGTTCTTTTCACTCCATTGTAAGGAAAATGAGAGAATTTGACCCCCATTTTCATTTAAAAATCCAGGGCATCATATAAAGGCTGCAGCTTGAAAAGGTTTTATTCAGCGCGCTATCACAATAGAATATACAGATAAATTTTCTGAAGGTGATTACAGAGCCTGCCCGGGTCCCTCTCGCCCTGTAATAGTTTTTATACAACGCCTATTGAGTCCCGAGAAAAATAAAATACTAAAACTCCCCACAGGTGTCGTTTTTATTATTTTTTCAACAAACACTTCTGGTCGAGGGGGAACCCCTGATCTACAGCTACAAATTACTAATCATGTGCATTATTCAGCGTTTTAGTCCATTTCTGAAACTTTCCCTTTAAATCAAAAGGGCCGCTTTTTGGTAATTGCTGGCTGCTAAGCCTCCTGATGAGAGACTCATATAAGAATAATCCTCCTGACGACTCTTACTGGCTTCCATCCCACTCCTTGGCAAAACACTGAGACTGAATTAAGAGGATGAAGAGGATAATTATTAGATTCAGGAACAGTTTCCCAGCAAAATCTGTTTTTATTCACCGCCATGAAAAACTGTTTATGGTTTTGGAAATACTCTGTTATGGTAATAGGAAGGAACCAACTTGTGACCTCATTTTACAATTTTAATGCTGGCTCAAAGGATGGCAAATTACTCTACCTCCGAAGGAACTTATAAAGTTGTTTTGTTTTTTGGAAGATGCTTGTCCTTTACTTAGTTTCTACTCATAGAAGTATGTTTTTGAAGAAGTTGGAGAATTGGGCTTGCGTTAAAGAGCAGGCTGCACTTTCTTAGAAGTTGGACTTCCATTCCCATGATTTACTATTAGAACATTTCAGTCTCGTTCCTATAAAAGTGCACTAGGAAGCTGCATTTTACGGCAAAGGTTTACATAAGAAGTAGCAAACAATAGGGCCATCATTAATAGTTCAAATCTGGAACCATCTCTAAGGTGGTAAACATAAACCCATTATTTCCCGATGGGCGGGGTCCCTTAGTTCTCAGGATCCGCAGGGATCGCAAAGTTCAAACTCCCGCCAATCATAATGTTACGGCATATCCTGATGATATCCTAGCAGTAGTTATTGCAAAAATACTACCTTATTCTCAGAACTATAAAGTTTTGAACATTCTGAAAGATGTCTATTTTAGGAAGAGTTGGAATTTTTTTAAACATTTATTTTACTCACTTACCGTATATAGCGCTGACATATTCCGCAGTGCTTTACAGACATTATCATCACTTGCTGTCCCCTCACAATCTAAGTTCCCTATCAGTATGTCTTTGTAGTGTGGGAGGACACCAGAGTACCCAGAGGAAACCCATGCAAGCACAGAGAGAACATGCAAACTATATGCAGATGCTGTCCTTGGTCCTTGGACTCCAGCGCTGCAAGGCATCAATGCTAACCACTGAGCCACTGTGCTGCTTTTGGAACAAAATTGGGGCCAAAACTGTAAGTAATGCAGAAGTTGTGGTCTCACTAAAGCTGTGGAATCTGAGATAGCATCTCTCTGCCATATGAAGAGACCAGCTCTACCAATGATGGAAGATAAGTGGGGGGAGCCCTAACAAACTTTACATGATTCCTATAGGAATCATGTTGTCTCTGAAAAGAAAATACAGGGCTTCTGTGGATGTAGAACGTTCGCAGTGTTGATTGTGAGATATTTTCTCCAGTAGAGGACCAAGGAAAACGTTTTACAATTTGGACATCTTTCAAACATTTATTTTTTTTCAACGTAAGTTTGTAGCTTGACATGTGGAACTTTTTTTTTAACTGTTCATTCAGTTTCTAGCTGTCATTTTTTAAAACAAGAATGTGATTGTCAAAGTTTTTTGCTTGGCTCATATCATGCAGCCCGGTCCATATCATACCTCAACAGAGATGGACAACGTAAAGGATAAGTTCACTATACATATACTGATTATTAAGCCAGTCATTCATATTAGATAAATAATCAATGACCATAAAATGTATGGGCACTTCTTGACTTTCTCCCAATGGCAGACATTGGGGGAAGGAAGGAAGGGTTAATCATGTTGGGTTTTAACTGGCTTGATACTTTTAGTCTATAGGGAGATTCAGCTAGCATCAAAGGAGTCTGACAGCAACTTAAGGCTTTTACATAGGGATCGTAGCAATTATTGGGAACCATCTTTCATGGAACACTCATTCCTTATAATTATCCCTTGTAAATTTGCCACCAATGACCCAATGAATGACCAACCGTCACATAAAATTATGATTTGCCAGCAGCACATTGCCCTGTGTAAACAAAGATTCTCTGCTGACAAACCGTAAAGGCCCCTTTACACTGGTCAATTGAGCAAATGATTGTCGGGAAGCAAGCGTTCCTTCACAGCAATTGTCTGCTGGTCAGTGAAGGAGAATGCTGCATGAATATGCTGGGATCTCCTCCACAGTATGAAGATGAGCTATCGCTAATGTCATTGCTTGATCTTATACTAAATCATTGTTTGCTGGCAGCAGAGTTGATACGGCATGATCTGCCGCCGGCAAATGATGATTAGCGATTGTTAGCGGTTATCTGCGCGATGCTCGAACAAAGCAAAGGGGCCTTATGTCTGTATGGGGATGGAATGATCTCACTAGCAATCACTGTTCACCATAGGGAAGGGATGATTGCTGCATGGCAAATGCAGCTCTCCTGCTGCTCGACGATAGGTAGTTATTGGCAACAAACAGTTTGTTCTCAATACCTGTCAGTTGGCCCATGTGAAGGGACCGCTACTTCCATCTCTCCATGCATGGAGGATTAGCTGTGCGACAAACAAGTGTTTTAGCGACCGCTATCGGAAGGGTATGGCCAGTTTAGCCATCCCTGTACTGTACTTGTTACATGGCTCGTTGGGTCCTGTGATAACTCTTTAACCATGCCTATTGATTAGTTAATCAATGCAGGCAAATGGTCACTGTGTTGACAGAGACAAGAGGCGCACCGTAGGGTAAATATGTCCAAAAGAAAAAGTGTTACTCCAAGAAAATAGAAGCTCACCTATTGTGGTTGTGCTGGAATAGGCACAACGCTATTGTAGGCTTGTTTAAATGCAAATCCTAGTTGTCAGGTATGCTGCCAAGGTGGATTGCCTTGAGGCAGAGGTGCCCAAACTCCCAAAAGGACAAGTACAGCTTCAGATTTGTTCACCTTTTCTGGTGCAAGAAACCATAAACAACAGGCATAGGAAAGGATCTTTTTCTTTTCTTTTCTTAGTTAAATAAAATAAAATGCAAATAAAAAACACTTTTTGGGGAGCCGCAGGTCCCCTTTATCAGGTCAGGATTGCTTACAAAACAATATATGGATTGTGGATATACCCTTGTGCAGAAGGCACCAAAATTGAAGGGGGTGTGTCCATGTGGGAAAAGAAAATGGTCCATTTGATAGCTTTAATGGTCACCATCAATCTATCATATTATAATAAAATACAATGATAAAAGAGGAACTTCATAAGTGTGAAGAATCTCTAATATAAATAATATATAAAACCTTAATCGCGAATTTCATATCTGATGCTACACTCTAACCATGGGAGGTTCCCATGGAGATGGGAACTCTTATCAAGGAGGAGTGTAGCCTAATCTCAATGTAAGCGGCTCAAGGAGGCCAGGAAGAGCCCTGAGGAGATAGTAACTACGAATGTCCCGCCCCTCAGAGCCGACAGTACACTCTACACATGGGAGGTTCCCATGGTGATGGGGAACGCTTCCAGGGGGAAAGGAAGCCTCTCAGAGTGACTGTGGGCACTGGATTACTGTGTGGATGATAATGACATTAAAGAATTGATTTATTTAGAATGCATTTAAATAAATAACTGAATTAATTGTATATATATATAATTGCATATATATTGCATATATCCACTATTTGTCAGTCTGCAGATTTTCCATATGTTCCTGAAACAGTCTTTCAGTGATCTTGCAGAGAACACAATGTCAAATCTCCTTCTGATCTCTTCCATCTTTGGCAAGGGAATGGCTGAGGAGGCAGAGCTTAGCCAAGGGGTGGGACTTAGTCTTTTTTTCCTGCTGCCAGCGGAGCATAGGGGGGAGGCTTCTGACAGGTTGTTTCACAGGACAGTGGAGAGTAAGAAGGGGTGGATGATCTTGAGGAACATACAGAGAAGTTTAATTCATATACTTCTCAGATTTAATTGTAATATGAAGCTAAATATGATCAAAGAGAAGGAGGAGATTAATGGATGAATAGCTGAAATTTGTCTTGGTGGCAGTGCTGCATGGCAGGAATAAAATGCAAAGAGGTGTCAACCAGGTAAAGAACTACTCACTAGTCCCACCTTTTGGAAATGGATTCCTTTTGAGTCAAAGTCTGACTTTTTAACAAGCCTTGGGATATTGCAAAGAAAAATAGCAAGCCAAATATCCATCAGCAGACAGCCGTTTAGGGGTACCTGCCCCTCCTCAATATGGAGTAGAATTCTGGCTCGCTGAGTGAAATGCCTTAGATGCAGCTTTGGGGAGGTATAAGTTCTCCCTAAAGGGCTTTTCCCAGACTTACATACTGATGACCTGTCCTCCAGATAGGTCATCAGTATCTGATCGGTGTGAGTCCAACACCAATGACCCCTGCCAATTAGCTTTTTCGAGAAGGTACCAGCATTTGCAGTAGCTCTGTTGCCTTCTCACTGCTGTCCCTTATCCATCAGTCACATGGACTAGGTGCAGCTCAGCCCCATAGAAGTAAATGGCGCTGAGCTGTGATACCAAGTACAGCCTCTAGACAATGTACAGCACCATGCTTTGTGAGCACGGAGAAGGCTGCGGCATTCACAGGAGCGCTGGTGCCTTCTCAAACAGCTGATCGGCAGGGGTCCCTGGTGTCATCCAGATGATAGGTCATCAGTATTTAAATTTCAGAAAACCCTTTTAAGGAGAACAGTTGTATATGTAGACTTTTTGACAACGCTGCATGGGACTAAATGGCAGTGTTCCATAGGAGAATAATATACAAAGAGTTATCTCCCAGGGAAAGAGAACTATGTTGTTAATGCTACCTTTTGAAAGTGTTTGTGAGTCAAAGTCCAATGTTTTAACAAGCTTTGGACCATTGCCACCGAGTCTCCATACACAGCTGGTTTCCTTAAGGAAAATCAGTATATCTTCTACCCCCACCCCAAGCCAAGATTTGTCTTTATATTTTTGCACATGTAGTGTTCCTTTTAAAGCCATGCTCCATTCTGATATCAGCGGACAGGCTAGTGTTGATTGAGTGGCCTTACTATATTAGGATAGGCACAGATATATGAGGCCATTTCCCAACTTCCCTATCTTCAAACAAGCCTTAAAAACCCATCTTTTCAGGCAGGCTTATCATGCTTCCTAAACTGTCTCTTCCCCTAGTAAATGCCCCCCTACCCCCGACTCTTATTTCTCACACACATTACAGACATTCAGATATCTGAAAACACCTTTATGAGTCCTGTAAATCAATATAACCAAATGTTGTCCTATGGAAATGGCGTAAAGTGGTATTTTTTTAAAATGATTCATTTGATGACGATGGTTTAAAGGGGTTGTATGGGCTAGGAGCCAATGATCCCAATGGTTGGATCCTGTGCCCGATTTAAAAAAACTCACCTGTCCGAAGTGCTGCCATTCCCACTGCGATGCCCCACTCTGCTGCTTCTAGTCCCCGACAGACTGGACCAGAAGTTGTTTGTTCCCATGACCAATGCAGCCAGTCGCTGGTTTTAGCAGTCCTGTGTGCAAGAACGGCATCTGACAGCTAGTGATGTACTGTTCTATCACATGTGACCACTGCAGCCAAGCACCAAGCCAGTAAGCGACCAGGAACAGTGGGACTGTGGACAGTGGACAGATGATTGTTTTTGACCATTGGAGTTGATGGCTTTTAGGGTGGACAGCCTCGTTAAAGTCATACATTCTAAAACGTCTGTGGTTTTGTCGACCCCAGGCATATTTTTTTCAGCTTTATGTTATGTCTTCATTAACACCTCTAGGTCTGTGTCTCTTCATTCCCTGGTTCTAGAATATTCTTTTAACTGATTTCTGTGGTTTCTTTGCACCCTTCCGTCCCTCGCTCTGCTCTCTTTTTCCTCCCTGTTATTCTCCTGCTGCGGTCTCAGCTGTCATATCTGAACAAGGCATTTTTGAGCCCGGGGCAAGCCACACATTTGCTCCATTTTCCCATTTTTTCATTCCTGCACAAAACACATTTTCTGCTGCACTGCACATGAACTGAGTGAAAATATGAGAGGTAAAGTACAGTAAACCTTTCACTGCCCTAATTATTTGGACTGCATGCTAAGAGATAGGACTCACAAAGGTTGCATTATGGAGGATCTTGATTGATTGTAAATTTAATTTTCAAGTTTTATTAGAATTTACCTCAAATATTTAAACTTAATTTCTTCTGGTATATATTTTTTATCTTTTTATTTTGTATTCTGAGTGAACCTCTTAACTATGTGTTACTTTGAATGTAATATATATCGGACATCAGTGAGGAATTACATGGAGACTATTCCACAACAGGTCAAGTATATCCTTGCTGTTCTCAAAACAGCCAAACTAACATGAACCTTACTTTTGGGTGTAATTTTTGTAGAATTGACACCAGATACTGATGAAATGGGAAACTATTGTTGTCTTTCCAAACTTGAGAAATCAGTATATTGCAAAATGGATCTAGGCATGTATTGGTCCCCTTTCCATATGGAGGACCAGGGGAGTCCAAGCTCATGAAGAATATTGATGTGGACTTCTTGCACTCTTAGCTGGGCTTCCTCTAGTAGAGAACCCCTTGAACAGTCATCCAAGTGACCGAACCTGTTTCCTTTGACATCGTTAGACTTGGTGAAAATATTAAACTGGTAGTTGCCAAAATGGCGGAACTCCACCAAGTTCCAAGTGGTGTACTAGCATGCACACTTTTGATTCCATACAAGTAAAATACTTAAATTAAAAAGAGGTTTACTCAACTCAGACAAACTCTTTAATATCAGAGCCACAGGGTTACTCATTTGGGACCAGAACTTAGAAGTCATTAATCGCTCATTTCCCCTACAGTGGTTGTTACAGGGAACATGTGGCCATTCCAAGGAATAGCTGTTGAGCTAATCATGGACTACCCGCCAGATAAACCCGAGAGAGAGAGACACTTTTCGTTAGTGACTCTCTGCCCGGGCTCTTGAGAGGGTGCCGCAGGACCCCTTCCACATGGCAGCCATATGCCCTGACATAGCATTTGGAAATAGTTTTTGAGATGAGACTACCCCTCTATCATACACTAATGGTCTTCTCAAATAGATCTTTACACCCCCTTTTTACAAGTATCGGATGGATTATTTGTGCACAATTCTAGCTGGAATATCATTTTGCATTTGTGTCTTGTGCCTTGTTTACTGGCTCATGATCTATTAGAGATCGGATACCCTGTTATTCTAAAAAATATATATTTACCGTGCTGTCCATCTCCAGCAGCGGGACAGTGTAGCGACACTTACTTTGACAGTCTGCCTTTGCATGGGTTTCCATGGCAACTGTCCATTTCTGTGCATTCTTCCTACTTATTACCCATCACCGTCAATTTCAACTTGCAGTCACATCACAGGACTATGGATTGTTCAGTAAACTATCCCCAAAATGAAGAGGGGGTAATATAATATTAAGTCAGACCTACAGAATGTGAAAGATTAAATGTATTTTTTTGCATTTTGCGGGATAAATGTTTTTTTTTTTTGTTTTTTTTTTTAAATCGTGATTAAAGGCATGTTTGAGGGCTATATATATTAGAGTACAGACTAAAATTGCAGTGGACTAGACAGAACAATACATGAAGAGGTATATACTGGTGCAAAGAGAAATGGTAGCAGAGTGACTATATTATGCAAACCAATATAAATAGCCGACAAACAGGTCTATGAGTTTAAATGAAGATTTTGATTGAGTGAAGATTTTAGAGTTGAATGTTGCCCTACAGCCTTGTGCCTAACACTTACTGAGTGGCACTCCGTTCATATCAAACTGTTTTTCATCACTAAAGGAATATATGAAAGCTGCAGCGTATATTGTCTTACAGTCAGATTCAGGGAGGGCGCACTGTCTATGCCGACAGCATCTACACTGAGAGACAGGGAGACAGTGCTGCCTGTGCCTAGGTGATTTACATGTTGAGAGAAATAGTATTATCTGTGCCTACATAATGTACAAGGGGGTCAGAAAGGCAGTAATGTCATTGCTTACATCATTTACAAAGGGAGTCAAAAGGAAAGTACTATATGTGCCTATATTGTTTTCTGCTAGATACAGAGGTAGTACTATCTGTACTTGCATTATAGATAGAGGCAGTACTATCTTTAGCTGCATAATTTTCAAGGAGAGACAGAGGCAGTACTATCTGTGCCTATATCATTTTCAGCTACAGGCAGAGGTAGTACTATCAATGCCAACATCATTTTCGAAGAGTGACAGAGGCAGCACTATCTATATTTGCATCATTTTCAAGAAGAGACAGAGGTAGTACTATCTGTACCTGCATCATTTTCAAGGAGCGACAGAGGTAGTACTATCTGTGAGACAGGTAGGCAGTACTGTTTCAAAGAGAGACAGAGGCAGTACTGTTTGTACCTACATAGTTTTCGAGGAGAGAGAGAGGCAATACTATCTGTACCTACATGATTGTCAAGGAGAGACGGATGCCAGCTCCCGGTTACTTCTCCCTCAGGCTTGCGATGCTCAGCTGGACTCCTGCAATGTCAACATACGGGTTGACATCACCGCAGCCAATCATGCCGCTGTGGAGACTGGATCTCCTTGCTCCTTGCATCATGTGACAATCTGTCAGGACGTACGGGGAGCCGGTCATCGTTGTGGCAGCGGCGATGTCAAAGTATGTTGGGGGGGAACAAACTCGCCCCCCCCCCCCTTCTTTAACAACCCCTTTAAAATGCTTAAGTAAATGGATATTGTAATGACATATTATCAAGAGTATCACACTGAAGGATTTGGGATTTTTTTTAAATATAATTTACATGTTGAGTATGAGATCTGGCATTTTCAGCTTGTGAATATTACATTTATCTGTTCTGGATTCTTGTTTTATACAATTGAAACCCTTCTAGTGTGACAGTTGTTTATTTCGCTACGTAGGTCTCCTCCTCAATCATGCTGGCTGTTTCCCTCTAATAATCTCGAGCTGTAACAGCTGTCGTGTCAGTGACAGTGTTCATTATATATCTAAATATTGCATTTAGTGGAAGTATTGGTCAGATAATATGACAAAACTTGGCAGTGGTCACAGGCAACAAATATTTGCAGATTTATTTAGGTGTTTGGCATAAAATTTGGGGCGTTCCGTATTTCGGACCTCCATCAATTAGCCGAAGTGGAGAGCGTCTACATAGAGCTGTTCTCTAGTTCATCAATATGATTAAATCTCCATGTTTCTGTATGGAGGTCTAGTGGCATATATGTCCACACATAGCCACCAATCCCAAGAGCTGGCGGTGTAGATTATTATGTCATAATATGATTTACCTTCACATTGTGACCTTTATAGGACTATGTACGGATGTTTGACGTGAGATGGTGAGCTTGAGAAAACATCCGGTCATATTGCACCACTCATCTTAAAGGGAATCTGTCACCAGGTTTGAGCCCTGTCAGCTAAACATATGCTGACGTTCAGGGTCTCATTAGCATGCCTAATATGGGCTCATCTAAACAAATGGTAGCGTTATTTTGTCAAAAAACAGGTTTAACTAACCTGTCAATCACACATATAAGGAGCCCAAGGGGAGGTCCAGCGATGCAGGGTGCCCGGCCGCAGACATCGCTGTATGTGGCCAGCGCCGCCTCCTAATGCTCCGTGCCGCCTCTCCCTCCCCCTCCTCCTGCTGTAAGCGCTGGCTCGTACGCACACGGCGCGTGCGCACTTCACTTCAAGAAGCCGATCCAAGAAGTCCGCACGGGTGCATGCCTGTGCGCACGCGCGAGACTTCTTGGATCGGCTTCTTGAAGTGAAGTGCGCGCGCCGTGTGCGTACGAGCCAGCGCTACAGCAGGAGGAGGAGAGAGAGGCGGCACGGAGCATTAGAGCGGTGCTGGCCACATACAGCGATGTCTGCGGCCGGCACCTGCATCGCTGGACCTCCCTTGGCTCTTATGTGTGATTGACAGGTTAGTTAAACCTGTTTTTTGACAAAATAACGCTACCATTTGTTTAGATGAGCCCATATTAGGCATGCTAATGAGACCCTGAACGTCAGCATATGTTTAGCTGACAGGGCTCAAACCTGGTGACAGATTCCCTTTAAGTATATCTGAAGTCAAGAGGAATAAGGGGGAAGGATACATTCTGTAGTATATGTGAGGTTCACATATTGGGTAAAATCTCACCATTTAGTAGTCCCTCATTGAAATGAACATCGGAACAGCCCCCCACCCACCCCAATGTGAAAATTGTATTTCAAAAAATGGTTTAGGAGAGAATTATAGATATTTATGCAGCATGTAAAACTAAATGACTACATGAATGACTAACAAGGTAGACCGAGTGCTACTTCAAATAAACATTTAATAATGGTTGTGTTCTGTTATTTTCATTCCCATTCCTTCCGCAGAGACTACATTTGCCTCCAGACTTGTCAGACACAGTGAGTCGTTCAAGCAAACAGGATCTGGCAGGGTCGACCAAACTGCTGAGCTCAGGATGTGGCTCTGCCGCCGCAGGCAAGAAGCACCTGGACTTCTAGTGATTTCTACTAAGCAGATATGTTCACAAACCCTGGCGCCCAAATGGGGCACCATCATCGTCAACATTATTCATTTTTATATAACTATTAAAATAATATTCGCATCACTTGCCTGAGTCTCTCTTTTAAAAGTTACAAGGATATGTAAGAGGTTTGTATATTATTTTTTTTATTATAATTTTATTTTTATATACACTTACTGACAAAAATAATAATAACGCACCAAGAAGGAGTTGTTGGAATAGTATGAATGCAATGATTAGGGATAAGCGAATCGACTTTGGATTAACCATCCGAAGTCGATTCGCATAAAACTTTATTAGAATACTGTACGGAGCGAGCGCTCCGTACAGTATTAGAATGTATTGGCTCAGATGAGCCGAAGTTATTACTTTGCAAAGTCTCGCAAGACTAAGGGTAATAACTTCAAAAATTAATTTCTACTATTAAAAACCTTTTCCTGAACTCAGGTTCGGTTCCAAGGTCCCGAGTTTCGTAAAAGGTTTTTAACAGTAGAAATTAATTTTTGAAGTTATTACCAAAAATCTCGCGAGACTTTGCGAAGTATTAACTTCGGCTCATCTGAGCCAATACATTCTAATACTGTTCAGAGCGCTCGCTCCGTGCAGTATTCTAACGAAGTTTTATGCAAATTGACTTTGGATGTTTCATCCTATGTCGCTTCGCTCATCCCTAGTAATGATGATATATGTAAGTGATTATAAGGATACGTTTATTGGGGAAAACTGTACAATTGAAATGAGGCTTTAGGACCCTGTTGGCCCACCTAGATACAAGACGAGGTACAGTTGGGTATGGAGAAATACAGGTTCTCCTACGGCATATTTGTCCACAGATGTTGCAGCTGGGCATGTAGATTCTGCACAGTTGTAGGTTGCCGAAGCTGGTGTCCAAGCTAGTCCCATAAAACTCCATTGGCGATAAATCTGGCGACCAGACAGGCCAAGGAAATGTTGTAATCTGGGTGAGACATTCCTGGAAAACTCTTGCTGTGTGTTGGAGAGCATTATCCTTCTGCAAAATACCTGTTGGAAGCCCTGCTATGAGAGGCAACACATGTGGCCACAGGATGTCCTGCACATATCGCTTGAGCTGTTAGTGTCTCTCATAGTCAGATCCCAAACAGAAGATGTTATGGTTCCTGTCCGTAGCAGTCCAGGTTTCTCGTTCACAACGCTACTGCAATCGAAGGCGACAGGGGCTGGCTGTCAATAGCAAGACATGTAAATGGGCACCATAACACCAAATTTCCTTCTGCTAAGCACCTGAAAATTGTCCGGCCAGATTTAGGACTGTGTAATGAAGATGCCACTTGCGTCTGGATGGTGGACAACTAAACTTTGGGAGCTGCTTTTGCTTATTGGTAGATCAAACGATCTACCAATACTAGTGGTCTGTCTGGGCTGTCCAGAGCCTGTGCACCATGGGTGAATGCCTGCTCCTAATCCTCCTAATGGCTAGGTCAGAATGTCCTAGATGTCGGGCAGTTTGTCAAAAGAACCATCCTCCTTCTCTCTGATGCGCCCCCTCTTAAAGCCTGTCAGTTGGGAAAAATGTTTTTGAGTGCATAGTAGAGGCATGTCTATCAGTTAATGATCTCTCACCAAGCAGTACACTACCCAAAAGTTGCCTCTGAGAGCTTTTTTTATAGGACAGATTGAGAAGCACTTTTACGCCACCTTGTGGCAAGACCCAGTGTCTTGTCAGACCCCACCTGTAATCATTTACATATCTGCCTGAGACATAACTACGTGCTGAGTTTTGCAGCAATCCGACATTTTTATCTTGGTGCGTTTTATTATTATTTTTTGTCAATATTTGTCAGTGTAACCTTCATTTTTTTTAATTTAACAAAATTAAATTACAAATAATAAATATGAAAAAATAGCTGTAAAATGTATACCATATATATATATATATATAAACAATAAAAATGGTAATGTAATTTCAGTATATGTATAGGCTGAATTACATCTATATGTCCCATTTAGAGTGGCCTTTTTTTCGACCTCTGTTTCCTAGAAAAATGTAGTGGTCTTCATATTTGACTATGGCTGTGGGTAAAAAGTAAAAATGGTAATGTACTCTGATACTGAACAGTGTGCATAAATCAACAATCACTTTTCGATCTAGACATTTATATAACAAATAGTCACGTATGTTATGTAGAATAAAAATCTACCAGTTAATTCAAAATCACACTTAATATGTTTCTCTCTTTTTACTTCTCTGTTAAAACCATAGTTTTAAATAATTTACAACAACACCGAGAGATTACATCAACAGATTAAATTCTATATTGAAATTCAAACTGACAGATACATTAATGCTGGTAACTCTGAAATGTTCACTCAAGCTTAATGAATAAATAGTGTAAACGTGGGGCGAAAACAGACATACAAAACGTTCCTGCCGTAATAATGTGCAGAATATCTTGCCTACAAACACCTGACAATTAGGATAATTGGGATGTAGAATGTATGATTTCTATAGTTTAATTTGATTCCTAATGTGTTTTTGCTTTTTTTATGTTGTTGATTTGTTGTACGCATTTTTAGACATTTTTATACCATTGTGTAGTCGATAAGCCTCAGGGATCAACACTACTGGCCAAAACCAGGGTGGACTGCCCCAGGAGATGCGTAGGCAAGCCCAGGCTTTGATACAAAAATGGTCCTCAAAGGTTCAGCCAAAGACAACTCTAGTTGGAGGTGACTTTGGAGCCAATCACCGCCACTAGGATCTATTTCTTATGGGTGGATTCACAAATAACCTATAAAATGTAATTGATATGTCCTGTGTGTGACAAAATGATGTTGCATTTATAATGTCTAATATAAATAGAGAGTGACCTCTCATTTTTTCTGAAGGAAGCCAAGTCCAATGAGTCCAACAAAGGAGTTTGTAACCCCTAATAATAAGCTCCAACCTCTTCCAAATTACTGTTCCAAAGATAGCAAATTATTTCCACAATGTATTCCATTGTGTTGCCTCCACTATGTCTAGAGCAGCACGATGATCTGTCATACGTGGACACCGGACCCTGGTCACTATTTATTACATTACATGTCACATGGACTAGGCAAAGCTGAGAAAAGGCTGCGACTCTATTGCCAGCACTGCTGCCTTCTCAGACAGCTGTTTGGCAATGGTCCTGAGTGCTGGGCTAATGGAGAATTATATGTAAATATTGAACAAAATAATACATGTGATAATTTGTATTCTGCGTGTGCACTGAACCTTCTGTCAAGTATTGATTGGGTTGACCAACCCTTCTAGTTGCATCGCAGCCTTAATCTGGTGTGCTATTCCAATGTATATACACTATCCAGAGGTCATCAGTTAAACAATCTCAGAAAACCCCTTTAATGGACTGTAAAATCCCTTTAAGAGGACACTAGACAATGACATTTTCAAATCTGTAACTGTGCTCAATAAAACTGTTAGTCATACAGTCCATAATCTGCCACCCTCATCATGCTCAGTGGATGGGGAGAGGGAATCTATGCTATCGGACAGGTTAAAACAGGAAGTAAGTGGTAGTAAAAGGTCAGGATGGGTCACATGGGGTTCAGGCGCCTGCATTCCACTGGGGGAGGAAGCAATCAATTGAGATGATAGGATAGGTTGAAACAGGCTATATGGTACACCAGAGTGATGCATTGGAACAAACACTTTCCACAAGATGTGATGGTGGGCATGCTAGGTTATTGTTATTATTATTTATTTTAAAGCGCCATTAAGTCCATGCCAATGTACATCCAGACGGGCTACACAAATATAAATAATAATATATTTAGATTAATATAAATTTATAATATATAGGCTTTCCCGAAAAGGATTTTCAGGTTACTCTTGAAAGTTTGGATGTTGAGTGAGAGACTGATGTGCTGGGGTAGCAAGTTCCAGAGTATGGGAACCCCACATGAGAAATCTTGCAGTTGATTGTTTGAAGAACACATGAGTGCCGAACAGGGATGTAGGTCCTGGGAAAATCGGAGATTACGTGTGGGGATGTATTGAGAACGCAGGTCAGAGATATAAGGACGGGACAGGCTGTGGACGGACTTATATGTAGTTGTAAGTAAGTTGGGCGATGGGGAGCCAGTGAAGGGATTGGCAGAAGGGGAGAAAGAGGAGAAACGAGGGGAGAGGTTTATTAACCGGACAGCGGAGTTGAGAATAGGAGGGGAGCAAGAGTGCTGGATGGGAGGCCACACAGGAGGTGTTCCAGTAGTCCAGGTGGAAGATGACAACAGCATGCACTAGCATTTTAGTTGACTCAAGAGTGAGGAAGGGGCAAATATGGGAGATGGTCTTAAGTTGAAAACAGCAGGTGGAGGGGAGGGTTTGGATGTGTGGCTTAAAGTAGCCCGCAAGACTGGAGAAAGAGTTGTGCTATTAACTGTAATGGACAGGTCAGCTAGGGAGGCTGAGAGACACAGGGAAAAGACAATTAATTCAGTTTTCTCCATGTTGAGTTTTAGGAAGCGGAGGAGAAGAATGAACATATTGCCGACAGACATGCAGGGATTCCGGATAGCAGGGAAGTAACACCTGGGCCAGAGAGGTAGATTTCAGTGTTGACAGCATAGAGGTGGTATTGGAACCCATGGGACTCAATGAGCTGTCCTAGGCTGAATGTATAAATGGAGAAGAGTAGGGGGCTCAGGACAGAGCCTTGAGGGACACCAACAGAAAGGGGGCGTGACGAGGAGGTAGTGTATGAATGGGAAAGGCTGCAGGTTCTGTTGATGAGGTACGAGGAAATCCAGGAGAGGGCCAGGTCTTTGATGCAGAGAGAAAAGAGGATTTGTAGGAGGAGAGAGTGGTTAACGTTGGAGACTTTGGTTAGGGTAATTTCAGTGCAGTGATTGGGTCTGCAGCCGGATTGCAGCTGATCAAAAAGTGAATGGGATGAAAGGTGAGAGAACAATTTGAGATGGACATGGTGTAGGCGTTTAGATGCAGATGGAAGCAGTGAAATGGGTTGATAGCTGGATAAAAAGGATGGGTCCAGGGAAGGCTTCTTGAGTATGGGTGTGATGGTAGCATGTTTAAAAGAGGAAGGGAAGACACCAGTCGCTTGAGGAGGTGGGTTAGGGTAGGGATAACTATAGTGGTGAGGTTAGGGATGAGGTGGGATGGTATTGGGTCAAGGGCACAGGTGGAGACTAAGTTGGAAAGCTTTTCTTCTTTGACAGTGGTAAACTGGTTTATGTGGGAAAAGCATTGGGCAGCCGTGTAGTGGGGGGGTGTTTAAAACTTTCACGGATTTTATTTATTTTTAAATATAAGGCAAAGTCTTCAGCTGAGATGAGGGTTGTGGGAGGGGGCACGGGAGGAAGCAGCAGAGAGTTATAGGTATCAAACAGTTGTTTGGGGTTATGAGAGAAAGATGTAGTGAAGTAGTCCTGTTTAGAAGAGGCGAGTGCAGACTTGAATTTGAGAACAGTGTATGAGATGAAATCCTCCTTGGAGTGGGTTTTCTTCCAGGTTTTCTAGGATGAGGTATGTCAAATGGGATGCCAGAGTGGTGCATGGAAATCCACGTATTCCACCCTGCCTTCTGGTAGGTCAGAAAGGAACATTTGATCATGCATTTGGAGACCAGGTTCGCTGTGACCACCATTGGTGAATCCTTAGGTTATCCACTGTTTGCACCACATCGTGATGATCTAGGATCCGCCATCAACATACATTTAGAAATTAATGGAAGACGTCTGACAACTTTCTTTATAACAATGGTTTGCAAAATGCAGACTTGAGTTATAATAGTCATGAATTTTGATGGCTTTTCAATCACCGGGGGAACTTCACTGTAGCATAAACACATACAGTATACAGCTTTTATTCTGAATTAGAATAATTGAATCAATGACAGTGATTTGCTGAGATGTCAAATCTATCCATCATAACCTGTCACTACCAGTTTATTTTTTTGTGATTAAAATCAAAAAGACTACTATTTTGTCATCAGCTATTTCATTAAGTTACAGCAGGCTTTTTTCCTCCGTTGCTTTTCAAAATTAGCTTTTACAAATAGTCTTTTTTTCATACACATTGAAGTTTTAAGTCAAAACTGGCACAGTCAAATACGTTCAGTGATGTGCCATTAGCTTCTGAGAGTTTGAAATCCAATTACAAAAGCTATTATTCGCCCTATGAAAGGAGTTTTTTTTTATGTTCTTTACATATCATTTGGTTATTCTTACACATACAGAGCTATCCATGGATATTTTCTTCTTCTATAGCTTTTTGATTGGTGAACGAGCGTCCTCCGTATGTTTAGAGTGGGCGGTACAGGTCCCGAAAGCCCAAGCCATAGCATATTCACGCCATGGGCATTAACCAGCAGCGAATGGGCAACTGAATATTGGATTCGCCACTGTTAAAGACCGCCGGGAAACTTAGAGAGAAGACATAAACAGTTTTTACTGCTGCTTGACTTGATCACAGGGGTAATGCCCATTGGTCTTCTGACCAGTCGCATGATTGCTAGGATTCTGGTACTAGGAGGCAGCCGCTGGCTTTAACTAGACCTAGGACAGCCATCGCATTTTTTTTCCCTTCCCCTCTTGCGTTGTGCAGCCCCAGTGGAAAAGTTTTTTTTTGTTTTAAATTACGCCAAAGGTCATTTCTGACATTTGATGGACAGACAAAAAAAATAACACAAATATTATTCCTGTCCTAATTGCCATTGTAACGCCAGCCCAGACCCAAATACCTGAAAAGACTTAGTTCCAATGAAAAAGTATCTTTTTTTTAAATGCCCCCAATGATCATTTCTGATATTTGAGGGACAGACTAAAGAAAAAAGAAAAATATTTCCTGTCCTGGCCATTGTAACGCCCAGACCCAATTACCTGAAATTGGACATGTAACATATCAAACGTCAAGGTAGATAATGATGAAAGAAAATAAAAAGTCTATTTTGTGGTTACACTTTATCATTACCATAACAAGAGCTTTGTTCTGAGGCAACTAGAGAAGCTGAACATAATGTGGCAGCTGGCGCTGGCCACCGCATAGTGGTAGTTTTTAGGGAGGTATTTTGTGCTGCTGGGGCAGTATTTTGTGATGCACTATGGTATTAGGCTCTGCTGGGGAGGTCTAATGTGCAGCAATAGGGTATTGCTGGCCCACAATGGGACCTCTTTTAGTTTTTTTTTTCCAGGGCCACATTTAGTTCTCAGTCCATTGGCTGCTATTGTACCTTCTATAGAAATGTATGGAGTGGTGGTGTGCAAAAAAAAAATATTTGTTTTATTAAATACATATATATATATTTTTTTTTTTAAACTGGAGAAAAACACTCAAAAAGGAAACTCAAAAGAAGGCTAATGTCAAGTGATCAGAACTGATATGCATGTAATATATAGGTCTGGTGAAGTAGAGAGAATAAGGCATCAGCCAGATAACCATCTACCGGCCACAGAATATATAAAGCAAATTCATAAATTCCTAACATACCACAACCGAAATAATGGCAAATAGTGTATTAACAAATATCATCTTTATTAAATCATTGATACAAAATACATGATACTCATAAGATTACAATTACACTGCATGATTAATGTGACTGATTAAAAACCCACTACTCCAGATCCAACTCACAGGGTATAATCTATATACATAAAGTCGACCTTGTGCACAGAGTATGAATCAAGGTATATACTATTGTTCAAGGAGGGGAGGGAAGAGACATGGGGAATGTCAAGGAAGTACAATCATAATCTTCCCCAACAGAAAATCACCATCCCAAACTGGTCTTCCTGGGCTATCTCAATCTTATCACCCAGAACTGCACTCATAACCAGAAATAACCCTCGTTACCTCCAAAAGACCCAGGAGCAGACCGGAGAGTGGTACCCCGGCGCGTTTCGCCTCACTTCCCTGAGGAAGTGAGGCGAACGCGCATCGAGTACCACTCCGGTCTGCTCCTGGGTCTTTGGAGGTAACGAGGTTATTTCTGGTTATGAGTGCAGTTCTGGTGATAGATGAGATAGCCCAGGAAGACCAGTTTGGATGGTGATTTTCTGTTGAGGAAGATTATGATTGTACTTCCTGACATTCCCATGTCTCTTCCTCCCTCCTGAACAATAGTATATACCTTGATTCATACTCTGTGCACAAGGTCGACTTATGCTATAGATTATACCCTGTGAGTTGGATCTGGAGTAGTGGGTTTTTAATCAGTCACATTAATCATGCAGTGTAATTGTAATCTTATGAGTATCATGTATTTTGTATCAATGATTTAATAAAGATGATATTTGTTAATACACTATTTGCCATTATTTCGGTTGTGTTGTATACTGTACCCCCACCAGGCAATGTGGGGTTTTTTGTTGGTATAACCAAATTCCTAACATAGTAAACAGTGTGAATACCAACCAACAGGACAGCTGCACCCTGACGTACTGTACATTTCTCTGCTTATTTCAGTCCATGCCCCTGTGGGTTGCCATTGTACCTCCTATAGAAATGGATGGTGTTGTGCATTCTGAAGGGAAGGTTGGGCAGTTTAATTTTTTTCTCGTGGAAAAAAGCTGTCCCTCCCTTTTCCGGTTCCGCAGGGGCGGACTAGGACCTTAAAGTGACCCTGAAAAAAAAACTAAAAGTGGCTCCATGTTGTAGACAGATCCAGATTGACAAAAGGAGGGGCAGCACAAGTAGGCAGGGCCAGCAGTACCTTAGTGCAGCATAAAATACTGCCCCATTAGAACCAATAGCACAGTGCAGCATTAAATACTGCCGTCTGCGTTGCAGTATTCAACTATATCACTGTCCTGAGAAGGGTGATACAGTTGGATTCAGAAGGACACCTGTGGATGCTGGCCAGTGGCATAAGTACCTGATCCCTCTAGTATTAATTAATGCTGAGAGTACCAGATCATTATGTACCCAGCCAGTGGGAGTAAGGAGAGCTCGGGTGGCCCCCTGTGCATCGACCAACCAGGAAATTTCCCTGTAGGGTCTATGGTCAGTCCGCCCCTGTTTCTCCCCATTCAGAACACATGCACACTCGGCCAAGTACAGTTGGTATTGTTAACCAAAAGTGTATACAAATTCTTTATTGAGTACTCTGGTGTATTTGTGCTTCCAAAATAAATTTACAGGGGGGGGGGGGTTATTAATTTGTTCACACATTTTTGTGATTTTTGTGCAATTATTTAACTTTTTTCCATTAGCTCAAAAAAGGAACACAAGAATAGGCTGAAAGTACAGAATTTCTGCTCCAACCACACATTATAGCCCATATTGTAGACTTTGCATTAATTATGGAAACTCCAGTGTGACATGCTTTTTATTGATGTAAAAAAGAAATTATGGAAAAACCTTAGAAGACGTTTTCAAACTCTGCTGTTTCAGGTGATTCCTCTACCAGAATGGAGGACGACAGTACACCTGCGAAAGTGAGGCTCCTCTAATGGGAAAAATGTACCGTATACCATTTTAAAGTAAGTGTGCCATTTACAGTGGAACAAGGTTCTCGCTGAGAAAAACATCATACAAAGTGAACCGTAATAAATGTCACTTCTCGGTTTCTTAATAATACATAAAACTTGGCATTTGATGGTAAATCCTGCAGAGTTAATCATATGGGTCACAAATATATGCTTCTTAACTTTCATTTATCAGTATTTCACAATCCCACACAGAAAATTATTAGTCTTTACTAGCTTTGTTCTCTATATTTTAAAGGTTTCTAGGAACGCGGAAACTGCTCACTGAAAAAAAAAAAAAAATTTCAAAAACTTTTTTCTTTTTTACTTCCATCTTGTATATATATTTTTGATAGTAAGTAGACAATTGATCTCTTCTTTTATCAGTTTCCCCATAACATAATCATTTTTTGTATGAATCAAAAATGTACCTTTTTTTTAACTTGTTTTTATAATGTTGAACTATCACCATGATGATTCCTTCTCCATCTCATCATAAGTTGTGATTATCATAAAGTTCATAAAAAATGTATCCTTCTGTTACAGAAGAAAAATACATATAATTCTATGTATTGCTGATTGTAATGAAATAGTAAATGGTAAGGGAACTTTTACACTTGTGGCAGGACGGATCCGGCAGGCTGAATCCGTCCTGCCGCAAGTGCCCGTGCACCGCCGTGCTGCCGCTCCGTCCCCTATGACTATAATGGGGAGAGGGAGCGGAGCTACGGCACTGCACGGCCGGAGATCACCGGACTAAAAGTCTTGCATGTCCGACTTTTAGTCCGGCGATCTCCGGCCGTGCTGCGTCGTAGCTCCGCCCTCCGGCCCATTATAGTCAATGGGGACGGAGCGGCAGCACGGCGGTGCACGGCCACTTGCGGCAGGACGGATCCATCCTGCCGCAAGTGTAAAAGTACCCTAAGTTATACTCACAATAGGCCATCAATGTGAGATAGGCACAAGGAAATCAACCCAGCCATTTCATTTAGTGGGTTGGCAGAGGTCCTGGAGGTTTGTCCCCACCAATCAAACATTGGTGGCCTTTTCTAAAGATAGGGCTTCAGTGTTAAAGCCTTGAAGGCCCCTTTAATGTTTCCTTTAAACGGGTTTTCCAAGATTATTTAACTGATGAGCTATCCTCTGGGGGTCGCACATGCTCATTTCCATCCTTCAACTATCAACCCTATCTACTGTTGGGTGGGAGCTGCAGCAGAAAGAAAGACACCCCCTGAGCTTTGATAGGGAGTGCTGCAACTTAAAGGACATGCCCTCTGAGCCGTGATAGGTAGAGAGCTGCAGCAGACAGGACACAACCCCATGAGCTGCCAGCCTGAAGAAAATCTAGCAGGGCAAAGAATGGAGAGATCTCTGGATCCATGTGAGGTACAGGGCTGGTTCTAGCATTGTAAGAAAGAGATTGTCATGTTCTAAATGATGTCTGATTTTAATTTTTTACATTAATCATGGGATAACCCCTCTAAGGTGAATTTCAGAGCCCTGGCCTATAGGGTGCCGAAATTGTAGTGCTATTGTGGACAAAACCTCTTTAGCAAGGGAAATGATAATTTATTCATCACCAAGGAAGGGCACAGCGCAAAATTATAAGAAGTGATGCGCCAAAGTAGTTCTTTTATGGTGGCACATCAGGAATGGTGACAGGTCCTAGAGCTTACCTCAGTATTGATGTAGAAAAAATATCGCTAAGGCTACTTTCACACCTGCCGGAATTCTCTGGATATGGCACTGTACGATGCAATAGGAATGCCCGTTGGTCCCATTAAAGGCGTTGTGTATTCATTGTCTGAAAGGTGCGGGTCCCACCTCTTGGACCCGCACCTATCTCGTAAGTGGAGCTGGCAAAGTCCCGGAGGACTCACCACGCATGCGCGCCTGCCCTCTATTCATTTCTATGGGGCTGCTAAAAATAGCCAAGTGCTGGCTCGGCTATTTCTGTCGGCCCCATGGAAACGAATGGGAGAGGTGGCCGCGCAAGTGCAGTGCTCTCCCATTCATTTCTATGGGGATTCCGAAAATAGCTGAGTGCACCACTGGGCTACTTTCGGCTGGCCAATAGGAAGGCTTGCCACTTTGCCGGCCTCGTGTTAGGCTTCGTTTTAGAGATAGGTGCGGGTCCCAGTGGTGGGACCCGTATCTATTAGACAATGGGGGCATATCGTAGCGATATGGCCTC
The DNA here is from genome assembly GCA_033119425.1 of Bufotes viridis. Classification (NCBI taxonomy): domain Eukaryota; kingdom Metazoa; phylum Chordata; class Amphibia; order Anura; family Bufonidae; genus Bufotes; species Bufotes viridis. The sequence goes on along the minus strand of CM065598.1, from coordinate 23,235,612 downwards.
ATTGTCTGAGATAGGAATACCCCTTTAAGTATAATGGGTTCGACGGAGATCCGGCCGTATTCCAGCAAAAATGCAGAGAATCGGCTGGACACGAACCTTGGCATGCTGCCGATTTTTGGCATTCTCTGCTGGAACAGGCGGCCAGATCACTGTGCCACAGAAATGCCTAACATATATATATCTTCCATGTTCAGTCGCTGATGGAGTAACCTCTGTGACCCCGCCAATTAGTTACATGAAGTAGCAGTGGTGCAAGGAAAGGACCATACTCACCTTATTTGAGAGGCCACATGGTCAGCCCATTATAAAGAATTTCCACATGGTTTCCTGCTTTGCTTTAGCAATCAATGGAGTCAAAAAAATCTGACCCCACTGATCACACATTAATGTCCTGACTATGTACCAACAATGTTTTTACTTAAAGAGGTATTCACATCTCAGACAATGGGGCATATCGCTAGGATGTGCCCCCATTTTCTGATAGGTGTGGGAAACGCACCTACATCGAGAACGGACCCCTGAAAGTTGTGGAGGGCACACTGCGCAGCCCCCCTCTATTCATTTTTATGGGACCGGTGGAAATAGCCGAATGGAAGCGGTGGCCGCGCAAGCACAGTGCGCTCCCATTCACTTCCATGGGGAGAGCACTTGGCTCTGGCCAGATCCCAGAAAACCCAGGGTTCTCCGGCCCCCACTTTCCCTGCTCCCTTCTCAATGGGACCTGCACCTATCAGACACCTATCAGACAATGGGGGCATATCCTACCGCTATGCCCCCATTGTCTGAGATGGGAATACCCCTTTTAACATCCATTTACATGGGCTTTCTGAGCAGGAAGTTATAGGGAAGATACTGCTCATTCCCGATAATTGCCTTTGTTAAAAAAAAAAAAAAAAGCATATAGCATATTACTGGGCTTTAAGACTGTTTTTTTTATCAATGTTGGGCCCTCTAGCTTTCTAGACCTTGGGGTAATATTACAGACATCGCATTGTGCTGACCTCATAGAACTTTTGTGTTACAGGCTTGCCGTGGGCTGCTATAACTCTGAAGGGTAAGTAGATTTCAAAAGCTACATGCTGGTAGCCAAGACACTAGGAATACCATGTGATATTCATACTAATTATTAAAAATGAGCCTTCGACACAGATTAATATTAATACTAGAGCTGGCAGGCATGTCTATGTGTCTTTAGGTCACTATATTGATCAATGGTTGAGTCCTTATGACAGGGATAATAATTGAATTGTGATCCTTCCATGAAATGGCTGCCTCCAGTATGTAGTCCATAAGCATCATTTAATTACTTTTTATTTCTGTATTTTATATTTGTTACAATTAATCAAAGGTAACCTGTCACCAGGAAATTCACTGATAAACCAGGCACGGTGCCTTGAAGGGTTAGTTCAGCTGATTATAATGATACCTTTTACTTAGTGATTTGTTGCATTATTCTGGAGAAAAAGTACTTTTAATCCATATTACAATCAGCAGTCAAGTGCACCAAGGGTGGGGCCAAGCCATTCTGTGCACCCTTGCTCCCCCTCCTTCCTCTTCTGCCTCCTTTTTGATTGGCAGGACCAGGTTCCTGCACAATTATCTCGTCCTGTCAATCAAAAAGGAGAGGGAGGGGCTGGCAGAGGAAGCAGGAGCAGCAAGGATGCCTAGAGTGGTTTGGGCCCGCCCTTAGTGCACATAATTACTCATTCGCATTAGCATTAAAAGTACTTTTTCTCCAGAGTGAAGCAATGGGATCGCTAAGTGAAAGGTATCATTAAATTCAGCTGAGCTAGTCCTAAAAGACAATGTGCCTGGTGATAGATTGCCTTTAAATCGTTAGAGATCAAGTAAATTCTCTAGATTTGGGTGGGTTTTATATCAATTACATGCCTTATATCGTCTTTTTATTTGGTTTAGAACACTTCTCGTCTATATTTCTCTTCAGAAACGTTCAATATGGTTGAGACGTTTCTTGTACTACAAATAACACCCTGGAAGATGAGAAGAAGAAGTCATTTGAGGTTCTGTCAGCACTGACGTCAATTACAGTGGTTTAAAGGAGTTAAAATGGTGTAACGATACCTGTTACGGTTGACGTCTACAAAGACCTACTGTTAATACAACTGTCAAGGCCGCATCCTCAACACGGCAAGCCTGGACATCTTCCGATGGAAAACATATCTTGACCAGAGAGAAATCTTTATATCAGCTGATACAAAGAGAAATTATGTGTCACAGCTTTAAAACAAAGTAGAAAAAAAATAAAAAAATTGTTCCTGGGGAACAATATATTGCAAATACTATGAAGCCATTAGTAGCAAACCGTATAGCTGTATTTTTCTTTGCATTTTGGTTGTGTTTAGATATCTTCAAGGGCTAGGACGATATTCAACAAAATTCCCTTGAAAACCAAAATGGCTGCCATTACTAGTCCTACTGTAATCTGTTTTTTTCACAATCCACTCAGTTTGGTGGACAAGACACTATGTAAATTAATTTAAGAGTTTGAAAAACATTCAGGGCAACTGCTGGGAGATATAAAGGGTAGGCCCAGCCCTGTTATTGATTTATTTTGTATTTATTTATTTTGCATTGTTTTGTGTTTACAGCTCCTATGCAAATCTCCATGGTAACACAATATAAACCATACACGTATAGAATGATCATCATCTTCTCAATAGTCTTCTAATTGTATGTTAGTAAGACATAGAACACAAATGGAAGGAGGTCTGGCTGCAGAGTCTGACTACGTAAGGCTTGTTTGTAGTCTGTTACCAGAGAGATACATAGGTCTGCATAGGAGCTGTAGAAAGCGTTTTGATGTCTGCACAGCTAAGCTGAACTATTTTCTAATGCGATCCTCATTTCCATCCAAAACAGATTTGCGTTCATCTTTACAAAAGGGAACAGGAGTTATTCAGAGCTATATAGAACACACTGGTACAGAAGGTATCCTGGGAGGTCCGGAACATGCTGGCAGAAAATGCCAAAAATAAATACTTTAATACAATAAATTAATCAGTAAAAATATCACTTTACGCTTTGGGCATAATTTTGAAATAACATGTCTAGGTAAGTTCTGTCAAACCCAGTCTTTTCTTTAAAGAAGCACTAAATGACAAGGCAATTTTGCCCACACAGTTTGTCAGTCTGCAGGATTTTCTGCATGTTCTTGAAGAAATCCTGCAGAGAACACAGGGCTTTTCCTATGGGAATGGTCCAGGGCTGGGCTTAAAGGGGTTATCCACCATTTTCTCAGCCCTCCCCAGAGTAGCCTGACCCATGGTGATAAGCATACCTACCTGATCCTCACCTCTGGGTTCAGGCTCCATCGTTTCACTGCCGACTCTGCAACTCCCAGGTGTGCTTATGTAACGTACTGTTTGACACGGGTCACGTGACTGCTGCAGCCAATCCTTGGCAGCAGCGGTGACCTGCTCCTCAAGCGTCATGTCAGATGGTTATGTGATGCAAAGAGAGCAGGTCACCACTGCAGCCAGCAATTGGCTGCAGAGGTATCAAACAAGATGTTTTCAAAGCTACTATGTGATTTGCTATTATAGACAGTAGGCAGTTTTTTAGACAGTTTTAAAATTTGCATAATATATAGGTATTTCCATGTTTAGTATTCTCACTGTACACATACACAGCTCCTATAGTGCTAGTGAAATGGTTTTAACTCTGGCACACATTTCCGTAACGCTACGACATCCCTGGTGCCACCAAGGTATATTATTACCAGCTAGAGAGCCACATACAAAGGACCAGCAAAGCAGAAAGGAGTCCAGATGCCATGCTGCAGTCCCTTTACATTGTATACGAGCTGAAATATTCCTAAGCAGACAAGTGTGTAAATACCTATTCAGAAATGGTTTGGCGGGATTTTGTTTTTACAGGTCAAAAATGTAACCAATATATTTCTTTTTACCAGAGGAATAATAAGTGACCACGGTCTACCCCACTCTATCTGGACCTTCAGAAAGGGAGTTCAGGATATGAATAGCTTTTTTGTACAAAATTAGTAAAATTCTGCCCTCCCTGGTCCTAGACATAACTTGAAGTCCTAGACATTTTCCTCTAGTTTAGGAGTACTTTATGTCTCGGCACAATTTTCCTCTCCCTCTTCCCTCGTTCTCCCACACACTTTCTCTATGCCAGTCCGTTACCCACAGTGATTGTGAACTTTGCTTCCAAATGGCAGTAGGATACCTTTATTACACTCATACTCTTTAGTACCAGTTATTACAAGGACAGATTGGATTTGGGCAACCTCTTGGGCCACCATTTTTTTTTTTTTTTAAGTGCGTTTGTTCATGTTAAATATAATAAAAGATAATAAATAAATAAAATATAATCTAATTCTAGCCCCTATGCTACATGATGTGCGGATCTAGTCTTAAGGTCTACTAATAGAGATGTTCCAATTTTTTATTAATTCCATATGAAAGAAAACCTTTAATCTGGCTCCTTGGGATACAATGAAATCCAATCATATTATGGGTCTCCCATAAAATTACTAATGTCATAAACATCTAATAATAATCCTCCATGTATTTAGATATTTTTGTGCGTAGCAATAGCAATGGTGCATAGGTAGTAGCTCTACCAAATGCTTGATGTATGGGATAGCAGTGGACCTTCTTCTACACCTGTATTATAGATGGCACAAGGTATGTGGAGGGGGAATAAGAGCTTCAAACTACACCTCTGTGTCTGCACTCATGCGTTATAAAATATATTATTCTTTTACCATCTCTGAAAGGGGTTGTACCATCTCCCAGGTTGGTGGCATATCACTAGGATGAGCCACCAATGTCAGATAGATGCAGCTCCCACCTGTTGGACCTGCACCTATCTCTACAATGGGGCCCCCAAAGTGGAGGAGTGCACATGAGCGGCATGCTCTATATTCACTTCTATGGGAGTTCCAAAAAGAGATTAGAACCCTTGGCCCCACACCTATCTCTAGAATGGGGCCCCCAAAGTAGAGGAGTGCACATGAGTGGCATGCTCTACATTCACTTCTATGGGAGTTTGGAAAAGAGATGAGCACCCTTGGCCCCACACCTATCTCTAGAATGGGGCCCCCAAAGTGGAGGAGTGCACATGAGCGTCATGCTTTACATTCACTTCTATGGGAGTTTGGAAAAGAGATGAGCACCCTTGGCCGCACACCTATCTCTAGAATGGGGCCCCCAAAGTGGAGGCGTGCACATGAGCGGCATGCTCTACATTCACTTCTATGGGAGTTTGGAAAAGAGATGAGCACGCTTGGCTTTTACCAGAACTCCCACAGAAGTGAATTGAGAGAGCACTGCACACCTCTCCATTTGCCTCTATGAAAGCTCCAAAAATAGCCAAGCTGGCGCCCGGTTATTTTCGGCACTCACATAGAAGGGAATGGACGGTGACCGTGATTGCGCGAAGTGCCCTGGTTCACTTTGGGGGCCTTGTTGTAGAGATTGGTGTGGAACCTGCATCTATCTGACATTTGTGGCCTATCCTAGAGATATGCCACCAATGTGTGAGATGGGCCAACCCCTTTTAAGTCAACCAACAAAGACCCTAGTTATAACAAAATACGGTTTACAACGTGCCAAAGCCCCCGCACGTTAACATTAAAACAAAAAAGTTCACCAATTGGAGTTGGACATTTGTACAGCACAATCTTTCAGTTGCCCTAATTTATTTAAAAATAAATTACAATTAAAACAAAACGGACATGACGTCCAATACCGGTAACAAAAATTTGCAACACCACACTAAAGGTTTAAATGAAAAAAAATATATATAACAAAGGAAATACAAAGGCTTTGGTATGGTTTTTTTTACAATCAACAATGGTTAATTTTGATATGTACTTGTGAACAACTTGAAAACACTTAAGTTGAAAACTCTTGCAAGCACTTTTAATCGGTATAAGGAATGATCTATATGCACAAGAATGATTGGACTGTGAACATTTTATACAATCTATCTAGGAACAATTAAACGACCTGCTGACCAAGAAAAAAAAAATATGATGCATGAAAATGTGTATAAAACATCTATACAGTATCTTCGTCAAATATAAATGAAATGAACTTTATTATAGAAATCATTCTGGGAGATTTCTAGGGAAGACAAAAAAAAAGTACATTTTGACATAAAACAAATCGGATTATATCGAAGACATAATCTACCTTTCATCTACCAAACGTCTCTCTTCGAGTTTTTCTTTTTTCCTTTTTTATTCTTTTTGGGAAATAAACGTCAACCTTTTGGGGATAATCAGTGAGCGGAGGGATTATAAGGAGGGTGAAGGTCTCTTAAATAGAACTTATTTTGCTTTTTGGCCACCGGCCTAAATGTCGATACGATCGTGGACTGTCCGCGGACAAACTCTGGGGATTGATATATCTTGATAAATCTTTTGTGGCTTGATCATGGCTTCCATTAAAAAACAAAACAAAAAAAAACCCAATTATGACTATCGGAGAGCAGATCCTTCCACCCAGCCCGCGTTGTTCTGTTCGTCTTTACATAACAAAGTCAAGTTTACAAAGAGTACATCAAATGGATAAAAGTTTGGATATCAAAATGAAGGTTTGATCCAAATGATATAATGCTCTGAATGTGCAAATGTCCATTTGTGCAGTCTCCTTCCCAATAGTAGGGGTACACAGTTGCTGTGCAGACAAGTCTTTTTTTGTATTATATCCCAAGACAGTTCTCAGTTTTGATTTATTTTTACTTTTTTATAAAATACTGCTGAACATCCAACTGTTCTCCATAAAGTCATTGGTTAAATTAACACGGTTTTTACTGTAGTCTTGGCCAGTACTGAGACATGTCAGGTTCACTGCCGGGTACTTGTACTGGGACTGACACTCCAGGGGAAATGAGACCTTGAAAAAAAACAAAAAAAAAACATATATCAATTCTAATTACACATTATCTTATGTGGTTTTTATATCACAATACACAACTCATGCACTTTGTGTTTTGTTTTTTGTTTTTGTATAGTCAGAGGAACTGACGTTAAGATGCAGGGCTGGATTTTGAGCATGCATTGTCTACAGAGTGTGATTTAATTTTTTTATTACATTTTTATTACTACCATCCACGTATCTATGGACAGTAGAGCTGCACAGGTGCAGGCGCTGCTCTGTGTATGAATGTGTGGCTATCCCGATCAGGAGTGACTGTGTATGAGGAGTGAGAGAGAGAGGGTGGAAAATAATGGAATGCCTACCTGTAGAAGTTGTACCAGAGGTGCCCATTGATTGGCTGTTCATGTGTGTCTGCATGTGGGGAGGTGTGTATGTATCATAGCTCCGCCCATTCACAGATGGACTTGTGGGCAGCATGCATGAGTAGGAGGAGGTCTGGCTGGGTACAGGGGGCTGGAAGAAGAAAGAAAAGCAATATTACTGCTCAGTGCCATCTGTGATGTCTAAACACAATCACTGCACCTCCTGTATCCAACTTCTGCCCAGTGCAAAAATTTTAAGTGTGTCTGTATGTGCCTATGTAGACCATTGCATCTGCTGGTAAACTACAAGAAAGAAATGACCGGAAGAAGTTGTGCACAGCCCGGAATAAATATTAGCACCCTTAAGTGGAGATTTGTAAAATCTGATACATTTCTAATGGCCAGTGGCTAATGAATGAACTATATGATTTTTAAGCTTACCAAGAACTGATCAGAGAGAGAAGAGGCCTATATATGTCATCAGACCGAAATATTGGCAGTAACGTGACCAAATCGGACACATATCTATTCGGTTAGGGGCATGGGAGAATGAAAAGATCACTACAGGGTGGGGGGGAGGTTGTGGTAAGCCTACTTACCCGGTTAGCGGCACTGGTTCTCGCCTCCTTCTCTTCCTGGCCTTCTTCACTCAGTTCCCAGATGTAAACTTCCATTTTGATACCACTGCAGCCAATCGCTGGCCACAGCAGTGACCTGCTTCCCTTGCTCACGTGGTTATTTGACATAATGCAAGTGGGGGCAGGTCACCTCTGCAGCTAGTGATTGGCTGCAGCAGTGTCACAACTGAAGTCTACATCCTGTGAGCTGAGAGGAGAAGTCGAGTACAGGGAGAGAAGGAGTGGAGAGCAAGCGCTGTTAAGCAGGTAAGTATGCTTCCCTTCGCAAGTATGCCAAATCCCCCCAAAAGTTGCACAACCTTTATAAGGAAGGTTTGCCTTCTGTATCTAATGGGTCTAAAACTTAAAGGGTTGTTCAGGATTAGAAAAAAGGGCATATTTTTGGGGGGATGCAGCACTACCTCTGTGTCTGGCATTGCAGCTCATGCCCTTCAAAGTGAATGGGACGGAACTGCAGTTCCGGACACAACCTATGGAAAGACAATGTTTCTGGAAAGAAAGAACAAACCCTTTTTTCTCGAATGCTGGACAGCCCTAGCAATATAATGTATTCAGTGACACTTTCATGTGTCATAAAATCTTGCCCATTTTAGCCTAACCCAAAAGCAAAGTTAGAATCCCGATATGTTACAGTTACCATGAACCCATAACTATGAACTTATTATGAACCCATAAAAAAAAAGTAATGCTCCAGTAACAAGACTAACATGCAACTAAAATCAAGGATGGGTACATTTTAAGTTACAAACATGGTGCTGTTCTTTGTTTCAAATGATTACATAAAAGTACTGAGGTCCATTACGAGGGTACAGGTACAGGTTACCATAAGAAACTAGTAGAAGTAGAAGGCCAATGGTATGTAATATTTAACTTAAAACTCCATTAATCCAATGTCTAGCGTCCTTGAACTGAATGTCTAGCCCTAAAAAGTCATAGACTGAGAATGTAGAGAAGAAATGTCCATTTGAAAGGCCCTAACACCTTGACTTCTTGTGTTTCTACAGAACTCAACCTTCATTACCATAGAACTTTAGGTTGTTCAGAGTTTGGGTCAGTAGAATTGTGTGACGTTTGTGTCCTGTTGCCTAAATACGAGCCCTGATATGAGCCTTAATTGTAGATTCTTGAAGGGGGTTTCGGGATCTGCATATTGATGCCTTTTCTTAGGATAGGCCAACACTATCATATTGATGGGGGTTGACTCAGCTTTAAACTCAGAATTTGCGTAAGAGGAACAGCCCCTTTAAACAGCTACCACTTCAATGTTTACATTGGTCCATCAACTGGTATGTACTATATATACTACATGGTCTATGAACCATACATATAGTACTGGTGGTGCAGGGTATTGCAGCTTCATCACACTCAAGCGAATTGGACAAAGCTTCAGTATTTGCACCACGAGTACCAAGCAGACGGTGAACACTGATTATGCTGCAGCATACGCACATGCTTTGCGGTCCCTTTAAACAGCCAATCGGTTGGGCTGCTGATAGCCAATCCCCCACTGATCTGATATTAATGTCCTATCCTGAGGATATGCTAATCCCATAGTTGTCAATTTGGGGTGGGCCCGAAGGTGGGGCTTAAATGCCTGAATTTACCAACATAAATGTTGGTAAGGATATTATTCGGTAAACCCTTTAAGGGGATTGGTCCATCTTACACATTGGTGGCATATCACTAGGATATGCCACCAATGCCAGATGGGTGCAAGCTCTAGGACCCACCCCTATCTCTAGAATGAGGCCCCCAAAGCAAAGGAGATTACATGTGCAGTGTACTCTCCATTCACTTCTATGGGACTTCCAAAAAGATCCAAGTGAGCATGCCCAGCTGTTTCTGGAACTCCCATAGAAGTGAATGGAGAATGCATCACACAAGCGTGGCCACCTCTCAATTCACCTCTATAGGAGTTCCGGAAATAACCAAACCATGGCTGTTTTTGACACTCACATACAAGCGATTGGACGGTGGTGGCGCTTGCTTGTTCTCGTTGACTTTGGGGGTCCCCTTCTAGAGATAGGTGTGTGTCACACCTCTGGGACTTGCACCTATCTGACATCGGTGACCTATCCAAACCATATGCCATCAATGTGTGAGATAGGCCTGTCATTTACAGATTTCAGTAGATGAGAAGCAAATGGAAAATTTGATACTGAGTATGATTTGGAAAGTCTTTTGGAACAAACTGTTCTGAACATTTTGGATGTTTTTGAATAAATTAGCCATATTCTATCACATAATATATTGTATGGATACGGTGATAATCTAGTCAATTTTTTATTTTTGAATCGCATTGATAGCCTACTTGTGTTGGCTCCCTTTAAATACATTTTCTCTAGGTTGTAAACGTATGTTTGTTCGGTGATTGCTTTACGAATAGTATTAGCATGAACCATTATAATTGGATGTGAGCTTTTGAGTTTAAGTTTAGCACATGAGTATACTTACTTGCATAGGAAGGTTATTTGCCATGGTGAAGCTAGGCATAGGTGGCAGCGCACTGTATGTGTTTGTAAGGGCTGTATCTGTTCTTCCCAACATGGAACCTGATGTGAATGATGACACTGCAAGAGAGAGAGAGATTTGCTATTATAATGTATTCGGATTTATTTTGCATATTACGCTCCCCCGGTCATGTGTTGTCCGGGTGTCACCAACATCAACAATTTTTTGCAAACATTACCAGACTAAATTGACGAGATTGAAAAAAAAAAAAAATTCTCTTTAACTAATGATTTTGAGGCATGCCATATACTGGTGAAGAGGGAGGAACATCTAGTCGTGCCTCCATTCACATTAGTGACATTACCTCCTCTGTTTTCTTGGAGAATCTTTTGGTCTTCACCACCCAATTCCTACTTAAACTTGTTACATTATGAGTTAAAATTCGGAATTGTTAGCTGGGATATTAAAGAGGTTTTCTGGGATTTTCCCCAGGATTAGTCATCAATATAAGATCGGCAGCAGCCGACTTCTGGCACCTCTGCAGATCTGCTGTATGAAGAGTCCATGGCGCTCCGTGAGTCACAAGGCCTAGGCCCAGCTCAAGTGAATGGGGCTGAGCTGCCATTCCAAGCACAGCTGCTATCAAATGGGCAGCACTGTGCTTGGTAAGCCCGGAGGAGGCTACAGCGCTCACCAGACCTCTAGTGAGCATAGCGACTTCCTCAAACGTCAAGGGTGGCAGGTAGTTGGAACCCCGCCAATCTCACATTGATGACCAATCCTGAGGTTAGCTCTAAATATAAAAATACTGGAAAACCCCTTTAACTCTGACTCCCCCATTATTCTATTGCCAGTATGCAACTTCCTTGGGCAGCCCTCCAAATACATGATTTTTGGTGGTGAAAACGTCTTGGCAGTTAAAATGAAAAGTGTATTCTATTTCAAGCACCCAAACCAATGTGGCCTTTCAGGGTTTCCAATGTCTGAAGTATGAATCTCATTTTAATCAGTAAGAAAAAAAAAATTATGTTGCGTATTTGGCGTTTTCCTTCATTTCAACCCTTTTGATAAATCCACATCACGTTCTTCAAGTCTGCCTACTGACCTGGAGTAGTTGGTTGCGGGATTGGCTGGTAGACACTAGTGCTGAAACTACTGCTGATAGGAATGTGACTCGGTGTGTTACTGGCTTGTCGTCTCTGGTTCCGTAGCTTTTCTTCTCTTCTCCATTTTGCTCGTCGATTCGAGAACCATACCTAGTGGTAAGAGGAGACCCATTGAGTGATCGGTCAATCGTCTTACTTGGTCAACCACAGAACAAAGCACCAATTCTTTCTAACGCTAAATAGAATAATTCAAAGTATTTAGCGCTTGTTGAACCTCTCGAAACATCCAACTATTCATTAAATATGGAAGATAGGTGTCTCTGTCGGTTACTCAAGGCTACCAGTTCTCTGCAACATGCGGGATCTAAAAATACAACTATACATTCGAAGGCCCCCACGTCTGCCTACATGATTGTTGTGCTTGATCATAAATGCGATGCGTTTTACACTGGGGTCAAACATCTTATTTAATTACATAGTAACAGTTACCTGTATCCTAGCTTCTGGCAAATCTATTTTGGCAGCTAATCTTTCTCTGGCAAACACATCAGGATAATGGGTTCGTTCAAATTCTGCAAGCATACAAATGAACAGGTTAGTTAAGAGAAATGCACAGGTTTCATTATCAAAGCTGCTAAACATCTCCAATTAGAGGATGGGCTCTTGTGGCCTCTCTTCTACTGTTATTTTCCTTCGCTGAGAGAGGAGTGACTGTGTACACAGCCGTTAGATCCTACAGTATATTTTACTCATATAGCTAGTCATTTAAAAAAAAAAACACCATGTTTTTAAAAAAAAATCCTACATGGACAGTAGATTATACATTCATTGTAATGACCTTTACCTTTTTCTAGGGCCTCTATTTGTTCCTGGGTAAATGAAGTTCTGTTCCTTTGAAGTTTTCGTTTCAACTGAAGCCTCATTTGTGCCTCATCTGAGTCTTCACCGTTAGAACTGATGGAGTTGGTGTTTTCTGCACCACCTTCTTGCTGTGGGCATCCATCTAGGATAGAGTAGGCAAGTTAAACTCGAGAAAACCTTCCCCAAAGTTCAACAACTAACAGTTTTGTTGAGTTTTTGATTTTCAAAAATATATATATATATCTTTCTCCATTTTGATTATCTAATTTTTTCATTTTTTTCACATTTCTTCTTTCAGAACTTTTGAAAGGCTTACGCACCAGAATTGACCACTTATTCAACTTCCAGTGAGTTTAATCCAAATTGGACTATCTTGAAATATTGCCGATGTTTGTGAAAAAAAGTTCAGGAAGCAAATTAAATGTAGAAAACAAGCTTCAATTTTGTTCTTGCAGAACTGGTGAAAAGCTTACACACCTTTATTTACCACTTATTCAACTTCCAGTGACTTAAGTCCAGATTGGACTATCATAAAATATTACCCTTGTTTCAGGAAAAAAGGGTAGAATTCAAATTAAATTTGGCAAAGCGAAATAAAAAAATAAAATACGATATAGTCTTCGCGGCAGGTAACTACCAGGTTAATACTTCTTGTCTAAGACCATCTAAATTCAGCAATTGTAATCAATTTACTCTTCACTCAATATTTATCTAGTTTTCTTCCTTTATTTTTTTTATAAATTTGGATTCCGCACAGTCAATTTCTTGTTTAAAGGTTCTGAATTTAGAAGTGTGCGCATTGTTCTACCATTTTATTCAACCATTGTACGAGCGTGCAATTCCCTGACACCTATTACAGTGAACAGTTGTAATTATATCATCAGTAAGAACAGCCTGTAATTGCAGAAAATGGAATTTTATATTTAGATAAAGGGACTGTCCATTCTTTGTAATATGGCGCACAAGGAAAGTGGGATTTTTTCCCCCCGAAAAATACTGTATAATTTATTTATTTTTTACGACATAATGTAGTGACTTCAGTAATGCACGCTAACTTTATAATATTTACGGTGAGGATATGACTTAATTGGTGGCTCGTAAAAAAATAATAATTCATTATTACACCTGTATTTAAAAATAATGGATGTGTAGTAGACACAGAGAAAAATTACTGCCCAGGTTACCTATAAACTTCAATAGCCCCTCCTTTTTTAGATTTTCTTTTTTAGGTTGTATTATTAATTACATTATTATTATTATTATTATTATTATTATTAGGTTATCTATGGATTTTCCTTATGTTTAGCCTTCTTTTTGTAGTGTAACGATCTATAACTAATCTATAAATACATGAATGGAGTATTGGGAATTTCAGGGCCTGCCAAAAAAAAAAAAAAAAGAGAAAAAAAAATATTGACCCTTATTCCTCGAAAGAATTTGTACCTTCTGTAATTAAATATTGTGGGAATTAACATCAGAGCAGTATCCTAACACAATGGTGTTGCCTTCAAAGGGTTAAGAGAATTGTGACAGAATCTGGTGGGTTCTTTTCAAACACTTTGAAATGTTTTAAAACCCCAACATTCCCTTCCATTTAAATCTAGGGATTCATCTACAGTGAGGACCATATGGACGTTTGTAGACCTATTGAGATGACCACCAACACATGAATAGAATTGGAGCTGCTTTTCAACAGTGCACAATGGCAGCCGAGTAAGAGAAACTATTAAACACTCGGGGCTAGGGGGATTGGCAAACTTCCGTGGGTAGAATTTTGAGGACACAATCGGGACGGAGAACAAAAGGATTCTCTTGAATCTCGCAGTGATCTACATTGTATCACAAGGGGTCCAGTCAACAGACTGTTAGGCAAGTATGTTAACCTTTAGGCGCAGCTATCATTAATCACTGTCCACCAGCCTGACCTACTCAAAGCTATATAGGATTTTTTTTTGGGGGAACTTTCTATAGGACCAGGAGAAGACAAAAACACCTAAATGTGTCAATGGGATAACTCCATACACTCCGGCTATTTACTCAGCAGAGGAAAAAAAAAGGGCGGAAAAGGACTCAGTTAACGTTAGATAAGCTTCAACTCGCATATTAACACACGAGTGTCCATCTATTTGCTCATCGAATCTGATGCGAAACGTCTTCAAGTGTTCTGCTGCCAACGTCTGAAGTGCGTTTGTGTACAGCACAGGAAAACAACTGTCCGAACAGAGCCGAAGCTTGGGGCCATAATAATGAATAATGCCCATAAATAATGATTTTTTTTAAAAACTTTTTACATAATTTTATTAATTTGTGGTGGAAAGAAATTTTCATAAAAAGTATCATTTTTTTAAAAAAAGGTGTTTAAGTTTTTAGTTTTTTTAATATGGGATTCACAGAATTTTGGAAAATAATTGGATATAAAATGTCTCCTAAGGGTGCAAATTATTATTTTTTTATTCTAATATACTTCTATACACATACAGTAGTGTTAGCGTGAATATACAACTGCTCGATTATTTCATATTATATCAGCTATGGGTATTTTACTTCCCCCTAGATGTCCAGGGACTATAAAGGACCAAAGGACCATTTTACGCCAGTCTATAATATTCCCTGGGCTGCCGGAAGATGAGCCTAATTTATGATGATGCACACACCTCATCATAAATTAGGTGCATCCTCTGGCAGTCCGTGCTCTTGCACTGAAATTTATGGCAGCTCGAAGCTGCCGTAGATTTCAGTTTTCTTTTGCGCCAGAAATCTGGTGTAAAAGAAGATAAATTTGCTGGGCAAGTCTCCTTTTCAGGAAGGTGGTCAGGGAGGCGTAGAAACACCACTTGCAACAAAATTTTGTTGCAATGACATTTAAAAAGTCACAAACAGGGGGTTTGCAACTGTTTATGCTCGAAAAGTGGCTGGGGAGAGAAGGTTAATAAATTCCACCACCCCACCCATGTGTGCAGGGACTTCTAGTTCAGCTGCCACAAATGGAAACCTGAAATTCTACCCTAGAGTCAGCGGATGCTAATGGAGATGGTGTAGGGATCATGGGGGTAGACATTTTTTTCTCCACTTGAGTTGTACCATTGAAGAACACTACAGTTGGACCCACCTCAGCCTGTAATGGCTGATACCAGAGAACATTCGGAGTGACTAAAACTTTAGTTTAAACGGAATAAGGAAGTAATTTAGGTTAATTTACCATATGTAGGTCATAGACTGATGACACAGTGGATGATACCAGTGCAGAGGACACTTTATGAAAAAAAAGAAAAGACAAAATAGCGCCCCCCTGCTGGTGATGGTTCATGCCATCACGCCCCAACATCCTGAGACATGATGGCCTAAAGTTTGTTGCCCATCACCAGCATTTTCCCATGCAGACCAAGGAGAGGAGTGTATGTCAGTCTATAGGAAAGGGGAGGATATGGCTAGCCTTAGCTGGATCTGGACCAGATGTAGCAGAGCTGAATCTCAATCGTAATAGTTGTAATAAGTCTTTGTGTTAAAATAGCTCAGTGTTTATAAATGGCAACCATATATTTCCATAAGGTATTCCACATAAACTTAGCTTTCTGCATCTAGACATTATATGGATACATTGTACACAGCAACAAAGTATATACCTGAAAATATGAATAACTACGAACTGTTCTGACAAGGAGTGAGCAGATGCCTATATACAGATTTAGTAGAGCTGACTATGTCACATGGTGCAATCTTTCCATATCTATCTATCTATCTATCTATCTCATATCTATCTAATTTCTAACATTTATCTATCTATCTAATTTATATATATTTCATTTCTGATATCTATCTATCTATCTATCTATCTATCTATCCCCATATCTATCTATCTATCTATCTATCTATCTCATAGCTATCAAATTTTTAACATTTATCTATAATTTATATATATTTAATTTCTGATATCTATCTATCCCATATCTATCTATCTATCTATCTATCTATCTATCTATCTATCTCATATCTTTCTATCTATCTATCTATCTATCTATCTATATATCTATCTATCTCATATCTATTTATCTATCTCTATCTGTCTATCTATCTATCTATCTATCTCATACTATCTAGTCTATCATCTATCTATCATTATCTATATCTATCTCTATCTATCTATCTATCTATCTATCTATCATCCATCTATCTTATATCTATATATCTCATTATATATCTATCTATCTATCTATCTCATATCTATCTCTATCTATCTATCTATCTATCTATCTATCATCCATCTATCATATATCTATATATCTCATTATATATCTATCTATCTATCTATCTATCTCATACCTATCTATCTATCTATCTATCTATCTATCTCATATCTTTCTAATTCATATATATTTCAATTCTGATATCTATCTATCTCATATCTATCTATTTATCTATCTACCTTTCTCTGGTCTATCGATCTATCTATCTATCTATCTATCTATCTATCTCATATCTATCAAATTTTTAACATTTATCTATAATTTATATATATTTCATTTCTGATATCTATCTATCTATTCATCTATCTCATTATCTATATATCTCATTATCTATCTATCCATCTATCTATCTCATTATCTATATATCTCATTATCTATCTATCTATCTATCTATCTATCTATCTATCCATCTATCCATCTATTCATCTATCTCATTATCTATATATCTCATTATCTATCTATCTATTAGTCGTCTGCTACACCAGTTCTGTGGCGTAAAACTGTCTCAAGTGATGCCTGCATGTGACATTTCATCAAGTTTTGCAACATTTGGTGAACCTCAGTGGAGTGAAAAGTGGGTCAGGATTTCAGATTAAAACCCCTTTAAGTCTTATTTATGAAGTCACCTTTCCTGGGCAGGCAACCCCCTTGCTGCACTTTTGCAGACCTAGGCGTACACCACATTTTGATTGCACCAAATCTATTATTACAGTGCGCCATTTCAAATTTGGAGCAACTTCACAAAGCAAAGCCAGACTGAAAACGGACACCAAAACCACCACAACTGATAAATTGGCATTACATTGTAATGACACCGGATGAGAGAAATATCCACACATCTATTATAGCGGGTGGCGGTATAGTCGTACAGATATTGCATAGTGCACGGTATTACAATCTGTTCCTCCTCAACCAGAAATACACGTAACACCGTGGTTCACATCTTCTGTCCGTCAGCCGTAGGGGCTGTACGAGCTGCATGGAGTCGCACATAGGTGTGATGTACAAGGGACCCTTACGTGATTTTTTGTCCTTGATGCAGCTAGAAGGGATTTCAAAAAGTACCACCATTTTTTTCTAGCCAACAACTTTTAATATGAAAATCTCACATAATTAGCCACCTAATCAGGTGACTCCTAGGGCACAAGTCCCCGATACAGGCCTCGGTGCCGCATGTTGCCGTGTAGCCGCGGCTTTATCTAGTGCTTGCACGTCACCCCCTCCAGTGCTCAGTGATATAGAGTTACGTATACGTGACACTCAATTAAGATATCTGGTTTAAGGCCTCTATAGAAAGGAGTCGGGGAGTGAATGGACTGCTGAGGATAATCCATATAAAGGGACTCTGGTGACTACGCGTCGCTATTATCCCGCAGCCAAAGCAGCTGACGCGCCGGCCTGTGTGTGTGTCATGTATGGGATTTACTTCTTGGAAGAAGACTCAGGAGAGAAAGACTCTGGGAAATAGGATTCATTCCTGAGTTTCTTAGTGTCTTAATCAGTGAGGCGGAAAGCCAGTCACATCAGACAGTAACTCAGCAGCTTCCAGGGAGCACACAACATGGCGCCTCAGTGTGCTGGGGGGGAAAATGGCTGAATCCTAAACAGGAGCTTTATAGTCTTATCTGAGGGGGAAAGTTACAAAAAGTGTTTGAGTCGCTGAGTAATTCTCTGCCCGCACTGAGCCGGCCCTTTCATGTCTATTATGGAGATCTCTGTGTGCAGGGCCGTGTTCATATTGGGAACATATTTGTGCCCTGCGAGGCCTCAGCCTGCCTTGTGCCTCCTCAGTAATGGCCTCTCGTGGAACAGAGTGCTCGAGACACAGCCACCGTCTAAGGGGCTCAGGGCAGACATACTGGTATTTCTGTCCTAAAGAGAAAGTATTTAATGAATGGATATTACACAGAAATATGTATATCGTGTGACAGTGTGTGAATATTGGACCCGATCCATAAGACTAGCTATCTATCTGCCTATCTATTTGTCTCTATATCTGTCAGGTCTGTCTATTTAATCTGTGTGTCTATCTTTTAAATCTATCTATCTATCTATCTATCTATCTATCTATCTATCGGGTCTCTGTTTATTTAATCTATGTGTCTGTTCTGTCTTTCTATCTCACATGTATCTATTTAATATATCAATTCATTGACCTGTCAGTTGCTATATCTGTCTATGGGGTCTGTCTATTTGATATATGTACCTGTCTGTCTGTCTATCTATCTATCTATCTTTCCATCTGTCTCATGTCTATCTATATAATTTATCTCCTATCTATCTATCTATCTATCTATCTATCTATCTATCTATCTCATATCTATTTATCTATCTATCTATCTCATTTCTATCTATCTCATATCTATCTATCTATCTATCATCTATATTTATCTGTCTGTCTCATATCTATCTATCTCATATCTATCTATCTATATATCTATCGATCTATCTATCTATCTAGCTATCTCATATCTATCTCATATCTATCTATCTCCTATCTATCTATCTATCTATCTATCTATCTCATATCTATCTATCTATCTATCTATCTCATATCTATCTATCTATCTATCTATCTATCTATCTAGCTATCTCATATCTATCTCATATCTATCTATCTCCTATCTATCTATCTATCTATCTATCTATCTATCTAGCTATCTCATATCTATCTATCTATCTATCTCATATCTATCTATCTATCTATCTCATATCTATCTATCTATCTATCTATCTAGCTATCTCATATCTATCTCATATCTATCTCATATCTATCTATCTATCTATCTATCTCATATCTATCTATCTCATATCTATCTATCTCATATCTTTCTTTCTATCTATCTATCTATCTATCTATCTATCTATCTCATGTTGCTCTATACTCTGTCCATGTATGTAATATATATCTAATCTACTTTAGTGTAATTATCCATATCAATATCTGTAACTTATGAGAGCAGATCCTCCAGAAGATCGAATTTGATATTTTACACACACAATACTCTCACTTTATACTAAGATTTTACTAAACAATTGGAAATGAATAATGTATTCCTCTGGGAGAATGTAGGAGAATATTTAGCAGACATGCTTCTATTCCAGCCGTCTACTCACAGTTTCATTTTTCATATTTAACAAAGTAAGTGCTCACAATTAGTGACTTTATGTAACACTCACTTCTGCCAAGTGACAACCTCTGATCTGCTACATCGCTATAGGTGCAAAAGGCTAATGATGCAGCATTTATATCTGCATTAGGCTACATCGTATTTAGCCTGACAAAACTTTTTTTAAAAAAATCTGTCCAGAAATTTTAATTTGATATTAAATAGTTCGTCATAATGGTTCTGGAACATTCATTTTAAGAAGACGCCAAAGTTCATCCAATGACCTGAGCTGATCTCCTGACCATGAGATGGAGGGACCTGGCAGCCTCGATCATGGTGATGAGAAGGATAATATAATAACACATAATATAAGGATCAGCAGTGATGGCACTGATCAGGATATGGGGGGCAGCCCCACTTTCCCATCTTAGCCTCTTTCTTCTTATATTGTTTTTCTAATTGGCAAGTGGAGACGTATCGTGTCCAAGGGTCTCCTGTGAAACATTTCTACAGCTGCCCCTCCAACTAGACGCTTTATTCATGTCTCCTTAATGAGAAACAAAACGATCTCTAATGAGCAATTACATCGCCACAGAATTCTTCTTCCCATAACTAATTCTTGTGTGTGACAGAAACATCTATTGTGGCGGATACTGGGCATATCCCTCGTACGGGGTCCTGTTCTGCTACCTTGTCTGGAATAACGCGCCAAGACAATACTGCGCCACATCTACTATCGAGGAACTATCCGCTAAGAATTATTACCTCCCAACCAATTAAACTCCACGCGAGCCTTGGGAACAACGTCTGCCCTCTATCTCCACTCCCATCCTCTAATTCAACTACCTTATAAATACAGATATAGCAGAGCTGAATCTCGTTCTGAAAGCTTCCGAGCTCAGATAATTGAGAAGCTTTAGATAGAAAGATATCACATAATGTTTTAGCAAATAACCAACTCATCTCTGCGACGCCAGACAAAGTCATCCGCAATATCTGCCCTTCCAAACGCTAGATACTTAGCGTATCATACCAGTATAATACGAAGTCGACCACTGCGTACTAAGAGGGCTTGAAACTGCAGCTTCCAATACTACGCCAATGACTCCAATAATCGCGCAACCAAGACCAATCTCGTGCAAATGTTTAGGTGCAAGTGATTGCATTTTTGCTAATCGTTATAATACATCATTAACCCCTTCATATAACCTCATGGGGATAGAGTAATAAGCGAGTGATCCATGATAAGCCACCGTCTTCGTCATACATATAAAGTGACTACGATACAAATGCAACCTATACAATAAGCATTTACAATCATTCTATGCAAATGAGACACCACAAAGCCAGTTGACTAATTATAATGTCATTAACATATTTCCCTTTATAAAATCTGCAGAGCATAGCGTCTACGATTCCCCCCCCCCCGTCCAATATCGAACATGCATCCATATTTACCTTGTGTAGGCTGGCCTGGCACCGATGTACCCGGATACCAACCAGGCCGTGTCCCCCAAGTCCCTGTCTGTCCGTTCAGCATCCTCAGCTTGTCATACATGCCATCTGCGCCCATCTGTTGCTTCTCGCTAGCCAGGTTGCGCAGTACTCTGTTTATTGACGATACCTGCAGGACGAATAGCGATAGGAATAAGGTCATTAGCTCCATGGTGGTCGTGGACGTAATGTTTATCATGTCTGTGTGGACAGTCTACGATCTGGGTGCCATAAGGGTCTGAATGAATTGTGCCCAGACTTCTATTATAATGAATGGGATGCAGTTTCCTATAGAATTTTGCCTATAACAATCGTTCTATACATTTCCAAAAACATGAGTTGACCTGAGTCATTATTTAATATGCTCAGTACGTTATCGCCATCCTTATAATGTGGTGATGTGGGCACATCCCTCTTCCCCAACGCTAAGACGTATTGAGTGGCTCTCGGTAGAGCGCAGTAGACTTACACTAGGGATGTTATCGTTGGTGCAGACGCCTTCGGACAGTAACCTGTCTCGTATCTCCCAGGCAAAGATGGAGGGGCACTCTCTTTTATACTGGGCTATTTTGCTGACCACCTCTGGAGTGGCCACCCTAGGTTTACTTCCCCCGATGGCTCTAGGTCTGATGGATCCAGTCTCGTAATATCTCCCTAAAATCTTACTCACGCAACCGTTTGACACCTGCACGGAGAAACAAAAAACAAATCACATTATTAATAATTTCAAGACAATAGTACAATTTTATAGTAGGCATTAAACAATGACAAGCTTACGTTTTGACTATCCAGCACTGGCACTTTTGCATCTGCATGGCTCTATAATACAAAAATATACCTTCAATGGTATGAGAACTTATGTCTGTTGCTTTTCTTTTTTTTTTTAATCTTTTTGCTTTTTTTTTTAAAATTACATTTGTGGCCCTAGAAACTCGACCTGTAAGTATTATTTAAAAAAAAAAAAAAAAAAAAACATTTTAAAAATATTCTAAGTTTCCTATTTAAATCTGCCTATTCTTCCAATGAAATCTAGGGTGTAGGAATAACTTGGGTTTAAACAGAGCCAAAACATAATTCCATCTATCTAAAGACGTAGAGAGGGGGAGGCAGCCTATAAATGGCGTCAAGCCAAAGTATTATTATTATTATTATTATTATGGTTTTAAATTTACAAAAAAATAAAATTTGGGGAGAATTTTTGATAAGCAGATGATTGCTGTATTGATAAGCTGGAGAAATATTTATCTTGGTAGAGGACAGTATAATAGTAACAGATGGGCATCACTTTATAATCAGAGCGGTTGGGAAGCGAGCGGCGTTTTCACCTGCAAGATTCTTGAAATATCACAGGGTCTTGCTCCACTGTGTGCCAGCTCCACTATCTTCTGCCTGGTAGAATCTGGCAAAGGTCTACCGTTTACAAACACTCCACCGAGCTGGTTCACTCCACTGTGACCTGAGAATAAAACAAAGTAACAACAACTATATTACTCTGTGACACCCCCAAAATATTATCCACCCCCAAGCCATAGTGAGGGAGGGGGCACTCTTCCAAATGGTTATGGCCAACCTGGAGATAGGCAGTAAATAGAAAATATATTCATATCTATATCTAATAAATCCCCCAAACACCCTTCATCAGCTCCAATCTGCCTCTAAAAAATAATTCCAAAAACTCCTTCGTCATTCCATAAACAAATGGGCTAATTAGATCAGGCAAGAAAACAGTTAATTCCACCTCACCATCAAATGCCTCCATCACACACCCAAGAACGACAAAAGGTTCCAAGATTAAACGCAACGACCACCACCACCACCTCAACTAAGGCAAATAAGTGGCAGAAAATGTGGTGGCATTCCAACAGCTACTCTACGGAGAAGGTCTCGTAAATACACTGAGAGTCCTCTTCAGACATTGGCTTGAGCTCCCATTCCTTTGTGCTGAGATATTATAGGAGTTCAGTTCAGTCAAAAATAAATAAAAAAATCCTCAAACCTGAAGTCTCAGAGACAGAGACAGCTTCCCTGGAGAAGAAGGAAGGAAGGAGATGTGTGTGCTCCTCAGCTTGCAGACTACTGATAATAAATGGACTTGCAGGAGGCTCTGGCTTCTTAGCAAATAAATAAGCACCAAATATAGAAGAAGGGGGAAAGTATGATGAGTCTTTGTGACATTTGTCTTTAAAATAAAGCTAGCTGCACGTCAAGTTTGAGCTTAATTTCTGGAAATAGGCGGAAGTCGCCCCAGATCATGCATGGAAGGCTAATTGAAAAGATCATTTGAAGTACTTGTGGCAGACATGTCACTTTATGACAGTGCTCTGCTTTTGAAAATTGCATCGTCAGGACAAATGGTACTATGATAAAACCGACCCTTTCTATCCGGATTTGGAGATCACTCAGGCTGGAGATAAGGCTAACACTAGTTACTTCAAGGGAAAGACACATTTTATTTTAAGGTAGCCCAATGAGAGGGGTGGCGGGGGGGAGCTGGGTGAACAACACAAATGGGGAGCCTGGATTCATACCGACATCCACTTTTATATTATCACTGTTATTTTCTATAAGGTTTAGTTGACACCTTAAAACATTTCCTCCAAGCTATGGTCCTCAAAAAACACCCCCTGAAGGAACCTATGCCATTTTTATAAGTATTAAAGATCTAACTCCCCCAAAGATTGTAATATTACATATCCCTATACCCCAGTACGTCAACTATTGAGCCATTTTATACTATTTTTACAAAATCAATACCAAAATATATGTCATCTAATATAGGTAATACACAAGGTAAAACAAACATTTGATCTAAGATTCCAATGGGTCTAGGCATTGGTACATGTCCATATAGACTTGTCTACAATACAACTCCTCTTATTATTATTGGGATTTCCAAGGACCGGCGTTCAGCCTGCAGGAATGTCATTTGCAAAGACCATTTATCAACTTAAAAATTGACACTGACAATGGCAAAATAGTAAAATTTCACTTAAAAGGTTAAAGTTTTAATCATGATGTGATTTCCCCAGGGAAAGGCTGCAGAGCTGGCTCTGTGGCAATCGTTAGCCACTCCTAGGCAGCTAATAAGAAAGCATATGGTGTTGATTTGGGCTCCTTGAATTTTATACACCCAGGGATTGTTGTCACATAAAGCTACAGAGATACTAGTAGTGACCTTTACACACGCAGCAAAAAAGAGGCTTAGTCTACGCAGGACACCTCGGAGCAGATCACAAGGCACCTTGTAACGGCATCTCTCACAAATGCGACACATCCCTGTAATAATGCTGCCTTATAGGTCAACACAGGAATAAGATCTACAGATCGGTCCAAAGTTCTAGACATAATTAACCATTTAAAAAATGCAACCTCATTAAATGAAATGGACACAACCAGCTAAATAACATTATAAGATATAGAAAAAAGTAAAATATGTGATAGATTGATAAATATGATATAAACAGGTGATAGATAGATAGATAGATAGATAGATAGATAGACAGATATGAGATAGATATTAGATAGATAGACAGATATGAGATAGATATTAGATAGATAGACAGATAGATAGATATTAGATAGATAGATAGATATTATATAGATAGATAGATATTAGATAGATAGATAGATAGCACACCATATAATACTAGTATGAATAAGATGTAATTTCATGTTTATTTCCGGGCATTATCTTAATTTTCAACAATTGAATGTATTAATATTTTCAAATCAAGTAGAAAATCCTGATTCAGTCCAATAACTTAAGGAAAACAACCACACACATACACACCTATGTGTATACCGACATATATCATTTGCATACATTTATTAGGAACATATTAAATTCCTCCCACAAGAGAAGAAAAGTTCTTGAGCAAATCAACAACTGATTACTGATAAACTAAACTAAAACTACTGACTACAAACTACCTGAATCATATCTATAGCAGTTTCCAAGGACACAAGTCCATCCACATAGATCTAAATGGTGACAATTGACTTTGAAACGTAAAACAGCCAAAACAACAGTACCGAGAGTTTAGTAAAATCCACAGCAGACTGAAACATTCAGAAGCAGATATAACCCAAACCAAATGAACGAACAGCCATAAAATCTAAGTAATAACCCAACCTCCCTGCACAGCTCTTCTACTACCAGCTGCCATTGTAAATAACTGTGACAATTTAGCCCAAGTCTCTTAACAAGTGCTCAGTAAAATATTAGAGGGAGCCATAAAATAAATCACCCACTTTAATTGATTGATGCCCCTCAGATAAAACAATAGCCTAATAGCATTTATTCCACAGTGATTCATTACTTACTGTTCTGCATGGTGGTGGTGATGATGTGCACTAAATTCCCACGTGGTGACTCCAAGGGATTCTATTAATAAATAAACACATTTCCTATTAATTAAGGAGCAGCTTTTAAATGTCCGTCAACGAGCAGAAGATTTAATGCTATTTTACCATATTATATTTTTATACATCTTCTGGCCTAAAATATATATATATATATATATTTTATGATAAATAAATTGAATAATATATGTTCACAGTTTCTAGCAAAATAATAGAATCATTAAAAGTATATTTATAATAATTGTTTTGTTTTTTAATTTAGACCATTACAGCGACAAAGCAGGACAAAAATTGGGAGCTATTTTTGCAAAAAATATTTAGCTAATTTTTAAAATACATAAGACTAGACTTGATTTGATGCTGTAATTATATGTGTATATATTACTGTTAAGTACTGGCTGATTTATATAGTGTATATATATATATATATATATATATATATATATGTATATAGGTTAAAATACAGCATCAGATTACGGTATTTAAAAATATCATCTATAATTTACACAAGCATAACTTTACCAAATTCAATTAAAAATAATTGTAAAACTTAAAAATTGAAATATTTGTTTTACATTTGTATAAGCCTTACCTGATATTTGTTTTTCCTCTCCCAAATGTAGGGCACACTTCAGCATCTGCTCCTAGTATCCTTCCTCTAAGACAAAATTGAGGTGCATTAGATTTACAAGAAAATATAAAAAACATCAATACAATTAGAACTTTTAGGCAACAATGACCAAACTTGAATTATTCAGTTTTTTTTTTTTACTTTTTCAAGTTTAGTCTCTTTTATTTCTAGCTACAAATGAGCAACTGCATAAAGAATATATTTTTTTTGTAAGATTTCAATATTTTAGTGGAAAAAATAATTACAGGGCAAAGTATTACCATAGAAACCAGAGTCCTGCCTGCTAATTAGATATGGAGTTAACGCTAACAGCTGGGCAAGTGCTGATCGCCCTATTTGAAAATTCTAAGCTTCATTTTCTGCAACTAACTTTTAGGTTTTAGCAGTTTAGATCTTTACGTCGGCGACTGTACAATGACACACGTTGTCTATCTGGCCTTAAAAAGTAAAACCAGGAGGGGGTGAGGCTACTTAACAAAGCCTACAATGATTTTCATTCTGCACCATCTACCCAAAACCAAAGTCTATGAATGCCAAGCAAAAGCAACAACCCATTTCCAGAATTAAACTTTAAAGCAAATATTCCCATTTCCCTCAGTTAACTCTTCCTGTTTTGTGTCACCACGATGTTGATGATGGAGCAGATATTTAGCAATAAAACAGGAAAATAGCATTTAATTCTATGAATATTTTTTTTAAGGTAATTGTGTTACTGGTGCGAGTTGTTAGGGGTTTGTTAAAGCCACACAACAGCTCTGTGGGGAGCTCAATTGGCAATAGACAATTACAAAAGACAAGGCATTGGAGGGTTTTAGTGAAAAAGGAATAAAAAGGGAACGACGGTGAAATAAAATCAAATCAAAATAAGTGTTTGCCTGTCTCTTTAAAATTGCTACTCAGCTTCTTTCACGTGTAAAAGCAATATCAATATTCTCGATTCATATTTGGAAAGTTTTAGGCACACTCATGGGAAGAATCATTGTGACCCTAGTCATATTTCTCGCAACTTGCAGATATTTGGTAATTGGTAAATATTTACAGTGATTGATATTAATAATGCAAGAGTGCAATCACAGTTTCATTCATATCCCAGCTCTGTTCTTTTACAGGGCAGTGGCTGGTGGATGACGACCCCGTCAGTGATTTGTAAACACTTTTTTTTTTTTGTGGGTAACCAAGCATATCCCCTTGTAGGGCTCCTGCACAGAACACCACTAATCTCACTTATAACAACATACTTAATCCATGTAGCGTACAGTTTGCTGAGTCGATTTATTAGGTAAAGCAAGCAAAGTGTAAAACCTTCCCAAAATGCCAGAAAAACAATCATTCACCAGTGAAACCGCCATTGAAAGAACTTTTATCAGGGTTCCTAAGCAATCTGGTTAATTGCTAAACTAGATTGTGCAAATTACAACAGGCATGGCCTACTTGTCACACCACTAGCATTGATACAATAATGTGTAACGGTGCTAAACGGGATGTACCACAGGACTGTGTTTGATATGATGTAACCAGTTCAATATTATTGTTATTCATAATGAAATCTTGCAGCAATTAAATGCTCTAAAAACTACTACTAATAAAGCTATAATATAACAGGATTTACCACAATGTAACAAGTGTCAATAGGCAACAATATTTACTAATAACATTGCAGGATACAATGTAACAAATCCTCCTGTGTAAACTTCAAAGCCTTTTGTAATTATTTATACAAGCAAATACACAAATCCTTCTGTTCCCTCTCCAGCAGCAATTTGTTTGTACACAGGGTAAGGACGGCGTCAATTTGCACATCACCTGCTTAGGCTGACTACAGATCCCCCCATATTTACATACCACAAACTTTTTTAAGAATCTCCCCCTGAAATGCTTAGCCTAATGAGTGATTGGGGGGTCATTAGTGCACAGCAAATACACACACGTCTTTCTTTATAGGTGGCAAGTTCAAAATACTTATTAATATCTATAAAATTAAAGTAAGGAGACTGTTGGGTTCTATCCCAGGATGGCATGTGTCTTTAAATATTGAAAAATCCAGATAAATATATATATAATCAGAAAAAAAGACCACATGGTCCATTTAGTCTCCTCTTATTTTATCGTACGATAGATATATATTTAGTTCTTAATATGACAGACACATAGTAGATAAAATGCACATGAAGAATTCCCAAATTTTATATCTATCTATCTATCTATCTATCTATCTATCTATCTATAAACCATGTAATAGCCAGACAGGATATTCCTATGCC
The DNA here is from genome assembly GCA_033119425.1 of Bufotes viridis. NCBI lineage: Eukaryota > Metazoa > Chordata > Amphibia > Anura > Bufonidae > Bufotes > Bufotes viridis. The sequence continues at coordinate 23,207,220 of CM065598.1, read as the reverse complement.
TTATATATCAAATGATTCCATATCGTCACATGCTACGAAGCATTTATCTAGAAAATCATACACAAAGCCATACAACACCATAACACACAGCCATGAGCATTGCTGCCAAAGCCAGCACTAACTACAGCAGTGCCCCTACCCCTCAACTCCATAGCAGTGCCTGCACTGCCAGCCAAAGTTCCACGCAGAAATACTCAAATGTGCAAGCGAGAAGTAACATGTGCACAGTCCGCGAGCCTTGCCGCCTTGCACGGAAGCTCACCTGTAAGAGGCATCCTATGCTTTGCAGGCTCCTCTGGATAATTGGTGGGTTGCTTAATAAAGAGTTGCTGATTTATTTTGTAGTGCCCAGGAAGGATGAAGCAGCTCCCCTCTCTCTCTCTCTCTCTCTCTCTCTCCTTCTCCGTCTCCCAGGGATGAGCCTCCTTGTTGTTGTTGGTTAGATTCTGAGGAGGAGATAGAGATTGACAATAAGAAGAACTGTCAGGGAGGCAGGGAGCGTGTGAGAGCAGTGCACAGGCACCGTGCACACCTATACTGATTGGTGATGCTTCAAGTGTATTAATGTATGTGTGCTTGCTCCTTGTTGCCTCACCTCCACTGTTCTTCACTGGCCCATTAGTAAAGGCTGACCCCTGTCATCATGTCCCAGTAAAACACTTCCTCCTCCTGCTTCTCCTCCACCACCAGAGCGGGAAATGAGGCAGTGCTTGGGCTTTGCTTTCAAACCCACTAATCACTCTAGACATGCAAATGCACTGACTACTCCACACACAAAATATTGCTTTATGCAAAGCACCGGGGCTAGCCCTGCACATGCCTATTGGCTGCTCCCCCCCCCGCCCTAGTACATGCCTCCATTGGCTCCTTTCTTTGAATATGAATACACTTGATTTTTTTTTTTTTTTTCACAGCGCGGATTTTTTTTTTTTGTGTTGTGTACCGATTGCTCTCCCTATAACTATGTGTGTGTGTATGTGTTTGTCACACCATTTGTGAAGCACATTCAAGATTTCGTGATTGGATTGCACTCACATCATTTTCTTCAGGACTGAATAAAGATGGCCCTCCGGTGCAACGTTGAAGACGGATAAACCCCCACCCACCCACCCAAATTTATTTGTTTATTTATTTATTTTTTTATGACTCCTCTGATCCACTAGAAGGTATTACTACCTGACAAGTCTTGTTCCTTTTTTTTTTTTTTTTGAATGAAGCCCCTGTAATTGTGTACTGCTCACAATAGGAGTGAAATAATTTTCCTTGTAAGCTGCATTTTGTTGTAAAAGGGCCATTTTGGGTGTGAATGGGGTCTATTTGCATATTGGAGAAAAAAAGCCTCAGTAGACAATAGGGATAAGCAAAATATCATTCACATGTTAAGAGCATAAATATTTGGCAGACAGGAGCATTGTACGCGGGGAATTGCCCCCAGCCATGTAAGAACGCCACTCTTTTTTTTAAGTTTTTTTTTTGTTTTAAAGAAGACCCCGTCTCAAGACTCAAGGAGCAGATTCTCAACTCACTGAGTGTATTGACAGAGTGGCCTTAAGTGTCCTTGGCAAACACTTGCAAACTTGTTCCACGTGTCACTGTTGACTAAAGTGCTTTTTTTCCCCCTTTTTTTTATTCTTTTCATCAACTTAAGAGTCAGTTTTACTTTTATGCCTGATAATGTTTGCCATCTTCTTCAGCCTGGAATGAATTCACTTTTCTGCAGGTAATGCAAGAAGAAGCAGTATATATATATATATATGTGTGATCTGTAGTGAAATGGTATATACAGATGTAGCAGTGCTGAGCTTGTCATGTCATATCTATAAGTGTATCATAGTTCAACAAGTTCAGCTCTGCTACATCACAAGATGTATTATAAGGTTATTTGTGGTATGCTTTTGCCACAATTGACAATGCTAATATATATACTGTTACTATATATATATGCGTGTTTATACACTATATATATATATACTGTTACTATATATATATATATACTGTTACTATATATGTGTGTTTATACACTATATATATACTGTTACTATATATGTGTGTGTTTATACACTATATATATACTGTTACTATATATGTGTGTGTTTATACACTATATATATACTGTTACTATATATGTGTGTGTTTATACACTATATATATATACTGTTACTATATATGTGTGTTTATACACTATATATATACTGTTACTATATATGCATGTTTATACACTATATATATATATACTATTACTATATATGTGTGTGGTTATACACTATATATATACTGTTACTATATATATATGCGTGTTTATACACTATATATATATACTGTTACTATATATGTGTGTTTATACACTATATATATACTGTTACTATATATGTGTGTGTTTATACACTATATATACCTATATATATATATATACACATTGTATAAATGAAGCAATTTCTCCATCACTACACAATGGCGCCTTGACTTATGACATCAGGAGGTGACAGCCATCAAGTCCTAGTAAGTTAATGCTTTTTAGTATTTTGACCACACACCAGAAAGTACATTTGTAGAGTGGTACACTATTAATACACACCTCAGTACACTCCAAAGCAACCCCTGGGTGCTAGTTTTAAAGTTACATTTAAAGTACCAGCTTGATCTCTGGTTGACTTAATTGTTAATTTCACAAGTTGCGAGCAGGAAGAAAAAAAAAAAAGAGACTGAAATAAAGTTAACAATAAAACGAGCCCGGAGAGGAGAGGGACAGGGAATGCGAGCAGAAGGGGAGAAAATGAAGTATTAGATGTGTACACTTGACTTTTCTTGACATGTGAAAGTGTTAAAAGTCACATCTCATCAATAAAGTATGTGGACAGTGAATGAGAGGGCTGACAAGCATTGCATTCTTACATAGACTACAATAGGGAGACAAACGACTCTGCCAGAGAGTTTGCATGTTAGTGAATGGGAGCAGGATAATGAGCTGCCTGCCTGTCACTCTCTGTCCTCTCTCTCGGCCTACACACGGCTTCTGTGCCCAGCCTTGCCCCCCTCACACCGACTCAAGCAGTGCCCCCTCACTGTAGTTCCCTGTAAGTTAATGCCTGGAGACCTTCTCCCAATCCTTACTGTCTGAGGTGCTAGGAAAACTTGCTCTAAAATGTGGGGAAGGTCCTATCCCAGAAGCAGAAGGCTAAAGGGGTATATGCTATATTGTATTGTGCCAACTACAGGATAGTGAGAGTATCTATTTATCTACAGTATTTATCTATCTACATAACTATCCATCTATCTATCATTTATATATCTGTCTTATCTCTCCATCTATCATGTAAATTATCTATCTGTCTATCTATCTACTCCTCTATCTTATCTATACATCTATCATTTACATATCTATCTGTCTGTCTATCTATCTATCTATGTATCTGTCTTATCTATCCATGTATCATCTATATATCTATCTATCTATCTATCTATCTATCTATCTATCATCTCTCTATCTGTCTATCTACGTATCTGTCTTATCTATCCAGCTATCATCTATCTATCTATCTATCTATCTATCTATCTATCTATCTATCTCGTATCTATCTGTCTATCTATCTACTCCTCTATCTTATCTATACATCTATCATTTACATATCTATCTGTCTGTCTTATCTATCCATGTATCATCTATATATCTATCTATCTATCTATCTATCTATCTATCTGTCTATCTACGTATCTGTCTTATCTATCCAGCTATCATCTATCTATCTATCTATCTATCTATCTATCTATCTATCTATCTATCAATTATCTATTTCTATCTATTATCTATCTATCTATCTATCTATCTATTCATCCGTCTATGTATTACTTTTCCTTTCTGTCTTGGCTAATGAAAGAATGTGCTGCACATATTTGTGAGAACGGTAAATCCTTTACCCCTTGTGATTTGATCTTTTTTTTTCCAGAAGACCTTATAATTAGTGCATTGCCACGGTTAGGAGAATAGGGAATTGAGTTACAGTGAACTGGTCACACCCTCCACGGCTGCCTATAACTTACTTTAGAAAATTGAATTTTGAACGGTAAAAAAAAAAACATGGCCTTTTCTACTAGAATCAGAATTTTAGAAATTTAATTTTGAAAACAGTTGCAAATATCTTTGACAAATTCAGTCTACATTAAATAACCTGATATATTCAAAAGACAGAATTCCTGGAAAGACTTTATATCTATCTATCTATCTATCTATCTATCTATCTATCTATCTATCTATCACATGCATGCTACAGGCCATTATTTGTCAATGTAGTCCAATTTTTTTTTTACAAATTCTAATGTAGGATTGACCCGTCTGATCATTTTTTTAGACAATAGTAATTTTTTGCACATTAGTATTTAGTCACCTGCCAATAATCTTAACTTTAATTTTGAAACTATCTTTTTATTTGGATTGGTTTTCCAGTAAGGCTATAATAACCAATAAGAAACTGAGTAGAAAAATGTAGGGAATTACTTTTAAGATTTGTTTCTTTATTTTTGTTATATTTTAGCCCATATATCTAAATATGTGTAGATTGGAAGAGACTTCCTAAAAAATGAAATCCTGCCACTGGCCCTCCTCCCTCATTAGAGATGTTTATTAGAAATTATGTTTATCCAGCTGTCATGCAGAAAAGAAATGTGGCATAATTACCTCTAGTGGATAGGCTTTTCATATGCATATCAGTTTAATGCAATAATTTGCTGTAAAATATTGCAGAACTGAATCCGGTCCACTCACTTTCTAATCCAAGTGACTATAAAAAACTAAAACCCTCTCTGCCCCTCACCCCCAGCTATGGCAGCACAGTGCCTTGTTGGAATTATAACATCATTTCATGATGTCTCCTGTGAATTGTTGTTATCAATAAAAGAACAACCTCCACATTGGATTGCCCGTCGTAGTTATTGTAACACTAAGCTGCACTCACATATTCCAGATGTCACGGAGGACAAAGTGGTTAATAAATTGACCTCTAATTGAAAATGTATCACAGAGAAGATATGAAGTGTGCAGCCGATCTGCTGCCGGGGATCTGCAGTTGCTAAGAAAAAAAGATTTAAACCTTGATTAACACAGAGATTAAAGCATTACAAGACTTTTGGCGACAGCTTGTATTAATCAATAGTTTATCCTATCAGTGTAGGATGGTTTTCTGCAGATGTTTTTTTTTTTATATTACCAGTTTATGCTTAAATTATACAGATGAAAATTAAAATTGAAAATTATTAAAACATTGAAAACTATAGTAAGTGCTGCCAAAATCCAAAATATATTATAGAGACAAAAAATGAAAAAAAAAAATTACGAACTGATTTCAAGTAAAAGAATAAAAATTCTAAAAGAAATTAAATTAGTGACCCTATTATATACTTTGGAAAGTACAAACTCAGTTCTTTTCCACTGTCCTGTAGGAGTATTTCAAGTCTTTTTTTAAATCTATCATCTATCTATCTGTCTATCTATCTCATATCTATCTATCTCATATCATTATCTATCTATCTATCTATCTATCTATCTATCTATCTAATCCTTCTCTCTATCTGTTCAGATACTTTCAGTAGAATCACGTTTAACAAATTTTAATTAAATTGCTGAGACAAATATACTTCCCAGAGAAGAACAAGATTTTAATTCCATTTTTTAAATTTTAATTTTCTATTAACTTAAATTTTTAATTTTCACCCCTCGTTTAACATGGAGAGGGTTAATAGTAGCACCTCTAATGACATGAGTGCTCTGTCTAATAGGTGTGGGTGAACTATACAAAGCTTGTATATTGGTAACCTTTGCTTGTCATGTAAATTGACGTATATGTATATTATGAGCACATGTAGGAAGTCAATGAAAATGAAGAATTTTTGAAGTTCCTAGTTGGCCGGTGTATAGATTTGCATGCCATCCCCATTACCCCTTTTGTTTTGCGTTTCTGTATGAAATAATGAAATGACTTGTCCTTCTCTCTCTCTTTTCCAAGATTCCGGGTAAATGTCTGACCATTTTCAATTAGCAACTGTTGGGATTAACAGCAACTAACGCCTTCTCTTGAATCATGCTCCTATTTCTTCCCTGGGGCAGAGTGGGCTTTGTGCACCCTCCGAAAAGGAGTAAAAAAAAAAAGTTTTAGTTTTGGAATAAAAAAAAAAGAAGCATAAGGGGAGGGCGTAATTGAACGCGAATGACGTCAGTTTAATGGAGACTTGGGGGTGTGTGTGTCAGTGGCACTTACAAAAGGTGAGTGCTCTGGGCTTCTATCTGTATGATTTCATTTACACCGGTGATTCCTTTTTTTTTTTTTTTAAATAAACTCTAGAGCTATGTACAGTTGCCAGTTTGGCACAGACAAGTATCTAAAGGTGTCACAGATTATTAATTTTATTGAAAACAGCAAGGTCAACAATAAGTTTTTTTTTTTCCACCAATAAAAGAACATAGACATATGTAAACTACCTTACACACTCCATTATAATTCCCATCATCTTTATGACACCTTTATAGAAAATTATATTATTGTACATTTAATTCTTGGTATATTTTTGAAAAATAATAAAAATGATAATTAAAAGAAAATTGAAAAATTAATTGTGAATGCAATCCTTGATTTCCGTACTTATTAAGATGGCTTTTTATTGAATTTATTTGATACTTCCGATCACAATTTCAGTTGTAAATCCAATGCTTGGTATTTATTATTACTATTATTTTAAAATAATATGATTTTGAAATTGACTTTTTTATTAACTGTTATAGTTATTTAATTTTTGATTTTGATTTTACTTTTTACTTTATTTATTGTAATTGACAAATATTTGAGCATGATTATGAAACGCATGAGAAACATGTTATATATATATATATATATATATACTTTAGCAATAATTCTATAATTTTGTGATGCCTCTTTCTATGTATTGAAGTGATATATCAAATAGATATGTGTTGAATATTGCATTTGTGAGAAATTGTTGTACATAGTTTTGCATATGAATAAAATGCAGTGTCTCTGGTTTTATACTTTACAGAATACTCTTTTTTTTATGTGAATGCTATATTTGCAGCAGTACTATGTGTGTCTCGTTGCATTAATATCTGCTTTACAAGTCACCTTTTTAATACCCAGAAAAATGCTTAAAGTCCCCTTGTCCAGATCACTTTGAACCTAGAGATAAACACCATTCCTGACGTGTTAGACGGAAATGCATTTGCCTCTAGGAGAACCAATGACTATTTGTGTATATGGGGCGGTGTTGGAGTACTTTAGTGATGGGGACATTGAGTTAAGTGTAATTTCATCATTTTAAAGAAATACACACAAGCCTCTTGCATGCCAGAAGAATAGAACCAGGCTGATACAGTCCAAAATATTTCAAAAGGTAATTATATTTTAAAATGTATTTTTACTCTTACATATTGCTGCTACTACTACTTCATTGAAAAAAAGAAAAACTTTTTACAATTTTTTTTGTAAAATTTACTTCTCCTCTACTTTATGTTTCTTTCTTTCATTTTTTTTTTTGAATATAAGATTTGGATTTAAGTATTAACTTGATTTCTGCAAAAGACCATCCCAAGCTGTTCCAAACACTTGTAACAATTAATCTGTGATAATCATCATGGATTTAAACAGCTCAGTGTTGATTTTCTTAATTTTATTAGGGACTGAAAATCCCAAGCTGTAAATCAGATAAGGTGACAGAATATTTATATATGTATATAAATATATATAAAATAAAATCCCGCCACTTATTTTAATTGTTGTTCTTTTTGAAAACCAAAGAAAATCTAAAATGTATGGCACATGACAATTTTGACTGGTTTGAATATTTTTAAAAGAATCACATTTACGAAAAACAGAACTGATTGTAAACATGATTAAAATAATGTGTAATATATATATATATATATATGTATTCCATCGAAAAAGCATGTCAGAATTTTCAACGCAGTTGAACATTTTTAAATGAAATTCCCAGAGTTTTCCATTCCAATTCTAATACAACAGGCCATGGATGTTTTTTTTTTTCCCTCTTGAAATTCAATTTTCTTAAGTAAGTTTTTCAGCAGCAGTAGAGGGTGTGACCAGTTCACTGTAACTCTACTCCCTATTCTCCTAGCCGCTGCAAATCACTAATTATAAGGTCTTCCGAAAAAAAGATCAAATCACAAGGGGTAAAGGATTTACAATTCTCACAACTATGTTCAGCACATTCTTCCATTACACATGAAGGGAAAAAAACAACAACTTCCAGCCGGTCAGACAAACCCAACTCCGTACTGTATGTGCCTTAAGTTTTAATACGATTTTCTGCAAGCTCTGAGCGTTTTGAATATTTTACTTTTGCATCCTTAATGCTATGCTTATGGCAAACAGTACAAAATCTGCGTTTATATGCCAAGTTCTCTGCAAGAAAAAGCAGCTTAGACTATGGAATTATTAGGCTATAGGATATCTCAGCAAACAGGCAGAACAAATACAACAGATAGCCTGGGATTAGCGTGATTTGCACAAGTATTAAGAAGAAATATTACCTGTTGCAGCTTGCGAGGGGGCAATTCACATGATCTGTGAGGATAATTCTGGCACTTGAGCTTTTCCTTGATAGTTGAGAACTGGCAGGTTTGATCTTCAGTTTTTATATGAGAATCTGCCACACAGTTTAAATGTCAGTGACAGGAAAAGACCAGGGTGTGTGACTACACTCTAACTTTCCCTTAATATCAATGCTAGCTGCGTCCTGATTGGCTGAGACGTGCCTGTGATATCACAGGGGAGAGCAGGGCTCGCTATACTATCCTAATAATAAGAATAGAGGGGCAGACAGGCCTGGGCTGATCTATATAGACCAAATGCTGGTTTATAGTCTGTATATTACTATAGATTATATATTCATATCTATACACTGGCAAATGATATAGACATAGACAATAATGTAAAAACTCTATTTTGCCTATAAACAAGAATCATTATTCAAAATACTATGGAAATCATTATTTACATAAACATTACTACATATATTATTTATATTTCACTTCCGTAGTTCATAATTTACTGTTATAATGTTGTAATAAAAATGTGTACTATATTTATTTATATTTTATTATATTTATTTAAAACATGCATGTAAAATGTTAGAGGTTATTATTAATATATATATATATATATATATATATACACATACACTCATGAACATATATATAATTTATGTTTGTACAATGTATATATGTGTGTGTGTATATAAATATATATATATAGTAGAATATAGCGGCTACTAATAAATCAAATAATATGGTGCATGCCTCACCAGACCTCGGCCCATTGACTAGAATGCTGCCTGGACTATATATATATAATGTCTTATTATCGTCGGACGTCTTGTTTTCATCTTTATTTCTGTTCATTATTGAATCAAATGTACCATGATATTCTCATTACTGCTCATAATGACATTGCTTTTAATCACTCACATCATTCTCCTGTACATCCATCTATAGATTGCCATTCGATCTATATACTATGGCGTAATCTGCTATCTTTGATTTACAGCACTTCTGCATTATCCCTGTTATTCATATTCCAATGAATTTTCAGCTCACCACCGTAATAGCCGTGCATGTATAAGGTACACACGTGAAACGTGAAGAACAGCAGAGGCGAGTTTGTCCTTTGGCGCAACTCGTGATATTATGGTGTGTTATTTGTGGTATTACCTGTAAACCCACTATATTAGGCTGTGTAAACTCTGCAGTGTTAAATGACAAAATTAGCTCTGCTACATCTGTCCAAGGAAATTTTTTTATCCTTGATTAGAGGCATTTTCATATATGTTAACCAAGTTATGTATATTTATATTGCAGTAGTATGAGCAGCTGGGCAGTGTGTGTTCACATTTGTAGATAATTACTGTCTAAACATACATGACCGCACAACCTAAATAGTGACAGACACTTACAGGTAGCCTATCTTACCCTGGTGGCCTCTCACCCTTTCCTCAAACCATGCTTTTGGATAGATATTAGAGGAATAGTTTTATTTTGTTATTATATGTAAAAAAAAATAGAGAGAGAGAGAGATGCAGCAGAACAAAATTTGTCATTTTAGCTGCAGTCTTATGTAAATCCATAGATAACGCACTGTGATACCATAAAGAGATGGGCAAAGTGTGTGTTTTAGCCTAGACAGACATAGAATATATAAATACACAGATCTCTTATACTGTATAAACAGAAAAAAGAGAGCGGGAGAAATTCCTGCAGTTCTTTAATCTAGAATCTGATTTTCTAGAAATTCTGACACTTAATTTTGGGACACAAGTGCAAGATGATCTGGAGTCTTAAGAGAACAGAGGCAGAAGAATAAGATAATTAATAAGAAGAGATGGTCAACTATAATGTTCTTCTTTACCCTTACCCTCTATCTATCTATCTATCTATCTATCTAATCTCGCCATCTGTCTATTTTTATCTCTCTATCTGTCTATCTCTCTTTATTTTCCCATATACACAACGTTTCACCCCTGTTCCATGGGGCCTTTTTGAAGCTAGATTAAATGTTAGATACATCTATGTCTCTGTATCTATCTATCTATCTATCTATCTATCTAATGCACAATGGCACAATATTTCATCACTGCTCCACAGGGCCTTTTCGAAGCTAGATTAACTGGTACAATAGGTCTATCTATCTATCTATCTATCTATCTATCTATCTATCTATCTATGTGTTGACAAGGGCCCACTGTTTGCTCACATTACAGAGTAGAGGTGCAACACTCCTCCAGCAGGTTTCTCAGGATACTGGTGGCTAATATTTCACTGGCTTAAAAGGGGCAGCCTGGGAAAGAGCTGTCACAAAGGTGTTTTACTGATTATTTGGAGTTGTTGCCATTAAGGGACTCGGAATCCCTGCAACCCAGCAGGGTTCTTGAAGGAAGCACTGGAAACACCACGGCTCCCGCCTGCTTATCTGTCTGTCAATAACAGGAGACAGATCCTGAGTCTGGACCAGGTGCTCTTACTACCCCCTATCCAAACTGCACTGCTCTCCAGGAACTGATCAGGCGTGAAGAGAAGTCTGCCTGGCCTGACTGCATCCAGTGCACACACAAAGACACACACGGTACACACTGCCAGGCACACACACAGAGCACACTCTGCCAGGCACGCAAAAAGACACAGGGTACACACTGCTAGGCACTCAGGGTACACACTGCCAGGCACACACACAAAGACACAGGGTACACACTGCCAGGCACACACACAAAGACACAGGGTACACACTGCCAGGCACACACACAAAGACACAGTACACACTGCCAGGCACACACACAGAGCACACTGCCATGCACACAAAAAGACAGGGTACACACTGTTAGGAACACACTGCCAGGCACTCAGGGTACATACTGCCAGGCACACACAAAGACACACAGGGTACACACTGCCAGGCACACACACAGGGTACACAGTAAGACACACAGGGTACACTCTGCCAGACACACACAGGGTATACACTGAGCATGCACATACAATGACACACATAGTACACAGTAAGACACAGGGTACACAGTAAGACACACAGGATACACACTGCCAGGCACACACAAATACACAGGATACACACTGCCAGGCACACACACAGGGTATACACTGAGCATGCACATACAATGACACACAGAGTACACAGTAAGACAGACAGGGTACACACTGCCAGGCACACACAAATACACAGGATACACACTGCCAGGCACACACACAGGGTATACACTGAGCATGCACATACAATGACACACAGGGTACACACTGCCAGGCCCACACAAAGACACATAGAGTACACACTGCTAGGCAAACAAAGAGACACAGGGTACACAATGCCAGGCACACACACAGGGTACACACTGCCAGGCACACACACAGGGTACACTCTGCCAGACACACACAGGGTATAAACTGAGCATGCACATACAATGACACCACACATCGTACACACTGCCAGGCCCAGACAATGACACACGGGGTACACACTGCCAAGCACACACAGGGCACAAAAAAATACACACAGGGTACACACTGCGAGGCACACACAAAGACACAGGGTACACACTGCTGGGCACAGTGGCCTCTATAAACATAAATACCCTTCCCGTCCATACGTCTGATACACGCACACTTCTTCCCATCCACACACCCCCATGTGATGTCCCTGCACACATTCATAAATAAATGTGCCATCATTCCTGGAAAACCAAAGCAATGCAGACTCCACCAGACACTGGACTACTTTCCAATTCTGAACTACACAAAAACATGTCCAAACAACTAGGTCCGCTACTAAGGCTACTTTCACACTAGTGTTTTTTGCGGATCTGTCATGGATCTGAAAAAATGCTTCCGTTACAATAATACATGCATCCGTCATGAACGGATCCGGTTGTATTATGTCTTCAATAGCCATGACGTAATGAACACCATTAAAAGTCAATGGGGGACGGATCCGTTTTCTATTGTGTCAGAGAAAACGGATCTGTCCCCATTGACTTACATTGTGTGTCAGGACGGATCCATCTTGCTCCGTACCACATCGTGGACAGAAAAATGCTGCTTGCACTGTAGCGTCATGGCAGAGTCTCATTCAGTTTACTGCCCCTAGCTGTGTCTCTAAATACCCTGACCCCTGGCATGTAGCACCAGGTCACATGTCCCGCCAGCCCCCTCTAACTGCTGTAGTTTACTTACATTTCCCCATCTGAAATAGCCAAAGTTATGTCAATGGATATGAAAAAGTCCAGAAATGCTCTAATACAATGTATGTAGAATAACAGAGCTGAGTTAGTCATCTGGCTGCTTTTGGCATAATGTATTATGATCTGTATTGCATCTTATCACATACAGTTCTCACAGGGCACAGATAGTGCAGCCCTTTAGAGTTATATGACAAATTAAACTCTGCTACATCTGTGTGATGTAGAACAGGAGAGAAGGACGAAGTGTTGACATAGGTGACACATACATACAGACATGTACTATACAACAATGCTTCTCTCTTCTTTCACATTAACCCCATATCTCACTCTTTTTCCTGTCTCACGCTCCTCTTCTTAATTATATTAAGCCTTTCTCTGTCCATCTTTCTGTCTCCCCTCTCCTTCTCTCTTACTCTTTTCTTCTATCACATCCTTCCTTTTTCACTCTCTCATGACATTAAACTTTTCTCTCATCTCCCTCTTCCTTCCTATCTCAGATTCACTCTCTCTTTCCCTCTTTCACACTTTCTTGCTCTCTTACCCTCTTTCTGCCAGTCTCCTCTCTCACACACTCTCTCTCTCTTCCTCTCTCACTCTCCTAACCATCTCTCTTACTCTTTCTCACCCTTTCTCCTTCTATTACTATACTGCTTTTCCTTTCTCTTTATCTCTCCTCTATTACTCTCCTTCTCTCTGTTCTCCTCTGCCTATCTCTGCCTATCTATTACTCTCCTTTTCTCTCTCCCTGTTTCTTCCTCTCTCTCTTCTCCTCTGCCTATCTATTACTCTCCTTTTCTCTCTCCCTGTTTCTTCCCCTCTCTTCTCCTCTGCCTATCTATTACTCTCCTTCTCTCTCTTCTCCTCTGCCTATCTAATACTCTCCTTTTCTCTCTCCCTGTTTCTTCCCCTCTCTTCATCTCTCCCCATCTATTACTCTCCTTCTCTCTCTTCTCCTCTACCCATCTATTACTCTCCTTTTCTCTCTCCCTGTTTCTTCCCCTCTCTTCTCCTCTGCTTATCTATTACTCTCCTTCTCTCTCTTCTCCTCTGCCTATCTAATACTCTCCTTTTCTCTCTCCCTGTTTCTTCCCCTCTCTTCTCCTCTCCCCATCTATTACTCTCTTTTTCTCTCTCCCTGTTTCTTTCTCTCTCTCTTCTCCTCTGCCTATCTATTACTCTCCTTTTCTCTCTCCGTTTCTTCCTCTCTCTCTTCTCCTCTGCCTATCTATTACTCTCCTTTTCTCTCTCACTTGTTCTTCCTCTCCCTCTATTTTTCTTTCTTCTCTCATTTCTCTTCTTCTCTCTCCCTCTCTTTTCTCCTCTTCCTATCTATTACTCTCCTTCTCTCTCTCCGTATTTCATCCTCTCTCTTCCCCTCTTCTTCTTTTATACTCTCCTCTCTCCCCCCTCTTTATTGCTCTCTTTTCTCCCTTCTGCATCTATTATTTTTCTTCTCTCCCTTCCCTTTCTTCCTCTCTCCTCCCCTCTACCTCTCTATAACTTTCTCTCTCCCCTTCTCTCTCACACCCTCTCAGTCTTCTCTCTCTCTGTCTTCTTGTGATATTATGCCCCTCTCACCAGACCTTACAATGCGCCTTATGTAGTGTTAGAACTTCCAAGTAACTGAAGCTTCACCAAAACTTCTTGACATTTAGAGGAATAAAGTACCTTCGATTGTGAGCCCCATTGGGGACAGTGTGATACTAATGTCTGTAAAGTGCTGAGGAATATGTCAGCGCCATATAAGTGTGTATAATAATAAAGCCTATGTAGATCGTGGGTGGATTCCTATGTTTTAGAGGGTCACATCATATTGAAATATTAAGCAACGCAAGTAACATTCATTATAATAAATTCATGCAGCAAAGTAGAATTTGGCTTTGGCTTGGTATTCTTTGGCTACGTAGAGATAACGCAGTAGGTTTATTACCAACAGTCCTATGGGACACCACAGTTAACATCACATCGAGCTGTGTCAAGTGACAAACTCATCTCTGCTGCATCCCTAAATAGGTAAATGCATTGGTTGGTGAATCAATTTGCCATTTGTTGCCCAAGTCCACACAGGCACATCATCCCAGCAGAAGCTGTCAGCCAGACCCAGTTCTATGTGTTGGAAATGTATAATGCATCTTTCAGTTACTTTGCAATGTGAAGTTTTGAAGGATGCCCTAAGCCCATGTGTTCCCATAGACTGAGCAATTCTCAGCACACACACTGTAATAATGAGCTTTAATTCTCTATCCAAGCAGAATCTGAGCAATAATAATAAGCGCATCAAGACAATTTGTTTACTGTGGCATTACACAGACTGCAGAACCCAAGAGAAGCCTCAGCTCTGCTGCACTCACAGCATCCCTGCAACCCAGCCAGCTCCAGCACCAATCATTCTGCCTTGGATGTGATGCCCATCAAGTCACACAGCGGTGAGTGTCCATCAGGGTTCCCTGCTGGATCACCTGTGCCCAATATTACACCCTGTGAGAGCCAATCCTCATACGCCACATACAAGGTGGGTAGAAGGGAAGGGATGGAAATAGGTTGTCAGTTACCTACATTTCAACCTGTCTTAGGTAGAAACAAAATAAATATTTTAAATATTTGAAAACAAACATTTTTTAATTATAAATAAATATTTGTAGGTGATTTTATTATGACATGTCACTGATTATAATTTAATATACTAATATACTTGGAAATTATAATATTTTATATATGTATACTCTGTACATGAGATAAAATGTACCCATATACTATCTTAACTTTGAAAAAACTTTGAAAAATTAAGATAATTTAAAATAAATGTAATGATACAATGACTGAAAATAACATATGTGAGATCTAAAAGAAAAATAATTGTAAAATATTTTTAATAAATGATATGACAAGTGTATTTCAAACTATAATAAAATAAAAATAATCTAATAATGTAACAATTATACGCTATAAAATTCTTTACCCATCGCCAACCTATTCCGCAGATCTTTACAATATATTGTAGTGCTAGTAATAACGGTTACTTAATTATAGAGGCACTCTCTATGACGGCCACTTCCAAAGAGAAATGATAGTTTTTAAAAAAAATAAATTCCTCCAAAAATATTTATAAAACCATAAAACGTATCTTCTTGTATTTACGATAAAACATTCCCAAATTCTCCTATTAAAGATATTTTTATTATTAATAGTAATAATAAGCTTGTCCAGTAGTTGATTTGCTTTTGTGTCTCCTACTGGCTCTAGACTGAGACATTAGCTGGATTCCCTGGGGGTGATTGGAGGCAATGAGCACAGAGTAGACAGTCACGTCGTTGATGTTACGAATTCACTTTTGCTCAACTTGACAAGGCAGAGTTCGATCTACAATTGTATTTGAAAGCCCATGAAGCGGAAAGTCCCCCCTACCCTCATCATCATCATCATTAACCCCCCCCCCCCCCTCCCCTTCTCCTACAGCAACATAACAAGATATTACATTTAGGTCCAATCCTACATCTTTCTAATAGAAATTAGAAAACCTCTGTATAATTCCAAATGAGATATTTAAATACCCCCCCCCCCAATCCATCCCGTGTGATCACATCGACCTTAAATTTCGAATATTAGACAGGAGATCTAACAAGGGGATTTGCACTGATGCCCTGACCCTTGTAATTGGATTAAATATAGACTGAATCCGCCAAAACATTGCAAGACTGACACCTGCCAAGTGGACTCCCCTATGATTGATAGTGATGATTCGTGTTGGACACAATAATGAAATAAATTGTATGGATAAAACAAGCGCATTTGTCATCCCTGGGCCATCAAAAGGAAGTCAATGTAAGACTCAAGCTGTTCTATGACAACATGCAAGAGATGGGACCTTACCAGGGGGCTACAGGCATTGAGGAGACAAATTACAACTTGCCACCTCGATTTCCTATTCTATTAACATATAGATTGCTGTTACATAGAAGATTAGGGAGACTTGGGATTTGTATTTGGGGGTTTCGGCTTCGACGTTGCCCTCTGGGCACTGGTAGAAAGCCCAAACTACCAAGTAGAGGGTGGCATGTGGAGGGAAGGTTGGCCTCGGCCCAGGGCAAATGGAAAAGAACCACGTAAATCTCTTTTGGACTCTGTCCATTTTTTCCGGTTATTGTACTTGGTTTGTTGTTTATTATGGCGTTGACTCTTCTTATCCTGTATTATTATTAATCTGCGTCTCTTTCATTTTAATCTCTTTGTTAATCCCATCTCTCTTACGACCGAGATCTGAAAATATTTGCTATTTGACCCGTCATCATTTGTAGAATGGTTCTTATTCCTCTTCCAGATTTGGGATTTTTTTTCCAGTTAATGTTATCATCTTCATCATTATAGTATTACATTGTTATATTGTACATTATGTACTGTATATGTCACGTTTATATGGGGATTATGTCGTTTGGTGATGACATGTGTAGACAAAATATGAGAACTGCTATTGGTAATATTTCAATGTGAAGAAGAGCGTGAAGTATTGTAAGAACACAGTGTATGTAAATCTGTAATAATGCCATTGTATACTTCACTATATAACACAAAATGAATCACGCTGAATGTAACTTTCAATGTAACTCTGTCTCTCTATCTATCTGCTATCAACTATCTATCTATCTATCTATCTATCTATCTATCTATCTATCTATCTATCTATCTATCTGCTATGAACTATCTATTTATCTATCTGCTATCTATCTATATCATTATCTATCTGCTATCTATCAACTAACTATCTATCATATATCAATCATCTATCTAATCATATCTATATATTTATAAATCATCTATCATTAATTTCAACTCTATATCTATCTATCTATCTAATATCTATGTATTATGAATTTCTATTCTATATAGCTATCAATAATTTCTTATCTATCTATCTATCTATCTATCTATCCTTTCATCTATCTATGTTTCTCAAGCTTGATTTGTATGCTGTCCCATAATTGTTTTTGCTAACAATTAATAAATGTCATTATTCATCTATTTGGTCATTTCTTTTTTTTATTTGGCTATTTTGATATCTGAATAAATACAAGAAACTAGAACAAACAGACGCTGGAGCTCATTTATATTTGTATGCAGTCTTTAAAATAGAAGCTGGAATTTTAGTACTTGTATGCCTCCTATGGAAAACTGCTCCAATTTTCATCTAGTTTTCTATCTATCTATCTATCTATCTATCTATCTATCTATCTATCTATCCCCAAAGCACATTGGATTACGGGTTAATACTTGTTTCCAGTTGCATATGTCAGATACCCTAGTAGCGTTGTGTCCCTGTACTCCAGCCATGGGTGTGTGTATACAAGCTAGGAGGTGAGTAGATGGCCGGAATGTAGCTGACTGCATCAGTAGTAATAATAATAGTCATGATGATTACTGGAAGTCTTCCTGAACCTACACCCCAGAGCGACAGAGGTTGATTGCTCCTGGCAGAGAACAGGTTAAGCACCTCCATTTGACCTGTTATGAAGTCTCTTGTTTGTCGAAACTCTAATGAAGTGTTAAAGAACATTTCCTCTTAAAATAAAGGAAAATAAAATATCTATCTATTATCTATCAATCTCTTTATCAGCTATTTATCTATCTATATATCTACCTATCGTTCGATCGATCTATCTATTTATCTATCTAGCATCTATCTGTTATCTGTCTATCTTTCTATCTATCCATCTATTTACCAATCAATCTATCCATCTATCTATTCATCTATTTATGCATTAATCTATCTATCTATCTATCTATCTACCTATATATTCATCTATTTATGCATTAATCTATCTATCTATCTATCTTTCTTTCTTTCGTTCATTGTACCTACACACATATATGATAGTAATACTAATAACCCTAATCCAAACGTCCATCATTCTCTAACTTCTATTTAGGTGTTTTCTCACCTATATCTGTTTCCAGAAAAGTTGGGTTGCATCTAATATGGCTACCATTACGGCTCCCATATGGGTTGTCGGGTATCATTCATGAGTGGTATATTTACCCAGTTATGTAACAACTTGGAACCAGGGTGTAACCAGGCAGATGTGAGGTTCAGGAGTCCAGGAAAGCTGCGTTACAGCTTCTGTGTGAGCTCTAGGGGCAGCCATATTGGTTGTCACCCACTTTTTGCTGGAAAAAAAAAAGAGAAATAAGAGGCAGCTGAATCATCCATAGGTCATAAGTGTCAAATTGGTGGTGCACTGACTGCTGGGACCCCCGTCAATCACAAGAAAGGAGATAGGTGTTTTCTACACTGGAATGAAGTGAGCATTTGCACTGCTGCTCCAAACAAAGTCTATGGGACGGACTTTAGCCCAGTGCTCGGTTATTTCCAGCAGTCCCATAGACTTTACATGAATTCAAACATGGGACTTGGGACCCCACCAATCAGAGTTTTCCTGTTCCATGTAAATAATGCTTTGGTAATTTGTAATGCACTTGTAATTTTCTAATAGAATTGGTGTTTTAACTCCTATCCATTTTTTAAGAGTTCTGCTTGATGTCAGTGAGTGGAAACATTCCTGGCCTCAGATGATACATATTCTATAAAGTGCAATCCCCTGTGAGCTAAAGACCCTAGGCGCATACATTTTACCTAGGCTGATCCATTGTAGCACATGATCAGTACAGTAGAGAGATTTGTGATATTGCTGGTGTATGCAGAGGTGTAACTTTACGTTTCTGAGCCCCAATGCAAAATTTCACACAGGGTCCACACCTACCATATGTGCATTATATCACTGGTATCATTGCGCTTGGGGCACCAGGGCTGGGTTTAACGCTACCCGCAGATGGGAATGCAAATATTAGGAGGTACTGTTTATGTCTGCAACCCCTATAGATGCTTTGGTTGTATGCAGTTTATAGAAGAGTCTTCTGTGAATGTAAATTCTCAGCAGGACTGGGCCTGCTCAGGTTTTTAGATCCTGGATTTAGAGAATAATGTATTCATTCACTGACAGCAAGCAGAGATCTTGAAAGTTGAAGAAAATTCCATCTAAACTCACACAGGTCTGAAAAAATTGTATTTGTACAAATGGGGTAGGACTAACCATGGGGGCTTCTGGCCGTTCAACAATCGCCGTTCATAGGCAATATGCTTGGTTCCATTGAAAAAGCGATGATAAGGGTGGGTGGTAGGGTAGATGGTCCGTGGTAGGGTAGATGGTCCGTCACCTCTCTTTGCCCCAAAGCCTGAGGCAACTCTCAGTCAACCCTCGATAATAAGCCTGGCCTCCAATAAAGATGTAGATGGCAGATATTATTATTTATTAATACATTACGGAGAGCCATGACGCTGTGTAAAAGAGAAATTGCCTTTGTTGCCCATAGCAACCAATCACAACGCAGCTTTCATTGTTCAAAAGCACTATAACAAATGAAAGCTGCCCTGTGATTGGCTGATATGGGCAACAGACAGTTTTTTGTTTTCTTAAACAGTTTTAAAAAATCTCAATTTTAGACCCCAATTTCCGTCATATCTTCTTTGTGTCCCTCTATTATGACTCCCATTCATTTTGTCGGCTTCCCTGCTTTTAACAGTAAGTTTATTTTGGACTAATCTTCCCAGTACATACATTTATTAGACATGCTCAGAAGGTATTTTCAGTCAACCAGTGAAGCAAACTAAAAATTATTTTTTCCCCAATTCAATTTCCTATTAGAAATTTGCTAGAAAAGTATGTCACTTCACTGTAATAAAGGGGGTCATAAATGTATTATTGCTGGGGGTCCCACTACTTAGACCCCCAGCGATCATGAGAACGGGAGTGCCTTACTTGGCATGATGGTGGTGCACAAACACATGCGTGACCGCCGCTCCATTCGCTTCCGTGGGCAGCTGAGTACAACGCACCTATGTCAGTCTCATTAAGTGAATGGAGTGCTGGTCACGCACAGTCGGACTGGGGACAGGTGCAGGGGCTGAGGGACTAGGGGCCCACCTTGCTCAGGAGTCCAGCGGGGGATTCACCTGTTCGCCTGTAGGCCAGTCCAAGCCTGGTCACACATGTGCACCACCCCAGCATTCACATATAGGACTTGGCGACACTCGTTCACGGGACGGCTGAAGGTCTCAGTGGTTGGACCCCAACAGTCATACCATTATCACTTGAGGATCCATCAGGATTCATTGGGGTCCACTTGAGAACGGATCTGTCATAGTTGACATGTTCCATTGCTCTGCTATCTTCTTCTTTATCTCTTTCCTTCTTTTTCATCTTACCTACTTTCCATATCTCCCCTTTCCCTTTCCTTTTTGTTTTTCCTCTCATTCCTGCCTCACTCGTTTTCTTCCCTTTTGTTATCACACCTTCTTTTCTCTTTCTCTGCTCTCGTAAATCTCTCTTTTTCTACCATTGTCTACGCTTCCACTCTTATTTTGTCTCTCCATGACTTTTTGGGGGTACAGAAGTAACGGTCACACCCACGCCCTAGTGCCTTAGGAGCAAGGTTGCCAACTGTCCAAAAATTTCTGGACAGTACATAAAAGTAGGCTCTTGTGTCCATGAAAAAAATTGATGTGTTTTTTTTTTAGGCTGACTAGATTATTTTGCTGGTATTCAGCATTTTACAGCTCACAATAAGGCTAGTTTCACACTAGCGGTAGGATGGATCCGACAGGTTGTTCACCCGACGGAACAGCCTGTCGGATCCGTCCTGCTGCTAGTGAACGCGGGCCCCCGGACTACCGCTCTGGCCCCATTGACTATAATGGGGGAGGGGTGGAGTTCTGGCGGAAGCACGGCAGCGCATGGCAAGAGGCTGCCGGGATAAATGTTGGACATGTCATAGTTTTATTCCGGCAGCCTTTCGCCCTGTGCTGCCGTGCCTCCGCCGGAACTCCAACCTGCCTCCTTTATAGTCAATGGGGCCAGAGCGGTAATCCGGGGGCACATGTTCACTGTAATGGTAACTGAGGGCCTAGTAATGGTAGGTGGGAGCCCTGTAATGGTAGGTGGGAGCCCTATATTGGAGCTGAGGGCCCTGTAATGGTAGGTGGGAGCCTTATATTGGTAGCTGAGGGCCCTGTAATGGTAAGTAGGAGCCCTGTAATGGTAACTGAGGGCCCAGTAATGGCAGGTGGGAGGCCTATATTGGTATCTGAGGACCCTGTAATGGTAGGTGGGAGCCGTGTAATGGTAGATGTGAGCCCTGTAATGATAGGTGGGAGTCCTGAAATGGTAGCGGAGGGCCCTGTAATGGTAGGTGGGAGCCCTGTAATGATAGGTGGGAGTCCTGTAATGGTAGATGGGAGCCCTGTAATGATAGGTGGGAGTCCTGTAATGGTAGATGTGGGCCCTGTAATGATAGGTGGGAGCCCTGTAATGGTAGCTGAGGGCCCTGTATTGGTAGGCGAGGGTGTGAATTTACAACTCTACTTCTCCTTTTCCGTTGACACATTAGTGTCATGGTTTCTATTTATAACTTTACACCATATACATTTTCAAACAGATACTGGTGAATGCTGATGGACCCCATTGTCTTTAATGGGACCCATCGAAGTTTGGTCTGGGTTCTGGTATTTTTGACAACACACTAGCCGCCATATTGTCCCACGTAGGCAATGCTTGTATGGAAGAATGGCTCTGCAACACACAATGGAGCATAAAACAGGTTGGACCCAATAAGCAGTATAGGTGCCATAATACTGGTCCATTTTACAGTTCTGTGCATGAAGGGCCACATGTGGTGGAATGTTTCCGCTAAGGATCTCAACGCAAATTTGTGGTGGTTCTATTGCCAAACTTGCTAATAAATCTAGACTAAGTGCAACTTTTCTAGAATGTCCTGATTCTGTTGATGTCATTTAGGCCTCATCCACATTTCCGTTTTTCACTTATGTGTGCTGTCCACATTTACCACGGACAGCACACATGACCCTTGATTTTAATGTGTCTGGTCACATATCAGTATGTTTTTTTACTGACGGTGGGTCTATGAAAAAAAACACGGAGGCATGTACTACTTTGGTTTGTGATGCATACAGGCTCATTATAGTCTATGGGTCCATGAAAAAACACGGACACAACATGGATGGCATCCGTGTCTAGTCCCTTTTTCACTGACCACTGATAGGAGATGCTATGGAAATGAACTTTCTGCTGAGCATTGTCCGTGGAATACGGATGATACATGGCGGGCAAAAAACATACGCAAGCACCAAACACAGGCATCTTTATGGATGAAGCACGGACTGATTTTTTCACGGATGTCAAACATCATCCAGAAAGGAGGTGTTATATGCAGTCACATAAGCACCACTGTGGATTTTGCTATGGATTCAATGCAGTTTTCACCCCTGTATATTGAAAATACTTGGCTTTTCCACAACATAATACGTGAGAAAATCCGCAGCATCTTATTTTTACATGTAGAGTATTTCTCCTAAATGTGAATGGCATCCACATGTATCGTACTGTAATTAGCTCGGCAGATCCGCAGCAAATATGTTTGAACTCTTTCTCCATTAGGATATAAGCACACGGCAACGTACTGGATTTTTGCGGGTTTTGCTGTGTTTTCACACCAAATCTGCACCAAAATCCACGTGTTATGCCTCATTCACACGTCTGTTTCCGTGATAAAATCTGCGATAGAATGGTCAGGGATTCATCCATGAAGATGTCAGTGAAGGCTCTATGTTTGGTCCGTATGTCCGTTTTTTGCTTTCCGTTTGTCATCCTTTGAAGGACACTGGACAACTAAAAGTGAAAAAATGAATTTACATAGCATCTCCTAATGGTCTCCTAATGGTCCGTGAAACACGGATGACATCTGTGTTTTTCATGGACCCATCGACTATAATGGGCACGACGGACAAAATAGAGCGTGCTTACGGACTCACAGACCATGCAAAAACACGGATGTGTGAATACACGCATTAAAATGAATGAGTACAGTTACTGTCTGTGGAGAACACGTACAACACACGTGTGAATGAGGCAGTACTTACAGATTCAGATGCGGATTTGACACGGATATGCTTCCTTTGCATTGCAACAGTCTGACTTGCTGCAGATTTCTGTGTTAGGGCTTATGCACACGACTGTATTTTCTTTCCGCTTCCGTTCCGTTTTCTGTGCGGCTCGTTTGTGGAACCATTCACTTCAATGGGGCTGCAGAAAATACGAAAGTTACTCTGTGTGCATTCCATTTCCGTTTGTCCGCATGGCCATTCTGCAAAAAAGTAGTGTGTGTCCTATTATTGACCGCAAATCACAGTCCGAGGCCCCATTGAAGATGATGGGTCCGCAAAAAATACGGAACGCACACGTCTGTCATCCGTATTTCATCCGTATTTTGCGGATCCATACCGTAGAAATGCTATGCCCAGCCTATATTGCTCATGTGTTTGGTGATTAATAAGTTACTGTTTCCGTTTCTTATCCGCAAAAAAACGGATCGCATACGGAAACCATACGGATATGTTTTGTGGAATAACAGAACGGAAGAGAACTTAAATCAGAGAAAAAAAAACTCAGATGAGGAACAATGGATCCGTGAAAAACGGACTGCAAAACAACAACGGTCGTGTGCATGAGCCCTTAGGCCTCTTGCACACGATCGTATGGCTTTTTCAGTATTTTGCGGTCTGCAAAAAATACGGATGACGTCCGTGTACGTTTCGTTTTTTGCGGAACGGAACAGCTGGCTCCTGTACTATCCTTGTCCGTTATGCGGACAATAATAGGACATGTTCTATCTTTGAACGGAATGGAAAAATGGAAGTATGGAAACGAAAGGCATACGGAGTAGCTTCCGTTTTTTTTGCGGATCCATTGAAATGAATGGTTTCGTATATGGTCTGTATACGGAATGCAAAAAACGGAATGTAAACGGAAAAAAAAAACATTTGTGTGCAAGAGGCCTTAAGCCTCTTGCACACGACCATATGGCTTTTTTAGTATTTTGCAGTCCGCAAAAAATACGGATGATGTCCGTGTGCATTCCATTTTTTGCGGAACGGAACAGCTGGCCCCTGATAGAACAGTACTATACTTGTCCTTTATGCGAACAATAATAGGACATGTTCTATCTTTGAACAGAATGGAAAAATGGAAATACTGAAACGGAAGGCATACGGAATACCTTCCGTTGTTTTGCAGATCCATTGAAATGAATGGTTCTGTATATGGTCCACATACGGAACGCAGATGAAAATCTGCGCAGATAATCCACACGTAATAGGTACCATGTGCATCTACCCTGGGGACCAATTGCTGTGCAGATCACGCCCTTTGCAATGCTATGCAAAGGTTGAAATCTGGGGCAAATCCAGGACAAAATCTGCAAGCAACACGTGCAGATTTTGGTGCAGAAACGATTCAAAAACGGCACAAAAAACTATATAAACTACACTGCCGTGTGCATGGACCCCTCTCTCTTTATTTTCTCCATCGCATACTCTCCCTCTCCGTTTGCTTTTTTCACATAAACCTCCAAAGCTTCACTCAAAAGCTTCGCTCCTGCGAATATTGTATTACAATCGATTAGCACTGCTTGTGTAATTTTAAACATAACTTTTCTTTGTAATTAACTGCTAGAAAGGATTAGTATCTCCTCACAGGAAAAGGAATCAACTTATATTGAATGAGCCGTACCTTACCCCTGACTCCCTTGTGGCAGAATATATTAACATTATAATCTCCAACACTATTTTTTTTTTTTATGTTACACCATTGTTAGTAAATCAACTCCTCGGGTCCGCAGAGACTCTGACCCTTGGCAATTCAGTGAAAGTGTAATTATCTCCCCGAATCTTGGACAGATTTAAGAGATTACATTTCAACTAAATCTATATCAATGCTAATTTTCTGTTCTGTAGGCTCCAGGTGTTCGGAAATAAGGCTTCAGCCTTCCTGCCCGGCCTGCCCGGGTGTACAATAAAGAGGAGCCTTGCTGAGCATAGGGTAAAAGAAATGCAACTCTACATCAAATTATACCTATTTTTTGTTACAAAATCTGGTCCTTACAAGACAAACTTAAACAAAACAGCTATGGTAAATTAGCGTTAAATAAAGGCTAGTTTAATGCTCCGTTACAGGCAAGTGGGGCATACACGATGGCTAATTGGCTATCACAATTAAAAAGAATAGAGCAAATGATTCATTCGAAGGGGAGGACAAAAAAAGGAAGCTCTCACAAATATAATATCAGGGGTTGTGAAAGCTGTTCAGCGGAAGCTCTGTGACTGGCAGCCGCCTCAAGACCTTTAAGGCTACGAACATGGTTGTAAACAGGCCCCTATAGACTTGTGTTGGTGTCCTTCAAACGTCCTCGAGATGTGGTAATGGCCTCTGCCCTCATTCGGGGTGAAATGTAACTAATATCAGAAGTGACCTTTAGATAAAGGGTAACGATCTAACATATCTAATATTGTATTCTACAAGATAGTAGTTTATCGTCAAGGGTGGACTGGCCATAGACCATGCACCTGGCCCGAGGCCCCAACTGTGCTCCTGCATTCAACTGCATCCCCATCCTGAGGACAATGATACAGTTGAATACTTTGGCAGGGGTGGTAATATATTGTTCATCCCTGTGGTATTTGGAGCTGCTGGGGTGGTATTATGGTATTGCTGACCTTGCCTACTTTTGTTGGCGCTGCCTTCTGTCAGTTTGGACCCACCTACAACATGTGGGCATTTTTACTTTTTTCCAGGGCCAGTCTGTCCTTGTTTATTGTGTATAGTGACAAATTAGACGAGCCGTTGGACCATGCATGTAGGACCCAACCAGGGTAACTACATGGAGTTTGCCTGCTGGTCCCTTGTTTGTGTAGGTTCATTCCAGGTGCTTTTATTTCCTTCTACAATCCAAAAATTGGTTGATTGGTCTAATATGGTGGCAATCCTAAAGTTGGCCATATACATTCAACGATCAGCTGACGTCTATCTCTTCCGACCCCCCATGGACATTCAGCATGTATGAGTAGTCAATGAAGAGAGAGAAGAAACTCTCTGCCAGACATCTATAGCGATCTCGTATCTCCTGGAAGAATTAAAGGATCGGGTGAAAAGATTGAGTTCATCTGTAGGAGGAGAGTGCTGGCCAAAGCATCGTTATCAATGGGTTCAGCCAAAAATTTACTAATGTGTATGGGGGCCTTAACAAGAATGTGTATAAGAAAAATGTGGACCAATATATCAAAACTAATATGCCACTGTTCCATGGTAATTTAATGAAAGTGAAATTGAACAGGTTCTCCCATCACTTTCTCTTACACCAACGACCAGGTTCACACATTCAGGTTTTAATGAGGATCTAGGGGTAGTTTCTTTGCCTACATTTTTAACACATCTGATATTTTTCTACACCAGTGCAAGTGAATGGTGGTATTTTATACTCCATTTACACGTTTCTGGGGAAAAAATTTTTGTGAAAGGGCATGTGTTTCCTTCTCATTGATTGGGTGCATAAAAACCATGGATTAGCCCGGTTGAAGGACAATCCACCTATCCACAGGCAAATCCATAACAGGGTCAGCCCTGGATTTCTGCTCTGGATCATCCTCTAAATATAAGACAGATTTGCCATAGGCCAGATTTGTCATACCCTTAAAATTTTTCATACATGCTGGTAAAAAGGGGACAACTGAGTACAGAAGTGATGGTGATCTACAGTAGGCACAAGCTGGCTTAGGTCTGTATCCCTTGCTAGATATGGATGTGCTATGGAGTAATAAAGGAATACATTTTATAATGTGATATAGCATAAAGCCCCAAAGGCTATAACCCTAATGCTTTTGAAAGCACAGCGTGAGCAAAGTGCAAGTTCCCCTCACAGTCATGGTGTGTATCCTCTGGGGTATACCTAATCCAGGTTGACACCCTCCAATGAAAAAGTAACCATAGATATAATCAATTTCCATACCATATGACTATTATATCTATGGTACCAATAGATGTATCTGACTGCTAATTTACTATGAGTATGAGTTACATACAAAATACTGATTCAGGTTTTCACTGGTTGACCAACTATGTACCCAATGACTTAAATACAATTGTTCGGTTTCTAGAACACATTATTGATTTGAACCTATCATATAGTGAGACACAAACATCAATTTGTCTAGATATTTACATTTTCTTCTGTTAAAGGGGTTGTCCAGCCAGTAAAATTTAAGTAAAAAACAAAACAAAAAAAACAGAGAATGGTTTAAAATAATAAAAGAAGTAATACTCACCACTCTTGGTCCAACGCTTCCCAGTTCACCTTGCGGTCACCGAAATGAGGCAGAGAGTGCAGAGACTTACAGGAGGACCAGGTAGCATCGGAACAGAAGTGGCAAGGGATTGGTAAGGTATTATTTATTTTACTATGTTAAAGGAGTTTTCTGAGACTTTTATACTGATGACCTATTCACTGGACACCTGGGACCCCCGCAGATCAGCTGTTTGAGAAGGCGCCGGCACCGGCAGTAGTGAAGCGGCCTTCTCTCATCTTAGCCTAGGCCGTGTGACATCACGTTAATCGGTCACATGGCCTAGGCGCATCTCATCCCCATTGAAATGAATGGGGCTGAGCTGTAAAACCAAGCGCAGCCACTATACAATGTATGGCGCTGCGCTTGGTGAGCGAAGAGATGACCGTGGCGCTACTGCGAGTGCAGGTGCCTTCTCAAACCACACCGATCAGATACTGACAACCTTTCCAGAGGATAGACCAGCCATTTAAAAGTCTTGGAAAATCCCTTTAACCCCATTCTAAGCAGTGTCTGGACAACCTCTTTAAAAATGTTACCATACTTGGAGCTGAAGGAGGCACCAGCAGACTGCACCTTACTGCTACAATTGTAGTTTTTATGAAAGATAGGACTGAAGCACCTTCAGAGATAAGGAATCTTCCCTTCTTTTGCTTGTGGCATAGGAGTAGGTCTACACTGAATATTGGGGTCAAATATAACATTCCCTAAGATCAGGCATCCTCAAACTGCGGCCCTCCAGCTGTTGTAAAACTACAACTCCCAGAATGCCCTGCTGTAGGCTGAGACCTGTAGGCTGTTCGGGCATGCTGGGAGTTGTAGTTTTGCAACAGCTGGAGGGCCGCAGTTTGAGGATGCCTGCCTAAGATGAAGGGCAAGTCCCAGAATTAACCTACTGAAGCCACCTTCACTGGTCCTTAAAAAATGTCTTGGCATGATTTGGGACTGACAGGAAATTTTGGGCTGCTCATAATTACTTATTATTTAGTCATCTAATATATCAGTAGGTCTGGACTTATGGTAAGGAACAGAACGGGAAGACACTACTGAAACCTGATCAACAATAGTTGGCAGTGGGGTCAGAGGGGTTTAAAAACATAAATGAAAATATATTCACTTCCACCGATTCCCCACCACTGCCCAGGTCCCATCTGCTCACTATTTCTTCCTCCTATTTCGACAGGAAATACCGCCAAATACCCTCCCAGCCAATCACTGGCTGAGGTGGGTGACCTCTGCGGCAGGGGATTGGTGGAGGTGAGTTTATCTTCTTTTATTTTTTTAATCCTCTCTAAACCCTCTACCAACTATTTTTGAATCATTGGAACATTCTATTAAATATGTAAAGGGTTTCGTTAAGTTTCAATTAGGCATTTTCTCTGGAAAAATATCAAATCAACACAAGGGACATAATGTTAGGCTTGAAATGGGAAAGATCAGGTGGAACATTAGATGGTATTTATTTTACTGATAGTAGCAAGAGCTTGGAAGAAGCTTCCTGCTGATGTAGTGGAAAAGTCAACAGTAAGTGATTTTTAACATCCCCGGGATAGACATGAATTCGGCACAGGACAAAGAAAAAAAAAAAAAAACAAAAAAACAACACAATAAATAACAAAGAGCACAATAAAAAATGCAATGAAAGAAAAAAACACAAAAATAAGATAGATATATATATATATATATATATAAACATAAAAAGTAACCGCAGCACATCCGATAAGGTGAAAAGTAGTGTTGTCCTTTATTCAATCCACTTGCTGGGACCGTTATCAAGCCACGGTAAATTATCATCAATGTTGCAATGTTGGGCACCATATTGGTTGCCCTGACCAGTACATTTTCCCTTGGGCTCTGGTTGCTCCAACGCATGGGCGTAGCTATAGGGGGTGCAGAGGTAGCAGTCGCTACCGGGCCTAGGAGCCTGAGGGGGCCCAAAGACCCTTGTGCTGCATGAGAAGACACACAAAGAACTGAGGGAAGGGGGGCCCAGGCTGAACTCTTGCACCAGGGCCCATGAGCCGTTAGCTACGCCCCTGCTCCAACGCTACTAGCCCCAGAACTAAATTTGAGAAATAAAACTAAATTTCACGAAATTAACATTGAATGCCTTGTAAAGTAAAGAAATATTGAATGAAACATAAAAATGTGGCAAAAAAACATTGTGTACCCATACTTTGATCTGGGAAATGATGATTTTTTTGATGTATTTGCCCGTCTAAACTTACTAGACACTGTTACTATGTACATGTATATGTAATACCACCAGCAGTATTATATTTGACTAGAGATTTTAGTCTTTATATAACTTTACACGCCATCATGTATGCTTGATATATGGATAACGAGCAGGTATTTCTAGAGCTATACTGCCCCCATATGCCCCACCACCATCGGCACATATTTCGATCCGTCGCACCCAGCTCACCTGTACATTCTTTACATACTCAAGAAGACACAAGTCCCAGAATTGAGCTGCTGAGGTCATTAGTGACAGCAGAATAGTTATCGGCGATATATATAAAAGCACTCTAGTTTTATAGTGAAATTATAGTCATTTTTCTTTAAATACTAACGGCACACAGCTGGCCATATGACCATAGACTGAATTGCTCTCAGGGTATGTTCATATGGCAGATTTAGATCCGCCTTGTACTCCGGCTGGTCACTTTAAATACTATGGACCCACTCATGTGCTTAGCTACATTGAATGGAGTTTAACCGCCAGAGGACACCCACCGCAACTCCAAGTGGCATCTATCCGGACAACGCGGCGACAAGGGACATGTCATGGCTTTAAACTGCCGGCCCACGGGCTGCAGCGTTCCCTCCCACTTAAGTCAGTGTGAGGCACACACCATGTAGTTGCCACCAAAATTCCTATGGCAAATTCTGCCATGTGAACGGGCCCTTGGGGTGGCGTCACACAGTGGCCTAGATTTACTAATGCCGTAGATGGGGTAAGCTTAGATCAGCTGTCTGGACCTGCACCATATGTATCACAGGGGCTCAGGCTGGAGGATAAATGTGGTGCGGGGATGGACACTTTTTAGACACTATACTAACTATTGGTTGGCTTAATTTGAGACAGATTTTTATGCCAGAATTGTGGTGCAATATTGGCATAAAATGGCGCATCCTAGACCTGCCCCATTTCTGCTAAGCCCCCCCCCCTTGTCAAGCATGTCATTGAGCCTACATGCACACGGCAGTGGTTTTTTGCGGCCTCCGTTCCGTTTGCGGATCCGCAAAAAAAAAATCGAGGACACACGGAAACACAACCTACAAAATTTGATGACACTAGGAAAGGATATGGATGTGAAAAAAAAGGAAGACGGATCCGCGATTTGCGGACAGCAAAAAACCACTGCCGTGTGCATGTAGCTTAAAAGTGTAGAAACCCTAGATGGGCCAATTTGCTCCACTTTTTAGAGAGATTTTTGGAACAAACACATTAATAAATCTGGGCCATTCTTTTCGGAATTTTTTACTTTTAATACCCTTGGTTTTTTTGCGATTTTTTTGCTTTACATTAGTTGTGAGTCTAACGTATTTATTAAACACAGCACAAATGTTTTTAGTGGTGTTCCTTCTTCACTTGTGTTGCATTGTTTGGTTCAATGTCATTTTATTGGTGCGGCATTTTTGCCTCATTTTCTGGCCTTTTTTGTTCCATAGGCATCCCATGTCCATTTCTGAGTTAGATCTGTATCTAGCGAAGCTGGATGACAACCAGTATGTCCACCATTACAACAAGGATTGTCATCTAATTTGTACAGTTGTGCTATATTGCTGATTTATCTCAGTCTGGTCGGGGCTGTAAGGGCGGCCATATTGGTTAACCCAAATTTCCTAGAAACAATCAAACCTGA
Organism: Bufotes viridis; assembly: GCA_033119425.1. NCBI lineage: Eukaryota > Metazoa > Chordata > Amphibia > Anura > Bufonidae > Bufotes > Bufotes viridis. The sequence goes on along the minus strand of CM065598.1, from coordinate 23,175,351 downwards.
GATAAAACTGAACAGATTTTACTCACGCAGTTTACGGTACCAGTGAGTCTTCTTGTTATTGTACGTGGAACCAGTGTCGGACTGGGGTACCTAAAATTTGTTTTGGGGGCTCACCATACGGATACATTCAAATATAATAAAAAATCTAACAAGTTTTTTATATGAACATGGTTGAGGTGCTGTACATTAAATATATATGTATGTAGTGCAGTAAATCTAATGTGTTATGTGCCACTTGGGAGACTAGGGGCCCACCTTGCTCAGGGGCCCACCGGGGGATTCCCCTGTGCCCCTGTGGGCCAGTCCGAGCCTGCGTGGAACTGCCTTTTAAAGAGGACCTCTGCTGTCATATCTGCCTTAGTATAACCACCAAATAGCAATTTCATCCATATACGAATAGATTATCCAGTGTGTGTTTCCATTTCCCTTATTAATAGGGCATGTCTGGACACTTGTAACCCAGGACAGTGGCAGAGTATGTAGTGGCATGGTAACAGGCAGTTGGTCCTCTATTTCCAGGAGGAATAACAGAGGAACAATGTTCATTTCAAGACGTATTTACTAAAACAGACATGTCAGGAGAGATAACAGGTCTACTTCATTGTATTAGTTGATCTTGATCAATCTGATACTCCCACGATATGCTGAAACTGCCCAGTCCATGCTCCTCAGACAGACGGCTTTACATTAAACCCCCTGAAGGATGCCTCTCTCCTCGAACCAGGCCGCGCCGTCATCTTCTCCACACCATTGCTGTCTTTGTGCATCAGTAGAACATAATACGTCTTGGAGGAAACACTAAGACAATCCGAGTATGCAAAGAAACAAGAAAAACAAACTTAGTCAAGCAGCAGGAAGGACAAACCGACTGGAAAATGGAGCCAGAGAGCAGCAAGAAAGTACTTTCTTCTCTTTGACAACCTGAGTCCTATGGAAAGTATCTTGAAGATAATTGGAATGATTATAATTCACTTCTGCCTCGCTTTGAATAAGATCAACTCAAATAATGCAACAGTGAGAACGGAAGCCAAATAATTGTATTTTACTGTTGATTGTCTGCCTCGCGTTCCTGGAAATTCTCCGCTAATACATAATTCTGTACAGTGCTGAATTATTCATATCTTGGATTCTTCCCCAGTAATGGTCTTTGCAACTTCAAGGTGCAGATGTAAATGAGATGTGGCTGCTCCAGATCAGGATATATTATACAGCAAACATCTCATCCCTGACTTAATGGGGTCTCCGGCAACTTGTTCCAGGAGCTGTATGGCTGATTGAAATATGATTAACCAATTATTGTGGAGACCCCCGTTCTGAGCAGGACGGCGCTGCATTAAAGGAAACGGAGAAATGAAGTCGCCAAACAAAATATAGCTTCTCTGATTATGTCAGTGTTAATTTATATCTTCAGTTTCTCATTATGCAAGATATGCAAGGATGCAAAGAAAGGATCCCGCCAGAATTGTACTCATTACATTGTGCATGCAGCGTCTGTGTGTGTACATATGTGGATAGATAGATAGATGATAGATAGATAGATAGATAGATAGATATGATAGATATCCATCTGTCTATCCATCTATCTACCTATGAAAAAGAAAATTCCACGCCACTTCCCAAAAATATATACGTGTTTATTTCACCAGATGCAACGTTTCGGTTCTCCCTTTGGAACCTTTTTCAAGCAGTGGGAAAGGGAGAACCTATACGTTGCATCTGGTGAAATAAACATGTATCTATTTTTTGGAAGTGCCATGGAATTTCCTTTTTCATTTATGGTTTGACGGAAGGATCACTGCCACAGCCGCTGGCCCCCCTTTTTTTCTACTTTTTTCTACTATTGTCTGCGGTGCTGCCCAGCCATATTGACTTTCATCTATCTATCTATCTATCTATCTATCTATCTATCTATCTATCTATCTCATATCTATCTATCTCTCCATCCATCATACATTTTTCTAGATATCCTTTAGGATAAGTTCACATCTGCAGTGGAGGTTCTGTCAAAATGGAGAAAACTCATCACTGCATGCAGGAGTAATCTGTTCAGGAGAAAGCTGGAATCTATCATAAAAACCCAACAGACCCATCATAGTCAATGGGCAGCCTTGGTGTCCAGTGTATGCCAGATTGGGCGCTTACCGTTTTCTGTTCCTATACCATAAAAATGGAATTTTGAGTCTGAACCTAACTTAAACCTGAATATATCAATATGAGATAGATGATAGATAGATAGATAGATAGATGATAGATAGATAGATAGATAGATAGATAGATAGATAGATAGATAATAGATAGATAGATAGATAGATAGATAGATAGATAGATAGATAGATGATAGATAATAGATAAATGATTGATAGATAGATAGATAGATAGATAGATAGATAGATAGATAATAGATAATTGATTGATTGATAGATAGATAGATAGATAGATAGATAGATGATAGATAATTGATAGATAGATAGATAGATAGATAGATAGATAGATATAGATATAGATGAGATACATGTATACATGGCATATATATTACATAGATAAATGCAAACATAACACATTCTCAGCCACAAACTATTATACACACACCGTACATGTAAGACATATATATGGAGCCCTAGGATGAGTGTGCCCTCACTGGCACTGTACTGGAGAAGGTGGATCCTATGGCGGTGGCTGTACATTGTGGAGAGGCAGGCCATCTGCTAATTGTCTTTCCTCAGATCTTCCTTAATTATGCTTTTAATTAAAGATGGTTCAAGGCATGGGACCACATAAGGGGAGTAATTACAAATTACATTACAAACCCAACAGATGTAGCTGTGCTGGGAGAGAAGGTAGAGCAGGGAGATGATGGCACTACACTATGTACACAGCACAGCCCAGGCAGGATGGAGAGATGGAAGTTCTGTGTCACCACCGCTCTCATATGTGTGACAACTATTGATCTAGAAGCAGCTGCACAGCTCTGTCACTGGAGAGGGCCCCGTCACAATGTATTAGTGTGATGGCATAACTGGGAGGGGGGCAGCACCCATGTGACTCAGGCCTGGCACCTCAATGAGGAGATTAAACAGTTATATACAGGCACTTTATACTCTAATACACCTAATGCCAGGCTGAGGCCTGGGAAACTGAACATATGGAGCCATACAGAAAACAAATACTAATGACCTATGGCTTGTAGATATTTGCCAGGACACAGACACTACTATATATATATGTATACAACTAGCATATATTACCTGTTTATAGTGTATTCTGTAATATTTTTTATGTTTATATATATATATGTCAATTTCATATCCATCTATCTAGGTTAACAAGAGATAGATAGATAGATAGATAGATAGATAGATAGATAGATAGATAATAGATAGATAGATAGTTAGATAGGTAGGAGATAGATAGATAGATAATAGATAGATAGATAATAGATAGATAGATAGATAGATAGATAGATAGTAGAGAGATAGATAGATAATCTATCTATATCTTATTTTCTGTTCTATCTATCTATCTATCTATCTATCTATCTATCTATCTATCTATATCTTATCTTCCATCCAGCCCTCTCGGTATGTATATATCATAATAAAATATATTCTACATTATTTAGTGTCAGCCTCCTCTCTATGTATTATATGTAGTATTATGCATATTTCCAGCTAAAATAATTATATTGCTTTGCCTCTCAATACATTTTTGCTAGCAGTCATAGTATAATTCCCTTCCTTTCTGGACTGTATATAACAGGTGATTATATATATATATGTCTGTACTGTATATAACTGGTGATTATATATATATATATGTGTGTGTGTGTATGGACAGTACATAACAGGTGACTTTATATATATAAATATATATATATATATATTTATATGTGTGTGTGTGTCTGTGTGTGTATGGACAGTATATAACAGAAGACTATATATATGTGTATGGTCTGTATATAACAGGTGACTATACATATATATATATATATAGACAGTATTTAACATGTGACTATATATATTTGTATAGGCAGTATATAACAGGTCACTATATATATGTGTGTATGGACTGTATATAAATGGTGACTATATATATATATATGTGTGTGTATTGTATATAACAGGTGACTATATATATGTGTATAGCTAGTATATAACAGGTGACTATATATATATATGTGTGTATGGACTGTATATAACAGGTGACTATATATATATGTATATGGACTGTATATAACAGTATTATAGTATTATATATATAACAGTATAACAGTATTATAGTATTAGTATAGTATAGTACTATATGTATCTGTATTGTATATAACAGGTGACTATATATGTGTCTGGACTGTATATAACAGGTGACTATATTTGTCTGGACTGTTTATAACAGGTGATTATATATGTGTGTCTGGACTGTATATAACAGGTGATTATATATATGTGTCTGGACTGTATATAACAGGTGAATAATATATATGTGTCTGGACTGTATATAACAGGTGATTATATATATATGTGTCTGGACTGTATATAACAGGTGACTATATATATGTGTGTCTGGACTGTATATAACAGGTGAATATATATATGTGTCTGGACTGTTTATAACAGGTGATTATATATATGTGTCTGGACTGTATATAACAGGTGATTATATATGTATATGTGTCTGGACTGTATATAACAGGTGACTATATATATGACTGGACTGTATATAACAGGTGATTATATATGTGTGTCTGGACTGTATATAACAGGTGACTATATATATGTCTGGACTGTATATAACAGGTGATTATATATATATGTCTGGACTGTATATAACAGGTGACTATATGTGTCTGGACTGTATATAACAGGTGATTATATATTTATGTGTCTGTTTTGTATATAACAGGTGACACTGACTATACATGTGTCTGTATGTGCTGTATATCATAGGTGACGGTATATATGTGCCTGGACTGTATATAACAGGTGATTATATATATGTCTGGACTGTATATAACAGGTGACTATATATGTGTGTCTGGACTGTATATAACAGGTGATTATATATATGTCTGGACTGTATATAACAGGTGATTATATATTTATGTGTCTGTTTTGTATATAACAGGTGACTATACATGTGTCTGTATGTGCTGTATATCATAGGTGACGGTATATATGTGCCTGGACTGTATGTGGAGCCGAGCTGACTGCTCAGGGGCAGATGAGAGGAGACCCCGATACATACATCTCCTCATAGAAGCCAGGGGCCCTTTAATCCGGAGAAGACCCGTGGTACAGGGTGTTAAGGGATGCTCTTTTTTACATATATTTATCTATTTTTTATACTTATGTTTTTATTATTTTTGATTCCTCTCCTGTAAATTATCGGCGAGTTTAATTTTCTGTTCAGAATACTGGTTTTCTGGTTAATCTCGGGTGTAAAATAACTTGATGGGTAATAATTAAGAGATGAAAAAAAGAAGAAAAAATACATTATAAAAGATAATTAAAAAAAAGGTCTGACGTTGTAATAATAAATCAAAGATACCATGAGAATATAACTAACAATAACAATGTTTTATTATTATTATTATTTAAATATTCTATTTTCACTCATTTGTTTTTATTATCATTATAAATGTATTGTATCTATTAATATAATGTATTATTATTTTTACTACCATTACTAATCATACAAAAAAATACAAGCTTTAAAAAAAATAATAATAATAGTAATATAATATAATAATAATAGTATGCATTGTGCTTAATTTTAGCCATTATGTGTTTTATCAGCATACAGTAAACACATATTACAGAATGGTAAATACAATATATTAGAAAAACACTACAAAAAAAATAAATATAAAAATAGACAGTTATGAATGTTTTTCCTGTGAATTACAGTGAATGTAGTGACAGTGATCCGCAGGGTTGTAGGAATCATAGCAGTAATGCGCGGCTTGTCTGCAGAGCTTGCACTTAGGTCCGGAGAGAGGTGGACGGAGGAGACGAGGCTGGTGCCGGAGCGTGTGACATGAAGCGTCTTGTGTACCGGAGCGTGTGAACAACTACAGAAGAATCAAGCACAAGACTCACATGATGTAATCATTTACTATCTTATCGCATCTTTTAGTTTCATGTAGATAGATAGATAGATAGATAGATAGATAGATAGATAGATAGATAGAATAGATAGATTATAGATAGATAGATAGATAGATAGATAGATAGATAGATAGATAGATAGATAGATAGATAGATAGATAGATAGATAGATAGATAGATAGATAGATAGATATGAGGTAGATCGATAGATAGATAGATAGAGAAATAGATAGATAGATAGATAGATAGATAGATAGATAGATAGATAGATTATAGGTATGGTTAGATAGATAGAGAGATAGATAATAGATAGATGATAGATAGATAGATAGATAGATAGATAGATAAATGGATAGATATATATGGATAGGGAAATAGATAGATATATAGATAGATAGATAGATAGATAGATAGATAGATAGATAGGTAGATAGATAGATAGATAGATAGATAGATAGATAGATAGATATGGATAGATAGATAGATATGGATAGGGAAATAGATAGATATATAGATAGATAGATAGATAATAGAGATAGATAGATAGATAGATAGATAGATAGATAGATAGATAGATAGATGGTAGATGATAGATTATATAAATGACATAGAGGAGAAAAGGATGGATATATTTTTAATATAAATAGAAGATAGACAAATAGATAAAATGCTCCATGTATCATCTATCTCCTATCTATCTATCTATCTATCTATCTATCTATCTATCTATCTATCTATCTCTCTATTCATCCATTCATTTAATCATTTTGTGTCAAATTATATGATTATATATAAATAAATATATATAGATTAAATATATAATTGTAAAATAACCTGGATTTGCCCAGGGATTATGCAGAGATGCTAGAAAGTGAGTATGTAAGTGATAGCAGAAGTCCAGGGCGGTAAGAAGATTAGTAGATCAGGTCGGATTGAGCGGCATATGGTAAATGGATAAGAGCTGATTTAAATATATAAGCGAGGTCTGGGATTTTTATAGGATGGTAACGAGTTTATCATTGGTTGCTTAATCCCAGACATTTGTGTGATGCAGATTTTGCACAATTATTGTAATCTAATAATTGATCTATGAATGTATCCCCTTCCTATGAGACCAGGGCAGGGTCGCTCGTGATTCTGCATGATGCCAGTTGCCAGATTTATAAGATTTTGAAAATGATACCATTGTGCTTAAAACCTAGAACCATATTAGAGCCGGTCAATGATTCACATGCATGTGCTGTCTCCATGAACAGTACACGGATCCCTTGAATTCTAGGTGTGTATTCTGACATCTGTGATTTAGAAAAAGAATGAAGGCATGCACTGCTTTGGTCCATTTTGCGGACTGAAAGCGCCCATTCTTTTCTGTGGGTCCGTAACACCTGTCCGCACCGTGTGTCCATTCCGCGGCACCTGGGTAAGGCTGTTGTATTATTAGCCGGGCGTTCCGTTCCACAAAATGCAGAATGCACACAGCCGGTATCCGTATTTTGCAGATGCGCAATTTGTGGACCACAATACTGGCTACGGTCGTGAGCATGAGCCCTAAATCCATACAGCTTGTTCATGACACTTTTAAATCCTATATTAGTGCGGTAGATATCATCTTTCTATGTTATCGGAGGCCAGATTATACAAACTTCTTCATCTTTTATTTTCTGACACGTTTTATAATTATTTCGTCCTACACAGATCCTTGGGTCCACCAGAGGAAACTATTCTCAGGGCCCAACCTTTATATTATCAATAGTCTAAGGCTACGTTCACACAATATTTGTCGCGCGACAAAAAGTCGCACTATTGTCGCGCTACAATTTTTATAATGGGAGTCTATGGTGTCGCATTGCGACATGCAACATGCTGCGACTGCGACGCGACAGTCGCAAAAAATCCATTCAAGATGGGTTTTTCTGCGACTGTTGCGTCGCAGTCGCAGCATGTCGCATGTCACAATGCGACACCATAGACTCCCATTATAAAAATTGTCGCGCGACAATAGTGCGACAAAATGTCGCGCGACAAATGTTGCAGTGAAGTTGTGAAGTCGCGCGACAAATGTCGTCGTGTGAACGTAGCCTTAGAGGTTTTGAATTCATAGCAGGTGATTGGCTTCAAGGGCAGCCAAATGTTTTTGTTTTTTTCCCTCCGGGACCTTTGAAGCCCACTATGGCATCAGAGCCTGGGGATGTCTATAAATCACAGCACCTTCTACAAACGAGTAAGTATATACTCTTGGACATTGGACGTAGCTTTCAGCTACAGATATGGACCACTGATTAGGTTTGGTGGCAAAGTCCACATACAATATGTATTGGCGAATAAGGGACGGTTGAAGGAAATGATTATTCAGGTCCAAAAACTTCAGAGCATTCGTGATTGAGGAAGACAGTGGACGGTAAAAATATCATTCGACAATGGATCATTCACACATAAGCATTTTTACCATCTCCCCTGCAGTGGTGTCCATGGGCGTAGGCACCACGGTCAGCTGCCTCGTCTCTTCTGTATAAGGGTCCTCAGTATACAGTCCCTTGAAATTGATTGACGTCAGAGTATCACACTGTAAAAATATATGGGCACATCTGATGTTATCAGACTGAGAGGGTACAGCATAGTTGCCAATTGTCCGAACTTTGCAGGCACTGTCCCAGGCCAAAAATTAGTGGGGCTTATTTAAACCCCACCCATATATGGGTGCTACCGGTTGGGGTCAGTGCACTCCTGGGGTGAGGCTTATATGCCCCGATAATGTTGGTAAGTATGGTACAAGCTGACTGCAGTGGATGTGCACTTAGTGGATTAGCCCTGTTCAGTGGGGCCCCACAGAATCCATTTCACATGTCCGTGTCCATGATGACATCCGTGAGAAGATGGTCAGTGGTTCATCCGTGAAGATGCCTGTGAAGGATCTATGTTTGGTTCTTGCGTCTGTTTTTTGCCCTCCATGTGTCATCTGTATTCCACGTATACTGCTCAGATGAAGATTAGTTTCCAGAACATCTCTTAAGGGTGTATTAGACGCCCCGATCGGGCAGAGGATTGTCAGGAGGGCAGCGTTCCTTCCCGGCAATCCCCGGCTCACTAGCGGAGGCGACAGCTGCTATTACATGCAGTCATCTCCTCCGCAGCATGGGGTGGAGTGATCGCTATGCCACCGCTCGTCGCGTTGTACAGTGGTTGGCCGGCGGCAGATTGTAATTAGACAGAACGATCTGCCTCCGGCAAATCCGGAGCTTTCAGCATCCCGAAAGATCTGGATTGCTCAATGAACAAGCGTTTGCTCATTCATCGGGCAATCGGCAGCAGCATTACACTGCAAGGTGATCGATAACGATCCATGTAAGGCATGCATGCTCAACCTGCGGCCCTCTAGCTGTTGCAAAACTACAACTCCCATTATTCCCTGACAGCCTACAGCTATCATCCTACAGAAGGGCATCATGGTAGTTGTAGTTTTGCAACAGCTGGAGGGCCGCAGGTTGAGCATCCCTGATGTAAGGTGATCATCTGGCAGAAAAGCTGCACATGTAGTACACCCTTTAGGCTGCTTTCTCAGTGTTTGATCAGTGATTTCCATCAGTGATTGTGAGCTTAAAGCAGATGTGGAGCCTCCACAGAGATAAGGGATAAGGGGGAGATCTGCACCTGTTCTGTGTTTTTGACCTGCACCTGGTTTGGGCTCAAAATCACTGATGGAAATCACTGACCAAACACTCTGCGAAAGCAGCCGTTGTGCGGCCGTTCCGGGCATTGGGGACATGGGCAACATCCATGCGGCGGCCGGGACGGATTGAAACCCATTAAACTTGAATGGGTCTGTGATCCGTCCGCACCGTAAAAAAAATAGAACATGTTGCGGTGCGGAGGCACGGACAGAAACACCATGGAAGCACTTCGTAGTGCTTCCGTAGGCTTCCAATCCATGCTTTCGTTCCGCACCACACCGCATCTCCCAGATTGCGGACCCATTCAAGTGAATGGGTGCGCATCCGTGATGCGAAGTGTACACGGCCAGTGCCCCTGTATTGCAGACCCGCTGTATGCGGGCCGCAATGCGGCAACAGCCGTGTGCATGAGGCCTTACCAATGATCAATGAAAATTACTGATGGAACATGGATGCCATCTGAGTTGTGTCAGTGTTTTTCACAGACCCATGAATTTCAATGGGCCTGTTTGGCCCTCATCATGGACCAAAACAACTATATTTATAATAATTATATAATAACATATAATAATTACTAATTAATGTGGATTATTTTCTGAAAAAAATTAACCAGTTTACATAAACCCAATTCACATACAATGGGAGGGTTGCACTGACATCAGATTTGGCTACACACCCTTAGGACTATTGCACACGACCCTAGGTGTCCCGTTGCCGTATTGCAGACCGCATATGCGGATCCGCAATACATAGCACTGTTCCGTGTGCATTCCGCATCATGGATGCGGACCCATTCACTTCAATGGGTCCACAAATCCGGAGATGCGGAATGGTGCGGAACGGGCTCACGGAACGGAACACTACGGGAGTGCTTCCGTGGGGTTTCGTCCCGTACTTCCGTTCCGCAAAAAGATAGAACATGTCCGGAACGGGCGGATAGTGGGTCCGCGATCCGCTGCGGCTGCCCTACGGTCGGTGTTTGTGCATTGCGGCCGCAGCATGGCCACGGGGCGCACACATTCATGTGCAGTTGGCCTTAAGAAGCTCGGCCAAGTGCAGAAGGTACATGTAGGCCAGGCTCATCGGGAGCATCTGTGGTTGTCAGGGGGCAATATGTTATTGACAAGTAAGGGGCATTGATGGCTGACATGGCTGCTCCCCTGGCCCTCCAAGGGGAAAATATATTGGGGGAGACTGCAGGAAAACTACCTTAGTTGCCCATAGCAACCAATCAGATTCTACATTTCATTTTCCAAAGGAGCTCTCAAGAATGAAAGGTGGAGTCTGGTTGCTATGGTCAACTAAGCCCGTTTTCCCTCGCACCTGTTTTGATAAATCTCCCCCAATTGAATTTCCTAGGAGACACCCCCTTGGTCGGCCATTGACCCCTGCTCACATATATATCTGTAATTTTATACCTTGCAAAGAAACCGTTGATAACACCATGGGCCATCATTTCATTCAAATGGGATCCATTTATTGATATATCATTTTAGTATTTTTTTAATAATTTTTGTATTTTTTATTTTTCCTTTTCAGGGGCAACAGAAGCGAACACTAACCGTATGGCGAGCACATGATGTAAAAAAACGTATTTACTGCTAACAGCTTCTTAAGACCACATATCCTCTGATTGCCGGGAACGGAAGGCACAAATGAAACCTAAAATGCGTCTCTTTGCGCGGAGACAGGCGGTTCGTCATTAATGGAAATGTATCACAAAAAGATTTTATCTGCCAATTAAAACAAGATAGCGATACAGTTCCTTTTTTTTCTAATCGCTTTTCATTTTCTGATTACAGATTTATTCTATTCCCTAAACACGATGATGGGGGCGACCATCTTGCCTGAGCTCTTCTTGAACCTAAAATTCTGCATCCCTTTGACAGGGAGCCGGGCGGCTCGTAATTACGACCACTGTTGTTTACATTAGGTCGTTATTTGATAATTGGGGCAGCAAGGTGTCATTCACCGTCCGGCCGCTACTGTGAAATCGGCTTGTAGGATAAGACTTAGGGAACAATTGATTCCAATTATAAGGGAACCAAACTGAGCAAATTGCCACCTCCCAAGGCAGCGTCCCTCCCACCTTCCCCGCAGGACCCAGTCCTTCCCACAAACAAGGACTTTCTGGGAAGAGGATGACATCAGCTGTAACCGGCTCCTTCCATCTGTAAAGCTCCTCGGTGCTTTGAAGGACTATTGAAACAGAATTGATCAATTTGAGGAGCAATATCTTACTATCTCTATGCTAGACAGATGTATATACACTGTAGGGGAGATTTACCAAACATGGTGCAAAGGAAAATTGGCTTAGTTGCCCCTAGCACCAATCAGATCCCACCTTTCATTTTTAAGAGCTCCTTTGGAAAATGAAAGTTGGAATCTGATTGGTTGCTATGGGCAACTAAACCAGTTCTACTTTACACCAGTTCTGATAAATCTCACCCAGAGTGTATATACATATGCAACCGTAACTCCTATCATCTTATCACCATGTGGGTGGTATGATTATGTGCCCATTGTAGATGACCATTCAAATCAGTGAAAATTCCTGCTGCTCATGTATGAAAACTGTCTAAAAGTAAAATTGCCTTTTCTTTATCCCTAGCAACCAATCACAGAGCAGCTTTCATTTTTCAAGAGCAGAATCAGAAATGAAAGCTGATCTGTGATTGGTTGCTATGGGTGACAAAGACAGTTTCTTGTATCTAAAGGCGAGGATTGCCCAATGTAAGGGTACGATCACATGGGGAGGCCGTGAGCGGCGGCAGTGGACTTCAATTTGCTAATTAGGACCGCACTGTTTAGTTGGTCTGTATTATTAGTAGCCTCGCAATTCCCACAAGACCACACGGCCATTAAAGGGCATCTGTCAGCAGATTTGTCCCTATGACACTGGCTGACCTGTTACATGTGCGCTTGGCAGCTGAAGGCATCTGTGTTGGTCCCATGTTCATATGTGCCCGCATCGATGAGAAAAGTGATGTTTTATTATATGCAAATGAGCCTCTAGGAGCAATGGGGGCGTTGCCGTTACACCTAGAGGCTCTGCTCACTCTGCAACTGCCGCGCCCTCTCCAGTTTGATTGACAGGACCAAGTATGATCACATTTACCCTGCCTGGCTCTGTTAATCAGAGTACAGAGGAGGCAACAGTTGCAGAGAGAGCAGAGTCTCTAGGTGTAATGGTAACGCCCCGTTGCTCCTAGAGGCTCATTTGCATATATTAAAACATCATTTTTCTCAGCAATGCGGACACATATGAACTTGGGACTAACACAGATGCCTTCAGCTGCCAAGCGCACATGTAACAGGTCAGCCAGTGTCATAGGTGCAAATCTGCTGACAGATGCCCTTTAACAAGGCAGAATTGAAGCCCGCTGCAGATCATGCATCCATGCAGTACTCAACCACACCACGGCCGCTTTTCGGCTGCGTCACAACCACGCTGTGCGGTCGTAACCTAAAGGTGCTGCCGATCCCCCAATGAACAAGCACCAAAGCCAGTCACCTAGCATCGTAATAGTGAGGGGGTAGGAGATCTACTGACATAGGGTGAATGACAACCTACTTGCTACAGAGGATCATCATCTTGAATTTATCAAGACTGATGTTTCATATACCAGTCCAGATCTAGTTCTGGGCCGGAGTGAGTGGTGTATCTCTGATGTAGAGTTGGACTATAATTTATTTCCTTGCATAAATGTAATTACAGTACATTTTTTCAAGTAGTGGAGGCCACACCCCTCCCGCTAAGCCTCACCCAGGTTGCAGAAAGGGGCACACTCAGCATAAAACCTCAAAAGTTGCAAAAGTTTTGCACATATGGTGTTTGCTCAAAAGTTTGTGACACCAATACAAGGGTTGTGTAGTCCTTCTCATTTTCAGACCTGTCGGGGGTTTAATCATGGCCGTATTTTCATCCTGCTTGTCATAAAATCTGATTGTATACGGCCGCCTTTCCATTTTCAATGCAGCTGCAGTAATATACGCCGCAAGCACACCAAGCACTCCATCACCTCTTCCTTTTGTTAACCTTCAGCAGATCTCCATTGTTTTCCTCTGCCTTGAGCGTCTCTGATCTTCAGCTCACATTAGGAGGAGTCTTGGACGGGCTCAAACTGTGTCATGCACTAATTCCCTCTTGCTTGCACCTCCTTACTCCCTAATGATCTGCAGGGCAACAATGAGGCAGCATCTTTACCTTGACCCCAAGACATGAGGTCGTTCGGGCAAAGTGATTACTTGCAAATTACTAAGTTAAAAGTTCTATGGAGACCAATGTATGGCTGCTCATGAACTGATATGGGATTGTGTAGCTCCAATGGTAAAATACAAGACTGTAAGGCCTCTTTCACACCAGCAGGTTTTCCATCCAGATGCAATGCGTGCGGCAAACAGACTGAATCCTGACCCATTAATGAGTCTGTGCACATGAGCGTGATTTATCACTGATCATCTCTACGCCCAGCCTGTTCTATATTATGCGTTTTTCACCCAGCCCTGGCCCCATAGAAGCGAATGGCGTTTTCGTGAAAAACGTAAGGCAATGTGTTCTTCACTGATGGGAGATGTTAGGTGTTATTCTTCCGTTTTTCTTCACACGCGTGAAAAACGGATGTCATACGCATGCAATCTGGAAGGAGAAAACTGAAACACTGAACGCAATCACAAAAAAAAACCTGATTTAACTTGCATGCAAAACCGTCACTTTTTCTGAACAGACCCCAACTCAATCCGTATCGCTAATGTGAAATAAGCCTTATAAATCGAGGAGTTTATGATCGTCATAGACGTAATCAAGTATCAAGACTTCGCCATTCAGATGTGGCTTGCTGCACTTTTTGGGTATTAAACAGACAGGTCATATTGTAAAAAATAATGATTCCAGTGTAATTGACTTTCATGGAAAATTGTAAAAATTTGAAAATATGAAACGCACTATTGCACCACATAGGACCAGTGGTGGAGGCGGATCCATAGTTAAAGGGATTGGCTCATCTCAGAGCTTCATGGCATATCACTAGTATATGCCCTTAATGCCACCTCTGGGACCCTCTTCTCCAGAACGGGGCCCCCAAAGTGAAGGTGAGCAGAACACACCACCTGGGCAGCATGGGCAGTTTTCATTTATTGCTATGGGAGTTCCGAAAAAAGCCGAGTAATTGCGTTTAGCTATTTTTGAAAGTCCCATAGCAGTAAATGGAGAATGCACTGTGCAAGCATGGCCACTGCTCCATTCACCACTATGGGTCTGCCTGAAACAGCCAATTTTTGGAGCTACCATAGCAGGGAATAGAGGGTAGCTGCGCATGCGCTGCTGCTCTCTGTTCATTTTGGGGGTTTTGTTCTGAAGATTGGAGCAGATCTCAGAAGTGGGACCCTCACCCATCAGCTATTGATGGCATGTCCTAACGATATTTCATCTATGTCTGAGATAAGCCAACCCCCTTTAAAGATTTATTACATTTTCTTCCCAAATATAAAAGGCTTCAATACATGGAAATCACCCCGCTCCCCTTCTCACCCATTTTCATCAGACCGATTATTGCTACACACCAAAATGTTCCCATGATTCCATCTTATTGGTTTACAAAATCACATCCCCCTATCCCCCTGTCTCATGCCTTATTCAAAGGCTCCATTCACACGTCCATAAGTGTTTTGCGGATCCGCAAATTGCAGATCCGCAAAACACGGACACAGGCCATGTGCACATGGCCTGCACTATAATAGAAAACGCCTATTCTTGTCCGCTATTGCGGACAAGAATAGGACATGTTCTATTTTTTGGGGGAAACGGAAGTGCGGATGCGGAAGTGGGGATCCAGAAATGCAGATGCGGACAGCACATAGTGTGCTGTCCGCATCCATTCCGGCCCCATTGAAAATGAATGGGTCCGCACCCGTTCCGCAAAATTTCAGAACGGATGCAGACCCATTTTGCGAACGTGTGAGTAGACCCCAATCTGGCATCTGAACCTCAATTTAACTGTTTGTATTCTGGATGTAGCCAAATGTACAGCACCATAGATCCCATGGGGTAAAAAAACCTAAAAACATTTGTATGGCGGGAAGTAAAAATCTAAAAAAAATATTTATGGAAATGTCATATCGTGGTCAAATCTTTACCAATCTTGACATCTATGGCTGGCTTTATGCTGGTTCAACCCATTCACCCTTTACACTGGTTCAACCAAGTAAAAATATAAAAAAATATATTTAAAGGGGTTGGGTCATCTCAGACTTTGATGGCATATTACTAGTATATACCTTTAGGCTGGGAACACACCTAAGCGTTTCTGAATCGCGCGTATGACGCGCGTTTTACGTGCGTTTTTGGATGCGCGTTTTTGCAATTAAGAAACGCTCATCATACGCGCGATTCAGTGATTCACCACTATTTTAGCATGGCCCATAGGCGCGTTAAAACGCCCCAAAGAAGCTCATGCTGAAGCGACAGCATTTGGCGTTTTTCAGCGCGTTCAAACGCTCTGTAAAACGCCCAAATGTGAACCATGCCCATAGGGAAGCATGGCTTTTCACATGTTGTGCGTTTTACAGCGCGTTTGAACGCGCTGTAAAACGCTTAGGTGTGTACCTAGGGTTAATGCCACCCCTGGGACCTGCTCCCCTAAAATGAAGGTGAGCACACCACACCACCTGGGCAGCATGGTCTCCAGTCATTGCTATAAGAGTAACCAAAGGTACAGCACCATAGATTCAATCAGGTAAAAAAAAAAATTTGATCTTATACTCCAAAAACAAAGCTTCATAAGCTTCCAAAGAAATTGGCCCTCATCACGTGTGTGTTTTCCTGACAAATGGAAGCATGATCGAGAACTTCACCGCAGACACGTGGCATGGTGACTATGTGAAGCTCTGTGAAATATGTTGGTCCTTTATTTAAAAAAAATATGTCAATAAAAGTAATTTAAAAATAAATGTAAAAAAATTGAATAAATAATGGAGATTGTAAGGAATATCTGGATCATTTCTTTCTCTGGTAAATTGTGCTTGGGTGAATGCAAAATTGGGTTAGGTTACAATTGCCTATGGATCTCTTCTTCAAGAAGGCGAGATCTCTGTTGAAAGCCACACTTGGAAGCGTCCTCCTAACTTATAGAAAATAATATCATTGCATCGCCATGGTAATGTCTGGAAATGCCTCTTCATTCATGTAAACTATTGTGTTTCCTGCATTTGGAAAATTGAATAAACCAAAAAGAAGAGTCGGCAGGACCTCCAAAATAGTTTTACAGTGCAGGGCAACAGATGGCTTCAACATTTCCAACACATTGCTTTACTTGGATGAATGCGAGTACGGCAATGAAAGAAACACGACGGCTATGGTTCAATATTATTGATTTTTTATTGCATTCATTCTTGACCTAATAAATCAGAGCTTAAGTGAAGGGTGATAGCTAAAGAGCTAGTAGGCCGTCCAGTCTCTCTGAAATAGGACACACACACAATGCCGTAATTCCCGCAAAGGACTCAAGCATCTGGCTGACCAGCCCTTGGCCGAGAAACAGCTAATACGTTATCATTAAAGCCTTTTACACTCCCAGTCAAGTTTTTTTTTTTTTAATTAGAACATAAGCACATTCTGATGGCGAGGCTTTACAGTTTTCGAGGGCTTGGTTATATTTTGGAGATCAATCTGTTCTCTGCCCTGTCTCGCTCCCAAGAGGTTATTAATCCAGACCGATGCATTGTTCCACAGAGGCCTACTGCGATTTCTTAAAATTGTGTTGATTTGTCTTCGGAGCAATAAAATAAGGGCAATGTCAGGTCCCCCTTTCTTCGTACAGAATGTGTTGCTCAGCTTCAGCCTACGAAAAGAATGGGTGGGGTGAAGGATTTCTAAAGCTCCAAACCTTGGAGAGAATGTCAGGATCTAGGGGTGGGACACGGACATAGGGTATTGTCACAGACACTGCTAAAATGGACTACATGCTTTGCTAGTAAAGGTTTCTTCTCCCTCTCACTGCTATACATATGTAAAGGAAGGACAATAAAGCAGTCAAATGAAAATTCACCACTAGTAAATCTTTAGCAGACAAAACCCTACACTTGTGACACTTTGAAGCCACCAACTCGCCCTCCCAACGCCCCTCTCAATGCAAATGATTGGAAAATAAATAACTTTCTGGGTAGCCGGTTGAAGTCAGAAATGAAGCCTCTATTAACAAACTAAACCTAAGGAAGAGGCTTACATTATATATTATATTTCCAGATGAGTTGGTTCTACGGTTGGTAAACGAGGGTCACCTAATGCATGACTTTAGCACTTCTGTAGACATCTAAATCTGTCCACAGATGATCAATGATGACAACTGTTATCTCCGCCTGGCTGATAACATTCGTGTCTGCCTTTGATTACCAAAATGGTAATGGTACCCAGCTCAGGGGATAAGGGAAATATTCCAAAACTTCCCCTGGGATGGTTTCCACTCTCCCAAAAACTTCCTCTAGTATTGTCTCTTTCTACCCAAAAACTTCCTCTGGGACTGCTTTCCTTCTCTCAAAAATGACAATGATGGACATTTGTAATACATTTTTTCTTACAGGGACAGTTGTGTGACTAGGGCAACTCCCTGGGATGTCAGTGGCTGCCATATAGGAGCTCAACCCCAACACCCACTAGGGTTAATTTCATAGAGAGACAATTTGCGTATTTGTATTTTTTGGAAAGTGGGAAGAAACGAAAGAACCTGGAGAAAACCGACGCAAATGTGGAGAACATGCAGATGTTGGCCCCTGATCAGATTCAAACTCAGGACCCTAGTGCTGCAAGGAACCAGTGCTAACCACTGAGCCACCATGCTGCATCTTCTGGGACTGTTTACCTTCTTCCAAAAACATACTCTGTGATTGTTTCTCTTATCCCAAAAACTTCCTTTGGGAGTTTCCCTTTCCTAAATACTTCTTTTGAGACTGTTCCCCTTCTCCCCTGAGCTGGATTCCTTTCTCATACTGAATACTAAATGGGCTTCTTTTAGGGCATATAGGCATCATAGAAGGAGGTCCGATTAAGACCCCCTCTATTAGACAGAGCTATCACTTGGCATAACTGGGTCATTCATGCATCTATTATGTAATGGTCACCTCACCATGTGGGATGGTGGTTGGGGGGGGGGGGGTCACACTTGGACTGGCACCCATCAGACATTTACTTTATGGCATATCCATAAGAAAGAGGAAACTGTTTGTACCATGGAAATCATATATGGGCGGAAATATTTTACTTCCACTAACAGCCAAGAAATGTGCGAATGTATGTTCTAATTGTTCTGACTTTCATTGCGTGAAACTGATAATTTTTGAAGAACAGACGTATTGATGAGGGTCAATAATTCTCTTTTCCAGTTACATCTACCAATATGGTTACATGGACGCCGTAGAAAAATGAATCAGACTTACCACTTTCATGACCTTCTTACAAACAAGACGTACGTCCATCAAGTTCAACCAAGTGTTGGTGGGGGAGGTGGATGAAGACCAGTAGTATGAGGTCTTCTTTTGCTACTTTTCTGTTCATAGGTCGCAATGAATGAATTTCCCTTTGCAGATAGGTTTTCAGATGTGTACCCCAATATCCAGCATATGTTGGATCGATGATGAGATCATATTTTTGGGGTTGGAAAAGTTGCTTTGGTTCCATTATGCTAATATTTGGACAATCTACCCTGGACTCTAACGCCTCTTCTTCCTTGAAGTGTAATAGATCTGCACTGATTGTGGTCAATGACCCTAATGATCAAATTAGAATCTAAACAGGACATGATTTGAGACTTGTTTTGAGAGTGTTTGACGTGTTACTGAGATAAGTATCGTCAATGAAGGAGTTTAACATTCCTATAATAATCCTCCTCCTGAGGGTGTTTTAAATTTACCCTTTTAACAATGCCGTAATTAAAATTAAGTATGGGTTGTACAACCATGAGTGCACAACCTGGGTTGTCCTTGGGGACTGTGGCAATTGTCTTTTATAGAGTTTGCAAACACTTCCTTAGGTTGAAGCCTTTGGTTTACATATAGCAGGAGAACAGAAGTCTACAGCCTGTTGACCCACTTGTTCGTATGGATAGGGTCAATGTCACAACCGTTTTCTGCATTCATGGACCATATACGTGGACTAGAAGATGTCTGCATGGACTGTTCTAACCAAATCTAGGTGGTTCTCCTTTAGGTTCTTCACTTTCTTCATGCATTCCAAAAATAATTTAAGTAGAGGTCGAAAGGATTTTCCTGAAAACATAAAAATATAAACCATTGCTTTTGTTTTCAACTGAGCAAGGGCTGCATGAATGCATTCTCTGTACTGCTTCACTGACATGTGGGCGCTATAAAAACAATGTACAGGTAATAAAAAGTGCAATTGCTCCTACACAAATCTGAATTTAATCTCTGGGGTATTCTCATCTCAGGCAATGGGGGCATATCGCTAGGATATGCGCCCATTGTCTGATAGGTGCGGGTCACACTGCTGGGACCCGCACCTACAACGAGAACGAAGCGGGGAGTGCTGTGGCAGGAGGACCCCGCTGCTCCCATAGAAGTGAATGGGAGCTCACCGCGCATGCGCGGTCCATGCTCCAATTCATTTCTCTGGGGCAGACGGAATTTGCCGAGCCAGTGCTCGGCTATTTTCGGCAGCCCCATAGAAATGAATAGAGGGTGGCTGCGCATGCGCAGTGCCCGTTCTCATTGTAGGTGAGGGTCCCAGTGGTGGGACCCGCACCTATCAGACAATGGGGGCATATCCTAGCGATATGCCGCTATTGTGTGAGATGGGAAAAGGAAGGTAAGTAAAATCAGTGTAAGGGGCCTGGGCATATGGGGGGCCATTTCCAGCCATGGATAACCCCATGCCCCATGAAAATATTCTACAGTTTTCAAACCAGCATCTGGATCTGAACACTGTTGTATGTAATAAAAAATTTAGCATAGCCACAGAGTTATTTAATAAAATGTATTTGTCTGGCACCACATGCTGTTTGTTCTTTTTCTTATTTCTCTGTCCACCTCACTGAGGTGGATGCCCATGCTCAGTTCTGTCCTTTAACTGTCTCCTGAGCTATGAGCTGAAGCAGAAAGGACATGCCCCTGAGCTGCCAACTTGATATAAACCTACCATAGTAATTGGAGCAATGAATGGGGAGATCTCTGAATACATGTGAGGTACAGGGCTGGTTCTAGCTCCGTATGCGGAACCATTCATTTCAATGGATCTGCAAAAAAAACGGAAGGCACTCCATACGCATTTCATTTCCGTATGTCTGCATTTCCATTATGGACAATGATAGGACTGTTCTATTAGGGGCCAGCTGTTCCCTTCCACAAAATATGGAATGCACACGGACGTCATCCGTATTGTTTGTGGATCCGTTTTTTGCGGACCGCAAAATACATACGGTCATGTGCATGAGGCCTAAGGGTGTGGCCACAAATGGTGAAATTTCTGCTGTGGATTTCCACAGCAAAGTCCATGGCAAAATCCACAGATTTTGGTGCAGATTTGTTTGATTTAAGCAAATTTATTCCAAAAGTGCAATTTTGGGGATGTCCCTGGGCAAAACTGGAAGAGGGTATATGGGAATTTAATATTGATGGCCTATACTCATAGGTCATCAATGTCAGATCGGCGGGGGTCCCGGGACCTCCACTGATCAGCTGTTCAAAGAGTCTGCAGCACTCCGTGAACGCTAAGACCTCTTCCTAGGCCATGTGACGTCACGTGAATGGGGCTGAGCTGCAATACCAAGCACAGCCACTATATAATATATGGCGCTGTGCTTGATAAGCTGTGAAGAGACCACAGCGCTCACAGGAGCTCTGTTGAGCACAGTGGCCTCTTCAAAACAGCTGATCGGCAAGGGTGCTGCGAGTCGGATCCCCGCCAATCTAATACTGATGACCTATCCTGAGGATAGCTGATCAATATCAAATTCCTGGAGAACCCCTTTAAATGTATCAATATTGGGAATTTAAATGTTGGTAAGTATCGTTGCTATGGGCAACAGTCTAACTACTTGCAACCCCCATGTAATAACAATTCTGGAACATCTTTTATATAGCTGTTTATTTGTCATTCCTGTATTATTCCTACTGGAAATGTATGAATGAATTGCCTGCAGTTTGCAATGAAGGTACAGGTGGGTGTTACCAGCTGGGGGCATGTCCCTGCATGTCTGTCACTGGCAGCACTGATTGGATAGTGTCAGACTATGCAGAGACATACCCCCATTTGGTAACACCCAGCTGGACCTTTATTTCAGACTGCTGCTGATGCACTCATAAACTACTAGTAGGAATAATTGAAGAATGGAAAATGTAGAATTCTAAGAATAGAGGCTCCAAAATTGTTATTTCATGGGGGATGCAAGTAGTTACTAAAAGAGACATGTCAGGAGAGGGGACAGCTTTGACACCCACCATATGTAGTGTTGAAGTGAGTGACCTTAAAGGGGTTGTGCAGCCTTTTTACATTGATGACCTGTCCTCAGGAGAGACATTCGTGATACTTTTACCAATCGCCTTACGAAACCATCGCTGTTACTGTCCATTACAATTTCACTACAATAAAATCATAAGAGAGTTAAATGAAATGAAAATCATTTTTTTTAGTAAAAAATAATCTACCTAAAATCTGGGACATTCTCGGCCCCCCTACCGGGTCCATGTGCCCCCATCTCTCTACGGCCCGGCACATTGTCGTTCAGGTGAAATGAGATACAAAGTGTGGGGGTGCCCCAAAGGATTCGGGGGGGGGGGGGGGTGCTCTCTGGTATACACCTTGCCCCTAATTCAAATTCATTTTTAATGGTTAAATATTAAACGCGACAATACCGACGTGAGCGGCGATCTTAATATTTTATTGATATCGTGACACAGCATTAAATATTGAGAGTTCATAATTTTCGCTTTGTGCAATGATAAATTAGTCATCTCCGCAGGGACGTCACTTAATTACAGCAACAAGTCCGGAGCATTAAGTAGGAGCGCATATTATTTTGGCCGCGACAGGTAGATTTAACCCCGTCTTCCCTGTCACATAGGCTTGAGTTATGAAAGCTTTACACATGTGTTGTCCTGTCTGAAGCTCGTACTATAGCAGGGAACAGAGGTATAGCTATAGGTGGTGCAGAGACAGCAGTACAGTGGTAGAGGGGGTTCCCGGTGTTCCTCTGCCACATTGGAAGACCCCCGGAATATACATTGCATGTGAAAGGTAGGGGCCCTGTTACAGGTTTTGCATCGGGGCCCGGGAGCTTCAAGTAATACCTCTGGTACTTTGCATTTAAAAAGTGAAAGCCCCTGTCTACTGGATGGGAGATAAATGTGCGATAATGGGGGCTTTACTGTCAGGACCCACCTCATCTGTCCTGAGAATGGAGTCCCCAGATTCCATCTCTGCATATAAGTCTATTTACATCAATCCATATACATGAATGGAGAGAAGGACTGACGTGGTCTATTAAGACTGGGAACTTGGGGACCGACGTAGACAGGACTGTTGGGGGTCCGACATACCGATCTTGTGGGAAGATGATAGATTCTGTTTGAGGGAAAATCCCTGAGATTTCCTGAACTTCACACTGGGTAAGCCTCATTCAGATAGGATGTCACTGCTTTGGTATATGACCCCCTTATATCACGTTCACACCCGATGTGACAGAGGTTTTTTCAAGTAACTTAAAGGGGTTGTCTCCCTTCAGCAAATGGCGTTTATCATGTAGATGAAGTTAATACCAGGCACTTACTAATGTATTGCGATTCTCCATATTGCCTCCTTTGCTGGCTTCATTCATTTGTCCATCACTTTATACACTGCTCATATCCAGGGGTTAAGACCACCCTGCAATCCAGCAGCGGTGGTCGTGCTTGCACACTATAGGAAAAGGCGGCGGTCTCTCTGGTGGCCGGGATCTCGGGAGTGCACATAGGCACGCATGCGCAGCAGCTCCTGTCCCAGGCCACCTAGTAACTGCGCTGCAGTGGTTGTCGTAACTCCTGTATACAGCAGTGTATAATGTGATGGAAAAATGAATCCAGCCAGCAAAGGACGCAATATGGATAATCACAATACATTAGTAAGAGCCTTGTATTAACTTTGTGTACATATTAAATGCCATTTGCTGAAGTCAGATGACCCCTTTAATAAGAAGCGGTAGACTTACTGGCTTTCAGGTTTACTAAGTAAAATAATAGCTAATAGATTATAATATCGGGATGAGCGAATTAAGCAAATTACAAACTTAACTCTGCTATGTCTGTGGTAGGTAATAGAGGATGCTATCTAGCTTTTTTCGACTTGTGACATCTAGCTTGTAATGCACCAACTTATACGGTAGCCCCATTATGTTGCTTTACTAGGCAGATTGGTCATTCAGAGGGCTGGGAAAGCTGGGAGACAATTTAAAGGGGTTTTCTGGGAATGAAAATATGTAAATATTACTTTGTTATAAATATATTCCCAAATACCTTACATTAGTTATAACGGCTTGTTTTGTCTGGGGAGCAATCATTAGGAAAAACAAAATGGCCGCCGTCCTGTTAGTACACACAAAACCTGTCCTAATCACACAGGAGGACAATTTACTTCAAAACAATGCGGTAAAGAGCTGCCTCTTTCCCCTCTATTACTTGTTAGGGATAATAATCCTGAATACAGATGAAAAGATCTTCAGCTCAATCTCTGTAGGAATGGAGTTCATGAGGAGATATGAAGTACAGAAAGGACAGACTGTGGTAATGTGGGGCTGTGGTAATGGAGACTGCATACGAGTGCTGCTGCTCATTAGCCACATCTGCTCATGAAATCCATTCTTAAAGAGATTCAGCTGATGACGATAAACTGTATTCAGGATCATAATTCCTGGCAAGTAGAGCAGAGAGGAGGACGAGGCAGCTCTTTACCTCAGTGTTGCGAAGTAACTTATCCTCCTGTGTGATTAGGACAGGTTTTGCGTGTACTAACAGGATGGCGGACATTTTTTTCCCTAATGATTGCTCCCCAGACAAAACAAGCCGTTATAACTAATGTAAGGTATTTGAGAATATATTTATAATTAAGTAATATTTAAGTATTTTCATTTTCTTAATTCCCGGAGAACCCCTTTAACCCCTTAGTGACCACCCATACATCTTTTTATGGCCATCACTAAAGGGCATTAGGCTGGACTGCCGATTTTTTACGGTGGCCGTCTAAGCGCTGCACGGGTCCCCCATGTAGCGGGATAGCGGGGACCCAGCTCTCACATGAGAGCCGTGGCCCTGCTCTAACCCTGGACCAGCAGGAGTGTCGATCCGGGCTGTTTAACACTTTACATGCGGCAGACTCCCTCTGTCTCCCATCGGCACCCAGCAAATGCGATAGCAGGGTGCCAATGTGTGTGAAGGCTGCCTGGGGTCTGATGTAGGCCCCACACCAGCCTTGAGTAATTTCCCACATGCTGCGCTTCTCTGGCACAGCCTGCTGGTCTATGTCAGAATAGCATTTCCATAGGGATAGTTCATTTTAAAAGCAATTCTTCCCCATTAGAGATGAGCGAACTTTAATAAAAGTCTGGCGTTCGGGTTGCGGTAAGTCGCGCATCTCGTTATGGATTCCACTATAGCGGCATATGGAATCCATAAGGGGCGGCTGCCACCAACCCGAACTGTTGAACAGCCGAAGGACCTGGGGTGACGTCACCGTCACCATGGATTCCATATGCCGCTATAGTGGAATTCATAACGGGATGCTTGGTATTGCCACATCCGTAACGACCTGGACTACATAAATATCACGTAAATTATCCCCTACGGTCAACACCGTAAAAAAAAAAAAAAAAAGAATTGCTAATTTATTCTTAGTTACCACTAAAAAAAATGTAATAACAAGCGATAAAAAAGCATAATTTACTCCAAAATGATACCAAAGAAAAGTACAAGTCGCAAAAAAAGGGGCTTTATTGCAAAAAAGTAGTAAAACGTAAAAAAAAAACTATATGTATTTGGTATCACTGTAATCGTACTGACCCAGAGAATAAAGATATTATGTTATTTATACCAAAAAATGAACGCCATAAAATTTATGATGTAAAAACGCAGTGGTGGTATTGCTGTTTTTCCCATCTCCCTCCCAGAAAGAGTTAATAAAAGTTAATCAGAAAGTTATGTGTACCCCAAAATGGCGCCATTAAAAAGTACAACTTGTCTCGCAAAAAACAAGCCCTCATAAAGCTACATAGACGGAAAAATAAAAAAGTTATAGCTCTTGGAACGCGACGATGAAAAAAGGAAGAAAAACGCTTGGTCAGTAAGGCCCAAAACAGGCTGGTCACTAAGGGATTAAGGGATATTTTCATGATTGGTGGCCATCCCAGAGGTCAGACCGCCACCGATCATAAACTGATGGTATGTACTACTGACGTCCCCTTCCCCACCCACAATTTTAGACCTGGTGTGAACGGCAAAAGTTACAGATGGCGGCGTAACTAAATGTTGTACCTCCCTCTGCGCCTGAATTATGCCTAATTTAGGCATATTTGAGATTAATAAATGACCCCCAATGAGTTTAAAGTGGTTTTCAAGGAGTTTTATACTGATAACATATTCTCTGAATAGATCATCAGTATCTGATCGGTGGCGGTCTGACACCGGGGACCCCTGCCGATCAGCTGTTTGACCACGACCTTGGTATTGGAACCGAACCCGAGTTCGAGAAACGTTTTTTACAGTACAAATTAATTTATGAAGTTATTACCCGAAGTCTCGCGAGACTTCGCAAGGCAATAACTTCGGCTCATCGGAGCCAATACATTCTAATGTTCCGTTCAGTATTAGAACTAAGTTTTATGCGAATCGACTTCGGATGTTTCATCCGAAGTCGACTCTCTCATCCCTAGTCATCAGTATAAAACACTGATACAAAACTCTTCAACCTAAACAGGCTGCATATTTAGACACTGTATGGAAAAGAGAAAAATCTGACTGAAATCCTTTCATAGTTCGGTGTTAGTTATGTAATCTTGGAATAACCCCCATTTCAGGAATGATATCCTGTATAAACAGGACCAGTCTGTGAGGAAGGTGGAGCAAGGCTCTAAACATATTCCCATTGTCACCTCACAATAGGGGGTCAGGAGGCCGGCTGCCACAAACTGCGACCTCTTCTCCCTATAAAAACTTTCCCTTTCTCCCTCTGCACATTTGCTGATGTAACATAACCTGAAGTTGAACTTGTGCAAACTGCGGCCCGAATGAATGGGACATGGTGTACAGTCTACGTCCGCCATTCAGAAGAACTGGTAGGACTGAAACAATCGACCCTTTTACACACACAGACATCAGCGACCGGGAAAAACATTGTTACGTTTCACAAAGAATTCTGGAAACAATTTATAGTATAACAAGAACACAAATTCTAACATCTAAAATCTAAAGGATCCAGGTTTCTGCAGGAAACTGATGAAAAGCTGGAACACACAGCTTGCACCAAATGTAATGTTCTCCCTTCTGCTATGATAGTTATTGTTCCTTTGTTCTGAAAAAAACATACGGGAGCGCGGATCTCCAGGACGATGCCTAGACTTGGTATGAATGATGTGTACCCCAAAATATTCTAGCAAAGTACACAAGGAGGAGGAGGAGAAAAAGTGCCTCGCTTAGCAATGTATGCTGAGCTGATCATGCCACGTTCACGATTTTTAAAGGGGTTTTCTGGGAGTAGAACATTGATGATCTATCCTCAGGATATCTGATCGGTGGGGGTCTGACTCCTGGCACCTCAACGATCAGCTCTTTGAAGAGTTCACGTTCTTTGGTCGCATGCCCTAGATCAGTGATGGCTAACCTCCGGCACTCCAGCATGCTCCATTCATTTCTATGGAGTTCTGAGAACAGCCAAGCAAGTGTACCTTTTGAGAGTCGTAGTTTTACCACAGCTGGGGTGGCGGAGGTTAGCCATCATTGGCCTAGATCAGGGGTGCACAACCTGCGGCCCGGGGGCCACATGCGGCCCTCGATACCATTCTGTGTGGCCCCCAAACATCTGGTAAAAGACATGTAGGTCTATGTCTTATGGCTTCTTACATGTATCTTTCATGTATTCTCCTATTAGATGGGAGTCCTAGAATGGTAACTAGATATTTATAGTATATACTGTATGTTCAATATGTCAAAAATACAGTATTTCAGTTGGTAATACCCCTTTAAGTTTTATTTTCGGCCCTTGGAATTGGTTCAGGCTGACAATTTGGCCCCCAACCAGAAAAGGTTGTGCACCCCTGGCCTAGATGCACCTCAGTCCCATTCAAGTGAACGAGCCTGGGCTGCAATACCAAGCACAGCCACTATATAATGTACGGCGCTGTGCTTGGTAAGCTGAGAAGAGGCTGCAGTGCTCTTGTGAGGAGCAAACAAACAGCTTATCGGCAGGAGAAATGGGGGTCTGACCCCCCCCCCTCCCCCACTGATCATCCATTGATTTATCCTAAGGATAGACCATCAATATTCTAAACCTGGTAAACCCCTTTAATAAATTTGGCACAATTCGCATAATTTTCACTGATTTGTAAATACAGGTATCCTACGGCACCGTAAATCTCCCCATGGACTTGACTGTACTAAAGCTCTCAATTGTGACAGAGCAGTAATTGGACTTGCATAGAGAGCGCATGAGGCCTGCACTGTGCCTCCACTGTACCTCCAATTTCATGCAGAGGTACACGGAGGTCTTTGCTGGCATGTTTCATTGGACTTTGTATGTATGAAGGTATTCTCCCTTAGAAGTGTTGTTTATGGTGGAGTATAGCTGGTTTTCAATGGGTCCGTGGAAACCTCATCAAATGCACCGTTTGTCCTCCGCATCCGTGGTCCGTGATTCCAGTCCGTCAGAAAAATATAACCTGTCCTATTCTTGTCCGTGAAAAACGTTTCACGGACCCATTCAAGTCAATGGGTCCGTGAAAAAATTCGGATGGCCATCCGTTTGTCATCCGCGTTCCGTGTCCGTTTTTTGCAGATCCCTTGGCAGGCACTTGGGAAAAATTGTCAGCCTGTCTTTTGGTAAAATCTTTTGGGTCATGTCCGCTAAAAAAAACGGAAGACACACGGAAACACAATGGAAGGCAAAAACGGACACGGATCACTGAACAACTGAACCCCTTTTTGTGGACAGCATAAAAACACGGTCGTGTGCATGAGGCCCTAAGGCATGCTACAGAGCCTGTACGATTTCTCTCAGAAAGCCATAATACTTCAGTGCACTGATGTACATGTTCCATGCAGGGGGCTCTCCTGCGTACACAGGCCGTGTTCTGATGGATTAGACAATGAGAGTAAAACAGTGACGTACAAAAAAAATTAAATTATAATAATAACACAAATGAGAATACTATTACATAGTAAAAAGAATGATTATTGTCTGAACCATATTTCAGAACTGTATTGTAATGACAAGTCTATGACATTCAAGTAGGTAACACCCAATGAAGGCCACCAGTCCACAACTTACCTGCAGATTTTGTTGCGGATTTTTATGTGATTTTCACCCCATGCAAGGTAAAGAAAGGTAAAATATGAGCTGGAAAACCGAAACATAAATTGACATGTCAGTTTCCACACCGATATTGCATAGACTTTTTGCATAGTATATAGAAGAGATCTGTTAAAATCTTATCCACTTTGCAACTACTGTAAAATGCCAAAGATCTTCCGCCCGCCGGTGTGGACGTATCCTTGAAAAAGTAACAATAATAGATACAGAAACAGTAGGAAAACGCATTGATAACATTGAAAAATGTGATATATTAAACAGAGCATGGGGACAACCATGCAGCATACAGTACAGATAGAAAAGTAATAATAATAATTATAATAAAAAAGCAATATATATAATAAAAGTAATAATATAATAATATTCTGCAGTAATACTTTGTGTCTGAACTATGTACTGTGACAATGGGAGGAAAAAGGCAACATGCACAAGGTGTAAAAATGCAATAGTAAAAATAGGAAAGAGGCAATTAATTTTCCTGAGGATTCTCAGAAATTTGCCTAAAAGCAATAGTAGTAATAGTAGAGAAATGTGAAATCTAAACAATAAAAATCAATATTATAAATATATATTATTCATAATAACAATAAGGCGTTTTAGACGCCGGTCTTAATAACCCCTGGTGCTGGCGGCGGATTCGCTAAAGTTATGTAGTGGCGCCGGCCTCTACATAACTTTGGCGCATCCACTGCCAGTCTAAATGTAAGACAGCTTACTTGCTGGCTTAAATGTAGACTATTTTTTATGCCTTAGGCCTTATTCACACATCCGCAATGTAGTCCGCATGTATTCCGCAATTTTGCGGAATACATGCGGACCCATTGACTGTGAATGGGGCCGGGAACGATGCGGAGAGCACACACTGTGCTCTCCGCATCCGATTTTGCGGAGCGCACGGCCGATTTTCCGGTCCACGGCTCCGCAAAAAAAATAGAGCATGTCCTATTGTTGTCCGCAATTGCGGACAAGAAGAGGCATTTTCTATGGAGTTCGGGCAATGTGCGGTCCGCAAAAATGCGGAATGCACATTGCCGGTGTGTCCGCGTTTTGCGGATCCGCGGCTCCGTGGATCCGCAAAACACAACGGATGTGTGAATAAGGCCTAAAACATGTGTAGACAATAATGAATGAGATGCGCCTGCCAGCCCATCCCATCCCACGCCACGCCACCCTTTTTTAGACCTGGCGTGAGCGGTGAAAAGTCGCAGATTACAGCGTAGGTAACCTTTGCACCACAAACTGCAACAGATATTCGCATGAAAACTGGCATATATCATTTACTAAATGATCCCCTAAATCCTTTCTAATCAATAAAACAATACATGTAGATTCCTAAGAAATTTGGATAATTAGGTGCAGTTATATTAGTTTTTGTTCTATTCTTTAATTTTCTGTTTTTGATCTTTTTCGTAAAATAATCTATCATTAATATGATAAAATTACAAATGATTTAATGTCATCTTATGGTGTGTGGCAAGCTTGCAATAGACCTTGTAAGTTCTAAATATTTACATGTGGATTTTTATCCTACTTTTTACTTATTTTTATCAATTTTTTTTGTTTTAGATTTATTTTTGGATTTTGCATTCAGATTGAACATCCTGCTGAGTGTTGCTGCGTAGTGTGAGAGAGTCTCGTGTAAAGCAAGCTGCACACACTTAGCAAGTATTTGAACCTTCACCCCTTTTCCAATGGAGCATTAGCACCACCAGTTGGCCATCGAGCTTGAATAACATTCTGTGTGAAGAGGCAAGGAGGGTTCTCCCCGGGACCTCCTCTAAATGACAGCCCACCATCCCACACTCTGCCCAGTAGCCTTCAAACAACTGTCACAGACAAAAAGACAGATGACTTATTGAAATGCTGCGAGTGACCACATTAGGCACAGTTCTTTTCAGTCTAAAAATGGAGCCTTCAACACTTTACAAGGTCAAAGACCCCACTATATAGTCGCATTGGGCAGTTTTCACATTGCAAATTTTTCATTTACCAACTTGCAAATTGTGTTGTGTGCTCTTACATAAGTTTGGTAACACAAATCATAAAGAGCCATTAAAATATACTTTTGGTCTTTTAGGTCTCGTGATCTGGGCAGAGCATTGTGCATGGAGCCTGTACAGTAGTATACAAGGGCAGTACGACGCTCCAGTATGGAGCCATATAGCCCTCATGTACTGCCATATTGGTTCACAAGG
This sequence comes from Bufotes viridis, assembly GCA_033119425.1. Taxonomy (NCBI): domain Eukaryota; kingdom Metazoa; phylum Chordata; class Amphibia; order Anura; family Bufonidae; genus Bufotes; species Bufotes viridis. The sequence goes on along the minus strand of CM065598.1, from coordinate 23,143,835 downwards.
TGCCACTTCTACAAGGTGGCACTAGCGAGATGGCTCTCTTTCCTTGAGTGTTACCTCTTTGCATATTGTTTTACCATGGAGCACTGCCAATAAGTCTCCATATCATGGAGCACTTCCAGTAAACCTACATACAGGGCTGTTCCCTACCTAAGCTGCATCCAATGCTTGTTAAAGGGGTTCTCCTGGCTTTTAATATTGATGACCTATTCTCAGGATAGGTCACCAATATCAGATCGGCACTTGGCACCCCTGCCGATCAGCTGTATGAAGGAAAGGCGCGTGCCATCTCCCTTCTCTCTTCCTGCCTGGCATAGTTTTAGCAGCAACGAGCAGGAAGAGAGAAGGGAGAAGGCATGTGCGCCCCTTCCTTTCATACAGCTGAGGTGTCGGACCCCTGATGATCTGATATTGAAGACTTATGCTGTGGATATGTCTTCAATATTAAAAGCCCAGAGAACCCCTTTTAAAGGTCGGATTTTGACTCAAAGGAAGCCACTTCCACAAGGTGGCGCTAGCGAGTTGGTAGATACCTCTTTGCATAGAAGGTTCCATATGCATGGAGATGGAGAAGGAGATGAAGAAATGGCCTCTGGAGGCATGCAAATGTACATTAAAAGTCCATACACAAATAGGCACTGTATTAAAGGGGTAGCCTTTTAACAACTAGGCATTCTCTATCCACTGGATCAGTGAAAGACCGACCCCAGGGAAACGCACCGATCATGAGACTGGGGATCCCCTGTTCCCCATTTAACTAGAGATTTGCGGTGCTTCCCCCTCATCAGTATGGAGTAGGATTCTGGCTAGCTCTGCGTGATGCCTTAAAAGCAGATTACCTCCAGTAAGTCTCCATATAGGACTGGTCTCTTTAAGGAGAGCCAGCATCCTGCCTAAGCAGCTTCAAAGGCATGGTCCTGAGATTGACAGAATCCTACTTTGTACTGATGAAGGACAAGCTCCCCGAAACAGCTGTCAATGGCGGATATCTGGCTATATTTCCTTGTTGGCTTGTTGGATGTTGACTCATAGGGAGCCACTTCCAATAGGTGGTGCTGGCGAGATGGTTATCTTTCTTGGGATATCTCTTTGCATGATTCTCTAAGAAAATTCTACAAAAATATGAACTACAATGCTTGCAACATATGTCAAAAATTCCAAAAACATGACATAAAATCCACATTCTACAGACCTTGTCAGTTGATTTTCTGATATAATAGATACACTGACACCTAACCGCTTTGAAATTTATTGGGAACAAGTTAATTATAAATGGGATCCATGACTATATAATTCAAAGACTATAGGCAGCCATTCACAAGGAAAGGACATTTAAATTGGGGGAAAATTGACTATCAATGGAAAGTGAATGACAAAGGTACCAAACAGAGTCAACTTGTTCATTGCCTCTCGGTAATGAGCGTTGCTATGAAAAAACTCTTAGACTTTGAAATATCAGAGTAGTAGGCGGCGCCATTGTGCCAAGGAATATTCATTAGGTAGTTCCTCGGTAATCAGGCTCATTATTTATGAACGCCATGACTATGTAATGAGCTGTGTACAAACTCTATGGAAGGAAACAACTAAGATGATTGCAAGGGTATCAAATTTTATATGCAAAATGAATTCCTACTTTGCCTCCGTTTCAGTTTTTCGAACTCAGAATTTTATTACCTCGGAATTCTTGTTTCATATTTGTGACTTTTTTCTCTCTGTCTTTTTTTTATGCTCTTAATTCTGGCCCCAATTATAGCCCCTGGTACAACACCTTTTTAGTATACTTCTAATACTTTTAGTCTTTTTTTTTGCTTGAAGATATACATAAAGTAACATTTTTTAAATGTATTTATTAATTATTTTATTAAGTAATGGAAGTCAATGGCAAATATATTAAAAATGATGGGTATATATGCATTAAATTAACATTTATTGGCAATTCATCCCTTTGGCCTATTTTAGCTGAGAACCCCCGGCGGCACTCGGCGGTGTTGGGCCGAACACCCCGTGTGCTCGAGCCAAATGCTCGAGTCTCCTCCCCTACTAGATATCTCAGATAGTCAACTCTCTGTCCAAGCAGCAAAGCATAAGGTGAAACGCATTCTTTGTATCTGAATAACATTCTGAAGAAAAGGTACATCTCAGCCTTTTTACGTAATATGCTGGTATAACCTGGGTATCTCCTATATATAATTATATTTAGGGCTGGTATAAGTTAGACATTTTGTTGCATATAGTGATATGGACCATGCTGGTATAACCTGGGTATCTCCTGTATATAATTATATACGTACAGCTGGTATAAGTTATACATCTTCTGTATATAGTAATATTGACCATGCTGGTATAACCTGGGCATCTCCTGTATATGATTATTTATTTACGGCTGGTATAAGTCAGACATCTCCTTGTATATAGTGATATGGACCATGCTGGTATAACCTGGCTATCTCCTGTATATAATTATATATTTACGGCTGGTATAAGTTATATATCTCCTTGTATATAGTGATATGGACCATGCTGGTATAACCTGGGTATCTCCAGTATATAATTATATATGTACAGCTGGTATAAGTTATATATCTTCTTGTATATAGTGATATGGACCATGCTGGTATAACCTGGGTATCTCCAGTATATAATTATATATGTACAGCTGGTATAAGTTATACATCTTCTTGTATATAGTGATATGGACCATGTTGGTATAACCTGGGTATCTCCTGTATATAATTATATACTTACGGCTGGTATAAGTCAGACATCTCCTTGTATATAGTGATATGGACCATGCTGGTATAACCTGGGTATCTCCTGTATATAATTATATATTTACGGCTGGTATAAGTTATATATCTCCTTGTATATAGTGATATGGAGCATGCTGGTATAACCTGGGTATCTCCAGTATATAATTATATATTTACGGCTGGTATAAGTTATATATCTTCTTGTATATAGTGATATGGACCATGCTGGTATAACCTGGGTATCTCCTGTATATAATTATATACTTACGGCTGGTATAAGTCAGACATCTCCTTGTATATAGTGATATGGACCATGCTGGTATAGCCTGGGTATCTCCTGTATATAATTATACATATACAGCTGGTATAAGTTATATATCGTCTTGTATATGACCTGGGAGTCCAAGATGCATCCAGACATCGTCCCCATACTGTTCCCGAACCATTTCAGTGGTGTTTCCATCAATTTTCCTGTGGACCAGACACCCTCTCCTCTTTTCAGAGCAGAGGGTGCCTGGTTTAATGATCGGGTTGTACCATTGACTTCCATTGTGCTCGGGTGCTCTGTAGAGCACCTGAGCATCCCGACGTGTTCGGCCTGAGCACCCGAACACTTTGGTGCTCGATTAACACTAATAAGAATAGATGCTCCAGAATTGTTAATACATGGGGAATGCAAATAATTACTAAAACAGACATGTCAGGAATGGGGACAGGTTCTCTATAAGGTTCATATGCAAGAGTCCTTACAGCAGCACATGTGCCATACATTTGGCATCTAATGGGACATGGCAGAAATCCAACAGAAAAGGCTCTCTATACCTCCACATTAAATCAGAGGCATAAGGAGATAGTAAAGGTCCCATGCTCTAGAATGGGAGCGCAGTCATGACTCCTTACAAAACTGTCCATGTACAAGATGCCTTACACTATAATCACAGATGTTTTTTTGGAGAGAAAGGAGAGACTAGTGTTACATGGGCATAGAACGGCCACACTTTAGTGCCCATGTTGTAGCAGAAACACTAGGACACTCTACTAAACTGAATCTGGATCTCTATAAAAGCCAATAGCAATCTAAGTTAAAGATCAATAGAACGGCAGGGTTCTGGGTGCTTCAACTATAATCTAGATGCCACAATGTGGGTACATTTTGGTTGTTTGTAAATGGACAGCTGGCAATACCATGGTTGTTTTGTATGGAGAAATAATAGAGCTCCCATTTTAGTGCATGGGGGCTGCTTCATATGGTTCCAATTTCATCCGGCATACTCCATCACATACCATATGTATGGATAGATCAAGGCACCTAATGGAGTGTGTATATCAGCGCACAAAGGTCATATGGCTTTGTACTAGGGAGCAGCACTTCCTTGGTGCAGGGGCAGACTGGCCATAGACCCTACAGGGAAATATACCAATGGGCCAATGCCCAGGGGGCCACCTAAGATCTCCTCATGGCCTGCAGATGGATACATAACAATCTCATGCTGTCAGTAGTAACTAATGCTCGGACCATCAGGTACTTAATCACTTGGCCGGCAGACACAGGTGCTCTCCTGAATTCGGCTGTATCGCGATCCTCAGGACTGCAGCGGGGGGCGGCAGTATTTTGCACTGCTGGGTCGTATTTTGTGTTGCACTTCGGTATTGCTTGTTCCATCTTGTGCTCCCTAGACTTCTGTCAATTTGGTCCCGCCTACAGCAAGGGGCCTCTTTTAGGTTTCTTTCAGGGCCACTTTAAGTTCCCACTCCGCCCCTGCCTCTGTACACTGCAGTACAAGCTCCCTGCAAACGGCTCTGCCATGTATATTAGCCCTTAGTCTAAGTGTTATCTGCTATGATGCCCTTTCAAGGAATCAGTTTTTGCTCTGCTCTCTCCATTATCAGCTACATAGTGTAAAATGGATAGTTAATATTTCCTGGCACTCAGAGGACATTTGTTTCAGTGGCAGTACTTAAGCAATTACTTTCCTTTCAAGATCATTAAACACAAATCTGACTGGTGTTTTAATAGGAATGCCAGTTTATGTAATGGAGGACAGTAAATGCTTCTTTTTCTAAGAGATGAAAGTTTATATCGTGATCTGGGGGCATGTTAGGCTGCACGGGTCTTACACAAGAATGTAAAATTTGTGGTATCCAAAGAGATGTATTTTGATTACAAAAAGGGTTGGTGTAAGGTAGGTGGGGGCCCACATCCCACCCACCAGACCACCTATTACAACCACATATAGGAAAGGTGACCATGCATACAATTGTCCCTCTCCAAAGAAGTCTATAGGAGTTATAAAGACAGCCAAGCAAATGACACACGTCTCCTTAACTGGGCAGGATTACTGGACGAGTGACAAACTTGCCCCATGGTCAGTTGTGTACTGCATATGTATATAGAAGGTAAATATGAACCCTATAGGATCAGTTTGCATTTCATTCAATGTACGATATGTATGTCTGCAATGTTAGTGGTTGCCAATGGACAGTTCTGTAGAACCATAGATTATAAATAAGGGCTGCAAGCAGGAAGTCAGTCAATGTGTGGCTGAGGCCACATGAGAGGCAGAAGTGCTCTGTGCTAAGGAGAATAGAGAGCTTGGCTGCAAGCATGGTTGGATTCCTATTAAAGGCTTTTTGACAAAGGAGGAGACTTGGGGGCGCTAATGTGAGTGAAATAGCTGCAGAGAGATTAGATAGACCCTTAAAGGGGTTATCCGGGTTCAGAGCTGATAATTTCACCCAGGCAGCCCCCCTGATGTTAGCATCAGAGCATTTCATGTTACGATGCTCTCCCTTGCCCTGCGCTGGATAGCTCTGAACCCGGACAACCCCTTTAATATAGTTCAGGTGAGACATGCCTGAGAATGATGAGTAATGATTGTACATGAAACATCACTAAGATGACATTGGGCAGTACCATAGATTATTTATAAATTATTTATAGATTATTTATAAATAAGGGCTGCAAGCAGGAAGTGAGTCAATGTGTAGCTGAGACCACATGAGAGGCAGAAATACTCTATGTTAAGGAGAACATAGAGCTTGGCTGCACGCATGGCGGGCTGCCTAATGAAAGCTTCTGAAAAAGGGAGAGACCTAATGTGACTGAAATGGCTGCAGAGAGATGTGATAGGTCCTTAATCCAGTTCTGGTGAGACATGTCTGAGAATAATGAGTAATGATTGTGCAGAAAACATCATTGAGATGACATCTGGCTGCAAAACTTTGAATATTGATGGCTTTAGCACCTGGTAGAGTAAGCCTGGCCTCTGTGTCTCTGGTCCCAAGTCCAAGTAGTTGGAGGCCTAGGTAGTTGCCAAAGGTGTAAACAGAGGGAGAAAGCTAGCATTAGTCCAGGGCTAGTCAATCACCGGCGGGGTTCTTGTGAAAGTAACTAAGCTTCAGAAACTTGCTTAGCGTCTGAGTGGAAGACTCACATGATATTTGCCATGCAGTGGTATAGTGTAGTGGTGCCATGTATATTTGCCATGTAGTGGTGCCACACTATTTAAGCTTTTCACAGTCCATGCAAGCTCAAACCCTGAACTTGAAGAAAGTGAACACAGAGATAAAGATCATAAATAGTAAAAGTTACCGTCAATGTGACTGCTGTACTTTCTCGTGTGTGTGGGGCCGGGGCATCCTATAAAAATGTCTGGTGCAGCCCTGCAAATCAACGCCTTGGCGGGGTATGCTGTGGTTAGGAGTCAACTCGCTTAAACCCATAGTGGTATGTAGGGTTGGGTGAAACCTGGCAGCCAACTCATTGCCAAGCATGACCACTCGGTCTCAACCTAGAAACTATGAAGCATGCCACAACTGTTCTACTGTTTCTCTCAACCTGAGTCTGTAATCATTAAGCATATGTGTCTCTCCCTGAGAAGAAATAAAGTTGTTGTTGGCTTGTGCCAAGGAGCCCCAGGACATCTTCAGTGGGGTCCTACAAAGCCCCAAACTCACACCGTCATTAGAGATGAGCAGTATATACACTATGCATAATGACTACCAGGAGCAGACCTATAAAATGCTGAAGAGTTGGATCATATGAACTGGCCTTAGTAAGAAGCATGGGCATAACTACCAGGGCAGCAATCATAGCAGCCTCTACGGGACCCAATAATATGTAAAAGTGGGTCAAAACACAGGAAGAAATCCTGAGGAAAGAGAATCTCTGAAATGCGTCAGATTCGAGTGTCCCCATGGATCGGACACTGGAGCTTCACAGAGGCGTCACCAAGCTCAGTCGGTTGGCTTTTATTTCTTTTATTCTTATTTCTGTGTTTAGTGAAGTGTCTCTGACCAGGACGCCCCCAATGAATGGTCATCCAGTGTTTTGGCCTACTTTCACCATGCTTTTTTGCATGATGGGTTTGCAAAGCTTAAAGAGGACCTTTCATCACCCTAACAAATTTAAAGTAAGTATACATACATGGAGAGCGGCGCCCAGGGATCTCCCTGCACTTACTATTATCCCTGGGCGCCGCTCCGTTCTCCCGGTATGTCCTCCGGTGACTTCAGCTCTGCGTCTCAACTGGGAGGAGCCTGCCCTTGTTCTCCTGGGCGTCTCCTTCTCCCAGGCTGTAGCGCTGACCAACCGCAGCGCTCAGCTCATAGCCTGGGAGAAGAAAACCTCCCAGGCTATGAGCTGAGCGCTGTGGTTGGTCAGCGCTACAGCCTGGGAGAAGGAGACGCCCAGGAGAACAAGGGCAGGCTCCTCCCAGTTGAGACGCAGAGCTGAAGTCACCGGAGGACTATACCGGGAGAACGGAGCGGCGCCCAGGGATAATAGTAAGTGCAGGGAGATCCCTGGGCTCCGCTCTCCATGTATGTATACTTACTTTAGATTTGTTAGGGTGATGAAAGGTCCTCTTTAAGATTTTTAGGACATACATCCTCCTCCTGCTGGACTACGTACAAATGTAAGCAGAGAGAAGCCAAGCGGGGGAGTGCAGGTGAGTCACAAGTCTAGCGCTCCCAGTGGTTTTGTTCTTTACCTCACCAACTGTTTTTGTGTTGGTGCTCAATACATTATTCTGTATATTATTAGAAATATAGCAATTCATATTATCTTCTCTTTGTGAAAACTTGGAGTTTAGACTTTGCAATAGAAGAACTGGGGACCCATTTAAACATACCTTTGCTTATATCCTTAGTATCAACATTATCGAGATAGTATGTTTAAAGAGGTCTCTTATCTACGACTATCAGCAGTTTTTGCAGGATCAAAATTGCTGAAGATAATTAGAAGCTTGGTCACACATTATTAAAGGTGTATTCCAGTGTTGGAAAGTTATCCCTTAGGGCTCGTTCACATGAACGTATGTGTTCCATTCCATGCATTGGGGCCACAATTTGCAGTCCCCAATGCACGGAGAACGTTCGTGAGGCCTCCGGGACGGATCCTGACCCATTCAACTTAAATGGGTCCGCATTCCTCTGTTCCGCAAAAAGATAGGACATATTCTATCTTTTTGCTTGAAACAAGACATAAGCCCATCACGTTCAACCAAGGGTTAGGTGGGGACGTGAATCCCAATTCTCCTGATAGTTGGGGGGGGGGGGGGGCCCAGCCGTTCAGACCACCATCGATCTAATAGTTATTCCCTTTCTTGTGGATAGGGGATAATATATACACTGTATAAAAGGGGTTATCCAAGAGTCAGACAGACCTCCTCAGTGGCCGACACATGGTGGAGATCATACCTACCTGACACCCTGAGATTGGCTGCAGCTTTCACGTGTACCCCTGTCGACGAATGTTGATCTCAAAGTGTCAAGGAGAGGTAGAGCCGGTCTGGGAGCGTTAGACGGAACCCAGCAGCGGGGACCAGGTTTGTATCATCTCTATTGCAGGTTGACCACTCTGGAAGGTCTGTCTGACTCTTTCATATAATTTTCATTTGTATTTTAGGCCAATAATTGATCATTAGAAATATATTAGTAATAACAAATATTCTTCACTGTATTTTTTTGAGCAACAGTCATAGCCATAGAGGAAGAGAGGAAGCAAAGTGTTCTGAATGAACCTCTGGAAGACACGGTGCCCTACACATCACAGAGAATTACCGTTTAATAATCCCTCTGCCCAATTACAGGAGTCGAAGTGAGATGGGATAATTCTGCTCACACGTGAGAGCTCCAGAGGCGCAGAGGTCTACTCTACGTGGAGCTTCACAACAGTTTAGAGAGTTCTACGGGCACAGAGAGACTTTGCTTCTGGTCATAATCTTTTTCTCCCTATTGAATTTGCAGCCGGAGGGAGGGAATGGCAAGTGCAATATTATCAGGAGAGATGATCCTGACATTCAAAGTGACACATTGGTTTAAAGAACATTTCCATTCAGCTTCCTATTTCAATGTACAGCAAGCGCAGGGTATTTCAGTAGGTCCTTGTGCTGGAGCTGGAATCATTTTACTTGAGTATATGTAAAAAATGAAGAAGAGTAATATTTTACTACTGTAATGTGCATTTAATAAGAAGAGCTACCGTCCATATTCCAGGAGGACCCTATGTAATGTAGACATAGATGTAGCGGCAATGATAATCATGTTATACCATTTGCATTCTGCAGTGCTGTACATACAGAATATTTGGCTTTAATGATAAAAAAAAATAGGCCCCTTTCTGGAGCTGCTTGATACTACCACATTTCTAAGCTGGCGCCCCCATCCCAGTTGGTTTGGGACTACCTTCACATATGTGTTTAGGGTACTCCAGTAATCTGTTCCAGTAATGGAGTAGACTACTAAAGTTACCATATAAGTCTTAGTCAGGCACCGCCAGATCCCCATTTACTATAATGGCATCCACCGGGGATCCGGCGGGTTTCCGGCATAAATAAAATGCTATATGCATGGCATGCAAATGCTATGACATACGGTAACTCCGATAGTCTGTTCTTCTGCAGAACAGACTACCAGAGTTCCCTTACTCATATGTGAACCAAGCTTGTGCCACCATGTAATGTCTCCATGCAGCACAGTGGGATGCTATCACCTTTATGGACAAGATGGGTGAAGGTACCCCAGGAAAATATTAAGTATAGTACCAATTTTATGAACCTGCACATGGATATGGTCTCCACAGGGACTGCAATTGTAGCCAGCAAGGACGTAGAAAATGTAGTTTAAGCAGCTGTTCCACCAAAACAACTTATCACCTGACCACAGAATAGGTGATAAGTATCTGATCATTGGGGATCTGACTGCTGGAACCACCACCGACTACAATAATTAGGTTTCCTGGGTTCTCCCAAGTGAATGGAGCTACAGTTATTTATGAGTGTTGAGTTTTTATTCAAGTCCATGGGACGGATAAAGAGAAGCAAAGTATAATGCTTGGCTATCCCCAACAGTCCCACAGAGTGTGACGGAAGCAGACATACATGATCATTGCTCCATTCACTTAGTTACCTGCATTCTTATGATCGGTGTGGCCCCAGCAGTTAGACCATGATGAACCAGGCCCCCACTTATGGTGGAAGTACATTTTCTACTTCCTTGCTGGCTACTATTGCAGTCCCGGTGGAGACCATATCTTGGTGCAGGTTCGACAAATTGGTACTATACTATCACTTTTTATACTTTTTCCTGGGGTACCCTGATTCATCTTGTCCATGAAGGTGATGGCATCCCATGGAGACATTACATGGTGGCACAAGGAGTGCCTGGAGGTTAGTAAGGAATCTCTTTTTGCCACCATACAGTTCTGTGTGAGCATGAGATCTTACTATTTATGAGTATGACCCCACGTAGACTTCATTTAAATCAAGTCTCCAAACAGGGGAGCAGCTGTAAGGGTGCAGAGATAGATGTTTCCAGGCCCTGGTGCCTGAAGAAGGTTCAAAGGCCCCTCTGTCACATAAGAAGACACCTATAAATGCCACATGATTGGTACGTGGGGTCTCGTTACAGATTTTGCATTGGGTCCCAGAAGCAATAAATTACGCCTCTGCTTACAAAAGCTTACAAAAACTTCAAAAAATCCTAAAAAAGTTGTTCAACTGTCTTCTAAGTTTTATGTTTTAAGAAACAACTAACCTTATATTTTACACTTAAAAAAAAAGACAGAAACAACAATAATAATATAGTTGGAGGGAAAAAAACTATTTCGATGAAAACTCCATGAGAGATTCTAGCACAAAATCAAACAAGCGCAAGAAGAAGACGTGAAATTAGACAAAGAAAAGGGGAAAAATTATATATTTTGAACATTTTACACAGAGTCCTACACATGGCTGTGTTCATCTGAGCATGTGATTACCATATTAAACCAGTTATAGATCTGAAAACTTGCGTAGCTGGATTATTTTCACTAGTATTATTTAGTGTAATCCCAATGATTAACTCTGCAATTAATGACTACAGATTCCGAGCTCTTTTCTTGAGAAGCAATTACCTCCGAGTCCCAGGCTGCACCACTGCTTTTTTTTTGTCACCAAGAAAAAAAAGATGCAAATTTAGCTGCTTTAAGATAAAAAGAAACCCTCAGATTCTAATTTATGGTTTGTTTCATTACCTTCAAATGCAAAACTTACACCAGTTTTAAAAATAAAAAGGCCGACCCTACAACATAATATTCTACTGAATCAAGGCGGCCCACTTAAGTGATAAACAAATTGGCCCACTTTGCAGGTGTTACTAAGACCTTATTAACTGGGATCCTTGTGTGTAAGCATATTAGGCTTAGACTTGAATTCATTAGGCTGTGAACAAGGCAGAAACCTCGGCTAATTTCAAAGAGTACATTAGGGTAACCAATAGCTGGACTCATCTTCCAAAAGTCTTAGGACCTGTGTTCTGGGGATAAATAAACTGGTTTTTGTTTATTTTTTTTGTTTTTCCGAGGAGCAATGCACATGGCAGAACTAAGCGGCCAAAGGTGGCATAAGGAGTCTCTTCGGCTCCTTGATGGTACCATATCATGCAGATGCTCTGAATGCTTGTAGAGGAGAATATTTCAAAATTACAGCATCCAGTGGAACACCGCAACCAAAAAAATGTCAAACTTATGTACCTGTATTATCAATGGGCTTTCCAGGTTATAGAATAAACTATCTTTGACGAAGGGGGAATATGTTTATTATTCCTGTACTGTGACATCACTGTGTTTATTATCCCTGTACTGTGACATCACTGTGTTTATTATCCCTGTACTGTGACATCACTGTGTTTATTATCTCTGTACTGTGATATCACTGTGCTTATTATCCCTGTACTGTGACATCACTGGTTTATTCCCCCTGTACTGTGAGATCACTGTGTTTATTATCTCTGTACTGTGACATCACTGTGTTTATTATCTCTGTACTGTGACATCACTGTGTTTATTATCCCTGTACTTTGACATCACTGGTTTATTACCCCTGTACTGTGACATCACTGTGTTTATTATCTCTGTACTGTGACATCACTGCGTTTATTATCCCTGTACTGTGACATAACTGTGTTTATTATCTCTGTACTGTGACATCACTGTGTTTATTATCCATGTACTGTGAGATCACTGTGTTTATTATCCTGTAGTGTGACATCACTGTGTTTATTATCCCTGTACTGTGACATCACTGTGTGTATTATCCCTGTACTGTGACATCACTGTGTTTATTATCTCTGTACTGTGACATCACTGTGTTTATTATCCCTGTACTGTGACATCACTGTGTTTATTATCCCTGTACTGTGACATCACTGTGTTTATTATCCCTGTACTGTGACATCACTGTGTTTATTATCCCTGTACTGTGACATCACTGTGTTTATTATCCTGTAGTGTGACATCACTGTGTTTATTATCCCTGTACTGTGACATCACTGTGTGTATTATCCCTGTACTGTGAGATCACTGTGTTTATTATCTCTGTACTGTGACATCACTGTGTTTATTATCCCTGTACTGTGACATCACTGCGTTTATTATCCCTGTACTGTGACATCACTGTGTTTATTATCTCTGTACTGTGACATCACTGCGTTTATTATCCCTGTACTGTGAAATCACTGTGTTTATTATCCCTGTACTGTGACATCACTGTGTTTATTATCCCTGTACTGTGACATCACTGTGTTTATTATCCCTGTACTGTGACATCACTGTGTTTATTATCCCTGTAATGTGATATCACTGTGTTTATTATCCCTGTACTGTGACATCACTGTGTTCATCATCCCTGTAATGTGACATCACTGTGTCCTGTGAGCGTGGCCTGTGAACATTAGCTTGCAATATCTCATGCACTTAAGAGACTTTGCATTGAATGGCAAATTGAGACGTCTCGTTTCTTTTCTACAATCAGTGTCCCGGACAGTTTGAAGCAGTCTGAAGCGACCCCGGGCACTAGGATCTACGCCACCTCCTCGACTGAGGAACGTTCCGCTTCCTCCAGGGTCACGTGGGATGCCGCGCTACGGCCCGACACCCCGTGGGACGCCGCCGGTGTCAGGAGGTACAACATAGCGGTCACGCTCCGACGCAGTATCGGGACAGGAGGTAAGGCAGAGGACTTTGTGAGAGCCGCAGGAGTTTTATGCAAGTGGAAATGGGCAGTAAGTGACATGTACAGCGCGGGCATCGGTACCGGCCTGTGATGTGAGTGACTGCCCTTAACATTATACTGGAGTAACATCTCTTCGGTTTACCATTGGTACTTGGTATTACTTACTGCTATATTACCACCAGCTGTGTTAAGTGAGACTCTATCTTTGAATTACCGGATATTGGCAGTATTTTGGGTACTCCTAAAGTTGCCCATGCAAGTTTTTTAAGGCAGAGTTATCTGGACTCTAGATCCAATGCCATTAATTTGCCATATGGACTTACGTTATATTATTGTCTATGTCCTCATCCATTGATTTTATTAGTGCACCTATTAAATTGTTTTCATTATTGTATTCAGCTTCCATCTGCTAAGTGTCTCCCTACTAATACTTTGTGCATTTTGGTTTTTTGGGCTTTGGGTGAAGTCACTAGGGTGAGCATCTTTGTTCCATTTTGCCATTATTGGGTGTAGCTGCCAATATTATCTATTTGGTACTGTTTTTATTAACCCTGTAATGTGGCATCACTGCTTACTATCCCTGTACTGTGATATCACTGTGTTTATTATCTCTGTACTGTGACATCACTGTGTTTATTATCCCTGTACTGTGACAACTGTTCTGATGTCAATCCGTGTCACCTGCACCGGAACATGGCATTTTCTGACCTGAAGCATGTGTTTATTACCGTGACATCACTGTTTATTATCCTTCTGAACACTCGAAGTATCTGATCACTGTGTTTATTATCCCTGTACTGTGACATCACTGTGTTTATTATCCCTGTACTGTGACATCACTGTGTTTATTATCTCTGTACTGTGACATCACTGTGTTTATTATCTCTGTACTGTGACATCACTGGTTTATTACCCCTGTACTGTGACATCACTGTGTTTATTATCCCTGTACTGTGACATCACTGTGTTTATTATCTCTGACATCACTGGTTTATTACCCCTGTACTGTGACATCACTGTGTTTATTATCCCTGTACTGTGATGTCAGTGTATTTATTACCCCTGTACTGTGACATCTCTGTGTTTATTATCCCTGTACTGTGACATCACTGTGTTTATTATCTCTGTACTGTGACATCACTGTGTGTATTATCTCTGTACTGTGACATCACTGTGTTTATTATCCCTGTACTGTGACATCACTGTGTTTATTATCCCTGTACTGTGACATCACTGTGTTTATTATCCCTGTACTGTGACATCACCGTGTTTATTATTCCTGTACTGTGACATCACTGTGTTTATTATCCCTGTACTGTGACATCACTGTGTTTATTATCCCTGTACTGTGACATCACTGTGTTTATTATCTCTGTAATGTGACATCACTGTGTTTATTATCTCTGTACTGTGACACCATTGTGTTTATTATCCCTGTGCATTATCCATGTGTTGTAGCATAATTGTCAGGTTATGTTCACAAAGTTGTCCATTCTTGTGTGGAGACTTACCCACATTAAATACATGTTTTGGATTTTTGTAACCTTATATGGACCTTTGTTTTAATTCACTGTGAAATTTTGCAGAGGATAAGTACGATCTGAATTTTTTTTTCTAGAACCAGCACCACCCCTGTCCGTGGGTTGTGTCTGGTACTGTGGCTTAGCTCCATACAAGTACATGGGGCTTAGCTGCAATGCCAGAAACAGCCTTTGGACAAGATTGGTGTTGATCCTAGAAAATAAGAGAGCAGACACTTACTCCTAATTCTGCACATCCCCTTTAATTTTCCCTGTCTAGAATTTCTACTACTCAAAAAAAACTCCCAGTCATCTTCGTTTACGACCGAGGTGATGGAACATTTATCAATTGACTCTCCACTTCAGTCCAAACTTGAACGTGAAGCACTCAATTGAGATACATTGTCACCAAGCCTTCTTTTGTGAAATCACACATATCATGAAGTTAATTAAAGCTTTGTGCTCCGAGCAAAGGAATGTTCCATTTGGCAAATTTAGAAACAGCCGGTTAGTTTCATCTATTACTTTTTCTGCTACCATCAGTTGAGTCTATTCATGTTTCTCTTTTTATGAAGCTGTACTTCCCATACTACCTGATAGCTACTAATTGCTGCTACTAGATTTCTGAATTGCAAATTTTCTGCACTGATAAAAACTTTGATTGCCTGTCAGCTACACATAGGGAAAAGATCGCCCGTGCTAAATGAGGTGTTCCACGCTTGGATTATAATGCCTAATGAATAATTCAGAGTAGAATGCATGAGTGGAACAAACAATTTGAAGGGTTACTAGCAGCCGTAACAGTTCAACAACCAAAAGAACAAAAGTATCAGCTGAAAATTAGACTAATGATTAAAAAATGTGTATTAATTCTACATTTGGAAGGAAAAAAAGAAATGCCACTGTGATTTTAAAGGTTAATCATTATTTTCTCACTAATGATATCATCTTTGTGAAACACTTAAAGTATTTTTAACTAATATTTAGGAATGTTTTACACTGGGTTATTAACATAGATATAATGTTTCCTATGGAAAGTAAAGAAAGTTATTATTTCTACATTTAGGGGTATTGTTACCCTTACCCTTCCACTTCTGAACTCCATAGTCTATAATATTATGTCATTAACTCACTCGCTGCACAATGTCCACCCCAAGTGGACCCTATACAGAACATACAGTAACTTACTGCCATGCTAGTTACTGCAGTATGAATGGCCTTGTAGGTAGCGGAAACAAGTCTGTGTTGCATAGAGAAGAAGTCAGTTATATAGCAAAGAGGACCTCAAGCAATCACACCCTTTCACCTCTGTACAGGGATCCGGACTCCACTACAGGAGAAATACCAGGCTGCTACCTCTTGGAGTAGTCTTTGTTCAAGTGACTGTTGACCAACGAGGGTCAAGAAACCAGTGTGGAGCACCAAGGGATCAGGCAAAACTGTAGTCAGGGACAAACCAAGGTCAGGGCAGTTTGTGCAATCCAATAAACAGTCTGAGGTGAGGGCAGGTAGTACAGGGTCAGAACCAAGATCAGGCAGAGGTCATGTCAGGCAGTGAAGTGTCCAATGAATAAACAGGCAGAAGTTGGTACACGTAACAGACAAACAAGCTAAAGGGACCTGGGGTGCTAGAACCTTTTCTCAGGATTCCTCCCATAAGGAAGTTGCCTTAACTAACCCTGGATAGCCAGCCTGTAGCTGAGAAAGATAAGTGTGTATGTTCTGATTCTTAAAGTGAGCGCAAATGGGTGCCCTATAAGCAATGAAAGGCATTAAAACTCCATTATAGCTCTTCCAGAATGAGGGATTGGTAATTCCATTGAAGCCATCAGTGGGGGTCCTAGAGATAGGGCCCCCAACAATCATACATTGATCACCTATCCTGTGGATAGGTAATAGATATTTACATGGGGTAGCCCCTAGATAAGTAACCCCTCAGAAACATTTCCTCTGGTGGCCCCAATAACTCTAGTCCCTCACTGCTTCTGAAACTACATGCAGAGCATCGATGATTTTATATACAGTGACTCCACAACACTATCCACTGTGATAAAAAAGGCATAGTCCAGCCTTCTTAATGACTGTTCGAGGAGGCCAGAGGGGAATTTTACCCAATGCCTTCCTTGCCCGTTCTCTACTTTACTCATTTCAGTGGTCCTGTTGAACACTACCAAAAGCAGACTGCAAAATCAGAGTGTCACATCCAGGCATCCTTTCGGTAAATTTCCAGTGCAATTAGCCACAAGCAAAGGATCAGGTCACTCAATGCATTTTTTTTTCTTTTACCCCAGAAATATATGTACCATAAATAGCGTTGAACTTTCCTAAAACCCGTCCTAAGGACAAGATAACATTAACTGTCTCCAAGTAGATTTCCTCAATCTGAAACCAAGTCATCATCTCGAGTCCTACTGATGGAACGCAGCAGTTTATAAAGCCTTTGGTATCAGTCTCCAATTAGTAAATTTATTATAAAGATGTTCAATGTCAGGATAGCAAGTCTTGTTCCTGGCATTGACACTAAATGGTGGGCACAAGAAATGACTTCAGGAAAACATCACTGACCATCTGCTCAGACTCACTCATGCACTGATAAATAATCCTCTCCCTCGAGGTCAGTATATCCATTTGCTTCACTTGCTGTCTGTTTGATGTCACAAATTGAGGTTGAGAAACAGATTGAAGTTACTATTAAAAAGAAGAAAAATGCAACCACACACTCAGTGTAACTGACCAGTCGAGTAGACAATTCGGGTGTAAGAACTTGCTGTTACACATTGCTTTGTGAGTACTTTTATTTTTGAAATTATGTAACTGGCAGACAAAACCTTCATAGGCTTGGCTTTGTATTTTCAGACAGTATTTCCCAAACTGGGTTTTAAGGAAAATAAGGTCCTTCCTAGGGGTCTCATGGGTTCCTCAAGCTGTAAATAAGTAATTACAGTCAAGTGGAAGGACTTGGGTATGACTACAGAACTACAGTATCTTGCCATTTGAACATCACAGTAAATGCACTTGCTTCAACCAGCCAAAACACCACAGTGTTACTCATGGTGACCCTTTGTCATTAGTGTTGCTCATGGAAGACCTTTAAACTATAGTGTTACTTATGGTAGACCCTTTATCATTAGTGTTACTCTTTGTAGACCCTTTGTCATTAGTGTCTACTCATTTTAGACCCTTTATAATTATTGATACTCATGGTAAATGTCATTAGTGTAGTTCATGGTAGACCCTTCAACATTACTCTTTCTCATAGTAGACCCTTTGTTAGTAGTGTTACTGGTTAGTGGTAGATCCTTTGCCTTCACTGCTACTCATAGTAGACCCTTCGTCATCATTATTACTCATGGTATACCCTATTTCATCAATGCCCCAGATACCCTTTTTCATTACTTTTACTCATCAAAAATACATTTGTCATTAGTGTTACTCACAGTAGATCCTTCGTCTTTGGTGTTACTTGTGGTAGACCTTTTGTCTTTGGTATTACTCATCGTAGATCCTTACTCATAGTAGGCTCTTTGTAATATTACCCTTTGTTATTAGTGTTACTTATAGTAGATCCTTTGTCATTAGTGTTACTCATGGTAGACTCTTTGTAGTAGTTATTATTATTACTCATGGTTGACTTTTTGTAGTATTACTCATGGTAGATACTTTTTTATTAGTGTTACTTATGGTAGATCCCTTGTCATTATTGTTACTTATGGTAGACCCTTTCTTTCATGGTAGACCCTTAATATTTAGTATAATTCATGGTAGACCCTTTGTCATTAGTGTTACTCATGTTCTAGAAGAAAACACAATGTAAAGCCACGACATCGATCAGCACTGCAAGACCATGTTGTAGTTGTACAATCAGGAGAATGGACCTAGTTAATACGTCTGTGTGTGTGTGTGTGTGTGTGGGGGTTGTGCTCATTGTACAAATTATTAAATTCCTTTATGTTTCTAAATGATGACTTTTTAAATAATTTAAAGCCAGTTTTTAAAGATATTTTTGTTTGGCCCAGAGTGCCAGAGGCATGTGAAGAGTAATCCCACAATTACATGAAAATACATGACTGTGAAAATAAATAAAAAATGAATATGAAGAAAAACTTTCATTTTTAGTAAAAATCAGACATCCAAAAATGTTACAATCTCACTAATGATAAACTGATTACCGGATGTCCCACTGAGTAGGCTCGCCGCAGCAGGTGTTGTCTGTGGTACAACATGTGTCCGATTTGCCTGCAGTGCCACCACAGGAGAAATTGAGCATTACAGCACACACTGAAATGAATTAGCTGCCCATACAATATAATATATTTTTTGTAGTACATTACTAATCAGAAGTTTAGTGTCTCTAGAATAATTAGATTTGAAATCAAATTGGTTAATATATTATGGGAAATTTCCTACTTACTCAAATTTACTTACAGGGAATGTTTCACCAGAAAATATCAAGTAAATCAAGTTTTAAACAAGTTTTCACACTGGCCACTAAGCCAAATGATAGGCGGACATTTCTGATTGTGTGAAGATCATTTTCTGATTATCATCACAGGCAGGATTACAATGATAGGCAGTATATATAATTCCAACATTCATAATAGGTCACAACTCCCTCCCTGCACAATGACCTCTGCACAGGTCACAGAGCATGCCCCCTCTTCCATATCAATAGGTCATCTCCAGTCTACAGGTTCCTTTTTCCTATATGGTTTCTGTAAAGCATTCCTGAATGCTGAAACAGCAGCTAAAACAAGATGGCCGGCCCCATAGTCATATACAGAAAATAGAATGAAATAAATTTAAAATCAAGAAATAAAAAAAATTAGAACAAAATAATATGATCTGGTTCTAAATAGTATAATAATATAGGTGATATATAATCTTTAAATGGGTATTGCAGTTATACACATAGGATAAAGGATAACTATTAGATCAGTGGGGGTCCTACTGTTGGGACCTCCACCGATTGCGAGAATGGGACCCAGTATCCCATGGAGCCCACCAAAATGATATTCCTTTTTTATAGCTAAGTACAGCACTTAGCTATCGATGGAACTGCCTTAGAGATCAAATGGAGTGGCCACGTACATGCCTCACCAGCCAATCGGTTTATTTTGGGTGGCTCCACGGGGTACGGGGCCTCATTTTTATGATCATGGGCGTAACGTACCGTTTACTCCTGGCAATCAGTCTCTAACAGCATACAGTGAATCCCCCCAAGAACGAGACGAGGCTCCGTTTTGATGGTAAACAGGAATTCTCAGTTTATTGAGGGCTACCTGCCCGGTATTTATGCAGGTCTCCCACC
The DNA here is from genome assembly GCA_033119425.1 of Bufotes viridis. Classification (NCBI taxonomy): domain Eukaryota; kingdom Metazoa; phylum Chordata; class Amphibia; order Anura; family Bufonidae; genus Bufotes; species Bufotes viridis. Next base: position 23,123,767 of record CM065598.1, on the reverse strand, counting down.
TGGTGGACACTCCCCTAGGGGACCAGAAGGAAGACTGCGACACGGGATACAGCAGCCAATCACACACAATGGGACAATACAGACACCCCCCAGCATATCCCTCCCCTCTGCCTGTGATACAATCACCCTACATGGGTAATGTAATCATCACAGGCAGGAGAATACATATGTCTTTCTGTCCTGGAGACAATTGAGGAGTCATTCAATTATCTCTCAGGACAAAGGGAAATCTCCAATACACACGTGGGGACAATAGGACAGACATCATTATTCAATATACAATGTCCCACCCTTTACAATACACACAGACATGTCAGAGACAAGACATTATGCACATGGGGACACAAAACAAGCATTACTGTTAAAATACACCAGGTAAGACACATTACATTAAAACTATACATTTAACATATCCCCAGATAGCTCAGGTCTGAGCGCACATTATTAAGTGAATGGCGCTCAGACCACACGAATACAGTTTAATCGCCATGGAGCCAAAGTCTTTACAGTCAGTTTCATACGAATGGGCTCCATGGGATTCCTATCTGGGGTATAACACATTCAACCAAAACTACTGAACCCCAGGCAGAAAAAGCACGAATTAAGCTTTTCTGCAGGTAAAAAGATGTCTTTTAACAGGGGGCCATAGTCCAAAGGCAGCAGGCGAGCAACCAGGTTTCTCCAATGCAATGTGGCGAGATTGGTCTCGTCACATCTCTCCCCTTTTCCAAACAGACTAACAGGGTATCTGACCTCCTGCCGGTCAGTGCCCTTGTTAGTCCAGCAGCCCACCCACAAAACACAATCAACAGCACAGCCCACCCACAATAAATAGTTACTGCAACTGGGTAGAGGAGAAGCTTGTCCATGTCCAGGTGCCTCACCACGGCTGTGCTGGGCACGGGTACGCTGACTTGGTGGATGCTGCATGGGCAGAGACCGCGTCACTCTGCCCTGTTGCCAGCGCTACTGGGAGGGTAGCCTGGTTGAAGCCTGGTTGTTGGAGGGGAGACCGACTGTCTCCCCTTTAGATATACAGTCCTGCTGCTGGAGACCGACTGTCTCCCCTTTGGTTACACAGCTCTGCTGCTGGGGAAAGGCGACTGAGCTCTCTATTCCCTGCCCATTAATGATCCGCCGCTGGGGAGAGGTGGTAGTAAGCTCCTCTCCCATACATACCTTCCTCCTCAGTGGAGGGAGACCGACTGTCTCTCCTCCCAATACAGAGTCCTGCTGCTGGAGAAAGGAGACTGGGCTCTCTATTCCCTGCTGGTTACTCTGCCACTGGGGACTGGAGACCGGGCTCCCAATTCCCAACAAATAATACTGCCACTGGGGAATGGAGACCGGGCTCCCAACTCCCGAAAAATCACGCTGCTGCTGTGGGGCAGGAACAACTACCTCTGCCCCTGTAGCTCAGCTCTGCCGCTGGGGAATGGAGCTCAGGCTCCCACTCCCTGTAATATCTCCCGCTGGGGAATGGAGCTCAGGCTCCCAATTCCCTGCAATATCTCCCGCTGGGGAATGGAGCTCAGGCTCCCAATTCCTGCAATACCGGTGGAGAGACCTCGGTCCCTCTCCACCTGCCGCCTGGGGTTCCTCCCAGTAAATTTCAATAATATCTTCCCAGCGGAATGGGTCTGGAACTGGATCTGTCACCTTGCTGTCCTGCTGAGCCTTCCCAATGGAGTGGAAGAGATCTCGGTAGTCCTGCTCCAGTTCCCACTCCAGGGTTGCTAGGTGAGCCAGGTCTTGCTCTACCTCATGGGGGTCATCCCCGTCATGCCTAGCCTCCCTCTCGTAGAAAATGTCCTGAAGTCTGTTCTGCGCAGGACTCCCGAAGTCAGGCTCTGCAAAGGACTCCCATAACAAGCCAGAACCATCAAACTCCTCTCCCTCTGGCTTGTCATGCTCGGCTGTCCAGGGTATATACTGTGCCATATACCACCAGAGCGCCTGGTAGGCATCCTCCAGCCATAGCTCCTGCCATACCCGGTGCTCTAGTTCCTTCACCCATTCATCCAGGGGCTGCTCTCCCAGAAAGGGCATCCGCAGGGCCACTTGCTTCTGCCACCGCTGCTCTTCACTGGGGAGACTCTCACCCCGCTGGTATTGTACATTGTCCAGGGCCTGGTACCAGATGCCTTTCCTTAATGCATCCCGGCCATCCAGGTCCTCCTCCTCGTATGACACTGCTGGTTCCATTCTGTTGCTTTTAGGTCGCTGTACTGGGACATGCGTTGCCCCCACTTGTAAATCCAAGGAAATGGTGTCTCCTGTAGCTGTCCTTCTGGCTGTAGGAACGATCCCGCCGCCGCCACCAATTGTAACGGACCGTTTCTGCAGACAAGGGGTAAAACCGCTTAGGCGATCGGCCCCTTTACAGAGATATAGGCACAGCTACTGCAGAACACCAAACTCCCGAACTGGATACAAAATAGCACTCCAACTCCCGTACTGGAACCTCCCAAATAGCTGCTAGCAGACGAACAGGAAAAGCAGACAATCAGCTTACACTCCTGGCAATCAGTCTCTAACAGCATACAGTGAATCCCCAAGAACGAGACGAGGCTCCGTATTGATGGTAAACAGGAATTCTCAGTTTATTGAGGGCTACCTGCCCGGTATTTATGCAGGTCTCCCACCTGGTGGACACTCCCTAGGGGACCAGAAGGAAGACTGCGACACGGGATACAGCAGCCAATCACACACAATGGGACAATACAGACACCCCCAGCATATCCCTTCCCTCTGCCTGTGATACAATCACCCTACATGGGTAATGTAATCATCACAGGCAGGAGAATACATAATGTCTTTCTGTCCTGGAGACAATTGAGGAGTCATTCAATTATCTCTCAGGACAAAGGGAAATCGCCAATACACACGTGGGGACAATAGGACAGACATCACTATTCAATATACAATGTCCCACCCTTTACAATACACACAGACATGTCAGAGACAAGACTCATTATGCACATGGGGACACAAAACAAGCATTACTGTTAAAATACACCAGGTAAGACACATTACATTAAAACTATACATTTAACATATCCCCAGATAGCTCAGGTCTGAGCGCACATTATTAAGTGAATGGCGCTCAGACCACACGAATACAGTTTAATCGCCATGGAGCCAAAGTCTTTACAGTCAGTTTCATACGAATGGGCTCCATGGGATTCCTATCTGGGGTATAACACATTCAACCAAAACTACCGAACCCCAGGCAGAAAAGCACGAATTAAGCTTTTCTGCAGGTAAAAAAGATGTCTTTTAACAGGGGGCCATAGTCCAAAGGCAGCAGGCGAGCAACCAGGTTTCTCCAATGCAATGTGGCGAGATTGGTCTCGTCACAATGGGGGTCCCAGCAGTAGGACCCCCACCAATCTAATAATTATCCCCTTAACCGGAATACTCCTTTAAGTATCCTAGGTACTGTAAGTTATAAATGGTTAAAGGGCTTGTCTATGTTTTTTCATAATTTGCTGCCTAAGCCAGTTATACTTATGGAATAATCTATACTTACCTGCTTCCTGCTGCTCCGTTTTTGCTCCCTGCCTCTGTCACAGACATTCCTGCGACAGGTGGAAGGAAATCGGTGAGACTGCCAGCACGTGGTTTGATCTGACAGGTTTCCTTGTGGATCAATAGGCATCTGTGTTGTTTCTGGTAATGGCCACACCCCTTGCCTCAGGTGTTGCTTATGTGGTCATTTAACCTTCCTTATTTATAGTTGCTTCTCCCACTATGCTGTGTGGTTTATAGCTTCAGTTTCAGTTGTAGATTGCTGATGTGTGGATCTCGGCGGAGTTCCTGGTGCTTCCATTGCTCCTTTGAAGTTAAGTCTTTCCTTTCCTTCTTTGTATTTTGTTTGAGTTCTGTGTGATGCATTTCCCTGTCATTTGTATTAAGGTCTGAGGGAGACTCCTGTTTGTCCTTCCTTTTGGAGGAACTGGTTGTCTCAGTCCTGACATTAGTACCAGGGTCCTATAGGGTGAGTTAGGACATTAGGTATTCCTGTGTATGAACTCACCTACCTCTGGGGTCTGTTCATACTGGTAGTTAGTCAGGACTTTGATAAGGGTTTTACTAGGAGGTCTCCATCTCGTTTCAGTAGTGTCCAGGCCTTATTCCCTCATCCCTTTCACTCCTATGTTCGGTGTGGTGTTTCCTCCCACACCCGAACGTGACACTCTCTTCACTGGACTTCTAGTCGCCATCTATTTACTTCAGCACGGAAGGGGTCACGTGCCCTGCTGCAGCCAACACCTGGACTCAGCGGTGACATGTCCCCAAGAGGCATGTCACCCAACAACGATGTGCCATTTTGGTAAGTGTCACTGCTGAGGCCAGTCATTGGCTGCAGCAGTGCACGTGACCCTGTCCATATAGAAGTAGATAGATGGGGACTGGAAGTTCATTGAGGGAGCTTGGGGGCCGGAATGGGGGCGGGAAGCAGATGAGAATGGATTTTTTTCACAGAGGCAGGTGGCTGGGGGGCACATTTAAAAAAACAAACACAGAAAACCCCTTTAAATGTGTTATTAACACAATATTATATCATCATTTGCTCTTGTGGTGTTTTGTTGGCAAATTGCAAGCAAATATAAAACTCTTTGCCTTGTTCACTGCTCAGACTTGGCATAAATTCACTTGCCCAGGAGGAATGTTTCATGATAATTGTATGGAAATCCTAGAAAGCGTATCATTTGATTACACAGTCCTGCTCACCCACACCAGTCACCTTCCCTTCGTATTCATACATGGTCGATCTTCAACACCATTGAGCAATAGCTATGCACGTTAACGTACGGATGTAGCAGAGCTGAATTTGCCATTTTGACTTTACATATTGTAGTAGATTTACCTAAAGCCATTTGGAAAACCTTTCAATATAATTGTCTTGTATTGTGTCTATTTTAATACAAAATGACCATTTCTGTTTTAAAGGTCATGTCCACTTTTTAACATATCCCGATAAAACTTTTAGCTCTCTTCTTCTAGATGCAGGAGTCTACTTCATAGATAAAATCGAATGATAAAATTCTGACAGACTGCTGTAGTCCCTAAGGATAGCCTTACAGGGCTTTTTACTTGGCTGTCTCCAGCAATCCCATAGAGTTGAATGGAGTGGTGGACATACATACGTGTCTGCAGTTCCATTCCAATGGTGAGCAAGGGGCTCCTTCTCTCGTGATAATTGGGGCCCCAGCAGCCAGGCCCTCATGGATTAGACACTTCTCCCCTAACCTGTGGATAGAGAATGAGTTATTGTAATGGACCAATCCCTAGAATTGTATACATTATATTCAGTAAGCTCCCCCTAGTGGTGGTTGTTGAAAGGCAAGATGTATTAATTTATGTCAATGTCCAGGGGCTCTCTAAAAGAACAAAAGAGCCCCGACCACTATAACAGCAGGGATCACACATGCAGTTTTTTGGGCAGGAATAAATATAAAGGAGAGGAACAGTATCAGTATCTCCTTTTTTTGGATCCACTCTTGGATTTGGCTAAAAACTGCATCAAAAACTATCACAAAAATGCATGTGTGATTTCATCCTCAATATGTACAAAAACAATTAAGAAAACAGAGTTTTTAATTCGTTTTTAGATTAAAAAGAATGGACATTCACATTAAGGGTCACTTCTTACACCCGACCTCCACATTTTCCTGGAAGATATATATATATATTTTTAAAAGAGGCCAGGGAAAAGAAATTAAAAGAAGCATTACACAATCTCACCGATACCTATCCACTGCCATTCTAATGCTGTTTGAGTCCTAGCTGCTCCCGACTCGGAACACAGGAAGTGACTTAGAACGCCCTTTTCAGCCAATCACTGGCCGAGGAGGGTCACCACTGTGACCAGTGATTGGCTGAATGGGCATTCCAAGCTATTTTCTATATGTCAAGAGCAGCAAGGAGCAACATTGGAATAGTGTTATGTTATATATTTTACTATGATCATTAATCATACCTAATTACATTACATTTTATTTTATGAAATCATAGTTTTTGCTGCCACTAATGGCCATTCTTAAAGGGGTTGTCCCATGAAAAATATTCAAAATTTTTAAACCAGCACTTGGATCTGAATACTTTTGTAAGTGCATGGAATTAGAGATCTTGTATATTCACTGACGTCTATCTGTATAGCGCCACCTGTGGTTTGCTTTTTGGTAATTTCTCTGTACAGCTCAGTGAGATGTAAGCACATGCTCAGTTCCATCCTTCAACTGCCACCAGCTGCGGCAGAAAGGGCACGCCCTTGAGAAAGTGCACGCCCCCTAAGCTCCCATCTTAAAATAAATCTAGCAGGGCAATGAATGGGGAGATCTCTGGATCCATGTGAGGTACAAGAGATTGTCATGTACTATATGATGTCTGATTTTCATTTGTTTCCATAAGCGTGGGATAACCCCTTTAACCATTGGTTGAACCAGTCCTGGTATTTCAACATTGGAATTGCAGCAGCGTGGGATCGATCAGGGTTTTCTTTTTTTTCCATTTCAAACCCGTTTTTGTCAAAAACGAAAAAAACATGTCCCTGGAAATTCACCCAATGTGAATGCCTTAGCCAACAGAACAGTGTCAGTGACTCCATGCTATAACCCTAGGTCAGAACTCTGTGACCTTCGGCACTCCAGCTGCTGCGAAACTACAACACCTAGCATTGCACACCCATTTGGCTGGTCTTGTAAAACTCATAGAAGTGAATGGAGAATTCTGGGAGTTGTCGTTTCAGAACCGCTGGAGTGCCGGAGGTGGCTGATCCCTGTGCTAGGTAGTTGGTATGGAATTGTGGGCCTGTGAACATGCCAGTTCTATCACCACACTGGCTCCTAGGAAGGCCTAAAGGGTGTGGTTGTGACTGCAAACTCCACTCTGCTACTCATTCCCAGTACCCTATGCATATAACAAACAATAATTAAAATTGCCGTCTATTCCTGCAAGTTTTACGGATAAAACATTTGCACTGTAATTGCTCTAAATAATGTGAATTAGAAGGTTAATAACATGCAGATCCGTTATCCAACATTTGGCAAGAGTTACCGGATTTATTTATGTTAATGTAAAGAAAAAAAAAAACTTGGCACCCGGCTTTCCTTGCCAATATGGTCCTCACATGGTAGGCCCCACTGACATTCTGGATTCATGGTCCTCTCCGCTCTTCATTAAGACAGTTGAAGCTGAGCTGATGGTGCAGCCGGCTGCTGATGCAGGAAGAGGACATGCTGAATAAAATACATTCCACAGCTGTACCTGCCCCAGTCTACATGCCAAGCGTCTTTCCACCAGTCTGTTCTTCACTGATTCCTGGTTGTAGCCCATCTGTCTCTGGATCTGCAAAGTGCTGAAGAAAACACACATCTGAGCGTATTAGATGCACCATGCGAAATGCAGATTAAATTCTGATTATGAAGCCGTTATCTATCGGAAGCAAGCAGACACTGAGCATAAGTCAAGATCGCAGTGACGCATGACCAAATGGAGGAGCGTATGAGCAGCGTGACGCGTTGCTGTGAGACTTCTGCTGCATGCATACAAAGTTTCCAAAAATAAAGAAACGGGACAGATAAATACTGAAAGCGTAACCTGGGTTTCCAAAAAATTGGCATAATGGCTGTGCTCCTTTGTACAATAATAAACATGAAGGAACGTCTTTTTTGTGCTTTGCTAAAGTCTTTTTTAGCCTAATTATTCCCTGTTGCAGTTGCACAGCTTGATGCATTTCTCTCACAAGCAGAGGACATCTCCCTCCTATGGAATCTGACAGCACTGTACTGCTGTGACGTCCTTTCCCTTACTTCCTACTATGTTTGTTTTCAGCTCCGAAGCTCACAGAACAGATAAGGAGGCATAAATCACACTTATAGAAAGGCAGGAGGCTCGTGTAATCTTCAGAAGCTGTTCTCTGATCAGGCTTAGGATCTCAGCTAGCTAACTGACATGCCCCCCCCCCCCCCCAACTCAGCCATCTTCTCTGTCTCAGTTACTAGGGACGGATCTTGCCTGACAACAGGTAGTAAATTAGGTGAAAAGTGAGACCCCTAGTGGCCATCAATTTACAGCTTTCTTCAGGTGGAAGTAGGTAGATTTTTTTAAATGAAGTGATTTAGAAATTTGCTATTTAAACCATTCTCTATTAAATGAAATGAAATTGTGTGAAAGTACAGTGACTCTTTAAATATTCAGTATAATCTTTGGTTCATCAAAGGTCTGGGCCAAATTGTACAACCATATGATGGGAAATCATAGAGTTAGAGAAGAAAAGAATGTAGGGGTACATGGGGTATTCTAATAATTAAAGGGGTGGCCTATGACTAGAAAAACATGGCAGAAATAGCGGCATCATTGTCAACTGGTGGTGAACAGTATTGCATCTCAGCCACCTTCATTCAATGGATCTGATCTACAATAATAGGCACACCCTGTGGACAGTTGTGGCGTTGTGTCTAGATGAAGACAGTCATTTTTTTTCTAAACTTGGACCCCTTTAACAGTGAAAAATGAATGGTTCATGACAAGAAAATGGTGAATCGGATGTGCATCTGAGGGCCTCACATTACGTTGAGCGTCTTACGACTCCCATTGGTGACAGAAAGATAGTCGCACATCGTGAGACTGAAATTATGCTAATCGGGAGGAAAACCACTGCTGCAAAAAACATCCAAAATGAGTTGGTTTTCACGGTATCGCTTCTGGGATCACAGCAGGTCCTCTCCTCTTTTCAGTCTTTGCATAGGCTTAGTGGAGACTTACTGGAAGTGCCCCCTGGTATGGAGACTTATCGGCAATGTTTCATGGGAAAATAATATGTAAAAAGTATCTCCTGAGAAAACAGAACCATCTTGCTAGCGCCACCTTGTGGAAGTGGCTCACTATGAGTCATGATCCAACTTTTTAACAAGCATTGGGACATGACAAGGGAAAATATCCATTTGTGCATCCAAGGCACCAGCCAGAATCCTACTCCATCCTGATGAGGGGCAAGCACCCCGAAACAGCGGTCTACAGATGGATATTTGGCTTAGCTATTTTCTCTTGTCATGTCCAGAGGCTTGTTAAAATGTCGTATTGTGACTCATAGGGAGCCACTTCCACAAGGGGGCATCAGCAAGATGGTTCTCTTTGCTCGGGAAATACCTCTTTGCACAAAATCTTTGCATCGCAAGGGTTGAAAGCCCCAATTAAAACCTGTTTCATAAACTTAGATGCTGCAGACATGCCGTAGTGCAAGTCACTGTATGCTATGTGTTTTCTCCGCAGCATCCGGATGAGTTTTCGGAAATTTCGTCCACTTCGCTGGTAGGGTAAAATACTGCAGATTTGCAGCACTGGAGTCCGCTGCTGAAAAACCGCCACGTGTGAACCCCACCTTGTCTACTGGTGGCTGATGGGAAACACTTAAGGAGCTGAGTGAGTGTGTTGGGCTGTTCCTGTATCTTCTGTTCTCTTTAGTGTATGGTGACACACATGGAAAGCCATTTACTGCCATTTACGAATTTTAATTACAAATATTTCGAAAATAGTGCTATATATTCGTATTCGCAAAGTGTTGATCACAAATATTCTAATCGCTAATATATCGCTAATTTATCGTGAATATCGGCACTTAGCAACATCCCTAGCAACCAATAGGAAAGTTACTACCCCTTAGTGTTGATCGTGAATATTCTAATCGCGAATTTTTATCGCAAATATATTACATTGCCGATTTTCACAAATCACAAATTCTCTAATTTGCGAATTTATAGTGAACATATATAAGATGTGCCGCAGAGCTTTTATTATTGGCCATCCCAGCGCTTGAATGTCCCGTTTGCAGCAGGTAACATTCTGCAAACGGGACATTCAACCGCTGGGATTGCCAATAGTAAAAGCTCTACGGCACATCTTATATATGTGTCATAGTGATGAGCAGCATAGGCAATATTCGAATTTGCGATATTTCGCAAAGTTTTAGCCGAATATTCGCCGTAAATTCGCAAATTAGAGAATTTGTAATCTCCAGTCATTATTTACTTGATTGCGAAAATTGGCAATGTAATATATTCGCAATAAAATTCTCATTAGAACATTCGGATGAACACTAGGGTAGCAATTTCTCCTATTGGCTGCTAGGATGTTGCTACTGCGATATTGCGATAAAGTTCATTGCGATTAGAGTATTCGCGATCAACATTATTCGTGAATACGAACATATAGCACTATATTCGAAATATTCGCGAATTCTCGAAGTGGCGATATTCACGAGTAAAATTCGCAATTCCAATTTTCGCGATCAACACTATGTCATACATGTCTTCAATGGGAAACCCCTTTAATGATGGTGATGATGCCCTCACAGAACATGCCAAAGTGTAATCATTAAAAAGTTTGCCGATGAGATATCTCACTACACGAGAGCACATTGAGTCTGACACATAATACTGCAGAGTATGTATGCTGGAGAGCAAAGCACGCATGGGGGAATTCATCAAGACTGGAGTTTTATCTGAAAGTATTGATCTGGACTGAGTTTTTGCAAAACTTTTGATCAGTGGGGATCTGAGTCCCGAGGACCCCGCTGATCCCTAGAACAAGGAGAGAGAGAAGCGCTCACATATCCCACTCTCCATCCTCTATGCAGGAGACACAATTGCAGAAGGGCCCATAAACTTTCTATTGAGTCCGTTTCGATTCATCTCCTGCAGTGAGTAGAGAGAGCACATATATATATGAGTGCTTCTCTCTCCTCATTCTAGCGATTGGTGGGGGGTCTCAGTACTCAGATCCTCACTGATCGAAACTTTTGATATGTCTCTATGACGCATAAAAAGTTTTACAACTACTTTCGGCTGGAAACGGAAGTAAATTTGCTGAGCCGCAGGAGGCCACGTGCCCCTAAGCAATGTCCATACCATGACCAATTTCTGAAAAAGTGTAGATCATGGACTAAAAGTGCAAAAAGTTGTAATTTTAGTTTTTTGGCGTAAAAATTTTTACTTTTTGGATGCAACTTTTCTGGTGCACAAAGGTGATAAATTTTCCCCATGGGAATCTGTACTTTGAAAAGAGAAGCATGGGGCCTAAGGGAGATCATTCATGGGTTACACTCTTAGGGCTCATTCAGACGACCGTACAAATGGGTCTGCATCCGTTCCGCACAATTTTGGACGGGCGTAGATCTATTCATTTCAATGGGGCTACAAAAGATGCTGACAGTACATTGTGTGCTGTCTGCATCCATTGTTTCGTTCCGCAGCCTGGCAAAAAAAATAGATCCTTTCCTATTTCCGCAAAAAAAACTTAAGTTACTCCGTGTCCATTCCGTTTCCGTATGTCCGTATTTCTATTCCGCCAAAAAATAGAACATGTCCTATTATTATCCGCATTACGGATAAGGATAGTACTGTTCTATGAAGGGCCAGCTGTTCCGTTCCGCAAAATATGAAATGCACACGGATGTCATCCGTATTTTTTGCAGATCCGTTTTTTTGCAGACTGCAAAATACATATGGTCGTGTACATGAGCCCTAAGTCTGAGACTTAGACTGCCAGATACCAGGTGCTAGACTAGAATTTATTACTGCAGTCAACTTCTCGATATTGTACTGACTACAACCTCTTTGGTTCGTAAATGATGGGGGGGGGAAGGGAAACATTTGCAAGTCTGCACTTCACAGTTTTGAAACGTGCTGAGGAATGTGAGCATGGGTTGACCAGAGGGGGCGTGACTGACAATATTCTGGAAGATGTATTCATTCTAAAGTCCTACTCTAGCCCAAATCTAGACTTCCTCATAACAGGGGTCGATTTCATTTTCTGACTTAAAGGGGTATTCCCATCTCAGCAATTGATGGCATATCTCTAGGATACTTCATCAATGTCAGATAGGTGCAGGTCTCACCTCTGGGACCTGTTCTTTCCTCCAGAACGGGTCCCCCCAAAGTGAAGAAGAGCACACTGCGCAAACCTTCCATTCACCGCTATGGAAGTCCCGCAGCGCTGGCTCATTTTTTTTCAGTAGTGGATGGAGAGGAGGCTGTGCAGAGGTGGAGGTGGTTATGGGACTTCCGAAAATAGGCGAGCGTGCTCACTCAGCTTTTTTCGGAACTCTCATAGTAGTGAATGGAAAGAACGACGAGCATGCTCTCCTTAATTTTGGATGGCCCCATTCTGGAGATAGGAGCAGGTGCTAGCGATATGCCATCAATGTCTTTTAAGAACAGATCAAACTGCTCGAAATGAGGTGTGCACCTTTTAATCTGTTTGGTGCAATTTACACCAACAAACTTTTGTTTAAGACTTGTGCATGAAACAGCAGTTTTAAAGGGGTATCCTCCATCGGCCAGAAGTGTGTGGAGTTACGGAGAGGCCTGTGCTATAATGTTTCCTTAACTCCCATGCACTTACAGACACAGTGTAGCATGGCCACCTCCGGAATGCCTCTTGGTACCACGGAAAAGCCATGAATGATGGCTCCCGAGGAGATTGTGCTCTATGCTTTGGCCAGTTTTCAGGTTATGAATGACCTCTGAGTAGTTGCTATTATTTAAATGATTTGTTTTCTGCTGTTCGACACCTTAGTTTGTTTAGGTCAGAAATGACAAGACCAAGACGCGGGATGCAATCATCATCCCGCCGAACGATGGCACAATGTTCCTTTCTGACAATTTAGGTGATTGAGTAGAAAGTGGTCGAGTGAAAGAACATTTCACCAACAATCTTTACTACTCAGATGGCAATTTGTAAAAAAAAAGAAAAGAAAAAAAAAGAAAAAACAATAGGCTATCAAGAAGAAAATTGCTCGATGAGACATAACGTGAAGCTAAATCTCTCGATCGATTGAAGGGAAATTAGCGATACAGATCAATAGCAAAAATGATGGCTGGAAAACTTTTCAAGAACCTGAACAGCTTTAAAGGGCATCTGTCAGCAGTTTTGTACCTATGACACTGGCTGACCTGTTACAGGTGCACTTGGCAGCTGAAGACATCCGTGTTGGTCCCATGTTCATATGTGCCCGCATTGCTGAAAAAATTCATGTTTTATTATATGCAACTGAGCCTCTAGGAGCAACGGGGGCGTTACCAATACACCTAGAGCCTCTGCTCTAGGAACAAATCTGCTGACAGATGCACTTTAAGGGGTTGTCCAGGTTCAGAGCTGAACCCAGACATAATCCCTGCTTCCTTTATTCAGCATCTCTGAGTTGAGCATTGGAGCATTTCATCCTCTGATGCTCCCCCTTGCCCAGCGCAGGGCTAGGGCTGTTTGCTTACATTTTTAGGCGGAAGCTTCTGCCAAGCAGTGATCCCTGTAACATCACCGGCATTAATGGGCGGTCTTTAGAGCTGCCCTAGCCTGTTTTACAGGCTACGGCAGCGCTAAAGACTGCCCATTAGTGCTGGTGACGTCACAGGGTTAACTGCTAGGAGGAAGCCTCAGCCTAGCATAACCTGGTATCTCACCGGATCTTAAGAAAAAGCCCTTGCCCTGCGCTATACATGCTCCGATGCTCAACTCAGAGGGGCTGAATGGGAAAGAAAGTGGCTATGTCTGGGTTCATCTCTGAACCAGGACATCCCTTTTAAGATGATGGCGTAGACTTGTGCTTGTTTGGTTGACCAAACTGAAAATGATGGGCCCCTCTCGATATGCAGACAATGGCCGCTCAGCCAGTCACTGGATAAGTTGGTCAGTGATTGGCTGAGCGGTGATTTCCTGCAGAGCCTTCTATAAGAAGGAGAAACTGTTGGAGAACCCTTTTAACATGGCAAATGTCCCACTGCTAAGGCTAGTTTCAGATTTGCTGCACAACTGTCTGGGGGGGCTGCCGAAGTTCTCCAGATCCGGCGTTGCCTGATAGTGCAGCTTGCCTGCTAGACCTCATTGACTATGATGGGATCCAGAGGAGATCGAGCCAATCCCAAGCAAATATGCCGGGATTCACCCGGACAAAAATAGCTGCACTCTGTGGTTTTTGTCCAGCCCATTCCCAGCATTCCCTGCAGGAACAGCCTGCAGGAGATCTGTAGCAGCTTATTAAAGATGAGTCGGTTATAGACTAATCGAATTTGACCTGGATTTTTTTAAATGTGGGTCGAATGGAGAAAAAAGTTGGACCTTTTTTTTTTAAAAAGAGGCATAAACAAATCCTACAGTATAGGTTGCTTGTTCCCACCAGCTGCTAGGCATTTACCCATAGCCATATACGTCACCGTCACTTTAATATTATTAATACTGGCTTGGCAATAAAGAGCTTGAAATGAGTTGCATTCAGTCCTAGGAGACCCCAGAGTGTCATCTACAACTTTTCAGGGCAGTTGGAGCACTTTCGATTATTCAGGCCCAAATTGAAACGCCCAGCCAATTTGCCCAAATCGAATGATGGATGTGGTTGTTTCGAGATCCAGCTGGTTTGGATTTTTGGTGACTCTTGTGTCGTGGTTGCGATAAAGGGCACCCAGACACTCCCTTCTCTGTCTTCTGTGCCACACCACTTTGAGGGACATTCCAGGCAGTCCCTGAAGTGCTGCGGGATCGCGCTCTGCATGGCAGTCTCCATCCCTTCAGTGCGCATGTGCAGAATGCAATCCCGCGAGACTTCCTGGGTCTGCCTGCCCATCACAGCGGTGGGAGTGCTACATAGAAAACAGGGAGGGGAGCCTCTGGGGGCAGTAAGGTGCACCGGCACCACTCTTGTTGCACTAAGTGAGTAATTTGTATATTATAAAAAGCGTGTTTTGTGAGGATTAATTGAACATATGGAAATGGGACTCTGCTTCCAAGTGCGGATGGACAGCTGCCGACTGACATGGTGGTATGTGATGACTAGAGATGAGTGAAGTATTTAAAAATCTTGATTTGGCTGTTTCGCCGAATTTTACAAAAAAATTACTTTGTGGCTAATTACTTCATCACATAGCGCATTTCTTTATGAGTGGTGGGTGCAATGACAGGGAACGGTGATTGCGCCGCCCCTAGTCATTGTACCCCTCAGATGCCGCGTTCGCACATGATTGTTGCATCCGATAGCAATAATCAGGTGTAAAATAAAAAAGTAAAAAATATTGAAATCATACTTACCTCATCCATTTGCTCGTGATGGGATTAAAGATCTGTAAAATCTTGCGCCGACCGGCGTGATGATGTCATACGTCACCGCATATGGGATTTCGCGTGAGATCTTCAATCAAGATGGTGGCGGCCAGCCTATCGCGAGCAAATGGATGAGATAAGTATGATTTTTTTTTCTGTTATTTACACTATTTCAGGGAAAATCGCAGAGAATCAAATGTACCCTGAAGTTCGGATCAAAGTCCACGAGATGCCCTTTAACTTGCACGCCACAACACGACCACACTCGCAGTCGTAATTTGCGATTTGGCAGCGTGCCATTTGTGATGTGAGTCCCCACGTAGCCCTGTCCTAAGGTGTAACTATAGGACTTTGCCTAATACGAGGGATCCTGAAATAGTTGTCGGAGGCGACAAGGATTCTGCAGTTTCCACGGAAAGGCCATCGACTCGTTTTCCGTGTAAAACATAAATTGTTATGGTAATTCATTCAATTGCCCGGTGCAGGGGCGTCTTCCTCCTCCGTAAGGATGGCATCCATGTTACATTATGAGAAATGAGAATCTTCACTTAGATTACCAGTAAAAGTCATTACCCTCGCTGGCGCTCCATCCTTCCAGTTATTCCTATTATTTATGGAAGGTGATTTGTGAGCACACTTCATTAACAATCACTTGCCAGTGGTGGGGAAGCTAATTCACTCCCCCCATTCTACGGCCAATAAGGCGCTCGGAGAAGTAATTGTACACGGAGAAGACTACGCTGCGGATGATGGATTAAACTATCTTTTAATTCAAACAGAAATGTGTTCTGCTTTTTGCTCTTTCTTCTTCTGCCATCCAAATATTGACTTTCCGATATTCCGCATTTAAATCTGTATTGTTACACTCCATTATTCTTCCTGGCAAAGCAAACGGAAGCGCTTTGGTCCCACTTTATTTACAATCTAAACCCTCACAATCCATGCAAAATATACATTTCTTTTTTTTGCGTGGATAACCAGGTGCCCGCTTGTCAAACTTTCCGGATTATCCAGTGGGTATAGGCCATTTGGAGAGAAAATACATTTCTTATAGTTGCTGCAATTTTTCTGGGAACTGTTCCACCAACTGAATCACAAGGGGGCGTGATTTGGCTAATTTGCGCTAAAAGGGTTGTCCCATAAAAAATGATCTGCATTTTTCAAACCAGCACTTGGGTCTGAATACTTCTGTAATTGCAAGTAATTAAACTCACAGCATCACAGGGATCTAGGAGGACAGATAGCGCGGCTAGGCTTAGTTGACAATTTATGTATACATTTCCAGGAGTAAGAACAGAGGAACGCTACAATGGAGAGTTCAATGCAAAGTAAAGATACTCCAGGATTGTCATGTAAGGGGAAAGTATTTTTTAAAAACACGTCCAGAGACCTGTCAGGTCCTCTTAGGCCCCAGCAGACGAGCGAGTATTCCGCGCGGGTGCATTGCGTGATGCGAATGCATTGCGCCCGCACGGAATCCGGACCCATTCATTTCAATGGGGCTGTGTACATGAGCGATGTTTTTCACGCATCACTTTTGCATTGCGTGAAAATCGCAGCATGTTCTATATTCTGCGATTTTCACGCAACACTGGCCCCATAGAAGTAAATGGGGCTGCGTGAAAATCGCATAGCATCCGCAAGCAAGTGCGGATGTGATGCGATTTTCACGGATGGTTGTTAAAAGATGTTGTTTGTAAACATTCAGATTTTTATCACGCGCGTGCAAAACGCAATAAACAGCATTGCACCCGCGCGATAAAAACTGATCAACTGAACACAAACAAAACTGAATGGACTTGCTTGCGAAAACGTGCATGTTACCCTGAACGCATCCGCAACGCATCCGGACCTAATCTGCATGCGCTCGTGTGCAAGGGGTCTTAGGGGCATTCCCAGGCAGAATGGGGGGGGGGAGATATTCTCGCTTTATCATTGCATAACTTTGTTAGTTTAAAAACCTTTTATTTAAAAAAAATGCAGATATCAATTAAACCTTTAGTGACCAGGCTGTTTTGGGTCTTACTGACCAAGCAATTTTTTTTCATCGTTGCCTTCCAAGAGCTTTAACTTTTTTATTTTTTCATCTATGTAGCGGTATGAGGGCTTGTTTTTTTGCTGGACAAGTTGTAGCTTTTAATGGTGTCATTTTCGAGTACACATAACTTACTGATTCACTTTTATTAACTCTCTCTGGGAGAGAGATAAGAAAGAGTTGCAATACTGCTACGTTATAAATTTTGAAACGTTCATTTTTTGGGCATAAATAACATAATATCTTTATTCTCTGGGTCAGTACGATTACAGCAATACCAAATACATATATATATTTTTTTAAGTTTTAATACTTTTGCAAAAAAAAAAAAAAAAAAAATGTTTTTGCATCGCCACATTCCAAGACCCATAGCTTTTTTATTTTCATTCCTACATAGCTGTGTGATGGCTTCATTTTTGCGGGACAACTTGTATTTTTATTGGTATCATTGCTTTTATTACGTTTTTTGTATCAAATAAGCAAAAAGCAGCAATTCTGGCATTTTTAGATAAGATAATTGCGTAGTGTGGGTCGTTACAGACCTGGCAATACCAAAGGTGGAGATTTTATCTTTGCAATTTTTTTCCATTGAAAAGCGTTTTTTCAATGGGAGAAAAGGTATATTTTTTTCTTTTACTTGGATTTTTTTTAAATTATTACACTTTTTAAACTTTTTTTTAACCATTTAATAATCCCACAAGAGGACTATAATAGGCGATATTTTGATTGGTTGAAAAAATACATAGCACTAATACTGTAGTGCAATATATTTTAATGTCAGTGCTATACTGACTTTCACCAGCAGGCTGCGCCAGAGATCTTATTCATGGGGTGCTGATGGGAGACAGAGGGAGCCGTCAGAGCAAAAGAGCGGCTCTCCGCTACACGGCAGACTCGGGGGGGGATAGTAGTGGGAAGCCCCCTCATGTGCCATGTGTTTAGGGGTTTAGTAGTGTTTATAACTACACGATGGGGGTCCTCATCCAGTAACTCCTGGATAATACCACCCTTGCCAACTGTTCCAAATTTGCTGGGACTGTCCCTGATTTTCAGAGACAGTTTGAGCAAATTCAGCTGTCTTGAATAAAAAATAGGTGGGTTAACATAAACCCTCCCATAAGTGGGCGATTCCAGGTAGAGTTGGGCCTAAATGCCCCAATTTTACCACCTAAAATGTTGGTAAGTATGTAATACTAGTATAGGTTTGCACTTGATGTGGTATGAAAGGACCAGTATTCAGTTAGCTGGAGTAGTCCTCCTTGACGTTGTTGACTACTTCATTAATGTGTTGGGTCTCATCTCTCTCATGGACATTATCCATTTACAATGGAGCTCAGAAGAAGAACCCTTGAGAAGATTCAATGGTTCTTGAAAACATTCAAGTAACAGTCGAGCTCTGGAGAACAATAAGGCCAGTGCTCCTCCACTTATCCTGCAGAGTCACCGACAGTGAGTGGTCCTTTACATGTGGGGACTGAAGTACTGTGAATTATCACTCCATTCATCGAGCTGTAATTCTTCAGAGCTACTGGTGAATTACCTTGATTGACAGGAACCTGTCAGGAGGATACTGCCGGCTGAATCGTGGACAGCATGAAACACTGACAGGTTTCCTGGTAACAAACAACTATCTTTGAAAGACTGTGGCATTTGAGCAAAAACAGTTTAAGGTCTCCTGCACACGGCCGTGTCCATTTTGCAGTCCGCAAATCACAGATTGGCAAGATACAGATGTAGTCATGTTGCATCCTGAAATTTTCGCGAGACCCACTGTAAAAAAAACTGTCCATTTTTTTTGTGGACTCAGCCCTTAGAACAGGAGAGCGGCTCTCATGGGAGTGCCGAGCCCCGACTCTCCGCTGCACGGCAGACTCGGGGGGATAGTAGTGGGAAGCCTCCTCATGTGCCATGTGGTTAGGGGTTTAGAATTGTTTTTAACTACGCGATGGGGGTCCTCACCTTTAGGTTTTTTGGCGGCCCACGGAAATGATTGGTTACACAGGGTTCACTATTTCTTAGGATGCAGTCACTCTCCTGGCCTCTCCATCCCATAGCCCACTGACATACTCCTCAGGGGCTGACTGGGCCCAGCTCAGTTTCACACTAGGCCTTGTTGTCCCTCCCATGTTAACTGTGCATACACTCAGCACCAAACACAGCGGTTTACAGACCTACCTCAACCTCACCTACAGATGCTGTGATGCAAAGCTTCTAGAGTCAGCACAGGGCACCAAGAAAAGGAGCCCTTGATGCAAATCCTGGTGACATCAGCTAACACAGTAATGGTGACACCGTCAAGTCAACGATTCGTCAGCTCCCACTGTGTGCACCCAGGGGTACCTGGACTCCAGTACTGTATTAAACATCACACATCAAAAATTAATAGAAGAAAAACGGCTGCACATCACTATGTAAAAACTAATACTTACATTTTATTGTACCAACATTATTCCACTTTTTCCCTGCCCAATATCGTGCCTTTCACCGGGTGATTATTATCGTGATACTCTTGGCTGTATATAAATATCTGTAATACAACAGTTTCGGTTAGAGACCCCTGAGGAAGCTGTTGTTTCCAGCGATACGCGTGGGGCGTTTTATCTATGCACCATGCTTGCTTGTATCTACATTTGATAAGTATTCAGCATTATTTGATGTCATATTTATCATATATTATGTATTCGGTATTTTTCTGGCGGCTTACATTTGTCGACATCTAGGACTTGGTGTACATAGGGTTGTGCATTGGATATATGTTTCTGTCCTGCACAAGGTCTTTATTGTATACAATGTTTTTAACCTTTTTCTGTGTTGTACAATAAAATATAAGTATTCGTTTTTACATAGTGATGTGCACCCTTTCATTTTGGACTCTTTGGTTCTAATACCGCGGCTAGCACTCTAGCTTACTTTCAGTGTGCCCCCTTGTCTTTTTGTAAACATCACACATCAGGTATCATGAGTAACATTACAACTTACTGGGGGCTCTATTTACAGCGGCCAGAGGGAGAAGGACACTGACTGCGAACTTACTAGAGAGTTTTATTTACAGCTGTCAGATGGGGAAAGAGACTGACTGGGAACTTACTTGGAACTGTATTCACAGCTGCTAGAAGTAGAAGGAAACTTACTGGGGAATGTATTTAAAGCTGCCAGTGGGGAAGGAGACTGACTGGGGGAATTACTGGGGACTGTATTTACAGCTGCCAGAGGCAGAGGAAGACTAAGTGTGGACTTACTGGGGATTGTATTAACAGCTGCCTGAGGTGGGAGAAGACTGACTGGGAACTAACTGGGGACTCTATTTACAGCTGCCAAATGGGGAATGAGACTGACTGGGAACTTACTTGGGACTGTATTTACAGCTGCTAGAGGTGGAAGGAAACTTACTGGGGAATGTATTTAAAACTGCCAGGGGTGAAGGAGACTGACTGGGGGAATTACTGGGGACTGTATTTACAGCTGCCAGAGGCAGAAGAAGACTAAGTGTGGACTTACTGGGGATTGTATTAACAGCTGCCAGAGGCAGAAGAAGACTGACTGGGAACTTACTGGGAACTCTATTTACAGCTGCTTGATGGGGAATGAGACTGACTGGGAACTCACTTGGGACTGTATTCACAGCTGCTAGAGGTGGAAGGAAACTTACTGGGGAATGTATTTAAAGCTGCCAGAGGGGAAGGAGACTGACTGGGGGAATTACTGGGGACTGTATTAACAGCTGCCAGAGGCAGAAGAAGACTGACTGGGAACTTACTGGGAACTCTATTTACAGCTGCCTGATGGGGAATGAGACTGACTAGGAACTAACTTGGGACTGTATTTACAGCTGCTAGAGGGGGAGGACACTGACTAAGGAATTACTGGGGACTATACTTACAGCTGTCAGATGGGGAAGAAGGAAGCAGACTGGTGGTGATGTGAAGCCAAAGGGAAGTTAACTTTATGTGTCCATTGGTTCTGCCACAATCAGGACAGTACAATTGGTAATGTTTTTAGAAATCCAGGCTTACCAATGAAAAAAGAGACCTTTCAATAAAATAGGGTCTATACGGTAGTACCATACAGTAATTCCTAGGACACCACTCCTGCTGCATTTCAGCACTGGGGTCCAAGGTTTTAATGTGACCAAGAGAAATATCCACATGGAGTTTGTATGCACTCCCTGTGTTTGCTGGTATTTTCTCCGGGTACTCCGGTTTTCTGCCATACACCAAAACAATATATTATACAGGGGCCAGTATGAGCGATGATAATCTCTGTACAGCGTAGTGGAATAAACTGGAGGTACATAATAGCGGTATTAATGCCATATAGTGAACATGTGCGTAATATCACTGAACCCCACAATACAGTCTCTTCAAGACAGGTTCCTCCAGAGATGCTTTGTGAGCTACTGATTTGAGTAGACCATTGTTATCTTCCTGGGACTTTAAGGGGAGTCACACAGGACTATGATGATTTTACAGAACCATATTATCTATCCACAACCCCTGTCTACAGTCCTGGCCAAGGAACGGTGAACCAATAAGCTTACAATCAGTCAGCCTGTACAAGAAATCAAGAGCGAAGGCGAGTGAGGCAATCACATATCATTTATGATTCGGCTGCTCGGCGCCCGTTTTCTGCATCGCTCTCGCCTTTGTTTTCTTCACTTTAATAACTCAATCTAAAATCTGTAAAAGGAAAATTGAATGTTCCTCTGTGAAAGTTCCCATTACACATTCACCAGCACCTGTGCATGTTTTCATGACAGTATCATAGCTCCGAGATGTCTACAAACAAACATAAAAGAGGTCAAAATTCAATTTCCATGGCTGTATTTTAGGAATTCCTCGTTTTATTTCTGGGCTAGCTTAAAGAGAAATATAGCGCCATCTAATGGAGAGACCGGGCAAGATGTTTCCTGTTGGCAGAAGCATATTATTGGTGTTGTCTTCTAAAGGGAAAGCCAACTTGACTTGCAGGATCCTGTGGTTCTCCTGTAGAAGTCATCCTCATTAACTCTTTCAGTGCTATAAGAATGTGTTCCCCCCCCCCGCTTCAAATCAGGCTTTGCACAGCAAAAATAGATAAATAAATAAAATAAATGAATTAGGCTACTTTCACATAAGCGTTTTTCATTCTGGTTTTGAGATCCGACAGAGGATCTCAAAATCAGGGCAAAACGCTTCCATTTTGTCCCCATTCATTGTCAATGGGGACAAAACAGAACAAACCAGATCAGGGTGCATCCCGTTCCGATTTGGTCAGTTTTTTGACCGGACACTAAACCGCTGCAAGCGGTTGTCCAACCCAAGATTAAAATTCAACAGAGGCGGGGTGGGGGATGTTGGGGTGTGGACAGGGGTGCACCACCAATGAGGCGAGGTGAGGCGATTGCCTCAGGCAGTACCAGGTAGGGACAAAAGGGGGCAGCGGAAGGGGGATTATCTGTTTCTGCCGTATAGTATTGGGAAGCACAATGGGCACAGTATGTGGCGCTGTATGTAATGGTTTCCAAGTATGTCTTTAACAGTAGGGCTGGAGGGAAGGGGTTAGGGTAAGAAATTGGCATTGGGGGGTTGGGTAGCCATTACAGTTTTTCGTCTCAGGCAGCAGAAAGGCTAGGTGCACCCCTGGGTGTAGACTCAGTCTGCTTATGAAACTCCGGCTGATCCACTGCTAAGGTTCCCATCCACGCCAAAACAGAAAGTGATGAAGTGCCGTTACTTCTCATGTGACTGCTGCAGCCAATCACTGGCCTTAGGACATGCAAGAGGGACAATGCCGTTCTTGCACAAATGACCACTGAAGCCAGTGATTGCAGTGGTCATGTGAATGGGAAGTGCACTTCATCACTTCCCGTACAGCAGGAATCCAGAATGGCGGAGATGAAAGCCATATTGCTAGATCACAGGTACCTTCATAAGGTGACTTTTTTTTTTTTTTTACATTTTTTTACACACCCTGCTGCCTCTGCAGCATTTAATTTTTGGCTTGACAAACCCTTTAACTTCGGCATAGCTATCAGGGATGTAACTATAAAGGCTGCATAGGCTGCATTCACACCCAGGCCCTGAAGTCTAAGTGTCTCCTGTGAGAAGACCAGTATTACAATTGACATGTGATAAGTGGAGGCCGTTGTACAGATCATGCAACAAGGCCTGGATGCTCCAAGTTATGTCCTAATAGGAGGCAACATATAATAGGGTCCCTACCAGTCTGCAATATAGATCCAAAGGTGCTCCGTGTGCCATCATGGTCTATGCAGGAAAGGGAGCAGTTATGACATATTATTACACTTGGGGCAGTAATTGCATTGACTTTAACACTGGGGTTAGTTATCCAAAATTACATTAGAACTATAGGCAGGCTCTCACATATTCTGGGGTCGGGGACAATTTATTACTGGACCTTCCGTCACGCCGATCACCATCCTGCTCAATTATATACTGAGTTCCGTCCCCTGAGGAAGCAGCCTAAGCCTGTCCCCTAAAGAAAGCAGCCCCAGCCTGTCCCCTGAGAAAGCAGCCTAAGCCCACCCACTGCTTGGCTACTCAAGGAGCCATCTCAGGCAGACTCTCCAGAGCACAGGACACTAAGCACACATGGCTCACTCTGATCGACCCTCACTCTGGTCCACTCCTTTAGAAGTGATGGCCTATCCTCAGTATAGACAGCAAGTAGTCCATCAAAATCTGATAAGCAGGGGTCCGACACCCCACACCTCCGCCGATCAGTTGTTTCCAAGTAGCTTTTGCTCGCGAGCTACACAGTGCCGTCCATTGTGTAGTGGACGGAGCTTGTAACTGCAGCGCTGCTCCATTCACTTCAACTGGAGCAGCTCTGCAATAACCAGCTCTGTCCACTGCACAGAGCATTGAGCTGTAGTTCAGAGATACTGCAGAACTGCTGATCGTCAGGTGTGCAGGGTGTAAGACCGCCGCTGATCAGATAGTGGTGGCCTATCCTGAGGAAGGAGTGGACAAACCCTTTAATAGGCAGACACTTCTTAGTCATGGCAGAAGGTAAGGAATGAATTTTGTGTAGTCGGAGAATAACATGATGTGTCGTCCCTATGAAAACCTTGAGTGGTTTTTTAGCGCACACGCCACGGGCGTCCTGAAAAGTCGAGTTTTTGTACCCAGGAAATGACTTTGTACCTAAAAGCCGTGTCTGACACCATGCTCTGGCTGATAAATATGTATGCAGCCATGATTAATGCTAATGTCAGCTCTGCTGTAATGTTTTACACAGGTAGCGGGCGCCAGGGGCAGCTAAGTGGAAGATAACTGTTCTCATTAATTACATTTGATAACTCTCAATCCCAAAAGAACAGGGAGATGATCTGGGGGTGGCGGGATCATTCACATATTGGAAGGAGGAAACCGCCGCGTCTCCTGACCTAAGTTTTACAAGAAAATAACTAATTGCAGGCAGGTTTAATCATTCATTAAATCATTCATATCTGAGTGGACGCTGACCAGGAGAAACCCAACCAGAAAATACAGCACTTACCTCTGCCACAAATCCAACATTTTTCTAACAATACGCACACGGCACACGCTGTACATTGTTTACCACAATCACCAGGAAACTGCAGCAAAATGCAGTGGTTTGGCTTAGATTTTTTGAAAACCATAGAATTCTGCCACAATTTTGCAGTAATTACCCTAAAGGATTCATAAATAAGATTTAATAAAGCGATAGATAGATAGATAGATAGATAGATAGATAGATAGATAATAGAGATAGATATGAGATAGATAGATAGATAGATAGATAGATAGATAGATAGATAGATAGATAGATAGATAATAGATAGATAATAGATAGATATGAGATAGATAGATAGATAGATAGATAGATAGGAGATAGATAGATAGATAGATAGATAGATAGATAGATAGAAGGTAGGAAGATAGATATTTGGTAGACAAACATAAATAAATAAATAAGTATATAAAAATAAATTTAAAAATAGATAGAAAATTAAATAAACAGATAGAAAGATAGATACAGTAGATAGAAATGAGATAGATAGATAGATAGATAGATAGATAGATAGATAGATAGATAGATAGAATGTAGGAAGGTAGATAGATATTTGACATAGACAGAAATAAATAAATATAGAAAAACTGATAGATAGATAAAAATGTCTAGGGGTAATAGCATTTTCCACGTTTCTTTCCTTGCCGTTTCCCCGTCTCCAGAGAAAAGTTGTGTTATAGATGTAAAGTGAGTCTCGGGCAGCAGATTTATGGGCTGAATACGGCCGGGCGGTATAATAATTGTGGTCAGTATTAATGACGGGATTCTCTAAATACAAATCTGTTAAAAATGGTTGCTGGTTCACTGCCCTTCTACTTACTGTTTATCCCGACTGTACTAAGTGTCCGCTGAAGACAAATGTGGAGACATGATGGACTGTAATTCCACTAATAGACTACCTGCAACAGTCATTCATCATCTCACACGGTGCCAGAAACCTTCAGCAGCTGGAGAAGACTACGTGCACAGCGCTCGTGTCCTCAGCGTTAGTCCTGGGCAGACTGTTAATAAAATAACTAAAAAAAAAAAGTTTGCTGTCCCCAACAAAACAGCGCCCCCTTCTCCATGGGCTGTGTCTGGCATTGCATCTCAACATATCCATTCTAATGAGGATCTGCTGCAATACCAGACACAGCGCATGGACAAGGGGCGCTGTTTCTTGGGAGAGAAAAAGCAAACGCTTTTTTTCGGTTTATAGAAAAACCCTTCATATGGGAGAAACATGGACAAGTACAGAAGCGCTCTTCAACTTACCGTTGTCTAAATAGCGTGAAACTACAACATGCAATATGCTGGGAGCACCAGTGCACAATCTGTGCTGAAAAAGTACAATGCAAAGAGAAGCTGACCCCCATCCCTCCCCCCAACATGATGCCCATATGTAGGGATGAGTGAATCGACTTCGGATGAAACATCTGAAGTCGATTCGCATAAAACTTTGTTTCACTACTGTACGGAGCGAGCGCTCTGTACAGTATTAGAATGTATTGGCTCCGATGAGCCAAAGTTGTTACTTCGCATAATAACTTCAGAAATTGATTTATACTGTAAAAAAACAACATGGAACCACTTGGAACCGAACCCGAATTCGGGAAATGCTTTTTTTACAGTCTAAGGCCTATTGCACACGAACGTGTGCGCCCCGTGCCCGTATTGCGGACCGCATTTGCGGATCCGCAATACACGGGCACCATTCAGTGGCCATTCCGCATCACGGATGCGGACCCATTCATTTCAATGGGTCCGCAAATCCGGAGATGCGGAACGGTGCGGAATGGAATGACGGAACGGAACACTACGGAGTGCTTCCGCGGGGTTCCGTTCTGTACTTCCGTCCCGCAAAAGGATAGAACATGTCCTATCTTTTTGCGGAACGGGCAGATCGCGGACCCATTCAAGTGAATGGGTCCGCGATCCGCTGCGGCTTCCCCACGGCTGGTGCCCGAGCATTGCGGGCCGTGTTCGTGTGCAAGAGGCCTAAGGGTCCATTCACACGTCTGCAAAATGGATCCGGATCCTTTCCGCAACATTGCGGAATGGATCCGGACCCATTAATTTTCAATGGGGCCAGAAAAGATGCAGACAGCACACAGTGTGCTGTCCGCATCCGCACTTCCATTCCGCAAAAAAAATAGAACATGTCCTATTCTTGTCCCCAGACACGGACAAGAAAAGGCATTTCTTTTAAAGTGCCGGCCATGTGCGATCCGCAAAATGCGAAACGCACATGTCCAGGTGTCCGTGTTTTGCGGATCCGCAATTTACGGACTGCAAAACACTTGCAGAAGTGTGAATGGACCCTAAATCAATTTCTGAAGTTATTATGCAAAGTCTCGCGAGTAATAATGTCGGCTTCTCGGAGCCAGTACATTCTAATACTGTATGGAGTGCTCGCTCCGTACAGTATTGAAACTAAGTTTTATCCGAAGTTGATTTGCTCATTCCTACCCATATGTTCTATTAGGGTATATACACAGGCATTGTCTTTAAATGGGTTATCGCATGATGGTTTAAAAAATGAAAATCATACTGTGCATCATATAGTACATGACAATAACAGTAGATATGACTGCTGACAGTCCAGGGATGGAATTGAGCATGTGCGACCACCTCAGAAGGTGGACGTGCACATTACTATACCGATTAAAAACCAGGGGGCGCCATTCTGATGAAGTAAAGAGAATATTTCACAACTGGAGCATTTTTGTAACAGAAAGTAAATTAGAAAAGTATCTTGTTTTTCATGCTGAATTATATTAAAATAACATTTAATGACATTCGCTCATCTCTAGTTTTAATAGTGGCCATTTTGATTGTCCCCCAGATCTCCTTAAGAACTCCTACTAGTATGTCTGCCATCAATGTCACCCGGCTTTCCAAAAGCCCTGAACAGTAAGTCAGTGTTATTCCGCAGCAGTAGTGAGCAGCGATATGGATCGCTGCAGAGCATGGCAGCCATATAATTTGTCACCCAGCTTTCCTTTAGCAGATAACCCTGTCATCCAGCTGCTACAATAAGGACCATATTGGTGGCCATCCAGCTTTCCTTGAGCAGTTCTAACAGTATAGTGTCACCCAGCTTTCCTAGAGTCCTGACTGGCGATTGGGTACGCAGTGGTATTGAGGAGTATGATGACGGGAAGTAATGGAGGGTGCGGTGTATCTCTATATAGTAAAGCAGATTTGCTTTTAGGCACTATAGTTCAGCTGCACCTGTAATGGCGGCCATATTGGCTCTCACCCAGCTTTCCTAGAACCCTTAACAGCAATTTGTTACACAATGGCAATGACGAATATAATGAGGAGAAGTCATGGAGAGCGAAACGTATCTCTATATTAAAGGGCAGATTTGCCTTTCAGGACTATAGCAAAGCTGCATCCGTAACAGCGGCCATATTATGCCTCACCCAGCTTTCCTAGAACCCTGAACCACAATTAAATATGCAACGGTGATGAGGAGAAGTAATGGGGAGAGCAGTGTATCTCTATATAATAAGGTGGATTTGCCTTTTAGGACTATAGCAAAGTTGCATCGGTAACGGCGGCCATATTGTCTCCAACCCAGCTTTCCTCAATCCCTGAACAGCAATCCTTTTATGAGGAGACGTAATAGAGCGCGCAGTGCATTTCTATACAATAAGGCAGATTTGCTTTTCAAGAGCGTAGCAAAGTTGTATTCATAACGGCGGCCATGTTATCTCTCACCCAGCTTTCCTAGAACCCTGAACCACAATTCAATATGCAACGGTGATGAGGAGTATAATGAGAAGTAATGGGGAGAGCAGTGTATCTCTATAAAATAAGGTGGATTTGCCTTTTAGGACTATAGCAAAGTTGCATTAGTAACGGCGGCCATATCGTCTCCAACCCAGCTTTCCTAGATCCCTGAAGAGCAATCCTTTTATGAGGAGACGTGCATTTCTATACAATAAGGCAGATTTGCTTTTCAAGAGCGTAGCAAAGTTGTATTCATAACGGCGGCCATATTGTCTCCAACCCAGCTTTCCTAGATACCTGAACAGCAATTCTTTATGCAATGGTAATGAGGAGCATATTGAGGAGAAGTCATGGAGGGAGCGGTGTAACTCTACACAATGAGGCAGATTTGCCGTTCAAAAGCGTAGCAAAGCTGCATCCGTAACGGCAGCCATGTTGGCCATGTTACCAAATTTTTGAAATTCTAGAGAAAAAAAAAACAACACCTTTCTTGTATCATAAGAACTGAGATTTCAACCAAACTGCTTAGCAACACACACGACATAATCCTAAATCTAAGAAGCAGCATAAATTTCCCGTGCGCCCCGGGCCTCCCGGTCTACTCGGGTAAGTCAAACGGACACAAGCAGAATCCCGGTAGAAGGCCCCCGAGGCTCGGCACAAGAGTTCAGCGTCGTCGTCCGATCTCATCATCAATGTGTAACATGAGAGCGGCTCCGGTGAAATAAAATGTGAAAGGCGTACGAGCAAACCTCCCCCTCGTCCAACAACACGCCATCTCATTCCCTTTTTTTTTACGAGCTGCTTAATGCCAAGGCGGGAAATAAATTATAAATGAAACCCGCCATCATACGTTTATAAATACAGGGACGTTAGCATTTTACCCGCTCGTAAATCTGCCGTCCCAGACAGAGGATCTAGAGGCCTGGTAAAAACAATGATATATATTCACTGTCTGGGGGCCTTGACTAGTGGTCCATTCAGCGGCAATGCCCTTTCTGGGCTAATTCACACCCCCTCATTTAAAAACCATTTTAATTTAAAGACGCTCGTCGCTCGCCGCCTTCGTCCTTGTGGCAAATTTACCCACGAAGCAGCAAATAGAAAATTGTTTAATCTAGAGATACGGTTCAGTGTGGTCACCCAGCGAACAGAGGCGTAATTACAAGATCAGCCCTGCTAAAAACGTTGGGAGGTTGCCGCGTGACCTATCATCTCCTAATCTGCATGGTGAAATACGGCTTCATAACTATAAATTGCTGACTTAATTAAAAGCGGGACCTTTCTGTCATTTAATTACAGGGAAAAGGTTATTGCTTGAACGCAATTTTCCAAATGTGATTTCTTAACAGTTATTAAGCGTCTCCCCGTCATTTATTGTTCCAGATTTTTCAATTTCGAAAATAGTCCGTGTGACAGAAGTAATGACTTTATGAAAATCTCAATCTAGATACCGGCAAAGTAGACCCATTTGTTTCCCATAAGTGGAAAGGACGGTGGGTGGGGGGGGAGAAAAAAAAAAACTTGAAAATGTCAAAGGAGGATCTTGTGATTGCTCACACTTTATCAGCATGATTAAAACGCGTGGGAGGGCAGGATATTAAAGGTGAAGACAAGAGGTTTAGAGCACGGCTTGTTGTTCTTACCTATTCATTCCTTAGGTAGGAAGGTATTCCTTTAAAGGGGTTGTCGGAGGGGGGTCTGACTCAGAGAAGCGATCACCTGGATGAAGAGACTGCAGAGACACCCCCATACATAGTCTGTACGGCATTGCTCCCAGTTAACCAGTGCTAGTCCCAAGGCTTTCACTGTGTGGAAGACCCATAACTGGGGCTTCATGTTTTTTTTGCATGTCACCATATATCGGTCATATGGCCTTAACGCAGCTCAGTCCTATTCAAGTGAATGGTGTTGAGCTGCAATACCAAGCACAGCCACTATGGAATGTACGGCGCTGTGTTTGGTGAGCTGTGAGGAGGTGCGTCAAACGCTGATCGGCAGGGTGTTCGCAGGGTCTTGGTAAGCTGCGAGGAGGCCACAGCACTCACAGGGGTACAACAGTTTCGCGAGCCAGACACTGACCTATACTGAGGAGAGACCATCAATATAAAAATCCCGGACAACCACTATCATGAGTCGTGAGGGGGGTACTCACTGCTTCCACAGTCAATGTGAAAAGGATGGTGGGTGGCATTTGAGGTAATGAACCCGATAAGTGGCTTCAAATTTTCCTGACACCCGGGTGATCAGCTGTGGTTTTCCGGTGACCGTGGCAGCCTCCTCACAGCTTAC
Source organism: Bufotes viridis (assembly GCA_033119425.1). Lineage (NCBI taxonomy): Eukaryota > Metazoa > Chordata > Amphibia > Anura > Bufonidae > Bufotes > Bufotes viridis. Next base: position 23,093,091 of record CM065598.1, on the reverse strand, counting down.
CAAGCACAGCGCCATACATTGTGTAGTGGCCATGCTTGACATTGCAGTCAAGGACCATTCACTCGAATAAGGCCTCTTGCACACGACCGAATGGCTTTTTCTGTGTTTTGCGGTCCATTTTTCACGGATCCGTTGTTCCTTTTTTTGTTTCTGTTGTGTTTCTGTTTCTGTTCCATAGTTCCGCAAAAAATCTCTGTATGGTTTCCGTATGTGATCCGTTTTTTGCGGATCGCAAACAGAAACATAACATTTTTAATCATTAATGTAATGTACAGGAATGTGTTTTAACAGTAAACACATGGGCAAAGTGTGCATGGATCCGCAAAAAACTGAAGTCATATGGATGTGTTCCGTATGCATGCCGTATTTTTTGCGGACCCATTGACTTGAATGGAGCCACGGATAGTTATTTGCAAGCAATAATAGGACAAGTTCTAGCTTTCAGAGGAATGGATATACGGAAATGCGGAAACAGAAAGCATACGGAAGTACATTCCATTTTTTTTTTGCAAACGGAATCCGCAAAAACAGAACTGAACAAAAAACGTTTGTGTGCAAGAGGCCTAAGGCTTCATTCACACGATCATATTTTTTGTGGTCTGCAAAAAAAATGGATGACGTCTGTATGGCATCCGTTTTTTTTTGCCGAACCATTGTAACAATGCCTATCCTTGTCCGCAAAATGGACAAGAATAGGACATGTTCGATGTTTTTTGCGGGGCTACGGAACGGACATACGGATGCGGATAGCACACGGTGTGTTGTCTGCGTTTTTTGCGGACCCATTAAAATGAATGGGTCCGCATCCTATCCGTAAAGAAAACAGAACGGACACGGAAACAAAACAAGAACTTATTTTCTTTCCGTATCCGTTCCGTTTTTTTTTTACGGACTGTATGCGGAACCATTAATTTTAATGGGTCCGTAAACAAAAACGGAAGTTATTTTGTGTGCATTCTGTTTCCGTATATCCGTTCCGCAAATTGATAGAACATGTCTGCATTACGGACAAGGATAGGACTGTACTATTATAGGCCGGCTGTTCAATTCCGCAAAATACGGAATGCACACGGACGTCATCCATATTTTTTTTGGGATCCGTATTTTGCGTACCGCAAAATACATATGGTCGTGTGCATGAGCCTTAAGGGCTCTTTCACACAGAGCGGATCCTGTGCGGGTAATCTGCTGTGTGTAAGAGTGACAAGCCCCGTTCCGGACAGCAGAGACACAGAGCATTAACATGATTGATAATGCTCCGTGCCTCTCTGAGATCTTTTTACTACAAAAGCACAGCGACAATTTTATCTCACTGTGATTTTGTAGTAAAAAGATCACAGAGAGGCAGGGAGCATTATCAATTATGTTAATGCTCTGTGTCTCTGCTGTCCGGAACGGGGCTTGTCACTCTTTCACGCAGCAGATCCGCTCGTGTGAAAGTGCCCTAAGACTGAGCTGCGCCTAGGCCACCTGACCGATAAATGTGACATCACTGGCCTAGGGAAAGGCCACGGCGCTCACCGGAGCTGATTGGCGGGGTTGCTGGGAGTCAGACCCCCGCTAATCTGATACTGATGACCTATCCTAAGGGTAGGCCATCAATATATAAATCCCAGAAAACCCTTTCAAGAGTTTTTTGTAACGAACTGGTCACTATTTGCAAGAGCTGGATTAAAGGTGTTGTCTAAGATATCAGATATATTGGTGGGTTAGGCGTTATGCACATGAAAGTATCTGTTTTGCGGTCTGCAAAATACAGAGACGGTCTGTGTGCCGTCCGTTTATTTTTTTTTTTAACTTCAATGGGTCCGTGGTCCGCATTTTGCAGAAAGGACATATGGATGCGAAAAAACACACGGTATATCCATATGCATTCCGCATCTGTAAGTTCGTTTCGCAAAAAAATAGAACATGTCCTATATACATGGCTGCAAAAGGTGGACTACGGATCAACTGAAGTCTATGGGTACGCAAAAAAAGGGGGATGCAACACTGACAGTATCCGTATTTTCCGGGTCCCCAAATTACATACGGTTGTGTGCATGAGGCCTACACACTGTCCAATCAGTGCTGGCACTGTCAAAATGTGCAGCCATACATCCTATTGACAGGAGGAATAGTAGGGCCCAGTTGGTATTTTATCAATACAAACAAGAGAGTAACAACACAACCTTTAATCCTGCATCGATGGGGAGGGATTGGTGCTGGATGAGATATTCTAGACCAGGGGTCAGCAACCTCTGGCACTCAAGCTGTTGTGAAACCACAACTCCCAGCATGTTCCATTCACTTCTATGGGAGTTCTGTGAACAGCAAAGAAAGTGTGCATACTGAGAGTCGTAGTTTCACCACAGCTGCAGTGCCGAAGGCTGCTGATTAGAGTTGAGCGAACTTCTATTTTTAGTTCGACGTCCAAAGTTCGGGTTATCGTAGCATCCCGTTATGGATTCCGCTACCGCGGACCATAACGGCATTTGGAATCTATAAGTGGTTGCTTCATTGAACCTGAACCTTGGACAACCCTAAGGACCTGGGGTGACATCACCGTCATGTGATCAGTGCAGGGGGCGTGGCTCAGTACTGGATCACCTCTTCTCCAATCCAGTGCTGAGCCACGCCCCTTGCACTGATCACATGACGGTGACGTCACCCCAGGTCCTCCGTGTTGTCCAAGGTTCGGGTTCAATGAAGCAGCCCCTTATGGATTCCAAATGCCGTTATGGTCCATGGTAGCGGAATCCATAACGGGATGCTACGATAACCCGAACCCGAACTAAAAATAGAAGTTTGCTCAACTCTACTGCTGATCACTGTTCTAGACTATGGGTTGGTCATAGAAAAGTAGATTCATGGGCAAGGGTATAGAGCTAAGAGGATGAACATCACAATGAAAAAATTAACTTTTGCAACTTTTTTCCTTGGTCACTTTCTCTCTGGTCCTCCGCGACCATTGGATACATACAAGGCTATAGGGGGCACGGAACAGGCACTGCGGTTGCGTGCAAAAATGTTTCCCCATACTCGGATGGCGGTGTTTGTTTAGCACGGCGGCCGATCCCCGGTGCGGTCCTGGGCGGCGGGAACTGTGGCGTTGTAATTTAATTGACACAGTTAGTATTGTTGTGTCACTTGCTTACTACACGGGATTGAAGTCTTCTCGTGTGCTTGATGTCACCGTCACAACACATAAACATTATAGGATGAAGAAACCTTTGGGCACGAGAGTAAATGCTGAATATTTGGCGAAGCAGCCAGAGAATGAGTGAGAAGATTGCAGCCGTGACCCGCTCAAGCAAATCATCGTGTGCTACGGGTTAACTCGTTATCAGCCAGATGTCGGCGCCTGCGAATATTTAAATGTCACGTCCAGGCGCCAAATAAACATACAAACTGTCTTACCGTCATATATTTAGTCAGAAGCATCAAACGTGTTGTTAATGGGGCCTGTTTTAGTCAATACTTGTGTTCCTCCTGCTGAAGGATCTTTTCTTAGAACTCTGCGCTGTACCTCTGTTATTCCACCTGGAAATGTATGAATACGTTATCAACTGTGCGCTCCTAGATCATCTGATGCAGGCAACTCATTAGGGTACATGCACACGGGTGCAGGTTTGGGTCTCACGCACACGACCGTATCCATTTTGTGGTCCTCAAACCGTGGATCTACAAAACACGGACACTGGCCGAGTGTATTTTACCATTTTATTCAAATGCCTCTAGAAATGTAGTATCCTGGCTGCAAAACTGACAAGAATAGGACATGTTCTATTTTTTGGCGGGGTCGCGGAACAGATTTACGGATGCGGACAGCATACAGTGTGCTGTCTGCATCTTTGTGGCCCAATTGAAGTGAAAGGGTCTGCATCTGATCTAAAAAAAAATGCGGATCAAATGCGGACCAAACATACGTCGTGTGCCCTTAGAAACAGAAATTGCGCACAGATTTGCATGCGGATTTCTCAGCGTTTCTGCACTGAATTTGCATATATAACTTGCAGATTAGATGTGGTTTTGCAAAGGGTAAAATCCGCACAGAAAATCTGTATAAACAATGGACATTCTGGAGATTTCAAAATCCGCACAGCAGGTCAGTTTCCGCACAGAAAGAAAAAGCGAAGTGTACATGAGATTAGTCTAATCTCATGCACTTTGCTGGTACTGTATTACGCTGCGGTTTTTCCACACTAGAATCCGCAACATGTGCAGGGAGCCTAAGAGCAGGGATGCTCAACCTGCAGCCCTCCAGCTGTTGCAAAACTACAACTCCCACCATGCCCTACTGCAGACTGATGGCTGTAGGCTATCTGGGCATGCTGGGTGTTGTAGTTTTGCAACAGCTGGAGGGCCGCAAGTTGGGCATCCCTGTCTAAGGGTACTTTCTTACTTGCGGCATGGCTATCCGGCAGGCTGTTCCTGTGGGTACAATTTACTATAATGGGGCGGGGGGCAGAGCTACGGCGCAGCACAGCAGTGATCACCCGACTAAAAAGTCGGACCTGCAGTATTTTTAGTCTGGCGATATCCAGCCGTGCACTGCCGTGCTGCGCCGTTCACCCGCCGGAACGCCATGTCGCAAGTGTGAAAGTACCCTTAGAGTGTATAAGTACATGCTCTATTGACAAAGGGAATCAGAACATCCAGTAATTTTTTGAGTAATACATTTCCATGAGGAGTTACAGAGGAACAACACAATGCAGATATTCTTATAAAAGATTTAAAACAATGGATCAGTTAAAAATCCAACCTGTCTGATGGTTTTTTCCTCTGGTACTTAGGACATTAGGGTACTATTGGTATCCATCATATGGCGGCTGTGCTCGATATTCCAGCTCAGGCCCTTTCACTTTAGCATCTAGACTAGTGGCGGCGAGTATGATTTTATTTTTAGAGAATATCAGATGCCACGATCAGCGGCATCTGAGGGATTCAGTGTCATTGCACTCACTACTTACAAGAAAAATGCACTTTGAGACGAATAAATTAGTCACAAAGCGAATATTTTTGCAAAATTTAGCAAAGCAGCCGAATCGAATGCTAGTTATATATTCAATTATCAGATTCTACTGTTGGCCAATTTCCGTTTATTACCCACAGGGTACATAGAGGGGGCACTATCTGTCTACTTCCCACTTCCAGCATGACCGTTCTCCTTCCGAGCTCCGTACGACAGCAGAAGGAGCTATTTTTGTCTGGAAGAATGTTCTTGGAGACGTCACGGGTGCTATATGCATGTCAATGGCACTATTGTCTCTTGTCACTGTCTTAATTACACGTTCTGATGATACAGATTCATTAGTGCCTGTACAATCCTTGTCTCTCCTTTCCAAGCACTGTCTTCTGCTGACACACCGCAGTAGTTTGCATTGTACGCGCAGCGGCCTGACAGTCACTTGTACAATCTCCAGCGCTTGACAAATCACATCTGACAACCGCTAGAGCATTTGCATTAGGGGAGAATTAAAGGAGATTTTATTTTATTGGTAAAAGCAAGCATGAATTCGTTTGCACCAATTAGATTAAAAAATTTTTTTTTAATGAAGACAGGAGCCCGAATATTTTCCCAAATCAGATTTATGTTACCGTCGAGATGTACAGAATGGGAGCAGCAGAGAAGGACGGGAAACAAAGGATAGAGAAGGGATGCGGGGACAAGGTTTTTTTTTTTTTTAATTGCAGATGAATATATTCATACATTTTGAATATTAAACGTATGGTATGGATGCCTGGGCAGCAGCCAAGTGAACCAAAAATATTCCTGCCTTTTTACGTTTTTGTCAACAATGCAAATCTCATGAGTTCTGCCTACACAGTAGGTAAAGTAGTGTGAGAATATAATACATGTAAATCTGCAAAACACAACAGAATGGATATAAAGGGCTATTTCAGGAGCCCCATAGACGGCGGTCATAGATGCATCATTGCTTACTAATGGGAATCACATGCTTTATTTCAAGAAATTATTTTCATCTTGCTCTAGAAATGAATCCCCTTTCAGCATCCTCACCCTGCGATGCTTCCCTATGTTGGGATGACCTTAAAGAGGACCTTTCACCTGAAAATGCTTGTGAAACTGAAGACATACCCTTACTTGCCTGTCCCCCGTGGTGCTTAATCAGCTCTTCTTTTTTCAATATGTGCGCCCGTTTGTCTGCGGTGCCCCCTGCAATAACTCCCGCCGTGTATGCTAATGAGCCATTCGGCTCAACTGGGTGGGCCTGCAAAAGTTCTCCCGGGCGTTTTCAAACCAGCAGCTGGATCTGAATACTTTTACAATTGCATATAAATAAAAATTGAGTGTGGCCACTGAGTTATTAAATAAAATGCATCTGTTTAGCGCCACCTGCTGTTTGTGGCTATTCTTATTTCTCTGCCCACTTTGCTAAGGTGGACGCACATGCTCAGTTCCGTCCTTCAATTTCCTCCTGAGCTGTGATAGGGAGAGAGCTGCAGAAAAGGAGCAGAAAAGACATGTCCTCTGACCAAACTAGATATAAATCTAGCAGAGCTATTGGAACGATGAATGGGGAGATCTCTGGACACATGGGAGGTACAGGGCTGGTTCAAGGTTTATTAGAAATAGATTGTCATGTACTTTCAGATGTCTATTTTTCATTTTTTACATTATAGGGGTTTTCCGCTTTTTTTTTATTGATGACCTATCCTCGGTATAGTTCAGAAGAAAAGACCGGCACTCGCTTCTTTGAATTATTTAGCAAATTTATTGGTCACAAATTATGAGCATACTGACGCGTTTCAGAGTCTGATGAAACCACTCTTGGTGCTGAATCGCGTCACTATGCTCATAATATGTGACCAATAAATTTGCAAAATAATTCAAAGAAGCGAGTGCCGGTCTTTTCTTCTGAAGTGTATCCGTGGGACGCCCGCCCGCAGACACGTGCACCGCAAGCTACCAAGGCAGTGCCGACCAGTTACCTAACTTGCTATCCTCAGTATAGGTCATCAATATCTGATCAGCTCCCTGCACCCCGCCGATCAGCTGTTTGAAGAGAACAATTCATTTCCATTGAAATGTATTAGTACCGAATGCGGCATTAAAATTGCTGCATTGACGGATCCAGTTTTCCGGTCTGCGCATGTGCAGACCTTTAAAAATGTGAAAAAAAATAAATAAATACCGAATCCATTTTTCCGGATGACAACCGAAAAGACGGATCGGGTATTGCAATGCATTAGTCAGACGGATCCGCATCCAGATTGCCGGAATCCAACAACGCAAGTGTGAAAGTACCCTTATCCTTTCTACCTTCCAAAAGCCACTTTTACATTCAAATAGCTATAAGAGGGCTTTTTCTGCGGAAAAAGTTTTATTTCTATTGGCGCCCTTTAGTTTACAATAAATTGTGTTGGAAATCAGGGAAAAATTTATTGGCGGGGTTTTGATATTACATTAACTGGAGGCTAAAAATGACACGACATCCTCATTCTGCGGGTCAGTGCGACTACGGAGATACTAAATTTGCCTAGCTTTAATTTGGTTTTACTTCTTTTAAGAAAAGAAAAACTTTTGAAGAAATAAAAATTGTCTTGCATCGCCATGTTCTGACACCCATAACTTTTTTTTTATACTTCTATCTACAAAGCTGTATATAGTTTACGGCCTGCATAACGGATCTGTCCCGTTTCCGTTATGTAGGAGAGGACTCAGGATCAGGAGAGGACTCCCCTGCATAACCGAAACGGGACGGATCCGTTTTGCAGCCCATAGACTTCTATTATGACAGAATGAATAACGGAATACCTCTAAAGGCATATCCGTCATAGAATTGCGCTATGGTCCGTGGTAACGGAATCCATAACGCAATTCACCTTTTAACTCCAAACGAAGCGTGAAGAAATGTCAAAATACGATATTCGTTCATCTCTAATAGGGACATGTTCTTTGTGGGTCGAACTGCAGTTTTTATTGGTGCCATTTTAAAGTACATTAAACTTTTTCATTGAATTTGATTTTTGATTCAATTTTTTGGGGGGACAAGGTGTCCAAAAATGGCGATTCTTAGCAGCAACATAGCAAAATGTGAACAAAGTGAAAGGGTCTAAAGACTTTCCGAATGCATTGTAACTGCTGAATATGTTCAGACCACTGTTTAGCAACACTATTTACAGCCAACAGGTGGCACCATAGAATAGAGCTCTACTCTTTTTTTTGGTGATTAAAAGGTTTTCCAGCTGGCTCAAATATCATACCAATCCCTCGCGGCTCCAGTTCCAATGCTTCACGGTCTGTCACGACACACAGGAAATGACTGCTCAGCCAATCAATGGTCACACCAATGACCCGCCTCAGCCAGTGATTGGCCATTTCCTGCGGAGACCGGGGTGGGGGGTGGCAGAGGACTGTGAAGAGTGAAAAAGGGAGTAGCATGGGATCAGTAAGGTGAAAATGACACATTTCATTCATTTTATTTTACACCATTCTGAGCCTTTTTTTTAAAGTATTCGGCTGGACGAGCTCTTTAAACATTTCCCGTCATATGTCACACGGCTCCTTACGGCACACCTCTGATGAGAGTATACTTGAATCATGTGAATACACCCTTCAAAGGGTTTTCAGGGACTAACATAATGTTGACCAATCCAAAAGATAGGCCATCATTAAGTGATTGGAGGGGGTGAGGGGGTTCTGGAAGAAAACAGTGTATGGAACCGGAACATCACAGTTCTGTATATCGTGTTGTGACCGTTCAGAACAGCTGATCAGTGGGGGTGCTGGGTGTTGGACCTCCACCAATCTCATGCTTGTCCCGAAAAACTCCTTTAACGCACTATAACCGCAATGAGACATACACCTCTAAGTCCTTGGAAGTCCACTGGAAGTTCCTATTCAACGACAGCAAGCAGAGCTTTTGAAAACCTGAAAGCACCGCTGCAAAAAGTCCAGTGGAAAGTTGTAGGATTAAAGGGGTTATCCCATGAATAATGTAAAAAAACTAAAATCATACATAATCTAGTACATGACAACCTCTTTCTAACAAAGCTAGAACCAGCCCTGCACCTCACATGGGTTCAGAGATCTCCACATCCATTGCTCTAATTGTTCAGCTTACATTTATTTCCAGATGGCTGCTCAGGGACGTGTCCTTTCTGCTGCAGCTGGTGGAAGCAGAAGAATGGAACAGAGCATGTGCTTCCATTTCCGTGAGCAGGACAGAGAAATGAGAAAAAGAACAAACAGCAGGTGGCACTATAGCAGGGGCGCACAACCTTTTGGGGGCCACATTGTCAGCCTGAACCAATTCCAAGGGCCGAAAATAAAACTTAAAGGGGTATTACCAACTGAAATACTGAATTTTTGGCATATTGAACATACAGTATATACTATAAATGTCTAGTTACAGTTCTAGGACTCCCATCTAATAGGAGAATACAAGAAAGATACATGTAAGAAGCCATAAGACATAGACCTACATGTTTGGGGGCCGTACAGAATGGTATTGAGGGCCACATGTGGCCCCCGGGACGCAGGTTGTGCACCCCTGCGCTATACAGATAGATTTCAGTGAATAACTCAGTGGCTATAATACATTTTTAATTCCATGCAATTACAAAAGTATTCAGATCCAGGTGCTGGTTTGAAAACTGTAGAATATTTTTCATGGGACAGCCCCTTTAAGTTCTACAATAAATATTCTTTATCTTCTGAAACTGTAATACCCCATTAGGGGCTGAGTGCAAATTTTTGTTACTGCATCCTCCTTTCCTAATAGAAACTTCGGGAATGTATTCAATCATGAAAATTCAATGTATCTTAAAGGACTTTGTATAAATAAATCGTCATCTTCAAATTTCATTACAAGTAACCATTAAGTCAGTACTCCCCCCTCATTGACATAAATGACATTATTTTCCTAATCGCCGCTGTCCCTTTAATAAGTCGAGGACCTTCTAGTTAAGAATGGAGCAGGGTTAGTTAAACGAAAACATTAAATTGTCACAAAATATTAAAATTGTGACTATTTCCACGGTTGACTTCTCTTACTTTTGTGGAAGGTCCCCATTTATTTTCCAGAGACGCTCTGCGCTTTTCTGCTTCTAATCAGCTCTATCTACCGCTTATAACTAAAGAATCCGTCGGAAGTTCGGAAACTTCAGCCAATAATCATTGCAATGACTTCTAAGCCATCACGAAGGAGCAGGCGAAAGCTTTCCCATTCCTTATTAGAAGGTCATAAGCTCACCCTTTTAACAAGCCAATGCCCCCAGGCGAATCCGTAAATAGTGTTTAGATGTTGTCCTCACTAATATCCGTGGATTACAGTTTATATTAGTAGGGAAATGTTACGATATCACCGGAAACCTAGATACTGAAGAGGACATTAATAATGTAGATTTAGTTCCCTGTAAATTATACAGTACAATTTTTTTTTCTCTGCTGAAAAATTAAAAAATATTACATCTTAAATCTCATGCTCAAATTTTCCTTTCGTGTAATACCACTTATATACTGCAGGTGGCGCCTCTGATCATCTAAGAGAAAAACAGCAAAATAACAAATATAATCAAATTATACAGTACACATTTTTTTTCTTTGCTGAAAAATTACAAAATATTACATCTCGAAACTCATGCTCAAATTTTCCTTTAGTGTAATACCACTTATATACTGCAGGTGGCGCCTCTGATCCTCTAAAAGAAAAACAGCAAAATAACAAATATAATCAATTAGTAGTTTAAAAGGCATCCGATAATGTACAAATATATATATAGCATGAGAGGGTTTATATATTGTGATTCTCCTGATTGCAGTCAATGAAGGTTTTTTTTTGGATAGGGGATAACCCTAAGGCCTAATTCACACGTCCGTAGTGTGTTTTGCGGAAACACGGATCCGCAAAACACGGAAACACGGATCCGCAAAACACGGACGGCTGCAATGAGCATTCCGCATTTTGCGGACCGCACATTGCTGGCACTATAGAAAGAATGCCTTTTCTTGTCCGCAATTGCGGACAAGAATAGGACATGTTCTATTTTTTTGCGGAAACGGAAACACGGATGCGGAAACACGGATGCGGAAACACGGATGCGGACATCACATAGTGTGCTGTCCACATCCATTCCTGCCCCTATGAAATGAATGGGTCTGCAACCCTTCCGCAAAATTGCGGAAGGGATGCGGATCCATTTTGCGGACGTGTGAATAAGGCCTAACCGTAACTCGTATCCCTCGGAGCTCCCAAAAATGAATGGAAAGGCAGGTTGGGAATGCGCAATGCCGCTCCATTCATCTCTAAGGGTCAGTTCCCATGGCTGATTTTCTAAAATACACGTGTAAAAAATGAGCGCTGGATCCAAGCAGATTTTTCTGCCTCAAAATTCTGCGCATTTTTTTATGTGTATTTTTCTGCTTCCTATTAATTGCAATGAGAAAATAAGCGCTGATGACTCCCAACTGGTGACTCCCACTGAAACTAATGAGTGTCAGTTTACAGAAGTATTATGCGCATAATACGATTCAAAATACGCACAAAAAACAGTAGTGTGAACTGACCCTAAGGAATGTTCCTGAAAATAGCCAAGCGATGTACCCAGTGGTCTCTGGAATTCCTAAAAAGAAATATCCACTGAACGTAGCTCTCCAAGGACCATAGTGTTGCTACAAAGGGGCGTGGCTTAGTAGAAAAGTAGATTCTAGTAGAAAAGTAGATTGATCTAAAAAAGTAGATCAACCAGTAGGTGACATAATGTTAGATAACAGTGTCTATCCATGCAACAAATTCACCGTCCATTATGAGACATCATGATAAAGTTAGTTCATATTTAAAGGGGTTATTTCATGATAAAAAAAAAAAATGAAAATCAGACATCACATAGCATATGACAATCTATTTCTAAAAAACCTAGAACCAGCCCTGCACCTCACATGGATCCAGAAATCTCCCCATTCATTGCTCTGCTAGATTTATATCAAGCTTACAGGTCAGGGAGCAAGTCCTTTCTGCTGCAGCTCTCGCCCAATCACAGCTCAGGGGGTGTGTTCTTTTTACTTCAGCTAACTTTATCACAGTTCAGAGGTGGTGTCCTTTCAGCTGATGATTTAAACTACACGTGTGCGACCACCTCAGTAAAGTGGACGGAGAAATAAGGAAAAAGAACAAACAGCAGGTGGCGCTATATTTGGCTGGGTTATTTTCCTCTGTCAAGTCCCAAGGCTTGTTTAGAAGGTTGAACTTTGACTCACAGAGAGCCACTCCCACAAGGTGGCGCTAGCTAGGTGGTTCTCTTGACTTGGAAGATACCTCTCTGCGTATTATTTTTCGATGGAGTATTGCCACTAAGTCTATATACACAGCTCGTCTCTTTAAAGAGAGCCAACACGCTGCCTATGATTTTGGAATGGAAGGTCCATCGATGCTCATATGGGTGCAATGGTCCAGTATCCCCACACAGTACGGTACTTTTGGCTATATAGTGTAGGTTTAGTGGCAAGGAAGTTTATTCCAAAGCACATGGAGGCATTCTGTCAGCTTTTAAGCAAGTTTTAGTGTTGAGCGAATCGAACCCGACGAAGTGGAATTCGATCCGAATTTCAGGATAAATTCAATTCGCTGCGAAGCCGAATTTCCTCGTGCTTCGTGATAGCGAATCAGTTTTACCTGAAAAAGTGTAAAAAAACAAAAAAAAACATACTTACCTCCCTCATTGGCTTGCGATGGGCTGGCCGCCGCCATCTTGACTAAAGATCTCGCACGAAAACCCGTGCGCAGGGACATGTGACGTCACCACGCCGGCTGGAGTGATGACATCATCTCGGGCCGCGCAAGATGGTGGTGACCAGCCTGTCGCGAGCGAATGAAGGAGGAATGTATTGTATTGTTCTGTTAATTTTACAATGCATGATCATCTATGAACGCGGCGTCTACGGGGTACAATGACGGGGGGGGGGGGCGCAATCGCAGATCCTCGTCATTGCACCCACTATTTACAAAGAAATGAGCTTTGTGCCGAAGTAATTCGTTACGAACCTAATTTTTTTGTAAAATTCGGCGAAGCAGCTGAATTAAATTTTCCAATATCTCGCCCATCTCTAGCAACAAGTTTGTAAGAAAAAAAACCTCCGATGGCGGCATAAGCATGGAGAGAAATGCGCCGTACATGTCTCGCCCCCTAGTATCCAATACTTTACTAGGATACTTTTAGCATCGATCCACTGCAGAGCCTGCGTTATACATATGCAGTGCCAATACTATAGTGTAATAAACGTTCCATTGCTGACCTTCTGTCCCTCTTTATTAGGCCTCATGCACACGACCGTTGTTTGATTCCGTGTCCGTTGCTCCGTTTTTCGTGATTTTCTGCGGACCCATTGGTTTTTAATGGGTCCGTGGAAAACTCGGCAAATGCACCGTTTGTCCTCCGTGTCCGTGGTCCGTGATTCCAGTCCGTCAAAAAAATATAACCTGTCCTATTTTTGTCCGTGAAAAACTGTTCACGGACCCATTCAAGTCAATGGGACCGTGAAAAAATGCGGATGGCCATCCGTGTGTCATCCTCGTTCCGCGTCCGTTTTTTTTGCGGATCCCTTGGCAGGCACTTAGTAAAAATTGTCAGCCTGTCTTTTGTTAAAATCTTTTGGGTCATGTCCGCTAAAAAAAACGGAAGACAGACGGAAACACAACGGAAGGCGAAAACGGTCACGGATCACTGAACAACGGAACCCCTTTTTGCGGACAGCATAAAAAAACGGTCGTGTGCATGAGGCCTTAAACTGTGGATTTTGCATGCCTTTCATAAGCACACATTATCCTCATACGTATCTCCCACAAAGGGAACGTTTCCTCCTACTTATTAGACACCAACTGCAGTAACCTGAGCCGAACTAATGAAAAGATATAAAAACACCCTTCATACCAATAAATGTGTCACAGGTCAATGCATCCGAAAACTTAGGAGGTGAAGCGGGTTGGGTGGATAATATTATTATGCATAATATAGAGGTCGTTGAAAAGACCGTCCGTGTTCGTACATAGTCTGGGATAAAATTCTCTGGGCTGAATCTAAAGATCCTGCAGAGCAATACATTTTATTCCAATGTAAGGAATGCGTCCACACGGGATGCAAAATACGGCAGGAAAATCTGCTGTGGAATTTGCCCCGTGTCCGAGGCAAAACCCGCAGTAAAGCCACATTGAGTACAGGTTTTTGACCCGAAAGCGACTGTGGATTTCATCCTCTTGATTGCAAAGGGTGAATTCCACCATGGAAATCCGCAGCATGAATGGACACGCTACAGATGTCAAATCCGAAAGGCAGGCCAGTTTACGTTGCAGGTTTCTTAAAATTGAATCCACTTTGCTGGTACTGTCCAATGCCGTGGAGTTCCTGCATTAAAATGAGGGATGGAATATCTGCCTTGTGTGAATGTGCCCTAAAAGGGGATCTGTCAGAGCTATTGTCACCATTAAATAAATGACAGCGCTGAGTACGCAGTATAAAAAACGAAACAAAAAAACAATAACCTTACTAGTGTTGAGCGAACTTGTGTTTTAAGTTCTGCGTCCAAAGTTCGGGTTCGGGTTATTGAAGAATCCCGTTATGGATTCCGCTACCACGGACCATAATGCAATTAGGAATCCATAACGGGATTCTTCGATAACCCGAACCTGAACTTTGGACGCTGAACTTAAAAAACAAGTTTGCTCAACGCTAAACCTTATCTGGACTGAGGTCTCAGTAGAGGGAAAGCCAACTTTTAGCCTAAATGCGAAGGAGGCGCAAATGTCCACTGGTCGGCAAGTGCTCAGTCTCTCCTCCACATTCCACGGCCCTTTTGCTTGATGAACAGCTCCTTGTCTGTCCAAAATCACTCTCAGACGCGCTGAAATCTTGTACATGCGTCATATAGTCGCGTGATTGCGCATGCGCAGTACTTTCTAGCATGTACTGGTCATGTATGTGCCATCCCACAAGAGTCTATGCGGTCTAGTTTTTAAAGTTTTTACCTCTAATATTAATGGCATTGCTATCTCCTGCCAGAAGCATACATCTGGTAGACCTGCCCTGAGATGGGTTGTACTGCTGCTGAGCCGACTGTATAAAATCTAAAGCCTCTGCTTCACAACTTCCACACAGGACAGACTTCAGGTTTTGTACTAATGCCTTGACAACAATATTGGCAGATCTTCCAGATGCACCAAACTCAACCAGATGTATACTTCTGGCAGGTGGGAGTGTGGAGGAGCAACTTATGACATCCCGGACATCTCCACTTAAAGGAGTTGTCTCCCCTCAGACATTGGTGGCATAGCTCTAGGGTACACCACAATGTTAGATAGGTGTGCGTATGACCTCCGGAACCCAATCTTATCTCCAGAACGAGACCCTCGAAGTGAACAGAGAACTGCCGCCCATGCACGGCCGCCCTCCATTCATTCTACTGTGAGTTTCCAAAAGAACCAATCTCCAACAGTCCCATAGAGGTGAATGGAGTGGAGGTCACTCTTCCACGTGGCACTCTTTTCTATGGGACCTCTGAAAATACCTGAGTGGGCTCACTCGGTTATTTTTGAAATTCCAAAAGAAGTTAGTGGAGAACACTCTGCGCATGTGTGGTGTGCTCTTATTCACTTTGGGGGTCTCATTCTACAGATAGAGACAGGTCCCAGAGGTAATGCATTAGCGTTCTTTAAACTGGGGCAGCACTAATGGGCTACTATAATGGGGCTCATTATCATAACTGGTGCAACACTATTGGGGCACTATGGGGGTCATTATTATAACTGGGGGAGAACTATGGGGACATAGAAGAGGGCACTATAGGGGGCATTTTTTATTGAATTATGGGGGCTTTATTATTCCTGGTGGCACTATAGGGGGAATTAATACTACTGGGGGAACTATAAGGGGGTATTTTTTTTTACTGGCACACACTATGGAAGCTTTATTACTATTGGGGAGCACTATGGTGGGCAGCATTACTACTGCAGGCACTTTAGGGAGCATTATTACTACTAGGGGTACTATAAAGGGGCATATTTACTACTGGGTCACAATGTGGGAGCTTTATTACTACCGGTATGGTGGGCTTTAGCACTATTTGGGTACTATAAGGAGGCATATTTACTACTTGGTGACACTGTGGGGGCTTTAATTCTGCTGGGGCACTACAGGGGTTACTACTGGGGGTACTGTAGACAAGCATTATTTATTACTTATGGTGGCATTATTACTACTGTGGACATAAGGGTGGGTTGTACATCTTCTGAGGGCACTATAGGGGGAATTATTTCTTCTGAGGCCATTATGGTGGACTTTATTACTACTGGGGGACTATGGAGAAGATGATTACTAGTATGGAAACTATAGGGGTATTTACACTTCTTGGGCACAGTGGGGGGAATTATTACTATTGGGGTACTGTAGGTGCACTATTACTACTAAGGGCACTTTGGTAGACAGTTACTATCGGTGGGACTTTTGGGAGCACTATTACTGTAGGGGCCCCCTGGCACAGTATCAGCACAGCACAATTATTTTTGGGGAACACTATGTTTAAGCCACTATCACTGTCAGGGGCACTATCTACTGGGTGCTGTTATTTTTGAGGGCACTGTATGTCAATAATTATTACAGGGGGCACTGTCTGTTTCTCTTAGTATTTTCAGGGGACTATCTTTTTCTGCAGTATAGTATTGGGGAGTACGGAGGGTACAGTATTGGGGGTGGCAGGATGGTGGAAAAGTAGGCAACTAAGAAGCCTGAGTGGCAAACTCTGCAGAGACGAGACGTGGCTGAAAGAAGCCATCATGGTGGTCTGGAATGGAGAAGATGAGGAAAGAGAACATCCACATCAGAGAAGACGTCACTGGATGTAATAGGTATGTCGTGCTGTATTCTCCTGTATGTTTCAAAGCGCTGAATGTCATTTACAAAGTAATAGTCATCAGTTATGGTTCCTAATGGGGTGTCTGTCAGTTTGACAGAAAGATTACTGCTGCATGCTGCTCAGTTCTTCCTGTCAAATCCGAAAGAACTGCTCACAGAGGCTTAGAACAGAGCCGATGACAGAAGCATGAGAAAATCCCTATTAATCACTGTTCACTTCCTTAGGGGTACTCTCTTCGAACTTCTTGTCACTAGGGGGCACTTGGTGTGAAAAGGTTGCAAACCACTGCCATGGAACGTCTGACTGCTTGGTAAGATACGGCCACTGCCAAATCTCCTGAGAACCTCCCCCCTTGTGAGCCTAACATCATGTAGAATAGTATCTTATATAGGAACAGTATAATAAAATATAAAAGACTAATATAATTAGGTTGCCTTAAAATCTACTATTACATTGAATGTGGAGGTAGAATCCAGCAGTCCCTGCCACTTTTTCTTTCCTCTCCGAAATAAAATAGAGATTATTTTAAATGTAAAATTGCAGCTATGCTCCCGAACGGCTGACATATCTATAATTATCTCGTTAATGGAGCTCACATCTCTGCCTACATGGGGACATCTACATAGGTACCTGAGCATCCCGCATCGGAATCTATTTGTCATTGTGTTTAATGGCCGCTCCTCTCCGTAGCCTACACAGCGCAAATGATGTCGTTTAATAGCGCGGCGGCGGTCGGCTTGTTATTTTAGGGCAGTGATGCAGATCACATAGAGGATATCTTTGCTCTGGCTTGCTTAGCAGATGTCTACAAATCACTTTATGTTAATTTCAACATAAAAAGCTAATACATTTCTGGCCTTTTCCTGTTACTTAAATAATTTTTTTATTGAAGGAAGAGAAGTTCCTGAAAACGCCCCGTCTCCCTCGCTGATCTAAGTGCACTTGACATCGCATTATTTTATCTCGCAAACCACATAGGAAATAGATGTAAAAAATAATCGCAGTCTTGACACAGAATATTACCCTTGTCGGGGTCACCTATGGGGCTCACATCCTCAATGGTGACATTTAATGGCCATCAATGGGTGAGATGATGCTACATAAAACGGCATCTGGCGACAATCATGTAAATGTTTCCGCTTTATATATGGTCTGGGTAGTGTAAGGCCCAATCCACAGTACTGAGCGTTATGTATAGAGACAGCAGGGAACGCAGATTACATTTATATGTGGGAAGGGATTAAATATCAATCAATTGAGCATTATGACCATGTCACACTAGTAATTCGTTTTCCAGGACTTAAAGGCTATGTACACCTTTGGAAGCATTATTTATTTTGGGCTAAAAAGCATTTTTTTTCACTTGGTCTTCATTACAATGTTTGGCTGTTTCTGTGATATAAGGTTTAAAAAAATCAGTCTGTTTGCAAACTTTCTGTTTTCTTTCAATCCCATCAGCTGACGACTCATGTAGATCTCTTAAATAAGTGTTTATGAGGTCAGGAGATCAGAGATAAGAGCTTTAAATAAGCTGTCAGCTGACAAGATTAAAAGAAAACAGAAAGTTACAGCTTTCAAGCAGACTGATTTTTTAACCCTTATATCTCAGAAACGTTTAAACATTTTTAATAAAGACCAATTTAAAAAAATATTTTTAGCCCAAAATGAGTAAAATGCAATCATAAAAAAAATGCCCCAAAAGGTGTACATAGCCTTTAAATGTTGACAGCCTATCCTCTGGATAGGTTATCAATATCAGATGGGTGGGAGTCAGACATCTGGCACCCCCACTGATCAGCTGATTTGGGCAGCCACTGACGCTGGAAACTACACAGTGGTAAATCTCTGTACATTGTGTACAGTGCTGGCATACTGCATCTCAGTTCCCAATGACTTGCTGTACCCCACCATGGCCCCTACATAGAGGACTGATCCTTCTGCTTCTGGTCCATCCACTGAATAATTTCCAGCACCTGCAGCAGCCCAAAACAGCTGATCAACGAGATGCTAGGTTTTGGACCCCCACCAACCTGATATTGATGGCCTATCCTACCTAAAACCCAGAAAACACCTTTAATCTAAATACACTGGAAATACCACTCCATTAAAGCACCTTCCTATTTTTTTAAAAACCAAGATAAGGCTACTTTCACATTAGCGGCAGCCTTCTCCAGCAGGCTGTTCCGGCGGGTGAGCAGCCTGCCAGATCCGTGATGCCACTAGTGCGAGCATGCAGCCGGAAGTCCGCTCCGGCCCCATGTCGTGTCGTAGTTTTATTTCGGCCGCCTCTCGGCGGAGGGGAGCCAGAGTGGACTTTCGGCGGCACACACGCACTAGCGGCAGCACGGATCCGGCAGGCCATTCACCCGGAACAGCCTGCCGGAGAAGGCTCCCTAAAGTAAAAGTGGCCTTAATGCACTTAAGGGAAAAATTATATTAAATTAAAGGTGTAAAAATATCTTGGTGCACGTTGTGACTTTTCACTCCTCTCGCCCTTGTGAACACATGGCAAAAGGAGTGAAAAGTCGCAGAGGGCAGAGTTTAAGATGACAGGCTGGGCAAACTACTGAGCAAAACTACACTGGTACATAGATGTATAAATGTCAAGTTCTCGCACAGCCAAAGATGTGCCAAATTTCTTAAGAGATATGCATAAAGACTAAGATAAAAAAGGCTGTCCAACAAAAAAAATTCTGTAGTTATCAAACCAGCACCTGGATCTAAACACTTTAGTATCTGCATGTAATTAAGACTTTATTATAGCTACCAAGTTATTCAATAAAATCTATTTGTATAGCGCCACCTGCTGTTTGTTATTTTTCTTATTTCTCTGTCCACCTCACTAAGGTGGACACACATGCTCAGTTCCATCCTTCGTCTGCCTCCTGGGCTGTTGATGTATCTTACCTGACTAAGGGGTTAGTTCAACCCCGAGACTTGTTGTATACACACCAGTAAAGTTCATCTCAATGTCCCTGGAGTCCTGTGTCCCAGTAGCGCCGTGTAAAGCCCTGTATCCTTTTCTGACTTTTTCCTGGATCCTGAGCTGTGATAGGGAAAGGGGTACAGGGCTGGTTCTAGCTTTGTTAAAAAGAGATTGCCGTGTACTATATGATGTCAGATTTTTTTTTTTTTTACATCAATTATAGGATTATCCCTTTAAGATGAAAGAAAGGAAGAAAATGCCAGTCTTAATAAATTTCCCAAAACTTTAACCCAAAAAATGAATAAATATGCAACAAAAGAAAAAAAAAAAAGATTGTGGTGGGGCTAAAAAGTAAACCCCCCCCCCAAAACAAAAAACTGCATCCTTAAAGGGCATCTGTCCTCAGTTGACCTGTTACATGTGCACTTGGCAGCTGAAGACATCTGTGTTGGTCGCATGTTCATATGTGCCCGCATTGCTGAGAAAAATGTTTTAATATATGCAAATGAGCCTCTGGAAGCAACGGGGGGTTACCATTACACCTAGAGGCTCTGCTCTCTCTGCAGCTGCTGCGTCTTCTGCACTTTTATTGATAGGGTGAGGCAATGAAAATATCCTAACACCTACTTTGTCCTGTAAATCAAAGTGCAGAAGGCGTGGCAGTTGCAGAGAGAGCAGAGCCTCTAGGTGTAATGGTAACGCCCCCGTTGTTCCCAGAGGCTCATTTGCATATATTAAAACATCATGTTTTTCAGCAATGCGGGCACATAGGAACATGGGACCAACACAGATGCCTTCAGCGGCCAAGTGCACATGGAACAGGTCAGACAGTGTCATAGGTACAAATCTGCTGACAGATGCCCTTGCCCTTTAAGGGACTAATGTGAATGTCCACATTTGAACACCATTTCTGTAATCTAATTAAGTTGAAAATTATTTAATTTCTTAATATATATATATTTAGTAAAACTCTTAGACATAGATAAAAATAAACACGCCATCTATCTAATGACTAGAGGGAGCATACTGCACACTGCTATACATGGCACGGAATAATAACACAGTATGCAGTAAACTCTCTAGCTCCCTCTAGTGATGGATGCAAGCCTGAAGAATTTCTAATTTAGCTCTGTCTATTCATGAAAATTTGGGCATCATAAAAATGAATCACAAGTCGCTATAGAGATATACAAAGAAATTAATCTGCACAGAAGGTTGGACCTAAAACATCATGAGGATCAAAGCTGACATTCATTTTAATATAGTAGATATCTCAAAGCTTCCAACAAGAGCTTACACTATTCCCAGCATGCCCGCTGCTTCCTAAATATACTGCTAGGCGAGGTTCATGTGCCCGAAGAGCTCATTTCTCAGTGTTTAATGCCAGTGGAGAAAACATACTTACAATGTGTTCATTATCAAGCAGGCTTATTAATGCGCTGGCATGCTAGAAAACAGATTTTCTAAAGGAATTAATGAAGACTAAATTGCCCGGGATTTAAAAAAAATTATCATTTCATAGTCATATTTTCTCGCAAACAGATTTCCACATTTGCATGACTAAAAATTCCAAAAATCAAAATATTTTGCTATTTTCAGAACATTTTATGAAATGGTTGCGGCAGCGTGATTTTCCTATTCACATGATCACATGTGTTATTATATAAATATTTCACAATTGATATGTAAAATCTATAATGATTCATGGACCTTTGTGACCAAGTAAATAAAGACTAGAGGGAATACGTCACCAATTTTTTTTTCTGCCAGTTAAAACCAGATAGCGACATTTCTTATCTGTTTTCATTTTCTAGTTGCAGATTATTTTTTATTCTATTTCCTAAACATGAATATGGAGGCTGCCATCTTGCCTGAGCTTAAAGGGATGGTGTCACCTCGGACATTAGTGGCATATCGGTAGGATATGCCACCATTGTCAGATTGGTGTGGGCCCCAACTCTGAGATCCATACGTACTTCTAGAACAGGGATCAGCAACCTTCGGCTGATGTGAAACTACAACTCCCAGCGTGCACACTTACTCTGCCATTTTTGTAAATCCCACAGAAGTGAAGGAGGTTTCTGGGAGTTGTAGTTTTAGAACAGCTGGAGTGCCAGAGATAGAAAGATGGGTGGCTGAATGGACACGGAAAGAAAATACTAGGGCGGCAGTTCTGCTCTTAGGTAGGGTGGAATAGGGACATTGTTGGTTTTTTTCTGGAGTTTTCCTTGGGATCTTTTTAATTGTAGTAATAAAGGTTATATTTTAGGAGATTTTTTTTTGTTTTCTGTTATATATTTTGAGTACTTCTCCCAGATCTTTGGACGCACAGAGGGCAGACTTCTCCGGTCTATGATATTATAATGAAAAGCTATGCAGGTTCCTCATATGCTTTGTATTTCTATTTATCAATGCCACTGTTTATAAGACCTCTGCTTGCAGTGTGTGAATATGGCTGAAAACCTGCCTTGGCTAAGCTCTAGTGACATAGCTTAAAGGGTTATTTCATGATGATAACTCCTTTCCTAGGCAAATATGGACATCATAGAGTGAGACCCCACAGTAGAAAACCTCTCTATGAATGAGAATGGAGAACCACTTTATCTCAGACCATCCATGGATTACATCCTTATCTGTTGGAAGCTGAACCCATAAGGCTACTTTCACACTAGCGTTTTGGATTCCGTTTGTGAGATCCGTTTCAGGGCTCTCACAAACGGTCCAAAACGGATTAGTTAAGCCCCAATGCATTCTGAATGGATAAGGATCCGTTCAGAATGCATCAGTTCGGCTCCGTTCCGCCTCTATTCCGTTTTGGAGGTGGACACCAAAACGCAGCATGCAGCATTTTGGTGTCCGTCTGAAGAGGCGGAGCCTAACGGATCAGTTTTTTTTACAATGTAAGTCAATGGGGACGGATCCGTTTTCAATGACACAATATGGTGCATTTGAAAACGGATCCGTTCCCCATTGACTTTCAATGTAATTCAAATCCGTTTTGGACTTTGTCATTTTTCTTTAAACCTAATGCAAATGGATCCGTTCTGAACGGATACAAACATTTGCATTATAGGTGCGGATCCGTCTGTGCAAATAAACAGACGGATCCGCACCAACGCAAGTGTGAAAGTACCCTCAGATAGAAAGTGCCCCCTCTGGATTCTCTTCTATGAGTCAGAGTGGAGTGGCTCTCGCGGACTCTGTCTGTCCATGTATGACGTGGTTGGCCTCTCATCCGAATGGACAACCTGTAATACCACATCTCCCCTGTAGGGGAAATGTATGGCCAGTAGCAGTTTTTTAGTACAGACCTGATGTACCTACACATACCGGACAAGTGGGCCCCAAAAGGGCGCAGTTTGTCCAGTAAATGGAGCTCTGTAGATAAGTTTGGTGTAGGCTTCAGTAAAGATAAATGGCAGCTGAGAGTCAGTAACCAGGACACTACAGACAACCGAGCGAACAGCTGATTAATAGGGGTGACGGACCTCCACTGAACTGATATTGATGAACTATGCTAAAGATGGGCCATCAATATGTACAACCCTTTTAAGGCCTCTTTCACACTTGTATATTTCAACCTTATAAGGGTATTTTCACACTAGCGTTATTCTTTTCCGGCATTGAGTTCCATCCTCAGGGCTCAATACCGGAAAAGAACTGATCAGTTTTATCCTAATGCATTCTGAATGGACAGAAATCCGTTCAGGATGTCTTCAGTTCAGTCACTAAACGTTTTTTGGAAGGAGAAAATACCGCAGCATGCTGCGGTATTATCTCCGTCCAAAATTCCAGAACACTTGCCGGAATGCTGGATCCGGATTGAAATGTATTAGTGCTGGATCAGGCAATAAAAATACCGCATTGACGTATCCGTTCTTCCGGTCTGCGCATACGCAGACCTTTAAAAAGTTAAAAAATAACGGATCCGTTTTTCCGGATCCGCATACTTCAACAAATGCTATCCATTTGCATACAGATTGCCGGATCCGGCAGGCAGTTCTGGCAATGGAACTGCCTGCCGGATCCTCACAACGCAAGTGTGAAAGTACCCTTACTTCTGTTTTTTTGAAGGTCTGAGCTCCTTGGATCTTTGATTTCTAATTGAAATTCTAAGTTGTATTGCTTTATAATAATATAAACCCACATACGAGCATCATCATGTGTCTGAAGACACGCGTTTCTCTCCTGATTTCTAGGCTGCTAAATGGATTCCATCTAGCGCAGTACTTTTCGCTTCCTAGAGTCCTCCATCATTATATTTGCTTACATAATGTACTTTCGTAGTGAAAGCATTGTCCGCAACATTTATCACATAGGCCGAGTTCTCCCCAGTAGATGATGTCTTCTCCCAGGGAGATCTGTGGTCTCCTCATTATCCACATTTTTACACTTTGCTTAATTTTCTGTCCCCACCAGTTATGCCAGGAAAGGGCTGTGACTGGGGCTGAGGAAGTGATGAGATAGCAAATTGCTAAGTGAGAACATTTATCTGCTAATTCTTACGCAAAATGATTGCCCTGAGTCAAGTGCCACACCGAATGAGAGTCTTGTCAATATTTTGTGACTAGGAGTTTTTTTTTTTTTTACTAAAAATTTTTGACTATTATTCTTTGCCCTTCTTCTGATAGTTCCACAGCACAGGAAAAGTAAGAAGGTTCACATGCACTGGTTATGCTTCTCTAGTAGCGTTGAGCAAAACGAAGCATTCGAAGCGGAATTCGGTCGCAACGAATCCAAATTTCCTCACTATTTGGGGTAACGAATTAGTTTTTCCTAAAAAGGCAACTGCATGTGTTTAAAAGTGAAAGTAAGAAGCCCGGGATGACCCATAATGCTGTGCACCCAGCCAATCCGCAGATAGCCATCCCGTATGATGCCACAGCCCTATAAAACCCTCATCCTGCATGGTCTTTACCATTGTCCTGTGAGCTAAACACAAGGAGACGTGGCAAGCGCTCATGCGCTAGGGACAGTGTTGCAGAAAATACCGGAGAGGGAGAGTGCAGGAAAACTTATTCAGTTTTATTTATTCCTACATTTACTTATTCCTACATAGAAACATAGAAACATAGAATGTGTCGGCAGATAAGAACCATTTGGCCCATCTAGTCTGCCCAATATGCTGAATACTATGGATAGCCCCAGGCCCTATCTTATATGAAGGATGGCCTTATGCCTATCCCATGCATGCTTAAACTCCTTCACTGTATTTGCAGCTACCACTTCTGCAGGAAGGCTATTCCATGCGTCCACTACTCTCTCAGTAAAGTAATTCTTCCTGATATTACTTTTAAACCTTTGCCCCTCTAATTTAAAACTATGTCCTCTTGTAGCAGTTTTTCTTCTTTTAAATATTCTCTCCTCTTTTACCGTGATGATTCCCTTTATGTATTTAAAAGTTTCTATCATATCCCTCTGTCTCTTCTTGCTTCCAAGCTATACATGTTAAGGTCCTTTAACCTTTCCTGGTAAGTTTTGTCCTGCAATCCATGTACTAGTTTAGTAGCTCTTCTCTGAATATCCTTCTGCAGATATGGTCTCCAGTACTGCACACAATACTCCAAATGAGGTCTCACTAGTGCTCTGTAGAGCGGCACGAGCACCTCCCTCTTTCTACTGTTAATGCCTCTCCCTATACACCCAAGCATTCTGCTGGCATTACCTGCTGCTCTATGACATTGTCTGCCCACCTTTAGGTCGTCTGATATAATGACCCCTAAATCCCTTTCCTCAGATACTGAGGTTAGTACTGTATCACTGATTTTATATTCTGCTCTTGGGTTTTACGCCCCAGGTGCATTATCTTGCACTTATCGACATTAAATTTTAGTTGCCAGATTTTTGACCATTCCTCTAGTTTTCCTAAATCCTTTTCCATTTGGTGTATCCCTCCAGGAACATCAACCCTGTTACATATCTTTGTGTCATCAGCAAAAAGACCCACCTTACCATTGAGGCCTTCTGCAATTTCGCTGATAAAGATATTAAACAATATGGGTCCCAGAACAGATCCCTGAGGTACCCCACTGGTAACAATACCATGGTCTGAATATACTCCATTGACTACAACCCTCTGTTTTCTGTCCTTCAGCCACTGCCTAATCCATTCAACAATATGTGAGCTCAAGCTCAAAGACTGCAGTTTATTGATAAGCCTTCTATGTGGGACAGTATCAAAAGCCTTACTAAAGTCCAGATAAGCGATGTCTACTGCACCTCCGCCATCTATTATTTTAGTCACCCAATCAAAAAGTCAATAAGATTAGTTTGACATGATCTCCCTGAAGTAAACCCATGCTGTTTTTTATCAATCAACCCATGGGTTTTTAGATGTTCCACAATCCTCTCCTTGAGTATGGTTTCCATTAATTTCCCCACTATTGATGTCAGGCTTACTGGCCTATAGTTGCCTGATTCCTCTCTACTACCTTTCTTGTGAATTGGCACAACGCTTGCTAATTTCCAATCTTCTGGGACGACACCTGTTACCAGTGATTGGTTAAATAAATCTGTTAATGGATTGGCTAGTACACCTCTAAGCTCTTTTAATAGCTTTGGGTGTATCCCATCAGGCCCCTGTGATTTATTTGTATTAATTTTGGACAGCTGACTTAGAACCTCTTCCTCTGTAAAGACACATGCATCAAAGGATTCATTAGTCTTCCTCCCTAACTGAGGTCCTTCTCCTTCATTTTCCTTTGTAAAAACTGAACAGAAGTATTCATTGAGGCAGTCAGCTAGTTCTTTATCCTCTTCCATATACCTTCCTTCTTTTGTTTTTAATTTGGTAATTCCTTTTTTAATTTCCTTTTTCATTTATGTATCTGAAGAATGTCTTATCACCTTGTTTCACTGACTGAGCTAATTTCTCTTCTGCCTGAGCTTTAGAAGCTCTTATAACTTGCTTGGCCTCTCTCTGCCTCATCTTATAGATTTCCCGGTCATCCTCGTTTTGGGTGTTTTTATACTTGCTAAATGCCATCTTTTTGTTTTTAATGATTTTGGCCACTTCTGCTGAGTACCACAGTGGTCTCTTCCTTTTTTTGCCTTTACTGACAAGCCTAATGCACTTTTCTGTTGCCTTCAGTAGTGCCAATTTTAAGTAGTCCCATTTCTCTTGGACTCCATTGAAATTGTTCCAGTCTGATAGGGACTCGTATACCACTGATCTCATTTTACAAAAGTCTGTTTTCCGAAAATCTAAAACTTTTGTTTTTGTGTGAAGTGACTCAGTCACTGTACTTATAGTAAACCTCACTGACTGGTGATCACTGGATCCTAAGCTTTCCCCTACAGTGATATCAGATACCAAATTGCCATTTGTGAACACCAAATCTAAAATGGCCTCCTCCTGGGTTGGCTCCTCAACTACTTGCTGTAGAGATAATCCCAGTAGGGAATTTAGAATGTCTGTACTCCTGGCAGAACTAGCTATTTTGGTTTTCCAGTTTATATCAGGAAGATTAAAGATTACATCAGCTGTAAACTAACATATGTAATTCAATACCAATAAGATGAAGTCTTTATTATTCCACTGCCAGCGTGCCAACCAATACCATCCGGTCTGCACCCCTAGGGGGGCCAGGTCTTAATGATGATCATCCTCACCTTTTGATGGCCTTACTTTTTCCAAATCATCCTTTAAAGTCTCCATGTCCTAGAAAAGTCAGCAAGATGCAGAGAGAGGAGCAGCTGGATGTCCCTGATTACATATTCTCATAGACTTTAGATGATGTGGAAAAGGAGGAAAAGCAGATGGCAGAAGGAGGGCTCCCACCTGTAGGGCAGGAGAGCGCTGGGGTTGGAGGAGTAGGTTTGCCAGAACTGATTAATATTCAGTGTTTACTTTCAAATAACCTGCAAGAGATTGCAGGCCAGAACAGCAATAATATGCATATTGTCCCCACCCCTAATGAGCCAAACCCTATACCAGCAACAGCTCCCGTTTAAAGGTGCATTAAAGGTGCGGTCTTCATTATTAAATGAAAGGCAGCTATGGGTTAATTTTCTGTGCGGTTCTTCACCACAGCATGACCACAACCAGCTCGCAGAATTGCTGCTCCATGTGGCCGTACCTTAAGGCAGAGTGGCCTGATTATACCTGATTTATAACGATTTGTGACAAATTAATTTGAAAAGAATCGACTTTCTTGGGTAACTTTGGAAAAGTTGCCAAATTGAATTTTTCAAAACTTCGCTTTACTGCAAGTGTTGGATGTTCAATGTTTACATGGATGACCTAGGTATCAATGTGTGATCAGTGGTGGATCTGACCCCAGGAGGCATCAACGTATCACTAGTAGTGAATCTGACCCTGGAAAGAAATCAATGGAGGTCAGCGGTAGATGTGGGAAAAATCAATGTGTTATCGGAGGGGGTTTGACCCGCGGGGGAAATCAATGTTTGATTGGTGAGAGTCTGATCCCCAAGAGCCATCTCTGTATGTTCATGGAGGTCTGATCCCCGAGAGCCATCAATGTGTAATTAGTGGTGGACAAAACCCCTGAGAGTCATCATTGTATGATCGGTGGTGGATCTGACCTTGCGGAGAAATCAATGTGTGATCTGAGATGGATCTGAACCATGGGAGCCATAAATGTGTGATCAGTGGTGGATAAAACCCCTGGGAGATACAGTAATAAATGTGGGATCAGTAGGGGTCTGATATAATCAGTGGTGGATCTGATCCCCGGGAGCCATCATTGTGTGATCAGTGGTGGACCTGACCCTTGGGCATAAATACATCTGTGACTGGTGATGGATCTCAGTCCTGGGAGATATTAATGTGTAATCAGTGGTGGATGTGACTCTTTGAGAAATCTATGTGTGATTGTGGGATGATTGTGACCCCTGAAATAAATCAATGTGTGATCCATGAGGGTCTGATTCCTGGGAGCCATCAATGTGTGATCAGTGGTGGATCAAACCCCTGGAAGATATCAATGTGTGATCAGTGGTGGATCAAACCCCTGGAAGATATCAATGTGTGATCAGTGGTGGATCAAACACCTGGAAGATATCAATGTGTGATCAGTGGTGGACCAAACACCTGGAAGATATCAATGTGTGATCAGTGGTGGACCAAACACCTGGAAGATATCAATGTGTGATCAGTGGTGGATCAAACCGCTGGGAGAAATCAATGTGAGATTAGTGATGGTATTATTACCCCAGGGAATGTATGCGAGTTTACTGGTTTTAAAAAGTTGAAATTTTTGTGCAACAATTTAGTGCATGGGGCTTAACAGGAGGAGAGTGGCCTCCAAGGGCCCAACAGATTTACTTAAAAGTCTTACAATATGTCAGAAATAGATTTTTTTTTCTTTTGTGTTTGTTTTTTCATCTCTGAATGTAAAAATCCATAACTTTTTTTTATTTTTCCACCAACATGAGGGGGCTTGTTTTATGTGGAACAAGTTGTATTTTTAATGACAGCATTTTGGTGCACCTCTACTATCTTGTATAACGTTCAAAATTTTGGTGGGATGATGGTGTGAAAAAAATACAATTCTGCCATTGTTTTTAGGGTTTTATTTTCACAGTGTTCAAGGCACAGCAAAAATGACATTAACTGCAGGGCAGTACGATTGATAGAGATACCACTTTTTTTTTTTTAAGTTCTACTACTTTTAAAAAAATCTGAAAGCTCTAAAAATATTGGTTTGTTTCGTCGCATACTGACACCCATAGATTTTATAATTTTCTACTGACAAAGCTGTGTGAATTTTTTTTTGTGACAATCTGTAGTTTTTATTGATACCATTTGGAGGTATATTTTCTGTATTCCATTTTTTTGGGGGATGCTTTAAATGTAACACTTTTATGATATCTTAAAAGATCAGGTCATTATGGATTTGGTGACACTAATTATATTTATCTTTTTTTTTATACATGTGAAATGGTAAACGCATATTTTTTACATATTTTTTATAACATTATTCAAGTGTTGTTCACATTTTTTTTTAGTACTACAGTATTTAACTGTATTTTTCGCCATATAATAATAAGTCCCCCAATCAGACCTCCATGTGAATGACCCCCAATCAGCCCTCAGATTAGATCTCAATAAGTCCCCCAATTAGACCTCAGATCAGACCTCCATGTCACCATGTGAATGACCCCAGGTCAGACCTCAATAAGTCCCCCAGTCAGACCTCCATGTAAATGACCCCTATTCAAACCTCCGATCAGACCTTAATAAGTCCCCCAATTATATCTTGTGCCTGAAGACGCTACTACAGGCGATCAGACAGGACGACGGCATTGCCGGTCTGAAGGTGGGCCCAATTACTCACAAGGTCGCCGCTTTTGCAGATGACATGTTGCTTCTCCTGCCGGATCCTGTGGGAGCGTTTCCAGCTGTCCTAAGATTATTTGACTCCTTTGGTCACTTATCTGATTTTAGAATTAATCTTTCTAAATGCACAGCATTGGGGGTCGGGGTCCCAGACGCAATAACCTCCTCGCTGGCCCAGGATTTTCCTTTTCAGTGGACGTCATCTCATATCACCTATCTAGGGGTTAACATCTCCACCCGAATAGATCAGGCTTATCAGCTGAGCTACCTACCACTCCTCACGAGTATCAAAAACCAATTAAAAAATTTAGACATTCCCTACATGTCCTGGATAGGGCGGAAAAACATTATAAAAACGTACATCCTACCCAAAGTGCTTTTTCTACTACAGACACTGCCTATATATTTACCAGAGTCCTTTTTCCTGGCCTTGCGTAGACTATCTCAGGCTTCATCTGGAGGCAGGCGCGGCCGCGGTTAGCACATGCTCTGCTAATTCTTCCCAAACACAGGGGCGGCTTTGGCTTGCCAGATGCCAAAATTTACTATTAGGCTATCCAAATACGCCTGCTTATTGAATTACTTAATCCCAATATTACAAAATTGGGCTGCCAGATAGCTTGCCAACTACTTTCACCAACAGAGCTTGGCCGCTTTTGGATGGTCAGACCTGGCCTTGCTCAAGGCTTAGATTTTCCCCTCCCCTTTAATGGGCTGCTTGCCTCCTGGCATGTAGTGGCTAACAGATTCAAATTTCCCTCTAGTCCTTCACCTCCAAATTATTTGCATGACCTGGGCATTTGGTTTGCCTTTGGTCCCTCCTCTGTGGGGGACATTTTGAAGGGCCTCCAGATTCCATCCATGACGGATCTCCAGGCGTCACATCTGGCCTTGAAATGGACCACATTACATTACTCACATTTCTCTTTTGTGTGTCAACAGTACTTACAGATAGCTAACAGGAATTTCATCCCCTCTTGGTACGACTTCCTCGTGGTCTCCCCCAGACCGACAAAGAAGTTTA
Source organism: Bufotes viridis (assembly GCA_033119425.1). Lineage (NCBI taxonomy): Eukaryota > Metazoa > Chordata > Amphibia > Anura > Bufonidae > Bufotes > Bufotes viridis. Next base: position 23,061,992 of record CM065598.1, on the reverse strand, counting down.
TTTCGCTGATTTACGATAAGCTGCTACTTGAGGGTGTACCCAGTAGACCAGCTTTTATCGGGAAATGGGAGGAGGAACTGGATATAGCTTTGTCAGACGAGGCGGTCTCCTCGATCCTAAAAAATTCCCATGGGTTCTTTAGATGCATAAGAATCTAGGAGAATTCCTTCAAATTGCTGACAAAATGGTATCGCTCCCCAGACGTGATGCATAAGTTGGACCCTCTCACTCCCCCAGTTTACTGGAGATGCCATGAAGAGGTTGGCACACTCTCTCACATATGGTGGTCATGCAAGACAGTCTCCCTATTTTGGACCGCGCTGAGTGGGATTCTTCAACAAATATGCCCCCCGGCCTCCTCTCTTTCCCTGTCCTTGGGTGCTCGTCAACGCACCTTCAAAAGACTTTCCCCTTCACAAACACTCTTTACTAGCGCATTTGTTGTCAGCTGCCAAACTTTTAATCCCCCTACATTGGCTCTCGACTCAAGCTCCCTCCATGGAGGAATGGACCCAGAAGGTTTATGAGATCTGTAGGTTCGAGGAACTAACCAGTTGGGAGACACTCTCGCATGACAAACTTACTGACCTTTGGGGTCCTTGGTTAGACTGGCGTAAGTAGGTCCCGGGAGCTGGCCCCTATAGAAACTACATTATTCTCTCCTCCAGATGCCTCCTTTTCGGAATATCCGCTTCTAAGCGTTTACTATAGCCAGTGTGTATTATTATTGTACCTGTATCAACTTGTATATTGCCTGCTTTGTGGGACGGCCTCCCGATGACCTCCTTTGTGGCCTTCATATACTATGTATTAGCCTGTTCTAGTACCATATCTCACATCCTTATATCTTCTATGCCTCCTCGATTTTCTGGACTTGTCGCCCTTTTCTGTTATTGTAATTTGTATCACGCCTGTTGTGATAAATAAAGATTTGAGAAAAAAATAAGTCCCCCAATTAGACCTCAGATCAGACCTCCTTGTGAATGACCTCTATTCAAACCTCAGATCAGGCCTCAATAAGTTCCCCAATCAGACCTCAATGTGAATGAACCCCATGCTCAAATCAGATAACAAAAAATCAAAAATCTTATTTCTCCTGCTCCGGACTCCGCTACGGCTCCTCACATCCAGCTGCGAATCGACCGCAGAGCGTGAGGTGACAGTGTGCCAACGTCCTCACATTGTGCGCAGTCACAGCACAGAGAGCGGCTGAGGACCAGAAAACGGTGAGTAAAAAGCTCTTACATAATGAAAATAACTCAATAGTATTCACCCCATAAGATGCACCCTCATTTTCCCAAAACTTTGCATCTAAAAGGGTGAAAAATATGGTAGTATTACAGTGCATAATGCTTCTGACAGGCGGTTAGCCTGGAGGCTGGATGCAATAACGGATGGGACGCGACAGTTCTGTGGGCCTTCAGAGAGCCCGTGGCTGCCATGACAATTACTCAGTACTCTGTGATGGCATTTGCAGGCCGCTCATCAGAGGACAGAAGGCGTTTCCTCCCTCTGCCTAACCTCTCAGATGCTTTGGCATATGAGGGGTTAAACTGCAATGCCGGCAAGCAACAGCATGGGCCGGGCTCTTGAGCACGTCCATCGCTGCACCATACTATTACGGCACAGACCATTTACTACCTGCACTCTATGCCGTGATAGTACCTCATAGAGTGCAAAGGGGTTAAGAGACCTGTGCCTGACGCATTTTCAGCCATGTCTCCTAGTCAAGCATGGCAAAAAAAATCTACAACACACAATAAACGGGTGTAAGCCATTACTAGACTTCTGCTGAACTTAGCTAAGTGAATTTCCCCCACTGTGCCAGTCCATAAGCGTCGGTACATGACTATAAAAAAACCACCAAAAAGAGAAGAATATCCCGCCTTTACCGTTAGGCCCTGCACTAAACATAAGACAGTGTTTGACTTTAAGGTTACTGTCGCTACGTATTGAAAAGTTACTTCCCCCTTTTGAAGAGTTAAAAGGGGAAGTTAAGTCATCAGGACACCGCACTGCAACACTAGAGATAGTATAAAAGTATTGTAAAATACTCAATGGAAATTCACTGAGAAAGTTGTACACACTACTCAGATACAATGCATCTGAGATTCATCAGGGTCACTGTGCATTGATGGCATTGTCATGAAGAGGAAACCTTTTAACAGAGCACGGGGTCTAGCTATCTCCGGTGATCAACAATTGGCAAAATCTAGGGAACAGTTTTTTTTTTTTTTTTAGCATATAGAGTTGGCTATACCTGCCTGGTCGTTAACTGTGACACAGACCAATACGTCAGGCACACCAATCTGTCAATTTTTTAAAATAAAATTAGATTTTTTTTTTTTACTAAAAAATAAGGTCAATTGAGCAGAGTGAGGCCATTCTAATATACGGTCGGTAACTGGGACACATCAGGCGGCACACTATCAGCACCAGGATTAATATTGTAGATCTGTTGTGATCATGAACTATGTGATGAAGTTTGCGTTGATTCACATTAATAAAACATGATATAGCTTACAGTTATAGAGCTTTCAATACTGAAACACTGACTCCCTGAGGTAGCCTGACTGTGATTATGAATTATGTGATGAAGATTGGGGTGTTAGGCTAATTCATATTAATTATAAATTGAGTACTGTCACTTTAAATGCTGCAGCTCTCAATAAAATGGCTGACGGTATGCCGAAAAACCTCTCTTCACTGTGAAATGGCCCCTCTGACCCTAAGCTAGCTGTATTCTCTTTTCTCAATCTAAGGCCTCTTTCACACAGCCGTGTGTCCCCCGTGGCCATATTGCGGCACTCATATGGTGGGTCCACAATACACGGGGCACCAGCCGTGTGCATTCCACATCACAGATGCGGACCCATTCACTTGAGAGGAACGGAACCACTGAACGGAAGAACTACAGAGTGCTTTCCTGGGGTTCAGTGCTTCCATTCCGCAAAAATATAGAACTTGTTCTATCATTTTTGCAGAACGGACGGATCGCGGACCCCATTCAAGTGAATGGGTCCACGATCCGCATGCAGCTGGCGCGTGGTCGGTGCCTGTGCATTGCAGTCCGCAGCATGGGCACGGCCAGCACACGTTCGTGTGCGAGAGGCCTAACAGCCAAGCTATCCCTCCGAAATACAAGCTCAGAAAAACATGGCTGATCCTGGCTGGAGCCTTATATATTACCGATGACATGCCCATTGACATCACAGCTATAGTCCCTCATGATTGGCTGAGGGTGACTGCAAGGCATTATGGGCAAGCCGACCAGGACAGGGTCATGTGATCCTCCTCCATCTTCTCATTCTTCCTGTATTCTAATATGTACAATGGTGAATGCCTTTTTGATCGAAAATCTATAATACTTTGGTTTCGCTGGAAACTAAAGTTTTTGAATTTTTTTGAATCAATTTGTTCATCTTTAGAAAAAAAAAGACGCCTCAGAAACGCTACAAAAAACACTGATCAAGTGTCACGCTCGTGTGTGGGAGGAAAACACCACTCCGAGCGTAGGAGGGAAAGTGGATACCGGAATACGGCCTGGAAACTAGGGAAAGAAGATGGACACCTCCTAGAAGGAAACCCCCAACTCCAGTCCTGACAGACTACCAGTATGAACAGGCCCCAAAGGTAAGCAAGTTCATACACCGGATACCTAGAATCCTATCTCACCCTATAGGACCCTGGAACTAATGTCAGGACTGAGTCTACCTGTTCCTCCAAAGGGAAGGACGAACAGGAGTCTCCCTCAGGCCTAATGACAAACAACAGGGAAAAGAAAAACACACACATATATATCAACAAAATACAAAAGGGAAAGGAAACACTTATCTTCAATGAAGCTTTAGTAGCACCAGGAACTCAGCCGAGAACCAAACACAATCTAACCACAAGTCCAACAGAAGCTATAAACCGCACAGCATTGTGGGAGAAACAACAATAAATAGAGAAGGTTAAATGACCCTAATAGCCGAGAAAGAAGGTGCGGCAAGCACCAGAAATAACACAGACGTAATTTGATCAAAACGGAAAACATGTCAGATCAAACCACGTGTTGCCAGTCTCACCGATCTCCTGCCACCTGTCGCGGGAACGTCCGTATGTCTCGGTACGTCCGTCACATCAAGTTAGCAGTTACTAGAAGCATATTCTTTTTCTTGTGCAAAAGAAACCCTCAGGCTCCTTTGAGTGAGTTTTCCGTATGCGTGCAATGTGTGCAGTGAACGCATAGCACCCGCACTGAATCCTGACCCATTCATTTCAATGGATCTGTGCACATGAGCTTTTTTTTCACGCATCATTTCTGCGTTGCGTGAGAATCGCAGCGTGTTCTGTGTTCTGCGTTTTTCACACAGGACTGGCCCCATAGATGTGAATGGGGCTTCAGTGAAAAACGCATTGCGTCCGGTGTAATCCGGGTGCAATGCATTTATCACAGATGGTGGAGAGGTTGATTGTAAATCTTCCATTTTTTTTTTCACATTAATGTGATGGAAAAATGAATCCAGCCAGCAAAGCAGGCAATATGCACAATCACAATACATTAGTAAGTGCCTGGTATTAGCTTTGTCTACATGATAAAGGGCATTTGCTGAATTGAGACGACCCCTTGAAGATCCCTGAGTGGCGGTTTAACACCGTGGTCGCGCAGAGAACAGACATGTCCCTTCTCAGCCTGACCGCTCCGTGATACTCAGCGCTCCCACCCACTGAAATGAAACCAGCAAGAAGCCATGTGGCCCCTGGCAGAATTTCAGCATGGAAGTCCACGCCAATAAATGTTGTGTGAACATACCCTAAGGCCCCATTCACACGTCCGCAATTCTGTTCGGCATTTTGCGGAACGGAATTGCGGACCTATTCAATCCTATGGGGACACTCTATGTCCCGCCCGGATCCGGAATTGCGTATCCCCACTTCCGTTCCGCAAAAAAATAGAACATGTCCTATTCTTGTCCGCAATTGCGGACAAGAAAAAGCATTTTCTATGAGAGTGCCGGCGATGTGCGGTCCGTAAAATGCGGAACGCACATTGCCGGTGTCTGTTTTTTGCAGATCTGCGGATCCGCAAAACACACATGGACATCTGAATGGAGCCTAAGGGTATATGCTTACGATGTGCAGATTATAAGTTGTGGATTTTTGTGCGGCTGATGTATCGAGGTTTTTCCCCATAGACCACCGGCCTGTTAAAATACACTGAAAAAATCTGGCACGGATTTTAAGGCGTTTCCACAGCAAAGCCGAACCAAAAAACGTGCATATTTAGGGCCCGTTCACACAGTGGGTTTCATGTGTACAGCCCCTTATGTGTGGCTTTTATAGCATTTAATGTGTGGATTATTTGCATACAAATTCCCTTAGTTTATGCATATTTTTGTGTTTCTCACAGCATTTCGACTCCAAATCTGCACCAAAATTCGCATGTGTTATTTCCGGATTTTTTTAAAATATTTTTTTTACGCAGTTTTGCCCCAGATGCAGAACCATTCAATTTAACAAGGCCTTAAAATATGCGGACAGCACAGATCCGCAGTCCTGCAAAAATAGAACATGTCCTATTCTTGTCTGTTTTGCGGATGTAGATAGGACATTTCTACAGACGTTTAAAAAAAAATGGCAGCATGCACCCAGCCAGGATCCGTGTTTTGCGGACCACAAAACACTTACGGCCGCGTGCATGAAAGTGACTGCAGTATTTTATACCCTATTTACGTACTGCCGAAGAAAGCTGCACAGACCAATGAATGCATCCAACTAATTACAATGGCGCTATACGGTGCATGATTCCGCAGGCAAAAACGCCGCAAAGACCCCATTATTGTAAAAATTTCACAGAGTAATTGCTAAAGAGCATAACTACTGTGACCTGCTGTTCAGGAGTATGGGTAAATACCCTCAAAATGTCCACACAGCCCACTGCAGTCTGTGCACAGCGCTGTGGACGATGGCGGCTGCATATAAACACCGGGGAAGCTGTATTAAAGAACACAGCAGTCTGTTATATGCGCGCCCTGTGATGTAAGACACGTGTGGTATCTGTCAGGGGGTGGCCCGGGCCCCACTGACCCCTGTGGCCCCCGCCAGTACCGGGCACACACTACAGTTACTATGTCTCAAGGCTCCATTGCAACGTGGCGCGCTGACCCCTCCCAGTCATTGAGTGTGTCCTGACCAATCAGAAGCTGCGGGACAGCGGCGGCGGCTGAATGTGTCCTGGGATACTATTGGCTGAGAGCGGGTTCCCTTCCCTGCCCGGATCAAGTAAGTGCAAAGCTTGAAATGCTCAGTGTAGGTGTCTGGGTGCCTGGCCGGGTGAGCGGTGGGTGCGGGGAGGGGTTCTGAGGGCATGTTGGGTGCTGGTGTTCTGCTAGGGGTCTCCACCTGTAATGCTGCCTGCTCCGTGAGGGGCTGCTGTACATCTGCATGTACTCACATAGGGAGTGTTCATGAATTTACCTGCTGGTCTGTGCCATGCTATGCCCTTGGGGGTCTGCACCTAAATGTGCCCATCCTGGTCTGTGCCTTAGGTGGTCTTCAGCGGACTGTGCTCGTGGTGGTCTGCGTCTGAGTGTAACCATGGTAGTTTGTGCCAAGTTGTCTGGTGGTCTTCAGCGGAGCGCGCCCGTGGTTGTCTGTGCCAAGCTGTGCCTGGTGGTCTTCAGCGGAGCGTGCCCGTGGTCGTCTGTGCCAAGCTGTGTCTGGTGGTCTTCAGCGGAGCGTGCCCGTGGTCGTCTGTGCCAAGTTGTGTCTGGTGGTCTTCAGCGGAGCGTGCCCAGTGGTCTTCAGCAGAGTGTGCCCATGGTGGTTTGTGCCAAGGTGTGTCCGGTGGGCTGTGCTCGCAGTGGTCCTCAACAGAGTGTACCTGCGGTGGTCTTCAACGGAGTTTGCTTGTGGTGGTCTGCAGAGTACCGTGTCAGTGGTGGTTTGGGCTAAGTTGTGTCTGGTGGTCTGCAGCGGAGCGTGCCTGCGGTGGTTTTCAGCTGAGCGTGCCTGCAGTGGTCTTCAGTGGAGCATGCCTGTGGTGGTCTCTGTCAAGGTGTGTCTGGTGGGCTGTGCCTCAGGTGGTCTTCAGCGGAGTGCGCTCGTTGTGGTCTGCAGAGGAGCGTGTCGGTGGTGGTTTGTGCCAAGTTGTGTTTGGTGGTCTGCAGCGGAGCGCGCTTGTGGTGGTCTGCAGCGGAGCGTGCTTGTGGTGGTCTGCAGCGGAGTGTGCCTGTGGGGGTCTGCAGCGGAGCGTGCCTGTGGGGGTCTGCAGTGGAGCGTGCCTGTGGTGGTCTGCAGCGGAGCGTGCCTGTGGTGGTCTGCAGCGGAGCGTACCTGTGGTGGTCTGCAGCGGAGCGTGCCTGTGGTGGTCTGCAGCGGAGCGTGCCTGTGGTGGTCTGCAGCGGAGCGTGCCTGTGGTGGTCTGCAGCGGAGCGTACCTGTGGTGGTCTGCAGCGGAGCGTGCCTGTGGTGGTCTGCAGTGGAGCGTGCCTGTGGTGGTCTGCAGTGGAGCGTGCCTGTGGTGGTCTGCAGTGGAGCGTGCCTGTGGTGGTCTGCAGTGGAGCGTGCCTGTGGTGGTCTGCAGTGGAGCGTGCCTGTGGTGGTCTGCAGTGGAGCGTGCCTGTGGTGGTCTGCAGTGGAGCGTGCCTGTGGTGGTCTGCAGTGGAGCGTGCCTGTGGTGGTCTGCAGTGGAGCGTGCCTGTGGTGGTCTGCAGTGGAGCGTGCCTGTGGTGGTCTGTACTGAGTTGTGTCTGGTGGTTAGCACATGAATGTGGTCTGCAAATGGTTGTGCAGGCGGGTTGCACTTCACCTTGTCAGGTGGTCTGTGCCAGAGTTTTCTTTAAAGTCTATATCTGGGCATGGTGGTTTACAGCTGGTTGCTTGCTAGTCTGCACCAGAGTATGCCCAATATTAGTCTGGGTGGCCTGGTCTGGTGATGATGTGTCGCCAGTGGTCTTCTGGTATTTTGTGCCCAATGCTGTGCCAGTGTTCTACACCTGGATGCGCCCGTTTTAGACACCTGGTTGCTTTTGACAGTATACTGTGTTGGAGTGTACCCGGCGGTTTGCCCCTGTGTTTGTCTGGCAACCGGCATCGGAGTGTGCCATTGATGGGTTTGCGGTGTGGGGTCAAGCAGCTCTGTAGAGGTGGCATCTCTGTCCTGCTCCTGAGGTTGCACACGTCATTTAGGGTTAGGACGAGATGTGACGGAGAACATGAGCGAGTACAGACAGAAGTCCTGTGTGGTGATGCTGGTATGTGGGTGTGGATGGAAGTGTGCAGACGTTGCAAGCTGATGAAGGAAACCCTTGCAGGTCCTAACCATGTATAGGATCGTCTATGAAGGTGCGGTTAGTAGGCGCCTGTGTATGTAAGACCAGAAGATGCAGGTTTTGACCTTCTTCTGGATCCACTAGGATTCTTTCTCCTATGTAAGTAATCTATAACATAGACCTGCTATATGCTCTTCCAGTTCCTGTGCTGCTGTGAAGTGAAGGGAGATGGAGCCTCATAGACTTTTGTACCTCTTACTACTTTGGGCCGGAGAGATCCTCACCAAACCCACGTTCCGCAAGGAGAGGATCCGCCTGGACCCTGAACTCAACGCACAGATCCATGAAGAGAACCAGAGCTTCCAGATGGATCACGAGGCCTTCCTGGGGAAAGATGAGGCAAAGACTTTCGACCAACTCACTCCGGAGGAAAGCAAAGAAAGACTGGGGTGAGACTCACAAGGCCGTGTTATAGAGAGGAGGACGTAAATTGCGCACAAAAATCTGGGCGGCAATCGTTGCGGCCGTTATTACAGCTCTGCAGGGATTGTCACTTGGCTTTTTGTCCTAAATTGCAAATGTGTCTTGCGTTTTAAAGGGGTGTTCCCGACTATGACATTTCCGATAAGTGCAGGTCCCTCTTCTGAGACTCTCTTATCTCAAGAATATGAACAGAGAGCGCACTGCGCATGCGTAGTGTCTTCTACATTCATTGCGATAGCTACGAGCTAGCTCGGCTATTTTCGAATGTCCCCTTATTGGGGTGGTGACTGCCCATGCGTGGCTTGCTCTCCATTTACTTTAGGGGCCCTGTTCTGTAGATAGGACCAGGTCCCAGGGGAGGGACCCACATCTATCAGAAATTTATGACATATCCATGAATATCCCAGATGGATTACCCCTTTAATAAAGAAGCACGTCTGCCCAGATTTAGGGTAGGCCATTTATAGGACTGGAAGATGCTGGGTGAGGAGCTGTACTGACAGCTATTTCTATTTTCACCTAGCCAAATTAATTACTTTAAAGGGGTCCTCCGGGCTTTTAATACTGATGACCTACCCTCAGGACAGGTCATCAATATCAGATCGTTGGGGGTCCGACACAGCGGAGCCGCCTCCCGTCTCTGTTCCTGCTCCGCTGCTGCTGAGGATAGGTCATTAATATTAAAGCCCAGGGAACCCCTTTAGTTTATTCGTTACATGCAAAACCGCATGTGTTATGTGTATTTGCTGCAGATTTTACTGCGGATTTACCGCCGTTTTTTTTTTTTTTTCTGTCTAGTAAAAATCCGCACTGAAAATCCACAGCATAAATTAACATGTTGCGTATTTAAAACTCAAATCTCATCCTCTTCGCTGGTACTGTCATACACTGTGCATGTTCCGCCTGCAATTCTTCCTGTAGCGTATCCACCGCGTGTAAACATATCCTGACTGTTTAGGTCATTTCATAAAGGGCCATTCCCTATCACGCTGTTCGCATTGTTTGCAGTTTACAGCTGCCCCACAATGCGATGCCCCGGAATTGCTATTCAAGCAGTTTCCTAGTGCATTCTTCCTAGCCGTTCTCTGCATCCAAGTATTTCATGGGTTTTGCTTCTCTGCATAGCTGTGCTCTGTCCAGTGTAGTAAGAGTCAGAAGGGGAGGGCACGCGGCGTTAGGACGCGGCCCTCTCCAGCGAGGTATCAGAGGAGCGTCTCTTGCCATGCTGATAACGTGGCACATGCTCTTGCGAAGTTGTGAGCGTTGGCTCCGCATCAGTGAACACCTCTCAGTGGGAGGATAGAAGAGGGGACTTGGTGAGATGGTATCTGCAGGGCACCGCAGCGCTGCCAGCCATTCATTGTCCTCCAAGTTGAACGCTTCCTGCTACAGTTGATCAGTTCATAATTGCAGAAGGAAATGTTCTCTTTCTCTCCGGAGTAGTTTTTTATTTTTATTTTTTTGCTTTATAGTTTATGCAGAATAGCTGGCTGCAAAAAGGGAAGAAGAGCTTGCAATCCAAAAAGACACATAGCGCCATACCGTGCGTTCAGGAGAGAGCATTGCTTCTGTACAGCCATGTATTTGCTTGTATGTTTAAAATATCCTAAACTTCTCCATGTTTTCCAGTAAAATATAGGAACTGATGGATTCGGTAAAGGGGACCTCCGCCTGAGGACCTTGTCTTTCTATTCAGCAAATGTAAAATCTAGCATGTCAGTAATACATCTTCATGACCTTCAGATATTGTTTCTACACTGCACCCAGCAAAACCAGTTTATTCCTGGAGACCATCAACAAGCTGCCGCTGCTTTTTTTTTTATCCCATTACAGACACTTAGGGGGTCATTTTTTAAGACCAGCGTTTTAGACTTAAAGGGGTTCTGCACTTTGTTTAAACTGATGATCTACCCTCTTAAAAGATCATCAGTAGACATGAGCGAACTTTAAAAAAAAGTTCGGCGTTCGGGTTGTGGTAAGTCGCGCATCCCGTTATGGATTCCACTATCGCGGCATATGGAATCCATAAGGGGAGGCTTCCACGAACCCGAACTGTTGAACAGCCGAAGGACCTGGGGTGACGTCGCCGTCATGTGATCAGTGCAGGGGGCGTGGCTCAGCACTGGATTTGATCCCGTGCTGAGCCATTCCATTTATAAATCCCTTTGTTCTTCCCAGCAAAATAGTGGACAGGATAGACAGCGACAGCAACGGACTAATTAGCACCGAGGAGCTGACGGCGTGGATTAAGCGGGTCCAGAAGAGATACGTCTATGAAAATGTGGCCCGAGTTTGGAAGGACTATGACGTCAATAAGGACAACCATATATCGTGGGAAGAGTACAAGCAAGCCACGTATGGATATTACCTGGGTGAGTTGACTATTGTGTCCATGCCGTTGACGATCTGCTCATATATTAGGAAGTTTCTTAAAGGGTTTGTCCTCGTTAGACAACCTTGCACTACATGGTTAGTCCATTAATTTCAGTGGGGTTTGTGTAATGCTTCATTTCTCCTGGAGTGGCGCTGCAGGGCAAATGAACAGCTGGTCGCTGGGGGTCCCAGCAGTGTGATCAGCTTTACATCGGGGGATCCCACTGACAAAAAAGGGATTGTCCAAAGTGTCCTTTTAAATAGCTGGTCCCAATTTTATTGTTTGGACTGGCACCACCTATAATGTGGAGTCACTTGTCTTCATTGTGGATATAGATTGTGAATGTGATTGAAGAGGTTGTTCAGGATTAGAAAAACATGGTAACTTTCTTCCAGAAACAGTGACACGCCTGTCAACAGGTTGCATGTGGTATTGCAGCTCAGGCCCGTTCACTTCTGGGCAGCTGAGCTGCAATACCAAACACAAGCAGCAGACAGGTGGGGCGCTGCAAGAAATAGATATACGGGTGCCTTCCTCTTCTGCTCATTGCATTTTTCTAATATCATTTGTTTGAATCACTTAATGTTTTCAACATCGCTGCTTGCACTCAGTGAATAGAAACACACTTATTTCCATAACAAGCCTTGATTTGGCCCTTTTCATACATATAGGGGGTCATTTATTAATCTGACAAGCCTAAATTAAGGATATTTCAGGTGCAGATGCGACTCTTACCCTCTCACGCCAAGTCTAAAATTGTGGCGTGGGTGGCAAAGCTGTCTTACATTTAGACTGGAGCAGGATGTGCCGAAGTTATGGCGAGGCCGGCTCTTCGTAACCCCAGCTGATCCTCCGCCAGCAAAACGCCTTTATTAAGACCGTCGGCTAAATGTGCCCCATAGTTTTCTTTTCGTGGACTCCAGACTTGTGGCTCTTACCTATACCGATTCAGTACAGCAATTCCTCCACTGGATTGGGTCATGAATGTTTCCACTGACAGCAAGCAAAGATCTTGCACGTGGCTAAGGAATTGTGAGATGGATATAGTGTAACATGTTATACATTCTCATATTACAATCATTCGATAAGACTGGTCATCCCCTTGAAATAGTGTCTCTTTTCAAAATGTCTGGTGATTGAGTTACGTTTTGTGTCGCCGTTTTCCGCGCAGCAAACCCCGAAGAATTCCAAGACGCCGCCGAGCAGTTTAGCTTCAAGAAAATGCTTCCCCGCGATGAAAGGAGGTTTAAAAGAGCCGACCTCAATGGGGATCTCGAAGCGAATCGGGAAGAATTCACTGCGTTCCTTCATCCAGAAGAGTTTGAGCACATGAAGGACATCGTTATATTGGTAAGAGCGCCCTCCTGGACTATGCTTAATATTTTATATTATATTAATAATTCTACTGGAGTTTTGGGCAAATTCCTTTAGGACAATTTTCACTTTTGTGAAAAAACTCTTTGTTGCAATTTTGTCACCCAGTAAAGCAAGTACTCTCTGCTCTGCACTGATGAGGGGCAGTCGCCCCAAAACAGCTGTCTGCAGATGAGATGCTGTCTTAGTTATCATCCAAGTTTCAAGGCCTGTTTAAAGGATTAACATTGAATTATAGGATAGCTACTTTACATCTGGTGGCATCAGAGGCAGAACTTGCTAAGAGCTCATTTGCATCCCTTCTCTTCTGAATTCTAGAGGAGCGTTGCCGGGTCAATAAGACTTCTCACGCGAATAAGGCGATCTCCTTTAAGGAGATAAAGTACCTTCCCAAATTCTGATGCCTTACAATGCCTGAAACTGTGCTGCACATGCTCAGTAGAGAAGATCAGAGGAGGAAGTTCACTACTGGGCATGCCCCCAGTCATCTCAGAACTGCTAGAGAGAACAGAGAGAAGGAATTAAAGGGCTATTCTGGTTAGATTAAGTATCCACAGGATAGGAGATAGAGCGGTGGGGGTCTTACCGCTGGGACCCCCATCAATCCCGAGAACGCGAGACCTGTACCCAGGGGCGTAGCTAAAGGCTCACGGGCCGTGGTGCAAGAGTTCTGCTTGTGCCCCCCCTCTCCTCAGTGCTTTGTGGCTTGTGGCAGGGGAGCACATAGCCTTCATGCTGCCTGAGGCACCCCCCCCCCCCCCCATGCCAAATTCTTGACCTAACCCCTTTTCTCCTGCCAGAGGTGTAACTTAACTAGCATGCACTTTCTATAATATTGGTGTCTTCATATGTGACACAAGGGTCTTTGGGCCCCCTCAGGCTTCTAGGCCCGGTAGCGACTGCTACCTCTGCACTCCCTATAGCTACACCCCTGCCTGTACCCCCTGCAGCCGTCTGAAGTGAATGGAGCAATTGGTCGCTCATGCGCATTGCCGCTCTATTCATTTCTGTGGGAATTACGGAGATGGATCAGGCAGATCGCCACTATCTCTGACATTAAATCCGAAATTAATGGAGCGACTACTTGCATGCCCGACCGGCTGCTCTGTTCATTGCAGGAACTACGGGGCCCCCGTTCCCGTGATCTGTGGGGTTGCCACCGGTAGGACCCCCACTGATCTAATAGTTATCCCTCATCCTGTGAATAGGGGATAACTTAATCTAACTGGAATACCCCTTTAATGGGGAATAAGTAACTTTTCACAGGAGCCCGCAGCCTGCCTCTGCGTGCCGGCTCCCATATGTCCATCTGCCGGTCCACAGCTTGTTCACATCCGGCATGGGCATGGTCACCTGCTCTGCTGCAGCATTGTGTCTCTTGTAGACGTTGGCTGCAACGGAGCAGATGATCATGCCCATCCCGGAGAGGAAGTGAAGAAGCCGTGGACTGGCAGATGGAGGACACGGCACGCAGCACCGGAGCTGCAGGGATCAGGTAAGTGTCAATCTTTTCATAATGAAGGCAAACTGTGGGCTCCTGGAAAAAGTTACTTATTCCCAGACGACCCCTTTAAGGTAAGCACTGAATATGGCGGCTACGCTTTTTACGTGTTTCTTTTATTCCCATTCAGACTTGCACAGGATTCTCTGCACTTCCAGAACACACACACAGAGCTTTTCTAACTACTTCTGAGTGTTTTCCAGTTTATAAATGTACAGTGCGTTACATATTTACTTCTAGGAATTTAGAGAATATCAGGAATTTACTTACATAATAGTGAGAAAAAGCCCAATGTCACCATTTTACGGCAGGAAATTTATTACAAAATTATTGCCCATTTATGAAGGAGTCGCCCTGCCTAGAAATGTAGCGTACCTGGACCCCTTTCTTCATGATATTGGAGTGCATCATTCCCATCTCATAAAAATCATTTTGTGATTGAGGGTCCCCGACCTCTGGAACACCCACTGATCCTGAGACTTAAGGGGCTGCGAGAACCTTTCCTGCACAGCGTCTCTATTTAAGTGAATGGCGCCGGCTGCAGTTCCCCACACAGACAGAACCCGGGGGCACCACTGGGAAATTTGGAGGGGACTTAGTTGGTACACCAGCACTTTAGCCCCCCAGACGTCGGACCCCCACTGATCATAAGTTGAAGGCATATCCTAATGATATGCTATAGCTTCAAGAGAAGGGAACACCCCTTTAACTTACTTCTTGAACACCATAATATTCTGATAGGTGCCAAGAGAATACACTGGAATAAGGGAACCATTTTCATGGGGTATTTGAGCCTAAAACATTGGTTACCTTTCTGCATAGGTGATAAATGTTAGATTGATGGGGGCACAAATAATGGGATTCTGGGGCCGGGGCCTAACTGTGCTCAGCTACTTCCTACAGTTGCACAGGAGACAAATTCACTTTAGAACAGTGACCTATTTAGCAGGCAGCTTACTGGCATTGACTCTTCCATACCTACCACCATCTTTTCTTTCTTTGCACTCTTATGTTTCTTTGCTTTTGACTATATGAACAAAACGGTTTTGGCAAATTTAGACTTGATTGTTGGCAATTTGTTGTCGCATTCTACCATGCCATGTATAACACATGTGAAACGTACCTTTACAGGAGACCCTGGAAGACATCGACAAGAACGGAGATGGGTTTGTCGATGAAGATGAATATATAGGTAAGCGCTCGTGAATAGGGAGTAGTTCCAGCTCGGAGCTGTGACACCAGCTAAGGCCCAAATCCAGACTGCATGGACCTGACGGCATTAATTAGGCTGGGAACCATTCTGCCATTTGAAAACCCGCCTAGACCTGGCCAACTATATGCCTACCACTCATCTCTTTCTGAATGTAAACCTTATAAGGCTGCAAAGTGGTGCCCTTTGTTGTCAATTTAAAGGGGTTTTCCAGGAACAGAAAAAAATATATCGCTCCCCCCCCCCCCCAGATACAGTGCCACTCCTATGACAGAATGTGACTGGTATTGCAAGTATATACAGCTGGCGCCACTCTTGTGTCCGTTTTATTAAAATAACAATTGTGGAGCATCTGAGCTCTGCATTCTGTCGTTCCTCTGTTACCCTTTCTGAATAGTTCAATAAATCAGCAACTGGATCCTAAAGGGGTTTTCCCATCCCGGACAATGGGGACATATTGCTACGGAGAAAGGATATCGAGAACGGAGCCCGAAAGTGAAGGGGGTGCACTGCGCATGCGCAGCCACCCTCCTTCAATAGCTGCAGCTATTTCCGTCAGCCCCATAGAAATAAATGGGAGTGTTCTATGTTCACTTCTATGGGAGCAGAGCTTGGTGGTGGACGGACCCCAGGAAATCTGTGGTCCACCAGCCACAGCTCTCCCCGCTCCGATCTCGATATAGGTGTGGGACCCGCACCTATCGGGCAATGGTGGCATATCCTAGCGACATGCCCCCATTGCCTGAGATGGGAATACCCCTCTAACCTTCTGCTTGTCAAAGGGTCATGTCCCACACAGTCCGTTACAACTGATTAGACAATGTCAGACTGGGGACATTCATTCCTCAACTGATAACACACAGTTTTCAATGTATTTATACATTTCTAAGAGGAATACTAGAGGAGTGGTACAACAGAGTTCTAAGAAAAGTTGCCCTGAAATTATTACATGGGGCATGCAAGTATTTACTAAAATAGCCATGTCTGGAGAGGGGACAGCTCCTCTTTAAAATGAATGGGTCTGAGATGCAATACCACATAAAGCCCATTGACTGGTGTGGCACTGTTCCTACAGAAAAAGACACACTTTTTTTTGATCATGGACAAACCCTTTAGGCCCCTTTCACACGGGCGAGTTTTCCGCGCGGGTGCAATGCGTGAGGAGGACGCATTGCACCCGCACTGAATCCGGACCCATTCATTTCTATGGGGCTGTGCACATGAGCAGTGATTTTCACGCATCACTTCTGCGTTGCGTGAAAATCGCAGCATGTTCTATATTCTGCGTTTTCACGCAACGCAGGCCCCATAGAAGTGAATGGGGATGCGGGAAAATCGCAAGCATCCGCAACCAAGTGCGGATGCGTTGCGATTTTCCCGCATTGTTGCTTAGCAACGGGACCCAATCTCTATTATTTCCCTTATAACATGGTTATAAGGGAAATAATAGCATTCTTAATAAAGAATGCATTGTTAAATGATGAGGAAGGGGTTAAAAATAATAAAAGTTAACTTACCTTAGCCACTTGATCGCGTAGTCGCGATCTGTCCTCTCTTTCCCTGCAGCATCGATGATCTAAAGGACCTGTGATGACGTCACATCACATGGCCCAATCACCTGCTCCATCACTATGGTGATGGAGCATGTGATGGTCCATGTGACATGTGACATCCAAGGTCCTTAATCACTATCCTCAGGCTGTGGCTAGTGCTTAGGACCTTGGATGATGTCACGTGGTCACATGGACCAATCACATGCTCCATCACCATAGTGATGGAGCAGGTGATTGGGCCATGTGATGCTGTGATATCATCACAGGTCCTTTACATCTTTCAAGCTAACGGAGAGGAGGCCGGGCTTCGCGATCAAATGGACCAGGTAAGTTATGACTAGTTTATTATTTTTAACCCATTCTGCACCGGGTTCAACATAAGGGAGATGGCCAAGGGTATTATTTTACATTATAACTATGTTATAATGTGAAATAATACCAGCGGGACAATTTCTGACCCAAACATGCACTTCTGTGAAGAAGTGCAGGTTCGGGTCTGGGTACCAAAAGTGCCGATTTTTCTCCCGCGCGTGCAAAACGCATGACAGCGCTTTGCACTCGCAGGGAAAAATCGCGGCAATTCCCGCAACGCACCCGCACTGTTTGACGGAGTGCACCCGCAACGCCCGTCTGAAAGAGGCCTTAAGGACACATTATGTGCTCAATTATCTTCCAGATTTAGGCAAAACTTCCATTTTGCAAACAAGAATAGGCATTTCTACAATGGGGCCTGAGAAAAGTGCCGGATGCACATGAAGCACGGGGTACACTCATGTGCATGAGGCCTAAGGCACTTCTCACCCCCTTTTTTGCAGCGTTGTTTTTTAAATGCCTCCTACAGATGTTGGAGAATTAGGACATGCTGTACACACGCGCTTGTTTTAAATGCCTTTTTTTTTCACTTGTGATGCAGTTTTTTTGGTCCATGGCGGCGTGTTCCGGCTTTGTTTGTTTTTTTTGCCCTTTTGCTGCTGTTTTGTGCCATAGACATTCACAAATGTATTATTTTTTATTTTTTTGCCCTTGCTTCAAAAATTGCATTTCATTGTGTGTTGTGTTTTTTTTTTTTATGGTGTTTTTCCAGCGCGTTTTATTTTCCAGTGGCCTTTTTGTAGATATCTAGCGGGAGAGTGACATCAGATGGGTGGGGATGCATACTTTTTCTTTTTAAAAAACGCAATAACGCATGGCTTGCAAAAAAAGGAAATTAAAAAAGTATGTATTAAAGGACAGCATTTGTCTTAAAAAGCAACAAAAATGCAGCAGAAACAAACAAAAAAAAAATAAAGCCATGCGTTGTTTCTGCTATACATGTAATAAAAAAAATAAATGAAATCCTATGTGAGACTTTCCTAGGTCTGGTCATTCAAGGACTCAGACTGTAGACCTGCCCGGCGACAAAAGTCGTTCCGAAACTGCGAATGAAATAAATTGACGGCAGAGCGAAAAGTTTGGAACTGCTCCCCGGATTTGACTGCTCACACTGAGAAGTCAAACCTGGCTTTTCTTATATATATTTAAATCCATATACATCTGATTTGAAATAATGCAGGTGCGCTTAAATTAGACCTATAATTGTGTCCCTTTTGTATATGATGAAATGAAGCAGAAATCCATCTGACTATAAGAGCAGGCGACCGGTCTCCCAAGATGTTTAATGGGCTCTTGGCAATTAAAATGTTTCTTTGGTCAAAGTTCTCTCGCGGCTGGTGCTTACCTACTGCCCCGCTGTTATCCCAGCGAGCGTAAAGTAGTGCAAATTGTGTATATTGTGTTGTGTACAATGTCACAGTGCTATAGAAGTCAGCACCCCACTTGGTAATGACAGGATGTGTTCCCAGAGTGGTTTCAGTAATGGAGAGAGGTAAAGTAATTTAATTTAGGTGTTGATCAAGAATGTTGTTTTCGCAGCGGTGGAGAGACAGAAAAATGACATTCTGTTATTTGAGGTTTACACATTTTTTTTTTTTTTCTGTGGCCAAATCAAAATTGACATAATGAGACCTTTTGGTTCAAATCAAACCCCCCCCCCCCCTCAATTGCCAATTATGTGCTTTATAACAATGCAGCAGATTTAATGTTGGATTTTTGTATTTTATTTTCATTTTAGGTTATTTTATTATTTTTTATTGCGGAGTAAGCCTGTGAATAATGGCTTATTATTGGGTTTATGGCTTATTAGGGATTACAAGCTTCAGGAGCTTGTAGACGCAGGTTATCTGACACGTAGGCTCTGCACGTTAACGGGGTGGTCTCCAAGACAGGCCGGTCAAGGAGCAAAAGTTTAAAAAAAACAATAAATTTCATCTGTCCCAGGCACTACTGGTCCAGCGCCGAGCTCCCTTCTCCTCCCTGCTGGACCAGAAGTGTAGACGTCACCAGTGCAGTGGCGGATCCAGCGCCTGGTCTCGGGAGGGGCACTTCCAGATTGTTTTGTGGCGGCGGACAGAAAATAATGTGGTGCTTATGGGTGGGCCAAATTCTCAATCTCCTCTCCCAACCCTACCGTGAAACAGATATGTGGATGCACATTATTATATACAGGAGAATACAGCACCACATACCTGTTACATCCAGTGACGTCTCCTGTGATTTAGACTTTCCTCAACGTCTTCATTCAGAGATAGGACCACCATGACACCTTCTTTCAGCCGCTTCTCGTCACAGAATTTTTTTTTAGGTTCCTCACTTTACTATCATCCTCTCCTTCCTGGTGTCTCAACACTGTCATCCTGCTGCTACCCCCAAAACTGTGCTAGAGACTCCCTCTGTAGTAGTATTATACTGGCCCCCTCTGTATTATTAATATTAATGACTCCCTCTGTAGTATTATTATAATGGCCCCCTCTTTGTTATTAATATAGATGCCCACTCTTATTAGGGTAGATTCACACAACCGCAAATGGGTCCGCATCCGTTCGGCAATTCTGCGGAACGGGTGCGGATCCATTCATTCTTTATGGGCCCAGACGTGAAGCGGAGAGCACACTATGTGCTCTCCGCTTCCGCATTTGCGGAGCGCGGCCCCGAACTTCCGGTCCGTGGCTCTGCAAAAGATAGAACATGTCCTATTCTTGTCCGCAGCTGCGGCCAAGAATAGGCATTTCTATGGGGGGGTGCCGGCCGGCTGTGTTGCTGCAACACAACACGGTCGTGTGAATGGACCCTTAGTATGATGTCCTCGTTGGTCCTCCTCCTTCACCCCCATAGTGCCCCGAGTACCTCTGCAATTAGGGTAGGATACTTGCATAAAAAAAAAAAAATACTTGCCTCTCTCCATCACAGCTTGTGGCGTCCCGGCACAGGAGGTCACAGTGAGGTAATTATGACCGAGTCCTGCGTCGCTCTACTGCCTCATAGTCTTGAGTAGTGGCCTGAAGCCTATGAGGACTAACGGAGGGGACGGGAGCCATAGGCTCCTGTGGCCCTCGTTGAAACTCTGTCTGTCTGGCGCCCCCTGCATTTTGGCGCCCAGAGCAACCACACCTCTGGGCCCCCCACGCTACGTCACTCGTCATCAGTGCTCAGCAGTGCAGCGACAGCCCGCACGTTACTTGGGCGGCGCCGGCAGAATGGGGAAGTAGGGCAATCGGAAGCCCTTCTCTCTCACTATATTCTCAGTCGAGGGGGGTACCTATGACAGATCTCAATAGCGGAATTAAAAACGCAGATGTGAAAGTAGCCTTAGGGGGGACATGATTAACCTATATAAATGGGCCGTAACACAAGTATGAGCGAAAAGCTGTTCCATGTAAAATCTCTTCCAAAACACAAGGGAGCACTGCCTCCGACTGGAGAAGAAAAAGTTCAGTCTCCAGAACTGTCAAAACTTCTTTACTGTAAGAATTGTGAATCTGTGGAATAGTTTACCTCTGGACGTGCTCACAGCAGGACAGTGGACAGTTTCAAAAAGAGCTGAGATGAATTCTTAAAAGTAAGTTACATCCCCACCTATCCGTTGGTTTAACTTGATGGACATATGTATTACATATGTAAGTGTACTTATTGTTCTTTTATTAGGAGAAAGGGAGTCTCCCTCATGTTGGAGCCGCCTGTAGTGTCCCTACCTAGAGAATCTCTGTAAATGTTAAGACGTTTCCTTGGCCCACAAGAAACATCTCTGCTTTAATAGGTCGTCAGTAGACAGGGAGGAGGGGGATGTAGCTGCAGATTCTCATTCTTTGTGTCTGAAACCGCATGATGTAAGTGGTGAGGAGATCCAGATGGGAGAATATGGGAGTGGAGGCAGACAGATATGACGCCATAGTAATAGTAAGGTCTCTTAGGTCCTTGTCTGGGCTTGTTCATTTGTACCTGTGGCGCATGTTCTTCTGTTGGAGACACTAATGAAGAACAACCAATTTAGGGTCCATTCACACGT
This sequence comes from Bufotes viridis, assembly GCA_033119425.1. Classification (NCBI taxonomy): domain Eukaryota; kingdom Metazoa; phylum Chordata; class Amphibia; order Anura; family Bufonidae; genus Bufotes; species Bufotes viridis. Next base: position 23,040,858 of record CM065598.1, on the reverse strand, counting down.
CCGTGAATGTGTCCGCACCCGTTCCGCAATTATGCGGAACGGGTGCGGACCCATTCATTCTTCATGGGGCAGGAAAGGATGCGGACAGCACACAGTGTGCTATCTGCATTTCTGGAACGTGCCCCCGAATTTCCGGTCCGCGGTTCCGGGAAAAAATAGAACATGTCCTATTCTACTCCGTAATTGCAAACAAGAATAGGCAGTTCTATGGGGTTGCCGGCCGGGTGTATTGCGGATCCGCAATACACTACGGACGTGTGAATGGACCCTTAGGCTACACTCCATGGGGTTCATGCCTACCACTTATGACATAGCCATGCTACATTCTAGTTGGCAATAAGCAATTTGTACCTCAGTGCTAATTGTCTTACTATTTGCTTTTTTTAGGACTTAAATGAAGTCTACCATGTCCCCTGAACTGGCAGGTCAAGTTTTTATTTGCCTAATTACTATTTGGCAAGCGTTGTTTGCGGTACCTGCTTCTACCACCCAGTGCAGTAGGGTCTAGGTCCCTCTCTAAGTGAATAGTCCACCCCCTTATGTGCTAATATTGTAGTTCTTCTGGAGAGAGTCCTGCTCCTGTTCACCTTCCGGTAGCAAAGAGGATGGAAACAGATCTTAATCTGCAGGTTGGGTTATTAATATAGAAGGCTTATTATTGGCTAAGTGTGCCCAAACTTTCACATTCACTTTATAAAAATCTGTTCTAAATTTGATTCAAAAATTTTTTGCGATATACTTTAATTTATTTATTTTTTTACTTTTCCATGGGCACCTGAAGTTGAAGTGCCTATTGCGCCATGGAATCCGTATACTTATACACCTCTGACGTGTACCGAGGTGGTATGGAAGGCGCTTAGCAGAGAAGAGCGATTGGAGGCAGAGGCTTGCATAGCATATTGCTGCTCCCACCTGTGCCCACTAAAGCCTGGCATAGCACAGCGATGATGTGCTATACAGAGCTTTTAGAGAGCAGAGCTGTTACAGGCAGGGGCGGCGATGTGAGCTCCGTCCTTTACACTGCTCATTGCGGCCCTGGTGGAATCCGTACACCAGTAGTGCACTGACATGTCAGCGGGTACGGATTCATTAACACGATAGGCACCTGAACTTTATGTGCCTATTTCACATGAAATAGAAAAAAAAAAAGTATATTGCAAAGATGTATATTACATTTAGAATATATTTTAATAAAGTGTATGTAAAAGTTTAGGTGCACTTTAATGTGAGTAGTATTATTATCGTTTTATAACGTTTTAAGCGTTTTTAGAAGGATTTTAGGTGGATGGAGAACCCTATTAATCCATGATTGACCCTGACAGAAAGTGTATCATTTCCCTGCAGCATCACCACAGGGGAATGTAAAGCATTACACCATTCCCATTGAAAACAATGTGCCGTCTGTGTATTGTACCGATGTGCCAGATCCTCCTGTAGAAAAACACTATGGTCGCCATGTGAAACAACAGACGTCAATCTCAGAAATTGGTATCATTCTTCCTAAACCACTCTGGTTGGTAGGAAGCTAAGGCTACTCCATGGTTCTTCACCAGAGCCAGCTGCAAGGCAGGATGGACTTGGCTGCTAGGGACCTAGGTTATATCTGCTGAGTATGTTAGCAGAAAACTGGTGCAAGTTTGCTAGAAGCAGACCTAACAGAATCAGGGTGAAAAGAATAGTGGACAAGCAGGGTAAGAACCAGGAGAGACAGGTGGCCCAAAACAGCAGATGAGGGGTAAACCCAGAAACTAGCCATGGTCCTAATACCAGGAGGTTTAGAAGCTAAATCCGTGGACAAGGGGTTAATCCAGAAAACAAGCCACGGTCAGTACACAGAGCAGGTCTAGAGCTAAGGTACAAAGCATTGAGGTAGCATACATACACAATCACTCGTAGCCGCCATGGTCAAGTAGCAGACTTAAACACCCCGCCTAGCTCTGGAATTGGACGCTGAGCCAGTAATGAGATTGACTCGGCTTCCGTCCTCAGTCATGGGTCGATCAGTCGTGGCTTGACTTGTCGGCACAGCCTTGCACAGAAATTTGTCTGAGTAAACTCATTCATTTTATTACTTGGTATCTCACAAGAAGAAGAAGCCTTCGGTGGTAAAATTTCATGATGAGTTGGATTTAGTGGTTGGCAACATAGAAATCCGATCTGCGGGCTCTAATTTTAGAGACAGCCCCTTGAAGAGAGCTATTCATTTCATCCTCTCATCCCACCCGCCGTGAAGATGGCCACGACTAATTTTAAGATCCTCTCTCAGTTCACTGTAAAGTGGTATAAATATAACTCTCACCACATGTAGCTCACAACACACTAATAAGAGACCTTTGCCGCATGAAACCTTTAGCCGGCCTCTCGGAATACTACACACTGGGTTCGCACCGTTTGCAGTGTTTAGAAAGTTTAATGTGAAAGATTTTGTCTAGGATTAGAAAAATCCTTTTTATTTTTATTTATTTATTTTTTACCAGAAACGGTGCAGCTCTTTTCCATGTCTGGTATTGCTGATGTATGGGCCTGAGCTGCGCAGGAAAGGCCTCTACACAGTGGATGTAGCCTCCTGCTTATGGCTCTGTCAAATGTTTTGTTTCCAGCAACTGTGGATGCTGAAAAGAGCTGATCAATGGGGGTACCGGATGTCTGACCCTCACTGATCTGATAGTCATTGACCTATCATAAGGATAGGTCATACTCCTTTTAGGACCAGCAATTTTAGTTGTCATTTCAGCGTTGCATTCGAAGAGCCATAACTGTTACATTTTTCTGTTTATGTAGCTGCATTAGGACTTGGATTTTGTGGGCTGAGTTGACGTTTTTTTTTTTTTTTCGGCCCCCTTAGGGACTTGAAACAGCGATCATTTGATTGCTTTTGTAATGCTTTGGAACATGTACCAAAATGTAATAGCCAGTCAGTGAAGCACTGATGCCTATAAGGCTGCTCCACTGGCATGGCTTAATAGGCATATTTTGATATCAGGCATAAGGGTAGTGGTTATGACCCTAGGCGCCATGGTAAACATCAGCAGCTCGTGATCACATTACAGCAGGCATCCTCAAACTGGAGGCCCTCCAGCTGTTGTAAAACTACAACTCCGACAATGCCCTGTTGTAGGCTGATACCTGTAGGCTGTTCGGGCATGCTGGGAGTTGTAGTTTTGCAACAGCTGGAGGGCCGCAGTTTGAGAATGCCTGCATTATAGGGAGCTGCTGGGCTGACAGGAGCAGCCCCTTCCCTCTAACACCTTAGTTGCTAAAGTCTCTGCAATCAGAATGGGGGGGGGGGGGGTGCCATTGTGTATTATCGCCATTGTGTATTACCGCCATTGCTCATACGCACACATGTGCAGTGCCAGTGCATTTAGCAGGATGAGTATGCTGTCTGGCCATGAGGATGGTCGACAAGTTAACGGCTATGTACACCTTCGGAGGCAGTTTTTGTTTATGATTGAGTTTTACATATTTTCATTTGGCCTTTATTAAAAAATATTTAGCTATTCTGTCACAAAGGGTTAACTGTTTTTCTCACTGTGTGACTGGTACTTTCACATCTAGTAAACCTTTTACCTCTAAAGAGGTCATAAACACTTATTTAAGCCACATTCTTATCAGTAAGATAAGAACTGGACTGTAATGAGTGTTTATAATGTCAGAGATAAGGAGCCTGTCAGCTCCCCAGATGACGGAAAAAACAGAAAATCCACAGGCTGCTACTACAGCCTCTCAGCTCTGTGCAGAAAAAAGGATTCCATATTTTTAATAAAGACCAATTGAAAAAATTATTTTTAGCTCAAAAGTACAATGCAATAATAAAAAAAATTGCCCCCAAAGGTGTACATAGCCTTTAAAGGGAACCTGTCTTCAAACAGGGACAATCCTGTCAATAACGCAAAGCCAGGCAGGGAGAAACCAGAAGGGAGACACTTCTCCCTGCTTGGACTCATAAACTGCTCACTTTAATATCAGGCAGAAAACTTTCAGGAATGTCGGCTATTCTGACATTGCCTCATCCGATCGTAAGAGCTTAATCTAATGCAGTCTGTATTGTAAAATCTGGGGGCAGATACGCCTAAAAAAAAGTACCCAGGTAGGTAGTATGCCAATGCTAATTTTCTGCTTCCGGAATTTTACAGCATGTAGGAGCTCTGTGGCCAGACACTAAATGTTGCAGCTCTCTCTCCCCTTCCCAGCAGAAGTCTCAGTCACCAAACTGTGTTCTGTGCATTTTTTATTAATTGTACAGTTTTATTAATTCTTTGAATTTTGGACTACTTGTGCTGAATATCCTAATATTTATCTGTGCATGTATATATCTATATCTAGGAAACGAATATTTGTGCAGATAATTGACTGCCCTTTTTGTCTGCAGAGGACATGTTTTCACATGAAGAGGGTACTCCAGAACCTGATTGGGTAGCCACCGAAAGGGAACAGTTTTCCGATTTCCGTGACCTTAACAAGGACGGAAAAATGGACAAAGATGAAATCCGACACTGGATTCTCCCTCAAGATTATGACCATGCTCAGGCTGAAGCCAGGCATCTGATATACGAGTCTGATGGGGACAAGGTATTTCACTTCTACAGCGACTGGACCAGTTAGACCATAATTGGATTGTCCCATAATTAAATATTAGATTTTCCTGTTAAATCGCACAAAATGTTACATTTTTTTTTCAATTGGAGTTATATTTCAAATGCTGGTTTAAAATCTGTTGTGGCATACGTGTTTTTAATTCCCTTTCAGAACACATACCTAATGTGTCCAGTTGGTCTTACTGGGCATGTGTGACCACCAGTACTGAACACAGTAGGTGGCTGTTTTGACTGGAAAGCAAAAGAACACTAGGGGGCGACATAACAAGTATGTGGCAGTAGTAGCATCTTGTTTATGGAATTCCAGTTGAAAAATTAGTGTTTTGCGTGCTCAGAGTAGAGAAATATAACATTTATTCATGCAAATTTAAAGTTTATGTAAATATTTTAATCATTTGAATTGAGCCACGGTCACTTTTTATTCCAAATTTATGGAACTGATACAGATTGCTGAGTGCATTTTTTTCAGTCCCATTTGTGCATGGACTGCTGTATTCAAAGCGGGGTAAGACCCGTTTTTGTGATTTGTGAGATCCCTAGCAATCGGACTTATGACCCATCCTGCGGATACTCACCTTATCAATTCCCCTCTAATATTGTGCCAATACTCCAGCGATGACGTGTCGACATGGCATGCAACCGCTGCAGTCAATACCTGGCTGCAGTGGTGATATGGCAACACCACTGCACCCAGTGTTTGACTGCAGCAGACACGTCATCGCTGGATTGGGCGAACAGACTTAGGATGCATCAGTATGTTTTTTTTGTTTTTGTTTTGTTTTTGTTATTATAACTTTTAATTTTTCTGATTGCAGGATAAAATGTTGACCAAAGACGAGATCTTAGAGAATTGGAATATGTTTGTGGGTAGCCAGGCCACAAACTATGGAGAAGATCTCACTAGAAACCACGATGAGTTGTAATGAGATGAAAAGAACTGTGATTTATTTTTTTTTTTTTTCCTCGTTCACTTGACTTACTATACCATAGTATTTGCACCATCACAAACTTATATCCTTTACCTCAGAATGGGTAGAATTACCCAGTGTTTTAGTGTTGGCAAAAGATCTATGAACTAATTTTTTTAATGTGATTTACAAAAAAGCTATAGTTTTGTTTTTGTTTTTCCCCCAGTATAATGTATTAAAACTGTAGTGGCAGTAAATGGGTTAACCTTATTTTGTGAATACCGAGGTTATTTTTTTTTTAATGCCTTCAGCCTTGTACAGAAATGTCTTTATAAACATATGGTCTGTCAGATTTACAGATATAGGATTTTAGTTTTTTTCTGTTACAGAATATTGGAGCTGGAGATCTGGATGTACCAATATCACATTAACACCAGTATTTTATTAAAAGTTTTTTTGTAAGAAAGAGTTTGTCTTCAGTTCTTTTAAAAATACATGGTAAGCAAAATCCACTTTATAACTTGAACAGATTTGTCTGAGGGCGTTATCTAATTGGCCTCCCCCTTTAACTCTGTACGGGGATCTGGACTTTGCTGCAGGGCAACCACCAGACCACACTACCTTCAAGGCCTAATTCACACGTCCGCAAAACACGGACGGCTGCAATGTGCATTCCGCATTTTGCGGACCGCACATTGCTGGCACTATATAGAGAATGCCTTTTCTTGTCCGCAATTGCGGACAAGAATAGGACATGTTCTATTTTTTTGCGGAAACGCGGATGCGGACATCACATAGTGTGCTGTCCACATCCTTTCCTGCCCCTTTGAAATGAATGGGTCTGCAACCCTTCCGCAAAATTGCGGATGGGATGCGGATCCATTTTGCGGACGTGTGAATAAGGCCTAAGAGTAGTTTCTTTTCAAGTGACGTCTAACCCATGGAGGTCAAGAAACACCAGTGTAGAGCACCGAGAGACCAGGTGAAACTATAGTCGGGAAGAGGCCGAGGTCAGAATGGAGATCAAGCAGAGGTCAGATTGGATAGTGAAGGGTCAAAATCCAGGAAACAGTTAGAAGTCTGTACACAGGCAGACAAATGTAGAAACAGCATACCTTTGCAGGACACTAGCAAATTAGAATATGTTGCTCAGGCACCTTCCTTTAGGGGAAGGTGCCTTAAGAACCCCAGGGTAGCCAGCCATTGGCTGGGAAAGGATAGGATGTGTGCACACTGGCCAGAGGGAGAACTCTTGCGCCCTACTGGCAGAGAGAGGTCTAGCCAACAGCAAGCAGGCCACAGCCCGTATGGAGAGACAGAGCTAGTCCAGCAGCTCCGAGCAGCGAGAGAGGCCGGTGGGACTGTGCAGGTGAGCAGAGTAGTGGCTATAGCGTAAAGTTGGGGTTATCACATAAGTCAAGTTCATATAAAAAGTCCCAAAATAACATCCAAAAGTATGTAATTTTAAACTGTTTTACGTTGTTGTACCTTCCAGTTTTTTTCCCTCCCTTTCACTGTGCCCGCTCAGTGTGTCTTCTCCTACCAATTCTGTGCTGCCGGCCATTGTCACATGACTCATGCCTCTGCTTTTACACTCCTGAAAATGCAGTCTCCAGTAGGTTACCCAGTGTGTGGCTGCTACTGGTCCCCTGGAAAGGAAGAAGTTTTTTTAGGCTGAAGGACCTCTATCCTTAAAAATGCAGGTCCAGTTAGTGGTACAAGCATGTCCACCATCCACTTGGTGGATTTACAAATTGATATATGCTTTGAACACCAGGTGGCACCATAGTATATTAATAAATGTAATAACTGGTCAGTGGAACTTTTTAATGCATGCAAATATTCATTTTTCATGAACTGTACAGTAAATATAATAATTCATGGAGAAACCACTTTGAAGACCACAGAAATATCAAATGGAAAGCTTGACCTTTGTACTACTATAAAGGGAGGTTATGATTTTACTCCTATTGTTTAAGGCCCCATGCACACGACCGTTGTTTGTTTCCGCGTCCATTCCGTTTTTTTTTTCACGGATAGGATGCTTCCCCATTCATTTCAATGGGTCCGTCAAAAAATGCGGATGGTCAACCGTTTTTGTTCCGCATCCGTGATCCGTGTTTTCATTCCGTCAAAAAAATAGTGCATGTCCTATTTTTTTCACGTTTGCGGACAAGGATAGGCATTTTTACAATGGATCTGCTATAGAAATCGGATCCGTCAAAAAAAAACGGTCCATCATCGTTTTTTTTTGATGGACGCAAAATTTCAAGGAGGAGCGGATGCGGAGGCAGGCAACGGTTGTGTGCATGTAGCCTAAGTCTGGGTCAGAACCAGGGCTGTGGAGTCGGAGTCGGAGGCAATTTTGGGTACCTGGAGTCGGAGTCGGCAAAAAATGGACCGACTCCGACTCCTACTAGATTTAAATTGGAATAAAAAAAAAGCAAGTTTAAATGTCCCAATTCAGATAAAGTTATAATTAATTACTTCTCTACTGTAAGAGTAAAGGCCAATGCATGCAGTGCGTCACGTTACCGCTAAACGCAGACGTTAAGTGACCGTGAAGAAGCATGCTTGTCATATGCTTTACTATGCAGTTAAAGGGACACTGACAGGCTGATATATCTGCTGGTATTCATCAGAGGATTAGGAATACAACTAGACGACTGTTACCCCCAGTTGAGGTTTACTTGTGTTTAAAAACGTTTTAATCAATATGCAAATTCTCTACCTTTGTGCCCAAGGGGCAGGCGCACATGTAGAGTACTGGCAGCACTAGACAGGACTAGGTAGCGAGGAGGAAGAGAGAAAGCTGGCACAGCCTCAGCATAGCCAGACGAGGCTGCTGCCAGCACTCTACACGTGCGCCTGCGCAGGAATTCAGCGTTCGGCTAGCCTGAAAAAAAGGCCAGTGCAGTGAATAATAACGAGGGAACAGCGCTGGGAAGCTGTACTCGGCGCGGCTGGGCACAAAGCCGCAGGAGACGCTGCCCCATTGGGCACAAAGATAGTGAATTTGCATACAGATTAAAATGTTTTTAAACACAAGTACAGCTTAACTGGGGGTAACATTAGTATAGTTTTATTCCTAATTCTCTGATGAATACCAGTATATATATATCTTTAGCTGGAAAATCAGCCTGTCAGTGTCCCTTTAAGGAGCGGCAATACTTACACTTTCCATTGTCTTGTGGTCTGCTGTTAAAATAAATGCCCCTTCCCCTGCCCCTTCCTGGATCCTCCCACTGCTCTATCTTCAGCAGAAGATCAGCACACAAAGGAGAAGGCAGCAGCTTCTGCTCAACTACCTCTCTGTGCTAGAGGAGATTAGAAGAACTTGGTGGAACAGCTTCGCATTTGCATATTAAATACAGAGGAGTCGGAGTCGAGGAGTCGGAGTCGGAAGTTTAAAAATCTGAGGAGTCGGAGTCGGAAAATTTATCTACCGACTCCACAGCCCTGGTCAGAACCGCTGTTGGTGCAGATGCCAGTATAACTTAGAAATGGCTAAAAGTATTAGACCCCTTTCACACGAGCGTGTCCGGATTAGGTCCGGATGCGTTGCGGATGTGTTCAGTGAAAACTGTGCGATTTCACAGGCAAAGCCATTCAGTTTTGCCTGCGATTGTGTTCAGTTGTTCCGTTTTTTCCGCGCAGGTGCAATGCGTTTTGATGCGTTTTTCATGCGCGTGATAAAAAACGGAAGGTTTACAAACAACATCTCCTAGCAACCATCAGTGAAAAACGCAACGCACCCGCACTTGTTTGCGGATGCAATGCGTTTTTCATGCATCCCCATTCACCTCTATGGGGCCAGGGCTGCGTGAAAAACGCAGAATATAGAACATGCTGCGATTTTCACGCAACGCACAAGTGATGCGTGAAAACCAATGCTCATGTACACAGACCCATTGAAATGAATGGGTCAGGATTCAGTGCGGATGCTATGCGTTCACATCACGCATTGCACCCGCGCGGAAAGCTCGCCTGTGTGAAAGGGGCCTTAAGGAAAATCAACTTTCCCTCTTTTTGTTTTTTTTCACCTACGAGCTACATGGTTGGCCCATTATGATTAGTCACTGACCATGCTGCCCCCCTTCTGAGACTGATGACTTGGGTCCATCAGCGTGGTAGCTTCTTCAGCTCTTCACGTTAGCTGGCAGAGGTGAAGAGGGGTTACGAGCAGGTGGCCCTCCTCTGTGACTTCAAAATGCTTTAATAATGAGATAATCCCTTTAAATACATGTTTTGAGTATATAATACTTTATTATCTTATTTTGTATTGATGTGCTTTATGTATTATGAAATAAAACCAGATGCTTATAAATATAAATATTTTTTTTCTTTTTGTCATCTTTATTTTCTGACTGCACTTTTTTATTTTTATTTTTGTTTACTTTTTATTAAATTTTTTTGTACATTACAGGGGAGCGATTCTACCTCAGCTGCCGTTAACAATATTTAAACTAAATATATAATGCAACAGCACTCTGCGATCCAAATAACGCACAAAAAAGTATTTTTATTGCTAATGCTATGCTTAAATTAGAGATGCTTGGCAAATATATTTTGTACAAAATTTATTTTAGCCCGTCTGCCACACGTCAAGGCGATCTCTGATTAGACTTGTTCCTAACACTAAACCACACGTTTAAACAGCTACCATAGCATTGAGGGAGCGTAGGTCCCACATGCATGCTGGGCCCCTTTTATTTTTTGTATTTTGGTGCCAAAATGGCTTCCATTAAATCTTAATGCATCCACTGTTAGCCATTTGGCACCAGCGGATGTGTGGAGTGGGCTTGGCATGCATGTTGGTACCTGTATTCTTTAGATTCAATGGAGGCCATTTTGGCATCAAAATGATAAAAATTAAAAGGGGCCCGGCATGCATGTGGGACCTACGCTCCCCCAATGTTATGTGGTTTAGTGTTAGGAACCCGTCTAATCGGAGATCGCCTTGATGTGTGGCAGACGGGCTCAAATAATTTTGTACAAAATATATTTGCCAAGCATCTGTAACTTAAGCATAGCATTAGCAATATAAATACTTCTGTGTACTTTATTTGGATCGCAGAGTGCTGTTGCATTATATATTTAGTTCAGTTTTGTTTTCAGCCATAGCAACGTGCAACTGCATATTGGGATGTGCTGACTAACCCCCTTTTCTTAACAATATTTAGACCTTAAGGCTGGCTTAACAGGCGTGAGCAGTCCGTGGTAATGCGGGCTGGATTTGGTCTTTACAGCCGGAGCGCACGGTGTCATTGGTTGCTATGAGTCCGTGCGCTCCGACTTTAAAGACCAAATCCAGCCTGCATGACCACGGACTGCTCACGTCTGGGTTTAACGGACGTGTGAAGCCAGCCTTAGTACCTGTATTTTACTAAGGACAAGTTGAATTATAGGATAAAGTCTTGTGGGCATGCTCTGTGACACGTGAAGAGGTCATTGTGCAAGGAGGGGGAGTCGATACACTGTGACCATCACCTGTTTTATCATCCGTGTGACCATCATCCTGTGTTATCTAAATACGGATGTTAACAGTGATTGTGATCCTGGCTGGGATAATAGGATGACTGCTGAAAAATGACAGAACGAATGAGCATTGTACCTAAAATTCTGTACCTGCTACAAACTCTCCCAGTGAGGATCCCCAAAATCTTCTTCGTGAAAATTAGACAGTTGATAGCTTCCTTTGTTTGGAATAAAAAGCCCAGTAGACTAGCTTACGACCTACTCTCAAGGACCAAAAAACTAGGCGGTCTTGGACTTCCTGATGTGGAGAAGTACTACCATTCAACTTGGTTGTCCAATACTCTGGAGTGGTGTATACAGCCGGTGAGGAAGAAGTGGGTCTCTGTGGAGGCAGACTTGGTAGGTTGTCATCTACCCCTGCTTCTTTGGAAATTTAGTTTCCCCTTTAAAGTTTTGAAAAAGGTCCCGAGCCAAATTACTAGATGGGCGGTGAGCATCTGGAAAAAATTAGACCCGATCCTACATCTCACACCAGATGTATCAAGAGACTCGCCGGCAATATGCATCATTCCCTCCACTTTGCGATTTTGGCAGTCTACATTACTTAACGATGTTAAGGGTGAGGTAATCACAGTAAAGGACCTTTGGCCCAGGGGCAGACCAATTTCTAAGTCAGATTTGGAAACTTTAATCCCCTCCCCTGAGATTAGTGATGAGCACTTCTCTGAACTATACAACTTTCTAAGCAATTTTGAAGTCCCTATTACCTCATCGAGCGAAACAAATTGGTGGCATAAACTAATTTACCTGAAAACCCCAACCACGCATTTAGTGTCCAGGTGTTATTCCCTCATAAACGATCGCTCAGATCCTCCTTCGTTCTTGAATAGTTGGAATAGGGAACTACAGTTTAAACTCAACGGGTCTGAAATGGTGGAGGTTGTTAAGAACGCACTATCTAACTCTCCGGCGTATAATTTACAAGAGGCACAATATAAACTCACCTCCAGGTGGTATAGAACACCGGTTTTGCTGAACAAATATAACCCTGCAGTGTCTAATATGTGCTGGCGATGTAACCAAGAGATTGGGACATACGAACACATTTGGTTCTCATGCTCCCTAATTCAGCCATACTGGGACACGATTAAGAAAGTGATAAACACTGTATATGATACCAAGGTTTCACTATCAGTGAATTTAGTTTTGTTTAACCTGTTCGGTACAAACCAGCAGAAGATCAAATCCGAGTTATGCTTGTTTATCCTCAACGTGGCTAAATATCTCATCCCAAGATACTGGTTACGTACGGATGTACCCTCGGGATTCAAGTGGCTGGCAGAGTTCAATAAAGTTATGCAGTTTGAAAAGAAGAGGTGGCGGGCTGCTCGACGTCCGAACAAGTTCAACATCATTTGGGATAAATGGACTTCTGCCACAGATCAAAATAAACTTTCAGCGATACTTTGATTGCTTAGGTTGCATAAATGCTCTTATGTTTCTGTCTCATCAGCGATGTATTGCCTTTACCTTAACTATGTCTAGCTCTATTTTTCGCACTTAAATAGAAAATTAGAGCTTGTCACTAGTCCTTCTGATAGACTTTCTTTATGCAAGCAATGTTATGTCCACCTCCCCCCCTCCCCCCTTCCCCCCAAATTTTCCTTTTTATATACTAAGCTATGCCTTGTCAGGTTTACTTTACAGATGTTGTAGAAAATACCTATGTTACTATGTAGTAATGTTCATTTGATTTCTCTATTCTGATCACTCTATCGATATTTTGATGCAAACCTACAATCACTTATTATTGTATGATTTATACTATATTTTCTTGAAAATCTTGAATAAAAACACTAATTCACTGAAAAATGACAGAACGGGAAGCGTTGGGCTCAGAGTGAAAACAGCAGGATTTCAGGATTTTTTTATATCTTTATATAGGTAGTCAAAGGGAAAAAAAGGTGCCAAAACGTCTTTAGAAATCTGTTTAACATAAAAACATAATTTAAGCACCAGCGGTGGTCATTTATGAAAAAATATACGTGTATTTAAGGCGCAGATTTTGTCACAATGGTAGAGGCCAGCGCCTATGTATCAAGCTGCAGCGGACAGGAACGAAGACCAGCGTCTAAATCAACGGTCTTAATAAAGTCCGCCTAGGTCTTTTTCTAGCGACACATTCCCTTTATGCTGGGTTCACACCTGAGCGTTTCTGAGATGCGCGTTTCCCACGCGTTTTTGTCGCTCGTTTTACGCGCGTTTTTGGCAATAGTAAACGCGCGTTTGTGTGATTGACTGCAGTGTTGGCTTCTCTCCAAACTGTGCCTAGCACCTGGGGTTTGGCCTTTCCAGCATGTTGCAAATTCATAAACGCGCGTTCGAACGCGTGTTTTCAGTGTCAGAAACGCGCAAAATACAAGTGTTGCGCATTCCCATTGAAGTCTATAGGCCAAAACGCGCGACAAACGCCCCAAAAAAAGCTCAAGTACTTGTTTATGCTTTGGGCGTTTTTCAGCGCGTTCGAACGCGCTGTAAAACGCGAAAATGTGAACCAGTCCCATAGGGAAGCCCTGGTTTGCATCGGTTATGCGTTTTACAGCGCGTTCGAACGCACTGTAAAACGCGCAAGTGTGAACTGAGGGTAAGGCTATACATTGCTTACTTATAGGGGTTGTGTTGCAAACATTTGACAGAAGTACTAAGAATCTACACCATGCTTGCACTGCTATACTATAGTTTTTCAGAAAGTCAGGATGAGAACCATTATTTAGTGATTAAGATATTCAGTGTCCTTTTCAGTACAATTATTTTTTGTTCCCCCCCCCCCCCAATGTCATAAAATATTTTGTGATAATATACTGCATTTGTTGCTTGCAGGTAAATATCGGGTCATCCAGCCAGAGTCAATTTAATTACGCTGTAGCTGTCGCACAATTTATGTCCCTCTCTATCATTTGTAAATTGCATACATAAAAATTAAGTCCCTCTGAGAAGCAAGATAAAGTAAGAATAATTGGGGGAAGCATTAATGTTCTGATAAACGGTCTAATTTTAATTAACTACACGAAGGTAACGGCTTTCTCCACCCGCGGAGCAGATGTGCTACCAGAGCCTGATTTGTGACGGATAGAGATGGGTATTGTTGTAGTGCTGTAAACAATGCTGGTCATCTAAGCTGTCCAGCGCCTAAGCCCACTAATATAACGCCATATGCATATTTTAAGTAGGATTGTGTACCTTTTCTGTAGAATCTGATTATATAGCTTCTTCCTGCTCCTTTCTCTAAATTCTGGATTGTGATTGAGTTTCAATTTGCAACTTTCCAATCCATTTGCGACTTTTCTAGTTGCAATTTGCATTTTATGCTGCCCTCGCCAACTCTACAAAAGGGGGCGTGATGGCCCTGACTTTATTATTGGCCCTGAGTTTAATTTTGGCCCTGACTTCATTATTTACGCCAGAAACTGGCGTCAATATTGACTGAAATCTACGGCAGCTCGGAGCTGCCGTAGATTTCGTTCTGGCACACGGAAAGCCAGAGGAACCATGTAAATGACATGTCTTCTCCAGCAGTGCAAGCCTAGCTGCAATCTGCATTTTATGCTGCCCTCGCCGAGTCTACGAAAAGGGGCGCGATGAGTGCGGAGACAGAGGAACCTTGTAAATGACATGTCTCATCCGGCAGTGCAGGCCTTGATAAATCAGGACCTTGGTAGTTTTTGTAAAAATCTTCTGAAGAACTTCATAAATTTGGTGGCACCGGTGATTTGGCCTCTTCACTCTCCTATCGGAATCCGTCTAACGGCACTGCAAGGTATTTCGGCTTTGTCCCATTCAAGAGAATGGGGCTATTAAAGGAATTATCCCATAAAAATTATATAATGGTTTTCAAACCAGCACCTGGATCTGAATACTTTTGTAATTGTATATAAATAAAAATTTTGTATAGCTACTTAGTTATTCTATAAAATATCTGTATAGCGCCACCTGCTGTTTGTTTTTTTCTTATTTCTTTGTCCTGCTCACTGACATGGCCGCACATGCTCAGTTTCATACTTCAACTGCCTCCTAAACTGTGATAGGGAGAGCTGAGACACGCCCCTGAGCTGTGATAGGGAGAGCTGAGACACGCCTCCTGAGCTGTGATAGGCAGAGCTGAGACACGCCCCCTGAGCTGCAGTAGAAAAAACACCCCCCCGGAGATGCCAGCTTGATATAAATCTAGCAGAGCAATGTATGGGGAGATCTCTGGATCCATGGGAGGTACAGGGCTGGTTCTAGCTTTGTTAGAAAGAGATTGTAATGTACTATAGGATGGCTGATTTTTATTTTTTACATTACTCATGGAATAACCACTTTAAGTAGGTGTTATGCAGGTATGGAGGGACCGAGGTTAACAATGTAGATGCTGCAGCATTCACACAAGCGCTGTGGCCCCCTCAAACAGCTGACCATGGGAGGTGCCGAGAATCTGACTCCAACCAATTTAATATTGATGGGTATGGATAGGCATTCAATATTAGATCAGGAGATTCTGATGGGTGGTAAAGTTGCATTAAAGGGTTTTCCAGGATTCACATATTAATGATCTATCCTCAGGATAGGTGATCAATATCTGATAAGTGATAGTCCGACTCCTGGCACCCCTGCCGATCAGCTGTTTCACGAGGATGTGACTCCATGGCCTCTTCTTAGGCCTAGTTGCAACTTAAGTGAATGGGCATGAGCTGCAATACCAAGCTCAGCTGCTATACAAACTGCGGTCCGCAATGCACAGCCACCGACCGTGGGCCAGCCGCATGCGAATCACGGACCCATTTACATGAATGGGGTCCGCGATCCGTCAGTTCCACAAAAAGATAGAACAAGTTCTATCATTTTGTGATAGGAAGCACGGAACGGAACCCCAGGGAAGCACTCCGTAGTGCTTCCGTTCCGTGGTTCCGTCCTGCACTGCGTCTCCGGACTTGCGGACCCATTCAAGTGAATGCGGAATGCACACGGCCAGTGCCCCGTGTATTGCGGACCCACCGTATACGGGTCGCAATATGGCCACAGGGGACACACGGTCGTGTGAAAGGGGCCTTAGGGCTCATGCACAAGACCGTATGGCTTTTTGAGTATTTTGCGGTCTGCGGAACAGAACAGCTGGCCCCTGATAGAACGGTGCTATCCTTGTCCGTTATGCGGACAATAATAGGACATGTTCTATCTTTGAACGGAATGGAAAAATGGAAGGCATACGGAGTACCTTCCATTTTTTTTTTTTGCGGATCCATTGAAATGAATGGTTCCGTACACGGAATGCAAAAAACAGAACGCAAACAGAAAGAAAATACGTTTGTGTGCATGAGCCCTTAGGCCTATTGCACAAGACCGTATGGCTTTTTCAGTATTTTGCGGTCCGCAAAAATACGAATGACGTCCGTGTGCATTCTGTTTTTAGCAAAACGGAACAGCTGACCCCTTGTCCATTATGCGGACAATAATAGGACATGTTCTATCTTTGAACGGAACGGAAAAACGTAAATACGGAAATGGAATGCATACGGAGAACATTCCGTTTTTTTATTTTTTTTGCAGACCCATTGAAATGAATGGTTCTGTATATGGAACGCAAAAAATGGCCTGTAAACGGAAAAAAAAATGGTTGTGTGCATGAGGCCTTATCCTGAGGACAGGCCATCAATATTCTACTCCTGCAAAACCATTTTAAGGGTCCATTCACAATACACCCGGCTAGCAGCCCCATAGAACTGCCTATTCTTTTCCGCAGCTGCGGACAAGCATAGGAAATATTCTATTTTTTTCTGGAGCCGCGGACCGGAAGTTCGTGGGCGCGGTCCGGAAATGCGGACAGCATTTGTGCTGTCCGCATCCATTCCTGCCCCATAGAGAATGAATGGGTCTGCACCCGTTCCGCAGAATTGCGGAACAGGTGCGGAAACATCCTACAGACGTCTGAATGGAGCCTAAGATAACTGTAGTCACATTTTAGCAGCTGTGTTATGGATGCCAGACCTGGACACGGTCCATTGATTTGAACCGTGGGCTCTTCATTCACAACTGCACATGATTAGTGTGGCGGAAAATGGGGAGCAAATATTATAAATATGAGTTATAAGGATTGGTGAGGAAGAGGAGCAGGAGTCAATTAAGTGATGGCCCATCCTTAAAGAGGTTATCTCATGATTAATGTAAAAATGAAAATCGGACATCATATAGCACATGTATCATCCAAATTGGTCGGCACTGTGTATAAGGAATGTTAGTGCTCGGTCAGAGGGTCGGAGTCGGATTCCCCAATGAACAATCGAAGCAGAGGACCGGCACTCCCAAGTTGCTGGTAAATTGGACTTTATCTCAAGGTGAGTGTCTTTTCTGCCAGAGTTCAAACAGCAGGTGGCGCTATATAGATATATTTTATTGAATAACTTAGTGGCTATGCTAGATTTTTAATTACATGCAATTACAAAAGTATTTAGATGCAGGTGCTGATTTGAAAACTAGAATATTATTTGTGGAATAACCGCTTTTAGCTTTGGGCGTCAAATGAGCATATCCCACCCTTCTCTGTGGTAAGATAACAAACAGCAAATTTGATTTGCCTTTTCAATTGAAGGTATGAAGAGCGTAGCAAATGCCCCGACTCTGCTGGATTATTAATCAGAGAGGATTATTGATGTATTGTATGTTGTAGCCAAATAGGTAAGGTAAATCTGCATATACACAGAAGCTGTCTTTGAAGGCTATGTACACCTTTGGGAGCAATTTTGTTTATTATTGCATTGTACTTGTTTTGAGCTAAAATCATTTTTTCAATTGGTCTTTATTAACAATATAGAATCCTTTTTTGTGTACAGAGCTGAGATGCTCTACTAGCTGCCTGTGGATTTTCTGTCTTTTCCGTCATCTGAGGAGCAGACAGACTCCTTATTTCTGCTCTCTCACATTATGCACACTTATTAAAGCTTAGTTCTTATCTTACTGATAAGAATGTGGCTTAAATAAGTGTTTATGACCTCTTAGTAGTTTAAAGGGTTTAGAGATAAGGGATCAGATGAAAGTGAAAGTACCAGAAAAACCGTTGGAAAAACAGTTAACCCTTTGTGACAGAACGGCTCAATATTTATAATAAAGGCCAATTGAAAAAATTTTTTAGCCAAAAATAAGATGAATGCAATCATAAAAAAAACTGCCTCCAAAGGTGTACATAGCCTTTAATTCGCCATTTGTCTTGAATATGAAACCTACATAGCCATTATCTACATGTTTAGCTACTTAGGTTTATTTTAGAATCTAGAATATTGTGCGGAAATGTTAATTGACATGGAACAAATTGAATGTGACTTAAAATTTGAAGACATAAATGTTTCATGAATATTTATTGGAAGCTAAATACACCTTCTTTTAGATTGTTTGTATACAATGTATGCTGTTTTAATAGTTTTTTTTACTGTCTTTTTCTAATTTAAAAGGGTCCAAACTTCTGCACTAATTGACTTCAAATATATCTTTTGAGGGTTGATGCTTCAAATTTTCAGAGTTAAATTTTTTTTTTCCAGGTTATAATATTATTGCCCATCCGCAGCGCGCATACGTGACAACGGTATTACGCTTGACTGATTTAACAAGTATGTGCTAGGTGGATTTTATTTTAGTTTTTTACTCCCTGCCTTCCCGGAGCCCTAACATTTTTATTCTTCCGTTCACATAGATGTATGAGAGCTTGCTTTTCGCAGGACAAGTTGTACTTTCTAATGGCACCATTTTATATTGCATACGATGTAGTGGAAAGCTGGAAAAATTTCCAAATAGTGTGGAATTGGTATAAAATAAAACGCGTGATTAATCCACAGTTTTATGGGTTTCATTTTTACAGCATTCCCAATGCAGTAAAACTGACCTGTTACTTTCATTCTCTGGGTTAGCCTGATTACAGCGATACCACATTTGTATAGTTTTTCTTATGTTTGAATACTTGAAATAAAAACTTTGAAAAATCGACGGAGTAAGGGCCCTTTTTCTGCAGGGTGATCTGTAGTTAATATTGATACCATTTTGTAGTGCGTCTGACTTTTTGATAATTTTTTTTTCCAGTTTTTTTGGTAGGTGAAGCAACAAAAAGCATCCGTTTTGTTTTGTTTTTTTGTTATGCCATATGAATAAATACATTGATATTTTAATAGTAAGGACATTTTGGGATGTGGCGATGACAATGATTTTTATCTTTATTTTTAATGTGGAGAAAGAGGGTGAGCCAGGTCTCACTGGCTAAGAGAGGAGCGCTGCGATTGGATGCGCTCGCTGCCAGAGAGAAGAGACACCGCCCACCATAACTAAATGAAACCTCCTACTATAACCAAGTTGCCTCATTAGCATAAGAGGCGCAGAAGATACTGGGAGCGCTGCGGGCGAACTGGGGGGGCGTTTGAAAAAAAAAACCTGTGTGCGGACATCAGCGGCAGCAGCCCTGTAAGATGGTACAAGTATCCCATGAATAGTTTTTTGCTGGAAGGTCCTCTTTAAGACCACGTTCCCTTGATCGTGGGGGTCCAAGCAGTCAGACCCCCATCAATCAGACACTTATCACCTGTCGCGTCATAGCTGTTGGACCTTTTCACTTTCCCTATTCTTAAAGGTTTTCTTTGGGTGTAAAAAAAAAATAATTAAAATCTGGCCCAAAATATGTGTCAAACTAAAATAGAAATGCTCGCCTGTTAAAGGACCTGTGTCCACTTTTCTAGTTATTCTCTATCCACAGGATTGGGGATAACTAAGTAATCCGTGGGGGTATGAACGCTGGAGCTGGAGTACAGCGCTGGCTATTCCCAGTGGTCCCAAAGAGAATGAATGGAGCAGCGGGGCATATGTGTGGCCTGCCACACCATCAAAAAGGGAAACAGGACCTGTTCCTGGGATCAGTGGGGGTCACAGAATCAGACCCCACTATTCATATAGTTATGCCCTATGGTGTGGAGAGGATAACTTAAAAACCTGGACAACCCCTTTAAATCCTCCACCACTCCACAGTATCTCTTTACATGGCAGCAGTTATGCCTGTAAATACGAAATATCATCACTGCCGCTATGTAAACCATACGTGTCAATACTGGAGAATGTGACACACTGTGCAGAATTTTTCGGGCATAAGTCCAACCTCCTTTGCAGGTCATAACCTTTAACAAAGCCCAAGCAAAGGTGCTAGAGGAGCAACGTGAGCAAAGGGCACAAACAGAGGGTCCTAACTGAAGCGGGGGCATTAGGGTCACCTGAGGCAGGGTAGTAGTGGGGATCCTGGAGCAGGGGTAACTCGAGAAGAGGCAATATTAGTGGTGCATTTAGAGTGGGGGCATCTGGAGCTGGGGCACTAATGGGGGTGCACCTAAAGCAGAGGCATTAGGGTCGCTTAAGGCAGGGTAATAGTGGTGATCCTGGAGCCGAGGTATTAGGGGGGCAACTGGAAAAGATGCAATATTAGGGGTGCATTTAGAGTGGGGGCATTGGGAGGCATCTGGAGCTGTGGCACTAATGGGGGTGCACCTAAAGCAGAGGCATTGGGGGGACCTAGGGCAGAGTCCCCCAATGCCACTCTGAACTCTGCAGAGAGCAGCACACGTTCATAGATCTGTATCTGCTATAAACAAATCCCCTATTTCCCCCTTACAGTCTCCTACAGCTCACTACTGTCACACACCTGAGAAATCAGCCCAGCACTGCAGATGAGTCCTTCTCCCCAGCAGCCACAGTTTTCTGACAGCAGGGAGGGCAGGAGGAGGGTCAGACATGTTCTCTCCTCCTTCACAGCCTGCAGCCAGGAAGTTTAGAAGATACTGCAGGGCCTCCTGTATAATTTACACCAGTAGGAGGCTGTAGTAGTGTCTACAATAATTATCTCTCCTGAGAAACAAGAGAATCTCCCGCCTCCCCAGTGGGCCAGTCCGAGCCTGAGTGCCTTTAGTTAACTTTGTCTACATGATACCTGCCATTTGCTGAATTGAGGCAACCCCTGTAAGTCCCCTTGAATTACCATTGCAGCCTATGGGAGTTTTATTACGTTCCTATAGAGCCCTGTCACAGGCACATCGCTGTGGTAGACACAGAAGCCGCTAGCAGGTTCAAGGCTACCACAGAACATGAACGGCTCCCTTGATCTCATGGCAGGCAAGGTGTTCGGGCCCTGGGAGCGCAGCGTTCCCGGAGTTACACCACTCTGATGTCGTGGTCGCAACTGTCCACGGTATCTGAGGGTTAAATGTCCACAACTAGCGTTATAGCCAATCGCAGACAATGCCTCTTGGTGTTTGCTGTGTAAAACTGAGCAGATACCATATTTAAAAGACTGCATCTAGACTTAGAATTATTCCCAAGTACAAACTAACACCTGGATCTGAATACTCCCTTATCACTGCCCCTAACAACTCCCTGCTAGTCTATAGCTCCTCCCACCCAGCTAGTTACATAGACACTCCCCTATCACTGCCCATAACAACGCCCAGCTAGTTTATAGCTCCTCCCACCAGCTAGTAACATAGACACTCCCCTATCACTGTCCCTAACAATGCCCAGCTAATTTATAGCTCCTCCCACCAGCTAGTTACATAGACACTCCCCTATCACCACCCCTAACAACACCCAGCTAGTTTATAGCTCCTCCCACCAGCTAGTTATATAGACACTCCCCTATCACTGTCCCTAACAATGCCCAGCTAATTTATAGCTCCTCCCACCAGCTAGTTACATAGACACTCCCCTATCACTGCCCCTAACACCGCCCAGCTAGTTTATAGCTCCTCCCACCAGCTAGTTACATAGACGCTCCCCTATCACTGCTCTGCCCAAAGACATGGTCAAGTCACTGACAGGAAGTAAGAAAGAGCTGCATGGACATGGTCATGTGACCACAGCCTGTAACGGGAGATAGGAGCAACAAAGGTAGGAGAAAAATATTACAAAATTACAGCTAAGGCTTCGTTCACATCGCCGTTTAGCCTTTCAGTTCTCCTGCTCCGTTTAGGAGCAGGAGAACCGAAAGTACAGATTCGGCACATAACTGAGCCGAACGGAACCTAAGGACCCCATACACCAGGGGTAGGCAACCTCCGGCACTCCAGCTGTTGTGAAACTACAACCCCCAGCATACATACTTGCTCTGCTCTTCTAAAGAACTCTCAGAGAAATGAATGGAGCATGCTGGGAACTGTAGTCTCACAACAACTGGAGTGCCGAAGGTTGCTGACCCCTGCTTACACTATAATGGGGTCTATTAGGTTTCCGCTCACGAGAGGATTTTGGGGCGAGTCAAAAGTTGTGCATAGTCTATGGGGTCCTTAGGTTCCGTTCGGCTCAGTTCCGAATCCGTCCTTTCCGTTCTTCTGCTCCTAAACAGAGCAGAACAGAAAGGCTGAACGGTGATGTAATCGAAGCCTAACTTTATAAATAATTATCTTAAAGGATGTTGATGCAAACCCTCTTTAAGGGCAAACATTTCACCTGGAGATGTGTTTTCTTTTTCTCTTTTATTAACCCGGTGACACCCGATTGTCTATATTTTCAGATGATTATAGGGAGGTGCAGCGGTTCAGTTTCACAAGGCTGAACTGAAGACTGTGCAAATTACATAGATTTTTATAATTAATACCATGTTTAAAATGTTACAAGTTATGACAGCTTTTATTACATTCATTACATCTCAGCACCGAGGACTCAGATTGGAGGAAATATAGACTCGGTGCCTGAAGTCGACAATTGTCTAAAAGGTTTCTTATTGTCTCGGAGCGGTAATAATACGATAGAAGAGTGACTCCGCTTGATTGAAACCCGAGAATATTTACAAGCTGCCAGTCTTTAACCTCGGGCAAAGGCCTACGTTAATGAACACATTTATAAATTGAACACATGTTAAAATCCCATTGAGTAAGTCGCTCGCTTCATTGCTGTTATGGGAAAAAAATTGACCAGGTTAGGTAGAAAAAAAAAAAACCTCCTTATTTCCCTCGGTATGATGTCCTCTGAAATATGGAACACGGATGTAATTACCGGCTTAATGCTATTTTTGTTATCATATCAGCAAATTATACGAGTCCTGCCTATGACACTTATTTCTGGGGAAGAATTACACTCGTGAGTCACGCTCCCGGGGGACAATAAGGCTGCGCGGAGGTTGCTGATAGTCTTTTGATGAAGTGATGCTGTGCCTGAATCTGCATCGCTTAAGTCGTTCTTACAAGCGCCATAGATGTTCCAGATTATGGGGAAATGACAATGAATTGGTCCGTCACAAATGGGCTGGCATTGCTTTTATTAGAAGAGGGCAGACAGATCTGATTACTAGTAAAGCTGCTACTTTAAATAATGTATTAGTGCATAATATAGTTAGTTTTGTACTAGTACAAGTAGAGCGGGTGGCGGGGAATTTATTTCTTTTTTTACGTTATTGCTCACCCATTTCCATAGGGCACGCCCCCTACTTAAGGCTTTTAAATCCTAAGTAGTGCATATGACTAGTGCATATGACTAGTGATGAGCGAATCAAGGTCCATGAAGTCCATGATCCGAATTTCAGAATAAATTCGATTCACCGCAAAGCCGGTGATTTAACCTGAAATAGTGTAGAAAACAGAAATAAATCATACTTACCTGATTCATTTGCTCGCGACGGGCCGGCCGCCACCATCTTGCTCGAAGATCTCGTCCGATCTGCGCCGTGACCTTTGACGGCAGCCGGCGTGATAACGTAATCTCGGGCTGCTGCGCCAGACCTTCAAGCAAATGGATCAGGAAAGTATTATTATTATTATTTTTTTTTACACTCTGTAATCTTAATATCAGATGCCGCGAGCATGTATGAATGCGGCATCTGAGGGGTACAATGACCGGGGAGGCGCTATCACCGCTCACTGTAATTGCACCCACTACTGACAAAGAAATGCGCTTCGTGACTAAGTAATTTGTCACAAAGAAGATTTTTTGGTAAAATTTGGCGAAGCAGCCGAATCGAATTTTTACATACTTCGCTCTTCTCTACATATGACCCCTGTATCCCTACCAATCCCCTAAATAAATATAGACCCCAAATCAGACCCCTAAATAAGTACAGACACCAGACCAGAGCCCGTAAATAAGAATACTTCAAATAATACTTCATTTACTGTACAATAGTACCCTCAGGCTATTGTTACCCGTTTATTATCTACCCATATAACTTATGTATTAAAACAATCACTTTATTAATTCATCACACTAAGATCAAATACTAGATTAAAAACTCGGCAGATCGTCGCTTTATCTGTCACTTGTGGATAATAATATTTTTCCAGGCCGTGATTCCCCTGGTGTGTGCACCCGCCGGCGATCTCACTGTTTTACTCTTCCTGTATTAGTGATATTACTCTCCTAGCGGTTGCCAGCCATTAAAAACTATTGGTTAACACCCCGACTTGCTTCGCCAGATCCCTAGCGTCCTCAGGGGTATGGGGCAATGGTGAACATGAGCGCTGCTCCTGGAATGATATAGCCTCGGGTTTGAGGGCTTGTCATGGTTCGGTAGACCTAGTCTACTCTCCTTCATGCGCTCCTGCAAAAAGATGCTCATGAAGGAGAGTAGACTAAGTCTGTCCAATGACGCTAAGGCAGGGAGAACGTCCCTGCCAAACACAACGCCTTTTGGCAGGGAGTATGACGTCTTGGAGAGTGATTGGCTCATCCATGACAAGCCCTCAAACCGAGGCTATATAATTCCAGGCACAGTGCTCGTGTTCACCATTGCCCTATACCCCTAAGGATGCCAGGGATCTGGCGAAACATGTTTGGGGGGGGGGGGGCATGATGATCAATAGTCTGTAATCTAAATAAGAATAGGCCCAAGATCAGACCCTTATAAATATAGACCCCGGATCAGACCCTTAAATAAAAACAGGCCCACAACCAGACCCCTAAATAAACATAACCCCAGACCAGACCACTAAATAAGTACAGACAACAGACCAGAGGTATAGGCCCAATAGGTATAGGCCCACGATCTAAGCCCTAAATAAACATAGACCCAAGACCAGACCCCTAAATAAACACAGACCCCAGACCAGATCCCCTAAATAAACACAGGCCCAAGACCAGACCCCTAAATAACTTTACAGCCCAGATCCCCTAAATAAATTCAAACCTTAAACAAGACCCTCTAAATAAATGCAGACCAGAGAACAGAAGAGGTACAGGCCCAACATCAGACTCCCTAAATAAATATAGATTGAGAACCAGAGCCCCTAAATAAAAACAGAAACCAGACCAGTCTCCCAAACAGACCAGACTCTGAGGATACTCACCTGTCCTAATTTCTGAAGGAGAAGAGATGAGTATATATACACAGACATGGGATTCAGCAGGTTCTCTAGATCCGGTTGTTAAAATTATAGCTGGATCGGAGAACCGTGTTACGGGCTGAATCCCGACCTGGTGCTCAGCTGGAGATGAGCGCTTCCATAGTTTTGCAACTTAGTCTTTTTAAAAGTTGGGTGGACGAAGGATCCCCAAAAATTGCAGTCCCCAATGCACGGAACAGCCGCACAACGGCTGTGTGCATGAGGCTACTTTCATACTAGCATTAATATTTTCCGGTATTGAGATCCGTCATAGGGTTTCAATACCAGAAAAAAACGCTTCAGTTTTGTCCCCATTCATTGTCAATGGGGACAAAACGTAACTGAACAGAACGGACTGCTCCAAAATGCATTCTGTTCCGTTCTCATATAAGGAGAAGAGATGAGTATATATACACAGACATGGGATTCAGCAGGTTCTCTAGATCCGGTTGTTAAAATTATAGCCGGATCGGAGAACCGTGTTACCAGCTGAATCCCGATCTGGTCCTCAGCTGGAGATGAGCGCTTCCATAGTTTTGCAACTTAGGCTTTTTAAAAGTTGGGTGGACGAAGGATCCCCGAAACGCGTGTCGGGGTTGGCGCCATCCTGGCACGGAGATAAATTATCGGTAATTGTATGATACTTCTTTGTTACTATTTTAGACAGTATTTGCATTGGCAATTTTTCCTGGCCCTCGTGATGATCATTTTTACTTGATATCGCCCTTGTATCCCCTCCAGTGATGTCGCCATCTTACATAGGTACACAGCGACACTGGTCTCTGATGTAGTAATCATAGATTTCTTCGGCAGTTATTTTTGGTTGTGGTATATGTGTGTTGTATATATATGGTGTATGTATATGTAAACATGTGTCGTGACGCCGCGTGTCTACCGTTGAGTAGGGAACCTGTTGTTAAAAATTTGAATCCCACCCCTGCATATACCGGTACATTCCTCAACTTTTTCAAAATGTAGCTTTCTTTCCATGAATGAAACCATTCTTATATACATGTGGATGAAAACGTTCTGATTTTGACATAGCTACAGGGCTCGACCATGTATAAACTATGTATAAAGAGAGTTCAGGTGCACTCTCCCATGGTTGCAATGCAAAAGCAAACATGGACTACAAGTAGCAGCACACTTTATGCACAAAGACACATGCAAACATTGAAAGCATGAATAAATGTAAACTGCATTACTGCTATACTTACTATGTGAAAATTAGAAGCTCTTTGCACACATTTTTGATCAAGAATAGGTCAGGCCCATCTACCAGCGACAAGGTGGCTTCTATCAGACAGGACCTACTCTAACAGTCTGGCCTCTCCTGGTCTTCTGGCCTACAAAATTCAGGGCAATCTAGAATCCAGCTTTGTGATTTATAGCTGTTGGCCAATCAAGCGTTCACCCGACTGCTGTCTAATATGTTTGACCACCCTCAGATGACGTTATTCATAATATTGGGCAAATTTATATGAAAATTCAGAAAAGATGGTCTGCACGCTCTTTGTCTGTGTCGTGTCTTCCAAAAATGTATGCAGTAAGGAAAGGTTAACATCACGTTTTATGCCTCTGTTTGACTTATATATTAGAAAAAAAAGTTTACAAAAAGGCAGCACAACACGTTCTTGTATCCTGCAGAGTCCAGTAAAAAAAGTGTGTTTTTTTTACAACAGTAAAAAAAAAAGTATACTTTTTTTTTTTAAATAGGACTCTATGGTGAACGAATGCCACTGTATGGTATCAGTCTAAGGCCTCATGCACACGGCTGTTGCCTGACCGTGGCCGTATTGCAGCCCGCAAACAGCGGGTCCACTTGAATGTGTCCGCAATCCGGAGCTGCAGCGTGGTGTTTCTCTCCGTGCCTCCGCACCGCAAAAAAATAGAACATGTTCTATTTTTTCGCGGTGCGGACGGATCACGGACCTATTCAAGTTGAATGGGTCTCGATCCATCCCAGCCGCCGCACGGATGTTGCCCGTGCATTGGGGACCATAAATTGCGGTCCCCAATGCACGGAACGGCCGCACAACGGCTGTGTGCATGAGGCTACTTTCATACTAGCGTTAATATTTTCCGGTATTGAGATCCGTCATAGGGTTTCAATACCAGAAAAAAACGCTTCGGTTTTGTCCCCATTCATTGTCAATGGGGAGAAAACGTAACTGAACAGAACGGAGTGCTCCAAACTGCTTTCTGTTCCGTTCTCATACCGTTTTATCTGACACTAGAAAACAAATTCGTCCCCCACTGATTTTTCATGGAGTACATGACCGATCCGTCTTGGCAATGTTAAAGATAATACAACCAGACAACGGAAGCGTTTTTGCTGAACCTTGCCGGGTCCTGTAAAAACGCTAGTGTGAAAGTAGCCTTAGGCATGCGTTTAACATATAAGTTAAAAGCATAAGAAAAACGTGATGCGAACCCACCCTGGTATTTTTTCGCTGCCCCACCCATTACGTGATGCATTTAAGAATACCTGGCACCGGCTGAACACCATATACAGAAGTTCAACAGTTCAGCTTGGCTTAAACATGTTTTATGGACTGCTGCCAATCTATGAGGAGGCGCATGACGGCTAAGGAAATGCCAGAGGGAGTCAATCACCCTCCACTTTGACTCAACAGAGAAAGCCGAAATACTTGGAGGATCATTTTGGAGTACGTTATTGGCACCATACAATTCTGAAAAAGTGAAGAAAAGTTGATTTGGGAGAACAGGGAGACGCATGGGTTCAGACCTATCCAGAACAGAAGCATCCAGGAGATCATTAAAGGGGTTCTCCAGGAATTAAAAAAATGAAAATACTTAAATATTATTTTATAATAAATATATTCCGAAATATCTTTAATTAGTTATAATGGCTCGTTTTATCTAGAGCGCAATCATTAGAAGAAATAAAATGTTCGCCATCCTGTTAGTACACACAAAACCTGTCCTAATCACAGAGCAGGAAAAGTAACTTCACCACAATGAGCCATAGAGCTGCCTCATCCTCTCTGCTTGTCAGGAATCATGATCCTGAATACAGGTGAATCTCTGTGGGAATGGAGAAGATGAGAAGACATGAGAGGAGGGTGAGGTGTGGCTAATGAGCAGCAGCACTTGTTTACAGTCTCCATTACCACAGCCCGTCCTCTCTGTACTTCATGTCTCCTCATGAACTAAATTCCCCAGAGATTCAGCTAAAGTTCTTATCATCTGTATTCCGGATCATAATCCCTGACAAGCAGAGAGGAGGAGGAGGCGGCTCTTTACCTCAGTGTTGTAAAGCAATGTCCTCATGTGTGATCAGAACAGGTTTTGTGTGTACTAATAGGACGGCGGCCATTTTGGTCGCCCTGATGATTGCTCCCGAGACAAAACGAGTCATGATAAATAATGAAAGGTACGTGAGAATATATTTATAATAAAGTAATATTTAAGTATTTTCATTTTCTTAATTCCTGGAGAACCCCTTTAAACATAAAGTGGGTTCATTTATCAAACTGGTGTAAAGGAGAACTGGCTTAGTTGTCCATAGCAACCAATCAGATTCTACCTTTCATTTTCCAAAGGAGCTGTCAAAAATGAAAGGTGGAATCTGATTGGTTGGTATAGGCAACTAAGCCAGTTCTACTTTACACCAGTCTGATAAATGACCCCAAAGGTTTCTTAGGTCAGGGCTACATGGTGGCAGTGGGTGAAGTCATGGTAAAATTGGGGCATTACCATCACGTGGCCTCTGTGTCTCTCTCTATAAATCAGGTTGTAGGCAATACTAGATGATCAGACTTCTTACGGTGGTTAGAGGGGTTTTTCCTAGGTTCTGGTATTGATGAACTATCCTCAGGATAATTCTTTAACATCAGATAGCCGGGGGTCTGACACTCAGGACCCCCGCTGATCAGCTGTTTGAGTTCCGATGAGCGCTGCAGCCTCCTCCAAGCACAGCGCCATCCATTGCATAGTGGCTGTGCTTGGTATTGCAGCTCAGGCCAATTTGCTGGAATGCACTTAGGTCATGTGAACGTGCCAGTGCAGCATTTTGGTGATCGGTGGGGTCCAGGGACCCCCGCCAATCTAATTTTGATGATCTATACTGTGGATAAGTCTTCAACATTAGAATCTCGGACAAATCCTTTAATTAGCTGAATACAATCTTGAATACTTCGGAACATTGACTTTGCCTTATGACTGAAGCTTGAAAGGGTATATGACATAGCAACTTGTCAGACGTTTTGATCACTGGGGGTCTTGATGCTGAATCAAAGGGGCAGAAGTACTCAGCAAAGAGCTGTGCCCCTCGTTTCTTTTGGGCTCTGCTTGGATATCTTTTTCTCTGTCTCTACGTTTTAGCCATTGGTGAGGAACTTAGCACCCGGATCCCAAGTGATCCAAACATCTGACATGGACCGATGACACTGTCAGAAGTTAGGTTCCCTTTAAAAATCATCCTCACCTTTAAAAATGTCAAAGCATTTCTCTGGAAATTTCAGTACTTAGCGGTGTGGTAGTAAAATACTGTAAAATATCATTTTCCCAGACACAGGCAAAGTTTGTGTGCAGTGATCTCCTGACACGAGAGCTCCTTACGTTTTACAGCTTAGCTGTCAATCAAACTATGGTCCCACCCACCTAAAGTTGCTCAGCACTGTAAACACTGGTGACAGCACTTTCCTTTTTAGAGGACCTGTCCCCTCTCCTGACATGTTTCCTTTTAGTAACTACTTGCACCCGCCATGTAATAACAATTCTGGAGCATCTTTTCATTAAACACATGTTGTGTCTTTATTATTCCTACTAGAAGTGTGTGAATGAATTGCCAACTGGGTGTTGCCAGTTAGGAGTTTGCCCTTGCATAGTCTGACCGTGGCAGAATTGATTGGACACCCCCCACCCAATCTAGTAACACCTGAACCCTACAATAATAAGTTAGACCATGTTAACACCTTGCATTGTTAGTACATGCCATTTCACTGCCATCAGAGCTTTCCTTACAGTACACCTCCAGTTATAAGCAAGTTTTCAGAAATGAATAGTACAGGTGAATTATTTTTTAAAAAACTTTGTAATATATCTAATTAAAGAATTATTCTCCTTCCTGGGCTTCTCAGGCGGCTTTCCTACACTTTCCCTTGACTCAGCCTCTTATGTCTAGTAACTTGGTCTCTATCTCCAGCCTCACACACAAAAGACTATGAAGAGAGCAGGAGGCTACTGCCAGCTAGTAAGTGATTCATTATCTCACTCTAACCAGTGGTAGAGCCTTATCCTACTAGATATAGCAGAGTCAAAATTGTCACTTGTAGCAGTTTGTTTGCGTCTCATCCACCGGTCTCCTCCTGTTCTCCCCTACTCTCTTCATAGATGTTAGTGTTAAAAGCAAGAAAAAGCAAAGCAGCCTGATAGAAGCAGATAGAAGCATTTTTCTTTAACAAGATATATTACAAAGTTTTTTATAGTCACCTGTTCTATTCATTTATGGAATGTTGTCTTATAGCTCAAGGTAAGCTTTAAAGAAACAGTATCAGGAAATGCCCTTCTATGGAAAAGCTTTTGATGTTAAAGAGTACCTGGCACGGTAGACGATGTTTACTAGATGAGATAGGGCACTTTTTTTTTCAGATCCGCTGCTCCGTTTCGCCGCTATGCCCAGTCCTCTTTAACATTCATTTAAAATATTGTCGATCCACATACTGTTATTTTATGCCACGTTTTGCAAACGTAACCCATTCAGATTTATTTTTTGGGCAATTTGTTATATTTAGAATTGTAACCCATCACCACTGACAAATACAAGTGTCTCACTACTGAGCGAAACATCATTTCAGTTATCAGCATGTAGTACCACGTTACAGACAGCAGGTGTCAGTGTTCCTATCAGTGCCTATAGGATCTGTTAAAGAGAGAACTCTTATAGCAAACAGTAGCAACAGTGCCACCTACAGGCAGTGACCTAAATTACTGTTACGCGTCTAAACAAGAAAAAAAGAGAAAAAAAAAACCGCAATTTGAAGTAATATCAAGCAAAACATCCGCGCACACATAGCATCCCTGTTTTCTCTTTAAACCCAACCTAGATGTGTATCTGTCAAGTTAAAACATTTCTGTTGTCCCACGAAATGACAAACCTCGCAATCAAAATTGAAAGAGAATAAAAAGAAATGTAAAACAAATAAGCCGGCGAGAGAAAACACACAAACAATGAAATAACAGAGATGTCATTTACAATGCACGGCAAAGACAAACATCTGCCAGATCCGAGAAAGCCTAAGAGACGGGAATCGATGGAGACAGAGACATAGGGAAAGATCTGTACGCCTTCAGCAGTGTCACAACCAAACGATGCAAAGAAATGTGACAACTTTAAGGTGTACGGACATCTACTGAAAGAAAATACATGCGTTGTTGTGCGGCACGTGTTAACTCCTCACTTGCCGCAAAGCACTGCGTTGCAAATATTAAAGGGGTCCTACGTAAATATATAGTAAGAGGCCTGCTAGCGGATATAAGCAAGATATACTACTCTCCAATATGCGCTTTGTCCACATGACGTCACCTCCCATGTAATTCATGGGACCCTTCAAAACGTGTGTGTTCAGAGAAATTTGTTTCAAGATTATTAGCATCCAATATTTTTGCATTAAAACAACAGGCAACCTTGCAAACAGCCCTGCCGTTTTGTGTATACAGCTACCATGCAAACCTATGTGCATCATGTAGAGGCAGCTGTTGCTTCATGGTTCCCACCTGCATACAAACCCAGGGTACTGTCTTAGGCTAGGTCTACACGACCACATTTGTAGGGTGACAATAAGTCGCGCGACAAAGAGGGCCCAACTACACTGCAACATGTGTCGCGCGACATGGGTGTTGCACTGATGTCGCGCGACAATTTTTATAATGGTAGTCTATGATGTCGCATTCCGACATGCGACAGGCTGCGACTGCGACTGTCGTGTCGCAGTCGCAGCATGTCGCAGTGCGACACCATACACTACCATTATAAAAATTGTCGCGCGAGAAATGTCGTCGTGTAGATCTAGCCTTATTCTTCAATCATGTCTTGCTCCTCTCCCTTTGCTTTTGGCTTTTTGGAGGGTGAAAGGCTTTTTGGAAAGTCGGATCTTGTCTCATAGGGAGCCACTTCCAATAGGTGGCGCTAGTGATATGCTTCTCTTCCTTGGTAGATACCTGTTTGCATATTTGTTACCCATTGAGCATTGCCAAGTAAGTCTCCATACAGGGCTGGTCTCTTTAAGGAGGTTCAGCACCCTGTCTAAGCGCCAGGCTTTTTGGTAACCTACCTTTAAAGGGGTTGTTTGATCAGAGACAACCCCTTTCAGAATGCGGGACCTGAGGCAATCAGCTGATCGCCTGGGGCCACGCTCCTGGCACCCCTGACATACTGCTGATTTTGCCGGAGGATAGCTGCAGCCTGCTAGGCATTTCCTCTGTTGTACTATATGGCGGTACCTCAACGGAATATGAACTGCAAGGATGGCTCCAGACTGCCGGTATGGAAGACACTGCTACAAGTCGGCTCTCCGATCTGGCTCATCGAGGGTCTTCCTTGATGTCTATGTGACCTACAGGAGACATCCGCTTTATATTGTAAAGGCATCTGTGGTCAGATCAGGATTCATATTCAGGTTACCAAGCATCAAAGAGGGCACCTTGAGATGTCGTTTTCTCAGAAATCATAATTTCTACAGTTCAGGGAAAAGAAAGATGAGAAAATCATAGGCACACATGAGTAACCGTGCGTGTTACACGGGGCTCTGTACTTCCAGCTCCTTGTGTCAGAGAAGGTCTCAGGACAGGGATGGGCAAACTGCGGCTCTCCAGCTGCTGTAAAACTACAATTCCCACCATGCCCTGCTGTAGGCTGATAGCTGTAAGCAGTCTTTGCATGCTGGGAGTTGTAGTTTTGCAAGAGCCGCAGTTTGCCCATCCCTGGTCTAGGCTACATGGAGAAAAGCGAGGGAGAAGGACTGCATGCGTTACAGAGAACACCTGAGATCTGTTTTTATTTCTTCATTAATGATAGAATTCTAGCTGCAAAAAGCCCCCACTAGGGGGAGCTAGCTGCAAATGGATTTATACAGCATGACTTGAACTCAATGGGAGCTGCATAAATCCATGTGCAGTTATCTACAGCTGGTGGCAGGTAATTGTTGAATATAGTAGGTGCATGGGTCACATTTTTGTCAGTGTATGTAAGACCCATCCCTGGGAACACCCCAACCCACATTTACAGAATCACCTTCCATTTTCACCCTGGGATAGGCAGAATTTGCAGGGAATGTCTTTGAAAATGAAAGACTGTTCCAACAAATTTGGGACTGTTGACAACTCTGCTGATGCAATTATGTTACCCCACTGTCTATACCCTGCTGCTGTTGGTTTTATGAAGGTCTGACTGATTTGGAAGCTGGGAGCTGACGTTTTCTTTTAGTGGGGATTTTTATCATAAGGTGAAAACTTGTATACATATATATATATACTTAAAGGGGTCCTCTCATCTGAGACATTGGTGGCATATCGCTAGGATGCCACCAATGTCAGAGAGGTGCGGGTACCACCTCTGGAACCCCCACCTATCTCCTGAACAGGACCCCTGAAGTGAGTGGAGCGCAGCCGCCCTACATTCATTTCTATGGGTTTCCAGCAGTCCCGTAGAAGTGAATGGGGCAGTGGCCACGCTTGCGCGGTGTGCTCTCTGTTCATTTCTATGGGAAATCAGAAAATAGCCGCGCACGCTTGCTTACCTTTTTTCAGAACTCCCATAGAAATGAAAGGAGTGCATGCAGCACGTGCTTTACTTTCCAGGGCTCCTTTCTGCAGAAAGGTGTGGATCCAAGAGTGGGGACCCAGACCTACCTGACATTGGTAGCATATCCTAGCGGTGTACCACCAATGTCTAAGATGAGACAACCCCTTAAACAGTGAAGTATTCCATAAAATTGAAATGGGGAACGACAACATTTACGATGGACCAGGTGAACAGCTATAGGGGATGTAGAGGTAGCAATCTTACCTGGACCCTGGCGCCTGAGAGGTCCACAGGCCACTCTATCACATGAAAAGTCACCAGTATTATCAATGGCACGTTGCACGGTGGGGGGCCCCGTTACAGATTTTGCATTGGGGGCCAGGAGCTTCAGGTTACGTCTCTGCAATGGACAATATTATCAGTGAAACTAATAGAAGTACGATAAATGCAGTAGATACAAAGTGACCCTATATATCGTCAGTGTATGCACCTCGGAAAAGATCCTTTAAAGCAATATGAAAGCGTAATATAAAGGAATAAACTCTTTGTATAGTCACCTGCCATATATTTGTGGCCAGCCATATTCATGGAGGCAATGCACCCTCTAGTGGTGAACTGAGGCATTGCGCTTGTCATTGATTGACAGGCCGCTTCTGTACCACACTTGTCCGGCCATCAAATCCTCCTCATTACATCATGAATTTTGATAAGCCTATTAGCCAGCAAGGCAGCCAGGAGGAGAAAGATCCTCTCACTTGATGACTAAACAATGAGGAGTAATATATTTTAATTTAAACACCATAAACCTATTGAGTGCTTAATTAACTTTAACCGTCTTTGGGGGAATGGAGCCAATTTGAGAGGGTCAAAAGGAGTTGTTTCAATATCAAACAATTTTACATTGCCGATCCATTCATTCAGCCTACAGCGACTGATTAACACACAGAATTAACATGTTAGTAAAAATTCATAACCGAATCTCCGGGGAAATTAAGATCCGCATGCTCACAGTGTGATTAGCACATGTATTGTTTTTCCGAAACAATATAATTTAATGGCTTCTTACAATCACAGAAAGAGATTCTCAGTTCTGGCTTACACTGATTATTTAACATGCCGTTTTGGTAATAGAGAGGAATTTCAAAGGAAAAAAAAACAAAAAACCTTCCTAATCGTCCCCTGGATACATAACCCGGGATATTTCGCCTCCGCTTCAGTAGGGGGATGATACAGCCTTGTGTTATTTGTTCAGCCCTCGGCTTGGCAGCAGCGAAATGCCGGCGGATGCTTGTTGGGAGGAGTGATATCACTTTAAAGCGTTAACCCTGCGCTGTTTTTTTAGGGGGGCAGCTCATAGGAACAGGAGACGTCTTAATTAGTGATGAGCGGGAGGTGCCATATTCGATTTTAGCGATATTTCGCGAACATTCGATTGAATATTCATCATATATTCGTCGAAATCGAATATTCATCATCATTCTATATATTGCAAACGTTACTCAAAATTATATTCGCATCGCGAATTAAACTTAGAGCTGAGTTCCTAATGGTTGTAACTTGTATTGCTAGAATTGACGAAGATAACGAATATCACGAATATAGCGATATATTCTCAATCTTTGTTATATTCTAGCAACAACCATTAGGAACTCAGATCTAAGTTTCATTCGCGAAGCAAACATATAATCGCATTGCGAATTGAGCTTAGAGTCAATTTCTAATGGTTTTATTGCTAGAATATAACGAAGATGACGAATATCACGAATTCACGAATATAGCACTATATTCTCAGTCTTCGTTATATTCTAGCAATACAACCATTAGGAACTCGGTCAGCTCTAAGTTTAATTTGCGAAGCAAACATATAATCGCATTTCGAATTGATCTTAGAGCTAAGTTCCTAATGGTTGTATTGCTAGAATATAACAAATATCGCAATGCGAATAATTCAGGTTATATTAATCGCATTGCGATTACAACTTAATCAAATTTGTGAGATCGTGATTCTCACATCCGACAGTACATTTTAGCATGGAGGCGTTCCCATTGGGATGGGGACGCTTCATGCACACGGGAAGTCGGCAGAAGCGGCAACAGGCATTAACTGGAGCGGGCAGGAAACCAGGAATCCTCCGGACAGGTAAGAACAGCTTTACGGAAGTGGGAAGACAACCAGAAAGCAACAAGGATTAACAGCTAAAAAAAAATTTAAAAAATTGAATATTCGAAATAGCGAATATATACCGCTATATTCGCAATATTCGCGAATTATTGAAGTTGTGATATTCGCGAAAAAAATTAGTTATTCTTTTTTTTTTTTGCAAGGTTGCGCGTGCAAAACGCATTACAAACGTTTGCACCCGCGCGGGGAAAAACGAGCATATTCCCGCAACGCACCCGCCTCTTATCCGGCCGCCAAACATGACGCCCGTGTGAAAGAGGCCTAATAGTTCTAGACCTTCTAGGATGGCCTTTCTCCTTCTCTCGGGTACTCTGGGGGAAAGCTGCTTCTTTGGCAGCTGAAGTCTCAGAGACGTAACTAAGCCAGTTATGCAGAAACTCTCACAGACATGTTCATCCTGTAGCTCTGTTCAGACTAGACTCCAAATCAGGTGGTGGGCAAAGTCCATCACCTTGGTAACCTAACCAGTCTGCCAATGTTAACAGTTTGGTTGCCTATACATTGCTATTAGGTTTACATAACTGCTTTATGAACAAATCACATTTTACTTGGAAACAGTAGTTAACCCTTTGCAGTAGTCCTCTGGGTACTTCATATCCAGGTTCTTTGCTGAGGAAAGGCCTAGATGTCCGTCTCTCTATCTCAGAAGACTGGTACCCTGGCCAAAAGGCTGGTGGCCCAGGGTCCGTGTCTCAGTCACCCGGCTGGCTCTCTGGTCAAAGGGCTGGTATCCTCATCTTAGTGTCTTCTACTGGTCACTCGTGCAGTCTTGCAGATTCTCTTCTACTAAGCACTGGTCCCTATCTGTAGACCACGTTCTAACTGCTCTCCGTATATATAGTTTCTAGATGAACTAGAATTTTCTAGTGGGGGGGGGGGGTTAGAGTGGAGAAGCACAACCTAAATAGAAATAATGTTGCAAATGCAGTCTGTCATAGATTTGTATAGCCTTTAAATACAAGTCTATTAGAATGACTAAGCAGTTTTTCCAGAGATAAACAAGTCTTCAGACGTAAACAATAGAGCTAAACTAGACAATCAGAAGACAGGGTGTCTGTTTTTCCCTCCAAAATTTTAATCTGCATATTCTCAATTACTTGCTTCTCTGTGCATAGGATGAAAGTCCCAAAGTCTCTCAGCTGGCTGTGCATTAGTCCTTTCCGCAGTGCAGTAACAGTGCAAATGAACAGGATATGTTACAATAAGCAACTGCAGTTCCACAATATAAATCAGTATAAACCACAGCATAAATCATGTTGTAAGTCAACCCTTCCCAGTGCACTAAAGTAGTGCATTAATGGCTTTGTATAGTAGCAATAACAGTTAACCAAACTTACTACACAAATATACAAAAATGCGTGACTCAACAGCAACATATCCAAGAAATCATATAGGGACACGCATTACACTTACAAAAAATCTTTATTGAACATGTAATATAAATGACACCATAAAATTCATGTTATGTATTAGCAAAAAATAGCAGAATATAAGGTGGTAGCTGAAAGCCAGTGCCTTATGCGCACAGCCGGAGGATCCAGGTACAACCATTAAATGAATCTATATATGCACCCAGAATCACAATAGCCCGTAGTATATCCATGTATCACCATTAATATGATTATGGTCACAATGGCCACTACCGTTCACTATCCAATTACTAAAGGCAACAGACATGAATATTATATCTGGGTGAAACAACAATCAGTGGTGCGGACCTCTGGATGGCGCCGAGCTCACCCCGACATACGTTTCGCGCCTGCTTTTTCAAGTAGCAATAACAGCAAATGTCCACAAACGTACATGGTCCAAAGTACCCTTACTCCAGGGCACTACAAATGCGCAGATGTATCTAACTAGGTGGCATATAACTGGATATGTTTTTTTAACATTAAAGGGGCTGTGTATGTTTGAGAGAGGTTTTGGAAACCCCCTTCCTGGGCAGACATGAGAAGGGAAGCATACTTACCTGTTTCCTGATGGTGGCTCCAGGCTCCTGCACTCTCCGACCTCTGCTACTATGCTTGATGCCCTGAATGTAAACTTTCAGTTTGATGTTGGTGCAGCGAAACGCTGGTCGTGGAGGTGACTTGCTCTCCTTGCGTCATGTCAAATGGTCATGTGATGCAAGGGAAGCAGGTTACAGCTGCAACCAGAGGTTTACATTCTGGGACCTGAGCTGAGAAGTGGAGGCCAGAGAGGGAAGATGTTGAGACCCAGCATCAGGAAGCAGGTGAGTATGCTTCCCTTTGCAGGTCTGCCCACATAGGAAGGGGGGGGGGGGGTGATTGACGAACGTGCATCTCTCGGAGATAACCATTACTAAATTGTCTCAAGTAAAGCATCGAGATGATAACAGGCAGGAGAGTGACCTGCTATATTCAGTTTCTACAGACACTGCTGTGAAGTGAGGGAGAACAGGTCAAAGACAGCCTTATCACTAAACTACCACTAGGTCAGTATGAACTAAGTGCTGAATCATCTCCAATCACCTTGCCTCAATATCCTTGCTGTTGCCAGAAGAGAATTGCATTAAAGCCTGCTGCTACTGTTTGTATTCTCAAGTTCTACGTTGCACTTAGTAAAAGGACTTTGTTACGTTCATTTCAGTCCTCATTCTTCAGTGCTGCAACTTTCACTTCAACAGACCCCAGTGAGTGCCAGCCTGAGGTAGGACACCGTGACACAACTTTACTACATCAGAGCCACTACCACTACCATCCTTTACACCGACTCCCACAAGGGCTTGCTGCATAATTTGGCGTCACGAACAGGATTTACTTTTGTGCT
Source organism: Bufotes viridis (assembly GCA_033119425.1). Taxonomy (NCBI): domain Eukaryota; kingdom Metazoa; phylum Chordata; class Amphibia; order Anura; family Bufonidae; genus Bufotes; species Bufotes viridis. The sequence goes on along the minus strand of CM065598.1, from coordinate 23,001,775 downwards.
TTACTATCGTTGGCCTAATTGCATGGACCCTAACAGAGAATTTACTTTTTTTGCCTTACCAGAGGAAATACAGTGGAAGCTACAGCCACCTCGTGTTAACCAGACTCCGTGGGGATATTTCACACTCACCATGACTTGCTATAAAGGCCCAAAAATGCTCCATCCATGGTGCGCGAGCACAGAAGGGGCTAACCAGCCATTTTAGATCCCCGCCACAAGCGCTGACCCTCCAAAGTGGAAAACCTCAGAAGATGCCCAGCAATGGAGCAGGCAGGGCGTCTGCTTGATGCCCTGCTGGATGTGTGGGGTTCGGTACCTTCAACCAGGCTCCTGTTTATAATTTGCCAAGACCAAAGGGCCTTTGGGCCAGAAGGGTCATTTTGTACCTGAAATGGAGAGTTTGGCCGCCACCAGACGTTGCTATCTAATGTGCTGAAGATGAAGGAGAAGGGTCCACTACATGCTCAAGATGGCAGGAAGATCGCCCAGATCAGAAGGCTCGCCACCGCCATTGTCTCTGGTGAGTGAGATACGAGTGGCCATGGAAACAGATCGAGGCCCTATGTTCGTGCCGGTGGCCCACAAGTCAGTCCATAAGTACCCAGGGCTGTTGATTCCTTTGCTCCTGGAGGGAGGGGCTGCAGACCAGCTATGCCGCCACCTTACCACACGACTCTTCATATGGCAGTGGGACACAGCTACCCAGGCCTGGCACTCCAGCTAGATGCAGGCCTTGGAGTGCACCAAGAATGAAGCCGGACGACCGCAGAAACTTCCGGATGGCTGTGAATATCCCAGGCCCAATCACCTCTCTGGCAAGGATACAGGTGGAGTGAACCAGGCCGCTGGAGCCAGGAACGAGAGGAGCATCTGCCTCTGACCTGCTGCTTGGTCAAAGCCTGGATGATCCAAACTGGGTACTGAATGCGTACGACCTGCCGCTTTCCCCTTTTCTCGGAGGGCAAAGTCCTGTATCCTGCTTTCCTTGTCACCGATGCCTATCCTGCATATCCCAGTTTCGCCAAAATAGATCACCAAAGGAGCACAGCTGAGAATCCTGCCTGAGTTACAGCTGCTGAAAATAGCCCTGTGGATTCCAAGTTGCTGCAGAAGAGGCCAGGGATTCCAACCTCATTCTTCAGTGCTGCAACTTTCACTGCAATGGACCCTAGGTAGAGCCTGAGCTAGGATACCGTGACACAACTACACTACATCAGGGCCACTACCACTTCTATCCTCTACACCAGCTCCCACAGGGGGCTCGCTGCATATGGAGCAGGCTCAAGAGCTGGGTTGCTCCCTACACAGCAAGTTCTGGTTGTGTTGTACTGACACCTTCCTGCAATAGCAGGGATTTGAGACAACTCCGATCCTGGCCATGTAACCATTTAGATGTCATAGTTAATAACAACTGAAGCATCTAAGTGGTTAGACAGAGAGAGAGGGTTCCTTCGGTTGCCCAATTGGCCCATTGTGATGCAAACATGGGTTGCCCAATTGTCATGGGAGCCCAAGGCCTAACATTGACTTCCAAGCCTGCCATGAGCGGAGGCTGATAACCCTGCCAGAGGCAGTTTTTTTTAACACCTTGGCTCCCTTGGACCATAAACATCAAATTACCTCTCTTTTTACAAGACCAGCCAAAGTAACATCTGCAAGGAGTCTCCATAGTGTCAGTGCAATGGTTTCCTTTGGTTCCCTAGTTTCCTCCATTGCACCATAGCCTCTGTGTTTGGGTTTCAGGTGGTAACATTATATTATGATCTCCAATGGTGACAGGTAACAACTATATTCTGTATACAATTCTGTTGAGTATGTCGGTGCTCTAAATAAAATACATAATCATACATAAAGAATTTGTAACATTTTTATACCTTATTCCAACTCCATCATGATCCCTAATCTAGTTCCTGTTCTTAGTAGATTCCACTTTCCTCGCCTGCACATAAAGAGTTATAATTACACGGCAAAGGGGGGGAAAAAAATCTTCGTTTCCCTCTCGTCTCTTTTAATTATTTGGTGTGTGTATTCTTGATGGGAATTTGGCACAGAAGCTGCAGAGATGTCTGGCAGCCCAAGCTATAAATTAACAGTGAGCCGAGCGTTGTTGTGTTTTTTTTTCCTTTAGTCTTTTTTTTTTTGGAGGATGATGGAATAAATTGTTGCGCCATGATATTCTTCTGTGTACTTTTCTTTGAACTGCAAATGTTGTTTGGAGCCGCTGTTAAAACAAAGCCGAACAGCAAGCGCCTTCTATTATAATCTTTTCATGCAGAACAAGCAAAGGTTTCTGGCAAGTTCATTCCATTTCTAGGATGTTAATAAACACGAGTACCATAATTGTCACTTAATGGGTCACAAAACAAAAATAAAACTGTCTTGGTGTTATCTGCTTTCCGTAGAGTACACACATTTACTTTTCATACTTAGGAAATGTAATTATGTTTCAGTCATTGACAGAAGAGCACTAATTCTATCAATGTGGTTAAATGCTCTACCTGCAAGGGGGCAACCCCAGGGCCTTGACTTTTTGCGATGAATCATTACCTGAACTATGACAAAACAGGTATCCAGTTATGTCGAAGCTATACTGTATCATAGTTGTGTTACGGGCAGTGGGTGTGTAACCATTGTGTGAACCAAAAGGTTTGAATTTGAACTAAACCTAAGGGCATTATCATAGCTGTCCTCTGGTATTCACCCTTTAACCCCTATACAGGGATCTGCAGGGGAACCACCAGACTGCTACCTCTTGGACTAGTCCCTGTGTGGTTGACAGCTAACCCACAGAATTCAGATACATTGGTGCAGGGTAATGATGAGTTTGGAAGAATCGTAGTCAGAAACAGGGCCAAGGTCAGGACTGGTGCAGAAAAAGCAATATGGTAATATATTTGAGCTCAGAGCAGTCAGCTTAGGATCAACATGGACAACAGGCACAGGTGAGGTCCAACAGTGGAGGGTCAATATGGGTAAACAATGTGTGGATCCAAATCTCCAAAATCTCCATCCAAATTTTAACTGACTCAGACAGTAGAAGGATGTGGACCTTTACAAATATAGAGATTTTGATCCACAGTCTCTATGATGAAGAGCTGGGCCCCAAGGGAGGAATTGTTACCATAGGGCCACTTAAGCTCTTCTAAAATTAGAAGCATAACTTCATTTGCTGATAACTCTACATGGGAGTACAGTATTATTACTTAATTTTTAAAGGCTTTTATATAGGACTTGCAAGAGTCTTAAAGGGATTGTCAAATGTTTTGTTGAAAAAGGCAGGGAAGGTATTAGATTAATAAAAAAAAAAACATCAAAGTCCCCATCTTGATCCTCCTCCATTCCAGCACTGCTGCTACGATCCTTACTCTCCCTTACTGGCCCAGCTATTGACTGATTGATTACAGTGGTCATGTGCGGCATATGGCTGTTTCACTGCTGCAGCCTGGAAATGGCGAGGAAGATCAGAGAGGCAGTGCTTGAATGGAAGGGTGAACGAACAGTGAATATAACTTTTTTTAATCAAAAAATAATGTAGAACTTAGACAACCCATTTCATTTCAAATATCAATAACACACTGTATGCTGTATACTGTATGCTGCTTTTTAATAGTATATCGCAATATGAGTTGGATCTTCAGGAGAAAAACCAACAAAGGTCTCAGCTCCTCTGCAAACGCTACCTTGCTACATCCATACATTACTCCAATACACAAAACATCTGTATGCTGTCAGTGAATGGAAACCTGTGGTCTTTTTTTTTTTTTTTAGATCTAACAAACCATAAAGAGCTTAACATCCTGGTTGATGATGCTGACCAAATCTATATTTTATATACAACACCGTGACCCAGGGGCTAGTTCCCAATTGATATGGAGAAGGGCTTAAATCTGACAAGCCTATTCCATGTCTTTAATTAAAAAAATGATAAAGAATAAAGGATCCTTAAAATAACCACAGGGAGTCGGGGAATTAAAATATGGTGCAGGAAAATTACTATGAACTCCACCTTAGGCTCCTGGTTCCTCAGTAATGGTCGTAGACTGAGGCCTAACAAGCCAGTGGTATAGCATAAAACTATTTGGATCCGGGCAAAAAGTGTACTTGCCCTCCCAAGAGCTACAGTGGTGGAATCATTTTCCACCAGAAAACTGATTTGCAAGTTTGTCTCATTGCACTTCCTTAAAGAAAAACACCACAAGCAAAACTCTAAAACTCCAAGCAATACCACTACACTGTGTTACCCTAGTGCAGGTTCCTCAGGGGCGGTGCTTGATACAGGGCTTGATAAAGCACTAGAGATAAAAGTGAAGCTCAGCCCTTTCAGGCCATCAATTAAGCATAACACAGTGAATCAGCTCTGGCTCTATTCACACTGGTGTCATATTATAGGATCCACGATGGACCTTTTATGATCCCTCATGGTCTATTATAACCTAATTTGCACCCATTGGCATGCATCATGCTTCTGGATTTAAGTAGGCCAAATTGTTCTTCTTGATAACCTTTTTGTAAAATTAAGTTGCTCTTGCTTCGTTGAGGTGTAGCTAAAGGAAGGGCAGATTTAGCAGTCGAGCCAACGTCCCCTTACCACCTAAGACGGAGTATAAATGGCCCATAGCAAGTGATGGGGCCTCATGAAAGATTTTGCCATGGGGCTCATGCCCTTTAGGTTACAAGCAACTCTGTGGGAGAAATATAGCCAACCATAGCAAGAAATGTATTCGATGCTAACATAGATTTTGGTCTCCAAAAATAAACTGAGTGATCAGGAGAGAAGTAGTGCTCTACATGACAGTAGATATTCTAAGAACCGACAAAGGAATATTTGTACGCCCGGCTCATCGGGATAAGATACCGTCCATTCTTCAGAGCCTATCGCCATAAAAACCACCATGCAAATGGAGATGAATGGGACACAAGCCACCGAGGTAATTAAAAATGTATTTTCCATCTCCTAGTAATTGAATTGTGTACAAGCAGCAAGTTAATGAGGTCATCTACCCTCGAGCAGTGACAGGGAAGCAGGCATAATTATCTTTCAGTTTTTTCTTATGTAGCAATTAATTTTAACCATTCGTCTGCAGATCGCTCCCTCTTCTGTGACTTCGCTCAGTCAAAGATGGAGCTAAGCTGAATTGACAGGCAATTGATACTGAGTAAGGACAGAGTTGTCCAGGCGGGTATGGAAATCAAGGGGCTACAGCTGTTGAGGGCCGAGTGCTTCCAGGTGTACATCACCAGAGGTTTGGTATCCTGCCACGTGCATGACGGCGCGTCTGGTGCCAGGTGGGCTGCAGGGAAATTGCGAACAGCAAGCAAGGATTGATGAATGATCAATTTTTCGAAGCAATTGTTCCTCGGGGGTTTTCTCGTCAGTGGAACAAACATGGATTGTACCACAGACCTATCATATTCAGTCGTAATAAAATGATTTGTGATTGGCCCTCTTCTCCACTGTGCAGTCTTGTACTTACACTTATCACAGCGCAAGATCGATTAAATACCACATTACCACATGGAGAGGTCACAACATGTCAACGGACCTAAACAATGCTTTGCAAAATTATTTACCCCCATAAAGATAGGATTGCTTGAGTATAGAAGGAGGCATATAACTGCCGTCCATATTATATACTATGCAATTTGTAAATTCGGGACAAATTGGCCCCACCCTGGGAACGGCTAAACCGGGTGGGTCTGTCTAATTGTGGGTGAGGCTTACACAAGTAATGCCTATTTTGCCTTGGGACGGTCAGAATTTCCAGAAACTGTTTCTGAAAATTAGGGATAGTCACTGCAAATTTGGGACTATTTTATTATTTTATTATAGGTCAGGGATGCCCAACCTACAGCCCTCCAGCTGTTGCAAAACTACAACTCCCAGGATGCCCGGACAGTCTATAGCTATCAGCCTACAGCAGGGCAGGATGGAAGTTTTACAACAGCTGGAGGGCCACACGTGGAGCAACCCTGTTATAGGTCATCAATGTGTAATACGAGAGTCTGTTGTGGGTCTGGCCTTTGTTTGTCAGGCCCAAATAAAGATATAGAGATTGTGTTGGCCCCTTCATTCAGCCGATTGGGGGCCAACACAGAAAGTAGGACAAGGTGTTTCTTTTTTCAGGATCCGCATGCAAGGATCCCGAGGAACAGAACAGAGTCACGGATGCGGACAGCACCATGAGTGCTATCCGCATTTTTGCGGAGTCCATAGCAATGAATGGATCCGATTAAACATTCCGATTTTTTTCAGAACGGAAAAATCGGACGTGTGAATGGACCCTTAAGCAGCCAATTTTACCCAAGGGGTACCCAATTTGCCTTGATACTCCAATTTTATTTCTATCATTTAAAAATATAAAAGTACTAGCTGTGTCCTGCTTAACCACTGTAGTTAAATATATTATTTGTCCGTTAAAATACAGAAATGCGTATTGAATACTAATTATATTCATACTGAGGTTATGATTTTTTTATGTATTGTGTTCCCGCCCCTCCCCCATCTTTTCCATCATTTAGAGATAAATTGCTCTGCACTATTGGCTAGTGTCAAAAATCCCCTCCTTGCCAGTATGACCGCTGACTGTAAAACACAGGCTCCTGTTTTTTTATGTAGAAAAGCTGTCAGACAAATGTACTGACCTCAATCATAATGAAGCAACTCCCCGAGCCAGAACTCAATCAGTTTTCAGTGCTACATTTTAATTTTCTGTGTTCTCTCGCAGCTATTTTAATTACAATTGTTAGCTTTCTCATGCATAATTATAACCATGCAACAAGAACAGGTAAAATACCATCTGTATTAGTGTCTGATAACATGATGAACAGTTAATCGTGCTACGTGCCGAGCATGAGCAAACTCTATTAATAATTAACGCAATTTAATAATTTAAAAAAGTCCAATTATAAGGCAATTATACCTGGCTCATCTGATTTTTTTAAACATTTTTGCATGCACTCTTTAGAGACGAGCTCTATTCTTTAGAGACATTAAGGGGGTTATCCAACCCCTATGATGACCCCCCCCCCCCTTCAATGCCTGGGCACCTCATATAGGTTATACTTACCCCACTCCCCATTATAATATCGGTTGGATAACCCCTTCAATGGGTCTTCCCATGTGGACATTTATGGCACATCGATAGGATATGCCATAAATGTTCAACAGGTGCGGGTCCCACCTCTGAGACCTGTTCCTCTCTCCAGAATGGGGCCCAACATGAATGAAGAGCAAGCCACCCCTCCGCTCACCACTATGGGACTTGTAAAAAATAGCCGAATGAGTGTATATCCGTGGCTACCCCTCCATTCAACGAGTTTATGATCATTTTGACCCAATATGGGCATTTCTGTGAATTTTAGGAGCATTTCCAGTCAAAAATGGGCAATTTGGGAGAAAAATGCTGGTAAGTATGCAACACGCAGTGGCGTTTTATGGACCATTGTCTAGTTTTGGCAAAATTATAATTGATTACATGGTTAGGTAATGAGGAGCTGAGATTTCTTGCCTTGGGGGGCTGTCTACTAGCGTTGAGCGAATCAAAGTATCCGAAGTGGACTTCGATCCGAATTTCAGGGAAAATTCGATTCACCGCAAAGCCAAATTTCCTCGTGCTTCGTGGTAACGAATCAATTTTCCCCGAAATGGGGTAAAAAAAATAATAAATATTACTCACCTGGTCCGTTTAAGTGAGAAGAGCCCGCCGCCACCATCTTGATTGAAGATCCTGTGTGAAATCTCTTGTGCAGTGACGTATGACGACACCACGCTGGCCAAGGTGATGACGTCATCATGCACAACACAAGATTTTGCGCTGGATCTTTAATCAAGATGGCGCCAACGGGCTCTTCAGGATCAAATAGATGAGGTAAGTATGATTTTCTTTCTTTATTATTATTATACACTTTAATATTAATGTCAGATGCCGCGATCAGTGATGAACGCGGCATCTGAGGGGGCACAATGACGGGGGTTCGGTGCAATCGCCGTTCCCTGACATTGCACCCACTACTTACAAAGAACTGCACTTCGTGACGAAGCAATTCGTCACAAAGCGAATTTTTTGGTAAAGATCGGTGAAGCAGCCGAATCGAATTTTCAAGAACTTCGCTCAACACTACTGTCTACTTTGGAAACTGTCTTTTTGTTAGAAGATTCCCTAAAAGCCACTTTACACTGCCCGAACACCGGGCAGATTATCGCTCACAGGTGCTCATATGAACGTAAAGGTGTCGCCGATTACCCAACGAACGAGCGAAACACTTGAATATCGGGCAATAGGATTGTTAACCCCTTCAAGCGACCAAATGCCGGAGCCCCAATTTTTAAATCTGACATGTGTCACTTTATGTGGTAATATCTTTGAAACGCTTTTACTTATCCAAGCCATTCTGAGATTGTTTTTTCGTGACACATCGTACTTCATGTTAGTGGTGAATTTGAGTTGATACGTTTTACATTTATGCATAAAAAAATCCCAAATTTGATGAAATTTTGGAAAAAATTCAAAATTAGAATTTCTTTGCTTTTAAGACGAATAGTGATACTTCATAAAATAGTTATCATTTTACATTCCCCATATGTCTACTTTATGTTAGCATCATTTTGTAATTGTCATTTTGTTTTTTTAGGAAGTTAGAAAGCTTAGAAGTTTAGAAGCACATTTTTAAGAAATATTCCAAAACCCACTTTTTTAAAGACTATTTCAGTTATGAAGTCACTTTGTGAGGCTTACATAGTAGAAACCACCCATAAATGACCCCATTTTAGAAATTACACCCTTCAAGTTATTCAAAACTGATTTTATAAACTTTAATAACCCTTTAGGTGTTCCACAAGAATTAAAGCAAATAGGAGGGGAAATTTTAAAATTTGATTTTTTTTGGGCAGATTATCCATTTAAATCCAATTTTCCTGTAACACAGCAAGCGTTAACAGCTAAAGAAACCTCAATATATATTAGCCTGATTCTGCAGTTTACAGAAACATCCCATATGTGGTCGTAAACTGCTTTATGGGCACACGGCGGGGTGCAGAGGGAAAGGAGCGCTATATTGTTAACGGAGGGCAGATTTTGCTGGAATGGTTTTCAAGTGACATGTCACATTTGAAGAGACCCTGAGGTACCCCTAAAAAGAAAACCCCAAAAAGTGACCCCATTTTGGAAACTACCCCAATCAAGGAATAAATTTAGTGGTGAAGTGAATGCTTTGACCCAACAAGCGTTTCATGGAATTTACAGGTGAAACTCGAAAAATTAGAATATCGGCAAAAGTCAATTTATTTCAGTAATGCAAATGAAAAGGAATTGCATCAATGCAACCTAAAATTAGAATTTTGTGAAAAGGTTCAATATTCTAGGCTCAAACTGTCACATTCTAGTCAGCTTATTAATCCATACCCCCTAAGCAAAGGGTACCTCAAAATTGTGACTTTCGGGTTTCATAAGCTGTAAGCCATAATCATCCAAATTACAGTTGCAAGAAAAAGTATGTGAACCCTTTGGAATGATATGGATTTCTGCACAAATTGGTCATAAAATCTGATCTGAACTGATCTTTATCTAAGTCACAACAATAGACAATCACAGTCTGCTTAAACTAATAACACAAAAAGAATTGAATGTTACCAGGTTTTTATTGAACACACCATGTAAACATTCACAGTGCAGGTGGAAAAAGTGTGTGAACCCCTAGACTAAATGACATCTCTAAGAGCTAATTGGAGTGAGGTGTCAGCCAACTGGAGTCCAATCAATGAGATGAGATTGGAGGTGTTGGTTACAGCTGCCCTGCCCTATAAAAAACACACACCAGTTCTGGGTTTGCTTTTCCCAAAAAACATTACCTGATGTGAATGATACCTCGCACAAAATATCTCTCAGAAGACCTACGATTAAGAATTGTTGACTTGCATAAAGCTGGAAAGGGTTATAAAAGTATCTCCAAAAGCCTTGCTGTTCATCAGTCCACGGTAAGACAAATTGGCTATAAATGGAGAAAGTTCAGCACTGCTGCTCCTCTGCCTAGGAGTGGCCGTCGTGTAAAGATGACTGCAAGAGCACAGCGCAGACTGATCAATGAGATGAAGAAGGAACCTTGAGTGTCAGCTAAAGACTTACAAAAGTCTCTGGCATATGCTAACATCTCTGTTAGCGAATCTACGATACGTAAAACACTAAACAAGAATGGATTTCGACTTTATTATACGCCTAAGATCCAAGCGAAATTTGTTAGGAATAGGGAACGTGAGTGTTGCTGCCCGAAATGTGGTTGTCTAGAAGCGGATTTTGTACACGTCCTTTGGGAATGTAATTAATTGAAAAGGTTTTGGGAACAGGTTCTTGAGGCTTCGCAAAAGGAGGCCTCCCATCAGTACAAGCCTGATGTCCCGATGGTGCTGTTGGGACATTTTGATCCGGAGGTGGTTATACCTCCCTGGGTTAGAAGGACGTGGATGCGTGGCTTGATGGTCGCAAGAGTTATTATAGTTAAAAAATGGGGCTCTGCCTCCCCACCCTCAATAAATGAATGGATCCAATATTTGCGGCAAATTAAAATTTGTGAGGAAATAGAAAGGAAGGGGAGAGAGGCGCGTGTGATGGGATAGAGATAACTTAATGTGTTTCATACTACAATTGTAGTGGTTTAATCGACGACGGCCAACAAGAGCGGGGGGGGGGGGGGTTAAGGTAGCGTGAAGGTAGTGCTATAATACTTTGATATAAGATAAGTGTATCACATTGTCTTTTCCCTTCTTGTATATGGGTATTTGTAATGACATTGCTCTACTGACATTATTGTAATTTTTACTCTGTACAAATAAAATAAAAATATTTATAAAAAAAAAAAAAACAAGAATGGATTTCATTGGAGGATACCACAGAGAAAGCCACTGCTGTCCAGTAGTACTGGCAAAATACTGGCAGAAAAACCAAAGTTGAGTTGTTTGGAAGAAACACACAACACTATTTGTGGAGAAAAAGAGGCACATCACACCAACATCAAAATCTTATCCCAACTGTGAAGTATGGTGGTGGGGGCATCATGGTTTGGGCCTGGACGGATTGCTATCATCAAAGGAAAAATGAATTCCCAAGTTTATCAAGACATTTTGCAGGAGAACTTAAGGCCATCTGTCCACCAGCTGAAGCTCAACAGAAGATGGATGTTGCAACAGGACAACAACCCAAAGCATAGAAGTAAATCAACAACAGAATGGCTTAAACAGAAGAAAATACGCCTTCTGGAGTGGCCCAGTCAGAGTCCTGACCTCAACCCGATTGAGATGCTGTGGCATGACCTCAAGAAAGCGATTCACACCAGACATCCCAAGAATATTGCTGAACTGAGAACAGTTCTGTAAAGAGAAATGGTCAAGAATTACTCCTGACCGTTGTGCACGTCTGATCTGCAACTACAGGAAACGATTGGTTGAAGTTATTGCTGCCAAAAGAGGTTCAACCAGTTATTAAATCCAAGGGTTCACATACTTTTTCCACCTACACTGTAAATGTTTACATGGTGTGTTCAATAAAAACATGGTAACATTTAATTCTTTGTGTGTTATTAGTTTAAGCAGACTGTGATTGTCTATTGTTGTGACTTAGATGAAGACCAGATAACATTTTATGACCAATTTGTGCAGAAATCCATATCCTTCCAAAGGGTTCACATACTTTTTCTTCTGCACCTGTATAACAAATATAAGCTTGAAATATCTTGCTTTGCATGTACCATAATGAGTCTAACTCATATATTGGTCTCACCTTTTAAGTTGCATTACTGAAATAAATTAACTTTGCATAAAATTTTAATTTTTCGAGTTTCACCTGGCTGCAAAAATGAAAAATGTACTTTGATTTCCAATATAAAGTTGCTTTAGCCCCAAATTATTCCTTTCCACAAGGGGTAACAAGAAAAAATGCAACCCCAAATGTGTTATGCATTTTTTCCTGGATACGGCAACACCTCATACGTGATCATAAACCGCTGTTTGGGGGCACGGCAGCATTCAGACGGCTAAAAGCGGCATCGGGATTTTCTAACACGTCATATGCTGAAATTAGTTTAGGGCCCATAGCATTTGTATTTTTTCACCAATGTAGCTGTTTAGGGGCTTGTTTTTTGTGGGACGGGCTGTAGTTTTTATTGGTATCATTTTGGGGTACATATATCTTTTTGATCACTTTTTATACTATTTTTGTGGAGGTGAAGTGGTAAAAAATGGCAATTTCGTCAGTGTTTTTTTATTTTCTATGGGTTCTATGGGGTTCCTCTTGTGGTAAATATTATATGATTATTTTATTATCTGGGTTAATACCAAATTTATGTAATTTTTTATGTCTTACTACTTTTTCAGCATAAAATCACTTTTGTGTTAAAAATAAATGATATTTTGCACCTCCATATATTAAAGTCCATAACATTCATATTTTTTCAGCAATGTAGCTGTCTGGGGGCTTGTTTTTTGCGGGACTGGCTGGGGGTTTTATTGGTATCATTTTGGGGTACATATGTCTTTTTGATCACTTTTTATACCATTTTTTGTGGAGGTGAAGTGGTCAAAAATGGCAACTCTGGCAGTTTTTTTTTTATTTTTTATGGGGTTCCTCTTGTGGTAAATGCAATGCACTGTATAGTCTGTATTACAGTTACACTAAGGCCTCATGCACACGGCTGTTGTTTTGGTCCGCGTCCGAGCCGCATATTTCGCGGCTCGGGCATGGACCCATTCACTTCAATGGGGCCGCAAAAGATGCGGACAGCACTCCGTGTGCTGTCCTCATCCGTTGCTCCGTTCTGTGGTCCCGCAAAAAAATAGAGCATGTCCTATTCTTGTCCGTTTTGCGGACAAGAATAGGCATTTCTACAATGGGCTGCGTTCCGTTCCGCAAATTGCTGAACGGAACGCAGAGCAGCTTCCGTGTTTTGCGGGTCCGCGGTTTGCGGATCACAAAACACATACCGTCATGTGCATGAGGCCTAAGGCTGATCAGACCCTCAGGCGTCTGTTTGCCTTGGCAGCCATCGGGCCGCTGCCATCGCAGCAGCAGCGGCCCAATGCAAGAGAGAGGGAGATTCCTCCATCTCAACCCCATGGATGCCGCAGGTGGCTGCTGACCGCGGCATCTATGTGGTTAAATGGCTGAGATCGGTGCCAGGACTGATTTCGGCTGTAGCAGCAGAGGTCAGCTGTAAGTTACAGCAGACACTCTCTGCTGATGGCAGCTCCTCTGTTCCTGAGCCCCTGCCATCAGAGCCAGCACAGAGGACATCGCACATGTGGGGGGCACTTAACTTTATCAGGGGCACTGGGGGAAAAGTGGCTGTCATGCCTGATTTCAGGCTGTGTTCTCCAGCGTGGGGGTCGCAGCCTGAAACCAGCATTTTTCTCAGTGAAGCCCTCCGATTGGTTCGTCTGCAGAGACTAACCAATTGGAGCGATTGCCGGCAACGGACCACTCTGATGGGTCCCTTGTCGGCTTCCCCGTTGTCTCTGCGCTCAGGGAGAGCAGATACTCCGGAGCTGTGACACTTTATAGTATGACAGCCCCGGTAAGCAGATTGAATGTGACTGTACGTCCAAATGCAGTAAGCTACTTGCAATTTGGTGCAATATTTTACTCTGGGATTGGCACTCATATATGGAAAAATCACTAATATAGTAAAATTCAATATATTTATTAAAACTAAATGTATATTCAAATAGGTACACATTAAATCACAGTACAATCATAATAGTGCAAGATTGTGGTGCCCATGTGCCAAACAGGAACTTTAGTCCGGCACCATACACACCACCGCCCCGCACCGTTTCTATCACAACACTAAAAACATTACCACTACTCTATTTCAACCTTACATGGAATCATGAGATAGACAATATACTCAATTACAACTGTTTCAATACAGTGTCGATTCACTCATGCGTTGGTATTTAGATGGTTCTATATTACTACGCAGTTTCTTTAAGGAGGTATCCGCGGTAAGTGATCACAATACAAGGTGTTCTGTTTAGATGTCCGGAGCGCTCCTTAAATCGTATATAGCATGTAAGTATTATGTCCAATATTGCTGATTTCCAGCTGCAAGTGACTGGTATAGAGCATTTAATACTTTCCCTTTATTCCAACAGGTTGTTTAAAAGTCCCGTATCAATTGGAACCTTGGCATATTAGATTCCACAATACTGTGGGCTTACCTTCCCTCTCGATATGGACGGGGAAGATTGTCTTCAGACGTCGTGCTGGCCGGCGTCTTTCTTTAGACTCCCGCTGCTGCTCTTTTGCCCGTGCCTCAACTCTGTGTAGCTTGTATCAAGTATACACCTGGGAGAGGTCACGTGTTCTTTATTCCAGCTTCTGTTAGCAGTATACTTAACTTAATTTTTACCGTGCACGGCTTCCAGTCTTGGGGTACCAATTTGCTTTAACGTAAGCGCGTTTGGGACCCTCTCCCTTCATCAGTGGCACTGATGAAGGGAGAGGGTCCCCAAACGCGTTACGTTAAAAGCAAATTGGTACCCCAAGACTGGAAGCCGTGCACGGTAAAATTAAGTTAAGTATACTGCTAACAGAAGCTGGAATAAAGAACACGTGACCTCTCCCAGGTGTATACTTGATACAAGCTACACAGAGTTGAGGCACGGGCAAAAGAGCAGCAGCGGGAGTCTAAAGAAAGACGCCGCCAGCACGACGTCTGAAGACAATCTTCCCGTCCATATCGAGAGGGAAGGTAAGCCCACAGTATTGTGGAATCTAATATGCCAAGGTTCCAATTGATACGGGACTTTTAAACAACCTGTTGGAATAAAGGGAAAGTATTAAATGCTCTATACCAGTCACTTGCAGCTGGAAATCAGCAATATTGGACATAATACTTACATGCTATATACGATTTAAGGAGCGCTCGGACATCTAAACAGAACACCTTGTATTGTGATCACTTACCGCGGATACCTCCTAAAGAAACTGCGTAGTAATATAGAACCATCTAAATACCAACGCATGAGTGAATCGACACTGTATTGAAACAGTTGTAATTGAGTATATTGTCTATCTCATGATTCCATGTAAGGTTGAAATAGAGTAGTGGTAATGTTTTTAGTGTTGTGATAGAAACGGTGCGGGGCGGTGGTGTGTATGGTGCCGGACTAAAGTTCCTGTTTGGCACATGGGCACCACAATCTTGCACTATTATGATTGTACTGTGATTTAATGTGTACCTATTTGAATATACATTTAGTTTTAATAAATATATTGAATTTTACTATATTAGTGATTTTTCCATATATGAGTGCCAATCCCAGAGTAAAATATTGCAACAATTCATACTTTGAAGGGTGAATCAAAGAGGATTTGAGCACCTACTGTGAAAAAGAAAAAGTGAGCGGTTCCGCATTATTAATTACTTGCAATTTGGACCTACAGTTCCATCCAAATGTGTGAAAGGGTTAAAGCAGTCACCTAAATCATTGTTTGCCGGCAGCAGATTGTGCCATCTAAACAGACTCTGCTGCCGGCAAATAATACGTTCTGGATGGGGATGAGCGATGGCATTACCAATCGCTCCTCTCCGTACCTCTCCACTGACGAACAGGCGATTTTCGGGAAGGAAAGAATGCTTCTCAACAATCGTCTACTCAGTTGAGCAGTGCACAGCGGCCTTAAGATAAAACTGACTAATGGACTAATCTAGTCCCACTAATGGACTCCCAGTGATCCCAGCTGTGATATGACTGTGTGCATTATCCGTGTTCTGTGACTATGTAAGAATTATTCCTGGGCAGTGACATCACGTATGCACTTCTTCACTGGGGCAGATATAAGATGCAAGAACAGGCACTTAAGGTGACCAAATGGTTCCTCTGCCCTGCTGTGATTTTCTTCAGAGCCTAAAAGTCATGGCTCTGAACAGGAGTAATGCGATCGGATGTATTTGAAAAGCCTGTCTGCAGGATACAAGCTGCTGTTTATGGACACATGCGGCAGCTGTAATGCCGCGGACTTATACTGGTCGTCCAGGGTATCCCCTGCCCCTTAAAAGGTTTTTACGATTATATGTCTCTCTGTTAGAGCAAGTAGTCGTGATGCCAGTTGCAGGAACGCAACAAGGACTTGGAGTCCCCTTTGTAGATGGTACCCAGGGGTAGGATCGCCAGAGTGGTGTAGAGTAGCCTACAATGTCTCTGTAGATATTGTATGCACGTGTCACGGTGCTCTTACCTGGATATCCTTGGATCCCAGACGAGGTGTAGTCTAAAGCAAGTGCAAAAAGGGGTTGTTGAATTTGGGTGATGAATAAGTAGAGTAAATGGAGTCCAGACTTTGTAGTAACGTTGAACACAGCTTTACTCGGCATAAACGGTAATCCAAACAGTTTCCAAACTTTATCTTGGTCATCAGCAGGTATTGGCTTAACTCTGGCAGGCAAACACACTCACCTATATCTGTACTCTCTCAGCTCTGCTATGTTGGCTGGATTAAATAGGAACTCTTCCTCTTCTGCTGGAACTTAGGTTAGCTGTAGTCTGTCTCTTACTTTAATCCTAGGAATCTTTCTTCCTGGCATCAAGCTCTCTTAGCTTGGGAGGCAATGCAAGCCCAGGAAGGGAAAAGCAACCAGAAAGGACTTTTGCAGGCAGGGCCCTGCTGGCCGACACGCAACCTTCCCCTAGGAAGGGCTAGGCTAGACTGACTTTGCTAACTAAACTCCTCCCTCTCTGGAGAGGGAAATAGAATGGAAGAAGGGTTCCATTCTACCTAACACAGCTATGCCAAAAGTGCCGCCATCTGTTGGTAAACCAGGTTATTACACTTGAACATTGATTTACAAGGAAATATGAATACACCCTTTGCAAGACATAGTAAGGAATGCACAAGATGACACAGGATCACCCATTACAGATAATGGGGGCCCAGCAGAGGTGGTAATGCCACTTTGGGGTATTACACAACCACAAGCTGTTATAAAATAGCCTGGATCTGCTGACAGGGAAACCACTTACATTTATCATGTAGAGAAAGTTTATACCAGGTACTTACTAATGTATTGTTATTGCCCATATTGTTTCCTTTGCTGGCAGGATTCATTTTTCCATCACATTATACACTGTGTTTCCATGGTTATGACCATCCCGCAACCCATCAGTGGTGGTCGTGCTTGCACACTATAGGAAAAAGCACCAGCCTATGTGAGCTCCCGCGGTCCCGGCCACCAGAGAGGCTGGCGCTTTTTCCTATTGTGTCGAAGCACGACCACCACTGATGGGTTGCATGGTGGCCATAACCATGGCAACAAGAAGTGGATAATGTGATGGAAAAATTAATCCAGCCAGCAAAGGAGGCAATATGGACAATCACAATACATGAGTGAGTGCCTGGTATTAACTTTCTCTACTGGATAAATGCTATTTGTTGAAGTGAGACAACCCCTTTAATTATTGAATATGCATACAGATGAGAACATTGGGGGAGATTTATCAAACTGGTGTAAAGTAAAACTGGCTTAGTTGCCCATACCAACTAAGGAGATGTGAAAAATGAAATGTGGAATCTGATTGGTTGCTATGGGCAACTAAGCCAGTACTACTTTACCACAGTTTGATAAATCTCCCCCATTGTTTTTAAAGCATCTAACATGTTGGGACGTTTTCTATGATCGTTATTATATTACCATATACACAGTCACATTATTATGACCACCTCCTACTTTTGAATTCGTCAACATGTAGCTCATGAAGTAAGTCACTTGTGCTGAGCTGGCTCGGTGGGTATATAAGGTGTGTGATAGGCTGTCTGCATACATATCCCTCATTGCTGTCATGGGTAAAAGGGGCAATTTATCAGAGGTACAAACAGGGCTGATTATTGGCTTTCGGGTGAAGGGTGGCGGTACTTCTGAACCTGGTCAGTGTTAACTGTTCTCGTGCTGTTGTGGTGAAAGTGTATGCTGAGTGGACAAATGGCACCATGGCGAAGAAGTGACGTGGAAACTGCGCAGCACCACATGTCATTGATGTGAGAGATGAACATCGGCTACGAAGGTGCGGACTGCGGACTGACATGCTACAGTGGAGCAGCTAACTGCTAAATGAACTAGGGGCCTACCAGACGTGTGTCTAACACAACAGTTCAGCAAACCCTACTGCGTATGGGGCTCCGGAGCAGAAGGATGGTCACTGCACCTCTGCTAACAAAGTTGCATTGGCAAAAAAGGCTTTCGTTTTTATGGCAGTATCGGCATTGGATCTCCGCTGATTAGCAAAGGGTTGTCGCCTCCGATGAGTCACATTTTCTGCCTTATGGACCAGATGGACGTTCTCATCCATGTGGAAGGCACTCTTAACCGTTTTGGGTATGAATCCATCCTTGGAGATCACGTACACCCATACATGCTGATTGTCTTCCCTGGGGCGGATGGGATCTTCCAGCAAGACAATGTCACACGGCTAGAAATATCTGACATTGGTTGGAAGAGCATGACCAAGACTTTCAAGTACTGCCCTGGCCCCCAAATTACCCATTAGAATTTCATATTTCGCGAATATTTTACAGAATATTCGTCATATATTCGCAAATTTGTGAATTTGCGGTTATTTTCTTGCGAAAATCGGCTTGCAATGCGCGCGCAATACAGGCGTGGGTCAGTATTGCTACATTTTTCAAGCTGCTAGAAGTTTCCTGAGACTGGAGAAAATGGTTGGCACGGCAGAACATTACAATAGCTTTATATGCAGATAGAGTGCTCCGATATATTGGCGTTTGCGCAAATCGGCAAATAATGATGCACATATTTTTGCGCAATACGGGCAACTTCACATTTTAGCAGGTCTGACTATATATGAGTGATTGGTGCACTAAGTATTGTTGTGAACTTGTGACATCACAGCACTTTGTATGTATGGACAGCAGAACCTATCACACTACCTAACACCCTGCACTGGAACCTTTCAGCTACACTATATCACTATCTAACCTACACTGACTATCTCCCACTTACTATCTGTATTAGGCCTCATGCACACGGCCGTTGTTGTGGTCCGCATCCGAGACGCATATTTTGCGGCTCGGGCGCGGACCAATTCATTTCAAAGGGGCCGCAAAAGATGCGGACAGCACTCTGTGTGCTGTCCGCATCCGTTGCTCCGTTCCGTGCCCCTGCAAAAAAATAGAGCATGTCCTATTCTTGTCCGTTTTGCGGACAAGAATAGGCATCTCTATAATGGGCCGCGTTCCGTTCCGCAAATTACGGAACGCGGAGCAGCTTCCGTGTTTTGCAGATCCGGGGTTTGCGGACCGCAAAACACCAACGGTCGTGTGCATGTAGCCTTATATATATAAGCTAACTATCTAATGTAAAGACACAGGAAAGCACAGAGCACAGCAATGACACTGCTGTCTCTCTCAGAACTGTAATAAGTTGCATACAATGTCTGCTGGGGAGGTTCTTATATAGTAAGGGGTAGGCAACTTTCCTATTGGTTGCTAGGGATGTTGCTAAGCTCCGACAAAGACATTGCAGCCTTCTTATTGGCCCACAAGTAAAAAGGGAGGTTACTGATGAAAAAAAAAGTAGAATATTCGAAAATATTGAATATATATCACTATATTCTAAATATTCGCAAATTCTCGAAGTTGCAATATTCGCGCCCAACACTACTGAGCATCTGTGGGTCCAACTCAATGGTCGTGTTTGCTCTATGGATCCTCCCCCGCACCCTCCAGCAGCTGTGGGATGCACCTCAGTCATCATGACTCGAGATACCTGTTGTGACCACCTACCAGGACCTTACTGGGTCACTCCCAGTCCGTCCGTCTGCTGTCCATATTCTGAATATTAGCTGGTGGTCATATTAATGTAACTTGACTGTGTACAGTTACATTCTACATGGACAATTCCTTTATGGATGGATTGCGTGCATTAGTTTAGATCCATGCAATAATCTCTACAGGCAACTATGTATTTGGAAGTGATCAGTATACAATAAAGATGGATGGGATGAAGTTCTGACTGATCAGGAAGGTTAGTGTTTGGTCCGTCACCTCACATTATAGGCAGAAGACCTGGTGACCATATGTATCACTAAGCTCTTCAATAAATGGCCCCAAATGCATTTGTTTTGAAGGTACCTGCAAACCAGGCCCTAATTCCATAACATGAAATGTCAGGTCTGGGCTCAGCTACCCTTAAAGGGGTTATCCCATAATCAATGTAAAAAAAATGACAATCAAACATCATCTAGTACATAACAACCTCTTTGTAACAAAGTTAGAACCAGCCCTGTACCTCACATGGATCCAGAGATCTCCCCATTCATTGCTCTAATTGCTCTGCTAGAATTATTTCAAGCTTGCAGCTCAGGGGGCATATCCTTTCTCAGGGGCATCTCCTTTCTGCTACAGATCTCTTCCGATCACAGCTCAGGGGCTTGTCCTCTATACTCCATCTCTCTCCCTGTCACTGTCACAGCTTCTAGTAGTAGATATGGCTAGTGGCATTTGAAGGATGGAACTGAGCATGTGCGTCCACCTCAGTGGGTCGGACAGAGAAGTAATGAAAAGAACAAACAGCAGGTGGCGCTATACAGGTATAGTTTAGTGAATAGCTCAGCGGCTATACAAAATTTTTAATGACATGAAATTACCAAAGTATTTAGATCCTGGGGCTGGTCTGAAAAATGAAGAATATTTTTTGTGGGACAAGCCCTTTAAAGTGGAAACCAAAATCTACATTGGTTGTGGTTGGTACTGCAACCTCTCCCTATTAAGGTGCAATACCATATCAATCCATGGGCAAGAGAGGCTCTGTTTCTGAAAAAAAAATCTTTTTTTTACAACCCCTTTAAATAGCAAATTGGAATTTCTGCTTCTAACACTAAAAGAAGAAGAACTGAGGAAGATTCCTTGTCCGTAATGCTCTTTGACTTATTGTCAGAGCAGAGCCCCGTGAAGTGCGGATGCTGATACAGCACCAAAGTCACAAAATAATATGAATTTTAGTCAAAAGGCAATTTGGGAGAGATGTTTCTCACAAACTCTTTTTGATTAAAAGCAGTAAAATTAATTTCCGCAAAGGTCATTTTTCCCCCCCCTTTAAATTAAGAAGTGCGCGGTAATGGCATTTCATTAAGTATCGCCTTGGGAAGCACTTTGTATCCCTCTCCTCAGTATTACCATTTTGCTGTGTGTTCACATACGGGCCATCATAAACAGACTTAATTTGTCTGTCTGAGGTGCCGTTCGGAGCCCGTGCTCCCCATTACCATCCTTTACCCGAATCTTATGAATGTTAAATCCATTGAAGATGCTCACAATATGCTGCTAAAGTGACACAGCAATATATTGGTTTATGGATGGCGCCTGCATTAAGGAAATTGAGAATCGCATCGTCTCTCCTACATCTGAAGTTTCCACCTCTGATTACCGAATGAAGTATGGATCTTGTGTCTCTGGCCAGAAATAGGAAAAATCTGTTTAAATGAGAAAGAATAGACCCTAATGTCTGCCGCAGGAAATGAAGACCATTTTTAAAGCGGTGTCCCTGAAAAGAAGAACGAAGCTTTCGGACATACAGGAACTATATTGGCGTCTACTGGTGGCTTGGAGAGTATAGGGAAGTGGCTACAGAAGTATTCACACCCACACATATTGCAGCGTGCCGTCCTCCAGGGCCGATCGTGTCCCGGGTTTATAGGAATGCTGAGTGGTGTGGTGGGGCCCCAATAGTCTCTGTGTATGTCACAGTGCTCCTACCAGGATACCGTCACTCCCCAGGGTTAGGCTCCGAAGCAATAAAGTGGAGAGTAATGGTGGAGGTTGAGAAATATTTGAGTCCAGACTATTTTAAAGTTCAACAGCTTTGTGCCTCTTTCACACGACCGTATGGCTTTTTCAGTGTTTTGCGGGCCGTTTTTAATGGATCAGTTTTTCCGTTTTTTGTTTCCGTTGTGTTTCTGTTTCGATTCTGTTTTTCCGTTCCATTTTTCCGTATGGCATGTACAGTATACAGTAATTACACAGAAAAAATTGGGCTGGGCTTAAAATTTTCAAAAGATGGTTCCGCAAAAAATGGAATGGATACGGAAGACATACGGATTGCGTTGTTTTTGCGGAACAATTGAAATGAATGGTTCCGTATACGGACCGTATACGAAAATGCTAAAAACGGCCCGCAAAACAAAACAAAAAACACGGTCGCGTGAAAGAGGTCTTACTTGAATCAACTTGTATCCGTACAAGAAGTGTCGTTTCTCTTGACTAGCAGGTTTTGGCATAAACTGGTAGGCAAACTTATATATTCTGCTTTATCTTTCTGTTGTGCTAAACTCGGCTTTAGTCTGGTTACTGGACTTGCTGACTGTTCTGGTACCTTTGCAGTGGGGTGTCATTACTAGCTGTTGACCCCCTCTGAATACTCTGTCTGTTAATCTGTAAGGAGTCAGGGTGATTCCCCTCTCCTTCCAACTGTAGACTACCCTGCGCTCAGACTCACTGCACACAGACTCACAGGAAACTTCCCGCAGCCCCTCCCTTGGTAGGAAGCAGGACTGGCCCACCTCTGCCCAAAAAGGGGAAAATGGAATGGTAAGTTCCATTCTATCTAAAGATTTCTCTGCCATATACGCTGCCACCTGCTGGTGAACCAGGCATATAACATGTACTGCAACAAATAACAGTCACATAGAAGAACGATGAATGCACACTGTAAGAGGACCTGGAATAAATACACAGATGACATTATGGTTAGCCCATGAGAGACCGTAGCAGGGTGTAGGAATGGTAATACCACTCTGGGGTACTATAATATGTCCCAAAGGAGTGTAGAAGCAGCAACTGGTCAAAAAATAATTGTATGCAAGGAAATAGTATCCAAAGCTGTGTCATTCCTAGATTTATAATTAACAGGGTTATGTCATGATTGATGTAAAAAAAAAATGAAAGTTAGACATCATATAATCCATTTTAATACCTTTCTAACGAAGCTAGAACCAACCCTGCACCTCACATTAATCCAGAGATTTCCCCATTTGCTCTGCATTGATTATCGTCAGCATGGCATGGCTCAGGGGGTGTATCCTTTCTGCTGCAGCTCAACAGAAGATATGGCTGTTGGCAGTGGAACATTTAAACTGAGTGTGTGCGAACACCTCAGTGAGATGGACAAAAAAAAAAGAAAAAGGACAAATAGCAGGTGGCGCTATACAGATACATTTTATTGAATAATTCACTGGCTATACAAAATTTTTAATTACATGCAGTTACAAAAGTATTCAGATCCAGGTGCAGGTTTGAAAAATATGGAATATGTTTTACGACACAACCCTTTTAAAGTGTCGTCCGAGTTTTTTTTCTTTTTAACCCCTATCTCATATTGCGATTTTCCATTTTTGCGTTTTTCACTCCCTGTCATAACTTTTTTTATTTTTCCTTTCACATAGCCATATGACGGCTTGTTTTTCACAGGACAAGTTATACTTGCTAATGGCACCATTTAGGATAGCATACGATGTAGTGGGAAGCTGGAAAACCATTCTAAAATCGGGTGAAATTGGAAAAAAAAACGCAGTTCTGCCACAGTTTTTCTTGTGTTTTAATAAAAACTTTCGGGGAAAAAAGTCATTTTTCTTTTTATCGCCATATTCTGACCTCTATGAATTTTTATATTCTATGGACCCGTTTAAAGCCCTTTTTTTGCGGGTCAATCTGTCATTTTCATTGATACCATTTTGGTGTGTGTATAACATTTTGATCTCTTTCGATTCATTTTTTAGGAGGTGAAGCGCAGAAAAGATTGCAAATAGGCCATGTTGGTTTTTTTACCATTACAGTGTTTACTGCACAGGATAAATATATCTCTATTTTAATTGTTTGGGCATTTTGGGATCTGGCGTTGCCTATGATCTTTATTTTTTTATTGTTGATTTATTTTTATTATGGGGAAAGTTGGGTGATTTTTTTGCATTTTTCTTATTTTTTATATATTTTTCTAAGCCCCCCGAGGGAGCTTGAATATGCGATGTTCAGATCTCGTTCAGATCTCGTATAGAGCACTGCCACCTGCAGGTTTGCATAAGAACTACAATGAATGTTTTGCTTGATTGCAATTGACCATGGCATCTTAGGGGTTTAATGCCTATGTTCGGCATTGTCACCGATCGCAAAGGTAGGTGTCTGCTGTGTGTAACAGTAGAAACCCAGCAGTTACGCACCTACTCTGCTCAAGAGTGGGCTCCATCTTTAAAGACCAAACATCCACCATACATGTACAGCAGATGTCGGGAAGGGGTAAAATGTGCCTCTCATCCAGCAGTACCTGTTGAAAAAATCATACTCACCTGCTACTTGCCTCTCCATTCTGGCTCAGTGGCTCCCAAACTTTCTTCAGTAGACTTGCAGTCCTCACCTGTCAACTTTGCATGTTCGGAGGTCACATGTGCCATCTCAGCCCATGACTGGCCTCGGTGATGATGTGGCCTCCAAGCAGCAT
This sequence comes from Bufotes viridis, assembly GCA_033119425.1. NCBI lineage: Eukaryota > Metazoa > Chordata > Amphibia > Anura > Bufonidae > Bufotes > Bufotes viridis. The sequence goes on along the minus strand of CM065598.1, from coordinate 22,977,286 downwards.
GTCACTGATGGGTCACATGCCTCTTGGGGACACGTAACACCCGAGACCAGTCATTGGCTGGAGTGGCACATGTGACCCTGTCCCTTCAGAAGTTGACAGATAGGGACCAGAAGTCCAGTGAAAAAAGCCAAAGAGCCACTGAGCTGGAAGAGAGAGGCGCGGGGGAGGTCAATACGAGTTTTTAACAGGTACCGCCCCCTGGGGGCATATTTGAAGAGAAACTTGGAAAGCCATTATGTATTTTACCCATCATCTCTCATTCTCCCTCATTAAATTCCCTCCATCTGTCTTCAGAACTTAGGAACATTAGACCTGCTCCTTGCAAGACCTCTTGGCTTATTTTGTGACAAAAAGTGGTACACAGATAAAAAAAAAAATCTGGCATTTGACCACTCCATTTAAGGCTCCATTCACACGTCCGCAATTCTGTTCAGCATTTTGCGGACAAGAAAAAGCATTTTCTATGAGAGTGCCGGCAATGTGCGGTCTGCAAAATGCAGAACGCGCATTGCTGGTGTCCGTGTTTTGCGGATCCGCGGATCCGCAAAACACACATGAACGTGTTAATGTAGCCTAACCCCCTTTTCTGGACACTTTTCAAAACTGACTAGTTGGACATAAAAAGCGAGATTAATCATTCCCTGTGCGCCTGAAAAGTGGCGTTAAAAAGTTGCAGGTTAAAAAGTGTTGCAGCTCTCCTTTTTCACCGTCTTTACAATTTTTCTAAAAGTGGGCGGGGAAGGGGGCGTGACCAACCACTGCGACAAATTTATCTTCATGTAGGCCAGTTTTCTGGCATAAATGAAGCCAGAAATCTACGGCAGCTCTAGATTTCTGTTGGGGCACACGGACTGCAGGAGGATGCACCTAATTTATGACGAGGCATGCACCTTGTCATAAATTAGGTGCATCTTCCGGCAGCGCAGGGGATATCAAGACAGGTGCAGAAAGTGCCAGTCTTGATAGATCTCCCCCAAAGTTTCTAAAACACATAATCAGTTTGGTACACAACATGGTTTTTTGGTGCCACTGAACCAGAATTTGGCACAGTAGGCCAAATTTTTTAATCACGTTGTATAAGTTTGGCGCATGATTTTGGTGCAATTTTGGTCCACATCAGGGCATCTTAAGCCAAAAGGCATATACACAGATTTACCAGTGAACTGGAAAATAATTCTAGTAAAAGGGGTTTTCCGGGAATTTCTCAATAATGACCTATAATCAGGTCATCAATATCAAATTGGCGGGGGTCCTACTCTCAGGACCCCAGCTGGTCAGCTATTGGAAGAGGCCCCAGTGCTCCGTGAGCGCTTAGGGGGCTTTGTAAGACAGTGATGTCATTGTACATTGGTCACCTGACCTAGGCACAACTGTGCTTGGTAAATTGTGAGGAGACGGCAGCGCAGTTTTTAGAAAAGTCTGCAACATTTTTGCACAAAATTATCAACCTATCTATGTGTAAAGCATTAATAAATGGCCCCCATCTAAAGAGTCCTCGTAATGTCCAATTGACATGTAACTATGCAACTAAATATTCAATTTGGTGCCCCCTTTTATGCAGTATAATATATAGATATGAGATAGATAGATAGATAGATAGATAGCGTCTTGTTGTCTGAGGGGTCCAATAGTCTCTATGACCCATGAGAAGTGGCTGGGGGGCTGTTATAGATTTTGCATTGGGGCTTCATGTACTCGGTTATCCAGCTACAGTGCTTACTTTCCTCTTGCTGGATCATAGGCACGAAGAAACTGTGCAGACGCCACATCTTGTCATAAGTCATTTTTATGAGACAAAGCTTTCTGCAATCTGCAAAGTCCATTTAGTGCACTGTCTGGCCGAGCTGTAAGTAATGGCGTGGCTGGCTCCATTTCCTCTTTATTGCTCTTCATTACACTACCCTTACATAAAGTTGCTGCTCTGCACTTGGATCATTACTGTCTATTTAATATGTCTGATATGCAAAAGAATATTAAGTGTTCGGAGGGCGTCTGCCAGGAATAACAGGGGATGTATAATTGTAGCTTCTTCATTGCTGTAGATCCACATCATGCATAGAACTAGCCCGGGGGTCAGTTGTTCCAGCTACACATTACCAAAATGATAAATTATTTTAAAGTGAAACACTTAAATGTATTTTATCGGGATTTTATGTGATAGACCAACACAAAGTAGCAGCAAGTATGTGTAAAGTGAAAAGAAAATGATACCTGGTTTTCAAAATGTTTAATAAATAAAAATCTGCAAAGTGTGGTGTGCATTTGTATTCCGCCCCCCTGAGTCAATGCTTTGTAGGACCACCTTTCGATGTAATTATAGCTGCAAGTCTTTTCGGGAATGTCTCTACAAGCTTTGCACATCTAGAGGCTGAAAGGTTTGTCCATTCTTCTTTGCAAAACACCTCAAGCTCAGTCAGATTGGATGGAGAGCATCTGTGAGCAGCAACCCCTTTAAATAGTACCTAAACCTTCACACAAAATGTGGAAGGTGCAGTAGCGCTTCTCAGAGTGATCAGCACATCTAGAGGCTGAAACTTTTAACCATTCTTCTTTGCAAAATAGCTGAAGCTCAGTCAGATTGGATGGAGAGCGTCTGTGAACAGCAATCTTCAACCCTAAGTTCACACCTGAGCGTTTTACAGCGCGTTCAAACGCGCTGTAAAACGCTCAACACCTGAAAACCAATGCTTTCCTATGGCCCTGGTTCTCACTTGAGCGTTTTACAGCGCGTTTGAATGCGCTGTAAAACGCCCGACGCATAAACAAGTACTTGAGCTTTATTTGGGGCGTTTGTCGCGCGTTTTGTGAATGACACCACAGTAGTCAATCACAAGAACGCGCGTGCGAACGCGCGTTTCCTATTTGCAAAAACGCGCTGTAATACGCGCGACAAATACGCGCGTAAAGCGCGCGTCTCAGAAACGCTCAGGTCTGAACCCAGGGCAAGTGTCGCCACAGATTCTCAATGGGATTTAGGCCTGGACTGTGACTGGGCCATTCTAACACATGAATATGCTTTGATCTAAACCATTCCATTGTAGCTTTGGCTGGATGTTTACCCTGGGTTCACACCTGAGCGTTTTACAGCGCGTTCAAACGCGCTGTAAAACGCTCAACACATGAAAACCAATGCTTTCCTATGGCCCTGGTTCTCACTTGAGCGTTTTACAGCGCGTTTGAACACGCTGTAAAACGCCCGACGCATAAACAAGTACTTGAGCTTTTTTTGGGGCGTTTGTCGCGCGTTTTGTGATTGACACCACAGTAGTCAATCACAAGAACGCGCGTACGAACGCGCGTTTCCTATTTGCAAAAACGCGCTGAAATACGCGCGACTAAAACGCGCGTTTTTAGAACGCTCAGGTCTGAACCCAGGGTTAAGGTCGTTGTCCTGCTGGAAGGTGAACCTCCAACCCAGTCTCAAGTCTTTTGCAGCCTCTACCAGATTTTCCTCCAGGATTGTCCTGCATTTAGCTCTATCCATCTTCCCATCAACATTGACCAGTTTCCCTGTCCCTGTCGAAGAAAAGCATCCCCACAGCATGATGCTGGCACTACCATGTTTCACAGTGTGGACGGTGTGTTCAGGGTGATGTGCAGGGTTAGTTTTCTGCTACACATAGCGTTTTGCATTTATGACAAAAAGTTCAACTTTGGTCTCATCTGACCAGAGAACCTTCTTCCACATATTTGCTGTCCCCTACATGGCTTGTTGCAAACTGCAAATGGGACTTCTTATGGCTTGCCTTCAAAGTAGCTTTCTTCTTGCCACTTTTCCATAAAGGCCAGAGTTGTGGAGAACAAGACTAATAGTTGTCCTGCAGACAGATTCTCCCACCTGAGCTGTGGATCTCTGCAGCTTCTCCCAAGTGACCATGGGCCTCTTGGCTGCGTTTCTAATCAGTGTTCTCCTTGTCTGGGCTGTCAGTTTAGGTGGACAGCCATGTCTTCATAGGTTTGCAGTTGTGCCATATTCCTTCCATTTTCAGGTGATGGATTGAACAGTGCTCTGTGAGCTGTTCAGAGCTTGGGATATTTTTTATAACCTGTCCCTACTTTACACTTCTCCACAACTGTATCCCTGACCTGTCTAGTGTGCTCCTTGGTTTTCATGATGCTGTTTGATCACTAAAGATTACTAACAAAACCTCTGAGGCCTCCACGGAACAGCTGTAGTTACACTGAGAATACATTACACACAGGTGGACTCTATTTACTAATAAGGTGACTTCTGAAAGCGACTGGTCACACTGGATTTTATTATGGGTATCAGTACAGGGGGCTGAATACAACTGCACACTTTTCAGATTTTTATTTATTAAAATTTTTTAACACCATGTATTATTTTCTTTTCACTTCACACATACTTGCTGCTTTGTGTTGGTCTTTCTTTGTTTCTGTTGAGCTTCAAAACAGGCAAAAACGCACTTTGATTCATATGTAAATGAGGTCTCGCAAGTGCCCAGGGCGGGGTTTACTTCGTTGGAGCCCAGGCTGCTCGGCCTCTTGGGCTCATATCCCCGCCCCATCCTCTGCCTCAGCCCTCTCCCCTTCTGTTCCCTGGTGTTCGTCTTCTTTCCATTGCGATACAGTGATCTCGCGATGCCTGCGCTCTCCCTCACTGGGCCAGGGCATGCGCAGTAGCGACAGTGAAGCCGTGCCCACAATGGGCATCGCAGTGCGCATGCCCTGGCCCAGTGAGGGAGAGCGCAGGCATCGCGAGATCACTGTATCGCAATGGAAAGAAGACGAACACCAGGGAACAGAAGGGCGGGCTGAGGCAGAGGATGGGGCGGGGATATGAGCCCAAGAGGCCGAGCAGCCTGGGCTCCAACGAAGTAAACCCCGCCCTGGGCACTTGCGAGCCCTCATTTACATATGAATCAAAGTGCGTTTTTGCCTGTTTTGAAGCTCAACAGAAACAAAGAAAGGTACCATTTCAATCATCTATGGTTAGGCTACAGCGCTATGTGAACTGTTTAAAATGTGAAAATGTGGTGACAGACTCCCTTTAAGTTTGCAGGTGTTACGTGAAAAAATGTGGAAAAGTTCAAGGGGTATGAAAACTTTTTCAAGGCACTGTGTAGCCTAATAGTTTAGCATATAGTCTTCATAGTCTCTAGAAATACTTTACAAAATATCAGGGAATCACTTAAAGGGGTTCAGCCATGATGAATGTAAAAATGAAAATCAGGCATCATATAGGACATGACAGTCTCTTTGTAACAAAGCTCGAACCAGCCCTGTACCTCACATGGATCCAGAGATCTTCTCGTTTATTGCTCAGAATTCAGACGGTGTGTCTTTTCTCAGGGGTGTGCCTTTCTGTTGCAGCTCTCTCCCTATCCCAGTTCAGGGGCGGGCCCTTTCTGCTGCATGTATCTCCCTATCACAGCTCGGGGGGGGGGGTCCTTTTCTTCATCAGCTCTCTCCCTGTAATTGTTACAGCTTCTAACAGTAGATCAGGCTAGTGGCAGATGAAGGATGGAACTGAGCATGTGCGACATTAGCAGACTGGACAGAGAAATAAGGAAAAGAACAAACAGCAGGTGGCACTATACAGATACATTTTATTGAATACCTAAGTGGCTACACTAACTTACATGCAATTAAAAAGGTATTTCAGGCTTGAAAAATGTAGCATATTTTTTATGGGACAACCTCTTTAAAGGCGCTGTCTGGTGCATTGATTTCTTGAAAAAGAAAAGGCCCAGAATGATGTAAGCTAATAAAATAATAAATATCCACCATACCTATTCCGCACCGGGACTCCCCATTGCCCCACCTGGTACCTCTCGACACACCGAACATGAGTCCATAACCATTCAGCTGACACATCGGTGACCTGCCTCAGTCAGTTATTGGCCAAGTGGTAATTTCCTGTGTGTCGAGAGGACCTGGAAACAGATCTTGCAGGTGACAATGCCGTAATAGAGCGCCCATAGAAGTGTATCATCAAATTGTGTCATCCTCCATATAATGCTATATATACAAATATAGAACCATTGCACAGCATCTTATGGCAACACACAGAATCTGTGGTGAGCTTGCGCATACACACAGCAAAAATCGAAAAAGTTGCAGTGTTCTGTATTTTTTGTTTTATAAGACGCATCGGATGATAAGATATACCTTTTAGAGGAGGAAAATGAGAAAAACATATTTTTCCTCAAACCCCCAATCTTCACCAAACATCAGATCAGACCTCCATATCAGATCTCGGATCAGATCCCCATATCAAACCTCAGATCAGACCCCCATGTCAGATCCTCAGATCAGACCTCCATATCAAACCTCAGATCAGATCCCAAATCCCCCTATCAGACCTCAGATCAAACGCCTATGTCAGACCTCAGATCAGACCTCGATATCAAACCTCAGATCAGATCCCCATATCAAACCTCAGATCAAACGCCTATATCAAACCTCAGATCAGACCCCCATAGCAAACCTCAGATCAGACCCCGATCAGAGCTCTGTTTTTTTTTTTTAACCCTCACTTTTGGGTGGAAACAAGTGCATCTTAGGCTACTTTCACACTTGCATTTTTTTTTTCCGGTATTCAGATCCGGCAGAGGATCTGAATACCCTCATGCATTCTGAATGCAAAGAGATCCGTTCCATCAGCATCCGTTTTGTGACTGGACAAAAAACCGATGCAAGCTGTGGTTTTGTGGCCGGTCATAAAAACAGGAAAAAAAAACTAAAATGCTGGAACTGTCACCCATTGACTTTCAAAGTATTTAGTGATGGATTTTTTTTTCTGTTTTGATTTCACACAACCGCATCCTAACGGAACGGATGCATCCGGATGTGCAAAATCGAAACAGATCCATTTAATTCCGGTACTGAGACCCTTTGCTGGATCTCAATACCGGCATTAACAATGCAAGTGTGAAAGTAGCCTTAAAGTGGAAAATACGGTTAAATCATAGGGAAAGGACAGGTCAACATTCTAAACATTTACTTCTTGAGAGTTTTCCTATGCAACACAATACCATGGACGGATAGGAATACATACTAACATAGTACCATAGTACATAAGGCCGAAAAAAGACATTTGTCCATCCAGTTTCTGTCTGTTTCCTACAAGTTGATCCAGAGGAAGGCAAAAAACCCCTGTGAGGTAGAAGCCAATTTTCCCCACTTAAGGGGAATAAAAAATTCCTTCCCGACTCCAATCAGGCAATCAGAATAACTCCCTGGATCACCGACCCCTCTCTAGTAGCTGTAGCCTGTAATATTATTACACTCCAGAAATACATCCAGGCCCCTCAATGAATGAAGAAAGAAAGATGTTACTTTTATGTCTGTAACATTATACTTTTTCTGTACTTCTTCACTATATCAATGCAAGGGGAAGCTCTACTTTTCATGTGTGCTTTTAGCCAACTTCTCAATATTTTTGTAACAACACTATTTGCCGAGCGGCAATCCAAGTATTTTCTCTTCCATTTCTTTGGATTAACCCTAGCCATCAGCTGAATAACTTGATACTGATAATAACATGTTTGATTTTAATACAAAAACAGCCCTTTCAAGCTAAAAAATAAGGAAATGATAGTTTCATTCAAGTAAAGTAACTCAAGTTTTTAAGGTATCTACGTACAATACAATATATGCAAAAAAAAGTTAAGAAAACTTGGATGTGGATGAGCAGTCTCGGACTGGGGTTCCTTGGGCCCACCAGAGGTCCAACCCCTATATCATCAAAAAAAATTAAAAGGTTTTGAATCAAGAAATTACACTCTGAGCCTGGGCCCATCAGAGGATCCTCTGGTATTCTGGTTGGCCAGTCTAACCCTGAAGGTGAGGATGGCATCCTTTAAATTGTCATCTTTCTTAAGAGGTCCTACAGAAATGGAAAATCATAAATTTGCTCGATCCTGGGACCTGGGAGCAAAATTTGGTTGTAACACAGCATCTAGTACCTGGATGTCCCACCGGTGTCAAGGAACAAAAATGGGTCCCAATGTTGATTTTTTTTTTTTTTTTTTAAAGATGTTGCGTTGTCCCTACCTCTCAATGTCAGTTATGGTTAGGGTGGCTTTTACTGATGGTTTTCATAACTTATCATAATTTCTTCAGAGATTGAACATCACCACTAGACTTGAGGTCTTCCTCCCCCGGGTGCAAATATTAATTTGCTGCCTTGGCCCAATGTACAAATAATCTGAGTGGACCTGTTGGACCTCCCTTTGGCAACTAGCTCTCTTGATACGTTCTCCTACAGTCCCCCTCCATAGCTGTGCCCCTAAGCATGGGTTCCAACTGCCAGATGACCATTAATCTCACTTCTATGTGATCGATGAGCCATGGGGTGCTCTTTACACATTCAAAAAGTACACCAACTATATTGCATAGATGATTCTTCATTCATGTAGGCCACAACTCCACGAGGCAAGATTTAAAGGTCATTATTCATTTCACATTAGGTAAGGACCGGGTAGTCATGCCTTACCTGTGCCCTCGCCCGTCTTGCTTGGAATGGGCTACATTGAAGAGAACAGGGGTAAGCTGCTCAACGGAAAATCCACAAACAGGCCTAAAGGAAGATTCAACGAAGAAAACAGTATAATACGTCTCTTAAAGATGGTTCTTGAAAAGAAAGAACTAAGGGGGTAAAAAAAGAAGACGACAATTAAAATGAATCAGTATCATCATTGCGCGCTTATTTACATAAACAAAACACACCCCTAGCGAGTTAATGAATATCATTATGGGAGAACTTTGCCCAAATCATAATATTCATGGACTCATTATCGGTTTGCTGCCGTTTTAACCGCCAGGAAAAAGACTATTTTGCTTCTGTGTACAAGAGGTTGAATCTGCTTGACAAAAAGAGGGTAATTTTTCAAACAGGATGCCAGAATTGGCGATAAAAAGACTAAAAGGCTTGGAAAACTGGCCCTTTGTGTGTTCCTAGGTTAATTCCTCAGTAAGTAAACTTCTTTCCCACTTCGCTGCCTTCCGATTTCTAGTTTTATGCATTAAAAATACCGTATATGCCAAGCAAAATATTGAGATTTGCAAATTCTCCCTCAGGGCTCATGCAACGGCAGTGCTATCTTTCTGGACACTATATAGCGGCACACTGAGTCCCTATGAGTCATATGGTGGATCCATGAGCAACATCTCGAGGGGTGAAGAGATTGGTGGCCTCTGTCCGCTTCCATATAAAATTGAACTCATATGATGGTACAGTATGGGTCCAAAGCAGGACAATAGATACCGCATTACAGATCTATATCATGTGGATTTGTAATCCATGTGCATGAACCCATTTGAGAGGGTTTGTGAGAACAGAAATTTAGATTTATAGGAGAAAATCCAGCTAGACGATGTAGTGATAGTCAGGTCCAAAACCCTTCTGCATGAGATGACATTCATACGTCTGAGAAAAACTGAACATGGCAGAAGGAGCTAAATGAAGTGAAGATTGGCATAAGTGACATCGTGGTGCATAGGTCAGCTTGTGGCTTTTAGGTATTCATTTCTCTAGTGATGGACAACCCAAGCCATTTGCTGGAACAGTTTAGAAAACTTTGGGCTGCAATGTGCTACAAGGGTCAGTCTGGACCACAAGAGTCTTAGTAAAGGACCACTTATATATCCCCACTATCATAAATCTCCCATTAAAAGTGCCCTGTCTGGCCCAAGAAGAAGTCCAACAGCGACTTAAAAAGATTAAAATAGACAAATCGCCAGGACCGCGGATGGCATACACCCCCGTATCCTAAGGGAATTAAGTAATGTCATAGCCAGACCATTGTTTCTGATATTTGTGGACTCTATACTGACAGGGAAGGTTCCACAGGATTGGCGCATAGCAAATGTGGTGCCAATATTCAAAATGGGTCCAAAAACAGACACGGAAACTATAGGCTGGTAAGTTTAACATCTGTTGTGGGGAAACTGTTTGAAGGTTTTTTGAGAGATGCTATCTTAGAGGATCTCAACGGAAATAAGCAAATAACGCCATATCAGCATGGCTTCATGAGGGATCGGTCATGCTAAACGAATTTAATCAGTTTCTATGAGGAGGTAAGTTCTAGACTTGACAGCGGTGAATCAATGGATGTCGTATATCTGGACTTCTCCAAATAATTTGAAACTGTACCTCATAAAAGGTTAGTATATAAAATGAGGATGCTCGGACTGGGAGAAAATGTCTGTATGTGGGTAAGTAACTGGCTGAGTGACAGAAAACAGAGGGTGGTTATTAACGGTACATACTCAGATTGGGTCACTGTAACTAGTGGGGTACCTCAGGGGTCAGTATTGGGCCCTATCCTCTTCAATATATTTATTAATGATCTTGTAGAAGGCTTGCACAGTAAAATATCTATTTTTGCAGATGACACTAAACTGTATAAAGTAATTAACACTGAAGAGGACCGTTTTCTGCTACAGAGGGATCTGGATAGATTGGAAGCTTGGGCAGATAAATGGCAGATGAGGTTCAACACTGACAAATGTAAGGTTATGCACATGGGATGGAATAATGCAAGTCACCCGTACATACTAGATGGTAAAACACTGGGTAACACTGACATGGAGAAGGATCTAGGAATTTTAATAAACAGCAAACTAAGCTGCAAAAAACTGTGTCAGGCAGCTGCTGCCAAGGCCAATAAGATAATGGGTTGCATCAAAAGGGGCATAGATGCCGGTGATGAGAACATAGTCCTACCACTTTACAAATCACTAGTCAGACCACACATGGAGTACTGTGTACAGTTCTGGGCTCCTGTGAACAAGGCAGACATAGCAGAGCTGGAGAGGGTTCAGAGGAGGGCAACTAAAGTAATAACTGGAATGGGGCAACTACAGTATCCTGAAAGATTATCAAAAGTAGGGTTATTTACTTTAGAAAAAAGATGACTGAGGGGAGATCTAATAACTATGTATAAATATATCAGGGGTCAGTACAGAGATCTCTCTCCTCATCTATTTATCCCCAGGACTGTGACTGTGACGAGGGGACATCCTCTGTGTCTGGAGGGAAGAAGGTTTGTACACAAACATAGAAGAGGATTCTTTACGGTAAGAGCTGTGAGACTATGGAACTCTCTGCCTGAGGAGGTGGTGATGGTAAGTACAATAAAGGAATTTAAGAGGGGCCTGGATGTATTTCTGGAGTGTAATAATATTACAGGTTATAGCTACTAGAGAGGGGTCGTTGATCCAGGGAGTTATTCTGATTGCCTGATTGGAGTCGGGAAGGAATTTTTAATTCCCCTTAAGTGTAGAAAATCAGCTTCTACATCACAGTTTTTTTTTGCCTTCCTCTGGATCAACTAGAAGGATGACAGGCCGAACTGGATGGACAGATGTCTTTTTTCGGCCTTATGTTACTATGTTACTAATATAAGAAAGCCCCAGTAGTTGACCAGAAGACTAAACTATTCGGAGATGAGCTTTTAGGCTAATACTTACTAGATGATTCGCAAATAAATGATTCAATTTTATAACTGCTTAGGCAGGGTGCTGAATCTCCTTAAAGAGACCAGTCCTGTATGGAGACTTATTTGCAATGCCCCATGGGAAACAAATATGCAAAAAGGTATCTCCCATGGAAGAGAACCATCTCACCAGCACTACCCCTTGGAAGGGGCTCCCTATGAATCAAAATTTGATTGTCTAACAAGCCTTGGGATTCCAAAGCCTTATTGGACAGTCAGATTTTGACTCATAGGGAGCCAATTCCAAGGTGGCACTCAGAGATGGTTCTCTTCCTAGCGAGATACCTCTTTGGATGCACAATCTTATACATGATAGGTCCTGTGTGTACAATGAGAACAACATGGATTACAATGGAATTAAAAGTGGACATTTACATGGTGGCCCTTGTAGGGTGGCCCTCAGAATCCTAGACTTTGGTGTGTCCCAGTCCAGCACTGTAAGATACACATTTGCTACTTAAGGGGGTTGTCCGGGTTCAGAGCTGAACCCAGACATATCCCCATTTTCACCCAGGCAGCCCCCCTTACTTGAGCTTTGGAGCAGTTCATGCTCCGATGTTCTCCTTTGCCCTGCGGGATTCATCTCTCAGGCTCTCCTTAGGGCTGCCAGGCAGAAGCTTAGGCCCAGCAATGAGCCCGGTGACGTCACCGGCATGGATGGGCCTGCTTTAGCGCTGCCCTAGCCTGTAAAACGGCTAGGGCAGCGCTAAAGCCGACCCATCAGAGTCGGTGACGTCAACGAACACACTGTTGGGCGGAAGCCTTTGCCCGGCAGTGTGTTATTGTAAATAAAAGAGCCCTTGCCCTGCGCGATAACATCAGGGGGGCAGAACCCCACCCAAGACTGGATGATATGGCCCAGGCCTCACAGGTGCACCGAAATGTAGCCTGTGGATGGAAAACAGGCATATTTAGCTAGGAGTTTATACACCTCCAAACAACTCAATATACAAAACGACTGAAAAAATGGCGTGGTGTTAAACAGGCAGGAAATGCTGAAACCCAAATGTGGCCCGTTGCTAATGGCGATCCCCAGCAAAAATGCATAGAATGGAGGATGCCCGCAGCGGTCCACAAGTACCACAATAGACATCCTACACAAGATGGCAGTTGTGTGGATGTAATAGACAATATAACAATAGAAAAGACAGGTGCACTCTGAGTTTTTACTAAACCCTCATTCTGATGTTCAAATTGAGAATTAGCCCACATATCCTACTGTGGAGGACATGTCTGAGCCCAAGCACCGCGCCAAGGTTTCTCAAGTAGCTCGGGTCCTAACACTCACCTAACTGTGCTGTATGGGCAATACCAGGGGCCAGTGGGCTGAATTACAGGAGTGTAAAGGACGATTTTTGCTGGTAATCTCCATTAGCAATGGCCACAAGTGCAGGATCTGCTCCCCTGTATATATATGCACAACTGCATTTGGGTTTGAGCATTTCCTGCCTGTTTAACACCACGTAATTTTTTCAGTCGTTCTGTATATTAAATTGTTTGGAGGTTTATAAACTTCTAGGTAAATGTGCCTGGTTTCCATCCACAGGCAACATTTCGATGCACCTGTGAGGCCTGGGCCACATCAGCCAGTCTTGGGTGGGGTTCACAGCCCTCTCCCTCCTCTCATTGTAGGCATGGCGACATGCTGCAGGTGACTGGGGAGTTTGCTGCGAGTCGTCCTTTGCACTCTTGTAATTCCGCCCACTGGCCCCTGGTATTGCCCATACGTAAAGAATCCTCTTCTATGTTTGTGTACAAACCTTCTTTCCTCCAGACACAGAGGATGTCCCCTCGTCACGGTCCTGGGATGATGGGAGTGATCTCTGTACTCACCCCTGATATATTTATACATAGTTACTAGATCTCCCCTCAGTCGTCTTTTTTCTAAAGTGAATAACCCTAATTTTGATAATCTTTTAGGGTACTGTAGATCCCTCATTCCAGTTACTACTTTAGTTGGCCTCCTCTGTACCCTCTCCAGCTCTGCTATGTCTGCCTTGTTCACAGGAGCCCAGAACTGTACACAGTACTCCATGTGTGGTCTGTAAAGTGGTAGGACTATGTTCTCATCACGGGCGTCTATGCCCCTTTAGATGCAACCCATTATCTTATTGGCCTTGGCAGCAGCTGCCTGACACTGGTTTTTATAGCTAAGTTTGCTGTTCACTAAAATTCCTAGATCCTTTTCCATGTCAGTGTTACCCAGTGTTTTACCATTTAGTATGTACGGGTGACTTGCATTATTCCTTCCCATATGCATAACTTTACATTTGTCAGTGCTAAACCTCATCTGCCACTTCTCTGCCCAAGCCTCCGATCTATCCAGATCCCTCTGTAGCAGTATACTGTCCTCTTCAGTGTAAATTACTTTATACAGTTTAGTGTCATCGGCAAAAATAGATATTTTACTGTGCAAGAGGATAGGGCCCAGTACTGACCCCTAGGTACCCCACTAGTGACAGTGATCCAATCTGAGTGTGTACCTTTAATAACCACCCTCTGTTTTCTATTACTGAGCCAGTTACTTACCCACAATGGAAGCGCTCATGTCCCTGTGCCCTGCTGCCGCCATCACTGCTGCCCATTATTAAATTATTGCGGCAGGCTGCGGGCCCCCTTCCCCTGCTGGGCCTGGTCGCCGTCGAGCACTCTGCGACCGCGATCGTAACGCCCCTGCCTGTGTACAACTGAACTCAGGAAGAACAGAGATTTAAAGGGCATCTGTCTGCAGATTTGTACCTGGCCTAAGCAGTAGCAGGGTCTCAGCAGTCATGTTTCTTGGTCCCATGGTTTCTCTCTTCTTGTGTCACACTAACACTCACATAGGTGCCTTCAGGTTGTGGTATCTCCTTCCTTACAGCTCACTGCACACACTTTGCAGTCTCTCAGCTATCAAGGCTTACACAATTACAGGTTACGCTATTGCAGGCTGGCTTGTCTTTGTGGTCCTGACTCTATAGTTCTCTAGCTGCTTCTGGGTATATGACCTAGTAAGTGCAAGCCGGCTACCCCTGCTTCAGGCTTTCCCTCTCCACTGCTATGTTCAGCTGCCCTGTGACCCTATCTCTAAAGTATAGAATCCTTATGATTAACACCTCACACATCCACATGCTAGCTGACAAAAATTCAGGAATATGGATGGTTTTGTCTCATGCAGCAATTTCTTCCCAACTTCTTCCCAGCAAACAGTTTCTCTGTGTTTGTGTACTACTAAATCAGATAGCAGATTTACTAATAGTGTTGTACTTTGCACTAAGAACATGGTTTGGTTCCGCATCCAAGCCGCATTTTTTGCGCCTTAGATGTGGACCCATTTACTACAATGATGCGAACAATAGCAGTGTGCTATCAGTAACAGTAGCAGTGTGCTATCCGCATCCGTTGCTCCGTTCTGTGGTCCCGCAAAAAAAAAACAAAAAACGTTATATTCTTGTTTATTTTGCGGACACGAATAGGCATTTCTATAAGGGGCTATCCCCTTCCGTTCTGCAAATTGAGGAAGGCAAACGGGTGTCTTCCATGTTTTGCAGATCCGCAATTTGCAGACCGCAAAACATGGGGTGGTCGTGTGCGTGAGCTCTTAACATTAGACAAATTTACTAGACTTGCACAGGGATCTTTATGAATTTGGAGTATTGTAAATCTTCCACAGGTTTCTGTCCACACACCAAACATTTGACCAGTGCCAGAATTTTGTCCATGCACCAAAAATTCTCTCTGCATGCAAAAATCTGTTTGTGCGACAAAAATGTCCATGCAGAAAAAATTCCTTTTTTCTGTGAACTACCCCTGTGTTCAATATCTGACAGGGAAAATCTATTCATTAAATCCAGCTGTTAGATTCTAGGGGGACAAATTCCCTTTTTTGTGGCAGTCAAGTACCCCTGCGACCTGCAGTGTATACCTGTCAGTGAAAATATTTCAATTACATTAGTCTGTCACATATTTGTGTGACCTAAAGCGATTTTTTTCTCTGTCTGACACCGTCACTGCATATCTGACAGTCAAATAAAACCAGTAAATACTGCTGTTACATTGTTGGTTGACAAATTCCCATTTTTTGTGCTAGATAGTAAATTTTTTGGCCTGCGCTGCATTTCTGACAGTCCAATAAAACCATTAAATACTGCATTTACATTTTTGGTAGAAAAAAGCACACGTTTTGTGCTAGATAGTACATTTGCAGCCTGCGCTGCATTTCTGACAGTCTAATAAAAACGTTAAATACTGCATTTACATTGCTGGTAGAAAAAAGCACACTTTTTGTGCTAGATAGTACATTTGCAGCCCGGAATGCATTTCTGACAGTCCAATAAAACCGTTAAATACTGCATTTACATTGTTGGTAAACAAAAGCACACGTTTTGTGCTAGATAGTACATTTGCAGCCTGCGCTGCATTTCTGACAGTCCAATAAAACCAGTAAATACTGCTGTTATATTGTTGTTTGAAAAAAAAAAACTTTTTGTGCTAGACAGTACATTTGCAGCCTGCGCTTTATTTCTGACAGTCCAATAATACCGTTCAATACTGCAGTTACATTGATGTTTGAAAAAGGACACTTTTTGTGCTAGATAGTACATTTGTGGCCTGTGCTGCATTTCTGACAGTCCAATAAAACCGTTAAATACTGCATTTACATTGTTGGTAGAAAAAAGCACACTTTTTGTGCTAGATAGTACATTTGCGGTCTGCGCTGCATTTCTGACAGTCAAATAAAACCAGTAAATACAGCTGTTAGATTGTGGGGGGGATATTTCCACAGTTATCAAACCAATCAATCACAAGTGGCTTGGAGGGTGTGTTCCTGCTGCACTGCATACCTGACAGGGAAATATATTCTGTAAATTCGTCGGCGTTTAGATTGTTGGGTGCTGTATTTATATGCTGTAAAATCTCCATGATGTCTCCATGATAAATCTGCAGCGTGGGGGCCCATGGCTTCTACACACTTTCAAAATAATC
Organism: Bufotes viridis; assembly: GCA_033119425.1. Taxonomy (NCBI): domain Eukaryota; kingdom Metazoa; phylum Chordata; class Amphibia; order Anura; family Bufonidae; genus Bufotes; species Bufotes viridis. The sequence goes on along the minus strand of CM065598.1, from coordinate 22,960,856 downwards.
CTTCAGCGCTGCGAATAGATGCCGGATGACGGGGATGCTCCATGACCCCTTTTTTCTATCAAACTACCCCTGCCCTGCATACCTGACTGGGAAATATATTCAGTAAATTTGGCGGCGTTTAGATTGTTGGGTGATCTATACCCCTTACAAGCGCACGCTGGTAGACGCGCTGCTGATGGCATTCCCACCTGACACCGGAGCCTCAGTGGAAGCACAAGGCAACGGCAGAGGAGGAGGAAGAAGTCGCCAATGGAGCTGGGGCACCGCACTGCCAGCACCTCAGAAGGCAGGGTTAGCATGGCCGAAATGTGAAAAATCCACAAGGACCAGCACCACCAGCTGATATGGAACGTCTTAGCAGGAGGCAGTATTTCAGCAACATGGTGGAGCAGTATGTGTGCACACGCCTACACTTACTGACTGATGTGTCTGCCCCATTCAACTTCTGGGTCTCCAAATTGGGCACATGTCCTGAGCTTGCCCTTTACACCTTGGAGGTGCTGGCCTGCCCCGCAGCCAGTGTATTGTCTGAACGTGTGTTTAGCACGGCTGGGAAAGTTATCACAGACAAGCGCAGCTGCCTGTCCACAGCCAATGTGGACAAGCTCACGTTCATTAAAATGAACCAGGCATGGATCCCACAGGACTTGTCCGTACCTTGCGCAATAGACATGTATACCGGCCTCACGCAGCTTTTGTTATACTCCAACGCACTTTCTCTTTGTTTTCTTTTCTATATTTCCCAATGTATTGGGGTCTACTGATTTTTTTTTTTTAAATAAAAGTAAAAAAAAAACAGTGTTGTTGGTGACTACTTCCTCCACCATCGCTTCCACCTACACCGCCATGTCCACCGCCTCCTCAACCTCCTACTCCATATGGACCTTCTCCTCCTAGTTCAAGATTATTATTTTAAATTTTTATGTATTTTATATTATTTTAAGTCAGTTCCCTATCCACATATGTTTGCATGGCAATTGTCCAGCTCTTACCCCCCATTTTGCTTCCTGTTGCAGCCCCCTAGCCCTTTCCAGGACTTTTTTAGAGCCATTTTAGTGCCCAAAAGTTTGGGTCCCCATTGACTTCGATAGGGTTCGGGTTCAAGGTTGGGTCCTGAACTCGAACTTTTTTGCGAAGTTCGGCCGAACTCGGCGAACCCGAACATCCAGGTGTCCGCTCAACCCTAATCATGTGATCAAAAAGTTCCTCTGCCTGTAACAGCATGTTTTCCAACAGCAACAACAAAATTGGCCATTAGGTGGCAGCATAACATCAGCGATGTTCACAACATACACATATACAGTGCAATACATTCATATCACAGAGAAGTCTCATGTGAATAGTCTGTTCAGCCGTCTCCAGTGTGGTTCACCTGCAATGTCCATCACATCCTGCTAAAGGTAATATGTCCCCCTCCAGAGTGGCAACACGCCATGGCAGGTTGCCTGCAACATCTCCCACCCCTATACAGCTATGTACAGGTCCCGTGTATACAGGGCCTTTCACCCATGGAGTGTAATACCTTTTTATAAAATACAGTATACTTATTAGCATTCCAGAGCAGTTAGAGTCATATGAACCTGGCATCTCAGGGGTCGTGTCCTTTCTGCTGCAGCTCCCTCTCTATCACAGCTCAAGAGGCAGTTGAAGGATGAAGCTAAACAAGACAGAGAAATATGAAAAAGAACAATCCGCAGGTGGCCCTTTGCAAATAGATTTCAGCGAATATCTCTATGGCTATACTAAATTTTTAATTACGTGCAATTACAAAAGTATTCAGATCCAGGTGTTGGTTTCAAAACTGCAGACTATTTTTCGTGGGACAGCCCCTTTAAAGGCACAGTAACATGGGTGCAAGTTAAATGGTACACCTAAATGCAGGGAGATAAAATAGCTTGTGCTACACCCAGGGCCCCTATATGACGCGTCCCAGGTGTAGGAAATGCCGAGTGGTGTAATGGTGCTGCCCAAATGTATCTTTATGTGTGTCACGGTGCTCCTACCTGGATACCGCTGGACCCCAAAGCAGAAAATAAAGGGGATAATTGAGGGATTAAGGAAGAACTTGAGTCCAGACCTTGAGATGAAGTTCAATGGCAGCTTTACTTGAGTAAATGTTTTTCCAAAACACATTTCAGGCTTTATTTTGGTTCCAGCAGGCTTTATCATTAAAACGGCAGGCAAACTCAACTCTGCTATATCTGACTCTGCTATCCTCACAAGCTTAATTAGTGTCTTTGCTTTCTTCTTGATGCTGTGCTTCACTCTTTAGTCGGGCTTATGTTCAGCCAAGGGATGTGGTAGAATCCAGTGGGCTCCAACATGGAGTCCCTTCCAGCACACACACTACCACTAGCACTAGAACCAATTCAAACTGGTCCCCACCCTTCCTGCAAGAAGTAGCGCTCACCCACTTCTCCCCAGAGGGGGGGTTAGAATGGAATGATAACTTCCATTCTATCTACATACAGCTCTGCTGTGTTTGCTGCCACCTGCTGGTGAACTAGACACATTACATGTGAGCATAACAGTTGCATAACAAAATAGGAATGCACATTGTGGAGGACCTGAAATAAATACACAAGATGAAATGAGTTTAGACCAATAAAGACAGTAGCAGGGTGCAGAAGTGGAAACGCCACTTGGGGGTGTTACACTTGCATTAGAATACTAATACTGTAATAGAAAAAAAAAAAGCAGGTGCTGCCTCCCATCGAAATAAAAAGGGAGGCTGCTTGGAGTTGGTTTTTGGCACTGATTCTGACGCGGAGAACACGCCAAAATCAGTGCCAAAAAACTCTGTGTGAACGGACCCTTAGAGATGTGGATGTACCAATGCCAGGCAGCTGCTGCCAAGGTAAATGAAATCATGGCATGAATCAAAAGAGGCACAGATGCCCATAGCAAGAACATAGTTTCGTCACTATAGAAATCACTGGTCAAACCACACATGGAGGATTGCATATGATTTTAGGAACCTGTGTATAGGGAGGACATAGCTGAGCGAGAGCAGGTGCAGAGTATGGTCACCAAGGCCCTTTTTACCTTTCTCTGGATCAACACTGTAGGCCTATAGGCTGAACTTGATGGATCTTTGTCTTTTCCCAAGCTGACCATTTATAGTATGTAAGTCTTTTTCTATAGGCAGAGTCAAAATATAAGAAGCTTGGTCTACATAGTGTTACTACAAAGTTTGGGAGCTCTAACATCTATATATCAGGGGTACACTGAGATTGATCAGGACTCTAGGAATTGAAGGTCTCAGACCCCTTACCAATTACTATAGTGATGGTATGCTTGGTTTGGGTAAATAAACTTAATTCGGAGAACATTTATCTTTTGCCTATTTGGCGTAGGCCCTGAGTTTAAAGGGTCACTAACTTTTCACACAACTTTACATAAATCAATAATACAAACAAATATAAGAAACTTTGTAATATATCTTACCGCTCAAATGCCTCTTTCTCCACTCAATCTCTCCTAAACTACATTCATCTTGTAAGACTCTGTTCTGCCCCCTCCTTCTCCGTAGAATTCTATGGGCACCATGTAATCTAATTATTTAGGCTGCCATCTGGGTGCTAATCAATGGACAACAGCTGGGCAGCCGTACAGAACACTGACCCATTAAATTAAATGGGTATATTTACATGGACGATTGTCCACGCTGACTGTTGGACCATGCAGAGAAAATCACAAAGTGTTCTATCTTTGATTTATTCGCTCATTCAAATGAATAGATCTGTAGGAAAAGCGGACCACACGGGCTCCATTCGTGTATGGTCCATTTAAATAACTTTCTTGATTCCGGTTGGAATATGGAGGAGTTCCCTATCCCTTGTTTGGAACCAATGTTAGTGAGCTGACCGTCTTGTTAGTTTAGGAGTGTAGGAAGAGGAAAAGAGCTGATAAATGGAGAAAGAGGCAATTTCTTCTTATAAGATATATTACAAAGTTTCTTATGTTTGCCTGCACTATTGATTTATGTAAAGTTTTGAAAGGTTAGTGACCATTTAAACAAGTCATATTTGAACTAAATGGCTATGTACCCCTTTTGGTTATAGGCCCCTTGTGGTCACTACTAGAGATGAGCGAACTTCTATTTTTAGTTCGGCGTCCAAAGTTCGGGTTCGGGTTATCGTAGCATTTGGATAAGAGGTGATCCAGTGCTGAGCCACGCCCCCTGCACTGATCACATGACGGTGACGTCACCCCAGGTCCTTAGGGTTGTCCACGGTTCGGGTTCAATGAAGCATCCCCTTATGGATTCCAAATGCCGTTATGGTCCGCGGTAGCGGAATCCATAACGGGATGCTACGATAACCTGAACCCGAACTTTGGACGCCGAACTAAAAATAGAAGTTCGCTCATCTCTAGTCACTACCTTAATGTCCAAACAGTCTGTCTGCTCCTGCTATGTAAAGTCTATCTACTGTTATAGATATTAAATATAAATTTCCTAATATTTGATTCAGGTCCACCAATTCGATCCAGGTTTGAAAAAATTCTCTCTCTCTTCTCTCTTGATTCACCTAAATCGAATCACACAAAATTTTGGGCTAGTTAGATTCAGATTTTTTAATTTTTTTTATTTCAGGTAGAATTTCTGAATTTTAGAATCGATTCTCTCATTTCCGATACTAATTATTACAATATTAAAAACTACAATAATTTCATCCTATTCGTATATTCACAGGGAGGACGTATCATGAAGGTAATATTTGACGTCAGTTTTGCTTAAGTCTGCGCTGGTGTACTTTGTGGCAAATTTATTAAAAACATTTTTTACATTTGCTGCATCTTTAACCCCTCCCCTGCAGGCATTTTAAGAGTTTGTGACCAAGCATTTTCTTTTTTTTAGTGTTGCCTTCCAAAAACAATAACTTTTTAATTTAATGCCCCAGCCATATGAGTGCTTGTTTTTTCAGGACAAGTTGTAGTTTTTAATAGCATCATATGGGGTACACAAACTGATGAACTTTTATTAACATTTACTGCAACGAGTTTTTATGTTATAAATCTTACAGTGTTCATTTTTTGGAATAGCTAATACGATAACTTCTCTGGATGAGTATGATCACAGAGAAACCAAATACATGTAGTTTTTTTAGTGTTTTAGAAATTTTACTACTTTTGCACAATAAAGGGCAGGGCATTCCAAGACCCATAACATGATTTTTGTGGGCGGACTTGTAGTTTTCATTTGTATCATTTTGGGGTACATAATACTTTATAATGTTTCTTTCATTCAATGTTTTTGGTGGCAAATAAGCAAAAACAGAAAAACAGCAGTTTCTTAAAAAAATGTAAAACTTTTTTTTTTACCATTTAATGCTCCCACCAGGGGACTTTAATAGGCAAACTTTGTTTCTATGGACTGCTTATGCACTGCAGAGAACTATACTGTTAGTGCTATACTGACCAGAGAGGCGCAGCCTGCCAGGATACACTGCAGGCCGGGATGGGGCCTTCATTAGGCCACAGCCTGCCATGCACAGACATCTGCATCCCACAGTCTCATTTGTGGAGTGCCGATGGGAGACAGAGGGAGTCCGCTCACTCTGTAACCCCTTAGATGCTGTGGTCACTATTGACCGCAGCATCTAAGAAGTTAAAGATCCCTTGGCACTTAAGCCAATTTGGGCCATTAGATCAAGAGCCTGGATCTCGTGTGAGGGCCTCGCACCGGCTCTCTGGGACGTGGGAGACCCATGCAGGGCTTATTCTAGGCCATCATAGCAAGCCGGAGGTCTAAAAATAAAAACCCCTAATGACCACGGTAGGAACATTGGTGGTCATTAAGCGGTTAAACCTACATTTGTCTAGAAATGCTGCACCATTTTTTTTTACGCTACCACCCTACTGGAATGAGTTTTCAGTTTTTTTTCACTTCTTGCAAAGGAGTGAGTCATGAAAAAATGCAAAAAGTTGCACATTTGTTTAAAAGCCCCTATTTTTGTGACTTTTTGAAGCCAAAAATCTGGCAAAAAAGATGGCAAATGCCATAAAAGATAACAGCCAATGGGTAACCACGCCAGGTAACGTGGCCTTCCACTCCTCAGTGTATTCGCTCTGCATGGTGGATGCACAGAAGAGCCTCTTTCATCAGTTTCTAAGTTTGGCGGGTCCAAAGAAGTCCAAACAATGCAGAGAGTGAGAGACAGGCAGAGTCCTGAGGAGCCTGACAGCTGCTTCACGCTCTTCATCATCATCTGAAACAATCAGAGCGCATTAGAGAGTCCTTTCCCTTTACAAAGGTGATAATTAGATAACAAGCTCAGATTAAAGTAATTACAGTCAGACAGATGGCACGGCAAAAGAGTCATGTTGTAATACTGTTGATACTTCAGCATCTGTTTCTAATAACAGCACAAGCGCGAGATTTTACATTACTTACAGCACATCATTTAATATAAACATATTTAATTACAATTGATGAGTGATAAACTGTTCCAAAATGATTTAACCCCCTCAAAGAAAAAATTCTAAGAAACTATCCTATGTGGTCAACCAATGAGGTTAAACTTACAGAAAGCGGTATTCGTAATCATTGTATGCAATGACTTTCTGTAGGCAGTCCTCAGCGTTGATGCTCCTCATCCGCTTCTTCATACTTTACAGCAGATTCTGGATGTGGAGATGAGCACTCAGCTGTGTGTCAGCTGTGTGAAACCTGTTTATCTTGATCAGGCAGTACAAGAGATCTATCATTAACTCGCCAAGCGATTTAAAGGGAATGTGATCTGTTTCATTTTAGTCTCTATAGTTAGATGTAATGCTAGCGTTACTTTCGATCCGGCATAGCGATCAGTGATATTTGTCTGGCTGATTCTCAGCATATTTGCCGGGTTAGGGCTGGATCTCTGCTGGTTCCCATCATAGTTAATGGGGCTGGCGGGTATTCAGGCAGCGCCTGGCAACGCCGAATACAGAGAGCCCCGTCAGGCTGTTTCCTGCCGGAACAGACTGCCAGATCTCTTTAACGATAGTGGGAAACTAACCTTGAAAATATGGGGTAGATTTACTAAACCTTACTAAAATGTACGGCAGGGGGTGTGGAACCACTGTGTTAACCAACACATTTGACTTAGGAGTCATCCTAAAGGCGTTATTCTGACAGTCCCCATGTATTCACCCTTTAAACCCTGTACAGGGATCTGGACTTTGCTGCAGGGAACCACCAAGTTGCTACCTCCTGAAGTAGTCTCTGTGTGGTTGACAGCTGACCTACAGGGGTTACAGACACAAATGTAGGGCTCCAAGGGGCGAGGTAGAATCATAGTCAGGGACAGGCAAGGTCAGGGGTGGCGAAGTACATGCTATACAGAGTTCAGGGAAGGCCGTTTAGGATCAGAACAGGGGTCAGACAGGTCAGATCAGACACTGGAGGGTCAGAGTACAGTAAACAGGTCAGTGCGCAGGCTGACAACAAAACAGCACGCCTTTACAGGAACTTAGCAAGTTAAGGAACCTATTGCTTAGGCACCCTCCTACTGCAGAACTGCCTGTAGTACCCCAAAGTTGAACACACACACCCTACAGGTCTGTGTGGAGGGATACAGTGGGCTCTTTGGCTGGTCCTACCAGGAAGCTAACCACAGGAGGCAAGTCCAGATCACTGGGTAAGCAAAGCAAAAGAGTTGTGGCTAGCACCACTGTAAAAGTACTCCTTCATCCCTTATGCCCTCTCTTCTTTGGTCCAGATTGCTCCAGGATTTTTTTCAGAAGAATAAAAGCATCAATGTTTTCAATGGGTTCCTAAGAGCTATCTTCTGGACCAGAGCCCGAGCCCGTTCAGTCTGACAAGAAGACGGATTTCCCTCTGATTCTCATGTACAGAATATTGTGACTATATCTTTAGTACTGACAGGAGCAGGAACAGAACCTCTGGAATAACGATTAAATACTACTGGCCTGAGGAGGGAGGTATGGAAGGAATTTGGTATATGTAAAGACTTATAACAGACTGGGTTCAGGAGTGTAGCTAATAAAGGCTGGACCCCATAGCAAATTTTTTAGCAGACCCCTTCACAGTAGTTTTGCCCCCTTAGTGTCCCCACACAGTAGTTATGCCATATTAGTGCTTGCACACAGTAGTGAAGCACCATTATTGCCCGCACATAGTAATTATGCCCCCCTAGTGCCCCCACAAAGTAGTGATGCCCCCTTAGTGCCCCCTTCACATTAGCATGCCCCCTTAGTTCCCCTTCACTGTAGTTTGCCCCCTCCCTGCCATATGCACAGTAGTTTTCCCCCCTTAGTGCTCATTCACAGTAGCATGCCCTTTAGCGACCACTTCACAGTAATTGTGTCCTCTTAGTGCCCCCACACAGTAATACTCTCCCTTAGTTCCCCCCTTACATTAGTGCTACACCATTAGTGCCCCCACACAGTAATACTCTCCCTTAGTTCCCCCCTTACATTAGTGCTACACCGTTAGTGCCCACACACAGTAATGCTCCCTCTTAGTCATCCCCTTACATTATTGCTGCCCCCTTAGTGCCCACACACAGTTATGCTCCTTCTTATTACCCCAGTTACATTAGTGCTATCCCTGTGATGTTAAACAAATAAAAAAGCTGTAAAATTATAGGGGTTGTCCCAGGAAAAATATTTACCGTTTTCAAACAAGCACTGGGATCTGAATACTTTTGTAATTGTATGCAATTTAAAAATGTGTATAGCCACTGAGTTATTCAATAAAATGTATCTATATAGCGCCACCTGCTGTTTGCTTTTTTTCTTATTTCTTTGTCCTGCTCAATGAGATGGCTGCACATGCTCAGTTTCATCCTTCAACTGCCTTCTAAGTTTTGATAGGAAGAGCATGGACACACCCCCTAAGCTGCAGCATAAAAGACGCCCCCCTTGAGCTTTCAGCTTGATATAAATCTAGCAGAGCAATGGATTGGGAGATTTCTGGATCCATGTGAGGTACAGGGCTGGTTGTAGGTTTGTTAGAAAGAGATTCTCATGTACATTTTTTTTTTTTTTTTAGAATAATCATGGGATAACCTAGTCCTGTTCCCCTGATGAATGGGGCACCTCATGAAGATTCACTAGAATGGTTGTGGCAAGAAAATTCTGCCCAGGGAAGCAAAGCAGCCTGATCATTGTGACATGCAAAAGTAAAGTTTTACAGATAATTGACCAAGATTTGATTGATATGTTCCACTTGACCATTGGATTGTGGATGGTAAGCCGAGGAAAAGTCCAATTTGACCTCCAACAGCTTGCAGATGGCTTTCCAAAGATAAACAGCATCTCCTGATCAGACATGATGTGTAAGGACAACCTTGGTCTGGGCAGGTGGCCTTCGCTGAATAAATCCACCTGGTTGGTCAGCTTTGGAGATAGTGAGTCTTCATCTATGACTATCCCTCCGATAGACCCTAGACTCAAGTGTGGGCATAGTGCCCCTTGACCCCACAATACAAACAAAAATTGTTATACCGCCTGCATTGATGTACCTCTTCAGTCAGCCGGATGGAATACCGGAATACAGATGCCAAACAGAAAGGTTTACCTTTACAAACAGCCACACTGGGTTCTCTAAATATCAGGTCAATGCGGGTTGCTAGAGATATCAAGGCTTCCAATGTGGACGGTATGTCAAAAACCACCATTTTGTCCTTAATTCGTCCGGACAGATCTTCCCAAAAAGCTGCCACTAGACCCTCATTATTCCGAGCCTCCTCTGAAGCCAGCATATGAAACTGGATGGTGTACTGATCAATTGTGAAATAAACAAAATAGAGAGGAGGCAGCTGATGAAGTTCATCTGGGTTCTTCAAAGACTCGGAGAAATGTCTCCAGGAGCATCTGCAGGTTACTAGTGACCAGATCACCTTTCTCTCATAATGGGTTAGCCCAGGCTAGGGCCTCACCAGATAGATAAAAGATCATAAATACCATCTTGGTCAAATCGAGCGAATTGTCCAATGGTTTATGAATCCACAACACAGATTGGCATCACATTCATTACGGGGGGAGGTGAGAGAGAAGGGTCGGAACCTTCAAAGGGAGTAGCTTGAGGAGGTGGTACGGGTACTGCCGCTGCTGGTGGTGGTTGCGGTAACACTGCAGTTGATGTCAGAGTGTTAAGGTGAGTGGAGACATTGTACAGGTAAGACAGTATTTGCTTCTGTGGATCATGCTGCTAAGCCACTTCTTGAAATGTAGCCAGCGGGATCCGTGGCCTGAGCTTAGTATAAAGGGTAGTGGGTGTGAATCCACTGTACCAACCAACCGGTTTGACTGTGCGCTAGTCCTAATGGTGTTATCCTAGCGATTTCCTAGTTTTCACCCTTTAACCCCTATACAGGAATCTGGCCTTCACTGCAGGGGACCCACCAAGCTGCTACCTCTTAGAATAAATCAGGTGTAGATGGCAGCTGATGCACAGGGTTCAGGGTCACCAGTGCAAAGCACCAAGGGGTTCAGGAAAAATTCATAGTCAGTAAACTTTCAGAGGTCAGGGAAGGCAGAAGTCAGGGCATAAGGCAAAGTGTCAGTACGATAGACAGGCTAAGGTCAGGACAACTGAGTAATGGAGTCAGTTAACAGGTAGAAGTTCCGTGAAAAGGCATACAAATAAGATAGCACACTTTCACTGGTTAACTAGACAACTAGAAATCCAAAACTCAGAAACCTTCATCAAGGGGAAGGTGCCTTAAATACCCACAAGCGTCCAGCCATTTTCTGGCAGAGATTTGAAAAAATTGAACAATGGCTCTTTAAGAGTTGGTAAATGTGCGCTCCCTAAGGCAGACAGGAAGAGGCTGAGCAGCCTGGTGCTGGCTGTGGCCTCCAACATGGAACACATGAGTATGATGGTCGTTCCTGCTAGTGTTGAGCAAAGTGAAGCTTTCGACGTGGAATTCTGGCCAAAGTTTAGGAAAACGTCAATTTGCAACTAATCCAAATTTTCACGTGCTTTATAATAACTAATCGGGTTTTCCTAAAATGGCGGCTGCACATGTTACAAAGCGAAATTAAGTGTAGAGGAGACAATCCCAGGAATGCAAGATCACTCATAATGCCCTGCAGCCAGCCAATCCGCCGATAGCCATCCCCTATAAAACCCTACCATTGTCCTTTGGGCTGAACATAGGGAGAGACGTGGCAAGTGCTCATCTCTAGACCCCACTACATGAAGGCAGAGAGCTATTGGGGACCGGCCACGGAGCTAGGTGAGCAATGCAGCACCCGTGCCTGCCCCAGATAGCAAGACAGCAGCGGGCACAGAGCGCTGCTGTGACAATGTTCCACAAACAACTTGGTCTGTAGACTGTCAGACAGAAGGCAAGGGAAAGGAATGGAGTGAGCCATCTTCAAGAACTGATCAGCCACTATCCAGATTCCCATGAACTCAGAGGAAGAAGGTAGATCAGTGATAAAATCCATAGCGATGTTTTTCCACAGGACATCAGGCACAAGCAAGAGGTGTAAAAGACCAGCAAGTTTTTGTTTTAAAGACTTGTTCTGGGCACAGGTCTGTACACAGTCGGACAACAGGACAGCACCTTTGCAGGAATTTAGCATGCTAATGAACCTATTGCTCAGGCACCCTCCCACTGGGGAAGGTGCCGATGCAAATTGAATGTGGAGGAACAAATACTAATGAAATTTTTTTCCAGGTCTTGGATAACCCTTTTATTTGAAACACCCTTTGTTAATTACATCTTGGAGAAGTCGTTAACCTTCACTGTGTGCTCAAAATAAAACATAAACAGTGTAAGGATACGGCCAAACGGTCAGGTTCATGCATGCAGTTTTGAAAATTGAACAAAAAAAAGTGGAGAAATCATATCACTCCTTTAGGGCTCATGCCCACAAACATGAGAGCAAAATGCCCGTGCTGCAGACTGCAAATAGTGGCCCCCAATGCACGGGAACCGGTTATGATGCTCCCGGTGTGGATGCAGACCCATTGGCTTGAATGGGTCCGCGGTTTGCAAAATACAACAAAAGGCGCAGAGATGAAATATCACGGAAGCGCTTAGAAACGCTTCGTAGTGCTTTCATGGCCTTCCAATCGTGCCTCCGCACTGCAAAAAAATAGATGTCTTATCTTTGGTCATAACTTGTGGATCACGGACTCGTTCAAGTCAATGGGTCTGCATCTGCAGCATGGAGTGCACACTGCCAGTGTTCGAGGGCCCGAGCACCACGGCCATACAGTCATGTGCATGAGCCCTTGTACTTTCTTTCCTTTTATGATCTACTCCTAATTTTGGCTTCCAAAACTGCATCAAGAAACCTAAACGGGTGGTCCATAACTGTTTGTGTGATACTAGTTAGGTTTAGGCTACTTTCACACTAGCGGCAGCCTTTTCCGGCAGGTGAACAGCCTGCCGGATCCGTGTCGGAGGTCGGCTTCTTCACCTGCCGGAACAGCCTGCCGGAGAAGGATGCCGCTAGTGTGAAAGTAGCCTAAGTTTTGCTCATAAAAAAAAAGGTTAGACTAGCGCCCCCAACAATATGGAATAAAGTATCTTATGGATTTAGCCGTGTGTCAAATTCAAAAACACCACAAAGGTGAAAATTAGAAGCTCTTTGTGATCAAGAATATGTCAGGCAAATCTACCAGCAACAAGGTAGCTTCTAATAGACGGGACCCACACTAACAGCCTTGCCCCTCTATGCAATTTACATTTTATTCATGTTTTCAATGTTTGCATGTGTCTTTGTACACAAAGCAGTGTGCTGCTACTTGTAGTCCTTGTTTGCTTTTTGATAGATAGATAGATAAATAAATAGATAGATAGATGGATAGATAGATAGATAAATCATAATGGAATTGACACTTTATGAATTCACAGTAATATGGGCACATTCTCTCAAATGCATCACTAGCATCTTTATTTTTTGCTGATATAAACTTATATAAATTTATTGAAATAGAATCACCAACAAAGAGAAGTTAAGAGAGACTTTACAAGCCTTTGCTTCTTAAAATACTTACAGTATTTAACTGTATCTGTCTCCTGCGGAAATAAATTCATTTGAAATCAGGACATGTAGCAGACTACCCGGGGCAGTGCCCAAAATCCAGGACAGTCCTGCAATTTAGCATGGGGCTCTGCCGGAACCCTGCGATGTAAAAAAAAAAAAAAAAAAAACCTGGTTGGAAGGGAACTTAAGTGGCGCCCGGTGCAGCGCCCCGCTCTCATGCTGCGCCGCTTGAGTGCTCTAAAAATCCCGCCCGGCTGCTGTGCTTGCGCGTGTGCGCCGGCCGGCGGCCGCTCACTGCTCCAGCTACGGTCACATGATGGGCTCAGGGCGGCTGGGGGCATGACTGCACAGGCCACAGCGGCGGGAAGAGCAGGGGCAGCTAGAGGCGATCTAACTCTCCGACACCAGCAGTCAGCGAGAGAGAGAAGACGTCCGCCTGCGGCCTGACCGACCATCACAGCTAGAGCTAGTAGCTGCCCAGCAGCAACTCAGGACAAGGACAGCTGGTAGGTGAACTACTTAGTTGTTCAACTTGTAGAGTCTGATGGATAATTATACAGATCAACATCATATAAGTTGCTGGCATATAGCCTAGGCCTAGCTGCAAAGCTATAACCCTCAACATGCCCTGACAGGCTCAGCAACAGATTATAAGAGAATGCTGAGAATTCTAGTATCACAGGGATATAGGAGCAGTAAACATGGTAGATGGAGCAGTCACAGATCTTATATGAGGTCATTCTGGCCATTTGGGGCCACTGGGCAGGCTATATCCCTGTGGTACTACAATCCTCAGCATTCTCTTATAATCTGTTGCTGTCAGGGCATGCTGAGGGTTAGGCCGCAGATGTACATGTACGTGAGGGATGTACGTGAGCGGTCCGTGGTATCCCGGCCTGGAATCCTGCAGAGAGCAGGAGCGCACAGCGTAATTTTTTTACAAATCAGTTATTATGTTTGCACTAAAGAACTTAATTTGGGTAAGAAACCATAAAGTTGCCAAATTTACGAGTAAGCAAGCAATCTAATACCCAGGCTTGTTTCTTTAGCTATGGCTTAAGTTATGGTAGTTATTCTCCACCATTCTTAATAGGGGGCTTCACTGCAACATATAAATCTCATTTAATTTAAATGCTGAGAAAGGGGTGGAACATATGTGATGTCATGATATGGGCAGATCATCTCATAAGGGGGGGGGGGGGGCGGCAAAAGTCCTTGCACCGGCCCTGCCTGTAGGGTGTGCAGAGGTTGTAGTCACATCTGGGCTCTGGAGCCTGATGGACCAAAAGAAGATCTTTTAGTTTAGAGACTAGTACTCTAAATAATGCAGGATAGTTGTGGGCCCTTTGCTTATATTGCACTAGGGCCCAAAGTGCTTCCAATTACGCCTGATAAATTGGGAAATGAAGAGATTCAGCAGACATCCAGGCTCTAGATGGAGAAGTAACAATGAACCCAAACAAGGTGTTAAATCAATGGGATTAGATTGTCCTAATTATTTTTCTGCTCGGAGCTTGCAGCACATGAACACAGTCAGTCGGGACTTGCCTCCCTAACAAATCACTGCATCTTAAACATCGCTCATACAAACAAATGGGAGGGAAAATCTGGAAGGAGTCAGAGAGGTGCTTCTTCAAATCACATTTGCAAGGTTGGAAAAAATCCTGGAGGAGGTAAGAGAGTTGCTGGACCTCCACCAAATCTATCCCACCGGAGACAGGAGTCCATCTGCTGCGCCTCGCATCGTAACATAGACTACCATTCCGCTCCAGTCTCTGCAGAGATCAGTCTGCGGCGCTGGCAGATGGACCCCCATTTCCCTCTGTTCCTGCGTTATTTGTTTAATAAATTTAATTAATATCCACACTGCTCTGGATTATGCCCAGAGAGTGGTTGATGCCATGGCTCCATTTTTTTCCGGTGGTTACTCGATGACTGATTTTCCCATAAAACACCACCCTTAGGCATCAAGGGCATAACAAATAACATGCGGTTACATTGTAATGTGTGTATTAATTATATCTGTCCACGTCGACGTAGGATTTTCATTTTAGACACGTAAATCAGCTGTACGCTCAACAAGAGGGAATACGCGTCTTAGAAGAAAGCGAAGGAGACAGATGAATTAACCTCTAAGCAAATGTTTGCAGCAATTCACACTCATTTAACCTGTCATGGAAAGGTTTGAGCTACAAGGGACATTATGAGTCTTTAGAGAGGTTGACCACAGTAAGGCTACTTTCACACTACCAATTTTTGCGGATCCTTCAAGGATCTGCAAAAACGCTTCCGTTACAATAATACAACCGCATGCATCCGTCATGAACAGATCCGGTTGTATTATGTCTTCTATAGCCATGATGGATCCTTCATGAACACAATTGAAAGTCAATGTGGGACAGATCAGTTTTCTATTGTGTCCGACAAAACGGATTTGTCCCTATTGACTTACATTGTGTGTCAGGACGGATCCGTCTTGCTCTGCACCACATCGCGGACAGAAAAACGATGCTTGCAGCGTTATGCTGTCCGCGATGGGAACGCAACCAAGTGGAACAGAATGTAGTTTGGTGTTTTCCATTTCGTTCAGTTCAGTTTTGTCCCCCATTGACAATGAAAAGGGACAAAACTGAAGCGTTTTCTTCCGCTATTGAGATCCTATGAGGAGGCAGTTTAAAGGATAGTAGTGGTAGTGGCCCTGATTAAGTGTTGTGTCGTGGTGTACTCTCTCAGGTCGTTGACCCTTGGGAATCAGTGCAGTATAAATAAAGTACTGAGAAATAAAGACAGAGTTAAACATAATAAAGTCTTTTTTACTAAGTGCAACATAGAACTTGAAATACATACAGTAGCTGCAGGCTTTAAGCGCAATTCTTCTCTGGCGCCAGCAAGGAATCTGGAGGCAGGTTGGATGGCTGCAATTCTGCTCTTAGTTGATGGTGAGGGGTTTAAAGGTGTGTAAACTTACTACTAATGGAAATGGAACATGTGGGGTATGACGTGGCTGATTAACCATGAACGAAGGAAGGTTGCTTAAGATATGTGTTCTGCGATTGGTGGAATTAATTAGGCGGGTGGCGTTCAGGTTTTTATAAATGAAGGGAGATGCCCCCGGTGGGGGAGCAATCATATGGGGGAAGTGGATAGTGGATACCTCCGTGCCAAGGTATGCAAGTAGCGTTTAGGCAGTTCTTATGTAAAATATGTAATATGGTAATCTAAAGGGGATTTTTTTAATGTGATTTTAGGAATGTATTTTATGTACCCCTAAGGGGTGATTTTACGAATGACCTTAGGAGTGTATTTTATGTACTTTAAAAGTTTTTTTGTGTCTTTTGTACTTTGTACTAAGCCGTAGAGGCTAGGTTGATTGTATGGAGGTGTGGCTGAGTCCAACCTGTTGGTTTATAAGGACCACCCCTGAGTGGGTGGAACAGATACCCCTGACGAAGCTTGCTGAAGCAAAACCCGGGTCGGGTGTTTGATTTATGTACACTGCCTTTTATCCACTTGTATCTTGTAAGTACAATAAAACCCGTTGCAGTTGAACCATTGTGACTGTACTTCACTATATGTGGCAACCTTGATTTCTCACAAAGGTCTACAACGGAGCGGTGAATCCGGGTGATCTGAGTGTCTTTCCATGCCCAAAGGAAGTCTGTGTGTTTTTGGATAAGAAGTTCTTTCGTTCTCTCTGGAGCAGCGCGGTTCATTTGAAAAACGCACTTGTACATGTGAACAGGGCCCACTTCACAATAGGAATCTGCAGCGCTCCAAAAGGAAGGCAACGTACCAATCATAAAACTATGATTCTGCTAACAATCTCAAGTCCAGGACTCGCTCACAGAATAAGAGATGACAACCAGGAAATTAATGCACAAAATTAATTTTTTTTAATACTCATTTTATTGAAGACTACAGTGAAGCTTTAAGCTTGATGGATAGAGTTCTATCAGTTTAGACCTGAGGGCACAGTTCCTTGACAATGCTATACAGAATAGGATGGAGTGGTTATTTACCCAAGTGTCCAAGGTGCCAAAACATGGGGCTCAACTGAGCTGCAATTTACATCTAGACCGTAGACTAAATGGTATGCACAATGGTTAACTGCATAGATGATGATGACTGCTGGGACTAATAACACCTACAAGACCTGATAGGCTCTCCCAAACCTTTTACATATCGAAACCCTCATAAAAAGAACACAACACAGAAGTATGGTATAAAAGGGGGAGGGCCACCGCTTTATTGAATCATTGAGAACCTTGTCCAACATTTTGTAACTATGAACCATTACTGGAGATCAGCCGCCTTGATGAGCATGTTCTAGTTGACCTCATATTTTATCGGGTTCTTCAAGAACAAGGTCCTTTCACACCGCCAGCTGTGACTTTTGTAAAGACATGTACGTCAATCAAATATATGCAAAAATAAATACTAAAAAAACACGGGAGGTAGGGAGGGAGCATTCTCATGGGCTGGGATCGGTCAAAGGCAGGGGTATAAAACACATAAAGGGCTAACTTACCCCACATGAATGCTCCCAGCCAACAAAGAGCCCATCCTCTCTCCACAACTTAAGCCTTTCCTGAACAGTACCCAGCAGTCGAAGGCTCCCACGCTTAAAACAGCATCTCCTCAGGCCTCTCTTTCTAGGACATCCATTTCTTCTCTCTACTGGACCTCCTCTTATGACCCGTGGCATGGACACACAGTTTCGTTCTGCTACCAGGCGCCACCAACTTAACAGCTACAGCAGCTGCTACTTCCTTTTGGTTAGAGACATCCCCATTTTACAGTTCCTCCTCCTAGTGACATCACCTCAAGAACATACAAACCAAATGCAGATGTTTTTCCTGGTAGCATTTGAACCTAGGACTCCAGCTCTGCAGGCGACCGGTGCTAACCATGGTCCATCCACCCAGCAGTGCAGATGACCAATGCTCATGCGCCAATGATGTCATCCTCCACCCAAACAATGCCCAGTGTTTCCTCTTCTGGGTGGATGATGATGTAATCGGTGCATGCACAGTAGTCATCTGTGCTGCTGTACTGCGCAGGCACCTATAGGGTAGACTTTGGCGCAATGCAAGTGTGCTGTGACTCAAGGGGGCTGAGGGGATAGTGGTTCTAAGGGCAAGGCAGAAGACAGCAGAGTTGGGTCAACCCTACCAGATATTATAACTATTTTAATAGGGATGATCCTGGTGACAAATACAATTTTACTTCTCATTACTATCACTAGGATAAGTAGGATCTGGAACCAATATACTGAAGATTTGGATCCAATGATTCCATACCACTTCCCAAAATAATAGCACGACAATAACAAGTCAAAAGTGATTGTTACCTAGGGCTTCAAAACAATGGAACCCCGATGCTTACAGGGCAAGAACAATGGGAATCTAGACGTTGGAACGATGTCAAAGTGACAGCGTGGGGCATCACAACAAAAGGAAATTATAGCTTTCTGGTTAGAAAAAAAAAGAAGCAAAAACTTAAAATTGAAGCACCACCACTGTAGACTTCAACGTTTCTGATGATATCGATGGCTGAATTTCAACTTACCTCTTTCCAAAAAAAAAAAAAAAAAAACGAGTCATGATTAAATGCAAATATAAAGCATTCATATGTTGATTGCAAACAAGATAACCCAATGTTTTACCGTGCACAAAAAAACTGAAAATTCTCCTTGTAAATAGGGTTTATTTTCTCTGCTCACTTCGAGATGACTGTGAACATCTATCATGTCCCTCTAATTTTCCCTCTTTCAGCCGCTTCCCTCTCACTGCGATCTGCTGCTTTAAGACATTACTTTAGAAAATCAGCCAAGAACTGTCATTTTAAATATACTCATTATCTTCTGTGCATTAAGAAGGCACGAAATTGGAAAGACTGCTCAACTCCTCCAAAAGAGAACTCCATTCGAAGAGAGAAAAGGTTCTATTCAGCGCTTGGCACTAATCACCGCATTGTTCTAGTTATGGATTAGCACAACACATTGACTGTTTGTTATTTTTTTGTTTTGTTTTTTTTGTCTCCCTGAATATACATTTACTGGTATGAAGAGAAAATTATAGCTAACGCACAATTTCGACAAGAGAAAGAACTTTTATGACACTGACTTAAGAAGACTCTGTCTGGACGAAGTGCTAACAAGCCTTTGTTCATACCATGCCATACTCAGATATCGAATTCCATTTTTAGGATGGGGTTATTCTAAGATTGGTGATATTTAACGAATACCGACAAGTAGTCACCATACCTGCCTTAGGTGAAAAAGTAAAAAAAATCATCCAGCTCACTGCAAGCGAGTAGATGTATGGGGGTTTCAGGAGCACAGACAGTACAGTAGAAAACTCAAGCTATGATTTAGAGCCCGACAGGCCTGAAATGCATAAACAGCCGTTCCTGTGTCAACGATTGATATTTTATCAATTAAAAAGTTCATGCTATGACTAAGGGTCCAAAAGGCCAGAAACGCGTAAGCAGCGGTTCCTGTGTCTGTGATGACCATTTTATCAAGACTTAAATAGGCCAGAAACGCGTAAGCAATGGTTCCTGTGTCTGTGATGGCTATTTTATCATGACTTAAATAGGCCAGAAACACGTAAGCAGTGGTTCCTATGTCTGTGATCGCTAATTTATCACGACTTAAATAGGCCAGAAACGCGTAAGGGGTGGTTCCTGTGTAAGCAGCGGTTCCTGTGTCTGTGATGGCTATTTTATCAAGATTTAAATAAAGACCTTGTTTTTATGGAGGCTGGACTATCTGAAACGTTCTACAGTAAAGCCTTTGAAGACCAGTACAGTAGAAAGCTCATGCTATAACTAAGGGTCCAAAAGACCAGAAACGTGTAAGCGGCAGTTCCTGTGTCCATGATGGATATTTCATCAAGTAGAAAGTTCATGCTATGACTAAGGGTCGAACTGGCCTGAAACGTGTAAGCAGAGGTTCTTGTGTCCGTGATGGATATTTTATCAAGATTTAAATAAAGGCTCTGTTTTACAGATGCTGTGATCTCTCAAGCTTGCTACAGTACTGCCTTTGAAGAAAGCCACTTCTTGGAATGGTGCGTGTTGGCTGGAAGTTACTCCTCTCCAAACAAAATGTTTTATATTACTCTTGAGGAAGGTCCCATGCTGTGTAACCAAAGCTTTGGAGTTATATGCAAAACTTTCAACTCCAATTTTGACTCTATTCTATTTTTCATGCCAACCACCCAAAACTGACTCTAACTCCAAGTCTCCGATTCCAAAGCCCAACTAGTTATCATTTTGTTTTGATTAATAGGGGCTAGAGTTGAGCGAACTTCTGTTTTAAGTTCGTTTTCCAAAGTTCGGGTTATCCAAGCATCCCGTTATGGATTCCGCTACCACGGACCATAACGGCATTTGGAATCCATAATGGGATTCTTCAATGAACCCGAACCTTGGACAACACGGAGGACCTGGGGTGACATCACCGTCATGTGATCAGTGCAGGGGGCGTGGCTCAGTACTGGATTGGATAAGAGGTCGTAGGCTACCACCTCTTATCTAATCCAGTACTGAGCCACGCCCACTGCACTGATCACATGACAGTGACGTCACCCCAGGTCCTCCGTGTTGTCCAAGGTTCGGGTTCATTGAAAAATCCCCTTATGGATTCCAAATGCCGTTATGGTCCGTGGTAGCGGAATCTATAACGGGATGCTTAGATAACCCGAACCCGAACTTTGGAAAACGAACTAAAAACAGAAGTTCGCTCAACTCTAATAGGGGCCTTAAATTGCTAGAACCTGATATATATTTATTTGATTAAATGTTCTTTACTTTGCTAAATTCTTGTGAATATAAATATGGATTGCATTTAATAAATTAATTACACAATATTACATATATATCTAATATTTTTATTTTGTAACTGAAGTTGTAGTCGTTACATTTCTACCGACTCTGACTTCACCCCAAATTAGCTCTGACCTCATAGCTCTATATAACAAGAGAGGGTCAAGGAGGAAATGCAAACTGACACTGGAAGGAAACTTCACTGTTCTGCTTTCTTTCTCGGGGGTCTCATACCCAAAATGTCCTCATACCCAAAAGAGAAAACAAACACGAAGATAGAGCAGCATTATCCTGGTTTGATTGACAGGGTCAGGCATGATGACGTTTTTCACTGCGTGGTCCTGTCAATCCAAGTGCAGAGGACGTGGCAGTTGCAGAGAGAGCAGAGCCTCTAGGTGTAATGGCAATGCCCTCGTTGCTCCTAGAGGCTCATTTACATATATTAAAAAATCATTTTTCTCAGCATAGCGGACACATATGAACATGGGACCAACACAGATGCCTTCAGCTGCCAAGTGCCCATGTAACAGGTCAGCCAGTGTCATAGGGACAAATCTGCTGACAGATGCCCTTTAAGAAGCCAGTCTGGTGAAGTATGTAAAATGCAACACGTTTATTAAGATGTGTCTTAATAAATTTGTCACATCTTCAGGATGTCCATGCCCCCAAACTTAATGAGCTATGGGGTGGCGTAGATTTCCGCCAGTTTTCTGATGCAGGCTGATCTATCTTCCAGCTCTTATCTATGGGCCACTTAATGGGTCTTATAGTCACTTAACTTTTCAGGCCCTTGCTCTTCTTCGGTGCTGCATTTATTACCCGGCGTACTCTAACCCAGAATGTGTATCAGCTCTTATCTGCCTGTCTCTCTCTCTCCCATTTCCTTTTTGTGTAATTGAGTATATATATACACTCACCTAAAGAATTATTAGGAACACCATACTAATACGGTGTTGGACCCCCTTTTGCCTTCAGAACTGCCTTAATTCTACATGGCATTGATTCCACAAGGTGCTGATAGCATTCTTTAGAAATGTTGGACCATATTGATAGGATAGCATCTTGCAGTTGATGGAGATTTGAGGGATGCACATCCAGGGCACGAAGCTCCCGTTCCACCACATCCCAAAGATGCTCTATTGGATTGAGATCTTGGTGACTGTAGGGGCCATTTTAGTACAGTGAACTCATTGTCATGTTCAAGAAACCAATTTGAAATGATTCGAGCTTTGTGACATGGTGCATTATCCTGCTGGAAGTAGCCATCAGAGGATGGGTACATGGTGGTCATGAAGGGATGGACATGGTCAGAAACAATGCTCAGGTAGCCCGTGGCATTTAAACGATGCCCAATTGGCACTAAGGGGCCTAAAGTGTGCCCAGAAAACATCCCGCACACTATTACACCACCACCACCAGCCTGCACAGTGGTAACAAGGCATGATGGATACATGTTCTCATTCTGTTTACGCCAAATTCGGACTCTACCATTTGAATGTCTCAACAGAAATCGAGACTCATCAGACCAGGCAACATTTTTCCAGTCTTCAACAGTCCAATTTTGGTGAGCTCGTGCAAATTGTAGCCTCTTTTTCCTATTTGTAGTGGAGATGAGTGGTACCCGGTGGGGTCTTCTGCTGTTGTAGCCCATCCGCCTCAAGGTTGTGCGTGTTGTGGCTTCACAAATGCTTTGCTGCACACCTCGGTTGTAACAAGTGGTTATTTCAGTCAACGTTGCTCTTCTATCAGCTTGAATCAGTCGGCCTATTCTCCTCTGACCTCTAGCATCCACAAGGCATTTTCGCCCACAGGACTGCCGCATACTTTTTTTTTTTCCCCTTTTCACGCCATTCTTCGTAAACCCTAGAAATGGTTGTGCGTGAAAATCCCAGTAACTGAGCAGATTGTGAAATACTCAGACCGGCCCGTTTGGCACCAACAACCATTCCATGCTCAAAATTGCTTAAATCACCTGTCTTTCCCATTCTGACATTCAGTTTGGAGTTCAGGAGGTTGTCTTGCCCAGGACCACACCCCTAAATGCATTGAAGCAACTGCCATGTGATTGGTTGACTAGATAATTGCATTAATGAGAAATAGAACAGGTGTTCCTAATAATTCTTTAGATGAGTGTATATATATATAGTGTACTTGGAAAGTCTTAAGACTCTTTGACTGTTTTACATTTTGTTATACTGCGGTCTTGTGCTACAAAAAAAAAGTTAGAATTTATTGCCATCATTCTGCACTCAATATCCCTTCATAGAATGAAGATAGAAGGACCTGGGGTGACGTCACCCCGCTCACCATGTGTTGAGCGCGGTGACCTCATCGCAGGTCTTTTTGCAGGTCATGCAGAAAGAAGAAAGAAGAGGATACTGGCTGCGTGATCAAGTGGAGGAGGTGAGTTTTTTTTTTAACCCCTCAATGGCCATTTTATTCAGCATTCTGTCTTAAGAATGCTAAGAATGCTATTATTTTCCATTATAACCATGTTATAACGGAAGATAATAAAGTGAACTTTGGGTCCCCATTGACTTTAATGGGGTCCGGGTTCGGGGAACCCGAACTTCCACAGGTTCGCTCATCCTTAGTGATGAACAGAGATAGCTTTTTTTCAAACCCACAAGTTTCTACGGTTCTTTATAGCCAGCACAGCACCCCAATAGCATTCTGTTGTAAACAATGAGCAATTGCACATTTTTTTAATCGCATTGTATCTGTGTTATTAAACTTACTGCGTTATAGCAAAAGCATTTTACAGCAATAACACTGTTTTTATACCCGTGTTATTGAATATCATTTCACTGCAAACACAGCATTGTTATATTCATGTTAGTGGAAACGTTACTGCAACAGACTATTGGGGTCATTTATGATGCTGAAATACGCCTATATGACTTCTTCCCGCTCATGCCAGGCCTAAAATTGTGGGCGTGGCGTGGGCGGGGAAGCGGACGGCCCGGCAGTCCCGTCTCATTAACTATTTTCTATGCCAGAAAAAGGTCTAAATGTAAGACAGCAAGGAAGCGGTCTTACTTTTAGACTGGCACCTCTTCATAACTTTGGCGGAAACACCGCCAGCTTAGGATTTTATTAAGACCAGCATCTAAAACGCTGATCTTAATAATGGTGCCCCTATGTGTTTCCTAAACATTTTAGTACAAAAAAGTGTTGAACTAATGTGATATTAAGATCATAGGGGGGAATTTATCATAAGGGGAATATTTGAAGTCAGTTTTGCTTGAGTCTGCATTGGAGTACTTTGTGCCACATTTATCAAATGTCACAGGTTGTTTGATAAATTTGTCTTGTCCTTAAACCTAACACTTCTGTCTAGAGAAGCTCCTCCAGTTTTCCTACTCCACCCTACTCCTGGAGTGAGATTGCAACTTTTTTGCTACTGATAAATCTGGAGTTACACTCATTGACATAGCTAACCACCCCCACTTTTTCACCCATATTACAAAACTGAAGTGAGTGGTGTAAAAATGCAAAAAGTCGCTAAATTTTGCTCAAGTGTATGTAAATAGTTGCAAATCTTTGCGCAAGCGAGTGCAGAAAAGTCACAAAAGCCCTATTTTGTGACTTTTTGATGCCAGAATCCTGGAGTGAAGGCATGATAAATCAGGGCCGTAGTTCAAAGACATTTCATTGCAAACACTGCATTGTTACATTCTTGTTAGTCGACCCATTACTGCATCAGACCATGTGTTTCATAGGCATTTTAGTACAAAAATGTAATTGTTGAACCAATATGACATTACATGCAAAGACATTGATTGTATTATTCCCAAAGTAAATTGTCATAACCAGTGTGCAGTATGTTTGTAGAATTGTAGAAGGGGAGGGACATTTAATTGCACCTCTGTCTTTAAATTACAGAAAACACACTTGCAATTTTGCTAGTACTGTTTTATTATCTCTGTGTGCCAAACCTGTGACTTTTCATTCATAGGAAATCTGTAAACTTTCATTTTTAAGAAACCCATGACTTTTCATCTATAGATCCCATAATAAAATGACTGGAAAACAGAAGAGTGAAAACTTAAAGACCCATGACTAGTCCTCCCAGAGTCAGAATGTGGGTAGTAGTAGCAGCAGCCATCCACTCATTAGCAGTTGCATTAATAGACCACAGTTCTCCCTGGCTTTCAAAAGGCGCAACATCAATATTGAGAACCAAGAGGATACGATTGTAGACTGGATGGCTCACTCCTCCTCTCAGTCACAGCAGGATGATGTGGAGGTCACCTCTGAGTCTGACACCATGCCTTGGAGCCAGGGGTCACAGCATTCTTCCTGCTTCTCCACCTTGCCACCCCAGAGAAGCCTTTCAGTTTTGCTGCATCCTCTCTGTCTTCAAGAAGAGGCAACAAAACCCCCACCACACGCTACCGAAGATAGTCAAGAGAGTGTTCTTGGTGATGACTTGTGTGAGATCAGTTCAGGGGGAGCTGGGGGACCCCATGCATAGCAGTGTGGGTGATAGTAGTGGCACCTGTAGCCGCTGTGGTGATGGCAGGGGCGGTGATAGCAACAGTGGCAGTAGGGCAAATATAGAGCAGGGAATACAGACAGGGATCAAGGAGTCCACAATGACATATCTGAGTCCAAGAAGACTAGAGGGTGTTATATATCAATTTGGGTACAAATCAAACTTTTTTAAAAAATTGCCGAATCTGGTATAAATCGAATTTCAAGAAGTTCTCTCACCTCTAATGTGCAGATTTGCATTGCGCTTTGACTTTAGACTTTATTAGCTTCTCATTACTTTTTTATTGTTAAGCACAACAGGATCTACTCTCTGCCTGATCGTTTGTGTTGAACTTTATTTTTGGTACTTGCATTATTTACTATTCCCCTTTTTTTGGTCCTACATAAATATCACATAAATTATAAAATATATATAAGAAACATTTGATCAAAGAAGCCCATAGTTATTGCAGCTAATAAGCGTCCGTCTAAAGAAAGGACTTTTGGGTAGCTAGCTAAATATGCTCACTTTAATGTCACTATTTGTGTCTTAGTAGCTGTACCATCACATATAATCGAAAGGTCACAAATGTCAATTACCCTCCATTAATGACAGCAGCATCCACTATTGTAATGTCAGGTTCCAGTTTCTAAAAGCCGTTGTGCAATATAATTATATGACAGTACAATGTTCTAGCCAGGTGCTAAACCTTTGACCATTGCCAGCTCATCCACCTCCACTACTGGGAAGACAGGGGCACCGCGTGGAAATGACACATTACAAAACATTTACCTTAGAAACTAAATTACTATCTACTGGAAGATGCTATAATTTCACCGGAGTTGGAACTCAGCCTTTTAGCACCATCACAGTCTTCTGCAGCTGAAAATGACAGTGAGCGTCGTCATTTTAGTACAGCAGAGAGACTAATCCTGACATCAGGGGAACTGAAGCCAATACTAACTTGCGGCACAATGGCGTCCTCAAAGAGGTTATCTAGTACTTAGCTATTGAAGGCCTAACCTCAGGATCTAGGCGTAATGGAATTGCTTGTCTATGAAACAAGGTGGGCACCCTAATAACAGTTAAATTAGACAGCTTATTCACCCTAATTTGGGAATCAAGACGTAATAGAATTGCTTATCTATTTAACAAAGTGGACACCCCAATAACAGTAAAATTACACAGCTTATTCACCCAAATTTGAAAATCAAGGCCTAATGGAATTGCTTATCTATTAAACAGGGTGGACACTGTTCAATTAGATAGCTCTGTGCCCTACACAGGAATTGATGCAAACAGGGCTGTCTCCTATGGATCCCTTCAACTTCAGATTACAGAGCCTGCACTGTCCCTGCAGTCTCCCTATGCTCTCCTTATGCTTACCCTACGGTGTGTAAAAACTCTCCCTACAATGTCCCTACACTGTCCCTGCACTCGTCCTATCCAATACTCCACAATTAACACTAGCACTTGTCACGTCTCTCTCTTTGCTCAGTTTTAAGTGAAATGGTTAACACCGGGATTAGGCTTTTATAAGGCTGTGACATTACAGGGGCT
This sequence comes from Bufotes viridis, assembly GCA_033119425.1. Classification (NCBI taxonomy): domain Eukaryota; kingdom Metazoa; phylum Chordata; class Amphibia; order Anura; family Bufonidae; genus Bufotes; species Bufotes viridis. The sequence goes on along the minus strand of CM065598.1, from coordinate 22,934,032 downwards.
GGCTAGCTGATGATTGGCTCTCTGCATGGTATTATGGGTGATTTTGCGTTCCCGGGCTTCTTACTTTAACTTTGTAACACATGTAGCTACTATTTTAGGAAAGAAATGATTCATGACCATGAATCGCAGGAAAATTCGGATTTGTTGCAAATCGAATTTTTCATAAACTTTGGATCGAATTTGGATGCTTCGATTCATCAGTCACCCACAAAGACAAGCCCCTATGTAATCAATGAAAGTGATGCGGCACTCAAATAAGCACTTCAGTCTGATGAATGGTGGTGGCCACTGTGAGTACTACTACAACCCTCAGGAACAAAACTACCACTCCCATCCTCCATTCCCTTGAGTTGGATGCACATTTAAGGCCCATGCAGAAGCAGATTAATTTCTTATGTGATCTTCTCCTACTTCCCTGTTTCGTAAGTGAGAGAGATCTAATAACAAGTCTGTGAAGAATGGAGAGGCAGTCTACTGTATAGCAGATAGAAGTTCCTATGACCCCTGTAGTAGTAAAGTTTCCTGGAGAAAGGGTACTTTGGAGTATGTGAGATTGTACTGAGTTTGTTTTTGCTTTTGTGCTTTCAGCCATGATGACGTGCGCCGCCGCATAGGGATGTGCTGACTAACCACCATTTTTTTCTTTACTTTGGAGTATGCATGTTTGGGGACATTTGCTTGTATTGCTGCTACTGTATGCAAAGCCATCAGCTCCCTACTAAGGATGATCGAACTAGTTTGGACAGAACTTTGCTTTTTTTCAGACAGCAGATGAACCCGACAAATCGTTTCAGATAAATCGACTGAAATTGCGCGGATCGCCACAAGTGCACAAGTTGGAGGGAAAAAAGCACTAGGGAGGAAGAAGAAGGGTTCTCACATGACCTTGAGAGGAAGTGGGTGGGGGGGCTTGCCTTGATTGGCTCCCAGGCTGACAGACAGTCTGGATAAGCCAATCCATGCTGCAGCAGGCAGGGAGGTGTCCTAGCATAACGAGCAGAACACTATTCTGTGCTGGGTTGGAAAAGAGGGTGGTTGTGTGTGCCAGGAAAACTTAGGGGGACAGAGCGGAAATGCGCACAATTAAATAAGTAATGACACCTAGATAAATATATCAGGTGTATTAAACTAGATATAAATTAGATATAAAATGAAATGGCACACATGTTTATCAGTCCTAATCTGCAGCCTTTATGCAGTTCATATCTTTATATATCCATTCCTAGGTATAGACATGACTGTAATAAGTCTAAAACATACCCAAAGTCATAATGTAAAGAGACTGGAATGTTGCCACACGTACTGACACCTCGACACGTGTTTTGCCTCACCAGGCTTCGTCATATAGGCTGCGAATTAGGACTGATAAACATGTGTGCCATTTAATAGTTTAATACACCTGATATATTTATCTAGGTGTCATTACTTATTTAATTGCGCGCATTTACGCTATTTCGAGGCACACTTGCTTATATTCTATGTATAATCTTGGCAGCCTTTTACATTGTTGGTCTGTTGCACTGCCCATTAATATCATAGTAGGCCTTTATTGAGAGATATTCCCTCATAGGACAGTGTATTCTTAGAGCCACATTGATGTTACAATAATGATTCTGATGGACATTGTCTGGTAATGTGCCCCATGTATTTTTCTATATCAAATTGCCATCGTGTCGTCCTTCTTTCTAATGTCTGATCAATATTATGAATTTTGATTAATAAAGATTTCTATATATTTTATGATCCGTTTTTGTGATCCCAAAAGCAGCAGGACAGAGCATCACTCACACTACCGATCCTTCCTATCACATGTAACATAGTAACATAGTTTATAAGGCAGAAAAAAGACACTTCGCCCATCCAGTACTGCCAGTTATCCTGCAAGTTGATCCAGAGGAAGGCAAAAAAAAACCCTTTGAGGTAGAAGCCAATTTTCCCCACTTTAGGGGTAAAAAATTCTTCCCGACTCAAATCAGGCAATCACAATAACTCCCTAGATCAACGACCCCTCTCTAGTAGCTATAAGCAGGGATGGGTAAACTCGGCCCTCCAGCTGTTGCAAAACTACAACTCCCAGCATGCAAAGACTGCTTACAGCAATCAGCCTACAGCAAGGCATGGTGGGAATTGTAGATTTACAACAGCTGGAGGGCCGAGTTTGCCCATCCCTGAGCTATAGCCTGTATACACCGCTTAATCTACGACGTTCCAACTAACTGGAATTCAATATTGAACATGCTTGAACATCTGTACGAGCAGCGGAAAGCTGTGAATGATTTGGTCATGCACCAGACTGCCTCAGCAGGGAGTATGTGTTGTTTCCAGGTTGGGCAGTAGTAGCTCATGCCGTTCATGCTGCAGTTGTCCCTCATTCCCCCTCATATGTATTTTTGAAGAGACGCTGATTCTTATGCAACAGGTGGCCCCGAATCTGTTGGAGACCCACAACGAGAAACTCCCATGGAGGAGGAAGAGGTGTCGGATAATAACGGTGACATCGGCAACAACACCCAATTGACTCAGTGAGGGGCGGATGTGGAAACAACTGGCTCCTCGGGCATACTGGCCAGAAAGTTGACCTGTAGACACACTTCCTAACACAGTGTCAGGCAGGTCGGTGACATCAAGCAGTCTGATGATTACTAGACAGCCTCCAGGGTTTTCAGCGCCGTGGGTGGCGTGGTGACACGCCCAAATGGACCAAGTTGTCCTCCGCCAGTGTCCAAAACATCAATTTTGTCAAAATGAACCAAGCATGGATTCAGGAGGATTTTCACACTCCTCTAGTTAATTCCGATATATATAGACCTCGCCCACCTCACCTTGCTGACGGTGCCCCATCTTGCCACTATTGCTGTCTGTCTGTCTGGGGGGGGGGGGCCTGCATCATGCCACTAATGCCACTTGCCAAACATCATCTGATAAGAAACTATTTTTGAAAGTTTTGGAATATGAAAAAGCATGATATGTGTGCAGTTGCTGTGTGTTTTTAAACACTGTCAAATGTGCATTTACCCAGACTGCAAGACAGATCCGTCCATCCGCATGACAAGCGGAGAGACGGATCCGTTCTTGCAATGCATTTGTAGACGGATCCGCACCCGGATCAGACCACAAATACTGTCAGTTATCACACTGAACGGCGGATCCGGCAGGCAGCTCCGACAACGGAACTGCCTGCCAGATCACACTAACGCTAGTGTGAAAGTACCCTTACCTGCTCCATGCCGCCCTGGCCCCCTCTGTCTCCATCTTCTGGTTCCTGCACTTTTACACCTGTCAGTGCATGGCCATGGTCACATACTCTGCTCCAGTCAATGACTGGCTGCAGCAGTAACACGCTACTTGTGGGCACATTATCGCTGAAGCAAGTGATTGACTGGAGAGGTTCATGTGACCATGGCCATACACTGCCAAGTAAGGGTACTTTCACACTTGCGGCATGGCTATCTGGCAGGCTGTTCCAGCGGGTGAACAGCCCGCCGGATCTGCCATGCCGCAAGTACCTGTGTGCTATAATGGGGGCGGGGGGCAGGGCTACAGCGCAGCACGGCAGTGCACGGCAGCGATTGCCGGATTAAAAAGTCGGACCTGCAGTACTTTTAGTCCGGCGATCTCTGGCCGTGCATTGCCGTGCTGCGCCGTAGCTCCGCCCCCTTATAGTCAATGGGGACAGAGCGGCAGCACGGCAGCACACATGTACTTGTGGCATGGCGGATCTGGTGGGCTGTTCACCCGACAGAACAGCATGCCGGATTCCCATGCAGCAAGTGTGAAAGTACCCTAAAAACAGCTCGGGGAGAAGGTAAGTAAAACTCTTTGGTTTCAGGGGCCATGCTGCAAGAACTTGTTAAAAATTCATTTTTACTGGGAAATCCCTTCAAGCCCCTAATAAACTGCGAGATATTCAGGTCAATTACTGGGAACAAGTGTTCATAAGAGCGCTCATTCCTGATAACTGGCCGGTGTAATCATGCCACACATCTCTCTGTGTAGTCAGGGATGTGCTACCGATAATCAACATAACTAAATAAAGGAGGAATGACTGATAGCGATCATTCCTCCCCAGTCACTTTCCATTGGCCTGTGTAATAGGCTGATGCAAATAAGTGCCAATCAACATTTTTTTTATTTGAGGCCCCTTGAAATAGAGCGATGTGACAATGCGGACCTCAGACCAAAAAAGGTTGTGCACCCCTGCTCTACAGGGCTCTGGCTTAGTTAGAAACTGTATAAAGGTAAAGCAGTCAGACTGCAGAAGTGACCAGAAGAAGACGCTGAGACGGGGATGCCCCGCCAAATTAGTTAGCTGCAGACTCTGGACCATCAGCCATTTGGCCAGGGTATCAGCCTTCTGAGAGGGACAGCTAACTAACTTAGTGCCTTGCCTGTATTGTTTTTCAGTAAAGAAGCACACTGATTTCTTGTGAACCCTGACTCTCTGGACTTATTTCCATTGGGGTGCAACACATAGTGACACCTCGATGTTGTCCAGGGTATCCAGATTACTATTGGGGCCACCTCAAACCTGAACACTGCAGTAGTGTATATGGAAACCAGTGACCCAGGCACAGCTAGTCAACCTAGTAAAATATAAAAAGAGGACGCCAAACAGAAACAAAGCTTGGAGATCCTTGAAAGGAAACTTGGAGATAATAAAATACCTTTCACATTTTTGGGAAGATTGCATACTAAATGACACAGCTACCCTTTGCAACAGGGCATTGTCGAGAAGAGCTGCCAGACCCAGATGGGCAAAGCAGATGGAAGGGTAAAAAAAAACCAGAGTGCAGGGGAAAGAGAAGGAATAAAAGTTGCTATGTGCTCGATGAGAAGGGGAAGGGATTAGTGAACTTCTGTCCAGTGCCGCCCCAAAAAGTTGAACTTTGTATACATGTGGGCCTCTCAAATTACTTGAGATGAAGCAACACTGCCTTGTTCTTTTCCTAGAAATATTTTGAACTTTCATAAAGTTATTCAGCATTTAGCGTCACCCGTGATGCTAGGAGGCTCGTCCCCAGCCCCGCCTGCCATTGGCTGCTCTCCCCCAACACAGGATGCCGTCATCGTGTGCATGGAGAAGCAGCAGCGGCTGGGCAGGGACCAGGAGTGGCACCAGGAGGGCAGACTGGGGTAAGTATATTCCCTGTGGGATGCCTGACACATAAGGGGACATTTTATACCCCTTTAAGTGCACATTCAAAAATTCTTCTATTCTTCTGCAGATTGCTGTACTTAAGTGCAGATCCACAAAATCCACCTTGTGTGGGACAAGTGATCAATCTGCTTATCCAGGCCCCGGAGGCTAACTCGTGAACACATGTGCCTATCCGTTCTTTTCAGACAAGTTATCTCTACTGGACTTCTTCTGCACCTCTCCTTTTATCTGGTATGCTTTTTGTAGTTTCTCCAGCCCTGTCCTGGATGGTATCTCGTCCAGGATAGACTGAGCTATAAGTATTACATCCTTGCATCTGTTCTGGTTGCTAATTACAATTAGGCTGGGTGGACTAAACTGGTTTGACTGTCTAGAATTTCCTACCCTCTCTCTCTCTCTCTCTCTCTATATATATATATATATATATATAGAGAGAGAGAGAGAGAGAGGGGAGCACCAGCCACCAGTCCCATCTAGTGGTGGCTGAGAATATGGCCAATTAAGGGGCGTAACTACAGTAGTGGCAGACCATGCGACTGCTATGGTGCCCAGGGCAAGAGGTGGCCCAGTCTTAGTTGAGATTATCTCCTTTTCTACTAGAAGTAAAAACTTGGTTAGGACTGTACCCTCTAAAGGAACAAATTTTAGCAGATGAGGCAGTGGAAAAATGGCCCAAGGGTCATTGAAAAGGGTTAAGGTAAAAAACCCTTCAAAAACTCTTCTGTCCTGTGTGTGTGGGGGGGGGGGGGGGCTGGTTTGACCCTTGCTATGGGGCCCTTACTTCTCTATGTATGCCAATGGGCCCATTAATACTTTGTGCATATACATACAGTAAAGGGAATATACAGTCGTGGCCAAATGTTTTGGGAATTACATAAATATTGGAATTTGGAAAAGTTGCTGCTTAAGTTTTTATAATAGCAATTTGCATATACTCCAGAATGTTATGAAGAGTGATCAGATGAATTGCATAGTCCTTCTTTGCCATGAAAATTAACTTAATCCCCCCAAAAAAAAACTTTCCATTGCATTTCATTGCTGTCATTAAAGGACCTGCTGAGATCATTTCATTAATCGTCTTGTTAACTCAGGTGAGAATGTTGACGAGCACAAGGCTGGAGATCATTATGTCAGGCTTATGGGGTTAAAATGGCAGACTTGACATGTTAAAAGGAGGGTGATGCTTGAAATCATTGTTCTTCAATTGTTAACCAAGGTGACCTGCAAAGAAACGCGTGCAGCCATCATTGCATTGCATAAAAATGGCTTCACAGGCAAGGATATTGTGGCTACTAAGATTGCACCTCAATCAACAATTTATAGGATCATCAAGAACTTCAAGGAAAGAGGTTTTATTCTTGTTAAGAAGGCTTCAGGGCGTCCAAGAAAGTCCAGCAAGCACCAGGATCGTCTCCTAAAGAGGATTCAGCTGCGGGATCGGAGTGCCACCAGTGCAGAGCTTGCCCAGGAATAGCAGCAGGCAGGTGTGAGCGCATCTGCACGCATAGTGAGGCGAAGACTTTTGGAAGATGGCCTGGTGTCAAGAAGGGCAGCAAAGAAGCCACTTCTCTCCAAAAAAAACATCAGGGACAGATTGATCTTCTGCAGAAAGTATGGTGAATAGACTGCTGAGGACTGGGGGCAAAGTCATATTCTCCGATGAAGCCTCTTTCCGATTGTTTGTGGCATCTGGAAAAAGGCTTGTCCGGAGAAGAAAAGGTGAGCGCTACTATCAGTCCTGTGTCATGCCAACAGTAAAGCATCCTGAGACCATTCATGTGTGGGGTTGCTTCTCAACCAAGGGATTGGGCTCACTCAATATTTTGCCCAAAAACACAGCCATGAATAAAGAATGGAACCAAAACCCCCTCCAACAGCAACTTCTTCCAACAATCCAACAACAGTTTGGTGAAGAACAATGCATTTTCCAGCACGATGGAGCACCGTGACATAAGGCAAAAGTGCGAACTAAGTGGCTCGGGGACCAAAACGTTGACATTTTGGGTCCATGGCCTGGAAACTCCCCAGATCTTAATCCCATTGAGAACTTGTGTTCAATCCTCAAGAGGCGGGTGGACAAACAAAAACCCACTAATTCTGACAAACTCCAAGAAGTGATAATGAAAGAATGGGTCGCTATCAGTCAGGAATTGGCCCAGAAGGTGATTGAAAGCATGCCAGTCGAATTGCAGAAGTCCTGAAAAAGAAGGGCCAACACTGCAAATACTGACTCTTTGCATAAATGTCATGTAATTGTCGATAAAAGCTTTTGAAACATATGAAGTGCGTGTAATTATATTTCACTACATCACAGAAACAACTGAAACAAAGATCTAAAAGCAGTTTAGCAGCAAACTTTGTGAAAACTAATATTTGTGTCATTCTCAAAACTTTTGGCCACGACTGTACATATCAAAGCATATTATTTTGTTAACCCTTTCTTTTGCACTTTGAAGTGTACTGCGACCCCTGAGCAGTACACTGCACCCATACTTTAGGTGCTCCATTTAGTACCTGCTTCCCGGTGCTGTCCTTTTAGCCCCTGGCAGCACTCAAATTAGACTCTGACTTGGACTGCTGCACTGTCCCAAATGTATTTAAAAAAAGTAGCAAAAAAAACACACCAGACACTCTGACAGTAAAGACCTCATATTTTTGGCAGTCAATATCTTTCCATTTGTAAACAATATCTTTATACTGTAATGATTATAGGTGCCGCGCGATGCTCTCCCTATTGTCCCCCTCCTATGTGAGCTCACTCTATTAGGATGTAGTTCTATACGGCTAATTATGCGTACCTGATCTACGGCGCACGCTGTTCCCGTATGTCCTCTTTCATCCAACTTCAGCGCACATTCCAAGGAGGGAGATTCAAAGGAGGCTTTTCCCTGTTTCTTCTATACTCTAACTGAGCTGCCCCGGCCGGTGGCGAGCTACAGTTACAAGTTGAAGGTTCGTAGTTTGGCTCTCGCTCTCACGGAGCGCTTGTGACGTCACAATCTGAGCTACGGAGTCTGTGGAGGTACACACTTCCTTCCAATGCGTTTCGAATACTTCGGTATTCTTCCTCAGGGATGTTGTCCGGACCTCCTACCTTCCTCCTATAAATAGATTCTTTCTCCCTCCTATCATTAACCCTTATTGTGCTTTATTCAAATGCAAATAGCTCAATTTCAGAGTTCAATCCCCGGTATGAGTGTATTCAAGTTGAAGATCCAACGAGATTCTGCCCGAGACATTTTTTAATAAAGTCTCCCCTAACGTCCCGTTCAATTTTTTCTATTCCTATAAAAGTGGTGCCACATATATTCCCCCATGTTTTTCTGTATAATGTCTTGACAAGGGATGATTTTCATATTTTCTTCTTATATTATATAGATGTTCCCTATTCTTTTATTCAACATTCTTTTTGTACGTCCCACGTACATTTTTTACACGGACACGTTATTATATATATTACCCTTCATCTCTACAGGTGATCTGTTCATTGATATTATACTCATTATTGCCTCCATTTTTATCCATTTTCGTTATTTTCTGTATCCCTATTTTATTTTTCATAATTTTGAGGGTCTTACATGCTCCACATTTACCACAATGGGTAAATCCCGTTCTTCCAGGTAATTCTTTATTTTTCCTTTTCCCTTCTTGTTGGTTTTTATAAGTGATACATTTATTTGTGGGGGCTATTAGGCTGCCTAAATTTTTTGCTTTTCTGTATATGAATTTAGGATAATCTGGAATTAGGTCCCCTATTATTTTATCTTCTTTTAGGGTTTCCCAATGTTTGTTTACTATGTTCCTCAATATTTTTGTTTGGCAATTGTATTGTGTAATAATGGGGGGGATACTGTTATTTTCAACTTCAACTTGAATACACTCATACCGGGGGGATTGAACTCTGAAATTGAGCTATTTGCATTTGAATAAAGCACAATAAGGGTTAATGATAGGAGGGAGAAAGAATCTATTTATAGGAGGAAGGTAGGAGGTCCGGACAACATCCCTGAGGAAGAATACCGAAGTATTCGAAACGCATTGGAAGGAAGTGTGTACCTCCACAGACTCCGTAGCTCAGATTGTGACGTCACAAGCGCTCTGTGAGAGCGAGAGCCAAACTACGAACCTTCAACTTGTAACTGTAGCTCGCCACCGGCCGGGGAAGCTCAGTTAGAGTATAGAAGAAACAGGGAAAAGCCTCCTTTGAATCTCCCTCCTTGGAATGTGCGCTGAAGTTGGATGAAAGAGGACATACGGGAACAGCGTGCGCCGTAGATCAGGTACGCATAATTAGCCGTATAGAACTACATCCTAATAGAGTGAGCTCACATAGGAGGGGGACAATAGGGAGAGCATCGCGCGGCACCTATAATCATTACAGTTGCAACTTAGTAAAATAACAGTGGGAGCGATACCACTGCGGTACCGCAGCGAGAGACTTAATCCACATCAGGTGTAGCGCCAGTGCAACAACCTTCACAATATCTTTATACTGGTTGATGCATCACATTCAATTATTTTCCTTTCATTGTTAGCAGAACATAAAGCAATTATTGTTACTATTTTCAGTGTGAAAATTAACTATGAATTGGAATTTAAGCATTTTAACAAACAAATCTTGACACTGGCCATCAAGATGCTTTTTTTAAGCTTGCACCAGGACTGTTATCACACTATGGTTATGTGAGCCCAATTAAACGAATTAAGTAATTTCTCAAGAAACTGGAGTAATAAACAATAAGACAAACTAGTAAACTGCAGAATGGAATGACAGCTGGAATGACCATTTATTTTTGTTTTGTGTACCTTTTATACAACAAAAGCATATACAGATTTAACAAAAAATATTGAATTAAAATTAAAGTTAATCATAAAGCACCACCTAGTGGGCACTCTGGAAAATACCATATTTATAACAGTTGGATATTTATCTTCTAGAATATAATCCTATTTCATTTCTTGTTCCAGAAAAGACTTCAGATATCCTTTTTATTTACGTATCTAATTTTTTTTAACATTTTTTGATTTTACATTTTTTTCCCTTCCTGTGGGATTTTTGCTGATTAGTGCATTGGAATATAATGCTTTATTGACCGTCTTATTAAGAGACTTGTCGTTACCTCCCCGGCTTCCTCCCTGGATGTCATAGCAGTACATTGGTGATTGTATTTTTGGGGGAAAGGCATTAGAGAGCCCTTTCTTTATCTCCTGAGGTATCACGATGAATTGCGTCCTCTAAGGAGTTAAAGGGGCTTCAAAAAAATAAAACAAAAGTTCGCTTTCACACATAGCAAAAATGAAGCATAAGGGTGCCCTCACACATGCAAGTGACTGAAAATCAGTTCCATACACGTGGATTTTTGCAAGCCCCATTCAGATGAATGGTACGGAAAATTTCTGCAACAAAATCTGCCTTGTGTGAATGCACTCTTAGAAGTATGTGGAAGCTAGGTGGCAAACCCTGCAGCTGAGACAATGGCAGCCATATTGGCTGTTCCTTCATGGCTAAGAAAAGTCTGAATACGGGCTGTAACCCATTGATCAATAAGGACGACTCGATGGTCTGAGTATTTTTTTTTAATTTATTTTAGAGGGAACATTTTCTATAATGATTCCTATATGTTGCACGGTAAGTAATTCAATAATACATCATATCGCTTCTACTTGTGTGCCCATCCTGTGTTCTCACCTCTTGTTGTTAAATATTAATAACATTTGTAGTTTTAAAAACTGTTAAAAGCTTCAGACGCGCACGTTAGTAGAAAGTTCAATTCTGTGGGAAACCCAGTGTCATGAAAAATACAATATGTAGCTTATAAAATATGGATATCTTATCTGGGCTTCTGAAAAGGAAACAGTAATTTTATTCTAGCATAATACAGGTCCATTGCCCCCACCCCCAAAAATAGGGCAATTTAAAAGGGGATTCTGTCTCAATATATAGGGCCACTTTAAAGGGTAAGGGCATCTGTAAGACAAGCCAATAACGTAATTGTATTGGAAAAGACAGAGGCAGGCATCGCACTGACAAGTGTAGGCAGAGACTGCCATTGTAATCAGGGGTAGAAAGAAATTAAGAGGAGGGGGCTTTTTGTTGAGAGACAAGGGCCACCACTAGAAATATCTAGGTCACTACAAATGGTCAGGAGCCTTACATTTCCATCTGTTGTACTTCTTCTTAAAGGCGTTTTTAGAGAGTTTATAGCTGGTTTAGTGTTTATAATTGGTGGAGGTCCGACACCCAGGATCCTTGCCCATCAGCTGTTTGAGAAAACCCTTTTAAGCTTAGTGATTCCTTGACTGTATTTTTTGGACTACAACACACACCTGACCATAAGACACCTCCAGATTTACACAACAGAAAATTAGAAAATAAATATTTCCTACAACATTACAAGTGTACAGTACAATACAGCATCCACTGTGTAGTCTTTGTCTTACTGGTCTGACTCCTCCTCCTGATGACATCATCAGAGGTCCTTTAGCTACACTAACCCAGAGCTTTTATGTATTGTCCTGCTGCCTGAGGAACTGCACCATGGGGAGGGAGATACTTCTCACAGTTCTCTCCACTAGCTGAATGATCTCTCAGCCTCTTCTCCTGCCTGCACTGAACACATGGGAGAGAGAGAAGTATGCAAATACACAGCTCTCTTACTGATGCAGTCTGATCACTCTTCTGGATCGTTAAAGAACCACTCAGGGGGGTCTAAGCACCCTGAATGCTGTCTATAAGACACATGCACTTTCACGCAAGATATCTTCCTGTTAAAAGGTGAGTCTTATAGTCCAAAAATACTGGGAATGCTGTTTTTATGTTAAAAGGGCTCTCCAGAAGTACCTTACTGATGACCTATTCTTAAGACAGGTCATTAATATATGATCAATGGGGGGGTCCAACCCTGGCACCCTAGCCAATCAGCTGTGAAGAGGCCATCGTGCTTCTGTGAGCACCTTCGTTGGTCACATGTCCTATGTGCAGCTCAATCCCATCCCAGTGAATGGGCCTAAGCTGCAATACCAAGTATAGCCACTAGATAATGTATGGAAATGGGAATGGTAAGCTGTGAGAAGGCCCCAGCACTCACTGGAGCTGAGATGAGGCCTCTTCAAATAGTTAATCGGCAGAGGATACCAGGTGTTGGACCCCCCCCCCACCCCCCTCGATCTTATATTGATGACCTATCCTTCAATATTGTATTCCCGATAAACCACTTTAAAACCTGTCACTATTAAAATGCAGTGTAATCTACAGGCAGCATGTAATAGAGCAGGAGGCGCTGAACAGATTGATATATAGTATTATGGGAAAAGATTCAATAAAACTTGTAATTTGTCCATTAAAATCTCAGCTCTTATTGAGTGTAAGAGTCCAGTGGGCGGTCTTATCAGTCATTGGCAGCTGGATATATAGCTGACAACGAAAAAGTTAGCTAGTAACCAAAAGCAAAATTGACAACCAATGTGACCAGGGTCTGTGATCCAGCTTTTTCTAATTCCTGAGTTGGAAATATGCATAATTATCCAGTGACACGTCCCCCGCTCCCATTTTATTCAGTCTTGACTGGATTTTTCAAGATAGTTAAGTACACCATTCAGCAATCTCCATCGGTACCCTAGAGCTTGAATGGAGTGGTAGTGCGCACGCATGACCACTGCACCATTAAAATGAGGGGCACAAGCACCCGCATTCATAGTGGGGTTCCCAGCAGTCAGACCACCAGCGATCATACATTTTTTGGTTGGTCTTTTTCATGGACTAACCCGTTTAATCCTAGATTCCACAGCAGGACATCATCGTCATGAGATTAACTTGGTGCAACCTCCTTGTTTGTCTATAAAACAAAAAGTGGCAAGCAAGCATTGCAAAAAATTTTAACAAAATGTTTGTGATAGTTACAAAGCCACTTGTCACTTTTTATAAGAAATCATTGAAGTTGCTGTGTGGGTAAAGTAATCCTGCAAGTTTTCCAGATCTTACAGTGGTCTCTGTGGAACCCTAGCCCTGAAAGAGTTTTCTAGGACCTGTTGAAATACTCAAACTCCCCTGCTCCCTGTTGCTCTGTGCCAGCGCCCTTGTTCCATTTTGCAGTCTTTCATTCTCTGGACTGATTATTTCTGACCAGGGTCTGGATGGGGTCATGTGTGTCGCAACAACCGATGACCTGACTCAGAGGTGCTATTTCCACCGAGTGACGCGCAACCCAGCAGTGACGTGTCTGTATGGGGGTTGTTACCGCTGAGGTCAGTCTTTGGCTGGTCGTAAATAAACAAACTGGTGATGAGAATATCACCATACAGAGCCAGAGAGCTTTTAATGGAGCGCCGGGGGAAGCCAAGTATAATTTTTTCAATAAGGACCATATGCTCTGGGATCTATGTAAAAACAGTCCCGGAAAATCCCTTTTAAAAGACAGTTACAGAACTAGTCCTTCTCCTACAGAGGACCACATCTGTGGACCGATGTGCAAACTGTTTTTGTATTTGGCTGCAGACTACTAAGTGCACCCTGCGGCCTCTTTTACACGGGCATCATGGATTCTGTCCGGAAGCGTCGCGGGTGCATTGTGGGAAACTCGCGCGAGTGAGCACGCAATTTCAGTCAGTTTTGTCTGCAATTGCTTTGCATTGTTCAGAGTGCAATGCGTTTTGCACGCGCGTGATAAAAAACTGAATGTGGTACCCAGACCAGGACTTCTTCACTGAGGTTCGGATTTGGGTTCAGTGCTCTGTAGATTTTATTATTTTCCCTTATAACATGGTTAAAAAATAAAAAAAATAAACTCACCTCATCCACTTGATCGCGCAATCGGTATTGTCTTCTTTCTTCTTCTTGCAGGACCTGCAAAAGGACCTTCGATGATGTAATCATGCTCACTACGTGGTGACGTCAGCGCAGGTCTGGCTGAATGAAGATAGAAGGATTATGTCACTGAAGGTACTTCTGCAGGTCCTGCAAGAAGAAGAAAGAAGATGATGTTGACTGCGCGATCAAGTGGATGAGGTGAGTTTATTTTTTAATTTTTTTTAACCCCTCATTATACATTTTAGTAAGCATTCTGTTTTAAGAATGCTATTATTTTCACTTATAACCATGTTATAAGGGAAAATAATACAGTGACTTGACTTTAATGGGGTCCGGGGTTGCTCATCCCTATCGTCTCCTAGCAACCATGCGCGAAAATCGCACCGCATCCGCACTTGCTTGAGGATGCTATGCGATTTTCACGCAGCCCCATTCATTTCTATGGGACCTGCTTTGCATGAAAAACGCAGAACATAGAACCTGATGCAATTTTCACGCAACGCACAAGTGATGCGTGAAAAACAACGCTCTGTACACAGACCCATTGAAATGAATGGGTCCGGATTCAGTGCAGGTGCAATGCGTTCACATCACGCATTGCACCCGCGCGGAATACTCGCCCGTGTGAAAGGGGCCTAAGACTCTGGTAAACCACCTAAGATATGGAAGTGTCCAGTCTGAGAACCTTTTTGACTGAGATTAGAGAATAGAAATGAGAGCTGATTCCATCTTCCAATCTCCTTTATCAGACAAAGTCATCAATTAATAACTGAGATTGTGTGTGATGTGCCCCCCAGCAGTCAACCCACTGGGGAAGTGAGCTGTTACAGGCGCCTGGTGATGGACTAAGAAAACGCTAAGGTCTGCTGGTTAACATCATCAATCTGGAGCTGATCCAGTATCTCCCTGAACTCCATGCACACATTCCAGAGAAGCACTGACTGGTGACCAGCGGGAAGAAAATGGCAAATCACGCTTGACCCTTCTCATCAATAAAATGCATGAAACATTTTGTCACATTCTTAATCTCACCCTTAATCATGTCTCTTAGGATGACCTCTTGGTTTGGCATTCCCTTCCTGGACATAAATGAGTTAAATGAAGAAAAATCTTCATTAAAAAACATCACATCGCGTATAATGTTATATCACATTCCCAGGGGCGAAACTGGACCATTGCTAAGGTTGCTCTTGTGGTTATCTTCGATTAAACCTGTATTAGATTCATGAGGTATATAATAATAATAACATTTATTTCACAGCGCTTTACAAATTCATAGGGTTCATGTACAAAACAAAAGAAACTGGCTAATATACAACTGAAACACTAGGAGTCAGGGCCCTGTTCGCAAGAGCTTACAATCTATAATACAAATAAATAATTATTTCACTATGTAAACTGCTTTTCCTGTGGAATCTGGCACCAAGATGTTTCCGGAAGATCCTTTAGTTCCTGTAAGTTGCGAGGTGCAGCCTCCATGAATCGATCTTGTTTTCTCAGTACATTTCATAGATACTCAATTGGGGAATTTGGAAGCTATAACATCAACTTGAACTTTTTGCCATGTTCCACACACCATTCCTGAACAACTTTTGCAGTATGGAAGGGTACGTTATCCTGCTAAAAAGAGACCACTACCATTAAAAAAATACAACTTCACTGCTGTGAAGGGGTGTACTTGGTCTGCATAATATTTCTGCAGATCAGAAAACCACATGAATGCCAGAAATCAAGATTTTCGAGCAGAATATTGGATAGAGCTTTACACTGCCTTAGTTCCATAGGGCATAAGTAGAGCAGGTAAGTGACACAAATCCACCCTACTGTCCGCATGATGTAACCTGATTCATCAGACCTTCTTCCATTGTTTCAATGTGCAGTCTGATGCTTAGGTACCAGGGGAGATGGACAGGGGTCAGCATGGGCATTTGACTAGTCTGTACGCAGCATGCTTTAAAGGGCATCTGTCAGCAGTTTTGTACCTATGACACTGGCTGACCTGTTACAGGTGCACTTGGCAGCTGAAGGCATCTGTGTTGGTCCCATGTTCATATGTGCCCGCATTGCTGGGAAAATGTTTTAACATATGCAATTGATCCTCTAGGAGAAATAGGGGGCGTTTACGTTACACCTAGAGGTTCTGATCTCTCTGCAACTGCCGCCCCCTCTGCACTTTAATTGACAGGACCAGCAGTGTAAATGTGATCACACCTGGATCTGTCAATCAAAGTGCAAAGGGTATGACTATTGCAGAGAGAGCAGAAACTCTAAGGCCCCATTCACACGAGTGAGTTTTCCGCGCGGGTGGAATGCATGACTTGAACGCATAGCACCCGCACTGAATCCTGACCCATTCATTTCAATGGGGCTGTGTATATGAGCGTTGTTTTTCACGCATCAGTTCTGCGTTGTGTGAAAATCGCAGCATGTTCTATATTCTGCGTTTTTCACTCTGGCCCCATAGAAGTGAATGGGGTTGCGTGAAAAACGCAATGCATCCGCATGCAAGTGCAGGTACGATGCGTTTTTCACTGATGGTTGCTAGGAGATGTTGTTTGTAAACCTTCAGTTTTTTATCACGCGCCTGAAAAACGCATCAAAACGCATTGCACCTGTGCGTAAAAAACTTGCACAGTTTTCACTGAATGCATCCGCAACGCATCCGGACCTAATCCAGACACGCTCGTGTGAAAGAGGCCTAAGAGTAACGGCAACACCCCCATTGCACCTAGTGGCTCATTTGCATATATTAAAGCATAATTTTTCTCAGCAGTGCGAGCACATATAAACATGGGACCAACACAGACGCCTTCAGCTGCCAAGTGCACATGTAACAGGTCAGCCAGTGTCATAGGGACAAACCTGCTGACAGATGGACTTTAACTTTCTCAGCAAGTTGTGCTCTTCATGGGAATCAAACCAGAAGGGCTAGCCTTAGCTCCCCACAACTATCAATGAGCCTGTCATGGTAAATCAATAATTTGGTAGCAACTAACCATACAAACTACCAACACGCCAAAAGACCTGCCACTTGGTCATCACAATTCAGCTTTTGTCAAAGTTTCTCAGATGCTAATGCTCGTCCATTTTTCCTGCTTCTAAAACAACAACTTCTAGAAGTGTCTGTTCACCTGCTGCCTAATATATTCCACAATAGATTAATGACTGATTGGTGTAATTTTAGAAAGATAAATAGACTGATAGTTAGATATGAGATGGATATATGGATAGATGATAGATAGATAGATAGATAGATAGATAGATAGATAGATAAATAGATGATAGAAAGATAGATAGATAGATAGATAGATAGATAGATAGAAAGCGAAGGAATTCCACGGCACATCCAGAAAGTAAAATCAAAGTGGTAGCTTTATTCACCAAGCAGCGATGTTTCGGTCCGCTTACTGGGACCTTTCTCAAGCAGTGGATCGCCCCCTCAGTCGCAGGCACTTCGCATCTACGCTAAAACAACCACTGTGCTGCCCAACTCTTGCCTTTTCTAGATAGATAGATAATAGATAGATATCGATCTCTGTATAAAAATGCAATTAAAATGTACGTGTGAGACGAAAGAGTACGTTCCAAGGTCTCAAAAGTGAGTGGTATGTAGCTGAAATCCCCTCTATGAAAAACACAATCCATTGCAATACAAAAGTATTGTAGTGTATTATATAAGCAATCAAATGATTGCAGGCTCAAGTCCCCTGGTGGAACTAAAATAACAAAAATTTAACTAAAAAAACCTTTGCCGCTTATTATATAAAAATATAAACAATAAAAACATTTTATTTTGTG
Source organism: Bufotes viridis (assembly GCA_033119425.1). Lineage (NCBI taxonomy): Eukaryota > Metazoa > Chordata > Amphibia > Anura > Bufonidae > Bufotes > Bufotes viridis. The sequence continues at coordinate 22,916,270 of CM065598.1, read as the reverse complement.
TAGGATGTTTGTGTGGTGCTTGTGGTTCGCGCCGGTATCCTCCATTGTATGCAATTTTTGCTGGGGATAGCCGTTCGCTGCGAACCACATGCGGAGGAACTGCCCCCCCAGTTAGAAACACGCCACAGTGTTTGGGGTCTGGAGCAGTCCCACCCATTTAGGCCACGTTTATTTCTGTGATTCTTGTTTTATATGTATTGAATGTGCCATTGCATATGGCTTGTAAACATTCTGTTGCACCTGGAAGCCGGTGTCACATGGTCTGTTGTAGGTGTAGCTTGCGGCCTCATGTGTTCCCCATTGCATTGTTGGTCCTGCAGTGCAGGTGAGTGGGATGGGGCTGTAGGCTACTTAATACCTGTTCAGACCTTGTTCACACACCATAGGTAGTCTAGTGGTAGGACCCCATGTCATGCTGAGATACCGTGTAGTGGTGCCTAAAGGGGCTCCGATATGTTCCTGATTGGAAATATTGGCGAATCTCTCAGCTTTTAACACCAGAGTGAGGGATTAGCCAGTGTTGTCAGTTGCTTATCCATGTGGTGCATCTTTTTTCTGTGAGTTATGTGTTTATATATTTTCATCCGCACATGTTTTATTTTGTGTAGGATGTTTGTGTGGTGCTTGTGGTTCGCGCCGGTATCCTCCATTGTATGCAATTTTTGCTGGGGATAGCCGTTCGCTGCGAACCACATGCGGAGGAACTGCCCCCCCAGTTAGAAACACGCCACAGTGTTTGGGGTTTGGAGCAGTCCCACCCATTTAGGCCACGTTTATTTCTGTGATTCCAATAAAAACATTAACCTAATTAGTATCACGAGGTCTACAATAGTCAGAAATATTATAATGTCATGTTATTTATCCCATACAGTGAAATGTTCAATGCCAGAATGACTGTTGTTTAGTCACTTCACCTGCCAAAAAAAAAGAAGAAAAAAAAGATCACAACGTTGTCCAAATTATACCGATGTTAAAGTTTTTAAAAAAGTTTTAAATCTTTATTTAGATTAGTAAAATGTGAAAATATCTTCCGGCTGTCAGAAGGCTGGGAGGCAAAAGGCAGAACATTGCTGTTTGATCTTTACGTAAACTCATGATTTTTTTTATGCCCCCCATGCATTTCTGAGGGAATTATATTACATGACTCTTCCATCTTCCAGGAGGTAGTAGCATTAATATCAAGCATGAAGGGGGCAGTTATTGCATCTCCAACTAGTCGTAAGCTTTCAGTATAATGATAAGACATTATCAGTAGAACAAATGGCGGCCTATACATTTGTTGACAGACCTTAATATTGGTCAGACGTTACCCAGACAAGGCAAATGTGTGCAAGATTCCTCCTAATGAGGATCAAATGTGGCCGTCTAGAGTTCATCCTTCACCAGTGTCAGGACTTTAAAAGGATGATGTGACCTGGTAAAGTGTTATGGTGAAAAATCCCCTCCAACCTGTCTCCATTAGTGAAAATGAGTTTTGTACGGTGACGGTTATGACTTGGTCCATATCAGTCTTCATTGTAGCCGGCCATGATATCTCCACTATAAACTGGCAATAATGTGAGCAGTGAGTGTTCTGACCGTTCATTGTCACATAATGAAAACTTAGGTAAAAGAAAAATTCCAGTTTAATATTTCTAGCTGAGCCATTAAACCAAGCAGAAACCCCGATATACACTGCCTGCCCAAAAAAAAAGTCGCCACCTGGATTTAACTAAGCAAATAGGTATGAGCCTCCTATTGGATAATTACTGCATGGGCGATTATCTTTCAGCCGGCAACAAGCTATTTAACCCCAACTGGTGCAATGAGTTGCTTCTCATTTCTTAAACAACCATGTCGAAAGACACATCTCGTGGTCGTGGAAAAGATGTTAGTCTGTTTGAGAAGGGTCAAATCATTGGCATGCATCAAGCAGAGAAAACATCTAAGGAGATTGCAGCAACTGCTAAAATTGGGTTAAGAACTGTCCAACGCATTATAAAAAACTGGAAGGATAGTGGGGACCCACCGTGTTCGAGGAAGAAATGCGGCCGGAAAAAAATCCTGAATGATCGTGATTGGCGATCACTTAAACGTCTGGTGAAATCAAATCGAGGAAAAACAACAGTAGAACTCAGGGCTATGTTTAAAAGTGAAAGTAAGAGCATTTCCACACGCACAATGCGAAGGGAACTCAAGGGATTGGGACTGAACAACTGTGTAGCCGTAAGAAAACCACTAATCAGTGAGGCAAACCAGAAAAAGGCTTCAATTTTCTAGGGAGCATAAAGACTGGACTCTGGAGCAATGGAAGAAGGTCATGTGGTCTGATGAGTTACCCTGTTCCAGAGTGATGGGCTCATCAGGGTAAGAAGAGAGGCAGATGAAGTGATGCACCCATCATGCCTAGTGCCTACTGTACAAGCCTATGGGGGCAGTGCTAGGATCTGAGGTTGCTGCAGTTGGTCAGGTCTAGGTTCAGCAACAGTATGTGCTCCAAGAATGAGGTCAGCGACTACCTGAACATGCTGAATGACCAGGTAATTCCGTCAATGGATTCTTTCTTCCCTAATGGCACGGGCATATTCCAAGATGACAATGACAGGATTCATCGGGCTCAAATTGCGAAACAGTGGTTCAGGGAGCATGAGACATCATTTTCACACATGGATTGGCCACCACAGAGTCCAGACCTTAACCCCATTGAGAATCTTTGGGATGTGCTGGAGAAGGCTTTGCGCAGCGGTCAGACTCTACCATCATCAATGCAAGATCTCGGTGAAACATTAATGCAACACTGGATGGAAATAAATCTTGTGACATTGCAGAAGCTTATCGAAACAATGCCACAGCGAATGCGTAATCAAAGCTAAAGGCGGTCCAACGAAATATTAAAGTGTGTGACCTTTTTTTTTTTTTTGGTGGCGACTTTTTTTTTGGACAGGCAGTGTATTTGAGGCCAACCTGAAATGAAGCCGCATTCAGCCGCAGCCTTCATTTCTCAGGGGCCTCGCCAAATTCTCCTTCTCATATATTGTCTCCTTCCATCTTATGCATTGTTCTCTAACTAGCCAAATCTCATTTTTGGGGAGATGAGCCAAAGCAGATGCCAAACTATTACCTTAGTAGTCTGTAGATGCCGAAAACCCTGAGGACCACCTAGTCCCACTCCTAGGACGACCTTGAAATGCTGAGGAAACACCCAAAACTAGTTCAGGGTTGCTCAATCCTGTCCCCTTCTCTCCTCTTGGCCCTCTCCTCCCCCTGGACAGTTGGCAGCTATGGTTGTCCATGGTCAAGATGCCTTGTGGACGTGCAGACCTATCTGTGTCCCAAGGAGCATAGCTAACGGCTCATGGGCCCTGGTGCAAGAGTTCAGCTTGGGCCCCCTTCCCTCAGTGCTTTGTGTGTCTTCTTATGTGGCACAAGGGTCTTTGGGCCCCCTCAGGCTCCTGGGCCCGGTAGCGACTGCTACCTCTGCACCCCCTATAGCTACGCCCATGTGTGTCCCACAACTCTCCCCTGGACCTCGGCCATATGTTTCCCTTTTCTTGCCTCTGTGCTCCCTCTGCCTCCTGCGGCCCCTCATGTTTGAAGACGGCTCTGACGGGGCCCAGCATTCTCACTTTACTTCATGCCGGGCCCCGTCAGAGTGCTCTCTGCGACCGTGATCGTTACCCCCCTGGTGCGACCCCTGTCACCTCCACTGATTAACTTTTTCGGGCAGCCATTGACACCAGAAGCAGTGTGTGGAAGGCTCCTTCCATGGTGTAATTTCCAGGGCCAGCATAGTGCAGCTCAGCTCCCAGCTCATTTGAATGGGAGATGAGCTGCAGTACCTGGCGTGGCCACTAGACAGTCGACATAACCTAGTTTCAAGGGGAGGCAACTGCCCGAAAAAACTAAATAATGGGTGTGTGGGATATTGGACCCCCACAAATCTGATATGGATGATCTTTACTGTGAATAGACCATCGTTATCTAAATACTGGAAAAATTTAGTTTTACTATATGCAAATGAGCCTCTAGGAGCAACAGGGGCGTTACACCTAGAGGCTCTGCTCTCTCTGCAACTGCTGCACCCTCTTTAAATGACAGAACCAGACAGTGAAGACATCATCACACCTGGCCCTGTCAATCAAAGTGCAAAGGGCGCAGCAGTTGCAGAGAGAGCAGAGGCTCTAGGTGTAATGGTAACGCCCCCGTTGCTCCTAGAGGCTTATTTACATATATTAAAACATCATTTTTATCAGAAATGCGGGCACATATGAAAATGGGACCAACACAGATGTCTTAAGCTGTCAATTGCACATGGAACAGGTCAGCCGGTGTCATAGGTACAAATCTGTTGACAGACGCCCTTTCTCGATGGGTCTCACATCATGATCTGCCTCTACGGCACTTATACTCTTGAATCCATCTCTGACCCATGTCTGAAGTCAGAGGCCTTCACCATCTTTTCCATAACACAAGATATTGTATGTAGCATCATCCCTGAAGTTTGGTTGGCCACTGACTATAACAGTATTCTGAATTACTGTTCCAGGTCATGATTGTGTAAAAAGAGATATACAGCTGTATTTTAATCTAAAGCCAAATTTTAACCTGATAGGAGAAAAAAAAAATCCCCTTAACCTTGTGTAAATGAGATGCATTCTTCTTCTGTTGCCAGTGTCAGATTGTCGTCCATATATCTCAGTAATTGGACACAGATGTTGCCTGCACTGAGATACTAAATCAGTCCACCATGTAAATACGAGATAGTCTCTGTCACAGGTGGTGGAACTTCTCACAGGCATAAACTGAAGACTTGTGCCTGGGATTTTCATAGAAAGGAATCATCTATGCAAGTCCAGAAATAGGAGTAAGTGTATACTTACCATCCAGTAATGTGCATTCATCAGCGCAAGACATCAGCTTAATGGGGTTGTTCGGGTTCAGAGCTGAACCCGGACATATCCCCATTTTCACCCAGGCAGCCTCCCTGACTTGAGCAATCTGAGCAGTTCATGCTCCGATGCTTTCCTTTGCCCACTGCGCATGGGGCTGCCGAAAATAGCTGAGCGCTGGCTCGGCTATTTCCGTCTGCCCTATAGAAATGAATGGGAGCAGGGGCCGCGTGTGCACGGTGCGCTCCCATTCACTTCTATAGGATCAGTGAGGAGCAGCGCTTGGTGGTGAACGGACCCTAGGAAATCCAGGGTCCTCCAGCCACAGCTCTCCCCACTCCGTTCTCGTTGTAGGTGCCGGTCCCAGAGGTGGGACCCGCACCTATCAGACAATGGCATATCCTAGAGATATGCCCCCATTGTCTGTGATGGGAATACCCCTTTAATTTAAATCACCGAGCCTTCATCACATAATTGACCATCACAACTCACTTTTCACATTAATAATCCTAATACTGATAGTGTGCCGCCTAATGTATTGTTCTGCGTCACAGTTACTGACTGTATATTATAGTGGACTCTATCCAATTAAAAAATCTCCTACCTCATCCATCGTGTTCCATTCTGTGCTGATATTGCTGCTACTACTACTCCTACACAGCTACATATCTCCTGCCTTGTCTATCATGTTGCATACTGTGCTGCTGCTGCTGCCACTACTACTACTCCTACACAGTCACATATCTCCTGCCTTGTCCATCATATTCCATACTGTGCTGCTGCCACTACTACTAGTCCTACATAGCCACACATCTCCTGCTTTGTCCATCATGCTTCATACTGTGCTGCTGCTGCTGCTACAACTACTTCTACACAGTTTATAGTATTTCACCTGCCTTGTCCATCATATGATTCATATTCCATCCTGTGGTGCTGCCACTACTACTACTCCTACATAGCCACACATCCCCTGCCTTCTCCATCATATTCCATCCTGTGGTGCTGCCACTACTACTACTCCTACATAGCCACACATCTCCTGCCTTCTCCATCATATTCCATACTGTGCTGCTGCCACTACTGCTACTCCTACATAGCCACACATCTCCTGCCTTGTCCATCATTCTCCATACTGTGCTGCTGTTGCTTCTTCAACTACTTCTACAGAGCCACTCATCTCCTGCCTTGTCCATCATGTTCCATACTATGTTGCTGCTACAACTTCTTCTACAGAGCCACACATCTTCTGCCTTATCAATCATGTTCCATACTATGTTGCTGCTACAACTACTTCTACATAGCCACACATCTCCTGCTTTGTCCATCATGTTCTATACTGTGCTGTTGGTACTACTACTACTACCCCTTCAAAACGACATACTGCATCTCCTGCCTTGTCCATTATGTTCCATTCTATGCTGCTGTGGCAGCTACTATTACCCTTACACAGCCACACATCTCCTGTCTTATCCATCATGTTCCATGCTGTATTTCTGTTGCCGCTACTACTACCCCTACAAAAGGACACATTTCCTGCCTTGTCCATCATGTTCCATACTGTGTTTCTGCTACTACTGCAATCTCCTAATGTCAGCTATGTTCCATGCCGTACTTCTGCTGCTGCTGAGAACTCAACCCTGCATAGTATAACATACATGAAATGCCTCCCAAATATAGGATAATTTTTGACAGCTTTTGTACAAAGCCAGTGCTTCTCTTTCTAGGGCAATGGATATTTTGTTTAAAGAGGACCTTTTATGGGAATTTTCTACTTTAATTAAATACCTTTCCTTGCGGGGGCCCCTTGCTGATGCTGACACCCTGGTTGTTTTTTTTAAATCCTGAGCATCAGTTCAGGAAGGAGGAGACGCCAAGGTTCCTCAATGGGCGTCTCCTTCTCCCTGGCTGTGCTGCAGTCCAATCACAGCAGAGAGCGTCGCAGCCAGGGGAAAGGTGAGCTGTTTTTTCTCCCTGGCGTCTCCTCCTCCCTGTACTGATGCTCAAGATTAACATACTGAGCGGGAGAACTGCAGGGGGCACAGCGGGGCATACGAGGGGTATTTAAAAAAAAAAAAAACAGGGTGTCAGCATCAGCAAGGAAAGGTATTTCATTAAGCTAGAATATTCCCGTGAAAGGTCCTCTTTAAAATAACACCAAACCAGTTGCTATTCCCCCAAAAGGGGTAATTTGTGGCCGATTTATTTTATTTCAAAATGCATAGAAATCTGACTCAGCATTGTGTTATTAATCAGGCTGTTTGTTATCACGAATCACGATCCATTTTCCCATAGCCATATATGTTGCTGTCAGTTTGAAATTACTAATGCTGTCCTGACATTGAAGAGCTTGAAGCGGAATGGATACAGACCCCAGAGTGTCATACATGACTTTTCAGGGCAAATGGGGCATTTTTAAATTGTGTCAAATTTAGTTGGACTAAATGGATTCTGTCAGTAGAAGTTTTCGGATCCAAAATGAATTTCGCTGACGTATATTCTTAATTATAGTTATAGCAGTCTGAGCTTTGTTCTTCTACGTAGACCTAGATATACTGTAAAAGATAACATGCTGGCTGCCTGTAGTCACCACTAGTGGGAGCTTACTGCATACTGGTAATACATTGACCTTAAAGAACGTCTGTCAGCAGATATGTGCCTATGAAACTGGATGAGCTGCTACATGTGCACTTGGCAGACCCGGCACCTGAGGGCCACGCATTACCAGTCTCCCCTTAGCTTTGTTCCTGGCCTTATTTATCTTGTACAAATCTTAAGCTTTGGTTTGTATAAATGTTAGACACCCACACAGGCAGATACAATGTGGGATGTGGGATTAGTTCATCTCATAGACTTTAATGAAGTAAATACCTATAGCTGCGGCTGAAGCAAAAATTTCTATAATTGTTTTTTTAAACAAAAACTCACCAAATTTAGATTTTAATGCAATTTGCATTCTATGACCTCTAGAACTCCTCTATGTGTGACTCTACCCTCACATTTTACTTGAACTGGTACATGCATTTTGAAGAGCAGCACATTTTCATAACTTTACACTTCTGAGTCGTCTGGTTGAGCATGATTTTAAAGTAGGATTAGCAAAATGTGGGTTTATGAATAGAAACCAAGAAAAACAGTATTCAACTGGAATAAATGCTTAGCTTGTTCTGATTGTAGTCATTATCAAATATTCCACTAGGTGGCAGTACAATCTATAATACAAATTTCCCAGCTGTGAATTACTTTTACTGTTAGAGTCCATTCACACATCCGCAACTGTTTTGCGATTCGCAAAACACAGACACCGGCCATGTGCGTTCCGCATTTTGCGGACCACACATGGACGGCACTATGAAGAAATGCCTTTTCTTGTCCGTGTCTGCAGGAAAAGAATAGGACACGTTCTATTTTTTTACTGGGCTGTGGAGCGGAAGTGCGGATGCGGACATGACTGGGTCCGCACCTGTTCTACAAAATTGCGGAACGGATGTGGACCCATTTTGCAGACGTGTGAATGGACCCTTATTTTGCGTCTGTCTCCAAATAGACTTTCTATACGCCTTTCCTTTGCGAAATGACACATTCATAAATTTCCGCGCCTAATTTAAAGTTTGATTTAATAATCACATGATTAGGAATGGAAATAATAAATTGAATGTAGTAAAAATTAACTTTTCTATTTAAATAATTAAAAAAAAAAGTATTATTATTTTACATGTAATATATTTCTTTCAATACTGATTAATTTTTACAAAGGTTTTAAAAATATAGATTAATACAATTATTTTAAAAGATGATAAAAAAAAAAACATCAATATATTTAATCAAATATTTAAAAACAAATCCCAGACTTAAGTGGATTTGTTGTTTTAATTATTCTTGCTTGTTCTTATTTTATGTATTACTGTATTTACTGTATTTATTATTATGATTTGTTTTATTATTATAAATTTTATTTCAATGTTATCATTCTTTTTATTCTATTGGGTTTTTTTTGGGGGGGGGGGGTTTGCACTGTAGCTGGACTTACAAAACTCTTAGAAGTTCTCATTAACTCTTTAATTAAATTCAATTTTATGCTTTCCGACTCCAAAAAAAACAGCTTTTTTTCCTGGATACAGTATTTCTCATTTGGACGTGTTATTGTACGGCTTGTAAGGAATAGTAAAACAATTACTAAAAGCTTGGGAAGAAAAACACTGAGGATGGGAAGATCGGTCACCTCCCACCTTGTAGGCCAGATGCAGTAATTGAAGGTGAATGTGGTAGGTGTTATTTCCAGCTCAGTGAGCCCCTTCTACCAGTGTGATGGTGACAGATAAGGTGGAATCCAACAGCTTACACTGGTAATGAGGGTGTAGGACAACAGATGACCGGCGGCTCATTGGGTTGCGTCGATTTTGTTTGTTATCTTGTTAAATGTAATGTTCTCCTACTGTCTGTACAAGCCCCACACAGGCAGACAATTCTGATCTGTTACCTTAACACAAGATTACTGTGGCATCTGTCCCCCATAGGCTATAATGTCATACGTTCAACAGATACGTCATGAGTATCTGCTAGATGGATGCCATTGTAGCCTATGGGTGACAGTTACCATTGGCCTACGTTTAGTGAAAGCCTCACCAACTGGTTATAATGGCATCCTTTTATAAGCTCATGTCGTATCCATGAAATGGAAGCCTGTGATGGTTGCCCTACAGTGACATCCATCTCCCATAGGCGACCATGTTAAAAAACGTATGCACTTAAACTATACGTTCTTTACTGGACTCCATGGGATGACATACTCTGGTGTAGTCTACTACACTGCTCCTTTTATTGTGTTAGACAGATTTATACCAGTCAGTTTTTCCAATTACAGATATGAAGAGGATGGGAGTGGTAGTGGCCCTGATAAGGTGTTGTGTCACAGTGTCCTCCCTCGGTCCATTGCTCCCTGGGGTTCAAAGCAGTGGAAAGATAGATTTATAGAATCAGGCCAGAATTAAGCATATAAAAAGTCTCTCTTTACCTAGTGCAGAATATAACTTGTGGCACATCCAGCAGTATTAAGTACAAAGTGCAGTTTCTGGTACCAGTTGAGGAGGTATGGTGGCAGGTTGGATGACTATAGATTAGCACTAGAAGGCACTTGTGGGTATAGGTGTCCTCTGTTAGATGCAGGCTTTTGAGTGTGCCTGTCCTGAACTGTGCTGGCGGGTGTCTTAACTTGTTATCCCCTCACCTGCAACAAAGTCTGTATAGCTGTAGTGCTAATCTCTCCTGTCAGATCTTTGTGTCCTGGGACTCTGCAGCCTTCCTGGAGTAGTGGCCCTCACATTAGAGCTGCATCATCAGTCCCTAGGACCTTGGAGAGGGAGCAGATGGACATACTCCCTCACTCCAGGTTTGCTAAGCTCACTCCCCCTAGAACTCTCTAGAGATCCTCCTTCTGGTGGAAGCCAGGCCACTCCTACCAAGAAGGGAGGAATAGAATGGTAAATTCCATTCCTTATGTCAACCATACCTTATAATTTTTAAAGCACAACTCAGATACATAAGATTATATTGCAATATATAACAAACAATTGCAGATACTTGATCTGGGGTATGGCACATACTGTACACTAGGGGAGGCTTATCAGTATATTTTTGGGCCTTGGGCAGGAACTGGAAAAGCCACCAGAGGAAATACCAGAATGTACCTGAAGGAAGATAAACTCCATGCAGAGGGTTGCAGAGGACTCACACAGTCAAATCCATGCTCACAGCTCTAAGGCCAGGTCCATCCATGTCAGTGTATTACGGACACATCACTCGTCTGTCCTTGCCCAATCTTGAGTTTACAGACCCTATAGTTCCTATCCTAGGGATCTATGATGCTGTGAGTTTTGGTCATTTAAACCCGAAATAGGGACAAATAATACATCCGTTCTGTACCACACTCATGTGGACCTGAGTACTGACCTAAGGATAAGGCTGTGAGCATGGATACAGGATATTTTTGCAGATACCCTAAAAAATTTTGAGACACAGGCCAGGCTACGAGGAGTTAGGGCCAAAGTTGTGGTGTGTGCCAATTTCTGATGCTAATTATTGGTGTACATGTACCACTGCCACGAGGAACAGAAATGTGTCAATCATGCACAAAATATATTGTCATATGGGTTTGGACTCCCTTCTCACCCGATTCACCTATATCCTCTCTCTGTAAAACCAATATTTAGTATGATGAAAACTAAGCGCGCTGTACGCTCTCAAAGATGCATGTTTTATATACATTTGACCCTCAAAACAGTGACCCCCTACCAAATAGGCTGGACAAACAAAGTTGTCTTTGGATCTGATAGATGTTACTGTGCAGCGAGGAACACCACCACCTACTTCCCAGGCTGAATAGCCACCCAGGTCAATTAGCTGTCGACTCGGAGCTGACCCCATTTATTAATGTGGTCAGTGACTTTCATTCTCATAGGTTATTGCTAAGCCTGACCCAATTAAGGAGAGCTCACTAAATGTGGACGAGGTTTCTTGGACTGATATTTCCCAGGTGTTCAGCTTGTTCAAAAATATTTTCTTAATGTGTCAGCAGCCGAGGGCATATGGCACATCATTTAATTATGTGTTATTTATTTATTATGTATAATTTCTTATGTATTATTTATTTATTATGTATAGTTTCTTATGTATTATTTATTTATTATGTATAGTTTCTTATGTATTATTTATTTATTATGTATAGTATCTTATGTATTATTTATTTATTTAGTATGTATAATTTCTTATGTATTATTTATTTATTATGTATAGTTTCTTATGTATTATTTATTTATTATGTATAGCATCTTATGTATTATTTATTTATTTAGTATGTATAATTTCTTATGTATTATTTATTTATTATGTATAGTATCTTATGTATTATTTATTTATTTAGTATGTATAGTATCTTATGTATTATTTATTTATTTATTATGTATAATTTCTTATGTATTATTTATTTATTATGTATAGTATCTTATGTATTATTTATTTATTTAGTATGTATAATTTCTTATGTATTATTTATTTATTATGTATAGTTTCTTATGTATTATTTATTTATTTAGTATGTATAATTTCTTATGTATTATTTATTTATTATGTATAGTATCTTATGTATTATTTATTTATTTAGTATGTATAGTATCTTATGTATTATTTATTTATTTATTATGTATAGTTTCTTATGTATTATTTATTTATTATGTATAGTATCTTATGTATTATTTATTTATTATGTATAGTATCTTATGTATTATTTATTTATTTAGTATGTATAATTTTTTTATGTATTATTTATTTATTTAAGATGGATCTATTTTGCTTCCATTGATTTCATTAATAAGCTAATAAATTATTCCTAATAGTAATTTTATTATTTAAAGGGGTATTCCCATCTCAGACAACATGGGCATATCACTGGGACCAGCACCTATCTTGTAAAGACAAAGGCCCCAGCGGTCACACTGCGCATGCGCAGCTGCTCTCCCTTCATTTCTATAGGGCTGCCGAAAACAGACAAGCGTTGGCTCGGTTATTTCCGTCAGCCCCATAGAAATTAATATGAGTGGTGGGCGCGCAAGCGCTCTGCGCTCCCATTCACGTCTATAGGGAGAGCGTTTGGATGGTGGCCAGACCACTTTCCCCTCCCCATTCTCGACATAGGTGCGGGTCCCACACGCTAGTGTGAAAGTACCCTAAGGTAGTCTGAGACACACCTCCTGTCTTGTTATTGGTTCAGGATAATGCTTTTCTCCACCTTTGATGATGTCATCACACAGGATTTCATGCAAGATCTTCAATCGAGATGGAGGCTGCTGGCTCTTTGCATTCAAACGGCTGAGGTAAGTATGATTTTTTGAATTTTTTAACGCCATTTAGGGAAACTCAATTTGCTACTATGAAGCACAAGGAAATTCGGCTTTGCGGCAAATCGAATTTTCCCTGAAATTCGGATCAAAGTCCGCTTTGTGGACTTCGATTTGCTCAACACGATATACAATGTACTTAAAGGGAGCGTGTTATCAGAAAATGACCCCTTCGCTGCCAGGGGTGTTTGGACATTTTGCACCTCTGGTAGCCAGGATAATTTTTCACAGTTTTGGCATGTACGAATATAACCTAAATTACAAAATAAAAAAATTCTATAAAATCATACTAACCCATATATAACCCATATATTTTCTGAAAGCAGACACCCAGCACATTCTCAAAATGCCACTCTGCAGTTCACATTCACAGACACTTTCATGCAACTTTGCGGCAAAGTGTAATTCTTTATAAAAATTGCAAAAAAGATGATGTTAGTGCAAGAAAGTTATACGAACCTCTTAAAAATGAAATTCAACATGTGCAGAGTTCATATATACCACTTGAAGTAACATGCACATATCTTCATAAAATCACCTGGAATTAAAAAATAAAAATAGGAACCTATAAAATACAGGGATTACAGCCCTTGAAAAGTAAGTGCACCCCCAAAAGCTATATTTTTCCTGAAAGCAGACGACCTGATGATTGCAGTTGCCTTGATGGACTGTTGACAACCATGTCCACCCTCAGGTAACTTTGTGACAAAAAATGATTTAAAGAAAAATGCATCAAAGCAAACATTTAGGCTCACATCCAGGCAGATGTTTACACATAAAAAATATTGCAATAATGTAAAAAGTCACCAAATTTTTGCACAAGTAAGCCCAAAAAGTCACAAATGGGCCATTTTGCGACTTTTTGAAGCCAGAATTCTGAAGCGAAGGCATGATAAATAAGGGCAGATTTGTATAAAATAACCTAATCATTATTACACACAACAACCTTCCTGCATCTTTGTAGCAAATAAAATATACTGTAGTTAACAAAAAAACTTGTGAGGAGTTCATACATAGAATAAAAAATTCAATAATAAAAAAACACATATGTGTCACTATTTTAACGGGCAGAATTTTTTTTGGGGTGACAAGTTTATTTTCTGGTCATAATGATTTTTAAGCACACCGCTTTGGTCCTCTGTGCTGCCTCCACTGTTTCCATCTTCCAGTCCCCATACTGTTTTCTTCTGGCCCTGCAAGGACACGGTCACATACACCGCTCCAGCCAATAAGGGCTTCAAAGGTGATATGCTGCTGGTAGCCATATCACCGCTGAAGCCAGTCAGTGGCTGGAGTGGTGCATACGACAAAGCAGAGGCCTGAATACGGAGAGAGCGGAGGACCGGAGCAAGTACCGTATTTTTCGCCCTATAAGACGCACCTAGGTTGTAGAGGACAATAAATATAAAAAAATACAAACAATATTTTTCATTCAACCTCATATCAGCTAACAGCCCCAATCAGACCCCCAAAGTTAATAAGACCCCAACAAGACCTAAGATCAGGCCCACAATCAGACCTCAGCTCAGACCCCAATATGTATGACCCCAATCAGAACTCAGACCCCAATCAGACCCTCATATCAGCCTCCAGCAGCCCCCACTGCCTCTCATATAAGCCCCCAGCAGCCCCCATTGCCTCATATCAGCCCTCAGTAGCACACATTGCCTCTCATATTGGCCCCCAGCAGCCCTCATTGCCTCATATCAGCCTTCTGTAGCCCCCATTGCCTCTCATTTTGGCCCTCAGCAGCCCCCATTGTCTCATATCAGTCCTCAGTATCCTCCATTGACTCTTATATTGGCCCCCAGCAGCCCCCATTGCCTCATATCAGCCCTCAGTAGCACACATTGCCTCTCATATTGGCCCCCAGCAGCCCTCATTGCCTCATATCAGCCCTCTGTAGCCCCCATTGCCTCTCATTTTGGCCCTCAGGAGCCCTCATTGTCTCATATCAGCCCTCTGTAGCCCCCATTGCCTCTCATTTTGGCCCCCAGCAGCCCTCATTGCCTCATATCAGCCCTCTGTAGCCCCCATTGCCTCTCATATTGGCCCCCAGCAGCCCTCATTGCCTCATATCAGCCCTCTGTAGCCCCCATTGCCTCTCATTTTGGCCCTCAGAAGCCCTCATTGTCTCATATCAGCCCTCTGTAGCCCCCATTGCCTCTCATTTTGGCCCTCAGCAGCCCCCATTGTCTCATATCAGTCTTCAGTATCCCCCATTTACTCTCAAATCGGCCCCCAGCAGCCCCCATTGCCTCATATCAGCCCCTATTGCCTCATGTTTCTGCAGCACTTTACAGACAATAGCATCAAGCTGTCCGCAATAGGGCTCACAATCTAAGCTCCCTATCAGTATGGAGGGTGGGAGGAAACCCACGCAAATATGGTGAGAACATACAAACTCCATGCAGATGTTTTGTCCTTGGTCATAATTGAACCAAGGACCCCAGTGTTAACCACTGAGCCACCGTGCTGCCCGATATGAATTTTCAGGGGTCAGTCTGCTGCAGGCACTTGCTTTAGAATCTTTAATCCCTGAACATCCCTTTAAGGTTGCCTTGTAAGTACCTTGTTGACACGCTCAGGGGATATGTGTTTGCAGCCAAGACCAAAGCCGGGTCGTCCTCAGTGTTTGGTGCCCTCTACCCTGTAATGTTACATTTTATCTGCAGAGTTTGTTTTCATCTGTCACGATGTTTTATAGCGGGGGAAGTGTAGTATCGGCTGTCCTGTAGCTGCTCCATAATTCTCCCTGGTTTATGGTGTAAGAAACAGAAGAAGGGGGCTCCTCCGTGAGACCGTCCACTAAATTTCCATGTACTGAGTGTAACTCAGTGCACATTTCCATCTTTTTCAAATGCAGACATCAAAGAGTCTCACACCATACAATAGCAAATCGAAGTTTAGTGGAAAAATTCGATTTGCCGCCTAAGTCGAATTTCCCTTTTCGATTTTACTTAAAATGGCGGTAAAAAAAATTTAAAAAATCATACTCACCTCATCCATTTGAGTGTGAAGAGGCCGCCGCAGCATCTTGCTTGAAGATTCTGCACAAAATCTCATGCATGGTGACGTCATCACGCGCCGCATCAGATGTCGCGCTGGATCTTTAAGCAAGATGGCAGCGGCGGTGTCTTCACTATCAAATAATGGAGGGTGTTAGAGGCTGTGACAGCTACAGGAAGAGAGCTTTAGCTGCAGCAGAAAGGACACGTCTCCTGGTGAGGTAAGTACAATAAAAAAAAAATTTTAATTAGCAAACTCTAAATTGCTTTAATATGGATCTCAGATGCTGCGATCAGCTATGAATGCGGCTTCTGAGGGGTTCAATGACGGGGAGGAGGGGGGGCAACCTAATCGCCGGTCCCTGTCATGTTACTACATGTATGTATTGTGATTATCCATATTGCCTCCTTTGCCGGATTCACTTTTTCATTGCATTATACACTGCTCGTATCCAGGGGTTGTGATTAGTGTTGATCATGAATATTCTAATTGCGAATATTGGCACTTCGAGAATTAGCGAAAATCTAGAATATTCGTAATCGCGAATATTCTACTTTTTTTTTTATCTGAACGCATGATCCCTCCCTGCTTCTTTTTTGTCGGCCAATGAGAAGGCTGCAATGTCTTTGTCTGAGCTTAGCAACATCCCTAGCAACCAATAGGAAAGTTGCCTACCCCTTACTATATAAGAACCTCCCCAGCAGCCATTTTCTGCAGTTTTTTCAGTTCTGAGAGAGACAGCAGTGTTATTGCTGTGCTCTGTGCTTTCCTGTGTCATTACATTAGATAGTTAGTTAGTTAGTTAGTTAGTTAGTTAGTTAGTTAGTTAGTTAGCTCATATATATAATACAGATAGTTAGTGGGTCAGTCAGTGTAGGTTAGATAGTGATATAGTGTAGCTGATAGGTTCCAGTGCAGGGTGTTAGGTAGTGTGATAGGGATTACTGTGCTGTGATCAGTGTCGGACTGGGGTACCAAGGGCCCACCAGTAAAATTTATTTTGGGGGCCCACCGTATGGATACAGTCAAATATAATAAATAATTTAACAAGTTTTTTTATATGAACATAGGCTGGTTGAGGTGCAGTACATTGAATATATGTATGTAGTGCAGTAAATCTAATGTTTTATGTGCCACTTGTGCAGGGGGTGGAAGACTAAGGGCCCACATTGCTCAGGGGCCCACCGAGGGATGCCCCTGTACCCCTGTGGGCCAGTCCGAGCCTGGCTGTGATAGGGATTAGTGTCTCTGTTAGACAAAGTGCTGTGATGTCACAACAATACTTAGTGCACCAATCCGTAATATCTACTCAGGCTTGATAAAATTTGAAGTTGCACGTATTTTGCAAAAAAATGTGCATTATTAGTGCCGATTTGCACAATCGCGAAAATAATGACTTGGGATCGCGAATTTGCGACAAATTTGCGAAATATCACGAAAATATTATGAACACGAATATTGCTAGTCATCACTAGTTATGACCACCCTGCAATCCTGCAACAGTGTAAGATACTGTCTACAGGTTGTGTGTGGTATTGCACTCTCTTTCTTACCCCCCTCCCTTGTGTCCCAGGTTCCAATAAAAAGCAGAACACACTAGCACAGCATGCAATGCAATGTCCGCTAAAAGAAACCCGACAGATTCAATGTGGCGGTGGGTTCCAGTGGGAGCTGTTCATCTCCGTCATGTTACAGATCCAGCCATTATTTTTTACTGTCCCTAATACTGAACAGAAAACACCTCCGCTTTCCCTTTCCACTATTGAGATCCGTCATAGGATATCAACAGCGGGGGAAAAGCTTCAGTTTTGTCCCTATTTATTGTCAATGAGGACAAAACGGAACTGAAGAATGTGTTCTGTTCCGTTTCATTGAGTTCCCATGACGCACACAAAAGCGCAGCCAGCAGCGTTGCATCCTGGGATGGAAGACGGATCCGTCATGACTCACAGTGTAAGTCAACGAGGACAGAAAAGAAAACGGATCCGTCCCCCATTGACTTACACTGGTTTTAGAGACGGATCCGTCTTAGGTATTTTAGAGATAATACAACCGGATCCATTCGTGACGGATGCATTTTTACTGATCCATGACGTATCCAGCAAAAACGCAGATGTGAAAGTAGCCTTAATTTCAATCACAGGGTCTTGTATGGGGGCTTCCCCAGTGACCTTTAACTCTTTGTGCACTGCAATAGTATGGCATTGGGAGCGGGAAGTTCTAGCACCAGGCGGTACTATTAGTGGTCTAATATTAAAGGGGTTCTCCGGGCTTTTTCCTATTGATGACCTATTCATGAAAAACGCAACATGTTCTATGGTCAGCCTACAGGCTGAGTCGGGTACTGCAGCTGAGCCTCGTTCAGTTACTGTGCACCTCCATCAATGTATTGCACATTGTCCTACATGACTTGCGTCTTGCTGATGTTAACACTCGGTATTAAAGTCGTTTTTGTACTCTTCCTCGAAATCTGCGGGGGTTTCCCACTGACTCCGCACTGAAGAATGTTTCCTAGGGAGAAAAAGTGCAGAAGCTTCAGAAAATAAGATCCTGACTGAAGGTATTAGCCGGAGCAGATGCACCGTGTCACTGTACACAAGACTTTTCTATTCCATGTCCGCGGTGATATCATTGCATGGTACACGGTGGTGCCGAGCTGAATTTCTTGTGTCCTCATTAACCATTTCCGTGCTAGCCATGAAGGTAGAATTATGCACTTTTTTTATAACACAATTAACTTCCTCACAAGCCCAGATTCCTTAAAGGGGTTGTCCGGGTTCAGAGCTGAACCCGGACATATACCCATTTCCACCCAGGCAGCCCCCCCCCCCCCCGACAAGAGCATTGGAGCAGTTCATGCTCCGATGCTCTTCTTTGCCCTGCTCTTAATTGTGCAGGGCAAAGGCATTTTCTGGAGATCTGGTGACGAACCGGGGTCTCCATAGAGCTGCCAGACCAAGGCTTCCGCCCAGCAGTGAGCCCGGTGACGTCACGACACTGATGGGCGGGCTTTAGCGCTGCCCTAGCCTGTAAAATAGCTAGGGCAGGGCTAAAGCCCGCCCATCAGAGCCGGTGATGTCACCGAACACACTGCTGGGCAGAAGCCTCCGTCTGGCAGTGTGTTATAGTAAATAAAAGAGCCCTTGCCCTACGCGATCCTATAAACTAGCTGGGGGGTGTTAGGGGCAGTGATAGGGGAGTGTCTATGTAACTAGCTGGATGGGAGGAGCTATAGACTAGCTGATCGTTGTTAGGGGCAGTGATAGGGGAGTGTCTATGTAAATAGCTGGTGGGAGGAGCTATAAACTAGCTGGGCGTTGTTAGGGACAGTGATAGGGGAGTGTCCATGTAACTAGCTGGGTGGAAGGAGCTATAAACTAGCTGGGCATTGTTAGGGGCAGTGATAGGGAGTGTCTATGTAACTAGCTGGGTGGGCGGAGCTATAGACTAGCTGGGCGATGTTAGGGGCAGTGATAGGGGAGTGTCTATGTAACTAGCTGGGTGGGAGGAGCTATAAACTAGCTGGGCGGTGTTAGTGGCGGTGATAGGGGAGTGTCTAAGTAAATAGCTGGGTGGGAGGAGCTATAAACTAGCTGGGCGTTGTTAGGGGCAGTGATAGGGGAGTGTCTATGTAACTAGCTGGGTGGGCGGAGCTATAGACTAGCTGGGCATTGTTAGGGGCAGTGATAGGGGAGTGTCTATGTAACGAGCTGGATGGGAGGAGCTATAGACTAGCTGGGCGGTGTTAGGTGCAGTGATAGGGGAGTGTCTATGTAAATAGCTGGGTGGGAGGAGCTATAAACTAGCTGGGTGTTGTTAGGGGCAGTGATAGGGGAGTGTCTAAGTAAATAGCTGGGTTGGAGGAGCTATAGACTAGCTGGGTGTTGTTAGGGGCGGTGATAGGGGAGCATCTATGTAACTGGGTTGGTAGGAGGGGCTATAAACTGGCTGGGTGTTGTTAGGTGTGGTGATAGGGGAGTGTTTATGTAACTAGCTGGGTGGGCAGAGATATAAACTAGCGGGGCGGTGTTAGGGGCAGTAATAGGGGAGTGTCTATATAACTAGCTGGGTGGGCGGAGCTATAAACTAGCTGGGCGGTGTTAGGGGCAGTGATGGGGGAGTGTCTATGTAACTAACTGGATAGGCGGAGCTATAAACTAGCTGGGCGTTGTTAGGGGCAGTAATAGGGGCGTGCCTATGTACCTAGCTGGGTGGGTGGGGCTATAAACTAGCTGGACGTTGTTAGGGGCAGTAATAGGGGAGTGTTTATGTAACTAGCTGGATAGGAGGGGCTATAGACTAGCTGGGCGGTGTTAGGTGCAGTGATAGGGGAGTGTCTATGTAACTAGCTGGGTGGGTGGGGCTATAAACTAGCTGGACGTTGTTAGGGGCAGTAATAGGGGAGTGTTTATGTAACTAGCTGGATAGGAGGGGCTAGCTGGGTGTTGTTAGTAGAGTTGTTTCGGTACCAAAATTTTGATTTGGTATCGATACCATAAAAAAGTATTGCGATACTCGATACCATTCGATACCACGCCAAAAAAAAAAAACGCCAAAAAAATCTGCGTGCATTCCACATTTTATGGAACCGCTGGCTCATAATACAACAGTCCTATCCTACTTTTTTACGGCGACTAAAAGAAAATGGCGAATCGTGCATTTTTTTTTTTTACGGTGTTCACCGCATAAAAGTGGATTTTTTAATAGTTTGGACTTTTAAGACGCGGCGATATGTAATATTTTATTTATTGTTTATATTTTATATGTAAAATTGGGAAACTTTTTTTTTTCTTTTACAGTTTATATATTAACTATTTCCCCCTTAGGGGCTAGAACCTGGAATCACTTTCATCCTATTCACCCTGATACAGCTCTATCAGGGTGAATAGGATCTCACCCTCTCCCTGCTGCCCTGTGCTCTGTGCACACAGCAGCAGGGAGCAGACTATGGCAGCCAGGACTTTAGAAGTCTCCTGGTTACCAAGGTAACCGATCGGAGCCCCAGCATTACACTGCTCGGGCTCCGATCACTGCCACTGCCACCAATGAGGATTGGGTGAGGGGACCCTGTGGCCACTGCCACCAATGCTTTTATTACTTGGGGGAGAGAGGGAGGAAGGGGGGACAGGGGAGCCACACTGGCCATCAATGTTTTAATACAGGGGACTGGGGGCGGGGGGGGGGGGGGGAGCACATGCCGAGTACCGTTTCATATATAAATGCAGGCAGAAGACACAGCCTGCCGGCACCTGCCTGTAACCCAGCACTGCGATCAGAGGCAATTAACCCCTCAGGTGCGGCACTTATATATGAGACATATATATGAGATATATGCCTGCATTTATATATGAAATGGTACTCGGCATTGCTGGCCAGTGCTCCCGTCCCCCAGCTCCGCCCCTTCTCCGCCCCTCTCCCTCTATTGGTTGCAGCGGCAGCACAGGGGGCGGGAGAGACTGCCTCCTTCTCCGTGTGCTGCCGAGAACATGGCCGCGCTGAGAGCAGCGCAGCCGTGCTCTCCTATACTGGGCTGTGCAGTAGCGCAGCCCAGTATCGATAGAATACTATTCCTGGTATCGAGTGCGATACCAGAGAAAAGTATTGATTGGGTATCGAAAGTTCGATACCCGAAACAACCCTAGTTGTTAGGGGCGGTGCTGGAGCTGGAGAAGTGCATCATGGGTTTGGTTGGATACAGCAACAGGAAGTGGTACATACAGGAGGGAAACAAACCAGAGGGATTGGTTTACATGATGAAAAAGGGTCAGGAGAGTCCAAATTGAAATAAACAAAAGCATCCGGACGATGTACATGATGTAAGCAACTACAGATCTGTTGAAAACCATTGTAATCTTAGAAACCCCCTTTAAGTATGTTCACGCCATTCTCTACAGATGGAGACAAGAGACACATCTCCTCCATATTTACATATGATACAGCTAGCCACATATAAATTATTAGCAGCTAATGGGCTATGGCCGTCTGCAGATCATCCAGGTCCTACGTCACACAAACCTGCGCCATGGAGAATTGTTTTACCATCCAGAGCAGTTTCAGTATCAGTCGGTATGAATGTTATCTCGGTGTCAGCAGCTGAAACAAAGGGAATACAGTGCTTCGCTGATGCGTATACTAGAAATGAATTACTCCGAAAAGAATGTGCCGATAAGAAAAGGAAACAGAGAAATGTGAAAGAATCAACGCCAAGGACTAAAATCTATTCAAAAATAATAATACAGTAAAATAGTAGAAAAAAAGAGTACCAAAAACTGTCCCTGGACTGGTATATTAATCATATGGATGAAAAATCTTGGTTTTATCATCTGATTTTGAATTAATTTATGAAGAGAAATTGTAGAAACTTCCCAAGAGCAGAGGACCTATATATAAATCAGCATAGAGAGTCCCTTCCCGTCCACCTCTCCTCTATTAAAGAGAAACCGTCACCTTTCCTGACATTTGAGTGACTACTTGCATTCCCATTTTGGAGCATCTATTCTTATGACTCTATATTGTGCCATTCTCAATTATTCCTACTAGAAGCTATGAATGAATTGCTAGGGGTTGGTGTGTCCCTGCACAGTCTGACATTATCCAGTCAGTGCTTCCAGTGTTGGGGACACACCCGCAACCGGTGATACCCATCTGGACCTTCATTGCAAACTGCTAGTAACTCATTTGTAAACTTCTTGAAGGAGCAATAGAGAAACCTCACAACATAGAATAGAATCATAAGAATTGATGCTTCATAATGGTAATTACACGGGGAATGCAAAAATAGTGACTAAAGCAGACATGTCAGGAGGAGAGGTGACTGCTGCTGCACATTGCCTAGATTTATGGGAGGAATTTATCACATCCCCCCGCCAAACACACACACCAGAAAAGTGGTGTCAAAAAGTCACACATTTTTGCATAAGCCTCCTTTTGTTCAAAAAATGTGCAACTTTTTGCTGTATTATCCAACTGTGGGTCACCTGATTAAAACACTGTTTTTCTTTTGTTGATCCGGGGGTCCGTTCCTGAGTTATGATACATTCTCTGTAGTATGTAAATTAGCCTTTCGGTGCAATGAGGGCGTCACCATTGCTCTTGTCGCACCCAAGTTCCACTCCTTTTTTCTCTGTCAATCAAAGCCCCCCCCCTGGCTGCTTTGATTGACAGGGCCAGGCATTGGGAACGCAGTGAGGGAGGGGCTGGCCACAGAATGGAGCAGAGCTTAGGTGACAATCTTAGGGCTCATGCACACGAGCGTGTGTGCCCCATGCCCATGCTGCGGACTGCAAATAGCGGTCTGCAATGCACATGTACTGGTTGAGTGCACGCCATTTGCAGAGGCAGACCCATTCACTTGAATGTGTCCGCGATCCGCAAGATATGTCCTGCACAAAAAATAAAATAAAATACAGCATGTTTTCTATTCTTTTGCAGCGCGGAGGCACTGACCGAAATCCCACGAAAGCGCTTTGTAGTGCTTAGGTGGGCCGTGATTTTTTTTTATTTTTACTGCCATTTCAGGGAAAATTGATTTGTTACCACGAAGCACGAGGAAATTCAGCTTCGCAGCCAATCAAATGTTCTCTGAAATTCATATTGAAGTGCGCTTCGGATACTCACCTCTGCCAATCAGCTGTCTGAGGAGGCTGCGGTGCTCCGGTGAGGGCTGTAGCCTCCTCGCAGTTTACCAAGCACAGCGCCGCACATTGGATGGTGGTTGTGCTTGGTATTGCAGCTCATCCCCATACACTAGAATGGCCATGTGCCCGATAACGTCACTGGCCTAGGAAGAGGCCGAAGCGCTCACTAGAGCAAAGATCGGTGGCGGTGTTGGGAGTTAGACCCCCACCGATCTGATAGATCAATATCAAAATCTCGGACAACCCCTTTAACCTAGACATAGGGGTCTCATCACAGTCACATCAACAGTTACAAACATTGTGTTCTGTAGCTCCATCTGTGCAGGCAGCTCTCAGAACTTACAGATGAACATAAGCAGAGCGCTATCTTCTCGGGCGAGATTCTCAAGATCTGGCGCTCAGCTTACAAGTCAAGTATGAGAACATGTAGCATGCTGGGTGTTCGGTCCCATGGGGGGTCCTGCATGAAATCAGACATTACATTTATGTTTCATTGCTTGTGTTCCTTATTTGTAAGGGCTCATGTACACGAACGTATTTTGCTCCCGTGTCCGTTCTGTTTTTTTGCGGATAGGATGCGGACCCATTAATTTCAATGTATACTATCCGCATCCGTATGTCCGTTCCGTAGTGCCGCAAAAAAAATAGAGCAATTCCTATTCTTGTCCATTTTTCGGACAAGGATAAGCATTATTACAATGGATCCGCAAATACAGACGTCATCCGTTTTTTTGCGGATCCTGGTCCCCAAAACACATACGTTCGTGTGCACGTAGCCTAAATGGAATCTCTTGACCAGTTTTGGGCACACAGTTGGCAGGATAGACGGCTAATAAATGTCTCCTTTAATATTGAATATTGAGACGGCGATTTCATGAATCTGCTGAACGGCCCACCTATCGCTCAAAACGTCCTAATCTTTTAATGGAGCGCGGACATTTTTTGCTTACATTCCTGGATAAGTGAAGCTGTTTTCTTGGGCTCACGTCCTCCTGTACTGAGAATCGTTGCTATCTTATCTTTCGAACGATTCCTGCACGTAATAATGAAATTCTTGCTGATTAATATGCATGTCATATTTCTGTATATCAGTGTTACTCATTCTACAGAAAATGTTGTCTTTTATAGGGATGGATGAGCAAGGATGACTGTGGTCCGGACAATCACTCTCAGGTTCTATTAGGTTTAGTACAAGTTTCTTTTTTTTTAACGTAAAAGTAGTTTAAGCGTTTTTGCTCTTTATACTAGGGGTTTGCGCATAGCTGAGACCTCATGCCATAGCAATGGAAAGCAGGAACCTACAAATTGGGAGATAAGGGCTCAGTGGTTAGCACTGGTTCCTTGCAGAGCAGGATTCCCAGGTTTGAATCCAACCATGGATAACATCTGCATGAAGTTTCTATGTTCTTCACCTGTTTGTGTGGGTTTCCACCGGGTTCTCCGGTTTCCTCCCACACTCCAAAGACATCCTTAAGGGGACCTAAGGCCTTATTCACATGTCCGTTGTGTTTATGGATCCGCAAATTGCGGATCCATAAACACACCCAGCCGGCAGCCCCATAGAAATGTCTATTCTTGTCTGCAATTGCGGACAAGAATAGGATATGCTCTACTTTTTTGCGGAGCTGCGGTCGTAAGATCGGCGGCGCGCTCCGCAAAAACTGATGCGGAGAGCACAGTGTGTGCTCTCTGCATCGTTCTGTGCCCCATTCACAGTCAATGGGTCCGCATGTATTCCGCAGAATTGCGGAATACATGCGGACGACATTGCGTACGTGTGAATAGGGCCTTAGATTGTGAGCCCCATTAGGGACAGCTTGATGCTAATGTCTGTAAAGTGCTGCGGAATAAGGGTCCATTCACACGTCAGTATTTTTACCTTTCCAGATAAACGTTCAGTTTTTTTGCAGGTCCGTTTTTCTGTACAACCTTCCGTTTTTGCACTAAAGTGCATCCAAATCCGTTCCGTGTTTCCGTTTTTCCGTTTTGTTTTTTTTTTTTAAAAAAGAGGAGGAGGAATACATGTTGCTAGGGTAAACGGATCAGCAAAATCGGATGACATTCGGATGCTAAACTGCATGTCTTCCGTTTATTTTGCGGATCCATTGACTACAATGGGAAAACGGAACGCAAAGTTTGACAGAAAGTAGGACAAGGTGTTTCTTTTTTCAGGATTCGCATGCAAGGATCCCGAGAAACGGAACGGAGTCACGGATGCGGACAGCACCATGAGTGCTATCCGCATTTTTGCGGAGGCCATAGCAATGAATGGATCCGATTAAACGTTCCGATTTTTTCGGAACGGAATCGGATTGCAAAATCGGACATGTGAATGGACCCTAAAGCGTTATATAATTGAGTAAAATAAATAAATAAATAATGTATCCAAACCCCCTGTGTAGGCATGAAGATAACATTCTGGCTGCCTGAAGCTGCCACTAGAGGGAGCTGGGGAACTTAATGTATACAGGAGAGAATTTCCTACGATCAGCAGTTCAAATCCTGGTCTTAGTGAAAAGTCCAGCGGCTTTCACGTAGCTTCGCGTAGGCCATGTGACGTTATGTTCATGGGTCACATCAGTGAATGGGGGGGGAGCTGCAATACCAAGCACAGTTGCTGTACAATGGACAGCGCTGTGCTTGGCGAGCTGAGAAGAGGGCGCGGCGTTACTCTCGTGCCCTCAAACTGCCGATTGGTGGGGGTCCTGGCTGTCGGACCCCCACCAATCAGATACTGTTAACCAGAGCTTAGGTCATCATTTAAAAAATCTCAGTAAACCCCTTTAAAGCAGTTATCCATTAGAATTTTAGACTATTTTTACTCACATCTACTTATGTGAATACTTTCTTCCCTTTCTGTGGGTAGGCGGCAACTCACATTAGAAAATCCGGTCCACATTGGAGGTCAGTGTTAAGGGACATATTGCTGTAGAGGCCACTGTTAAGGGGGTGGGGTGTTGTGGAAATCACTGTTAAGGAGATGGGGTACTGTGGAGATCACTAATAAAGGGGCGGGCGCTGTGGAGGTCACTGTTAAAGGGGAGGACGCTGTGGATGTTACTGTTAAGGGGGCAGGAAATGGTGGAGGTCACAGTTAAGGGGACGGTCCGCTATGGAGGTCTGTCAATATCTTTTAACGAAGCCGGGTCCTTCAGCTAGTATATATATATATATATATATATATGTACAACTATGAAT
This sequence comes from Bufotes viridis, assembly GCA_033119425.1. Taxonomy (NCBI): domain Eukaryota; kingdom Metazoa; phylum Chordata; class Amphibia; order Anura; family Bufonidae; genus Bufotes; species Bufotes viridis. The sequence continues at coordinate 22,889,669 of CM065598.1, read as the reverse complement.
TTAGAAAAAGAGATGAATGAATGAAATGGGCCACATCACTTGCTTTTCTCTATGAGATCACTACACCAGCACTGTAATAAGGAAGGTAGCAGGCAAGGTACTAAGCAGGTGGGTACACCAGAGAAGGTGGACCACAGTGTAAACAGAAGGGGGCGCTGCCAGAGCAGAAAATGAAATGTACATGAAAAATTTAACAATATTTTTATTGCAGGTATATTGCATTAATACTTCATTTGAAATGCTGAAATGCCCCATTCATTGCATAGTGATCCTTTTCCTGGGAAAACCTCTTTAATAACTTTGTCACAATATGAGGTGGCACAGATTTGTACTATAATATACACCTGTTTCTGGCAGGTAAATTATAATACCTTTGTCAGCCCACTAGAGGCCACACCCCCTCCCTCTAAAACCTGCCATTTTTTGTTTATTTAAAAAGTCAAAAATTTAGGTTGGGAAAAAAAACTTGCACCAAAATTTGTATCTTTCTGAGGCTAGTTTTGTGTGGCACAGACACAATGATTCTTGAGAATAACAATTATTATAATTATAATTACTAGGTTATAGGAGATGGGTCGTTGATCCAGAAAATAATTTTTATTATCATGTTTGGAGTCAAAAAGGAATTTATTACATTGTAGAGTGTGTCCACATATGTCACCTCCAGCACTGGGATCTGTCCGAGCCTAAATGGGGCTAATCACTTAAAGGGGTTAAGCCACAAAAAATATTATACATTTTTCAAACCAGCACCTGGATCTGAATACTTTTTTAATTACATGTAATAAAAAATTTAGTATAGCCACTGAGCTATTCAATAAAATGTAAACGTATAGCGCCACCTGCTGTTTGTTATTTTCATTATTTCTCTGTCCACCTCACTTAGGTGGTCGTATGCACTGAGTTTAAATCTTCAACTGTCACCAGTCATATCTTATGTTAGAAGCTGTGGCAGTTATAGGGAAAGAACTACAACGGAAGGAACACACCCCCCTGAGCTGTTATAGGGAGAGAGCTGCAGCAGAAAAGACGCAACCTATGAGAAAGGACACACCTCCTGACCTACCAGCTTGAAGACAATCCGAAACAATGAATGGGGAGATCTTTGGATCCATGTGAGGTACAGGGCTGGTTCTAGCTCTGTTAGAAAGAGATTGTCTTGTACTGTATGTCTAATTTTCATTTTTTACATCAATAATGGCATAACCCCTTTAAGACAGCAACCATGCAACAATTTATACTGCACACAGCGGTTCTTCCCAACTCTACCGTATTTATGCAAGCATGCCCAAGCTCTCATGTTTTTAATGGGGGTAGGAGATTAGGTCTCTGGCTGGACTTCTCTGACAGCAACTTACATCCCACAAAGGAGTGGACATATTGAAGTCCAACATAAACAGTCTTTCCCCCAACATCTACCATCAGTTGAGAGTCAGGAGACCCATGCATGTTGAAAAGTTGGAGAACCCTTCCGAAATTGGCAGGTTCCAAGGACATTTTGTACATGGGCATCACCATGCAACAAGCACTTTTTCGTGTGTTGCTTTAAAGATCATCACTTTCATTGGCATCTCCTTGTAAAATTTCAAGAAAGAACCTTACTTGCCATCATCTGTTCTTAGTTTAGCTTGCCTAATTGCTTTAACTGTCCATTTAATTGCACAATTATCTGATGCACGTTTCACTTTGCCCCATAAAAGTCACGTCAGGGATCCAATTAGTGAACGTGCAGCATAACTTCTTTAAAAAATCTGTAAACCCCCAACCCTAGTGAACTCGAAGAGTCTAGACACCAACTCAATAAAAAAATAAACCACCGCTGTCATTTCTCATTTTGCAAATGTACCACACATAAACAGGTGATAAAATGAAAAGGAATCCCCGGAGACTAGATCAGTAGAGAAGAAACACTGATTCGAGGATTTATAGACAGGCCGAAACCCAACTAAATAAACCATAGCAAATCCTGATAACAATGGTGAACACACCAGTCCTATAAATAAAGAGGCCACTTCAATGCTTCTGTATATTATGAAGACATGGCTTTGTCTAAACCAGCCTTGACCTTTGGCTTGTGAAGAGTATATTAACCATCTCCAAATCTTTTGTGCTCCTCTCTCCAGTCGAGGAAAGTTGTCTTGAGTTGGTTGAGTCTGATGGATGGGTTTTCGAGAAACTTGAGTTATCCTTGACTGGATGCAGATGGCCCACTAAAAAAATGATTCCTTCAAGCACACCCAGTCTTTATCAGTTCTTAGAGTTCATCTGGGACCACACTTCCTCGTCACTAGTCTGAGACAGCCAGCCTTCTGTTTCACCGCCATATCTCATATTGTCCTAATGAATTCTTCTAGCACGCTGGAGGCCAGATAAATTTGCTGATATTAATGCTTTTTGGCAGTGCTGCTCTGGTGCAGTGTTACACGAAGCTTAGCCTTTTTTGCTTGAGGAGTTTGCACAGAGTAAAATAATTTTGAGGATTAAGTTACAGCATCATGGCGGGATTTTATGTTTTATTCATGAGGAGGATCCAGATCCCTTCAAAAATGGCCATAGATCAAACTGGAAAAACAGTTGTCTGTCATCGCTTAATATATTGTACCATGTTTGAAGTATCAAATCAATCTTCGTGTTTCCTTACTCTTATCTTTTTATACCTAAAGGGGTTGTCTCACCTTAGACATTAGAGGCATATTGCTAGGACATGCCCCCAATGTCTGATAGGTGCAGGTCCCATAGGAATGACTGGAAGGTGGGTGGGACCCCGCACCTATCAGACATTAGGGGCATATGGTAACAATATGCCCCCAATGTCTGAGGTGAGAGAACCCATTTTCAAATATCCTGTTGTAGAATTATCGAGTTTTAAAGGGGTTTTCCCATTTCCAGATTTGCTAGGATTTGTCACAAGTGTCACATAGGTGCAGGTCCCACCCTGGGACTGCTGCTATCTACATAACGGGGCTCCTATCATACAGGGAGAGAAGCCACGCAAGCGCAGTCGCCCTCCATTTACTGCTATGGGAGTTTCAAAAATAGGCGAGCGCTGGCTCAGCTATTTCCTCCATAGTGATGAATGGACAAGTGGCCACGCTTGAGCAGTTTACTCTCCATTCACTGCAATGGAAATTTTGAAGATAGCTGAGCATGCTTGAGTGGCTGTTTTCCGGAGTCCCATAGCCAGGGGTGGACTGGGAACTTACAGTAGCTCTGGAAAAAAGCTAAAAGTGGCCCCATGTAGGCGTGTCCAAATTGACAGAAGGTAGAACAACAGAAGTAGGCGGGGCCAGCAATACCATAGTGCAGGAGAAAAGACCACCCCAGCAGAACCAAATACCACAGTGCAGCACAAAATACTGCCGCCTTCACCACAGTACGAGGCTGTGCCTGATGCTCCTACATTGAATGCTGAGAGCATCAGATCTTTATGTACCTAGCTGATGGCGAAGTAGAGGTATTAAGTGGCCCCCTGGGCTTCAGCCCTCATGGAATTTTCCCTAAAGGGTCTATAGCCTATCCACCCATAGCAGTGAATGGAGAGGATGCTCCGCATGTGCCCTGTCCTTCACTTTGAGGTCCCCATTCTGGAGATTGCAGTGAGTCCCAGAGTAGGGACCTGCGCCTATCTGACATTTGTGGCATATCCTAGCTTTATGTCACAAATCTTAAGAATAGAAAACCACTTTACTAACTGAGGGTCCCATTCTAGAACCTCATCTACTGGCGAGATTGGAGAGCAGCTACAATAATCATCTCTCATTCTGGTGGACCTGGTATATTCATCGATTACATGGATAGATTACAGTATGCACCTTGTAATGCTTCCCTTCACCTGTGGGGGCACTGCAGGTAAACTGAACACTCTCTGCTGTGTTTTCTAATGATTGCAGCTGATTTCTGGGGGTCTCCGCCACAGAACATGATGCAAATAGTTTACAGTTTTACAACAAAAAGGTAATGTCCAAATAGGAGAATACTTTTAACTTCTTGTATGTTGTTTTATGATGTTTTGCCTTGTATTTTTTAAATGGACTAGACTTTTTCCAAGTCTATAAATCAAGCTCTTTTAATATAATTCAGTCTATCACCCAGTGGCTTGGCAGTCTCCGTCTAGTGGCATACAGCCTCTAACTATTTTGTAATTTGAAATTGCATGGTTATCCCAATGCAAAAGAAGCTAATTCACATGGGGATAATTATGATCTATATATATTTTTTTATAGAAATGGGGGTGAATACGACCAGTGACATGACAAAATCAATTATTACTTTCTTTTCACCTTCTGTTGGGATCTAATTCTGATTAAGGTCAAGGTCAGGAAGCGGTGGAAAGGACTTTGAATATTGAGTTGGTAAAATGACTGTGGATGTTTGGATATAGAAGTCAGTAATCTAAAAATGTCTACTAGTCCGGCATCTATTCCCCAGATTTTGGGAATTCTATTCTTAGGATCAATGGTGATCGCAAGAAAAGGATTGATACAGGTTGAGGGGGAACCAGCGAGCTTTTAGGAAACCTTTTTCCGGCCCGGATTCAATGGGGCATATTTATTAAAGACTGACGTGTCATAATCCAGTCTTGGTAAGAAGCTCACCAGGATCGGCATTAGGGGAGGCAAACTGGGCAATTTGCCAGGGCCCCCGAACATTAGGGTGGCAGACCGCTGAAGAGTGGGGACTGAGCAGTGTTACTAATTCCAGCAGTGTTACTGTTACCGGCTTAGGAGTCCCTACTCTGACTTCATATATGGCTCGGAAGTCCCTGCTCTAAGTCCTTATATGGAATCAGTACTATGAACATAAATGGGGTATCCCAAAGCATTGTCAGTATGCTTGGGGACACTGTGTATTTTAGTTTTATATAGCCTCTATTTTTGAAATGTTTCTGCCAGGATTCAAACTCACAACCATTTACAAAGGCAAGAACATTAACCACTGTGCTATAGAGCTCAATGTTAAACAGTTGCAGAAAAACCTCATAGTAGTTTCTCATGTATTAGGTATTCATATACAGCTGAAGTATCATTTTATATATTTTTAAAAAAAAATGTATGGCACAAAATAAATACGAAATTACTAAAAAAAATATAGAATGATACTTATTTTATATATGAATGCATAATACATGGTAAACTACTACTGAGGTTTTTATCCATAAAATATGTTTAGCACTAGTTTTAATCCTGGGGTACATGCTTTATGCCAACTTGCTCCATTGCTGTAGCTTTTTTGTAAGGGAGGGGAACTCATTCCTGTGAGGCAAGGGGGCATGTGGCGTATTCTGGGGCCATAAGGGTACAGATCTGTGTGAGGGACTTTATGGGGTGTAAATCTGTGAGGGAGGGCTGGAATCGACAGAATGTAACTGAGTTATTACTACATTATTACAAGATTTGGGGCCCCACTATTGGTTTTGCCCAGCGCCACATTTTGTCTAAAACCTTGCTTCCCTTACATCACTGAACTACATTACCCAGGATGACAAGCTGCCAGGCAGTTCCCTGGGAAACTATCAATATCCTTGTATACTTTGTTCCATGTGTGCTTTCAATGCCCCCATAGATTACTTACTCTTCAATGTCCATGGGGTGGTTTTAGAGATTTGTAATTATGTATAAGGTATGGTCATTTCTACTGCAATAGTGCACCATTTGGGAACAAATGTGAACGATCTACAGTAAATGATACATTTGTCACAATAATCAGAGACCAATAACTTTTGTAAGATACAGACATGTGCAAATACCAAAATTACTGTATTAAAAGGACTGTATAAGATTATATATTATATGGGTTGGTTTACATTTCAGAAATAGTTCCGCTGTATGTCTGATATTGTAGGTCAGTCTCTTTAAAAAAAAAGGATCCATCACCTTTCCTGACATGTCTGTTTTAGTGACGGCATGGAAAAATAAAAGTATGTTGTAGGCACTACCATGTTGCAGTACAATATAGCAGTGCCACAGTGCATCACAAAATACCTCCCCAGAAGCTGCCCCTCAGTGGTGTCCAGCACCAGCTGCCTTGTTCTATTCTCCTACTCCAGTTGTCTCAGGATGGCAATACAGTCGAATTGAGGAGTCAGGAGGAAAGCATCAGATCCTTACTTACCTGGCCAGCAGCCATGGGGAGGGCATCGGCCCACCAGGAAGTTTCCCTGTACATTCTATGGCCAGTCCGATTATGTCTACTTGCATTCCCCACTCTGGCAATCCTACCCCTGGGTACCAACACTACCATCTACAAAGGGGACTCCAAGTCCTTGTTGCGTAACTGCAACTGGCGCCACGACTACTTGTGGGACATATAATCGTAAATACCTCTTAAGGGGCAAGGGATCCCCAGGCGCTGGCAATAGGGCCACTGCAATCAATTGGTGTCACGAACAGGATTCAGGTCTGTGCAGGGAAACCCCATTGTGTATTCTCTTGCAGGTACAACAATGTGATTTTATATGCACTATTGTATGGATTATTGCCTTTGCATTTTTCAGGTCACCAGATAGTTGTCACTTTATTGCTTAGTTATTATGGACTGCCTCTGAGGACGTCTGGTACGTTCCAAGCAGATTTAACATCGCGTTGCTCATTATGGACTGCCTTTGAACACAGTCAAAAAATTAACGGTCCTTATCTTTAATGGAACTGAGTGGTTATGTGGCAAGCAGATCTAACACCGTTAAGGGTGACCTGCTGCTGCTAATCTCTGTACATTGAGGAAATAGTCCTCATGGAGATATGGGAGAATACCGGCTCCTTCTCCGAAAGTATGTCCTAAGACATTGCATGCCGGTTTAGGAAATTTTGTAGTTACCTGTTTCATTCATCAAGGCGACGAAGCATAAAGCATAATTAGGCCTTGTTGTTGGAAGGGAATACAGGATAGAGCCACCCTTCTCTTTGTTGGCGTTTCATTGCATAGTGGTGGGATTACAGAGTAAAGACACCCCCGTGCTTTCTTTGATATTCATGGCCAGAGTAAAGTCAGGAATGAGCACTTTGTGCACATCGTTTGGTTCTCTGGTTATACCCAATAGGGATAGAGACCTTGTGGTAGCCGTTACTATGTCAATTGGTAACACATGTCAGACTTTGTATGTCTGTTTGTATGCAGCACTTTATATTTATTCGGTACCCTGAGAGCATATATATTTAGGTATTTATATTTACCCTAAGCACAAGTCCAGGGCGCCTTGCCTCTTAAGTGCCGGGGAATGTAATACCTCAGGGTGGCAATACCACCTCATTTAGGACCCCCACCATCTGTAATGTGTGATCCTGTGTCATCTTTTATATTTATTGACATTTCCTACAAAGTGTATGTGTTCATCCCCTTGCAAACCACTGTTAACATGTAATGTGCTTGGTTCACAAGCAGATGGCGGCAATCTGTGCAGAAATAGTTTCTCTGGAGTGGAACCTTCTAGTTCTATTCCAGCCCTCTCTAGAGAGGGAGGAGTTAGTTATTCTAGTCAGTCTAGTCCACCCTCCTCAGGGAGAGGTTGTGTGTCGGCCAGCAGAGCTCTATCTGCTCTGCTGGTCCTGCAGGCCCTACCTGCAAAAGTCCTTTATGGTTGCTTGTCCCCTCCTGGGCTTGCATTGCCTCCCAAGCTAAGAAAGCTTGATGCCAGGAAAAAGTTCCTAGGATTAAAGATTACAGCAAGAGACAGACTGCAGACAGCTAAGTTTCAGCAGAAGAGGAAAAGTTCCTATTTACCCAGCCAGCATAGCAGAGCTGAGAGAGCTATCACATAGTAGAACTGAGATTGTTTCAGAAGTGTTTGCCTGCCAGAGTTAAGACACTACTTGCAGTTTGGAAACTGTTTGGATTACCGTTTATGCCAAGTAAAGCAGTGTTCAACGTTACTACAAAAAAGAGGCACAGTATTTTGGGACTTTTTTATTTATTTATTAACGTTACTACAAAGCCTGGACTCCATTTATTCTACTTATTCATCACCCAAGTTCAACAACCCCTTTTTGCACTTGCTTCGGACTACACCTCGTCTGGGATCCAAGGATATCCAGGTAGGGGCACCGTGAAACGTGTATACAACATCTACATAGACATTGTAGGCTACTCTACACCACTCTGGCAATCCTACCCCTTGGTACCAAGACTACCATCTACAAAAGGGATTCTAAGTCCTCGTTGCGTAACTGCAACTGGCGTCACTGCTACTTGCTCTAACAGAGGGACCAATAATCATAAATACCTCTTAAGGGGCAAGGGATCCCCAGACGCTGGCAATAGGCTGCTGCACAAGTAGTTACTAAAACAGACATATCAGGAGAGGGGACAACTCTTTGAAGTTGATGGGGAAGAGCTGTCATAGCAGACACAGCTACTGGACAAGAGAGGCGCTGTTCCTGGAATAAAAACAGACCACTTTTTCTACTACCCCTTTAAAATAAATCAGTAAGGGACTTATTTCTGTACTGTAGTGTTGTAGTGTATATTTTTTCCAACTGTTTTTAGCTGAAGCATGGATATTATTTATGCAAACTATTCAAAAGTCTCACAGCGCACATGAAACGTAATTCCTTCCAGCACGACCAGCCATGAATTTCTTGCTTCTGCTGCATTTCTGTGTCCACATTTGATGGATCTAATGAGAGCGCAGACACATATTTTCTGAGAGAGCATGCACTTCCCGGCTGTCATCCTCCATTGTATTTACTCACCATGAGGCCATAAATCCTGTGTTATTCCTGACCTCCTCACTGAACGGGCATCTCAAGAAAATGCACAGCTTGACATTCTGCAAATATTTTAGGTCTTGTGTACTCTGAGCTTCTCCAGAGACCCCTGCCTCTCAGTGCTGTCTTGTACGTAGGCCTAACACGATCCATGAAGCCTGATGTTTAGTTCATTAGGCTACGGCCACACGGTCAGGATTCTGGATGCAGTTTTGGAGGCCAAAATCAGGAGTGAATTCAAAAAAAGGAAGAGAAAATATAAAGGACGTTACAAATTCTCCTCCTTTTAGAATTTACTCCTGATTTTGACTTTCAGAACTGCATGCAGAAACCTGACCGCGTGGTCGTAGCCTTATGATTTTTGAGATTTTCCACTTCTTTGCATTTTTTTTCCCCTTAATAGTCTCTTGTTGGGATCAAAATTATTTTGCTCTTTTCCTTTTCCTTTTATCAACAGAGTAAAGACTCTATTAGAAAGGCCGATCAGCAAGCGATTGTCTTCCCTGCCGGCAATCGGCTGGTCGCTAGCGGAGGAGACTGCTGCTATTACCTGCAGCGATCTCCTCCGCAGTACGGAGAGGAGCGATCACTATGCCATGGCTTATTTCCATACTGTCTAGCAGTTTGCCGGTGGCAGATCGCTATTAGACAGCATGATCTGCTGCCGGCAAGCACTGAGTTTTAAGCATGCATAAAAATCAGAATTGCCCGTTTGCTCGTTCATCAAACAACTGGCGGCAGTATTACACTGCCAGATGATCGATCGCTAATTCATGCGAAAACTTGTTAGCAATTATCGGCCGAAATATTGGCTGGTGTAATACAGCCTTAAACGTCCTCCAGGCATCTCTGGCGGCAGCTTGTCTCCCCTAACAACAAAAGGATCGGACAAGTTGAAATTCAATCAACAGCCCAAACCTCAAAGGGGTCGTCTCACTTCAGCAAGTGGCATTTATCATGTAGAGCAGGCATGCTCAACCTGCGGCCCTCCAGCTGTTGCAAAACTACAACTACCAGCATGCCCGAACAGCCTACAGGTATCAGCCTACAGCAGGGCATTGTGGGAGTTGTAGTTTTGCAACAGCTGGAGGGCCGCAGGTTGAGCATGCCTGATGTAGAGAAAGTTAATACGAACCACTTACTAATGTGCTGTTATTGTCCATATTGCCTCCTTTGCTGGCTGGATTCATTTTTCCATCACATTATGCACTGCTCGTCTCCAGGGGTTATTACCACCCTGCAATCCATCACTGGTGGTACGCGCTTGCAGACTACAGGAAAAAGCACCAGTCTATGTGCACTCGCACAGTCCCGGTCACCAGAGAGGCCAATGCTTTTTCTTATAGTGTGCAAGCATGACCACCAGTGATGGATTGCAGGATGGTCATAGCCATGGATACGAGCCGTGTATAATAAGATAGAAAAATGATTCCAACCAGCAAAGGAGGCAATATGGACAATCATAATACATTAGTAAGTGCCTAGTATTAACTTTCTCTACGTGATGAATGGCATTTGATGAAGTGAGACAACCCCTTTAAGGATCCATTCACACGTCAGTATTTTTACCTTTCCAGATAAACATTCAGTTTTTTTGGGGATCCGTTTTTCTGTACAACCTTCCGTTTTTGTACTAAAGTGCATCCGAATCCGTTCCGTGTTTCCGTTGTGCTTGTCTCAAAACAGAAAGCACATGGCACAGAGGGCTGGGTTTAATTTTTTGTTTTGTTTCCTGTAAACGGATCTGCAAAATCAGATGACATTCGGATGGTTTTGTGCATGTCATCCGCATTTTTGCGGATCCATTGACTTGAATGGACAACGAACCCGAAAAACGGACAGAAAGTAGGACAAGCTTAATTTTTTTTCAGGATCCGCATCCTGGAAAATAGGGAAACGGAACGGATTCCGTGATTCGGACAGCACCATGATTGAAATTGACGCAATTGAAATTAATGGATCCAGAAAAACGTTCCGATTTAATTCAGAACAGAAACGGAGTGTTAAAACGGATGTGTGAATGGACCCTAAGGGTACCTTCACACTGGCGTTTTTGTTTTCCGGCATAGAGCTCCGTCGTCGGGCTCTATGCCGGAAAAAAAAACGCTTCAGTTAAGATAATACAACCGCATGCATCCGTTTGAATAGATCCGCTTGTATTAACTTTTACTATTTTTTAACATTGCCAAAATGGATCCGTCTTGAACTCCATTGAAAGTCAATGGAGGACAGATCCGTTTTCTATTGTGGCAGAATGTGCCAGAAAAACGGATCCGTCCCTATTGACTTACATTCGTTTTGCTCCGCATCCCAGGACGGAAAGAAAACCACAGCATGCTGCGGTATTTTCTATGTCCAAAAAACGTTCACATACTGAACTGAAGACATCCTGATGCATCCTGAACGGATTTCTCGCCATTCAGAATGCATGGGGTAATACTAATCAGTTTCTTTCCGGCATAGAGCCCCGACGGCGGAACTCTATGCCAGAAAAGAAAAACGCCAGTGTGAAGGTACCCTTAGGCCAAGTTCACACCTTAGTTATATGGCCAGTTATTTTGATCAGTTATTGTGAGCCAAAACCAGGTGCGGGTCAAAAACACAGGAAACAGGTGCAGATCAAATCATTACACCTGATCTCTGTGTAGGCTTCACTACTGGTTTTGGCTCACAATAAGGCCTCATGCACACGACCGTTGTTTGGGTCCGCATCCGAGCCGCATTTTTTGCAGCTCGGATACGGACCTATTAACTTCAATGGGGCCGCAAAAGATGCGGACAGCACTCCTATTGCCAACTGTCCTATTCTTGTCCGTTTTGCAGACAAGAATAGGCATTTCTATAATGGGCGTCCCGTTCTGCAAATTACGGAACACACACGGGCAGCATCCGTGTTTTGCGGGTCCGCAAGTTGCAGACTGCAAAACACGGCGCGGTCATGTGCATGTAGCCTAACTGATGGAAATAACTGATCAAATAACTGAAGTGTGAACTAAAGTGCTCCCCAAACATCTGCCGTTGGGGGAATGCCTGGAGGCCTCCATACTATTAGATGTTCAGCTGGTCCTATTGAATAAGTGAGTTCTGCCGCCATTACTCTATTGTGTAGAATTAGTTCAAAAGGAATTTCACAGGTAAACCAGGCAGGTAGGGCTAGCTCAGCTGAATGTAGTCGTACCTTTCACATAGTGATTTGTCGTTTCATTCTGGAGAGAAACGAATTTTAATCCACATGTAAATGAGCAGTTAAGTGCACTGAGGGCCACTCTGTGCACCCTTGCTCCTCATGCTTCCTTTACTATCCCCTCTCTCTCCTTTTGTTTGACAGGGACAGGCGAGATGACTAAGCAGCCTGACTATGACCTGGCCCTGCTAAATCAAGAAGGACATCAAATGGATAAGGTAAGTACGGTATGTTGAATTTTTTTACCGCCATTTCAGGAAAAATTAATTCATTACCATGAAGCGCCAAGAAATATGGATTTGTGGTAAATTAAATTCTTCCTAAAATTTGGATCGAATTCCACTTCGTTAACTTCGATTCTCTCAACACTAAACAGGTCAGCCAGTTTCATAGGTACAAATCTGATGACAGATGCCCTTTAAACAGCAAAGACGTAATTTTTTCATCGGAACGTGTGTTCAACCAAAAGTCTTTTCACCTATAGGTCCCATCAGCAGCAGAGAAAAGTATTGCTGTTGTGTCAACCTCATTTACTTCTCTTTCTTCCCAAAGTCTTTGCATCTTGTTCAGAGCCCTCCTGTCAAATGTCTAGTGGCAAAAACATCCCTTCCCAATAAAGAAAGCCTAATGAACCCTGCAAGGTAAAAACACAAAAAAAAGGAGTAAAAGGTGGGAAAAAGGGAATATGGAAAAGAAGAGCCAAGGAACTACCAAAGAGTGATGGAGTAGGAGTGTGTAGTAGAGGCTACAAAGTCGTTACAAGGCAGCACCCAAAGTGCACAGGAGTGGACAGCGAAAATGTACCAACAGAGGGAAAAAATAAAATCGGAACCTCCGTTCCGTGTGAAACCGGGAGGACCGTGGGGGCGCCAATGAGACGACAATTGAGTAGAATGGATTCGTTTGTTAGGCAATGCAAAATCATTTAACGGTGGAGAATATAAAGGCACAAGTGAAGGCAAGATGTAATTAATAAAGTATAACAAAGAAAATTAAAATTGATTAAAATGGGAAACTTACTTCACCAAGGAGGGAGGTATAGGATAATCCCAATACACCTATACCTTCTCCTCCCCGCCGAGGTCGCTTATCAGATATTGACAAGGCTTCCGTGTCCCCAAAGAATGTTGACAGAGCCCCAGAAATAAGTAGAAGTCTTTAATTTAAATTACAGAGTTTGCCTAACAAACTAATCCATTCTACTCAATTGTCGTCCCAACGGCGCTCCCACGGTCCTCCCGGTTTCACGCGGAAGGGGGGCTATGATTTTCTTTTTTTCCTCTGTTGGAACCCTGCATGGGACAGCATAACCACAAACTGCTTCCTTCCGACATTAACAAAGGACAGCACAACGATTCCATTACTTCTCATTACACTTTAATACCATTTAAGCAGCATATTTACAACGATCGGCCACAAAACCAGTGCAGCCTTTACACTGTTCACCACCAGCAAACCGCGTTCCAGGAATTGAACATGACATTATTATTTTTTTTCCTCTGAAATACATGACAAATGGACATTTAATCGGATGACGGCTCATAGGATGGGTGTTTTTGGTGTTGCAGTCATGGCATTCACCTTTCGCCCATCAGACAGGTAAGTGACTTTATTCCAGAGTGGATTCTAGTGCCATGGGAAAAGGTAGAAAGCGTGTTTGGTCCATAAGCATGTTTATCGGCAGACTGCCCACTTCTAGCTGTAAAATAAATTAAAGTCTACAAAAAATAATTCTTCAATGCACCATTTCATAATACAAATATAAAGACTCAGTCACTCACACGTACACACACCCTTACAACAGTAATGTGTTGGACTCCTATATTGGCCCTTAAGAATCAGATTCACTCGTACTGGTTGAGGGAACAAAGTGGAAGTCGAAGCTCTTTCCATCATAGAGGCTTCAAGTTGCAATCTACTCAATGAGCGACTTGACTGTAGAGGAGGATCTTTATCTAACTATAACTTTTCATTACACTTGCCATGATGGAAAGGTAGGAGTTCCATCAAAAAAACACTGGAGATGATAAGTCTTGACGATGAGATGGAATAAGATATGGTCCTTGGGCAACCAACAAATGTCCTGTCCAGGGTGACTTTAGACATTTCATTTCTCCAAAGATTACACCTGATTGATGGAGGTCTCAGCAGCGAGACACCCTGTGATCAATTTATCTTTGTCCAACTTTCTAACAGAGACTGTGCGCAGCACAAAACCCTTGTGCAACCAACATAAGTTGCCATTAAAGGTTTGCTAGATAGTCCCTAGAAGATAGCAGTACCTCCTGCCCATGTCTGTTTTTAAATTAACTTAAAGGGGTTATCCCCTAAAAAGTATCAGCTATCCTCTGGATAGAAAATATATCAGACTGTTGGGTTCCAACCACTTGGAACCTCCATGATCTTGAGGATGAGGGTCCCAAGTCTGAATGGAGAAGTTGTCCATATCAGTCCACACCTTCAGTCCCATTGGTGGACCAACATGCGCTCTACACTCCATTCAGAAATAGGACTTGGGAACCCGTATTTTTGGAATCAGGATTTGGTGATCAAATACTTATTGCCTATCCTACCCAAATAGCCAAAAGCGCTGAATGAAATGGAGCCTCCTGCATTGCTACCTGCACACCACACTTAAAAATACATTTAATGGATTTTTAGGATTTTAGGTGCCGGTAATATTATTGCATGAAGTAGAAGATCTGCAGAATAAACCATGAACAGGCATCAATGCTTTGTCCCCCTGAAAGGAAAATCAGTAGCTTTGACACCTCACCACACAACTTACACTACATCAATGTCACCATTATAGATTTGTAGTTCATGCTGCAGTCTGAATTGCATCCCTGCAAGTTAAATAAGTACAGTAAGGTCTATATACAGAATAAGTATAGCCATTCCATCGACCAGTGTTGTCCAAGGTGCCCCATATGAAGAGCCACATTCAGTTTATCGGGCCAGACATTACTTTTATACAAAAGTCTATGGAGCATTCCAAGGAAGTGAGGACCCCTAAAAGGTTGTCCAAAGACCTGTAGTCCTCCAGCTTGATGGCCCTTAAAAAAATGAACACACCCGTTCCTGTAGTTAGGTCAACCGTCCGGAAACCCACTTCTCCATTAGACCTCCGCTGGTTGGATGTGCTGGAAGCTTTGTATATAATACAGTAGATATATAAGTCTATTTGACCTCTTCGCCTATAGAGCCAGCTGAAGTTTGGTCATATTTCTTTGATGCATGTTGTGATGTCGGACCAACTCATCCGACCTGGCAAACTTCTTCTGACAGCTAGGCCATCTACAACTGAAAGGCTTCTCACCTGTTAACATAGAAATGTCCAGTTATCATGGAGATATCATGTAATATTGTTATAAGAACCAGGGAAATTTTACAGATATGTGGGGTATTCTCATCTGTCATCCATAGGATATGCCATAAATGTTTGATAGAAGTGCATCGCACCTCTGGGACCAGCATCTATCTCTAGAATGGGATTCTCCAACCTCATCAAAGATCTTTCTAAATAGCAAGGAGGCCCAATCATATGGAAATGACTTAGTTAAATAACTTTGCAAAGGCATTACATTGGTTATTTGCACTTAGGCTGAGTTATAGTCTGTTGTATAATCCAGAGCTGCATTCAGAGTTCTGCTTGCTATTGAAACCAGATGACTCTTTGTCAACAAGCACACCCCTGTTGCTCCGCATTTTGGGCAAGTTTAGTGTTTAATATAGGAAATACACATTCCAGAATGCAAATCATCAAAGAAAACTATAAGCAGACACTGAACAAGCAGGAGATACAAGTAGATTTTAGCTTAGTAATCAGCAGAATTGTGACTGCAGCTTTGGGTGGGAATGGAATACAATATAGGATGTTACTATGGACCAGCACAAAGTTTGGTCTTATCTATCCATAATGCTATGTAGACCGTTAAGACAGTACATGAATAGATAAATGTGAATAAAGGTTTACGCACTTGTTTTACCTGTATGAGTCCTGGTGTGCGTCTTCAGGTGGTCAGACCGGGAGAACTTTCTCTCACATGTTTTACATTGGAAGGGTTTGACACCTGAGAGCGAGAATAAACTTTAATAGCCGAGATGGCCTCCCAGGTCACAGCACTGTACAGCCATTTGTATGTACATAAAGTATATATGGGTCCTATTGTCCACATGGGGCATTATTATAGTAGGTCTGGTATAGACATTCCATCTAATATAACACGGCACTCCAACGGATATAGTTGATACAAAAGATTCCAAATTTTATTTGTGCTTGTACATATGCCACCAAAGATATAATAATATGACCTACGTTTCGGCCCAATTCTGGGCCTTCTTCAGGGCCTTTGTAGTAGACAAAGAATCGGTGGCATATGTACAAGCACAAATAAAATTTGGAATCTTTTGTATCAACTATATCCGTTGGAGTGCCGTGTTATATTAGATGGATTGAAGTTGGGTTTACCCGGAACACAGAGCACCCGTATATAAATAGTGGAGTGCCGGCCAATTTCCTTTATTAATTGGTATAGACATTCAACTTAGGCCTCTTGTGCATGGCAAAGGTTCCGCAAATTATGGCCTCATTTTGATTTTTGCTATGGGGTCAACTCTCTTCTAGGCACTCCATCTGCCTCCATATGGTCATTCTGCAGGGCACCACATTCTCTACTAAAAGTAATACTGAACAGGTAGCTATACCTCCTGAATGTGAACATGCCACCATTTAGAGCCATATGGAGGTACAATATGGGCCTATAGACTTCCATAGGTGCCATCTAACAGATCCGCACATATTTATAGTATAGCTGTGCGCGTGGGGCATGTTTCTCAGGCTATATGGGATGAAAAGCAACATCTATTGCACTCAAAGTAATTGTCACTTGCTTGACCACTTCTACATTCACTCTAGTCAGGAGGAATCAGGTCCTCCTCCTAGTGTTTGGTGTCCATCCCAAGGGTGAAGACCCCCAAAAATCATGATGATAATCACGGAATTTCGGAAATAAAAATGTATACTAAACTTAATAAAAGTGTAGTACATTGGTCAAACCCTCAGCGAAGAACGGGAACCCTTTGTTTTTGGGGTTCTGTGTTTTTTGTATATGCTGCTGTATTAATATATATTTTACAAATCTAATTTGCTTCAAGGAAGGTTGAACATATAGGATTCATTTCACACCTGCAGAGATCAGCCTGTCGATGTTCTCCAGATCTGGCATAGCCGGATAGTCCCATGTCCCCACCTAAACCCATTATGACTGTAATGGGATCTAGCTGCTTTACGGCAGGATTCGGGAAGACAAACATCTCTGCAAGCAATGGTTTTTGTCTGGTCAAATCCCGGCATTTATGCCGAGGAGCGTCCGGATCCCATTATAGTCATTGACGTACTATCCGGCTATGCCGGATCTGGAGAACGTTTTTTCGCAGTTCTGCCTAAGGTTCCAATATGGACCACAATTTGGGTGTCCCTCTTCTATTGAGCCTGTCCTACAAGTCACCAGAATCATACATGTGCTGTTTACTGACCCGTGTGTCGTCTTTGGTGCCTTTTCAGTTGATCAGAACGAGAAAATCTCCTCTCGCAGTCTTTAAAGTCACATTGGTAGGGTTTCTCACCTTCAGAGAAAAGATAAGAGCACCTTGGATTGAATGATCCAGATAAAAAAGCCCACGTCATGAGACGCACATCACATTTTCAGAACGGTTCCTACTTTTGTCCCATGCCCTAGACATAGAGCAGCCTGTAGATTATATAGCCTATAGATTGTATTACCTGTGTGCTTTCTACTGTGCATCTGCAGGTGGGATAACTTGAAGTATCTCTTGTTGCACCCAGGATACGCGCACATGAAGGGTCGCTTCTCATTGGTTTCTGATGTCGACCTCACTATGGCTGGGGTCACTCCTGGAACACGTCTGACGTCCTATAACGTCAAGATTCACCCGTTAGTTTGCTGTTGGTATGATTATCCTAACCACAATACACCCCATCATCTAGACCAGGGATGCCCAACCTGCGGCCCTCCAGCTGTTGCAAAACTACAACTCCCAGCATGCCTGAACAGCCTACAGCTATCAGCCTACAGCAGGGCATGATGGAAGTTGTAGTTTTGCAACAGCTGGAGGGCCACAGCTTGGGCATCCCTAATCTAGACAAAGGATGCCCAACCTGTGGCTCTCCAGCCGTTGAAAAACTACAACTCTCAACATGCACATATATCTGTAGGCTGTCTGGGCATGCTGGAAGTTGTAGTTTTCCAACAGCTGGAGGGCCGCAGGTTGAGCATTCCTAATCTAGATCAAGGATCAGCAACCTCCGGCACTCCAGCTGTTCGGAAACGGCAACTCCCAGAATCTTCCATTCACTTTTATGGAAATTACACTATGCGCTGAGTAAGTGTGCACGCTGGGAGTTGTAGTTGCACAGCAGCTGACCATCGATCTAGACAAAGAAACTACTTGCCAAAGTTGTGTGGCCTTTGTAGCACAGTAGCAGATATAACATAGAGGTTGTCAACGGAAAGCTAAAGCAGGCAACGCCACAACAACTTTCTTAAGTATTTTTGTGCAAAAATTCTTCACATTGGTTTAATATCTCTGCTTGCTGCCAATCAATAGGAAGTTTCATGATTTAATCCCTGGGGGTAAAAATCGGTTGTGGTCATGCGATGATCCCATGCATGACCCTTACAAGACAGATCTGTAATAACTGGTCTGTGTGCCCATCATAAGACCAAGACAAATTTGTATCCAGTGCAAGCAAACAAATAAGGTTCCTATTATACGGCAGCAAACAGAGATGTTGAAATTCTATGAGGAACTAATGCAGAAAGAATATTAGACACTTGTATAACTTTTCATTATGCAATGAATGACATTTTTGCAGAGGTTCCCTATTGTCCATGGTTAGATCTATGGTATAGGACGTGATATAACTGCAGGTGATAGGAAGATCGCCCTGATACAGTCAAACCTCTCCAAAAGCCCACAGCTCCAGAGCAGCTCCTCACTTATTTTACGGTGGTCAGAGCATTGGTTCTCAACCCTGATAGTCACCACATTCAAAATGAAAGGGAATCTGTCACCACATTAACCCAAATGAAATGTCAGATGTGCGTGTGTCTGCAGATTCCAATGCTGCCCCCCATCCCAATCAGTGTCTGCATTCCAGAGGAATTCATGCTTTTATTTTATGCAAAGGACCTGCTTGGTGCAACAAGGGCATCAACTTTGCACCCTATTGCGCCAAAAGCTCCGCTCTCTTTCGCCGGAGGCTGTGTGCCTTCAGTTTTGAGGGACAGGGTGAGGAAGGAGAGTTGTTGATTGCGATTCGGTGCACGTGCAGTACAGACCTGTTAGTTGTCAGGGCTGTGTGATACAGACGACTTCTGCCCTGGACTGTGTCAGGTCTGTACTGCGCATGTGCTGATTCCCAAGGCGCTGCACACACAAGAACACAGAGCCAGGCGAGATTATATCTCCCCTGCCTGGCGCTGTCACTCAACAGCGCAAAAGGGAGCTGAGCTTTTTGTGTAACGAGGTCTAATGACAACGCCCTTGTTGCAGCAAGCGCGTCATTTGCTTATAATAAAAGCATGCATTTGTCAGGAATGGACTGCGGCAGATCCCTGGGCAGGTGGCATCCCCCATTTGTTCCATGCTCTCCTTGCCCACTTGCTTCTAATTGGTGTATAATATAGCTGGATTCTACATTGCTCTGAATTTTGTAGGCTAAAAGCCCAGGAAAGGCAAGCCTGTTAGTGTAGGTCCCACCTTGTCGCTGGTAGATGGGCCCAACACAACTTAGATTTTTTTAAAAATTGTGAAAAGAGCTTCTAATTTTCATATAGTAATTATGGCAGTGATGCAATTTTCGTATTCACTTTTCTAGTGTTTATTAATATAAGATTGATGGGGGTCTGACTCCTTAAAAAGGTGTGTTTTAGGTGCATACATGGTTTGCCTATCCTAAAAATAGGTTGTCAGTGTGTGATTTGTGGGTGTCTGATCGCACTCTTTACTGATCCACTGGGCTTGAGCGAATCGACCTTCGGATCATAGATCTGAAGTCGATTCATTCAAATACTTTAGTTTTAATGCTGTTTCCATACAGTATTAAAAGATATTTGCTCCGTTAAGCCAAAGTTCATTTCACCCGAAGTCGTGCGTCACTTTGGTTAATTCCTTCTGTACGCATACCTGCATATTAAAAATAATTTTATATAGCAATCCGAACTGGGCTTTGGTACCGAGGTACTAGGCAGTACCAAAGCACACTTTGGATTGCTAATTTAAATTGTTTTTAGTAGTAATTAACCGAAGTCTTGCGCGACTTCAGGTGAAACGAACGTTGGCTTCACGGAGCCAGTACATTTTAATGCTGTACGGAAACAGGATTAAAACTAAAGTATTTCAATGAATCAACTTCAGATCTATGATCCAAAGGTCGATTCGCTCACATATTAACGTGAGATCTACAGCATGCTCTTTTTATTATTATTATTATTATTGTTATTATTTTTCATTAAATTTTTTAAAGTTTGCTCTTTTCCTCAAATTTTAATGAACAAATAAAGCATATTTTCTGTATGGAAAGAAAACCATACCATGTGAATTTCTATAGCAGAAGGCCTGGAGCGAGTTTGGACATTTGTTATTTATATCACACGGTCGTGTGGCGTTACAATGTAACATCAGCTGTGACATTCCCTGCCCTGTTTGTTTGTGGGATTTCTTCTCAGCTGACCCATGACTGATACAATATTGCAGGTGATCGTGTTTTGCACAGGGCAGATTGATGACAGCGGTGATTTTCCTGTAAACATCTCAGCCCTTTGTTCCTCTGATGAATGTAGCTTTGTGATCTGAGATAGATCACTTAGATATGTAACTGCTTGAAGCTACGGAACCGAACCTGAATATTCTCCTGATCCACCAATACAAAGAAAAAGTCTTTAGTAATCTGGAAACTCATTTACTAAATATTCCCAAAACAGTGTTTAGTCTGAAATCGCCCCATACGCTGGCACTTTGACAAGGCAAAAGCATGATGGAAGACAGAGATGGTCACTGATAAGTGTGTGGCCGAAAGGACCGTCAAATCTCCCCGGACCACTGAAACTGGACCTGCTTTTAAATACCAAATACATAATTATTTTTGCTGCTGCCTGAAAATGTATCAAACTGGATGGAATCTGAATTTATGAGCCTTAGTTTCCAAGCATTTTTTTAAAAAAATTCCGTCACATTCCAAGAGCTAAAACTGTGTTATTTTTACGTATGGGAGTTTGTTTTTGCTTGACAAGTTGTGGTTTTTTTAAGGCACTATTTTGGGGTACACATAACTTACTGGTCAACTGTTTCTGGTGGGATATGGGGAAAAAAACAGCAATTCCGCTAATGACTTTTTACATTGTAAACTTTGCAACATTCACTTTGCAGCATAAATAACATCATATATATATTGCATTTTACTACTTTTACACAATAAAACCCCCTTTTGCCAGCAATTCTAGCTTTTTTCTTAAATAAATTACATAATAACTACATGATAATTGTGTAGCGTGGGTCATTACAGATGCCATGAAGCCAAATTTGTGGAGATTTTATTTTTGCATTTTTTCAATTGAAATAATAATTTTTTTTTTATGGGAAAGGTGTATTTTTTTCTTAGAGATTTTTTTATATAAAACTTTTTAAACTTTTTTTTTTACCACTTACTAGTCCCAGACCACAAGGGGACTTTGAAAAGCAATTTTCTGATTGCTTCTATAATAGACTGTACTGCTTATGCAGTACAGTACAGTGTATTATCCTGTCAGTACTATACTGACAGACTGGTAAACACTGCCGGCAGACCCGGGGTCCTTCTTTAGGCTCCAGGTGCCATGCAAAGACATCGGCAGTCGGCACCCCTGCAATCTCACTCTTGGGTTGCCAATACCGGAAAGAGGGAGACCCCTTCCTTTAAACCACTTAGATGCCAGGGTCGCTATTGACCATGGAATATAAGCCCAAACCAGCACTTCTGCCGATCTAGACCGTTAGAGCAGGAGCCCAGCTGTCATATGAGAGCTCTCTGCTGCACAACAGAGCTTATTCTTATATGTATTGGCAGTCATTAGGGGGTTAAAGTAACACTCCAGGGACACTGTCTTAGATCTTTCTTAGATTCTCTGTCTCATGCCCTGCCCAAAGCATAGCACAGTCTATCACTTTTCCCTGGGGTGTCCCAAGCTCCTCCTGAACAATATTAGCTGGTAACTTGTGATCTAAGAGCGGAGTCACAATTTACAAAGAACCTGTCACCTCTCCTGACTTGTCTGTTTTAGTGAATATGACTCTATGTTGTGCCATTCCTTTATAATTCCTGCTAACACCCAGCTGTACCTTTATTGCAGAGTGCCGGCAAAACATTCAGAAACTTCTAGCAGGAATAATAAAGGAATGTCACAACATAGAGTCACAAGAACAGATGCTCCAGAATTGTTACTACATGGGGATGCAAGTAGTTACTAAAACAGACATGTCAGGAGAAGGGACGGGTCCTCTTTAAATCCAGTTTCTTTTATCTTTTCTGCCTCAATGAACATTTCTTACTTAATACATTCTTCATGTCTATACCTTTATCAGCCATGTTTGTTTTCTTAGTAAATACTACTAAAGAGATATGGTTTTAACATTTGTCATCAGTCAGCAATTTTACATTTGTTCTCAACCACGTGTGGGACCATAGAAAATTCCAAGATATGGGATTATCCCATTTTACAAAATACTACTACTAATAATAATAATTCTATGAATTATGCTTTATTGCCATAAGATGTCAATATTCTGAGTATTTTTGTTTTTCAATTTAAAGAGGACCTGTCCCCTCTCCTGACATGCCTGTTTTAATAGTTTCATGCATTCCCCATGTAAATAACAATTCTAGAGTATCTATTCTGATGGCTCTAAGTTGTGCCATTCCCTTATTATTTCTACTAGAAGTTCTGAATTAATTGCTAGCAGTCTGCAGTAAGGGTACAGAGGGGAGGTAACGGGTTGGGGGGGTGTCCCTGCACAGTCTGAAAATGGCAGCACTGATTGGATAGAGTGAGTCTGTGCAGGTACACACCCCCTACTGGTTACCACCCCCCTGTACCCTTACTGCAGACTGCTAACAATTCATTCAGAACTTCTAGTAGAAATAATAAAGGAATGGTACAATATAGAGACATAAGAATAGATGCTCCAGAATTGTTATTACATGGGGAATGGGGAATGCATTCAGGCATGTCAGGAGCGGTGACAGGTCCTCTTTAACAGAATGAGAGATCAGCACTTCAGAATATCCACCAACAATTAACCAAAATGCTACAGAGGTAGGTAGGCGTGCTGGGCAATGCATACCCAAGATAATCCTTGTGTGTACAACAGCCCTGTAGACAAGGACTGTTCAAAAGGTAAGACACCCAGAGTCCCTGATGAGGTGCAGAATGTCTCCCAAGAGTCTCCCAGTACAGCCCCGGACAGGGATCAGCAACCTTCAGCACTCCAGCTACTGTGAAACTACAACTCCCATCATGCACACTTACTCCACTGTTCTTGTAACTCCCATAGAAGTTAAAGGAGGATTCTGGGAGTTGTAGTTTCAGAACAGCTAGAGTGCCGAAGGTTGCCAATGCCTGATCTAGGTAGACATTATCTTATGTGGATCAGCCCAGATGCAAGAGGCTAAGGCTAGTTCTACATCTCCGGTATTGTGATCTGGCAGCCAGTTCCAGCAAAGAAAGCTGGGTATCGGCCAGTCACAAACTGCAGCGTGCAGTGGTTTCTGTCCGGCCGATTTTCGGTATATTTTCCGGATTGCAGTTTAATGGGGCTGGATGTGCTTTCAAGTGGCATCAAGCATGCTGTTTTCTGCCAGAGGTGTGAAACTAGCCTAAGCTGGCCATACACATTAGATGTCAGTATGTCAGCTGAGCCCGTCTGGGATCGGTCAGTGTATATAGGGACACTTGCATGACAGATGTCAGTGGAGAGCAGGGTCAGGCATGTTGGACATCAACATGCCTGATCCTTTTGTTCAGGATACAAGTTACCGCCAGTGGTGTCTTGCAGAAGAGTCCCCACTCCCTCATTCTCAATGATGATCATCTTATGTCTATGGCAAAATTGTGATCTACTGTAAGTTCCTTCTTGATTTTGTAATGTGAAAAGCTATGGGTTGTGCTCCGGGCGCACTGTACCCCTTATTGTAGGATCTATGGCTGGTACTAGGAATTTGTGCCTAGCACTGGGGCATTTTGGATTGCCCTATGGTTGGGTCTGTGAGATCTGGATCATTTCCTGCATGAACCTATCAAGAACCTGTCCACACTACATTTAAATGTCCCTCTTTTGTGTCCACCTCAGGTGACATCCCAGATCATCCATTTATGTCCTACTATAGGCAAGAACCAGGTTTGTATCTCCTGCGGTTGGGCGAGAGGTTTATGTGAGGGTTTGGCCGGAGGTCTATGAAGCAGACACTCCATCAAGAACACCCCGCAAATTATCTATAGGAGAACAAGAGGATCCAGAAGGATGATTTCAGTTTTCCATGCTTACTTGTAAGCCTCTGAACACTCCATGCGTGTGTATCCGGTACTGACCCCCACAGCTGTATAACATGGGGGTGCTGTGGCTGTCATTTTCATAAGTCGTCCCATGACTGAAAATAGAAAAACAGGGAGAAAAAAAGATTTATTTTTGTTTCAAAGCAGACAATAATATTAGTAACCAGTCCCATAAAATCTGCGCTCCCATGGATACAAAGTAACTTTCATTCAAGGATTGTTCAACCATTTTTATAGAAGAACTTGCTGTTCTTGCATACTTCCTTGAGCAAAAAATTGAATAATATAAAGAATCTATTTTGTACGATAAGAGGGTTCATTCCTTTACTCTGGTTTTTCCACCACAGTAGGCTATTCATAATACAGTGGTCTTCGCTCAAGATACAATGGCCTCAGGATACAATATTTCCAACACATAATAGTCTTTCCTGGACCATCATAAGTTGAAACTACTCTCAACATACAATGTCTTAAGGAGGATTTAGACGGGCCGATTCTGCAGCTGGTTGTCGGGAAGGAAACGTTCCTTTGCGACACTCGGCTGCTTGTTCAGTGATCTCCTTCACTGTATGAGGACAAGGGATGGCTATTGAGATCCCTCATCCTCATACACAATCATTGTTTCTGGGCAGCTGATCGCTGTTTAGACCACACGATCTGCTTCTCAGAAACTATGATCGGTGGTGTCTGCATGAACTACAGGATCACCCGATGAACGAACACATTTACAAGGGCAGCTTGTCGGGAACAACAGTTCGTAGGAACGGTTGTTTCTGACAATCTGGACGATCATTGGCTCATGTAAGGGTACTTTCACACTTGCGGCAGAGTGATCTGGCAAGCAGTTCCATCGCCGGCAATCTGCTAGCAAACGGAAAGCATTTGAAGATGGATCCGGCTACGGATCCCTCTTACAAATGCATTGCAAGAGCGGATCTGTCTCTCTGCTTGTCATGCGGAGAGACGGATCCGTTGTGTTTTTCTGGTACACTGTGTGCTATCCAGTAAGAAGCTCCTGTCCTCACCATAGAAAGTGATTGATGGCTTCCAGAATCTATGTTTGTTATATATAAGGATTTGCTTTCTATGTCTTATATATACATATCTGCTTATTTTTCTTAAAACTTCATTTTCTCTTATTATGGGCTGACATTTTGGGGATTTGGAACCAATCACTAGTTTTCCATACAATTATGGACTGGAGTTAGAACAGTTTCAACATAGAATGGTCTTTCCAGAACCAATTGATATTCTAACTTGAGGGACCGCTGTACTAGGATATCCCAGATGTGCCCCAGATGCCGGTGGCTATGGGGAATGCACCAACAAGCCACTTTGCTTGGGCCAGCGTGATGGCCGTGAACTGAACCTTTGACCCAGATGAAGGAAAAACTTAATATGACTCTGGCCTCATGTATGAAAACTAGTGCTGTGTTATCTACAGCAACCAATGAAATATCAACTTTTATTCTAAGTGGGTCCTAAAATACAAGCTGCAATAAGCCACATGACCTAGTGTTCATACATAAGGTCAAATATCACCACAGATTCCTCCTGGAACTGAGTCTAGTATTTCACTTCTAACATACCTCCCCATTTACACCATATTTTAAGACCCATCCCTCATGTTCCACGTAAACATTCACAAAACCTCCCAAAAATACTCACATTGGGGCACATTTGCCTATTCTATCCTATTTGAAGATCATTTAGCAGGACAATCATGAGAAAAGTAGGACAGTTAGGAGGTAAGAATCCAACTCCAACTACAGAGTAAACTAATGTTGTAAAATACCTATTATAATAATAATGATAATAATAATAAATAAATACACAAATGATACAATTGCACCAAAAACATGAGCTGTAAACCACTCAACAAGTTTGTGCTGTCCATGGTGTAGGTTTCAGAATGTGGCCCCCTTCCTTGGTTCCTAAAAGAGCAATGAGTGCGTCCCTTTTCCATTAATTTCTCCATTTTCCTGTTCTGTCAGAGGTGCAAAATCACATGCAAAAATGGAGTTTCAGTTCTGTCATATCACCCGCATAGACTTATAATGGGATTCATCAGTGGTGTCCATTACTGTCCATCAGGGGAAGAATAGCACTGCATGTATTCCTATTCTTCCCCTCAAATATGACAGAGTCCCCTAACAGAGGCTCCAGTGTAACATTCCCTTTGTATCCTTTTGTAACTTTTTAAGTACATGAAAGTGGAGAAACACTGATTTTTTGTGGCTTTTTTTTAAACAAGAAGAATTTCCCCCAAACTTTCAGTGGGGCCCTAGGCAGTGGCCTACTCCTCCTTCTCCTTACCCCTCTGACATCAGCCTAGGACATGGGCAAATAGCATTGAACTGATTAAAAAAAAAAAAAGGATAAAAATGTAAAAGAATATATCCTGTCAGGACAAAACAAGGTAAAATCCACAGGATTCTCACAAATATCAAACCTACATTCATAAAGTAACCACAAATTTCTGTATTTGGTGGAAAAAAAATGTTTCCCGTAATTTACCTTTATCTGCAACACATTTGAACAGGATGGGATACTCCTTCTGCTACCTCTACAGCTGGAAACACACTTGCCCTTTTTGTGGCAGATTTAGAAGCAGTTTTTGAGCCAAAGCCAGAAGCTGATCCAACAGGAAGCGGTAGATGTCCTTCATTTATGTTTCCCATCCCCCTTGGAATCCACTTCTGGCTTTGGCTCAAAAAAAAGTGCATCAAAAACTGCATGTGCGATTCCAACCTTGAGTGTAAATTCTGCGTCTATGGGATTAGCCTATATTAACAGGATCGGTACGGATAGGTTGGGGTAACAAACAGTAGTTGTCTAAACAGGCAACCCTAGATGCCAAAATGTACAAAATGACAATGCAATGTAGACGGCGAGCAGGTAAACAATGAGTAGAAGACAACGCTCGTACCAGCACTCTGGTTTCTTTAAACAGCTGATCGGTGAGGGTCGTCGCTAATCTGATATTGATGACCTGTCCTGAGGATAGGCCGTCAATATAGCAAAAGCAGACAACCCCTTTAAGCTTTCCTGAGAAGCTGTTTATTGTCCAAACTTCATCACCTGCTAAAGTAAGACCGAAGAACAAACAAAACGGCCATCATGAAAACACTTCCAGTACAAGAACTTGCAGCACTGAAGCGTCTTGTTCTCTTTACATCTTGAAAGAAGAACGTAAACCCTTAAAATGTTAGACATGAAAGGAGTGAGCCCAAGGAAGATGTTGTGAAGGCTTCTGGCAAAGCTCCCATACTGAACCATAAAAACAGAAGACCCATCTCCATGGAGCCTGACCATGAGACGTTCCCACCAGCAAACAAAAAGCTGCATTAGACCACAATTCTTTCTTGGTAACACAAGTCTTAGGGAATTCATCATCATCGTGTGGACATCATTAGAAGTCATGATGTCTGATTCCCGGAGGCAGTAAAACATAAACACCCTGTCTCCAGAACACTTATCCATCCTGAGGAGCAGCGTTAATTAGGCCCAGGAGCTCCTGAATTCAGTTTGAGCACTTTGATGACCGCTGCTCTTCTAGCTCCCAGCTATAGCATACTTAGCCTAGTTTCACACTCGCGCTTGGTGCGGATCCGTCATGGATCTGCACAAACGCATCCGTTCAGATAATACAACTGCATGCATCTGTTCAGAACGGATCCGTTTGTATTATCTGTAACATAGCCAAAACGGATCCGTCTTGAACACCATTGAAAGTCAATGGGGGAGGGATCCGTTTTCTGTTGTGCCATATTGTGTCAGTGAAAATGGATCCAGCCCTATTGACTTACACTGTGTGTCAGGACGGATCCGTTTGGCTCAGTTTCGTCAGACGGACACCAAAACACTGTAAGCAGTGTTTTGGTGTCCGCCTCCAGAGCGGAATGGTGACTGAACGGAGGGAAACTGATGCATTCTGAGCGGATCCTTATCTATTTAGAATGCATTGCGGGCTAAGCTGATCCGTTTCGGATGGCTTGTAAGAGCCCTGAATGGATCTCAGAAACAGAAACCAAAACGCCAGTGTGTAAATAGCCTAAGAAGTTAAACTAATCTACCATGATAAGAACAGAAAATACTGAATTACAATATGCTTGGGAAATGGTTAAATCCTGGGGGCACACAGCAAGACCAGTTTTCTGCCATCATCTGTCCATGAGCAAATCAATAACATCTATGGTCAAAGTGGCATAAGACCCTCTGAAACATACCTTTCTCAACATAGGTCAACAAAGAAACTCCTATGGCCGTGTTTGCTATAGTGTTTGCCTGTAAATTTTTGGCAGATGAGAGAGATCCTCAAGACTAAATAAATGTAATTCTTTTCATCTTTCTTCATAACTAAGACCCCCCAGGCCCCTTATCAGTTTAGCTGCTGTTCTCTGTACTTTTTCCAGCTGTAGTGCGTCCTTTTTATGGACTGGTGCCCAGAACTGAACTGCATATTCCAGATGAGGCCGCACCAACGCTATGTAAAGTGGTAATATCACATCCCTGCCCTGCGAGTCCATGCCTCGTTTAATGCATGGCAATATCCTGGCGGCCTTAGAAACAGCTGATTGACAGTGTATGCTGTTATTTAATCTACCATCTACAAGGTCACCCAAATCCTTCTCTATAAGTGACTCCTCCAGTGTTACATCCCCTAGGACATATGAGGCACAGAGTTTATTACTACCAAGATGCAGAACTTTACATTCACATTGAACCTCATTTGCCAAGTTGATGCCCAATCACTCAGGGTGCTCAAGTCAGCTTGTAGTTTATGGACATCTTCCATAGACTGCACAGTACTACACAGCATAGTATCATCTACAAAAATAGAAATGGTGCTATTAATCCCGCCCTCAATATCATTAATAAATAAATTGAACCTTGGGGTCACCACTTATAACCCGGGACCATTCTGAATAGGAATCATTGACCACAACTCTCTGGACACGGTCCTTCAGCCAGTTTTCAATCCAATTACAGACTACACTTTCCAAGCCTATAGACCTTTACCTATTAAACATCTATGAGGGACAGTATCAAAAGCCTTTGCAAAATCCAGAAACCTTACATCCACAGCCTTCCCTCTGTCCAGGCTACTACTCACCTCACTACATCTACAGCCACCCCTCTGTCCAGGCTACTACTCACCTCACTACATCCACAGCCTTCCCTCTGTCCAGGCTACTACTCACCTCACTACATCTACAGCCACCCCTCTGTCCAGGCTACTACTCACCTCACTACATCCACAGCCTTCCCTCTGTCCAGGCTAGTACTCACCTCCTCATAAAAACCAATCAGGTTAGTCTGACAACTTCTGTCCTTGGTAAACCCATGTTGGTTATCACTTATAATATTATTTACAGTCACATACTCCGGTATACAGTCCCTTAAGAGTACTTCAAACATTTTTCCCACAACAGAAGTTAAACTAACTGGTCTATAATTACCTGTAAATGACCTAGATCCTTTTTTGAATATGGGCACCACGTTTGCCTTGCGCCAATCACTTGGCACTGTACCAGTCCCTAGAGAAGTTTAAAAATTATAAACAGGGGCACAGCAATGACTGAACTGATCTCTTTAAAAACTCTTGAGTGTAATCCATCTGGACCCGGAGCCTTGTTCACATTTACCTTATTTAACTTAGCTTAGCTTCGACCATATCTACAATTAGCCAATTGAGCATATTACTGGATGTACTAACAGCCCTAGAACCACAGATATCAGATCCTTTCTCTTCTTTTGTGTATACAGGCTAAAAAACACATTTAGTAATGTTATCCTAATATACTGTTCATAGAATTTGCAAAGAGTAGAGTAGAGTTATTAAAAGATGATATCTGATCTTCATTCCTTTAACTTCTTTCTCAGAAAGAGCAGGAAGTGAATAAATCCGGCCATGGAACATAGATCGGGAGTGGTTCACATTGCTCCCTTCCAAAATCCTAATAACACAAGTTCTCTGAAAGGATATAAACTGGCCCTTTGGCAGCTGATACCGCCAGAGATTAAAGTTTTTCATATTATCGATAACATTGTCAACTGATTGATATGCAGATTATTTGTGAACTTTTTATTTCTTGATACTTAAGGTGTTTTCTGTTTATTTTTTGTACTGCGGAGTGTCCACATAAGAATATCCCTAGCATTCATGACTATTGCCTTCTCCTCTGCTTGTCAAGTGTTGGGGTCTCTGTCTATAGGTTGGACCCAAATAAAATATAGAGCGGGGTCTTGGAGTCTAGACTCTAGACAATTAGCAGCGGGAGATGAAGATGTCTCCACATGCAATGTTATAGTGGCCACCAGCTTCAAATCTGACACTTTAAGAAGAAGAAGCAGATTGCGGGTTCGGTCTCTGTTCTTATCCTGTATATATTGTACATTAACCAGTAATATCCATTCACTACAAGTGAATAATTTGCTGTAACTACCTCTTACATGACTTTCTAACCTTCCTGCCCAGAGGTAAGGGAAGTCCTTCACGCATGGTTCTCTAGAGGTTTCCTAGGGGTTTTTCCTCTCTTGAGTTTTAAAGGACGACTCTTCGAGAGTCAAGAGGTCCACCATGATCAGGGCCATTTCAAGATAACTGCCTCTTAATAAATGAAAAGTCCGTGCATGAGCTGGCAAGCAATTGGCTTTAGTCTCTGTATAGATCATTATAGGGAACTTATTGTAACTACCATCTCCTAGTAGAGACTGGCAACTTCATGGTGGTGACCAGAACTCTGGAAGTGACTTGAAGAAGGTAATAATGGCAGGGTTCGAAGTTCCTATAGACATATATGTATGCAGTGACTGGCATTTTGGGGTATTACAAATGTAATTATGAATGTTTATTGCCAAGCCACATAAATTGATAAGATGGGGTGGGACTCATTTTAGGAGGTTTTGTAACAGGCCATTAAAAAAACACTGGTGATCAAGTTGAAACTTTACTCAACTGTTCAAACTCCCTATGTTCCAGCGCGGGTACGCCAGTGGTCATGGTGGTTTTTGTTTCTGGTGCTGCAGCAATGATGTCACCGACTCCACGTGATCACTGCAGCCAATCACTGGCCTCATAAAGTAGTTGGGTACTTAGAGGGAACCAGCGCTTAGCCTGGATTTTACATATCCCTTATAGTTACACAGATGGACATGCCTCTACTGGTCACGGTGGGAGCTATCCATTGCCATGTGGAATCCCCAAGGGTAAGAGTTGTGCCCCCAGCTACTTGGCGGCACTGTAAACCCAGGACCAAAAGTAACCATGTGACCACCTCACGGGACCTTTATAAGAGAGGAGTCATTGAACATGCTGCATGATCCATAATCAAAAATTTTTTTTTTTTAAATTCTAATTACATGTAGAGTAATCCAAAATATCATAAAGAAAGACCATATAATGTAGTAAAAAATAAGAAGGGGAATTTTGGAAAAGTCTATATTACAGATGCATGAGGCTTATGTTTATGGCCGCTGATACCAGACGGTCTGAACTGTGCATTTTAACTCTCAGCCAAACAAAGACAGATAAAAATGTTGGCTCTATATCGTGAAGATGAGGCCATGTCTAGGGCTGATTTTCCACAGATTCTGTAGCTCTGGACTTAAAGAAAAGAACAAGAGCTTTCATCTTTTCCTGCAGGGCTGTACATCATCCATACAGATTCTTTTCCTTCAGCCTGAAAACATGCTCAGGTCAGATATTTTTGGTTGCTAATGGCCTGTGAACTTTCAGATGGGCTGTGTTTCATTAATTATAGAGCGGAGGTTCCCTATTATTTCTATTGTGCTCTATGCATTAAGCCATTCCTTAAAGATCAATTCCCATCCTCATCCTTTATGTCTAGAGTTCAGATATTGGTCAAGGTTGGTGCATTTCCTTGAAGTCCTTAAGAAAAAGAATTGAAAGTAAAACTGAATTTTTGCTGCTACCAAACATAGGTGTGGACACACTGCCGTATACCTGCACATCACCGCTGCGGCCTTGTATATAAATAGCGGAGGAGGATCGGATCGGCAGTGCAGAGAACGGTGAACGGTTCTACAGCATTAATAGCACGGGCCAAATTTATAACCGGACAAACCCTTTTAATGTCCCCATGTACCTCGCAGTAGGCACATTGCGGTTACTATTGGGAGATGCATCGTATTAATTACTATTATAGCAGGTTTATTCAATTTGTAACAACATACAGTATGCCTCACATTAATAGTAAGTAACCATATGTGCCTCTCATTAGGACAGAAGAGACTGTCACCACATTAGTCCCTGTCCTCTTCGGGTCTCACAATCTTGACAGTTGTATTTCACTTTATGAACATGCTTATACTTTCATAGACAATGAGACCCCATTGGAAAAGGGCATTGATGCCAAATGACTATCCTGGGCACAGCACCACCCTTGTCCTTAGGCTGTGTTTGGTATTGCAGCTCAATTGTTGGACAGGCTTCTACAATTTCTACAAAGGTGAAAAAAGACTATGAAGAGTCCTACCTCTTCAGTGATGTACCCAGGTTCATCTGATTCCATGTCATACATTCCAGCTGTGAGGTCATCTGGTAGAGGTTATCACTGGAAAAACCCCAACACAAGAGACACTGGTTACTGTACAGACAAATAATATCCTGAGACATATTTGCTCCTTGTGTGTCCATCCACCCCCACTGGTGCCCACCCACACCCTCTGTTACCCTGTCTATTCACTGAAAACCTGGACCTGTAAAGTGGGGAGCATTAGGTAGGGCTAAGGATCCTTGGGTGCATAGTGGCATGTTGTTACTTGTGTATTAGGTAGGGCTAAGGATCCTTTGGTGTATGGTGGCATGTTGTTACTTGTGTATTAGATAGGGCAAGAGACCCTTCAGTTCATGGTGGCATGTTGTTACTTGTGTGTTAGGTAGGGCGAGAGACCCTTCAGTTCATGGCGGTATGTTGTTACTTGTGTATTAGGGAGGGCTAAGGATCTTTTGGTGCATGGTGGTATGTTTTTACTTGTGTATTAGGTAGGGCGAGAGACCCTTCAGTTCATGGTGGTATGTTGTTACTTGTGTATTAGGTAGGGCGAGGGATTCTTCGGTGCTTGGTGGTATGTTGTTACTTGTGTATTAGATAGGGCGAGGGATTCTTCGGTGCTTGGTGGTATGTTGTTACTTGTGTATTAGGGAGGGCTAAGGATACTTTGGTGCATGGTGGTATGTTGTTACTTGTGTATTAGGTAGGGCGAGAGACCCTTCAGTTCATGGGGGTATGTTGTTACTTGTGTATTAGATAGGGCGAGGGATTCTTCGGTGCTTGGTGGTATGTTGTCACTTGTGTATTAGGGAGGGCTAAGGATCCTTTGGTGCATGGTGGTATGTTGTTACTTGTGTATTAGATAGGGCGAGAGACCCTTCAGTTTATGGTGTTATGTTGTTACTTGTGTATTAGGGAGGGCTAAGGATCCTTTGGTGCATGGTGGTATGTTGTTACTTGTGCCCCTACTTCCCACCAATCAGGAGAAAAAAGGGTCGGCTTTACTTACATCCATGTCACTGTGTTTGGTACTGCAGCTCAGATCCATTTTTTTGAATTGGGTTGAGCTAGCACTGAGCGGCAGTACCAAATATGGCCGCATGGATCGGATCTCTGTTGCATCAGGTATCCCATCAAACACTGCAGCCTCTTATTTCTGTTGACTGGTGGGTGTACAGTAGCCCAGCCACGAATCACATACTGAGGGCCCGTTCTAACTACAGGTTATACAGCTACAAGCATTATTAAGATGCCATGTTACTATATTCCAAAAACGGCATAACAGGTAACTGATTATGTTAAATAAACCTCCAATTTAAGAAGGAAGAAACAACTCAATGTCTGGACCTTTAAAAAAAAACTTGAATGAAGACTAAGGATTTTGACCAAACCAAAAAGTAGAGACACCTATCTGCCGTCAGCTGTTTTTGTTAGTAGGCAGCAGCGTGCTTTATAGCTGGGTAGGGCTCTTGGGTGGTACTGTTTCTCCTTGAGGATGGTGCTGGATCTTTGTAAGGAAAATCAGTAACACCCCTCACCCTCCAAGAGTATCACTACCTTAAAGCAAGATATTCTGGAATCTCATAAAACCAGAAGCCGGAGCCAAAGCAGAGGCCCATTTATGAGGCTCATCTTAGACTAATTCCCAAAAATGTTGACTGTATGTTTGGGTGATTTAATTTGCTGATACATCATTTGCTATATATTTTCCTTAAAATTATGGAAACACAAATATAATTTTTTATGTACTGGTCCGCACAATATATCATGTCTCTAAATATTTTACATTTTAGCCTCGATACATGTGTGATAATCAGCTCTAAAAGTCAGTTTTCCATTATCATCAGTAGTTACATTGCTAATTATTTTATTTTATGGTTCATGCAGCTGGAAAATAAAAAGTATATAAATAAAATAATACATAGTAGTAAAGTAAAAGTAATAAATAAATTAATTAAAAAAAAAAGATGCCCAGAAATGTTAAGGGTTGTTTTTTTCATCATTGGTATATTGAAGACATGAAATAATTCCTTTAAAAAGCAGTAACAAGTTATGGACGTAACTTTGTGTTTATTTGAAAATTCTTGGAATTCCTTGTAGGATCTGTCTCCCCCTTTTCTCCAATTATAAGTAATGACAAGAGAACTCACCGGTTATTTGGTTATTATTAAACAGACAGTGTAAATACATTACTTAAAATATTTGAACTCTGGAGGGAATCCATGGATCGTATACGTGTTTCAGACGGGAACTGAGTGTTTACACACTGGTGCATGGAATGGGTCACTAAAATGTGAATACCGGGCAACTACAAGAGTCATTATATAGGCTAGTAATGCGCCGGCTACCATGAGATACCGTACTACTAACTTACTCATAGGCCGGTAATAGAAACTAGTCCAAAGGAGCATTATGAGATGAATGGGGATATAGGTATAAAAAAGACTGGTAGATAGTAGAGATGAGCAGCATAGGCTATATTCGAATTTGCTATATTTCGCAAATTTTTGGCTGACTGTTCGCCATAAAGTGGAGATTTCGTGATCTCCAGTCCTTATTTACTTGATTGCGAAAATCGGTAATGTAATATATTTGCAATAAAAATTCACGATTAGATCAACAATAAGGGGTAGGCAACTTTCCTATTGGTTGCTAAGTGGCGATAATCGCGATAAATTCATGATAAATTCGCGATTAGAATATTCGCGATCAACACTATTCGCGAATACGAATATAAGGCACTATATTCTAAATATTCGCGAATTCTCGAAGTGGCGATATTCGTGATTCGAATATTCGCGCTGAACACTAGTAGATAGATCTGCAGCTCAGACATGGGGGACTGGGAGGAGAGCTGCTGTGCATACGTGACTATGTGAGCTCCTACGGTCCTGAACAATGCCTTTTCCTATAGGGTGTAAGCACGGCCACCTATGTTGGATTACAGGGTGGTCGTAACCCCTGGAAATAAGCAGTGTATTGTGCGATGGAAAAATGAATCCAGCCAGCAAAGAAAGCAATATGGACAATCACAATACATTAGTAAGAGTCTTGTATTAATTTACTCTACATGATAAATGCCATTTGCTGACGTGAGATAACCCTTTCAAGGGAAGCTGTCACCAGGAAATTCACTGTTAAACTAGGGACAATGCCTCGTAGGGCCAGCTCAGCTGAGGGCAGACCCGAATCACTCTGTGCACCCTTGCTCCTCATGTTGCTTCTCCCTCTCCTTTTT
Source organism: Bufotes viridis (assembly GCA_033119425.1). Lineage (NCBI taxonomy): Eukaryota > Metazoa > Chordata > Amphibia > Anura > Bufonidae > Bufotes > Bufotes viridis. The sequence continues at coordinate 22,853,418 of CM065598.1, read as the reverse complement.
GATGGACAGGACCAGGTGAGATGACTATGCAAGGACCTGGCACTGTCAATCAAGAAGGGGAAGTGGAGGAGCAAAGGTGCACAAAGTGCCTTGGAACCACTCTCGGTGCACTTAGCTGCTCAGCTGCTTGAAGAGGTTGCTGCGTACCAAGCATAGCACCGTCCATTGTATAGTGGCTGTGCTCGGTATTGCATCCCAGAACCGTTCATAACGTAACATCACATGGCCGATAACTAGGCCACTGCACTCACCAGAGCACCACTACTTCTTCAAACTGCTGATCAGCAGGGGTGCTGGGTGTTGGACCCCCACAGATCAGATATTGATGACCTATGGCAGCATGGTGGCTCAGTGGTTAGCAGTGGTGCCTTGCAGTGCTGGGGTCCTAGGTATGAATCTGACCATGGAAAACATCTGCATAGAGTTTGTATGTTCTCCCCGTGTTCGCGTGGGTTTCCTCCCACACTCCACAGACATACTGATAGGGATCTTAGATTGTGAGCCCCATTGGGGACAGAGTGATTCTAATGTCTGTAAAGCGCTGCGGAATATATAAGTGCATAAAATAAATGTGGTGGATAGTCATCTGTATGAAACTGATGAAAACCATTTTAATCAGAACAGAGATTTTTCTTCCTTAAAATCAAAATAATAATAATAATATAAATAAAATATTTATAAAAATATTTATATTTGGCGGAGCCTATTTACTTTGGGGCCCTATGATTTCTGCCCAGAAAACAGTGTGAATAAGTACACATTTCACTTTTATACTCGGCCTTCTGTTATGGTAACGTGCCCTGATATCCCCGTTATAGGCTATATATAGTGTGTTTGGCCAGCTTACACCGCTCAGTGCAGCATCTGGCCTGGCATTGAGCTCACACAATATCCTTCATATCAATTCTTAAATGAGCGGCTCTCCTGCAGTTTCCCCATCGTCCCGTGCTGGTCTGTACCATTACATTTAGCAATTCCACAAATTCTTCCTGTAGCAGAGTGTAATTAATATCTTCAAGACCAGGTTTTTTTATTAGAAATACCAGCTCGGGATCTTGCAGCAGGAGTTTCTTCTAAAACCCGCACTGGGCTGACATGTCATCATTAACATGAAATGTTTCTTCTTTCTTCATGTTCTGCACTTTTCAGCAGGTCATGTCATTTTTTTTCCAGTTTTTCACTAATCTAGATGTGTCGCCTATCATTGTGTTATACTGGACGTGAACCACCAAAAGTAGCACACACAGATTCTGCTTAATTGGTAATTCTCCTTTAAGTAGGGGAAGGACCAGTAATGAGACATAAAGCTGGGCACAGTGTCGGACTAGGGTACTTAGGGCCCACCAGTGTAAGTGATTCTGGGGGCCCACCTTAGGGCTCCTGCACACTAACTTATTCTTTTTCCATGTCTGTACCGTTCACTTCAATTCAAAAGGGCCGCAAAAAAAAAAAAAAAAAAAAAATGACTCCGTGTGCATTCTGCGTCTGCATGTCCGTAAGGCCGTTCTGTAAAATGACAGAACATGTCCTATTATTGTGCACATTACAGACAGGGATAGGACGGTTCTATTAGAGGCCGGCTGTTCTGTTCCACATAATGTGGAATGCACAAAACCCGGTATCCATGTTTTGCAGATCCGCAATTTGCAGACTGCAAAACATCCAGCGGTCGTGTTCATGAGCCCTTACAGTGATAACAGAGATATTAAAGATGAAGTATGATGGCAGACACTCACAGCAACATGCACAGACATACATGTGGCAGAATTTACACATATATGGATATAGAAACTAGACACTTGCAGCGCACACCAATCACACATTGGACACACGTGGCACACAAGACACTTATACATGGCTCACATGCCACTGATGTATATGTCACATGCTGCACATACACCACTGATACATAGATCATATATAGCACACACCAATCACACATAGGAAACACGCAATGCACACACCAAGACAGTTATGCCTAACCCTATTATGTGTAGCATGCTTAAAGGGTTTAAAGGGGTCGTCTCACTTCAGCAATTGGCATTCATCATGTAGAGAAAGTTATTACAAGGCACTAACTAATGTATTGTAATATTCCATATTGCCTCCTTTCCATCACATTATACACTGCTCGTATCCATGGTTATGACCACTCTGCAATCCAGCAGCAGTGGCCGTGCTTGCACACTATAGGTAAAGGTGCTGGCCTATGCGCACTTCCAGCCTTTACCTATAGTGTGTAAGCACGGCCACCGCTGCTGGATTACACGGCGGTCGTAACAACGGATACGTGCTGTGTATAATGCGATGGTAAGGAGGCAATATGGAATATTACAATACATTAGTGAGTGCCTTGTATTAACTGCATGATAAATGCCATTTACTGAAGTGAGACAAACCCTTTAACCCATTTAAGCATAAATGTCTGGCATGAAATTTACCAAATCTTAACCTCCTCATATTGTACATAATCTACAGTATATTTAAAAGGGTTGTCCTACCATAATGACCTATCGCCCATCTACAGGACAGGTGATAAATATCAGATTGCTGGGGTCTGACTGCTGGAACACCCACTGATCATGAAAAAAGGGGTCCCGAGACATTCAATTACATTACCGCCAAACTATGTACACAAGGGTCTTAAGACCACGTTCCCTTGATCATGGGGGTCCCAGCAGTCAGACCCCCATCAATCAGACACTTATCACCTGTCGTGTCAGAGCTGTTGGATCTTTTTACATTCCCTATCTTTAAAGGTTTACTTTGGGTGAAAAATTTTTTTTTAAATAAAAATAAAAAATCTGGCCCAAAATAGAAATGCTCGCCTGTTAAAGGGCCTGTGTCCACTTTTCTAGTTATCCTCTATCCACAGGATCTGGGATAACTCAGTGACCCGTGGTGGTCTGAATGCTGGAGCCCCCACTGATCCCCTTCTTGACTGAGTGGCAGTTCGGGCATATGCCCTGCCTCTCCATCCATTCTCTATGGGGTCGCTGGAGATGGCAGAGTACAGCGCTGGCTAATTACAGTGGTCCCAAAGAGAATAAATGGAGCAGCAGGGTGTATGTGTGGCCTGCCACACCATCAAAAAAGGAGAACAGGACCCGTTCCTGGGATCAGTGGGGGATTGCCGAATCGGACCCCACTAATCATATAGTTTTGTCCTATGGTGTGGAGAGGATACCTTGAAAACACCAAAATACGGAATATCATCACTGCCGCCATGTAAACCATACGTGTCAATACTGGAGAATGTATAACCTTTAACAAAGCCCATGCAATGGTGCTAGAGGAGCAATGTGAGCAAAGGGCCCAAACGGAGGGTCATAACTGAAACAGAGGCATTAGCAGAGGTATTAGGAGGTGTACTGTAGAAGAGGCAATATTAGTGGTGCATTTAGAGTGGAGGCATTGGGGGGCATCTGGAGCTGGGGCACTTATGAGGATGCACCTAAAGCAGAGGCATTGGGGGGACCTAGGGCAGAGTCCTCCAAATGCCACTGTGAACTCTGCAGAGAGCAGCACACATTCATAGATCTGTGTCTGCTATTAACAAATCCCCTATTTCCCCCTTACAGTCTCCTACAGCTCACTACTGTCACACACCTGAGAAATCAGCCCAGCACCGCAGAGGAGTCCTTCTCTCCAGCAGCCACAGTTTTCTGACAGCAGGGAGGGCAGGAGGATGGCCAGACATGTTCTCTCCTCCTTCTCTCCAGCAGCCACAGTTTTCTGACAGCAGGAAGGGCAGGAGGGTGGCCAGACATGTTCTCTCCTCCTTCTCTCCAGCAGCCACAGTTTTCTGACAGCAGGGAGGGCAGGAGGATGGCCAGACATGTTCTCTACTCCTTCACTGCCAGCAGTCCAAGCCTGCCTGGGCACATAGTGGTCTTCACAGGTATTTCCATAGAGTACACTGAGACCACTAGAGGAGATTATACTGAGGGTTCAGCCATTATCACTAAAAAACACAGGTCCTATCACAATTTCTGATATAAGCCAAAAATGAATGCACCCCAGAAACCCATTACAGCTGGTGCTCCCTATTATGTTTATAAATTGGGCCCCTATGAGGTGCGAGTCTGATCCCCTGAGAATGTCTGTTTGCACCCACATATGCTAAGTGTAAATGGCACATCAGGGTCAATGTAATTAACCATTTTGTGTCTGACCCGGATGCTTGGAGCTTACATGACACAGGGGTTGAATACTTATGCAGCATTTTCACGGTTTTATTTTAGAAAAAATTTCTGACAAATCATAAATTGTGAGTTTTATTTGAAACATACTGCTTTGCATTAGAAGATAATGTCTAAAACCATGATGTTATGTGTCATTGGAAAGCCATACTAATTTGTTAAATTGGGGTTTGAATACTTTGCTAGTGATTGTAATGATAGAGTTAATAGATAGATAGATAGATAGATAGATAGATAGATAGATAGACAGACAGACAGACAGACAGATAGATAGATAGATAGATATTACAGGAGATAGGTAGATATATATAGATACATTTTAAAAGAAATATTTTAAATGGCATGACAATATTTTATTCTGATACATAATAGAGATAGAATAGAGAGATAGAATAAATAGATAGATAGATAGACAGATAGATAGATAATAGATAGATAGATAGATAGATAGATAGATAGATAGACAGATAGATAATAGATAGATAGACTGATAGATCAACAGAGACAGATAGATAAATAGTTATGAGACAGAAAGATCGGCAGAAAGACAGACAGATATTGTAGATAAATGATAGATAGATGATAGATAGATAGATAGATAGATAGATAGATAGATAGATAGATAAGAACTTAAACAATAACTTTTTATTTAGGGAAAATAATTTTTATTCTTCACATACTGTAGCTGGCTATACGATTGTGGAAATTAGGGAGCACATGGAGGGTTAATGTTTGGAATGTTCTGGCTCCTGACAAGTGAAACCCTCCAGCAGTGTAAAGGTGACGACAGTTTTACTATACTGCCTGATAGTAAATGGGAGATCTGGGCTACCCATTGTTAAACAGTACAAGTATCTGGGATCATCTTGGAAAAGAATAGACCGAAATAAATGAAGTGATTTGTGTTGTTCTGTGAATCTGGAACCAAATGATGACTCTGAATGGAACACGTATAAGTCAAAGCTGGAAGGGTGACTGCTATATAAACCTGCAGAAACCATTAGCATCTAAAGCTACACATTACTGCCCATATTTCACTAATCTCAAGCGTCTTGTTAATACTCTCATGGATGGATATGATAGAGAAATAGATAAATTATTGAAGATAGATAGATAATGGATAGATAGAAAGATAGATAGATAGATAGATAGATATCAATGCCCCTAACAACATCGAGCCGGTTTAAAGCTCCTTCCACCCTGCTATTTACATAGCCACGCCCCTATCACTGCCCCGCCCATAGACATGGTCATGTGACCACAGCCCAGAAATGAAGATAGATGCAATAAAGGTAAATTAAATATTTAACAAAATTCCAGTCCCCTTTATGAAATCAAACACAATAGGGGATTTTCCCTTGTGAAATACCAGGAGCTCCCTTTATGAATGATTAGTTTATAGGATATTGATGCAAACAAAAAACCCTTAAAAGTCCTTTACACCCTCCACCATTACCCTGTACGGTATCAGTATTGTAGGATTTTCATACCATAGGCATTTATTGTATATCCACAAAGCATGGCACAAATATAAGACAGGAGTTCCACCTTGGGGACCCCACCTCTTGTGAAAATGGGTGTCAACTGTCCCCTTGTAGATATGTTATGCATTGTCTAGGCCTCTAAGGTGGTGGAGTACATGTCCTGTTTGCCCTCTATGGTCTAGCCTTGAAGGCACCTTGTACCCATCCTCAATGGTATGTTTGAGGACAATCAGTAGGAAGATGGTAAGGACTCATTGGAGAATCTGTACATAATTGAGGTGGTTAACACTAACCCAAAGTTTTAGTAAAGGCTATATTTCTCAACAGACCAAAAGATCTCAGGTGGTATGCCAGCTGGAAAATCAGGCACAGCCATGGGCTCATGGAAGGCTCCAGCCCAAGGTCGGACTGGCCCACCAGAGTACCAGAGGTTCCTCCCCTGGGTCCAAGCTCTGACAGTAATGGACCCGTAATAAATCAGTGCCCTTAGGGTCTTGTATACACAGAGGGTGGGCCCTCAGAATCATTTCCTCTGGTGGGCCCAAGGGACTTTAGCCCGACCCTGCTCCAGCCAATGGCACTGGTAACCCAAGAATAACTATCAGTCTTCTTCCTTCCACATCTTACTACTTAATGTTATTGTATTAAAAAAAAATAGTTTCCATTCAGCGCTGTCTAAAAATAATCTGATATCAGACCATTGCAAGTACATTTCTTCTCTACCGCTAAATGCGTCGAAAGATTGAATTGGATTGATGTACTTTGGAGACAAATAAAAGGAAACCAAGTCCAAGTGAAAAAGAGGAACTTTAAAGGAACTCAGTAGTAGATCATTCTGAGTTTGTCTTGGCCCGCAGGGTAAGGATGACGAGTTCTTGACCCCTGCAGTGGATGAAGCTTTAATCTACACTGCGACTCCCCCATCCTGCAAGCCCTGGAAGTGTGACTCATGTGGCTGGGACGGCTTGTTCGCTGCCAGAGGGGCCTGCGATGGGCTAGGTTCAACAGCTGCAAGCTACGGGTATAGATAGCGCAATACTTGGCCAAAAAAAGTCCTACTACTAATCATAAGTAATTAATTCATGAATTAATAAACTAATGATATATAAAGTAATAACGACAGGACAAATGGACGTTACTGACTAATATCTATAACACATTTGTCAAATTTTGCTACAATGTTCTACTTAATATTCTCCTTCCTATGAAAGTAAGGTAAACACAGTTACTGAAACCAGCGGTTGAATGCCAGTCTTAAAGGGGGCTTCCACTTTGCATCAACGTCCTTTAAAATAATCATTTATGAAGGAAGTTGTAATCTGGTAATGTATTTCTTTTACCTTTATTGCTCCTATCTTCTGGTCTGGGCTGTGGTCACATGTCCATGCAGCTCTTATTTCCTGTGGTATTATGTCGATGGGCGGGGCAGTGATTGACTATGTAACTAGCTGAGTGGGAGGAGCTATAAACTAGCTGAGCCTTGTTAGGGGCAGTGATAGGGGAGTGTCTATGTAACTAGCTGGTGGGAGGAGCTATAAACTAGCTGGGCATTGTTAGGGGTGGTGATAGGGGAGTGTCTATGTAACTAGCTGAGTGGGAGGAGCTATAAACTAGCTGGGCGGTGTTAGGGGCAGTGATAGGAGAGTGTCTATGTAACTAGCTGGGTGGGAAGAGCTATAAACTAGCTGGGCGTTGTTAGGGGCAGTGATAGGGGAATCTCTATGTAACTAGCTGAGTGGGCGGAGCTATAGACTAGCTGGGCGTTGTTAGGGGCAGTGATAGGGGAGTGTTTATGTAACTAGAAGGGTGGGAGGAGCTATAAACTGGCTGGGTGTTGTTAGAAGCGGTGATAGGGAAGTGTCTATGTAACTAGCTGGTGGGAGGAGCTATGAACTAGCTGGGCGTTGTTAGAGGCAGTGATAGGGGAGTGTCTATGTAACTAGCTGGTGGGAGGAGCTATAAACTAGCTGAGCATTGTTAGGGGCAGTGACAGGGGAGTGTCTATGTAACTAGCTGGTGGGAGGAGCTATAAACTATCTGAGCATTGTAAGGGGCAGTGATAGGGGAGTGTCTATGTAACTAGCTGGGTGGGAGGAGCTATAAACCAGCTGGGAGTGGTTAGGGGTGGTGATAGGGGAGTGTCTATGTAACTAGCTGGGTGGGAGGAGCTATAAACCAGCTGGGAGTTGTTAGGGGCGGTGATAGGGGAGTGTCTATGTAACTAGCTGGGTGTTGTTAGGGGCAGAGCTGGAGCTGTGGCAGAGGAAGAAGAGGTGCATCGTGGGTTTGGTTGGAATTGCTACATACAGGATGGAAGCAAACCAGCGGAATTGGTTTACATGGTTAAAACGGGTCAGGAGAGTCCAGATTTAAAAAGAAAGCATGGGAAAGATGTACACAAGGTAAGCAACTGCGTGAGCATATCTGTTAATGACCATAGTAATCCTAAAAAAAAACTGGTATCAGATGAACCACAAAGGGAGGCGCTGGTGTAAATTCTGAAAAATGCGCTAGGGGCACCTACGCCCTACCCGTGCCACCCACTCCTGCCCACTTATTTAAAAAGTGAGAAACGTGGTACAAACCCTTTAATAGGTGCCAATTTTTGATCAAGTATAGCTCACGCCAAAATATCCTAATCTTTTTATGCCAGAAAACTAGCATAGGGGGTTTGGTAAACATGCCCCATGATGTATTTATGGGATTCTGTGAGTAATGTTGTGCACCCAGCAAAACTGCAGAGAGCGCTATATAGGGGACAGGGAGAGCATTGAAAGCTGGGAGATGGTCATGCAGCTTGGACCTACTGGGCACGTACAGGGGGATTAAAGAAAGGAAGGAAGGAAGCTGCATGGTCGTTGCCTCTGATATGTTACACTGCTCATGCATCAGCTACTGTATATAGCGCCATCAGTTTTCAGAGGTAAGAACTTCTGACAAATTCCCTTTAAGCCAGTGTTATATTTTGGCTGCATTCAGCCTCCATAGTTTCCTGTGCCCCTTATTATTATTGGTACCCAGTTCATGCACTACCAACAGATCCCGTGGATATGCTATAAATCTGTCTACTCATGTTTACAGACCACCATTTCCTCCAGTGAGCACTGGCACTATGATAACATATGTAATCCCTGACATCTTCTATGTTTTACTTTATCCACTTTAAGTAATAGGTCTGGAATTACCTCGGAAATAAAGTCTGCTCAACCTTTTTGGAACATATGGAATCAATGAAGGTTTTTAATAAATGGCTGTGTGGTTTAGGCAACGTCTGTTCCCATGGGCTATTAGGACATACAGAGGTAATATGGGGGTGCCCCTTATCAGGACCACCTCAATTGGCCAGAGGGGAGAGCCAATGGAAAGAATGGGTCTTACTTCGGAGGACCACATGCATCCATCATAGGCATAGCTACCTGGGATATGGCATCTAGTATGGGGCACAGCAGCTGAGAGGACCCTGATCTGTTTTTAAGGGAGTCTAAGAGGTGAGGGAGGAGGAGGTAAATATAGGGAGGCAAGAAAGTCATCAAATGAGGAGCTCCAAATGTTTCAGATGATCTTAAACTTTACGTCTAGTCACAGCTGATGGTGGTCATTAGTGAACACACAAAGTTTACTGTGGTACCACATGGGTGCTAAGGGTTTTTTGTCCAACTCCTGGCACCCATATAATACTTAAGATGCCCAGTGGTCTCAATGGGGACCATGTAATGCTTTTCTTTATAGTTTTTACCCAATGAACTTCTATGGTTAAAGGGGTTTTGAAAGTTTCTGATATTAATGACCTGCCCTCCGGATCCGTAATTAATACCCAATCGGTGAAAGTTCAGACTTCGGACACCCCCAGAGATCAGCTGATTTCTGTGGCCTCTGGTGCTGGGACTACCACCTTGAATGCAACCGGAAGCACAGCACCGTTCAAAGTGTAGTGGCCATGCCTGGTTACTGCAGCTCAGCTCCCATTCACTTCTAGAGGGGCTCAGCTGCAGTCACCCAGGATCGCCACTACACTTTGAACAGAGCGGTCTGATTCCTGTTTCATTCAAGAGCGAATTACAGAGCTAGAGGCTGTAGGGAACAGCTGATCGGTGGGGAGGTGGGATGTTGGAACCTCACCGATCATTTATGGCCTAACCTTAGAATAAGCCATCAGTATCAGAAGTTTGAAAGACCCCTTTAATGTAACACCGTCCTTTCATGACACACCGTATGGCTGATGATGTACAGTTCATAGCCACTACTTTGCAGTTGTCCTCTCAAGGTACGTTCTGCTGCTTCAAAAAGTAGGAAACTGCAAGCATTGGTTGGGCTATTGTAAAGATGGCGATTGCTTGTTCAGTCTCTTCTTGAACCTCAACGAGATGACGTCCCAACACCATTCCCTACTGTCAACCATTTTCAATACATCTAATGAGTTTTTTACATTTCTGTTATATGGATAAGTACAAGCAAATGTATAACTTAGTGTTGGCTCAGAGCTCAGAGGACCTTGGAGACAGTGGCTCCAATCTTGGTTGATCCCATCCACTTTATTTTGGGGCATCAAGAACCTATATAAGCGGTCAGCTCCAGGTCAAAAACGGGGTAGGCAGTTGGGCGATAGAAAGGGATCAGGTTGAAACAAAAATCCTACCATGGTCTTAGAGTGGAGGGGTGGGAGGGAGGGTAAAGATGTCCTGTTAGGATAGTTCCGAAAAGCTGTTTGGGGGGATTATTTGTATTATCTGTCTGTTGTGTTTTATCTCTTCTGTATTTATGATTGTATCATAGAACTTGGAAAATACAATAAAGAAGATTTTTAAAATAAAAAAAACATGACCCTTCTGTCCTGGGCTTAGGCGGAGCACCAGTGATTGACTGAGAGGGTGCTTCCACACATTTCCTGTGTGTCAAATCAGGAGCCCAAAGTAGAGAGCAGCGAGGACCCTGGCATGGCAATGGCATTGAATCGATGGAACACCCCTTTAAGAAAGCAGCCGAAAAAGACTGATTTTGTACTAAAGCTAGTTGTCACCGACCCTGCCCCCACTGTTTTTAGCAGCTCATATAAGATGCACTAAACACCAGAGAGCAGCAAAGCGCACAGAAGAATGAGTTCCAAGAATCTGAAATATTTTGTCCATTCTAAGGCATAATGGAAGTGAAATTCTTAAAAAAAAATTTGTAAATGCTATTTCCTTCTAGGCGTCAGAGCAATCTTTTTACATTAGAGCTACTAAAGAGAAAACATATAGGAACAGATTCCATGCCAAGGTAGAACGCATCAATATTTATTGGATATGGAGTCATCCTAGGGGAAATATGACTTCATTTTCCCCACTGGTTCTACAGTGCAGTTTGTACCAGTCACCAGACAAGTCTTATCAGAGTGATACAGGACCGTATCCAAGTTCACCCAGAGTTGAGAAATGATTTCCTATTCACTGCCGAAAATGTTAGGAAAGGGAATGTGATACTTTAAGTGTGTCTTGAACCTGCACTATATCTTTTTCTGCACTTACAAGAAAAGGTGGAAATTCTTCAAGGCTAATTATGATGAAAAGCTTTTTAATAATATCTGGTGAAACTGAAATTTACCAGCAAACATCCACTACAAAGTCCACTACAGTCCAAGTGGACAACTAAAAATTGTGGATTACCGTACGTGAGGAAGGAACAGACATGTGACAACTATCACTAACAGTTACGCTGGGTTCAGACCTGAGCGTTTCTGAGACGCGGGTTTTCCGCGCGTTTTTGTCACACGTTTTACGCGCGTTTTTGTGCGCGTTTTTGGCAATAGTAAACGCGCGTTTTATGCGCGTTTGTGTGATTGACTGCAGTGTTGTCCAATGACCAAATATCCCTGTCTATATGAAGTTTGGCCTTTCCAGCATGTTGCAAATTCATAAACGCGCGTTCGAACGCGCATTTTCAGTGTCAAAAACGCGCAAAATACAAGCGTTGCGCGTACCCATTGAAGTCTATGGGCCAAAACACGCGACAAACGCCCCCAAAAAAGCTCAAGTACTTGTTTACGCGTCGGGCGTTTTTCAGCGCGTTCGAACGCGCTGTAAAACGCGAAAATGTGAACCAGTCCCATAGGGAAGTATTGGTTTGCATCGGTTATGTGTTTTACAGCGCGTTCGAACGCGCTGTAAAACGCGCAAGTGTGAACTGAGGGTTAGAAAAAGCTCGCTCCTCTTTAATTATTATGGTTTTTACAGTGGAAGAAATCCATTGAAATGGAATTTCTAGTAATTGGGTTTTGTTTTTTTATGGACTATGCTAGGGCTATCTCATGGATATTGTACATTGTACTGAATATGAAGGAGAATGAGGCCAATTGTAAACAATTGTTCAATTTTTAGATACAAATCAGAATTCTGAGATAAAAAGTTAGAATCCGGATTTTATACTTTTTTTGTTATTTTCACTCCTTATTTTAGTATATTAATTTTCTGTCTGAGAACTCTACCTTTTTTCTGCATTTCGACTTTTTTACTTCAGAATTCTGACTTTCTACCTCAGAATATTTTTACATAAGATTCCTGGAGCCGTGTTAAGAAAAAAACAAAATTACAAATTCTGTCAGAACTGTACCTTAAAGAGGGTTTGCTTACATGTCTGTTTTAGTAAGTTCTTGCACTCTCCATGTAATAATTCTGGAGCATCTATTCTTATGACTCTTACACTTCTGCTGCTGTTGTGTCATTCCTTTATTATTCCTGCCAGAAGTGTATGAATGAATTGCCGGCAGTCTGCAATAAAAGTCCATCTGGGTGTTACCAGTTGGGGTGTGTCCCTGCATAGTCTGATGCTGTCAGTACTGATTGGACAGTGTCAGACTGTACGCCCTAAGCTGGTAACACCCATCTGGACTTTTTAGTGCAAACTGCTAGCAATTCATTCTAGACTTCTGAAAGGAATAATAGAGTAACAGCATACCAAAGAATCATAAGAATAGAGGCTGCAGAATTGTAATTATAGAGCGAATTAAAGCAGTTTTTAAAGCAGACAGGTCGGGAGAAGTGATGGGTCCACTTCAAGTGACATTTTTAGTAAACTTTAATTAAAAAGTCCAAAAGTCAAAATTCTGACTTTTTGTCTCAGAATTGTGTAATTATGTTTTTTTCTCATGGCTCCACGACTCATATTTTAAATCTATTGACTTAAGTGGGGGAAATTACAACTGCAATTACAATCACAAGCAAGAGTTCTGGGAACTGTGCCTATGGGAAGAACCTTTCTACTTAGCACTGACTGTAACGTACTGTAACCCCACCATGGTTACAACCTCTCATCATCGTGTCATGAGTATAGAATATTATCCTGACAACTGAGAGAGGACCAGCCCTGGGAGCACGATGATAAGTGGTCAGGACTAGTCAACAGGACTTCCTACTGCAGCAAAATTAATTTTTTTTCCATTTTCTGATTTACTTTCAGCACTACAACCACACGTGGGCCCAGCCAAAGGACTTTATTATAAAAGCGCATCACCTTCAGACCACTTTAACCTATTACAATATAGTCATCCCCTGCAACTTTTTTTAGGGTGGGTTCACATCTGCGTTTTGGATTTCGTTATAGGAAAAAAGACGGAAGGACGGATCCGTTATGCTGCCCATAGACTTGTATTAAGACGGAATGCAAAACGGAAGCCTTTAAAAGGCATTCTGTCTTAAAAGAAGTCTATGGGAATCAGAATGGATCCGTCCCGTTTCCGTCATGCAGAATGGAGAAAAAAGTCCTGTCGACAGGACTTTGTTTTCCGTCTTGCATAACGGGAACCAGACGGATCCGTTCTGATTCCCTTACCCTGGGTTCAGACCTGAGCGTTCTAAAAACGCGCGTTTTACGCGCGTTTTTGTCGCACGTATTTCAGCGCGTTTTTGCAAATAGGAAACGCGCGTAAAACGCGCGTTCTTGTGATTGACTACTGTGGTGTCAATCACAAAACGCGCGTCAAACGCCCCAAAAGAAGCTCAAGTACTTGTTTATGCGTTGGGCGTTTTACAGCGCGTTCAGACGCGCTGTAAAACGCTCAAGTGTGAACCACTCCCATAGGGATGCATTGGTTTTAATCTGTTGAGCGTTTTACAGCGCGTTTGAACGCGCTGTAAAACGCTCAGGTGTGAACCCAGGGTTAGACTTCTATTAAGACAGATCAAAACGGAATGCCTCTTAAAGGCCATGTTATAACGGAAAGCCATAACGGAATCCAGAGCGCAGATGTGAACCCGCCCGTACATGTATTCAGGCTCATCCACCATATTCTTCTCCTTTCCAGATATCTAGCTATACTGTTGATGACACAAAGAATCTGCACATGCAATGCGTGTTGTGAACAGACGGCATCCAGACTGAATCCTGATCCATTCATTTCAAAGGTTCTGTGCACATGAGCGTCATCGTTGTGTTTAGGGAAAAACGCTGCATGTTCTATATTGTGAGTTTTTTACCCTATTCTGGACCCAAAGAAATGAATGGGGCTTGCATGAACAACGGAAGACATTCTGCATGCAATGCATTTTTCACTGATGGTTGCTGGGAGATGAAGATTGTTATTCTTCAGTTTTTATTCACATGCGTCCGGATGAAATCACTGAACGCCATTGCAGAAAAAACTGATTAAACTTGCCTGCAAAACCATCCGTTTTTCCCTGAACAGATCCTGACACCATCTGTATTGCTCGTGTGAAAGAGACCTAACTATCCTATAATTATAGATTATTCCTACTGTGGCTCGATGACTACAACAGCAGCAGCAGCACCACGGCCAGTGCTAGTCTCTAAAAACACTTGAGGCACCTTAGTCCTCATACTGGAAGAGTCTAACTACACTACTGAGTAGCAGCAATCCCTTATTTGTCTTATACAAAGACATATTGAAATAAATTTCACCGCAGTGTGAACAAGCGTTATTGCATCAGAGAATTTTTTACATAAAGGCAGTATTAAATCCTGAAACATTGTATCTGAAATGTTCACTGTATTTACAAATAGTTGTATCACTAGTCCCCGCCTCTAAAACCACACAGAACAACGCTATACACCTTCCATTTGTGCCGGTGATGTCACCAGGCTCCCTTCTAGGCAGAAGTCTCCGCCGAGCATACTCATATGAAGCCCGGTACGTCACTGGCTCACAACAAACAGACCTTGCCCTGCGCGATGCAGTGCAAGGCAAGGGGAGCTTCGGAGCAAGGAAATGCTCCGATGCTCCACCCGTACCTGATAATGGAGTGAAGGGGAGCTTACATCCGGGATCAGCCCTGAATCTGGACACCCTTCTTTCACCATAATCATTAAACCAGGCATACTGCCCAGTAGGGTTGATCATGGGGACTGAAATGAGCAATCAGTATTACTGATGAAGAGAGATTCTTATTTTTAGTAAATGAGGTGTTAGGAGCACCAAGGGGCTGGCCTAGCCCCTCTAAGCACTGCTTTACCACTGCCTCTGCCTATTGTCGCCTGCTCTCCCAGTGAGAGTGACAGGGCCATGCATCCCCATGCCTAGCTCTAAAATCTCACGCATTCACCTGTTGCAGTACCATCGGCATGAGAACAATAAAGATCTCAGAATGATGACAAAGGCAAGAGGCCTTTACTGTGCCGGTGCATGCAAGAGATTTCAGGGTCAGGCACTGGCACAGCAAGGAGGCCTGGCCTTATCAATCTCATAGAAGGGAGAGGCAGAGGTAAAGCAATGCTCCGAGGGGCTAGGCCAGCTCCTCAGTGCTTTGAGCACCTCATTTGCATATAACTAACAGAAAAAAATGAATTTCTTTGCAACAGTAATGCTGATTGCAGAGAGAAAGGGCTTGTTTTAGTCACCCTGATTGAACCTACAAGGTTCTTTGACTGGTTTAATCAGGTTAATCATGCTGATGGATGCTCTTGAAGATGAGCCACTATGTTCCAAAATTTTGAGACAAAATTCTTTGCAAAGTAAAAGCCAACCAATAGGTTATACAAAGTTAGACAAAAGTGTCTAGCCGCGCACCAACTTTATCATCCAGCCTGAGCCCCTGTGATATATTTGCTGTATCTTTACACTGCTTGTTTATACCATCTATATTATACACATTATTAGTAAATTTACCCCAATGTGCTCACCGTCAAAATCCTCCTGTATGTGAGACACGTACTGTATGAAATGTCTTGTAAAACATCTGTTGTAATTGCCATCATCAATGGATTTGCTATCAATGCAAGACCCAATTTTTTTTGCAAGAGATTCGAAACAGTGCCCCTTTTTTCCATAGACTAAGTCTATTATTGGAGCTTCTATTTTTTTCATTTATAGTAGGTATAATACCACGTTAATTTAGAATAATCCCTATTTCCCAGTGTTATTGTTTGTATGTGGGATGTTGTGCTGCCATACCTTTGCTTTCTGCGTGCTAGCTTTATGGATGTGCATCTGCGACTATGTATGTGCTTGTCTAAATTTTCTTGTAGTATTGCAGCTTAGTCCTATCCAAGTAAATGAGACTGAACTGCAATAAATCCATGCATTACTCCATATTTACTCCAATACCAAAAATCTCAATGTCAAGAAGGCGGCTGTCCGTCCATGCTGACGTATGTGTGAACACGTGTACTGTAGTTTACATGCACAGCGGCTAGAGCTGTCCTACATATAGAGGACTCTCCAATGACGTGTTGATAAATATAGTAATAATTCTGATACCTTAGTATTAAACATGCTTCACACAATCATTACTGATACATGACCCCAATGGTCAGACATCTGGCAACCTACCTGTTGTATGGAGATCTGAGCAGGAGGGCCTGGCTGCCCGTGCAGCTGTCAGTAGGGGTATGACAGCCATACACTGGGGGAGGCACTGAGTACTGCTGGTCTCCTGCAGGGAAATCACATCCAATGAGCAAACATCACCCTGACATGTCGCCCATCATCATCTACATCCATCACCCCTCTGTCTTCTTATAAAATCCACATGTAAATCACACGTGGAAAAATAATTGATAGACTGTGAAAAACCTGATTGCCACTTGTTTGCATCTTAGAGCACTATCTACAAAAGATTAGAACGTCTCTCTATAAACAGAATTAGGAGGATACTACATCTCCTTATGGAGAGGAGACTTATAGGCCGTACATGCTCCTCTGGAATTCTGGGAAGAAAGGGATGCATGTGAGCTCTTGGCAGAGTCCACATGCCACCAGATGTAAGGCAGCCACCGTATAAGTCAATGGTGGACCTAGGTCGAATTAGATCACACAGTGGCCATCCTACATCTGGCGGCATTAGAGGCAGAGCTTGCTAAAAACTCATTCGCATCCCCTGTTCCTATAAACATGCACTCATCTTACTTTCCTGATAGATTAGATAGATAGATAGATAGATAGATAGATAGATAGATAGATAGAATATCAGATGAGAGATAAAAGTACATATATAGATACCATATAAAGTTAAATAGTTATTAGACGACTACATGGACATACTATACAGTAGATAACTGACATTCTGCACCACCATACTGAAAATGGAGTGTCAATTTTACTGAATATTAGAAAACCATATTCAGGAAAGGAGGAAGAAAGAAAGAAGGAAAGAAAGAAAGAAAGAAAGAAAGAAAGAAAGAAAGAAAGAAAGAAAGAAAGAAAGAAAGAAAGAAAGAAAGAAAGAAAGAAAGAAAGAAAGAAAGAGAAGAGGGAGGAAGGTATTAGCAATATTGACTGATTTATAGGGGATAGATCAATGAGTTTGATAATTGACGGACACATAAACAGAAAGATCGTCCCAATTTTCTATTTATTGTTGGGAAGGGGATGGAAATCTGTTTAGAAGTAAAATAATGTTAGAGAGATATTACATGGAAAATGTATATACTATAGGGGACTGGTATTGGTAACATTGCAGATAACTCACTTATCTGCCTCATCAAGTGGAAAATGGAGTGAGGTGGATTATTAAGAGAAAGAACAAACGAGAGAGAGAACAAAAGAAAAAATAAGAAAGAAAGAAAGAAATAAAGAAATATACATGGTAGTAAGGTACTTTAAGAAAATAAAACACGATTGCTTGATTAATGGCTGGAACAATAAATGAGTTTGATAGTTGATTGATTGCAGGCATAAATATGAGATAGACAGATAAGTACATAGATAGAAAGATATGAGAGATAGATAGATAGATAGATAGATAGATAGATAGATAGATATGAGATAGATAGACAGACAGATAGATCGATAGATATATAGATATGAGATAGATAGATAAATAGATAAATAGATAGATAGATAATGGATAGATAGATAGATAGATAGATAGATAGATAATAGATAGATAATCGATAGATAGATAGATAGATAGATAGATAGATAGATAGATATGAGATAGATAGACAGACAGATAGATCGATAGATATATAGATATGAGATAGATAGATAAATAGATAAATAGATAGATAGATAGATAGATAATGGATAGATAGATAGATAGATAGATAGATAATAGATAGATAATCGATAGATAGATAGATAGATAGATAGATAGATAGATAGATAGATATGAGATAGATAGATGATAGATAGATAGATAGATAGATAGATAGATAGATAGATAGATAGATAAAAAGGGCAGCATAACATTGCAGATGATAAGTGGTAACAAGTAGATGACAATAGAAGAAAGACTGTAAATGGTTGATAGGTTGTGTTCTATGTAAGCTCCTGTCTGAAGGGCCACATGCAGGCTGCTTGGATATTTCTGTGGCCCCCACTGTGTAGCCATGCTTTGTGCTCCCCCATCACTCAGGGGGCGTCTGTTATTCTGCACAATGAGGCAGAAGTCGCATTTGTCACCTGTGATTTACACCATGTACACAGGCACACTGACACTATGCTCAGTCAGACAGTGACACGTTTAGCTCTGCTACATCTGTACCAGGGTCACTTCTGGGGACATCTGACAATGACAGTGTAATAAGAAGAATATATAGGAAGGAATAGAGGTACTGCCCACTGCTGTGATAGGGTAGCACAAGGACCCGTTACACTATGCACAGATTATACAAGGTACTTACCTAGGGAGGTTTGTTGGCTGATGGGGTCTTCATGTTTGAATGAGTGGTTAGTGAACTGGGGCGTATGGTGAGACGGAGTATGACCGTAACTGGGGGTGCCATCAAACGCCACTGTGTTGTAACCTGCAAGATAAAGACATCACCATGTGAGGAAGTCCGGGGTGACGGGGGCTCTGGGGGCCGCGGTTACCCAGGGCAGAGACCTCATACAACCAGTATATCAACCACAGCCAGCCCCTGCCCTGACACAGGGGCCACAACCCCAAAACAGCCCTCTACAGACGGACCAACGTCAGGGTCGGCTGACAGGATCCCTTATGGTTTCCTAGGAAGCACCGGATACATCATAGATCTGTCCCAGAATCTTATTTACCAAATCTGCACTGAAACTCCACAACAATGTTAACAACACATACTAGATAGATAGATAGATAGATAGATAGATAGATAGATAATACATAGATAGATAGATAGGAGATAGATAGATAGATAGATAGATAGATAGATAGATAGATAGATAATACATAGATAGATAGATAGATAGATAGATAGATAGATAGATAGTATAATATAGATATATAGAAAGAAAGATAGATATGAGATAGATAGATAGATAGATAGATAGATAGATAGATATAAGATAGATTGATAGATAGATAGATAGATAGATAGATAGATAGATAGATAGATAGCAGATAGATAGAATAATATAGATAGATAGATAGATAGATAGATAGATAGATAGATAGATAGATAGATAGCAGATAGAATAAGATAGAGATAGATAGATAGATAGATAGATAGATAGATAGATAAATAGATATGAGATAGATAGATATGAGATAGATAGATAGATAGATAGATAGATAGATAGATACTGCTTGAAAAAGGTGCCATTGGGTGCACTGAAACGTCGCTTTTTACCCGGAAAATAAAGTAAGATTTTTTTTCACTAATAATGAAGTGCTGTGGAATTTTTCATGTTAGATAGATAGATAGATAGATAGATAATACATAGATAGATAGATAGGAGATAGATAGATAGATAGATAGATAGATAGATAGATAATACATAGATAGATAGATAGATAGATAGATAGATAGATAGGAGATAGATAGATAGATAGATAGATAGATAGATATGAGATAGATAGATAGATAGATAGATAGATAGATAGATAGATAGATAGACAGACAGACAGTGTCCATATCATTTGTCGGACCCCTCACAGCCCCTTAGATGGAGGTGGCTAAATATATAGATGAGTTCACCTCAGTTCAGTCAGGGTCTGTTTTGTACATCATCCAAAAGCTTTGCATCTGGTAAATACAATCAAGTCTCAAAAACTGAATGAAAATCGGACAGAGAAATTATTTTATACATTGATTTTCGATCAGTTTCACGAAACATGAAAATATAACAAAATACTCAGTGGGATAAATCAGCCGCATTAACACCATGTAACGGTTTATCAGTCTCTTCTATGTGGCAGTCATTACCCTGCAGTTCATTTCCAGTCAGTCAATATCTGATTGAAAAAACCTGATCTCCCACTCATAGAGCTGGATTCACACATGCAGTTTTCCTATAAATAGTCTTTTTAAACCAAGCCAAAGTAACGAGGAAGAGATATGTCTTTCCCTCCTACTTTTCCTTCCTTTTTCATCCTATTGACTAGAATAGAAACAAACTGCATATGAAGGCTCATGCTCACGACGTATGGCTATTTCAGAATTTTGTGATCCGCAAAAAATACAGATGACGTCCGTGTGCATTCCGTATTTTGCGGAACGGAACAGCCAGCCCCTGATAGAACAGTCCTATCCTTGTCCCTTATGCGGACAATAATAGGACATGTTCTATCTTTGAACGGAATGGAAAAACGGAAATACGGAAACCAAAGGCAGACAGAGTACCTTCCGTTTTTTTTTTGCGGATGCATTAAAATGAATGGTTCCATATATAGTCCGTATACGGAACGCAAAAAACAGAAGGTAAACAGAAAGAAAATGCAGTCATGTGCATGAGCCCTAAATGTTTTATTTTCTGCAGCATGTGCCTGGGTTTCTGCAAGCCCTATTCAAATCAATAGGATATGTCCAGCAAATCTGCCCTGTGTGAACACGCATTTATTTACTGACTTCTAACCAGCAACCTGGAACATCGATGAAATACTGTGCTCGAGTCCCCCGGGTTTGGCTAGGGGGGCGATATGCGTCACTGGGGTTGTCAATCAGAATTTTTCTTTTTCCTGGACAACTTATCCCAAAATCACGGACAGCCAACCTTTTTTATGGACAAATTGGAAAACCATAATGAATGGTAAAGATTATAAGGAATACTCGTCTTTAGTTCAATACCAGCGTTTACTGTGAGCTGTAAAATAACGGTAATTACCATCAAAAAAGTCTAGCCAAGAACCACCAGCCTCAGAAAAATCACGGACACGTCTATTTTTTTCCACGGACATAGGAAAAAGGCACCTATTTTTACGGACTGACCAGAAATTTCTGGACGGGTGGCAACCCTGTGCATCACGCGATAAGAAAGTCGAACGACATGTCATGCAATGCGACACTTGACATGGAATGGCAACAATGTGACAGTCACAAAAAAATCCAGACATGCCGGATTTTGTGTCGCAAGTTGCACACAACTTTGCCTCCATTGACTTTACTGGTAGTCGCGCTCAACAAGAGACTCACCTGCGACTTTGCCTGTAACTTGCCCGTGTTCTCACAGCCAAATCACAGTTCTAAAATAGTCGTAGGACAGCAAATAGCGGAAAAGCCGCACAAATCTTTATATCACGTGACTTTTCTACTGTACGTTTACTGTAACCTTGCGATACAGTCACAAATAGAGACATTGAACCAACCCTTACACACTGGCCCCACACCAGAACTACAACTCCTAGCATACTGGAAGTAGTAGTTTAGAAACAGCTGCCAAGCCGCAATACTGGTCTGTAGGAAAATACATAGGGGACATTTTCAGTGGTATTTTGCTTTATAGACTTTGGTAGGTTTTTTTTATGTGTCTTTAAAGAAAAAACATAAAAATGAATATGCAAAAAAAAAAAAATTTTTCATTTTTATTCATTTTTATGCAGTTTTAAAAAAAAAAAAAAAAAAAAAAACCATTCTGATGTTCCTATGTTTTCTGATTTAAATATGGACAACAGCAATCTTAAAAATGAATATGCAAAAAAAATAAAAAAGTTTTAATTTTTTTATCCATTTTTATGCGATTTTAGGGGCACAAAAAATATGTTTTCTGGTTTAAATATCATATATTTTTTCAATGGCAGAAATTCTATGAATATAGCCTAATACTCCAGAAAGGCTGTGATTATCCTATTCTTAATAATTATTAGCCATTATGAAAGCAGGGAAACACTTTCTATTACATAGGGAAACATATCATCATGCCCATCCAAACAGTGAATTTATTTTAATGTATTTATAATTTTCGGGAACATTACATAGCATATCCATCATCTGTAATATGTGAGGCATTAATAGGCTTGTTAGCTGAAAATAATAATAACTGACAATAAATACATGAATAATCATCATAAATATAATAATAATAATAATAATAATAATCATCATAAATATAATAATAATAATTTAGCCATATCTATTATTATGGAAATGTATATTATATAAATAGTAACATCTATTAAATTTCTTTCGAATTTTAAATCTTGACAATATCTCAATTTTCCACTGATGAAGAAATAAATTTCACTAGTAATAACAATTGTTGCATCCTGTGAGTTAATGCGATTTTTTTTATTTTGTTTTGTGTGTTTTTTTTTTTAAAGAAATACAGTTATAAATAGCATCAATCCCAGTGAATGGAAAATTACTTGACAAAAAAAAAAACAGCCTCCCAATATGTACAGCAAACAAATAGAGTCAGCCCTTTCTTCAGCCCTGGGGTCATCCATCACCCGCTGGAACAGGCACTTTCATTAATTACATCGGGCAGTTTAGTGCAATAATACAATGTGCCAACAGCAAGTAAACACAATAACTACAATATAATCCCCCACAACTTTTTTTTTTCATCCTTTTTCCCGCAAATATAGGAAAATAGTAAAACTTTACAATGTGCACATTAACGAGAAGATGTAGTAAGAAGAAGAAGAAGAAGAAGAAGAAGAAGAAGAAGAAGAAGAAGAAGAAGAAGAAGAAGAAGAACACGACAGCCAAAATAATGGACTATTCTAATATCGAGATGATTTTTTACTTTTTATTTTCTAATTGTCTATTTTGTAATACGGGTCAAACTAGATAAATTGAAACGTTTTCCTGTAAAACCACTGTAACTACTGAGCTAATAACTTATATAGTATTGTATAGAACTAAAATGGTTCTGTATAGATAGAGATTAGATAGATAGATAGATAGATAGATAGATAGAGGATAGATAGATCGATAGATAATAAATAGATAGATATTGGATGGATAAATAGATAGATAGATAGATAGATAGATAGATAGATAGATAGATAGATAGATGTGATAGATAGATAGATAGATAGATAGATAGATAGATAGATAGATAGATTATAAATAGATAGATATTGGATGGATAGATAGATAGATAGATAGATAGATAGATAGATAGATAGTGTGTCATTTTATATTCAATAAATATTTTATCCTATTGTATTATGTATTTATTTTTTTTTATTATTTTTTTTTTCTTTTACATAAAGATATACATAGATAATTAGATATATTTTTAATTTTACTTTTTTATTTATTTATTTTAGAAATATATATATATTTTTTTTCACTTAATTATCTGTTTTGACCATTACCCACTTGGCTCTACTGAATAAGTGACAGCACAGGGGATGCAGCTTCTTGTCTTCGCTCCCCCATTACACTAGGCTGCCTGTCCCTGAACAATGCGCAGTCACTGCTGTGGTGCTCGTTACAATGTATCAATATGTCTCATCTGTGACCTTGACAAGTCCATCTGAAAGGCAGAATGATGTTTTTGGTCACATTTCCTGGTCCTGCCTGACCCAAATCTTCAGGAATTTGATAAGGGACTTGTGGCTCTGAGCAAATCCTCTGCTGATACCAAGTTCTATGTAATTAGAGTCTTATCACACCAGGGCTGATTACAGGGTGCTGAAAACCAGAATGCTCCCCAGCTGGAGGCCTGGAGAGAGGATGAAAGAGAAGACTGGAGGAGATGGTCACAGGGCAACTCCACAAGGCTGGGCAGAATGGGACATTGTTCCATCAAGGTAACATCTTTCTCACCAAGCACCATGGTTCTAGCCTTGACCAGATCCAGTCTGACACCATTATTATCTACTAGATGTATTACATGGGTCTTATTATACCATGTATTCAGAAAGCTACTGGGAATGGAATTAGAAATTGTAGGTTCCTATTCTTATAGATAGATAGATAGATAGATAGATAGATAGATAGATAGATAGATAGATAGATAGATAGATATGAGATAGATAGATAGATAGATAGATATGAGATAGATAGATATTCTCCTGTTTTTGATATATATATTTATTAGGCTCTGATGTGCAAAGTATGTTATCCCTCTGCATAGCAGAGATTCTCACTAGATGCTCATCTATCTATCTATCTATCTATCTATCTATGCATTTGTGTCTCTTCTATAGATGTAGTATATTTATGAAGTATAGATATATTTTTTCTCTTTTCCCACCTTCCTTTCGTTCTCTCTGATATTGTCCTCTGTATACACAGTATCTGCAGTCTCTATATGAATAGTATTCTTCAGAGGTAGGATTGTACTACTACTATCATCCTCCAATAAGCTGAGAGTTGTCTCCAGGAATGCAGGCACTGCTGTGCTCTTGTAGGGGGGTGCACTGAGATTACACAGGGGCTCATCCTAATCCCGTCTACTCTGCTGGCTCCTCTCATTATGTAACAGCAATGATGTCTGAACTTGAACCTGAAGAACCGTCACCTGCATTTACTCAGATTGGACCAGGAACCAGAACCTTCTATAGATTGTATTGTAGGCAATATTTAGCGATACACAGAGACACATATAATATAGCATATACATAGATTATATACAGATATAAACTAGACAGATGGATAGATAGATAGATAGATAGATAGATAATATATAGATAGATAATAGACAGATAGATAGATAGATAGATAGATAGATAGATAGATAATATATAGATGGATTGATAAATAGATTATATATATATTGTAGATAGATAAAAGATAGATAGATAGATAGATAGATAGATAGATAGATAGATAGATAAATAGATAGATATAGATGATAGATAGATAGATAGATAGATAGATAGATAGATAGATAGATAGATAGATAGATAGATAGATAGATAGATAGATATAGATGATAGATAGATAGATAATAAATAGATAGATAGATAGATAGATAGATAGATAGATAGATAGAATATATATGTGTGTATATATATATATATATATATATATATATAGTAGATAGATAGATAGATAGATAGATAGATAGATAGATAGATAGATAGATAGATATAGATGATAGATAGATATAGATGATAGATAGATAGATAGATAGATAGATAGATAGATAGATAGATAGATATAGATGATAGATAGATATAGATGATAGATAGATAGATAGATAGATAGATAGATAGATAGATAGATAGATAGATAGATAATGTGGCATATGTAATAGGTGCCAGACTGACATAGGTGGGCAGGTGGAATCTATCTGCAGGCCGTGGACCCACCTTGGTTCCTGATGCTCTGCTGGTTCTCCAGGCAGTTGGGCAGGTAGGGGGCATTAGTGAAGACCCTCGGCTGCCCGGTGGTCGCCTGGCCGGGAGGGGGGGCACTGAACGGCCCGTACCTGCAGGCTCCGGCGGCGGTGCCAGTGAACTGCCCGGAGAAGTGCACGGTGAAGGCGCTCAGACACTGGTCCTCGTGCAGATCCGGGTTCCAGCTGGGCTCTTGCTTGATAAAAGAGTGGGAAGCGAGGGACGAGTATGGGGCCCCTGGTGGGAAGTCCAGGACCGGTGCCCACTGCCCGCTGCTGCTGACTGGCATGCTACAGCTACTGTTCCCGGAGAGAGAAGACACAGGGGGCAGCAGGGTGTTCATGTCCCTGACATCAGACCCCATCTGAATGCTGGAGGGACTGATGCTGGACTTCAGGATGAGATGTTGGGGGCCACAGCAATGGATAGTTCCTGGGGTGTGGGTGCTGTCACCAGGAGTCCTGCCGGAGCTGTGCGGGGTGGGAGCTGCCTCTCCTAGTGTCTCCTCCTGGCCAGGTCCCTAATGCTCTAATAGGGGGGGCTTCTCCTGACTGGGAGGTGGAGCCCCAGCCCCATCCCCATTCATACACATCCCTTCTATCACCGCTGTCCTGAGCCAGACCCCAGCCTCAGGGGGGTCGGGTTGGACACCATTTACCCCAATTATAGAAAGTACAAGGGAAGCATGGGCGTCAGACCCCAGCCACAGAGGAGGGGGGGGGCATGTACCCCAGTTATAGAAAGTACAAGGGAAGCATGGGCGTCAGAGAGCAGCCACAAGAATAACAGCACTGGGCTGAGCTGCAACCACTGGGAGCAACTGGGAACCGTGAGTATTTTGTGAGAATGGGAGAAAATAGGAACTTTTCTCAAATGAGACATTAGTAGATAGATAGATAGATAGATAGATAGATAGATAGATAGATAGATAGATAGATAGAAATCTGTGTTTTATGAATATCTAGAGGGAATACTGGAGTAATGTGATTTACAGGTAATGATCGGTTGGTGTAGTGGTTGCTTTGCTTCTGCATGAACAGACAGATTAAATAGATAGATAGATAGATAGATAGATAGATAGATAGATAGATAATAGATAGATAGATAGATAGATACAGATTGATTGATTGATTGATTGACAGATAATAGATAGACAAATAGATAGCTATGAGATAGATAGATAGATAGATAGATAGATAGATAGATAGATAGATATTAGGTAGATAGATAGATAGATAGATAGATAGATAGATAGATAGATATGAGTCGGTATTCTTTGACTATCCAGAAGGAATATTGGAGTAATGGGATTTACAGGTAATGATCGGCTCATGTAGTGGTCGCTTTGCTTCTGCATAAACAGACAGATGATCCCAGGAGATAGGAATCTGCCAGGGATTAATTAGTCGGAGTGGCAGGTCCTTAATTTCACATTACACGATGATGAACCTTCACCTTCCCTCTATTACTCCTAGTGTCACTTGTTGCTGCTCTTTCACACGCTCCTGGGGGGTGGTGAGCACCCAATGATCCGGCAGCAGCCCCCATTATCTCTGGATCATCAGCAAGTACTAATGGGACAGCACCAGGCACTCAGCAAGGGACCCGCCAACAAGGGACCCGCCAGCAATTACCGGGCGTGAGCCCTGAGATATCCAGGGACGGTTTATGGATGAATTCATCAAACACCTCATTAAATTATCTACAACAAAATTCGTATCAAATCATGTTATTTAAGCGTGTGGTGAATTGTATTCTCCTGTGTACTCCTCCTCACCTATAGGGTCATGGCGGTGCAGAAACCGCCGCGGAAATGGGGAAAGTACAGTATTATTAGCGGTAAATTATCGACAAAAATATTGTTCTTGTTTACAGAAATAAATACATATATATAAAATATAATATAGAGTATATATATATATATATGTTATAATGTTTAACAATATTTATTTTATGTATATTTCGCTTTTATGATGCCTTAAAACCCAACATTTCAAATACACAATTAGGCAATTTTAGATGCATTAGCGGTTTAGATTATAAAATGTATCTTTCCATTAACATTATCTTTGATGACTTCTGTTTTTCTTAACATATTATTAATTAATTAATTAATTTATGTATTTATTTATTACGGGCAATTAATATGGTCTTTTTTCACAAATTACGCAGAATCTGTTATATTACACTAAACACATCAAATAATTTCAATCTTATTTTATTTTATCAAAACTCCTTACCTTGTGAGTATTGAAATTATTTTTCTGTGTGCATTGTCTCAAACCCTGGGATACCGAATTATACATTTTATAATATATCTATTATATCGATCTATCTATCTATAGCTATTTGTCTCTATCCATCTACTTATCATCTCTTATTAAACAATCTATCATATATAATCTACATATCTATTATCTATCTTATAAAATCTCTCTATATTAATTATCTACCTAGTTAATATGAGCTCATCTCTCTCTCTCTCTCTATTAACCTTCTATCATATAGAAGTTTCGCTCTAATATAACCTTCTTCTATTTTCTATTTATCTCATATCTATCTATCCATCTATCTATCTATCTATCTATCTATCCATTAATCACATATGAGTTCTGCCTCTATTAATCTCTATCTCTATTATCTATTATATATATATAATTTATCTCATATTATATATACCAATCTCATATCTAATCGAATCTATCTATCTATCTATCTATCTATCTATCTATCTATCTATCTATCCATCCATCCATCCATCCATCCACACCTCCTGCTTATTCCACATGCTGTAATTAGTGGCAGCTCTGGCTCTCTATGGACTCGGGTGGGTTTCTCTCTGTGCCCCCCACATATAATTCCAGGAGGCCTGTGGTCAGTAATCAATGAATGCTGCCATAAAGGATTGTAGTGGAGTCAATTTGCCGGTCAATTAAGCAGCTCCTGCCATTGGGAAGCCGGGGCACTGATTTAATATCCAGCAGGGAATGATTGCCGCCCGGTGTTAATTGGCAGACACCTTTGCCTCCATTTCCTCTTATTGAAAAGCTCCACAAGGTTACAGACCCAGAAATAGAGCAGAGATTGCAGCCAGGCTATTGTCTGTCCGGCCCTGGGGTCAAGGTCAGGGCGGGGGGTAAATAACAGCCCCAGAATGGGGGTCACTGGGAGAGAGGAGCAAGAAGGAGATTAATGTCCGGACCAAACCACAGACTGTGCGACCTATGGAGTGAAGATATCTTATATATGCCCTGTGTACAGTATATTATATACAGCATGTCCTGTGTACAGTATATTATATATAGCATGCCCTGTATACAGTATATTATTTATAGCATGTCCTGTATACAATATATTATATACAGCATGTCCTGTATACAGTATATTATATATAGCATGCCCTGTATACAATATATTATTTATAGCATGTCCTGTATACAGTATATTATATGCAGTGTGCCCTGTATACAGTATATTACATACAGTGTGCCCTGTATACAGTATATTATATACAGCATGTCCTGTATACAGTATATTATATACAGTATGCCCTGTATACAGTATATTATATACATCATGTCCTGTATACAGTATATTATATATAGCATGTTCTATATACAGTATATTATATACAGTGTGCCCTGTATATAGTATATTATATACAGCATGTCCTGTATACAGTATATTATATACAGTATGCCCTGTATACAGTATATTATATATAGCATGTCCTGTGTACAGTATATTATATACAGCATGTCCTGTGTACAGTATATTATATATAGCATGCCCTGTATACAATATATTATTTATAGCATGTCCTGTATACAGTATATTATATGCAGTGTGCCCTGTATACAGTATATTACATACAGTGTGCCCTGTATACAGTAAATTATATACAGCATGTCCTGTATACAGTATATTATATACAGTATGCCCTGTATACAGTATATTATATACATCATGTCCTGTATACAGTATATTATATATAGCATGTTCTATATGCAGTATATTATATACAGTGTGCCCTGTATATAGTATATTATATACAGCATGTCCTGTATACAGTATATTATATACAGTATGCCCTGTATACAGTATATTATATATAGCATGTCCTGTATACAGTATATTATATACAGCATGTCCTGTATATTGTATATCATACACAGTGTGCCCTGTATACAGTATATTATATACAGCATGTCCCGTACACAGTATATTATATACATGTCCTTTGTACAGTATATTATATACAGCATGTCCTGTAGATAGTATATTATATACAGTGTGCCCTGTATAAAGTATATTATATACAGCATGTCCCATATACAGTATATTATATACAGTGTGCCCTGTATATAGTATATTATATACAGCATGTCCCATATACAGTATAATATATACAAACAATAGAGCTGAGAAACGGGGATCATTCTAAATTATAGTGTGTATTATACCTACTATAAATATAAAAATAGAAGCTCCTTGCGCACTTTTTTGATCAAACGTGTGTCAGGCCCATCTACCAGGCGTCAAGGTGGCTTCCGCAGATGGGTGCCTAACACTAATATACCACCTCTCTTGGACTTACCTAAGCTTACAGTTTTCAGGGCAGTGTAGGAACCAGCTACATTAATACTCTGCTCAGAAGCCCCAGGTAGATGGGCGTTATTCAGTCTAAAAGAGGCCGCTACCCTCAATAAATGTAGCTGGTTCCTACACTGCCCTGAAAATTGTAAGCTTAGGTAAGTCCAAGAGAGGTGGTATATTAGTGTTAGGCACCCATCTGCGGAAGCCACCTTGACGCCTGGTAGATGGGCCTGACACACGTTTGATCAAAAATGTGCGCAAAAAGCTTCTATTTTTATATTTATAGTAGCTATAATACCACTTTAATTTAGAATGATCCCCGTTTCTCAGCTCTGTTGTTTGTATGTGAAATGTTGTGCAGCCATTTTATTATCAACCATGTTTGCTTGATGGATATGCACCTGTGATTATGTATATGAATGTGCTAGTCTAAATTTTCTTGTAGTACAGTATATTATATACAGCATATCCTGTATATAGTACATTATATACAGCATGCCCGGTATACAGTATATTATATACAGCATGCCCTGTATATAGTATATTATATATAACATGTCCTGTATACAGTATATTATATACAGAATGTCCTGTTTACAGTATATTACATACAGTGTGCCCTGTATACAGTATATTAGATACAGCATGCCCGGTATACAGTATATTATATACAGCATATCCTGTATACAGTACATTATATACAGCACGCCCAGTATACAGTATATTACATACAGTGTGCACTGTATACAGTATATTATATACAGCATGTCCTTTATACAACATGTTCTGTATACAGTATATTACATACAGTGTGACCTGTATACAGCATGCCCGGTATACAGTATATTATATACAGTGTGCCCTGTATACAGTATATTATATACAGCATGTCCTGTATACAGTATATTACATACAGTGTGCCCTGTATACAGTATATTATATACAGCATGTCCTGTATACAGCATGTTCTGTATACAGTATATTACATACAGTGTGCCCTGTATACAGTATATTATATACAGCATGCCCTGTATACAGTATATTATATACAACAAGTCCTGTATACAGTATTTTATATACAGTGTGCCCTGTATACAGTATATTATATATAGCATGCCCTGTATACAGTATATTATATATAGCATGTCCTGTATACAGTATATTATATACAGCATGCCCAGTATACAGTATATTATATACAGCATACCCTGTATACAGTATATTATATATAGCATGTCCTGTATACAGTATATTATATACAGCATGTCCTTTATACAGTATATTACATACAGTGTGCCCTGTATACAGTATATTATATATAGCATGTACTGTATGCAGTATATTATATACAGCATGTCCTGTATACAGTATATTACATACAGTTTGCCCTGTATACAGTATATTATATATAGCATGTCCTGTATACAGTATATTATATACAGTGTGCCCTGTATACAGTATATTATATATAGCCTGTCCTGTATACAGTATATTATATACAGTGTTCCCTCTATACAGTATATTATATATAGCATGTCATGTATACAGTATATTATATATAGCATGTCCTGTATACATTACATTATATACAACATTCCCTGTATACAGTACATTATATATAGCATGTCCTGTATACATTACATTATATACAACATTCCCTGTATACAGTACATTATATATAGAAAGGCCAGTATACAGTATATTATATATAGCATGTCCTGTATACCGTATATTATATACAGTGTGTCCTGTATACAGTATATTATATACAGCATGTCCTGTGTACAGTATATTATATATAGCATGTCCTGTATACAGTATATTATATATAGCATGTCCTGTATACATTACATTATATACAATATTCCCTGTATACAGTATATTATATATAGAGTGGCCTGTATAAATGATATCATATATAGCATGTCCTGTATACAGTATATTATATACACCATGTCATTTATACAGTATATTATATATAGCATATCCTGTGTACAGTATGTTATATACAGCATGCTCTGTATGCAGTATATTATATACAGTGTGCCCTGTATAAAGTATATTATATACAGCATGCCCTGTATACAGTATATTATATATAGCATGCCCTGTATACAGTATATTATATACAGCATGCCCTGTATACAGTATACTATATATATAGCATGCCCTGTATACAGTATATTATATACAGCATGCCCTGTATACAGTATACTATATATATAGCATGCCCTGTATACAGTATATTATATACAGCATGCCCTGTAAACAGTATATTATATACAACATGCCCTGTATACAGTAGATTATAAATAGCATGCCCTGTATACAGTATACTATATATATAGCATGCCCTGTATACAGTATATTATATACAGCATGCCCTGTATACAGTATATTATATATAGCATGTCCTGTATACAGTATATTATATACAGCATGCCCTGTATACAGTATACTATATATATAGCATGCCCTGTATACAGTATATTATATACAGCATGCCCTGTATACAGTATATTATATATAGCATGTCCTGTTTACAGTATATTATATACAGTTTGCCCTGTATACAGTATATTATATATAGCATGCCCTGTATACAGTATATTATATACAGCATGCCCGGTATACAGTATATTATATACAGCATGTCCTGTATACAGTATATTACATACAGTGTGCCCTCTATACAGTATATTATATATAGCATGTCCTGTATACAGTATATTATATACAGCATGTCCTGTATACAGTATATTACATACAGTGTGCCCTGTATACAGTATATTATATATAGCATGTACTGTATGTAGTATATTATATACAGCATGTCCTGTATACAGTATATTACATACAGTGTGCCCTGTAAACAGTATATTATATACAACATGCCCTGTATACAGTAGATTATAAATAGCATGCCCTGTATACAGTATATTACATACAGCATTTCCTATATACAGTACATTATATACAGTGTTCCCTGTATACAGTATATTATATACAGCTTGCCCTGTATACAGTATATTATATACAGCATGCCCTGTATACAGTACATTATATACAGCATGCCCTGTATACAGTAAATTATATACAATGTGCCTTGCAGACAGTACATTATATATAGCATGCCCTGTATACACTATATTATATATATAGCATGCCCTGTATACAGTATATAATATACATATAGCATGCCCTATATACAGCATATTATATATATTGCATGCCCTGTATAGAGTATATAATATATATATATATATATATATATATATATATATAGCATGTCCTGTATACAGTATATTATATATATAGCATGCCCTGTATACAGTATATTATATATATATAGCATGCCCTGTATACAGTATATTATATATATAGCATGCCCTGTATACAGTATATTATATATATAGCATGCCCCGTATACAGTATATAATATATATATATAGCATGCCCTGTATACAGTATATTATATACAGCATGTCTTGTATACAGTATATTATCTATATATAGCATGACCTGTATACAGTATATTATATATATAGCATGCCCTGTATACAGTATATTATATATATAGCATGCCCCGTATACAGTATATAATATATATATAGCATGCCCTGTATACAGTATATTATATACAGCATGTCTTGTATAGAGGTCCCAGAGGTGAGACTCCGTCCTATCAGACATTTATGGCATGTTCTGTGGGACAATACCTATAGATCTAATACTTAGCTCTACTTCTCACATATATCCTTGGTTATTTCTCCTGTTTAATCGAAATCTGTCACCAAAAACTTATCTGCCTGTGAAAACCCAAATAGCATCACATCTCCTTTTTTCTTGTCTATCTTTATTGTTTGATTGCACATTTTTTGTTTTATTTTCTGAACATGATTATGGGGGCGCCCATCTTGCCAGAGATGTTCTTAACAGCTTTAGAAAGCATAAAGAAGATTGCTTTACGGCAGCCCCGTGGTCCATAGACAAAATGGTCAGGAGGGGACCTCATTGACTTCTATGGGAGAGTCTTCTAGGCATGCTCTGTGACCTGTGCAGAGGTCATTGTACAGAGAGGGAGCAGATAAGCTTTTACAATCATGGGTTGTGAATGGTGGATCCCGACTTATCAATACACAGATGAGGTATCTGTCATTCTAATCCTGCCTGTAACAATAAGCAGATAACTGCAGTAAAGTGTTCTGTACTGACCAAGAAGTGGCGTCTATTATTCAGTGCACAATGCCAGATTTTATGGTTTTTGTTTAAATATAAATATTGACATGGAAAATGAAAAATAACCACCTTCTTCAAAAATATGTTAAACATGAAAACGACATGCAGTGCTAACAATCTTCATAGAAAAAGAGGCTTTTCAGCAGCTGCAGTTATACAGTGAGAAACCACAGACGCCTGAGCCCCTGCAGACTTTCTTTAAAAAAAGAATGAAGTGTTTCATATCAGCCAATCAATGGCACAATGGATACTTACCCTTAGGCCCCATGCACACGACCGTTGTTTGTTTCCGTGTCCGTTCCGTTTTTTTTCACGGATAGGATGCTTCCCCATTCATTTCAATGGGTCCGTCAAAAAATGCGGATGGTCAACCGTTTTTGATCCGCATCCGTGATCCGTGTTTTCATTCCGTCAAAAAAATAGTGCATGTCCTATTTTTTTCACGTTTGCGGACAAGGATAGGCATTTTTACAATGGATCTGCCATAAAAATCGGATCCGTCAAAAAAAACGGTCCGTCATCCGTTTTTTTTGACGGACGCAAAATTTGCAGGAGGAGCGGACGCGGAGGCAGGCAACGGTCGTGTGCATGTAGCCTTATAGGGGTTATCCAACCCAGTGGTGTATCTTGGTTTTGTGCTGCCCTAGGCGAGACTAAACTCGGGCACCCCCTAATATAAATTTGACCCGCCCCTTCCTGTCAAGGCCAAACCCCTTTCTCTGTAAACCCCGCCCTTCCTTTTAGGCTCCATCCTGTATTCCTGTATTTAAAAGTGAATAACGACAGCCACACCTCACACCCCTCCCTTGATCCCACTAAGTGTCATCCACAGATCCCCCCCTTAAGTGTCATCCACAGATCCCCCCCTTAAGTGCCATCCACAGACAGATCCACCCCTTAAGTGTCATCCACAGATCCCCCTCCTTAAGTGCCATCCACAGATCCCCCCCCTCAGTGTCATCCACAGATTCCCCCTCTTTAGTGTCATCCACATATTCCCCCTTAGTGTCATCCACAGATTCCCCCCTCAGTGTCATCCACAGATTCTCCCCCCTCAGTGTCATCCACAGATTCTCCCCCTCAGTGTCATCCACAGATTCTCCCCCTCAGTGTCATCCACAGATTCCCCCTCTTTAGTGTCATCCACATATTCCCTCCCCTCAGTGTCATCCACAGATTCCCCCTCTTTAGTGTCATCCACATATTCCCCCTTAGTGTCATCAACAGATTCCCCCTCAGTGTCATCCACAGATTCTCCCCCTCAGTGTCATCCACAGATTCTCCCCCTCAGTGTCATCCACAGATTCTCCCCCTCAGTGTCATCCACAGATTCCCCCTCTTTAGTGTCATCCACATATTCCCTCCCCCTCAGTGTCATCCACAGATTCCCCCTCTTTAGTGTCATCCACATATCCCCCTCAGTGTCATCCACAGATTCCCCCTCTTTAGTGTCATCCACATATTCCCCCCTCAGTGTCATCCACAGCTTTCCCCCGCTTTAGTGTCATCCACAGCTTCCCCCTCTTTAGTGTCATCCACAGATTCCCCCTCAGTGTCATCCACAGATTCACCCCCCTCAGTGTCATCCACAGATTCCCCCTCTTTAGTGTCATCCATCCACAGAATCCCCCTCTTTAGTGTCATCCACAGATTCTCCCCCCAGTGTCATCCGATTCCACAGACATTTCCTACCTGCCCAGCGCCGGCCGTTGTAGGTAATTTATTCACTCCACTTGCCTGAGAGAGCGCCGGAAGACTCACACAGGCGCACTGGCAGGCGCATGCGCACTTCAATGCCTCTGCCAGTGCGCCTGTGTGAGTCTTCCGGCGCTTCTCTCAGGCAAGTGGAGTGAATAAATTACTTACAACGGCGCTGGGCGGGGAGGAGCGGCGCCGGCGCACACCCAGCAGCGCAGCCCGGACACAAAAAAAAATCTATCACTGAGGCAAACAAGGCATCTTGCCGCGGCGCCGCCCCATTGGAAGTGCCGCCCTAGGCAAATGCCTTGTTTGCCTCGTGATAGATACGCCACTGATCCAACCCCTGTAATGCCCCCCAGAATGCCCGGGCCCCTCATACTGGTTATACTTACCCCATTCCCCGGCACCCACGTTGCTTCTGATGCCTGCACGGGCAACTCCCCGTCGCGCGGATCAAAACATCTGGCGATGGAGGGCAGCCAATAGCTGGCCGTGACGGGAACGAGCCTCCCTAGCCTCCCGCCATACATTTTACATAGCTGTTGATGGAACACTGCTTCTGCCGCCAGCTATCTCTCCCGATCCCCCATACATATATGTACTAGGAAGAGGGTTCGGGGAGATAGCTGGGGGAAAGGAAAATGTCAGCTTATCTCCTTGAGAACAATAGGAATGGGCATGTTGTAATCCAGCTGCCTGATCCTTCTCTCCCGACATCTGCCGGGAAACACCCGCACACATTAGATGGTTTTCTGATCCTACCATAATCGGTGAGTTTGACCTACGTTCATCTAATGTATATGGCCAGTGTTTGCTCGTCATAAAGAGGTTTACACCTCAGTGTACATATACACAGGGCAGGTTTTATAGATAGTGGGGCAAAGTAGGGCCCCACTCACCATTTTTAGGGTGGTCTCACATACATGGGGGAAACAAATGAAGCCTTTTCCTGGTATTTATGTTCACATGGTTTTTTTTTTTCTTTCAAAAATGTTTTGGGTAAAAATGCATTGAATAAAAAGATCAAAACACAAGTAAAAAATAACTGAAATTCATTTATTTTTAAAGGAAAAAGTGTGTGTAAAAGAAGGCTTACACATAGTTTTTGGTGTTTTTGTGACATTTTACTTTTTTTTATGTGTG
The DNA here is from genome assembly GCA_033119425.1 of Bufotes viridis. Taxonomy (NCBI): domain Eukaryota; kingdom Metazoa; phylum Chordata; class Amphibia; order Anura; family Bufonidae; genus Bufotes; species Bufotes viridis. Next base: position 22,816,197 of record CM065598.1, on the reverse strand, counting down.
TGTGTGTGTTTCTTTGCAGTATTTTTAAGGCAAAAGAACCACTTCCAGATGTTTGCTTTGTGGAAATAACACTGACATATTTTAAACATTGTTTAGTGGAATCGTTCTTCCTTTGTGTTGCATTTTTTGGTTCAATGTGTCAATGTTTGTTGTTGTTTTTTTTTTTTATCGCAGCATGCTCTGTGTTTGGCTTCATTTTCTTGCTTCGTTTTGTCCCATTGGTTTATTTTGGCCTGCTTGAAAGGTGTCAATGTGTGTTGCGTTTTTTATGGCGTTTTTAAATAGCATTTTTTTAACCATGGCTTTTTTTTCTAGAGGAAGTGACATCAGAGGAGTACAAACTTTCATTTAGAAAAATGGCATAAAAATGTATGTGCTGAAACACACTAATTAAAAAAAAGCCATAAAAATTTGACCAAAAATGCAAAACCAAAAAACCCAAAACACAACAAACAACCAAATGTAGTCTAGCCGTAGCCTTAGGGCTCATGTACACGGCCGTTCCATGCATTGGGGACTGTAATTTGCGGTCCCCAATACACGGGCAACATCCATGAGGTTTCTGCAGACCCATTCAACTTGAATGAATCCGTGATCCGTACGCACTGCAAAAAAATAGAACATGTTCTATTTTTTTGCGTTGCTAAGGCACGGAGAGAAACGCAGGCTGACTCTATTTATTTCGGCCATTAAATATAGCCCACATAACACTGTCATATATTTCAAGTCCAGACCTCAGGGGCCCCTTTGAAATGGGAGCCCAGGATATTGTCCACTTTGCCACTCTCTGAAAGTAGCTCTGCCGAAACAAATAGAGTCAGCCTGCGACCTTGTGCTTTAATGTGTCCCTTGATTTCTAATATTATATATTATATAATATTATTTGATATATATACTTATAATGTACAGTATACATGAAATATATCTCCATCTTATAAAATAATTCTTCTAGTACAGCGGGGTAGGCACCATTACAGGTGTTTGGGAGCCGGGCATGCTCTGCCATTACTGATGCTGTTAGTTCTATCAGGGCGGCTGTCTATTAATCATGGAGGAAATAGACCGGAGGGATTTGTGTTTCCTTTCACAATTGGTGCCGCACTTCTGCCTGCAATCAGCTCTATAAATCTTACAGGCACCTATAGATATCTGTTCACACTGATAAGTCATAACACAGGGGATCTGTCTCCTCTCAAGTCCATGTGAGGGGTACTCTTCTAGTACTCACACTAGTATATATCATTCTGCCTCGCATGACATTAACTGTGGCTGTACACTGCCATGTGTGATATACACTGGCTTCTATAGAACGCAGTGGAGTCACATTATTATGACCACCCCCTACTTTCAGCATCAGCAGTGCACAGCTCATGAAGAAAGCAACGTGTGGTGAGCCGGCTTGGTGGGTATATAAGGTGTTTTGGGGTAGTATCAGAATTGGACCTCCGCTGATTGGTAAAGGGTGGCCTCCTCCGAAGACTCGTGTTTTCTGCTTCATCGATTGGATGGATGTTTGAGAAACATCAGAGAACACCCTGCAACCATTGCTGGAATAGCACAAGCTGGTGGTGGCAGCATTATGGTCTGGGGAATGATCCGTATAGAAGGCACTCTCAACCGATTTGGGTATGAACCCATCCTTGCAGATCACGTACACCCATACATGCTGATTGTCTTCCCTAGGGTGGAAGGGATCTTCCAGCAAGACAATGAGACATGTCACACGGCTAGAAATGTCCAATATTGGTTGGAAGAGCATGACCAAGACCTCCAAGTACTACCTCAAACCTGAACCCAATTGAACATCTGCAGGACCACCTTGGTGGTTGTGTTTGCTCTATGGATCCTCCCCTGCACCTTCCAGAAGCTGCGGGATGCTCTGCAGTCAGCATGGCTCCGGATAGCTGTGACCACCTACTAGGACCTTACTGGGTCACTCCCAGCCCGTCTAGCTGCTGTCCATACGGCACATGGCGGTTACTCTGGATATTAGTTGGTGGTCATAATAATGTAAATTGAGAATGTCAATTCTGATTAATTTTTAGAAAAAACAATTTAAATAAATAAATAAATTATATATATATATTTTATTAATATTATAAGATGCACCTGACCATAAGACGCCCCTCAGGTTTAGACAACAGGAAATTAGAAAATAAATATTTTATACTAATTTAATTTAAAGTTTAATGAACAAGAGGGGCAATGTCTAGGGTAGAGGGGTTAATAGCTTACAGTCGGCTCCTGTTAATCTTAGTGTGTCATCTTTTGACCATGTGGACACCTGATAGGAGTATTAACATCAGAAGTTACAGTATACAGTACAATATAGCGCCCACTGTGTAGTCCTCTTCTGTTTCCTGGTCTGACCCCTCCGACGGATGACATCATTAAAGGATCTACACTAAATGAGAGCTTTCATGTGTTTCCCTGCTGCCTGGGGAACTTCAGCATGAGGAGGGCGATGTTTCTCACCGTCCTCTCCATGTGCTGAACAATCTTCCTCTCCTGCCGCCTACACTGATTACACAGGTCGGTGTCCGGCAGAGAGAGAGAAGTGTCCAAAAGCACACCTCTCTCACTAATCCTGCCTTCCGACAGCTGAAGGCGTCTGTGATGGTCCCATGTTCATATTTGCTTGTGTATAAAGGAAACGCCCCCTATTCTAGATGCAACGCTCTGCTCTTACTACAACTTCTGTGCCCTCTGCACTTTGATTGACAAGGCCAGGCAGTTTAAAAGTGATCACACCAGCCTAGTCCTGTCAATCAAAATGGAGAGGACGCAGCAGTTGCAGAGAGAGCTAAGTCTCTAGGTGTAATGGTAACGCCCCCGTTGCTCCTAGAGGCTCATTTGCATATAATAAAACATCATTTTTCTCAGCAATGCGGGCACATATGAACACGGGACCAACACGGATGCCTTCAGCTGCCAAGTGCACATGTAACAGGTCAGCCAGTGTCATAGGGACAAATCTGCTGATGGGCTTTAACCACCTCAGCCCCCCTAGCTTAAACACCCTTAAAGACCAGGCCACTTTTTACAATTCCGCACTACACTACTTTACCCGTTTATTGCTCCGTCATGCAACTTACCACCCAAATTAATTTTACCTCCTTTTCTTCTCACTAATAGAGCTTTCATTTGGTGGTATTTCATTGCTGCTGACATTTTTACTTTTTTTGCTATTAATCAAAAATTACCGAAATTTTTACAAAAAAATGACATTTTTCACTTTCTGTTGTAAATTTTTTTTAAAAAAACTACATTTCTATATAAATTTTTCTCTAAATTTATTGTTCTACATGTCTTTGATAAAAAAAGTCCAATAAGTGTATATTTATTGGTTTGGGTAAAAGTTATAGCGTTTACAAACTATGGTGCAAAAAGTGAATTTCGGCATTTTGAAGCAGCTCTGACTTTCTGAGCGCCTGTCATGTTTCTTCAGGTGCTAGAATGTCAGGATAGTATAAATACCCCCAAATCACACCATTTTAGAAAGAAGACACCCCAAAGTATTCGCGGGGGCATGGTGAGTTCATGTATCATTTCATTTTTTTCACAAGTTAGCGGAAAATGAACTTTCTGAGAAAAAAAATAAATAAAAAGTTTCAATTTCTGATAACTTCTGGCAAAAAAAAGAAATCTCAGACGGACTCACTATGCCCCTCAGTGAATACCTCGGGGTGTCTACTTTCGAAAAGGGGTCATTTGTGGGGTGTGTTTACTGTTCTGGCATTTTGGGCGGGGCTAAATTGTGAGCCGCCATGTAAAATCTAAAGGTACTCGTTGGAATTTGGGCCCTTTGCACTCCAGGCTGCAAAAGTGTCACACATGTGGTATCGCCGTACTCAGGAGAAGTAGGGCAATGTGTTTGGGGTGTATTTTTACATATACCCATGTTGGGTGAGAGAAATATCTCTGTAAACTGACAACTTTGTATAAAATTTTTTAAAAGTTGTCGTTTACAGAGATATTTTTCACACACAGTATAGGTATATATAAAAATACACCCCAAAACACATTGCCCTACTTCTCCTGAGTTCGACGATACCACATGTGTGACACTTTTGCAGCCTGGGTGCAAAGGCCCTAAAACCAATGAGTACCTTTAGGATTTCACAGGGCATTTTTACGCATTTGGATTCCAGACTTCTTCTCACGCTTTAGGGGCCCCTAAAATGCCAGGGCAGTATAAATACCCCACATGTGACCCCATTTTGGAAAGAAGACACCCCAAGGTATTCTGTGAGGGGTATGGTGAGGTCATGTAAAATTTTATTTTTTGTCACAAGTTAGTGGAATATGAGACTTTGTAAAAACAAAATAAAAAAAAATAAAAAAACTATTTCCGCTGACTTGTGGCAAAAATAAAAATTCTGTGGACTCACCATGCCCTCACGGAATACCTTGGGGTGTCTTCTTTCCAAAATGGGGTCACATGTGGGGTATTTATACTCACCTGGCATTTTAGGGGCCCCTAAAGTGTGAGAATCCAAATGCATAAAAATGCCCTGTGAAATCCTAAAGGTACTCATTGGTTTTAGGGCCCTTTGCATCTTGGCTGCAAAAAGTGTCACTCATGTGGTATCGCCGTACTCAGGAGAAGTAGGGCAATGTGTTTTGGGTGTATTTTTACATATACCCATGCTGCGTGTGAGAAATATCGCTGTAAACGACAACTTTTTACATTTTTTTATTCAAAGTTGTCAGTTTACAGAGATATTCTCTCACCCAGCATGGGTATATGTAAAATACACCCCAAAACACATTGCCCTACTTCTCCTGAGTACGGCGATAACACATGTGTGACACTTTTGCAGCCAAGATGCGTAAAGGGCCCAAATTCCAATGAGTACCTTTTAGGAGGGCATTTTTACGCATTTTCTTCTCACGCTTTAGGGCCCCTAAAATGCCAGGGCAGTATAAATACCCCACATGTGACCCCATTTTGGAAAGAAGACACCCCAAGGTATTCCATGAGGGGCATGGCGAGTTCATAGAATATTTTTTTTGGCACAAGTTAGTGGAAATTGATTTTTATTGTTTTTCTCACAAAGTCTCCCTTCCGCTAACTTTTGACAAAAAGTTTAATTTTTCATGAACTCATTATGCCCCTCAGTGAATACCTTGGGTGTCTTCTTTCCAAAATGAGGTCACATGTGGGTATTATACTGCCCTGGCATTTAGGGGCCCTAAAGCGTGAGAAGAAAAATGCGTAAAAATACCCTCCTAAAAGGCACTCGTTGGAATTTGCCTTTGCGCATCTTGGCTGCAAAAAGTGTCACATGTGGTATCGCTGTACTCAGGAGAGTAGGGCGATGTGTTTTAGGGTGTATTTTTACATATACCCATGCTGAGTGAGAGAAATATCTCTGTATATTGACAACTTTGAATAAAAAAATGTAAAAAGTTGTAGTTTACAGCGATATTTCTCACACCCAGCATGGGTATATGTAAAAATACACCCCAAAACACATTGCCCTACTTCTCCTGAGTTCGGCGATACCACATGAGTGACACTTTTTTGCAGCCAAGATGCGCAAAGGGGCCCTAAAACCAATGAGTACCTTTAGGATTTTACAGGCCATTTTTACGCATTTTGGATTCTCACGCTTTAGCACCCCTAAAATGCCAGGGCAGTATAAATACCCCACATGTGACCCCATTGTGGAAAGAAGACACCCCAAGGTATTCCGTGAGGGGCATGGCGAGTTCACAGAAAAAAAAATTTGGCACAAGTTAGCGGAAATTGTTTTTTTTTTTTTTTTTTTTACAGTCTCATATTCCACTAACTTGTGACAAAAATAAAATTTTCCATGAACTCACCATACCCCTCACGGAATACCTTGGGGTGTCTTCTTTCTAAAATGGGGTCACATGTGGGGTTTTGTACTGCTCTGGCATTTGAGGGTCTCCGCAATCATTACACGTATGGCCAGCATTAGGAGTTTCTGCGATTCTCCGTATATTGAGCATACGGGTAATGAGATTTTTTTTTTCCGTTCAGCCGCTGCGCCAAAAAAAAAAAAAAATGAACGGCACGGATTTCTTCATTCGCATCGATCAATGTGGATGAATAAATCTCTGCCAAAATCAGTGACTGCGGTGCGGTGGGCTGGGCGCTAGCTACCTAACAAGTAGCTAACTAACTGGCCGTGATAAGGGACCCTTATGCCCCATTCACACGTCCGCAATTCTGTTTGCGGAACGGAATTGCGGACCCATTCATTTCTATGGGGACAGACTTTGTCCCGCTCGGATCCGGAATTACGGATCCGCGCTTCCGAGTCTGCACTTCCGTTCGCAAAAATATAGAACATGTCCTATTCTTGTCCGCAATTGCGGACAAGAAAAAGCATTTTCTATATAGTTCTGGCAATGTGCGGATCTGCAAAATGCGGAAAGCACATTGCCGGTGTCCGTGTTTTGAGGATCCGCGGATCGGATCCGCGGATCGGATCCGCGGATCCGTGAATCCACGGATCTGTGAATCCACGGATCCGCAAAACACATATGGACGTCTGAATGGAGCCTTACAAGGGTGTGATCAATGACAGGGGGTGATCAGGGGTCTAGATGGGGTGATCAAGGGTTAATAGGTGAGGGGGGTGGGGGGTTAGTGTAGTGTTTGGTGCAACTTTACATAGTTACCTGGTCCTCTGGTGGTCGATCCCAGAAAATGGGACCACCAGAGGACCAGGTAGCAGCTATATCAGACGCTGTTCATAAAACAGCGTCTGATATAGCTGCTTGATGCGATTTATATCGCATCTACAGCCTGCCAGCGATTGATCATCGCTGGCAGGCTGTAGTACAACTCTTCAGACGCCAGACGCTGTGAACGCGCACGCTCCCGCGCGCGCGTTCACAGGAAGTCTCGCGTCTCGCGAGATGACGCCCCGGCGCGTCCGATCAGAAGAACAGGACCGCCCGCAGGACGCAATCCTGCGTACGGCGGTCCTGAAGCGGTTAAGGAAGCAGTCAGGGGCTTCTGGCACTGCTGGAGCACCCTGACTGCAAGATGCAGGCACATTTATCCTATTTTATTCTGTGATACTTTATATAGTACATAGTAAAGCATTATATTATAATATCCTTAATATAGTAGTATAATGGCTATAGAGGAACATAATGTGTATAGTATTACATTTCCATAGTATAGTGTTACTTTATATTTTCTTAATATAGTATTAAAGTATGTTTCCATAGTATATTGTTATATTAGATTTCCATATTAGGCCCCTTCACATATATCAGTTCTAGCTTCAGTTCTCCTCCGGTGTTTTCTGCACCTCGCTGGAGGGGAACTATACCGAACTGCTGGATATATATGAAGTTGGTCTCACTGTACCATATAATATTATATTATTACATAGTGGTAACATATTATTATGTCCATAGTATAGTATTACAATTTTTTTATGGTATAGTATTGTCATATTCCCATATAGTATAATATTATGTGATATTTTCATAGCATAGTTCTAGTTATCACATTATCGTGTCCATAGTCTAGTGTTAGATTACATTTTCATAGTGTAGCATTATATTTTATTTTCATAGTATTATTATATTATTTGAAAATAAAATAACATAATAAAATAAATAAATAAATAAATAAATAATATATCTTATTTTCATAGTATTATATTTTCATAGCATAGCAAAAAGTTATACTTCCATAGCATAGTATTATAATTCCATAGCCGGTTTAGGGTACTTTCACACTAGCGTTAGAGGAATCCGTTGCCGGAACTGCCTGCCGGATCCGGAAATCCGTGTGCAAATGGAAACCATTTGTTTCTGGATCCGTCTCTCCGATGTCATCATTTTCTGGAACACTTGGTACCGGATCCGGCATTAATACAGTTCAATGGAAAATAATGGCATTCCGGCAGGTGTTCCGGAATTTTGGCCGGAGAAAATACCGCAGCATGCTGCAGTATTTTCTCAGGCCAAATACCGTAAAAGTGACTGAACTGAAGACATCCTGATGCATACTGAACAGATTGCTTTCCATTCAGAATGCATTAGGACAAAACCGAAGCATTTTTTTTTTTTCCGATATTGAGCCCCGACGACGGAACTCAATACTGGAAAACTTTAACGCTAGTGTGAAAGTAGCCTTACCGTAATTTGCTTGAATTAGAAAACAATGAGAGTATTAACAAAGAATCATCTTCCTGTAAACACGTGACACAGAAATATTGTGCTGCACCTGGTGCAGATTGACATTTCACTTTTTATTGTGTCCAGCAATGCATCATATATTGTAGCAGAGGATACAATTGTATCTGGGCAGAAGAATGCGGCTCAGTCATTACAGAAAAACTAAAGTGTTTCTTGTACAGTTAAATGTAATTACTCTGTTGTCCTCTGTTATCAGCCATTACAGACTGGAAATAGGCTGACTGCACACTTCAACTGGAAGACCTGCAGAAATTTAAGGAAACATTCCTGTCCCCATGATCACTAGTTTATCTCCCATTTTGTCAGTTTTACAATTTGTTTGGTCTTGAGTCACACATCCATTTCTTCTCCATTCACACTCAAAGTTGAAAGAAAAAAATTCCACTGGTTCCTTCATGAAATCTGTAGGTGATTAGTCTTCTGTCTGCAGAAACTGATGTGACTTAAAGGGGTATTCAGTCCTTACAGGGGTTATCCCATGACTAATGTAAAAAATGAAAACCAGACATCATCTAGAACATGACTATCTCTTTCTAATAAAGCTAGAACCAGCGCTGTACCTCTCATGGATCCAGAGATCTCCCCATTCATTACTCTACTAAATTTATATCAAGCTAACAGCTCAGGGGAGTGTCTTTTCTGCTGCAGCTCAGGGGGCGTGTCCATGTTCTCCCTATCATGGCCCAGTGGGCGTGTCCATAATCTTCCTATCACAGCTCAGGAGGAAGTTAAAGGTTGAAACTGAGCATGTGCGACCTTCTCAGTGAGCAGACAAAGAAATAAGAAAAAACTCAAATAGCAGGTGGCGCCATACAGATACATTTCATTAAATAACTCAGTGTCTATACTACATTTTTAATTATATGCAATTACAAAGGTATTCTGATCCAGGTGCTCGTTTGAATACTGTAGAATATTTTTGTTGAACAACCCCTTTAAATATTTATGGAATTTCCACAGGATATGCCATAATTGTCTCATAGATGTGGGTCCACCTCTGGGACATGCGCTTATCTAGATTCATTCTCCAATTGGATGTGCCAGTCACCTCACTAGATGGGACGGGGAACAGGGAGGCCTTGTTCTGCAGGTGATTCTTGAATCTTGTTACTTTTGATCATTGTCCAAAAATTCATAACATGTAGGTTGTCCAGTATTAAGTTTAAAGGGCTCCTGTCAGCAGATCTGTCCCTATGACACCGGCTGACCTGTTACATGTGCGCTCGGCAGCTGAAGGCATCTGTGTTGGTCCCATGTTCCTATGTGCCCGCATTGCTGAGAAAAATGATGTTTTATTATATGCAAATGAGCCTCTAGGGGGCAATAGGGGCGTTGCAATTGCAGAGAGAGCAGAGGCTCTAGGTGTAACAGTAACGCCCCCGTTGCTCCTAGAGGCTCATTTGCATATATTAAAACATCATTTTTCTCAGCAATGTGGGCACATATGAACATGGGACCAACACAGATGCCTTCAGCTGCCAAGCGCACATGTAACAGGTCAGCCAGTGTCATAGGGACAAATCTGCTGACAGATGGACTTTAAAGGGGTTTTCCCATCTCAGACAATGGGGGCATATCGCTAGGATATGCCCCCATTGTCTGATAGGTGTGGGTCCCACCGCTGGGACTTACACCTATATCAAGAACGGAGCCCCGAAAGTGAGAGAGGGCGCACTGCGCATGCGCAGCCACCCTCCATTAATTTTCTATGGGACCGGCGAATATAGCTGAGCCCCATAGAAATGAATGGGAGCATGGGCTGCACATGCGCGGTGCGCTCCCATTCACTTCTATGGGAGCAGAGCTTGGTGGTGAACGGACCCTGGGAAATCTGGGGTCCTCCAACCACAGCTCTCCCACTCCCCCAGCAGTGGGACCTGCACCTATCGGAAAAATGGGTGCATATCCTAGCGATATGCCCCCATTTTCTGAGATGGGAATACCCCTTTAAGGGGTATTCCAACCATAGACATTTATGGTGTATCCATAGACTGTAATAGAGAGGGGCTGGCCTCTTTCTCCCTCTCAGCTCAGCCCCTTGGATTGCTAAACAGGACTCATGGGACCCCGTTCTCTCACCCCCCTCTCTACCACCTACACGTCTGTGTTGGGAATACCCCTTTAATAAAAAGTGTCATGAAACAGACCAAAACTAGGATGTTTTGGTGCTGTGTATTTATGGCAGAAATGTCTCACATGCTTCTATTTAAAAAAAAAAACTGAAAATGTGAAATAAAGAAGTATCATCATCAGTGCAATTTAATGTAGTTTAGCGGGAACCTGTCGCCATGAACATTGCAGGCAGCATGTTGTAGAGCAGGAGGAGCTGAGCAGAGTGATATATTGGTTTGTATAAAAAATATTGAGTATACTGTAACTTAAAAAAAATTCATTGAAATTGCTGCTCATTTGGGACACAGGAGTCCAGTGGGTTGACTCATTGACTGTTAGGCACTGATTAGGACCGCCCTTACTAACTCCTAAGCAAATCTAATAAACTTAATCTTTTCCCACAAAACCATGTATTGATTTGCTCTGCACCTTTTCTTCTATGATATGATGATGACCCATTAGATGTTTTTTTAACATGCCAGGTTCACTTTAAGGTTGTGTTCACACATGCGATTGTCATGTGGATTGGTGACAGTTTTCAGGTGACTTTACAGGCACTTTTTAGTATTTTCTTTCTCTTTAAAACCGTTCCAGGTGGTGCACCATTTTTTCCCCACTGACCACAGTAGTATAAAAAAATACAGTGTCAAACACTGCATGTAGCAGAGCTGAATTTGTTGAGCATTGATTTGCATTACTGTACTAATAATTTACAATCTTTGGACAAACCTTATATGTGTTATACCTAGTACAGGACCCGAGGGGGCGGTGCATGACACAAAGCTACAAAGAACACCAAAGAGAGAGTTCATATGTCATGCACCTCCCTCGCATGCCCTGCACTGAGCATAAGGCTAGGTTCACACGACGACATTTGTCGCGCAACATTTTGTTGCATTAATGTGGCGCGACAATTTTTATAATGGTAGTCTATGGTATCGCATTGCAACATGCGACATGCTGCGACGGGGACGCGATAGTCACAAAAAATCCATTCAAGATGGATTTTTCTGTGACTGTCGTGCCGCAGTCGCAGCATGCCGCATGTTGCAATGCGACACCATAGACTACCATTATAAAAATTGTCGCGCGACATTAATGCAACAAAATATCGCTCGACAAATGTTGCAGTGTAGTTGTGCTCTATTTGTCGTGCGTCAAATGTCGTCATGTGAACCTAGCCTAACACAGTGTGTGAGTTTTGCTTGGAGTGTCCCTTTAAAGCATTTGTGTCATGAAACATATTCTACATTTTTCAAACCAGCACCTGGATCTGAATACATTTGTAATTACAAATTTAGTATATCCACTGAGTTATTCAATAAAATGAATCTGTATAGCGCCACCTGCTGTCTGTTCTATTCCTTATATTTTGTCCGGCTCACTGAGCTGGTCGAGCATACTCAGTTTAAGTCTTCAACTGCCCCCAGCCATATGTTCTGTTAGAAGCTGTGGTAGTTACAGGGAGAGAGCTGAAACAGAAAGGACATGCCCCCTGAGCTGCCAGGCTGAAGATAATCTAACAGAACCGTTGGAGCCATGAATGGGGAGATCTCCGGATCCATGGGAGGTACAGGGCTGGTTCTAGCTTTGTTAGAAAGAGATTGTCATGTCCTATATGATGACTGATTTTCATTTTTAACATCAATCACTTCATAAACTAAGTTAAAATAGTAGAATTACCTACATTCCTCTGGTCAGCCAAAGATAACAATTAGGTCTCCTGTACACAACCGTCCCTGTAATTGCGGTCCACAAATCGCGGATCCGCAAAACAGGGGTAGTGGGGATGTGTGCCTCCCGCATTTTCCCTTCCGCAGATCCCACGCTATGTTAAAAATGTCTATTCTTGTCCGGAAAACGGACAAGAATAGGACAAGTTCTATTTTCTTACAGGGCCGCGGAACGCAAATACGGTGTACTGTCTGCATCTTTGAAATGAATGGGTCCACATCCCACCCAGCAAAAAAAAGCGGACCAAAACTACGGTCGTGTGCACGAGGCCTTAGTGATATCACCCTGAGTTGTGCCAAATAACAAACCTAGCTCTGCTACATTCATGATATTAATAATCCTTATTTACATAGCGCCACCATATTTCGTGTACAAAACAAAAGGCATCACAAAATGACAGGGTCATCTACAACTGATACATGAGGAGTGACCGCCCTGCTCGCAAGAGCTTACAATCTACGAGGAAGCCTGTTGACCATCTCAGCTTAGCTGCACCTCACGCGTGTTTTTCTTGCTTCTGGCGCTCTGCGCTAATGAAAGTGTGAACCCAGCCGTGATCGACCCAGAGGAACATGTCATAGAAATCCAGTTAACACTTTGCAACTTGATAACACTTTTTCTTTCATTCTGCTTTAATAAGGCAAAGATAAAGAATCCATCTTGAAGGCAGCAGAGCCTGAACTTCACATATTAGGCTGAGATCAGAAGGAGCGTGCACACAGGGAGTAAGTCTCCCATCGCCCCCTACTTTAAAACTTTGGCATATTGTCATCGACATCTGAAGACTGGAGAGTTGGATCCTGTTAGGCCCTCTCCTCCGGGGGGGATTTGAATCACTCTCCGCCTGTCTGTATTGTACTTCCTCTGTAACCTTACAAGCAATGTACAACTGTAAAAACAGGCGGGAGACCAGCTATCTGTCAGGACTGTGAAGGAACTTAGCAGAGTAATAAATAGTCCCTATGACCTCCCGGTGGCCTTTTACTAGAACCAAACTATGCACAACCTCCATCCTACAGTGAACAGTTATTGGTCTGAGAATTCCAACATGTATCCGAAAGAAAAATGAAGGCGGATTAATGAACACGCAGAGCTCATTATCCAACGCGACGTGGTGTGGACCCAATAGCCGCTGGGTTCTCGAGATCCGTCCTACGGGGTCAATGCAAAAAAATAAAATGAAATTTTGGACCTTCCTATAATACAAAAATACTTTCCTAAGTTATTAGATGGTAAGGTATGTGCACATCCCTCTGTCAGATAAATCATGGCACTGCTAGGGTGATTGGGGATGGGCGCTTGTGGCACCATTGTCTGCGCTGGATGAATGATGTGTTTCATGTGGACGGCCATTATCAGCTGGGCTTCTTTGATGTTCCTTTTTTTTTTCCTTCTGAGGACCTAGAGATAAAGGCAAGAGCAAAAATGATAAAGGGGGAAAGAAAACAGCACCTTGCATGGTAATAGTCAAGGCCGAGGGAAGGGTCCTGCCCAGTTTCATACAGATTCCAAGTTAGTTTCAAAGTTTTCCGAAGTCTACAAGGGGAGGGGGCACATTCTTGCCTTCGAAATAAAACCGGCTTCACGAAGGATGCCAAGATGAACCACGCCCAATGCGTGTCCAATAATTCATAGTATTATTATATACAAGCCTTACAAAATATTCCATCCCCTTTACATGTTTAAACTTAAAGGGATTGTCCAAATGGGGCACTTCTGTTTTGTTAGAAGTGTGTCCTGATGGTCAGCAGGGTGTCACCATAGATCAAATGTAATCTAGGGGGAACCCAGCAGCAAGTGTTCAGTTTCCCTGGAGCACCACCACAGGGGGGAATCAAGCCTTACGTAGTTCCCATTAACCTTATTGGCAGGGGCATAGCTAACGGCTCATGGGCCCTGGTGCAAGGGTTCAGCTTGGACCCCCCTTCCCTCAGTGCTTTGTGTGTCTTTCTATGTGGCACAAGAGTCTTTGGGCCCCCTCAGGCTCCTGGGCCCGGTAGCAACTGCTACCTCTGCACCCCCTATAGCTACGCCCATGCTTATTGGGCTGTCCACAAAAAGCAGAGACATGGGTCCTCCCAGCTGTTGTAAAACTACAACTCCCACCATGCCCTGCTGTAGGCTGATAGTCGTAGGCTTTCTGGGCATGCTGGGAATTGTAGTTTTTCAACAGCTGGAGAGCCGCAGGTTGGGCATCCCTGCTCTAGAACAGCAGCTGATATCTACTCTGGATGATAGAAGAGGCTCTTTTAAAGGCGTTGTGTCACAAAACATTTTTTTTTTTTCATTTTTCAAACCAGCACCTGGCTCTGAATATTTTTGTAATTGCATGGAATAAAATTTTTCTATAGCCACTGAAAGCTATTCAATAAAATACATCTGTACAGCGCCACCTGCTGTTTGATATTTTCCTTATCTTTGTCCGTCTCACTGAGCTGGTCGAACCTGCATAGTTCAAGTCTTCAACCATAAGTTCTGTCGGAAACTGTGGCAGTTACAGGGAGAGAGTTGCAACAAAAAGGACACGCCCCCATGCTTTGTTAGATAGAGATTGTCATGTACTATATGATGTCTGATTTTCATTTTTTACATTAATGATGGGTTAACTCCTTTAAGTCAGAATTCCCTAATAAGTTATTTAAAAATGTGTTTTCTAAATGACACAACCCCTTTAAAAACCAGTTTATAGACTGCAACTAATTATAATATGCATAAGATTCTGATTAGATGCCTACATCTTGGTTTGGCATTAGAATTTGGCTTCAGGAGCTCGTAAAAGTAAAGTAAAGTATGCAGAGAAGAGAAATTGAGGAAGAAATCCTGCTGCAGTCTGCAAGAGGACTGTCACACTGTCACTGGAGAAAAAATAACAGTAATAAGCAAAAAACTAAACAGTAATAGCTTAATGTCCAGACGTCAACCTGATTGCAAATTTATGGCTGGGCTTGAAAATTTAGAGTAAAATACAGGTTAAAAGGGAAACGCTGGAAGAAAATCTGCTGCAGTCTGAAAGGGAACTGTGAGTTGGAAAACATATTCCAATAAGAAAACAGCACAACATGAAACCAAACCTAAAGCGGAATGTTTTAAAGACTACAATACTCTTGTCCTGGAGTGCCAGTTGGTGCCCATGCAGCATGTCTTGAAATAATAGCTTAAAGGGTTTGTCCCATTACAGACAATGGGAGCAGAGCGGGGAAAGGTGGTGGAGGGGGCACCACGCATACGCAGCCGCCCTCCATTCATTTCTATGGGGCCACCAAAAATAATGCCACTCACCC
This sequence comes from Bufotes viridis, assembly GCA_033119425.1. NCBI lineage: Eukaryota > Metazoa > Chordata > Amphibia > Anura > Bufonidae > Bufotes > Bufotes viridis. The sequence goes on along the minus strand of CM065598.1, from coordinate 22,800,877 downwards.
CCAAAACACATGACGAGTGAGGTCTGCCACACAACCACACCAAAAACCACAAGAAACACATGCAGCATTTAGTGTGAAAATGAACAGAAATCCACACGGGATTTCTGCAAGACGGCCCACACGCGTGTGCAGGTAGTGAGCATATCAGAAGTTTGTCTTCTAATGACCTGTGTGGGTGTGTGTCCATCATATGACCAAGACGGGTTTCTGTCTTGCATGAAGGTTTGAAGGTTGCTATTGGATGACAGCAAGCAGAAATTATAAAAACCACAAGAAATAGACAGTTCTTACATTTTATTGACAATTTAAAAAAAAACTCAGATTTTTATATTCAGAGTGCCTACACATGGTGCATATTTGTGTGCAGAAAATATGCTTGAAATATGCACCAAAACGTTTATTTATTGTGGTTTTGGTGTGTTTTTTGGTGCAGTTCTTCTGTTTATGTGGATTTTGGTGTGGATTTAATGCCGTTTTGCCACAGATCTCACCCTTCCTTGAAAAGGGTGAATTCCACAGCTAAAACTGCAAACATAACTGACAATGCAGGTCAATTTTCAGACGGAAACAATCCGCAAAGTGTACACGAGATTTGTGTACGTTTTTTTCTGCACAAAATCTACACGCAAAAACCATGCGTAATCTGCACCATGTACAGCCACCCAACAATTACGAAGTGTGATACCCCCTGATGAACCCGAGTTGGGGGAAACGCGTCGGGATCTAGGGATTTGTTGGTAATGTTAAGAGGGTAATTTACTACCGGAGGAATTAGGGTACAATACAGGGCAAGCAGGTTAGGCACGAGGACGGGGGGTCCCCACCACTAGGGGTTGCTCTCGGGCTAAGACAAGACAGGGTGAGTGTTAGGGCTAGCTCTCCACACTACCCTGCACCAGTGGTCACACATGAGCCGCCCAGTATTACCCTTCCTCCTTTATTTGTAGGGAGTTTTCACATTAGATGGGTAACAATTTTAACTAATACTAATAAATAATTTTTTTAGGAGTCACTTTCTTTATCGCTTGTTCATACCATGTGCAGCCACCCTTACCCTGGGTTCAGACCTGAGCGTTCTTGAAACGCGCATTTTACGCACGTTTTTGTCGCGCGTATTTCAGCGTGTTTTTGCAAATAGGAAACGCGCGTTCGTACGCGCGTTCTTGTGATTGACTACTGTGGTGTCAATCACAAAACGCACAACAAACGCCCCAAAAAAAGCTCAAGTTCAAACGCGCTGTAAAACACTCAAGTGAGAACCAGGGCCATAGGAAAGCATTGGTTTTCATGTGTTGAGCGTTTTACAGCGCGTTTGAACGCGCTGTAAAACGCTCAGGTGTGAACTTAGGGTAAGTGTTGAAAAGACGGATGCTGCGCTATAGGTGACTCTTCTGATCCCGTGTGCACCGGATTTACCGTTCAGGCTTGCAGCATAAATCCACCCAGTGGTTTAGATTTCTGCACATGACTTGATGGGATGTGATCCCCTCCACTGTGTGCAAAAACTCCACTAAATAGATGGCTTTAAATTCCCGCCTTAGAATAGAGTCAGAATATTAAGGGGTTATTTGCAGCCTGTTCTATTATTTCACCGTAAATCTTTTTAAATTCTGGAACTAATTACACAAAGGATATGTCTCAATTTGTTCTGCATTAATGCCACAGCCGGGGCTAAAACCAGAGATGATTCTCGACTTCATGAAGTTGATGAACTGAGACTAGCACAGGGCTAAATAACCATCTGGAATTTCAGTCTGAGGTTACAGGGAAGAGCCCCTGACCCCACGTTCAACTTTTCCAAGAGAAAAACCAGTACAGAGCAATACACACTGCACCTGTAGGAAGAGGGAAGTGAGAAGCAGCCGATGATTACACACAAATAGGGTTATTGGCATTATTGATAAACAGTCAATAGAAGCAATAATAGTTATTTCATGTCATTCATATATTATTATTATTATTAATAGAGGGAACATAAGCAAATTTCATATTTTGAAATTTGTTCACTCTTCTTTTACTGGTAAAAGATGAACTGCGATATGGATTTTGTTACCACGGACCATAACGCAATTCTATGATGGAATGCATAACGGAATGCGTTTAGAGGCTTTCCGTTATTCATTCCGTTATAATAAAAGTCTATAGACTGCAAAACGGATCCGTCCCGTTTCCTCCTGCATAACGGAAACGGGACGGATTCGTTTTGCAGCCCATAGACTTCTATTATGACAAAATGCATTCTGTCAAATAATTGCGTTATGGTCCGTGGTAATGTAATCCATAACACAATTCACATTTTACCAGTAAACGAAGTGTGAACGAATTTGATAACCTGAAATTTGCTGATCTCTAATTATTACATGTTATCAGAGCGTTTATGTCTTGTTATATGTTATTAGAGCATGAATCTGTTTTATTATATTTTTTTAAAACTTTTTATAATTTGATTCTAACATATTATTACTATTAGTAATAATAATGATAGACATAATGACACATATACAAAATATATTATTATGAATACAAATGATAATATTTATAAGTTACAATTATAGTTATAAATAAATATTGTTTTATTACATTGTTGCATTTGTTGTTAATAGAAACAAATACATAATTATGACCATTATTCTTATATACATTGAAACAAAAACGCCTTAGGCCCTATTCACACATCCGCAATGTAGTCCGCATGTATTCTGCAATTTTGCGGAATACATGCGGACCCATTGACTGTGAATGGGGCCGGGAACGATGCGGAGAGCACACACTGTGCTCTCCGCATCCGATTTTGCGGAGCGCGCCGCCGATCTTCCGGTCCGCGGCTCCGCAAAAAAATAGAGCATGTCCTATTCTTGTCCGCAATTGCGGACAAGAAGAGGCATTTTCTATGGAGTTCGGGCAATGTGCGGTCCGCAAAAATGCGGAATGCACATTGCCGGTGTGTCTGTGTTTTGCGGATCCGCGGCTCCGTGGATCCGCAAAACACTTGCGGATGTGTGAATAAAGCCTAACTATATAACACGCAGCCTTTTATAGTTCCTAATTCCAGAAAAAGGCAAAACCCACCCCAAGGACGGCATCACACATAGCATTTAGGGGAAAATGGTGCTGCATTTTTTACCTAACAATGTTGTGGCCACATGTTAGCTACAAGTAGCTAATTATTATTATTTCTCTTCTTTAGGGCTCATGCACACAAACATATTTTCTTTCCATGTCTGTTCCGTTTTTTTTATTTTTTTGTCGGACCGTATACAGAACCTTTCATTTCCATGGGTCCACAAAAAAACTAGTTACCCCGTGTGCATTCCATTTCCGCATGTGTGTATTTCTGTTCCGCAAAAGAATAGAACATATCCTATTATTATTCGCATTAAGACTACATGCACACGACAGTTGTTTTTTGCTGTCCGCAAATCGCGGATCCGTCTTCCTTTTTTTTTCACATCCACATCCGTTCCGTGTGTCCGCAAATTTTGTAGGTTGTGTTTCCGTGTGTCTTCCGTTTTGTTTGCGTATCCGCAAAAAAAAAAAGAAGGCTTGAAACAGTTTCTTAAAGTACCTGTACAAGTGCCCTGGTTTCAAAGCAACCATCCGCAAAAAAAACAGATGCGGATGACAAACGGATGGCTTCTGTTGGTCATCCGCTATGGGTCCGCAAACCGTTTTTTGCGGACAAGAATAGGACATGCCATATTTTTTGGGGCGGACAGCGGATGCGGACAGGCAATGGAAGAGGCATCTGAATTTTTTACAGATCCATAGAAATGAATGGGAAACCATCGGATCCGCAAAAAAAACGGAACGGAGGCCGCAAATAAACACTGCTGTGTGCATGTAGGCTAAGGAGAAGGATAGGACTGTTCTATTAGGGGCCAGCAGTTCCGTTCCACAAAATACGGAATGCACACGTACGTTATCCGTACTTTTTCAGAATCCGTGTTTTGCGGACCACAGAATACATATGGTTATGCGGATGAGCCCTTATATTGAGCTGGCATATTCCATAGCGCTTTACAGGCATTATCATCACTCATTGTCCCAGTCCCAGATTTGAACCCAGGGTCACCAAGTACTGCAAGGCACCAGTGCTAATCACTGCCTGAAATGTTTTATGGCCTTTTAAATAAAAAAAATGACACAAAAAAAGTATGAAAAATGAAAAGATGGAAAAATGTGTGAAGATGAGGTTGCTGTGGATTTCAACGTATTTTTAATGCCATATTTACTTTTACTTCTTCTTTCAGAGATGCTGTAAAAAATGTGTGTCAAAAAGCTTTTAACACTGATAATAACTAATGCTCAAAATATATTTTCTTTAGGGTATGGCCACACGGAGTGGCTGTGATCTAGTCAGGTTGCAGCCGTGCTGCAGTCAAGAACTGCGCGGCCAATTAGTCCGCAGATTCCTTTCATTTAACTCATGAAGACCACACTGTATAGTTGGTAGTGAAGTTGCCGCTTGGCCATTAACAATGCAGAGTGATCTTCATTAGTTAAATGAAAGGCAGCTTCAGCTAATTGGCCGCAAGGTTCTTGACAGCAGCACAGCCGCAACCCAACCGGCTCACGCCCGCTCCGTGTGGTCGTACCCTTTTATTGTTCTGTTCTTCTGACTGATCAGAAGAATGGAAAGCTAAGAAACTGTTGCACCACCTCAGACATAAGTTCCTGGGTGCAGCTGCAACCCCTGCACCTTACAGGGCTCCTTCACGCAGTTTCTTTCCATTTCCAGTGTTCTTCATTACATTTTTCAAAAGCATTTAGGTGGCTTTTTTCAGTTTGTGAAGTATGGTTCTGTTGATTTTCATGTCTTTAAACCTACTGAGGAGGCCAAAGAAAAGCCATGATGTCACAGTACAGGGATAATAAACACAGTGATGTCACAGTACAGGGATAATAAACACAGTGATGTCACAATACAGGGATAATAAACACAGTGATGTCACAGTACAGGGATAATAAACACAGTGATGTCACAGTACAGGGATAATAAACACAGTGATGTCACAGTACAGGGACAATAAACACAGTGATGTCACAGTACAGGGATAATAAACACAGTGATGTCACAGTACAGGGATAATAAACACAGTGATGTCACAGTACAGGGATAATAAACAGTGATGTCACAGTACAGGGATAATAAACACAGTGATGTCACAGTACAGGCATAATTAACACAGTGATGTCACGGTACAGGCAAAATAGACACAATGATGTCACAGTAGAGGGATAATAAATACAGTGATGTCACAGTACAGGGATAATAGACACAGTGATGTCACAGTACAGAGATAATAAACACAGTAATGTCACAGTAAAGGGATAATAAACACAGTGACGTCACAGTACAAGATAATAAACACAGTGATGTCACAGTACAGGGATAATAAACTCAGTGATGTCACAGTACAGGGATAATAAACACAGTGATGTCACAGTACAGGGATAATTAACACAGTGATGTCACAGTACAGGCATAATTAACACAGTGATGTCACAGTACAGGCATAATAAACACAGTGATGTCACAGTACAGGCATAATAAACACAGTGATGTCACAGTACAGAGATAATAAACACAGTGATGTCACAGTACAGGGATAATAAACACAGTGATGTCACAGTACAGGGATAATAAACACAGTGATGTCACAGTACAGGGATAATAAACACAGTGATGTCACAGTACTCGGATAATAAACACAGTGATGTCACAGTACAGGGATGACAAAGACAGTGATGTCACAGTACAGGCATAATAAACACAGTGATGTCACAGTACAAGGATAATAAACACAGTGATGTCACAGTACTGGGACAGTAATAATTGAATAAGGTGCATAGGGATGTCATGGAAGATTAAAGATACAACTATGAAATCACAGCTAATGGTCAATGAGGACAATGTCACAGCAAAATGATAATAAATACAATATCATCGTGCAAGGGTAATGCAAGCAGAAATGTCACAGTAAAGGTAAAGAACACACTAGAGTTCACTAGAGATGTGCGAATCAAAGTTGACAAAGTGGAATTTGATCAGAATTTCAGGAAAAATTTGATTTGCACCGAATCCGAATTTCCTCACGCTTCTTGGTAACGAAACGCATTTTTTCCTAAAATGGCTGCTGCACATATGAATACATGGAGCAAGGAACTCTGGGAACGTGGAATCACCCATAATGCCATGCATGCAGCCAATCAGCAGCCACCCAGCCAGCCCTGTGATGTCACAGCCCTATAAATAGCCTCAGACATCTTGGATTCTGCCATTTTCCAGTGTACTTAGTGCAGGGAGAGACGTCAGCAGGCGCTAGGGACAGTGCTAGGAAAGACTTCATTGTGCTAAAAAAAAGCATTTACAAGTTCAAGTAAAGATTATTCAAGGTGTAGGGAAAGGATAGGGAGGAATCATTCTACAGCATTTATGTAGAACAGGGTTTAGTAGGGGAGGTTACAGCCTGGGTAATAGGAACAATCCTATTACACCTTGCTGCACTGACTAGGGATCCAAATTGCCATTATACAGCTCTGTAATTCCAGAAAACCGATACAGCCATTAACAGGGTTTATTACAAGGAAATATTTCTATATCTTATTTGCCCTTGTGAGGTGCTGTTATATGTTCTAAAGCATTTTTTGGCTTGTACTAGTGGGAAAAAAGGGCTTATTAGCCATTGTGTGGTGAAGTGCAAAAATTGCAGCCCTTTTTGGCGCGCATTAGTGGCACAGAAAAAATTAATTTGCCGTTCAGCTGTGCAGTTATATGTTCTAAAGCCTTTTGTGGAATGTATAAGTGGAAAAAAGAAATATATATTTGCTGTTCAGGGGTGCAGTTATATGTTTTAAAGCCTTTTGTGGAGTGTATAAGTGGAAAAAAGAAAAATATATTTGCCGTTCAGCGGTGCAGTTATATGTTCTAAAGCCTTTTGTGGAGTGTATAAGTGGAAAAAGAAAAATATATTTGGCATTTAGTGGTGCAGTTATATGTTCTAAAGCCTTTTGTGGAGTGTATAAGAGGAAAAAAGATAAATATATTTGCCGTTCAGCAGTGCAGTTATATGTTTTAAAGCCCTTTTGTGGAGTGTATAAGTGGAAAAAATAAAAATATATTTGCCGTTCAGTCTTGCAGTTATATGTTCTAAAGCCTTTTGTGGAGTGTATAAGAGGAAAAAAGAAAAATATATTTGCCGTTCAGTTGTTCAGTTATATGTTCTAAAGGCGGGCAAGTAGTAATGAGGAGAGTGGCGTGGGAGCTGGTGTTGCGAGTGGTCAAGCTTCTGACCCAGAGACCGTTGAGGAGGACATCAGTGACGTGCAGACAGTACTCAATGATGATGATGTAGCTGATCGCACTTGGGAGCCGGGTGAATTAGGGGCTTCATCATCATCGGGAGAAGAGGGTGGCAGCTTGCCTGTGAGGCAGCGGTGGAGCCAGCAAGTCGCTAGCGTGGCAGGGTGGTAGCAGTGGGAGGTCGGTAGCCAAATGTGCCTAGGGTAGACCACCCGCTTCACAGGAGCCCACCTAGACCTGGAGCAGGACCTGAACCAGCAGGTGGTGGCATACTTGGACAGTACCCTGCCACCCCACATTGAATATCCGCTGGACTACTGGGCAGCCAAGCTGAATTTGTGGCCGCAACTAGCAGAGTTTGCCCTGGAAAAGCTGTCCTGCCCGGCCAGTAGTGTGGCATCAGAGCGGGTGTTTAGTGCGGCAGGGGCCATAGTTACCCCAAAAACAACTCGCCTGTCCACCCAAAATGTGGAGAGACTGATCTTTGTCAAGATGAATCAGGCGTGGATCAAACAGGATTTCCACCCACCAATGCCTTATGCATCAGACTAGATCATCCATGGTGCCACACCAACACTTTGACAAAAGAGACAGGTTTCTTCTGGCTCCCTGCTTCAGCTACTATTCTGAAGCTGCCACCCGCCTGATGCCACACATCTGATGCCAAGTGCTCCTTCTTTCATCCACCATCTTCAGCTGGTATTGCCACCCACCTCCCCACTCTGTCACCGGGTCACTCTGTGGTCTCCTGATGATGCTGCTACCTCCTCACTATGTCACCTTGCCACTCTGTGGTCTTCTAATGCTGCTGCCACCTCCCCAATCTGTCACCTTGCCAGTCTGTAGTCTCCTGATGCTGCTGCCACCTCCTCCACACTATGTTACCTTCCCACTCTGTGGTCTCCTGATGCTGCTGCCACCTCCCCACTCTGTCACCGGGTCACTCTGTGTTCTCCTGATGCTGCTGTAACCTCCACACATGATGCTGCTGCAACCTCCATGCAGCCCAGGAGCGGACAAGCAACCATGTAGACTTCAGAGGCAGGGTCTCTGGGGCCTAGAAGAGCAGGGAGCGCTCTGCTAGCCAACACACAACCTTTCCCCAGGAGGGGGTAGGCTAGACTACTCGACTGACTAAACTCCTCCCTCTCTGAAGAGGGCTGGAAAGGAACTAGAAGGTTCTTCTCCAGAGAAACTATCTCTGCTCAGATTGCCGCCACCTGCTGGCAACCAGGCACATTACATGTAAACAGCAGTTTATAAGGAAATGCAATACACACATTGCAGGATATGGTAATAAATATATATGAGATGACATAGGACCACACATTACAGATAGTGGGGGTTCAAAAAAGGTGGTAATGGCACTCTGGGTCATTACATCTACAAGGCATGAGCCCTGGTAAATACAATCTTCTGGGGTGGTCAGGTTGGTTGTAAGAAGAAAATATTCTTGATATCGGACTACACCCGAGCCGTGATTTGTCCTGTTTATAAGACGACCCATGAAAACAGACGGGAGTACAATTATAGGGACAGCAGGGGCAGCATTGTAACATATGGGGTCATTTATCAAATTGGTGTAAAGTAGAACTGGCTTAGTTGCCCATAGCAACCAATTAGATCCCACCTTTCATTTTTGATAGTTCCTTTGGAAAATGAAAGGTGGAATCTGATTGGTTGCTATGGGCAACTAAGCCAGTTCTACTTAACACCAGTTTGATAAATGACTCCAATAGCTTGTAAGGCTGAAAAAGGACATCTATCCATCCAGTTCTTTTGCCAACTGTCCCAAATTTGACTTTTCAGAGACAGCCCCGGTAAATTTGGACTCTCTCGGACAAAAAATGGGCAGAGCTGGTGTAAACCCCACCAACAAGTGGGCATTCCCGCCCGAGTCAGGACATTCCCAGAGACACACTAAGATGCTTCAACTTTACCAACTAAAAAGTTGGTAAGTATCGGGTAGAAGTCACACCTGGGCCCTAATGCTTGGGAGCCCTATTACACGTTTTGCATCGGGACTCCAGGATTTTCAATTTTCAAGACATATCTCTGCCATCTCTGCTATCAGACTTGTTCATTACATAAGCTTTTCAATGTATAAATTAAAAAATCACTGTAGACCTCTAAACTTGCCAGAAAACTCAGCCATTAAAAAATATCGCTATCTATGTTGTAATATAAGGAGAAATAGAACATGTTATTTTTTTTTGTGTGGTTTTGGCAGCCATTTTATAAAGTAAAGTTGAGAAATTGTTGGACTGTCATATGCAGACAACATCAATAAAGTTTTATAAGTTGGCTTCAGGGAGCAGATGACACTTTAATTTTTATTTTCTGGAAGGATTTGCGTTGGATGGACAAACATTGTTCTGCCGAACCATCCCTACAATCCCAAAGCATACGATCAGGATAGATTTATTAAAACAGTCTAAGACCTTATGCACACGAACATATTTTCATTCCGGGTCCATTCCGTTTTTTTGCGGATCGTATATAGAACCATTCATTTTAATGGGTCCTTAAAAAAAACTGAAGGTACTCCGTGTGCATTCCTATTTCGCATTTCCATATTTACGTTCGCAAAAGTATTGAACATGTCCTATTATTGTCCACATTACGGACAAGGATAGTACTGTTCTATTAAGGATCCATATTTTTTGCGGACCGCAAAATACATACGGTCGTGTGCATGAGGCCTAAAAGAAAGACTGTCTATGTTGCCCATAGCGACCAATGACAGCGCAGCTTTCATTTTTGCAAGAGCAGAAGATGAAATAAAAGCTGAGCTATGACTGGTTTCTTTGGGCAACAAAGACTGCCTTTTAGACAGTTTTATAGATCTCACCCCAGTATCTTTGTCCACCACAAAAAGGGGAGTTGCTTATCTGAGAGGGGTATGATGGTTCTATGGGCCTCTGTGCACCAAACTTGGACCACAAGGAAACCAAAAAGACGAAAATTTATTATATCCTTACAATAGTTTTCTGGTAAAAAAAAAAAAAAATGTTGCAATCCTCGTGTTTGCAACTTTTTGAACGCTATTACGACTAATGGCATTTCTATACCACCATCACCACTTTCTGGGCAGCGAACCCCTTGAGTAAGATGGAAGAGGTAGTGGCTCCGAATAGAGAATGTGTCACAGTGGTCTCTACCAGGCCATTACAGGGCTGGTGCAGTGAAAGGAGGACACACCCTTTCTTCCCTCAGGGCACTCCTTGTAGCTGGGGACTGATGGTAGTTTGCGGTGCCCTTAATGGTGATGGTTGTATAGGTGCCTGGCAGGAGGTGTAGTAGTGCAATGGCCAGCGTATGATGTAGTAGTTAACAGAATAAATGTCTCTCTTTACTGTACTGAACAATAGCAGTTGTAGTATATTTAAAAACAGTCTGTACACAAATTATTTTTCTAGATGTCTGTGCACGAATTAGGCAGTCTTGGAAACAATGTCTCTCTGGTTACACTATCTTGCTAAAGTCTCTCTCAATAGAATCTCTGGAAGGCAAGTGTATTCTGTTATTAATGCCTGCAATTTACACAGAGGTGTGCAGGTCAAAAGATACGACTGGCCATGTCATTACCTAGGTGTGTAGGGTGTTTTAACATGTTACCCCTCCACAGAAGCAAAGTCTGGAAAGCTTTACGCCAGGGGTGCACAACCTGTGGCACGGGGGCCACATGTGGCCCTCGATACCATTCTGTGCGGCCCCTAAACATCTGGTAAAAGACCTGTAGGTCTATGTCTTATGGCTTCTTACATGTATCTTTCATGTATTCTCCTATTAGATGGGAGTCCTAGAACTGTAACTGGACATTTATAGTATATACTGTATGTTCAATATGCCAAAAATACAGTATTTTAGTTCGTAATACCCCTTTAAGTTTTATTTTCGGCCCTTGGAATTGGTTCAGGCGGAGAATGTGGCCCCCAACCAGAAAAGTTTGTGCACCCCTGCTTTACGCAGTTAACCTTGATTACTGACTCCTTGCTTGGCCTTGCGGATTCTCAGCTCAGCCCCATTCACTTGGATGGGACTGAGCCGCGCCTAGGCCACGTGATTGATTAATGTGACATCATATGGCCTAGGAAGAGCCCTAATCACTCATGGAGCGCCGATCCCGTATTTTTGGCAGGTCAAGTTCCTAATAGGCATCTCTTGGCTGGGTGTGAATCTATTAGTATTTTATCATATTCTACATAGCTGTTCTAACACACTAAAGGCTCATTCAGACGGCTACTGGATACCGGCCATGTGCGTTCTGCATTTTGTGGAACGGAATCGCTGACCCTATGTTAGAAATGCCTATGCCAGTAGGACATTGTCTATGTCTTTTGTGAAGTCACGGAGCGGAAGTACACCATGTGCTGTCCGCATCTTTTGCGGCCCCATTGAAATGAATAGGTCCACGTCCGTTCCGCACAATTGCAGAACAGATATGGACTCAAATATACGGTCGTGTGAATAGGCCCTAAGTATTACAAGATCTGAATTTATATTTATATTAGCTTGATGATAATGTCTGTAAAGCGCTGTGGAATATAGTAGCGCTGTATAAGTGCATAAAATAAATAAATATTTTCCCACATTTTATATTGTTTAGGCTACATGCACACGACAGTTGTTTTTTGCTGTCCGCAAATCGCGGATCCGTCTTCCTTTTTTTTTCACATCCACATCCTCTCCGTGTGTCCGCAAGTTTTGTAGGTTGTGTTTCCGTGTGTCTTCCTTTTTTTTCGCGGATCCACAAAAAAAACGGAAGGCTTAAACCAGTTTCTTAAAGTACCTGTACAAGTTCCCTGGTTTCCAAGCAACCATCCGCAAAAAAACGGATGTGGATGACAAACGGATGGCTTCCGTTGGTCATCCGCATTTTTTGCGGACCCATTGACTTCTAAGGGTCCGCAAACCGTTTTTTGCGGACAAGAATAGGACATGCCATATTTTTTTTTTGCGGACGTGAAATGCGGACAGCGGACACGGACAGGCAACGGAAGAGGCATCCGCATTTTTAACGGATCCATAGAAATGAATGGGAAACTATCGGATCCGCAATAAAAACGGAACGGAGGCCGCAAAAAAACACTGCCGTGTGCATGTAGGCTTACACTTTTTATTTCCATTTATTTTTATAATTCAACCCTGTTTTATACATTTAAAAACACCAAAAAAAAAAACACCAGTAAACACCAGTAAAAAAAAACACTTCAAACAAAACTATAACTAAAAACAACTTTTTTGGTGCAGCAATAAAAAAGTATAATTGAAAGATATGTTTAAAAACATGTGAAAGTATCCTGACCAATGAGTTATGGCTTGGAATTTTACTTCTACGGCGATGATATATGTACATACGTGAGATCCCGCTGATATCATTTGTCATGTTCAACTCTAGTTCCATATATTATTTATCACAAAATGCATTTTGTATCTCGCCGAAAACTGACATCTGTGTAGAATTATAGCATTTCTCTATTCTAAAAAAAAAAAAATCTCATTAATCAAGAGGCATTCTCTCCTTTGGACCACATAAAGCGCAGTAGGTGATTTCTGATGTAAATTTGGATCTTTCTCATCTTTCCCCCTACAAAATCCCAGAGATTTATATCATTCAAATTGTCTGCAGTTTCTGTCCTTTTCTCCTTGGCTGCCGGTCAGTTGTGGAAAAGAGGCTCCAAAATTCAAATTTCAAACTAAAAAAAATGCTAAAAAAATAAAATAAATAGGTTTACTTTTAAAATTCAAACTATATATAAAAAATGATTTTTAATGATATTTGAAATTTTATTCTGATTCTGAAATCAACTATTTCATGAAAAAATTTCACGTATCATCCAAAATTATCCACAATTAAGATCTTTCCACCTTCTATCAATTTTTCAAAAGGCCACACCCCTTTTCAGAAACTGCCCATTTTTAAAGGGGTTATGCCATGATTGATGTAAAAATGACAAATCAGACATAATATATAGTACATGACGATCTCTATATAACAAAAGAAGAGCCAGAACTGTATCTCACATGAATACAGAGATCTCCCCATTCATTTTGACCGTTGTTCTGCTAGATTCTCTTCAGAGGGGTGTCCTTTCTGCTGCAGCTCTCCCCCTATTATAGCTCAGTAGGTGTGTCCTTTCCTAGGGGCATGTACTCCCTGCTGCAGCTCCTACCTTGTAACTGTCACAGCTTCTAACAGTAGATATGGCTGGTGGCAGATGAAGGATGGAACTGAGCATGTGCGACCACCTCAGCAGGTGGAGAAGCACATTACTATATACATTAAACGACAGAGGCACCACCACAGCAAAGAGAATATCTCACAACAGGATCATTTCTGTAACAGAAGGAAAATTACAACTTAACTAGTCTTTGATGTTGAAATATATTAAAATTACATTTAATGGTGGAAAAACCCTTTAAAGCAAATGATATTATAGATTATACTGTCCCTGCAGAATCGGGGAAATTTTGTTGCATGTTATTATACCTATGAAAGACATTGAGTAATGTATGTGTACCCCTTTGATTAAAAAATAACAATTTTTTTAAATTAAATAAATTTTAAAGTGTAATTGCCAATCTATTTTTATTTTTGTAATGTATCGGGGCAGTGATACTGACCATTTTTGTAATATACTTTAATTACTTAAATTGTATATTTCTATCAGAAAAATAGCTATAAAGTGGCCTATTTCGAGCCTTAGCAACGCTCCTCTGTCTTCTGATTACAAAACACGGCCAGTGTTGAGCAGGTCTCCACTGTTATGTAAACAGAAGACAGAGGAGCGTTGCTAAGGCTCAAAATGGCCCACTTTTCCACCATTTTTTCTGATAGAAATATACAATTTAAGTAATTTAAGTATATTACAAAAATGGTCAGAGTATAGTAATTGGTTGGAATTATACTAACTGTTTAACTACATACAATTACAAAAGTATTCAGAGCCGGGTGCTGGTTTGAAAACTGTTGAATATTTTTTGTGGGACAACCCCTTTAAAGGCTAATTTTACCACTTGAATATGTGACATCGCTGATAAACCTGCCCCACTCCATGTGGGAATCAGTAAAAGAAGTCAGAGTCATTCCAAAAAATCTCTTAGATAAAAAGATTCACACGAGTAACATTTTTTTTTTCTTTTTATCTAGGAAGAGCTATAATTTATTGCAGCCAATAATCTTTGTCCATTTAAAGATGACTTGTGGAAGTAACGTTTTTCGTCTTCCCCATAAATGTCTGGCATTTCACCATGCGGGATTATAGTACGTTTTTTTGTAAAAATGGGATGATTTCCAAATTCAGTTATATGAAGTGAAGAAATATGGAAGAAGGTGCCTAGACGAGAAACAACAGTGGTACCACCAGCTTCATGGACATTAATTATCCCCTGTCCTTCTACCGCAGCAGCTGGATTGACCTTGCGGTCCAAGTTAAATGCGTTCAGTTCAGCACTCACTGGGAAATCAAGATTTCCACGAGGAGAGTACTTTGTTTCTGCCCTTTCCAGAAAGCAATAAATTAGTATTAACCGTAGTGGTATGCGCTAAAGGCAGCAACATGCTAGAAATATGTAGAAACCAGTTCAGGAGCTTTTATCAGATTTCTAATTAAAACATTTTTTACGAACATAAAAGATAATGAAATATGGAAGGAGGACCAGCCACGGAGGTATTTCACCTGCCAAAATACCAAATAGTGTAGCCATGGTTTCCACAAGGGGGCACTCCTGAGCACAGTCCGTTACGAGTCATGTGACTACATGGTTGTGTGGGGCTCTCCTGCGGTGCCACCAGATAAAAGCCCCACCTTTGCTCCAAAAAAAAAAAATGTCTCCAGAGTACAAAATTAAAAAAGGATTCAAGATTTAATAAAATTTTGCTGTGGACTTTAAGGCAAGCGATCATCACCAAAGGGGCTTAGTCCCATGAGCTGTAAATAATTGCCCTTTGGGATCATTATGAATTAGGCCTGGTTCACACAGGGATTTTTTATTTATTTTTTATGAGAAAGCCTCTTTATGGAAAACTCACCCGTGATCATGTACTTTTTCATCAGCGGTCCTCTTGTTCTTAACAGCATATAGAAAGCACGAAGAAATTTGCTTTACGGCAGCCACATGGTCCATAGGCACAATGGTCAGGAGGGGAGCCCATTGACTTCTATGGGAAAGTTTTCTGGCCATGCTCCTTGACCTGTGCAGAGGTCATTGTACAAGGAAAGAATGGATAAGATTTGACAATCACCTGTCTTATCTATAAACAGAGATGATATCATCACAGGCAGGATTAGAATGACAGATAAGCAGATAACTGCAGTAAAATGATCTGTACAGACCAAGAAGTGGCGCCTGTTATTAGGCTTAGTGGTCAGTGCGAAAACTGCTGGATTTTATGGTTTTTGTTTAAATATAGATATTGACATGGCAAATTAAAAATAACACCATCAAAAAATTCTTAAAAATATGTTAAACAACATGATTTAAATAATAGATCATTTTCTGATGACAAATTCCTTTTAAAGGCAGATTGAAAGGGAATCTGTCATCCTTAATTCATTGTTAAAACAGGCACAGTATATTGTCGGGCTAGCGCAGCTAAATGTAATGATTACTTTTTTTAAGTACTTTTAATCCATATGCAAATGAGCAGTTAAGTGCACCGAAGGCAGGGCCAAGCCACTCTGTGCACCCTTGCTCCTCCTGCTTCCTCTAACAGCCTCTACCTGCATAGTCGTCTCACCTGGTCCTGCCAATCAACAAGAAGAGGGAGGGGCTGGCAGAGGAAGCAAGGGTGCACAGAGTGGCTTGCCCCACCCTTGGAGCACTTAATTGCTCATTTGCATATTGATTTAAAGTGCCTTTTCTCCTGAATAAAGCAACAAATTACTAAGTGAAAGGTATCATAACATTCAGTGGCACTAGCCCTACAAGGCATTGTGTCTGGCTTATCAGTGAATTAATGACGACAGACTGCCTTTAAAGGGAATGTGTCATCAGAATTTTTTGATGGTGCTATTTTTAATTTGCATGTCAATATCTATATTTAAACAAAAACCATAAAATCCAGTTTTCGCACTGACCACTAAGCCTAATATTAGGTGCCATTTCTTGATCTGTACAGATCAATTTACTGCAGTTATCTGCTTATCTGTAATTCTAATCCTGTCTGTAATGATATCACCTCTGTGTATAGATAAGACAGGATTGACAATTTATAATAGGTGATTGTCACAGCTTATCCATTCTTTCCTGGTACAATGACCTCTGCACAGGTCACAGAGCATGCCCAGAAAACTCTCCCATAGAAGTCGATGAGGTCGCCTCCTGACCATCGTGTCTATGGCCCATGTGGGTGCAGTAAAGCAATTTTCTTAATGCTGAGGCAAGATGGCCGCCCCCATAATCATGTTCAAGAAATAGAATTAAAAAATCTGTAATCGGAATATAAAAACAGATTAGAAAAAAAGGATATGTGTCTCGCTATCTGGTTTTAACTGGCAGATAGCATTTTTGGTGACCGTCCCTTTGAATTGGTTGAACAATCAGAGATACAGTGATAATCTCTACAAAGACCACAGTGTGGGTGTGTCTGTGGGGGGCATCTCCTCTACGTAGTGTCCAAGAGTGGTCATTTCGGGCCACATACAACTCGCGACCACTGTTGAAAACGTACATGATCACGGATGAGTTTTACGTAAAGAAGCTTTCTCATAAAAAAAAAAAAAAAACAGCACTGTGTGAACCAGGCCTAATTCATAATGATCCCAAAGGGCAATTGTTTACAGCTGTCCTCATGCCTAGGGGACTAAACCCCATTGGTTATAATTAGTTGCCTAAAAGTCCACAGCAAAATTTTATTAACTCGTGAATGCTTTTTGGATTTTATACATTTTTTTTCTTTTTGTAGCAAAGGTGGGGATTTTATCTGGCACTAAAACTAAACCCTTTTAATTTTTTTAAGTGTTATATAAAAGAAAATAGACGGAAAAATGGTAATTTCTCTGTAGTTTTGGCATGTACAATTTTTGGGGTTTTAGGCGTAATAGAAAATACGGGCACCACTAGGAAGGAGAAATCTATTAATAATTTTATGTTATGTTTTATGTCGCTGATGATGTAGGTGAAACGAGTAAGGGGTCAAAAACAAAATAATATTTTACAGGATTTTTAATTAAATTTTTAACAGTTATATTTTTGGACTCTTTTTTTTTTTACTCTTTCTATTTCTTTCTTTCTTTCACTTTTTAAAGCTTTTCTTTGGGGTCTGGAGGAAGTTGGGAGAACTTCTGGGATTAACCGTATTAACTATGTAAGGCCTCGTTCACATCACCGTTTGGGCTATCCGCTCTCAACATCTTCCGTTACAAATAACGGAACGATACAAATAAACGGATGCCAAACGGACTGTAACGGACAACATTGTGTCCGTTATTTTAACGGATTGCACCAACGGATCCGTTTCATTAACGGACACAATGCTCCGTTAGTGTCTGTTTTTTGTCCAATTATAAACAATCCTTTTTTTTTGTCTAAAATAACGGAAAGTTAACGGATTGGAGCCAAACAGACCACAACTGACAATTTTAAACTTCCATTGAAGTGAATGGAAAGTCAAACAGATCCGTTCTTTTCTGTTTTTTTCTTCTTATGAACGGAAGAATCGAACGGAAAAGAAAACGTGATGTGAACGAGCCCTAACTATGTAACATGAACTGTAGGCAGACCACAGATAATAGTGACCTCATGCCAGTAGACCATTGGATCACCATTAGAAGTCATCTGCATACAGAAGTTCTGTCTCTTTAGGAGAAGGCGGTGCAATCTACCATTAACGAGGACAATGTATACTTATCGGTATCAGTAGCTAGAATGTATGCGGGACGTTTTTCCATCTAAAAAAAAAGGATCTCAGACAGAAATGGCTCAAACAGATGCCAAAAGTGCATAACTGATTTACAGGATCCGTTTTTTTTGTTTGTTTGTTTTTTACAGGATCCGTTTTCTTTTTCTTTCTTTTTCTGTTCTTGGAAAAATAAAGAATGCAAATATATTGGTGATATGAACTGTCCCCTAAAGGGGTGTTCCAAAAATAAACTTTTTTGTCATTCTGTGGCCAACGTGGTGCCTAGAGGCTGGATAGCCACTAACAAGTTTTCTATAGTAAGGCCTATGGAAATTTTGGAAACAGCTGAGCACCGGCTGGATCCCACCTTTTAGACTTTTTGTGGCACCTTACTAAAGATATGCTGTAAAAAAAAGATTTTGCTAAGTATCTATAAAAAAACACAATGGTGTAAATACGTCAGTGTCCACTAATGTATTTGCTTACCTATAACTACAACCCTGACAATTGAAATCCAAGGGGATTTTTTAAATTATGGCTGTATACTGTATCTGTCTGTAATATATGTGTCAGACAAGCATTGCTACAAATTCTATATGACCACTGGTGTTTTTCTGGTTCTTTATGCTTTGCTGAGAAATGGATTATTATTAACTGGCTGATCCTATTTTCATTATAGTAAGACACAACATAAATCTGCTGTGTGTTCAGTAGTGATGAGCGGCATAGGCAATATTCGTTTTCTCAATATTTTGCGAATTTTTCACATAATATTCGCAATAAATTAACGAATTCTAGAATTTGTTATCACCAGTCATTATTTTCAAGATTGCACAAATCGGCACTAATGATGCGCATATTTTTTGCGCAATACAAGCAACTTAACATTTTATCAGGTCTGAGTATATATTACTGATTGGTGCATTAGGTATTATTGTGACATCACAGACATCACTATGTATGTATGTATGGACAGCAGATCTTATCACACTACCTAACACCCTGCACTGGAACCTATTAGCTACACTATATCACTATCTAACCTACACTGACTATCTCCCACTAACTATCTGTAATATATATATTAGCTAACTAACTAACTACTATCTAATGTAATTAAATAAGGATCCAGATGAGTCTGCAAAGCACAAAGCACAGCAATGACACTGCTGTCTCTCACAGAAGTGCAAAAAAAAGCTGAAAATGGCTGCTGGTGAGGTTCTTATATAGTACGGGGGTAGGCAACTTTCCTATTGGTTGCTAGGAATGTTGCTAAGCTCTGACAAAGATATTGCAGCCTTCTCATTGGCCATAAACAATCATAAACAGGAGTCCACTAATGAGTCGCCGTTTTTTGGGGCATATGGGTTTCACCCGCAGTTTGTGGAATGACCTCAAGAAAGCGATTCACACCAGACATCCCAAGAATATTGCTGAACTGAAACAGTTCTGTAAAGAGGAATGGTCAAGAATTACTCCTGACCGTTGTGCACGTCTGATCTGCAACTACAGGAAACGATTGGTTGAAGTTATTGCTGCCAAAGGAGGTTCAACCAGTTATTAAATCCAAGGGTTCACATACTTTTTCCACCTACAGTGGTAATGTTTACATGGTGTGTTCAATAAAAACATGGTAACATTTACTTATTTGTGTGTTATTAGTTTAAGCAGACTGTGATTGTCTATTGTTGTGACTTAGATGAAAATAAGATGACATTTTATGACCAATTTGTGCAGAAATCCATATAATTCCAAAGGGTTCACATACTTTTTCTTGCAACTGTATATGGCAGAAAATCTAGTACGCCTTTTGTCTTGAACTTCCCCATGCTCTGAAAATTCATAATGTGTTTCACAAATCTTTGTCGAAGAGATATGTTGAACCTTTGGACGTCTTCCTTGCCACCCGCTCCTGTAACGGTGGACAGTAGTTTGGAATTTCAGATCGCCAAGATAATTGACTCTCGAGTTCTCTGTAGATCTCTTCAGTATCTTGTTCACTGGAAGGGTTATGGACCAGAAGAGAGGATGTGGGTACCAGCATCTGACGTGAATGCCAGTCACTTGGTGAAAGATTTTTACAGGTCTCACCAGATAAGTGGGACTGGCACTCTAGCGTACGGCAACCATAAAAATATATAAAAATTTAATAAAATGGAATCAATAAAACAAATATGATACACTGTGAGTCATATAACAATAAAAAAGTAATATAAAATTCTGGCAACAAGGCCCTAAAAAATAATAGTCCTAATGTCCAGCTCCCAATAAATATAGACACACTTGGGCGTATATTAGAGCAAGATATAGTGTGGACGTTGGGAAAATAAAATGTTTATCGTCTTCTTTGTTATGGCATACCTTGTATTTAAATATATATTTGATGTTCCGAGTCCTCCAATAACTGAATAGTGCCCCCGTTATATCTATAAAACTGGTTCAGTCTTACCGGTTCCGTAGAGGTCTTTTGTCCATAAGTATAGTGGCGTCTTACTTGTTCTTGGGCGGCGTGTGTTATTAAAACTCCACGTTAAGCTCTTGATACCCACACGGTCTTGGTGGTATTTTGGTAGACGTCGTCTGTACAGCCTCTCTCGTGGTCACTGCTCTCCGGCACTCACGTTAGAATCAGTTCCGGGTATGTCACGTAGGCCGGGGCTAGGCTCGCAAGAAGAGACTTCCGGTATTCTTGAGATTTTGAATAGTAATATTTCTCATTCAGGAGCGCTCCTGAAAAATGCAGGTTCTTTATTTCCAAGAGTCCATGGGATATAAGATCTGTTAGAGCGGGGCCTACAGGGTGAATTAGGACTTTAGGTTCCTGTGTATGAACTCACCTACCTCTGGGGACAGTTCATACTTGCAGTCAGTCAGGACTTTGATTAGGGTTTCTCTAGGAGGTGACCTGCACCTTTCCCTAGCTTCCAAGCCTTTTCCCCTCACCCCTTTCCCTCCTACATTCGGTGTGGGTTTCCCTCCCACACCGAAGACTGACAACACGTGTTACAAAGTGAAAGTAGGCAGCCTGGGAACATGAGATCGCCCATAATGTCATGCAGCCAGCCAATCCGCAGACAACAGATACAGCCAGGAATCAGTGGGTTCTTCTGACACCACACTTAGTTGGCATGGCCCAGGAACTGCCTCTATGTCCTCACCTGTCCTGAACCTGCCTTTTGCTTTTGCTGCCTCTTCTGCTTGCCAAGTAATGTATGCCACCTGCTCTGTTCTGCTTTTCCACGAGGATGATCTTTGTGAGGACAGTCAGCAGTTACAGGCCAGCACAGACTTGGAGGAGAGGTCCGCTGCGGACTCCTCTAGCCATGCAACTACCGAAGATGACAGTAGGTTGACAGCACATGTTGGGGGCAGTCAGGGACATGCGCAAAAGCTCGGTGTGGGTGACACAAGTGACGACCAAACAAATGTAGATGACGATATATAGGAGCTGGGTGAAGAGAGGTCATCATCATCAGGGGAGGGACAAAGGTGGCAGCGTGCCCATGAGACAGCAGGGTGGAAGCATGCCCGTGAGACAGTAGGGTAGAAGCAGTGGGAGATCTGCAGCCAAATGCTGGAGGGGTACATTATCTGCTCCTTGGGAGACTACCTGTGAGGAACACACTAGCAATGCATGGGTCCATAAAAGCAGCGGCAGGCAGGCATCACACAGTGGTGTAGGGAAAATACCATTGTGACGAATACCGCACCTCACAGCCCCACCTGACGTCAACTACTTTGATCTCACAGCCCCACCTGACGTCAACTACTTTGATCTCACATGGTATGGTTTCGTCACTGGCTACCAAGACGTGACTTTAGGGCTCTCCCTGGGAGTATGTAAGGTCAGCTTGGCACAGTTTACACAGACACTTCCTGTCCACACAGGCACAGGGAGACACGAGGAGTGAGTGAGGGTAGTCCACACTCGCTCACAACCCTGACAAGCTAAGAGAGCCTTTTTACTGCCCCAGTGAAACAGCACCCTGCCAGCTGGGTAGACTGCCACCAGTTCCTCGTTAGATATAAGCCCAGTCCGCTAGCGGGATTATATTAGGTCAGAAACCAACCCCCAAGGTATCTTATAACTTTGTTGAAACATGGACGTGGGAATTCGATATACAAGAACAGTGCAAGATTGAATTATATATTTAACTGCCTTAAGGGCGCACTAGACATAACACTACACTATATAGACGCACAGATCTATACAATGGTCGGATGTGCAAATACAGAGGCTATGGTACAAACAGAGGTGAACAGATCAAATGTCAGTTACCAGGTAGATGAGTTGTCCTTTAGGTTATTATGATGAATGTTTGGTTGCTATAATCCTTAGCTGTAGTCACATGGGAGGCAGTGAGGACAGCGAGTTCCCAGGTCCCTTCAAACACGTTACACAATGTGACTCCCCTTCACAGAAAGATGCTGGTCTCTGGCCCTTTTCACCTGTAGTCGGCCACTCTTCTCCCTCTCCCTGGGAGGACCCCATTTCCCCTTTGTCCGGTGAGGCAGCTCAGAATCTAAAAACACATTATGGATCATAGCTCCTCACCGGAAGATCACAGGGAGATGGTTCTGGCAGCACCGTATCCGGCTAGGTTCCGGCTACAAGTGGAGACCAAACATTGCGCTGTTATTAGGTTACTGGGAGATCTCTGTATCTTCCTTCCTGGCACCCGATCCCTAAACGACAACCAGGGGTATGTCCGCCTTGATCCCAGGGACACAGATATGTAACCGGTTTATTCCTGTGATTGAGGGGCAATTCATAATCCCTTATGACCTCCCGGTTCCATGAAGTCTGATGGATTTTTTTGTTCTGTTGACCAACTCAGCCCCCCACCGGCATTCATTCTGCCAGTGTGGGAATTTTTCACCAAGTCACTGGGGGACGTTAGCATGGCGGTATGTACAATTTGTGGGCAGAAGGTGAGGCAGGGCCAGAGTATTAATGTTGGCACAATGTCCCTGCGTCAACACATGGAGCATCAACATAAAGTGGCGTGGGAAAACTGTGCCACTCGTTTAGTGTTACAGCTTGATGCAGCAACTGCTGCATCTCCCACCAGCCTGAACCCCCTCTCCAGCAGTCAGGGCTCATCAACGTCCGCAGAAGGAAGCTACCGTTCCTTCCCATCAACTTCAATGTTGTCTGTTGCTCCTGATGATCCTCCTTCTCCTCATCACTTGTTTTGACAGCAGTCGATCACCGAGGGGATCCCTGAAAATAAGACATACCAATAAGCTGTAGCAGGATTTCTAAGCATTTGTGCAATATAAGCCATACCCCAAAAATAAGACATAGTGATAGGCATGGCTATGCAGCGTACTGGCGCGGAGCGGTAAAGAAGAGGGGCAGCCCTTCTCATCTGCCCCATCGTGACAGCTTCTATCTCGGAGGTGACCGGAGAGGTGCGGGCAGCCCCATCAACAAGGTCGGCTCCCCTTCTCAGGTCCCGGTCGTTATGTGTGTGCTGCAAGCTGAGGCATAGAGGGAGATATAGAAAGTGAAAGTAAAAGTCTCCTCAAAATGGTGCTTATGCCACAATTCCTGTATGTTCTGCACAATAGCCCAATATGGATCCCGATGAGATACTTCTACAAAATACAGGGTGCTTTCTAGAGACTCTGCAAAGGGAAAAATTTGATGGGGGTTTAGCAATTCCTAATCCATGGCTATACTTCTTGGTTTCACAACCCAACATTTTAAGTCATGGGGTACAGGGGGGGGGCAGCAGTTCGACTGGCTTATTGGTCTCACACTTGCTGGGGGGCAGACCTCCGAGTTACATTCTGGAGCTGAGTTCTGATACCTGCCCACCGGACAGTCTTCCCATGATTTTTTTATTCCGGAAGGTTTGGCAAAAACGGAGGGAGATCACAAAACTTAAGGGCTGTACAGCCCTGACTCCTTTGTGGGACCATGGGGGTCTGCCAGAGTTAAAGAATCTGGAGGGATTTGGTTTTTGGAGGGACAAGGGTATTTTTTGGCTGTCGCAGTAATATACATCAGGGATTCTTAAAAGTTATGAAAGCTGAAGGAAGAATTTGGTCTGCCTAACTCTGTTTTTTTTCGCTACCTTCAGCTGCGCCATGCTTTGGAGAAGCAAGGGAAGGAAACAGACCTCGCTATAGGGGCCTCCTGCATTGCTGACCAAATAAGAAAAGGGGGGGACACGAAAGGCGTTATCTCAACCTTCTATAGACTTTTACTGTCCTTTTATCAGGACAAATTTCCACTCACAGTAAAAAACAAATGGGACAGGGACCTGGGTCAGCTTGACAAAACTCAGTGGACTGAAGTGTTAGAGTCTGGGCCATTACTGTCATTATGCGAGTTGCGTAGACTTTCGCAGCTATATTTAGTACATAGAGTTTATAGAACTCCCTCGTTCCTCCACAAGTTAGGGATACGCGACACATCTAATTGTCCCAAATGTAATGCTCCGGATGCTCATATTATGCATATGTTCTGGGAGTGTGTGAATCTGGGGGACTTTTGGAAGGATGTGCGGGGTATTATTTATAGAGTCTATAATATACGATCACGGTGTGAACCTTTAACTTGTGTCTTGGGTCTCCTGCAGAACGACACAGAAGTGGGAGCATCCATAGGCATACGCAGGATACTATATAATGCTAGGAAAATGATCGCTAGGTATTGGATCAGTACGGAGGTACCTACTAAGGCAGAATTTATTATTATTATGAACGAGATAATACAATTGGAACGGGGGATTTACATGAAAAGGGGCACAATCCGAAAATTAGATGGGGCTCCTGGCTTACGACGCCGGGGTTACCATCAGGTCGCCTTCTACTTCAAGATCTAAATAGTAGGCTGGGGATGCGGTAACTGACTTGGGCATACGGTGTGCATGCGGTTTGTTGGCTGGTCTTTTCATTTCTGAAATGGGCTTTCAGGTGTGGTTCACCGTGATTCATCGTGATTTATCGTGATTCATGACAAATTAATTGATAACAAATCAAATTTCTTGTCAAAGTTCAGCGAATTGTCCGAATTTAATTTTTCAAAACTTTGCTCGTCTCTATTCCTGAGGATAGGTCA
Source organism: Bufotes viridis (assembly GCA_033119425.1). Classification (NCBI taxonomy): domain Eukaryota; kingdom Metazoa; phylum Chordata; class Amphibia; order Anura; family Bufonidae; genus Bufotes; species Bufotes viridis. The sequence continues at coordinate 22,775,656 of CM065598.1, read as the reverse complement.
ATAAAAAAAACACCTGAAAAAACCCTTTAACTGACTTTATTTTTGTCCTAAGTAAAGGAACGTTTAGCTACAGTTTTAAGCAGATGTCCTGTCACGCAAGGCTCAAACATGCAGCTAAAAATATTACGGAGAGATTGATGCGTTCAACGCACCACAGAACTCAAATATACAAGGGGGGATTTTGGTTAATGTTGCAAAGGACACAATGGAAGGAGTTAAAAACAAAAGGAAGTCAAACTTTTCTAGTGATTAAGGAATGACCTTGTTCTTCCAGATAACATTCCACACCTATCCTTTCATGTTTCCAGCCAAGAATTTGTTTTCAAAATCCACTTTGGAATTGGCAAAAAAGAACTTTCCCTCAGTCGGCAAACTATTTCTTTCGAAGCTGCGTTCTATCACTCCGATCTAGACAATTTCATAAGGGATTTAATGGCTAACATCTCAGTTTTTTTTTCCCTTTTCAATAGGCCACAATTTAAAAAGCCGGAGAATACTTTTTATCTCAAGTCGAAATGTATTAAATGCAAGTCGACCACCTGGGCACAAACTTTTTCTCAAATTGTTCTTTTATCTTAAAGTCTACGAGTGCCAAACTGTTGCTTGGCAATATAGAGGGCAGATAAATACAATTCGATTGTCTTTCTATCTTTTAGGCGCCTATCTAGTTATAGGAAACCAGAAAAAGAAGCCATATATGAGAGCGGAAAGATGTATGAATTCTTGTGACCTAAAAGGACATCACAACAGCTTACTGTTTTTACATGGCTGCGGTATCCCAGGGACTGAAATGTGTGTATTTCTTAGCATAATTAATCAAAGCTAAACAGGAACTAACAAAAACAGTGTGGGTGCAGGATCATTTATTTGTGATCATCAGAAGGGTTCCCATGATAGAAATTTCCTATATGCTACAGTGATGACGTTTTTTTTTGTTTTCTTTTTTGTATTTCAAAATGTATTCTTTTATATTTTTTATTAGTAGTATAATTATTGTTTGCACCGTAGACTATGGCATATATGTATATTTAAACAACTAGATTCAAAAAATTATATGTATATATATTACTATGTCCACAATACAAATAACCATAGATATAATGAAAAATGTAATAATTTAATTTATAATTTAATAAAAATGTAATAATGCCCCGAACCCCAGCCACCCCAGCCAAAGAGATAAAGAGAAAGGGAAACCCCTTCATATCTCAATAGCACCAATATTTATATACAGTTATACTATATCTATCTATCTACCTACCTATCTATCTATCTATCTATCTCTATATAAATATATAAATATATATATATATCTATACATACAGCATTAGGATTGTGATTGAAGTATAACTAGACCCTAGTACATAAATATTTCATAATCCCCTCGATGTTTGCAAAGAAGAATATTCTAATTATAATATAGAAAAATTACCAAAGTGGCAAAATCAAACTTCTGCTACTACTTATTTTCTAGAGCAATTATTTGTACCAACAATTATAAAATAAACTTTATCCAAATTTAGCTTAAAAATGCCAAAAGTAAAAAGAAAGTGAATAAATTAAAACAAATAACACAAACATTAATTCTTATTGTTAATTTATGACAATGTTGCACATAAACACACACCTAAATTAATAATTATGAATATTTATTTATTTTTATATAATTTTTATGATTTCTTTTTTCAATCTTACTTGACATTCAGGAATAAGGAATTAAAAATACAATATAAAAAATATCACCCTGATATGAATTTTTTTGTTGCTTTATTCGTATAAACATTCTCTTTATTCTCCTCTTTTTATTATTATCACAAAATATAATAATATTCATCATCAGAATAATGTTCTTTAAAAAAACGTTAATTACAGTTTTAAATTCATAAGATCTGCACCTTCCCATCAAAATCCACATAACATATCATTGCAGATTTATATGTAGATTTTTATTAAAGGACTTGATGCAGATTTCATCTGGAAAAAAATCTGCAGTATTTTAACTTAGCCTGAGACATTTTGAATATAATTATAGGATCTTTTTCTTTGATCAGCGACCTTACTGTTCAGAAAAGGCTTTATTGACAATAAATGAAGAGAAAAATATGGCAAAATTCACACAAGCTTAAAGGGAATCTGTCACTAGCGACCACCCTATTCAACTGTTTGCATAGACACATAGTTGTGGTTCACCTTAATAAAACACTGTTTTTCTTTTCTTGATCCGAGGCTCCATTCCTGAGTTGTGATACTTTTTCTTAATATGCAAATTAGGCCTTTGGTGCAATGATGGCATCATCATTGCTCTTGTTGAACCCAGCTCCGCTCCTTTATGCTTTGATTGACAGGGTAGCAAGCCAGGGGCTGGCCACAGAAAGGTGACATCAAGAGAAATTGTTACATCATTCAGCGCATATTAAGAAAAAGTGTCATAACTCGGGGAACTGATCCTCGGGTCAACAAAAGTAAAACAATGTAAAATCAAAAACAGTATAAAATCAAACACAGTGTAAAATTGAACAAAAACAGTGTAAAATCAAAAACAGTAAAATCAAGCGAACCACAGCTATGTTTCTATACTAACAGTTTGATAAGGAGGTCGCTGGTAACAGATTCATTTTAATAAGTTAGAAAATTATCTTTAGATACTAGAACTTGTAGATTTCTATGATGTTGGGACTTGCATCCATAATACAGGCACAGAAAGTACACTTGTGAGAGATTAGCCGTACCTTATTAGCAAGATAGTGATAAGAAGAAGTGGAAAGCTATGAAAGTATTGGGGTCATTTCTAAATTATTTTTCACTTTTTATGCAATGGTGCTACAAATGAATGGCTATAAAACCATAAGAAAAGATATCATATGTATCCACCAAAAAATAAATAAAAGAAATAATCTAGGGAATTGTTCATTCAAACTCCTTACCTATATAAAGTAGTTAGAGTAGTTGTGCTGTGAAGTAATATCAGACCGGAGGGGGGGGGGGGGGAGTCTTACTTCTGGCACCTCCGCTGATCAGCTGTTTAAAGGGGTTGTGCAGTGAAGTAATTTTAGTGACCTAAACTCCAGATAGGTTGTCAATATCAAATCAATGGATGTCTGACTCCTGGCATATAAAGGGAACGGAGAATGTTAGTGGTAGTGGTTCTGCCTGCTATAGTCAATCGCAGTGGATTTCCTTTCACTGTTGCTTCCTAGGGTTATGAAAGGAGGGCACACCCTTTTTTTCTCCAGGGCACACCCTATGTCAGGGCTTCTGTCTGATATGTAGGAGTCAGTAAGCAGGCCAGATTTAACAGAATAAATATCTCTCTTTATCTTTACTTTAGTGCAAAATAGGAGATGTAGTACATCCAAAAACACACCTCTCATGTATGCAGCGAGCCCCTGAGGAGCTGGAGCAGAGGATGGGAGTGGTAGTGGCCCTGATGATGATGTGTCACATTGCAATCCATCAGACCTTTGCACCCTGGGGTCAGTGCAGTGAAGGAGGAGCACCCAATGTTTCTTTGGGGCACTCTCTGTAACCATGAATTCCCTGCCTGATGGTGGTTCTGGGGTGCCTACGGTGTTAATGTCCATGTTGGTGCTAGACAGGGCATGTGTTGAAAATGCAATGGCCAGCGTGTGGTGTTAAGAGTAAGAGACCAGTCCTGTGTAATGGTAGGGGACTGTGAATCCCTGAACTCCAGCCATACCATTGTCCCTAATTACTTGCACAATCCGTCCTAGGAGATGCCAACAACTGGTCGACAAAGTCAATACCAGATGGGGTCAGAACCAGGAGATCATGTCAGGAAATAAATGGCAGTCAGAAGCAAGGTCAGGGACAATGCGAAATTCAGGTTACCAGAGATCCAAACAGAAGTACAATACACGCTAGTCAGGGCAAGGAAACGAATCACAGGCACCTGTTACCAGCAGCTGCCTGTATGAACCTCACTCTGGCAGTGGTTTGTACACAGCATGAGCTATGCAAATAAATACGGAATTGGCCCTCAGATTACTCTGGCTAAAACATCTGCTATAGGGATTTCTGGCTAATAGCTGTGCTCTGGCAACTGTGGCTGTAGTGTCCACTTATCTGGACATAGGCTGCATTAACCTGTTACCCCTCTGCAGCAGCATGGTCTGGATCACCATGACCTTAAGCTGGATTGCCTTGCTCTCTCTTCCACTGTAGCCATGCAAATCCTCCTCTTTTACATCTTGCTTGCTTGCATCTCCTAGAGCTTGTGGAGGTGACCTAGGTTCCAGGGCTTGGAGCTGGAGTATAATGGAAAAGAGCACGTGGAGACTTCCCCTTCTTCCTCCCTCTCTACAGCTACTCTCACTGACTTACTGGAAGCTTATGAAACTAAGGGGGGGGGGGGGGTGGCCCACATCCTGAGCGCCACAGAGTGCTTGGCCAGAATTGTTAAGTCTGGCCTTGTGTTGCTAATGCTGAACAACTGAGTGTGCAGCACATAGCATTAACATAACAAATATTCCATAACAAACCAAACGTAGCAGATACCCCAGGTACTGCATATACAGTAAAAATCTCCCTAGATGGGTTTTTATGGATTTGAGCAAGGAAGGAGATTATCATACTCTTTTTATTTCTATCCTTTCAAGTCTCTTCCTGGAGAATCTATGGCTGGCATTCTCACTTTTGCAATTTTGCCTGTAATTCGTAACTGAAGTGCACCGATTTTTAGATAAAAGTAGCCAAGTCATCTCCAAGTGTGAAGGGTGTCTTAACAGTATTCCCCTCACTGCAGTTAAGTCTAAATAGCTTAGGTAGCAGGATAACTTACTGACTCCAGTGCTCAACCATGCAGATTTCTGAACCTTCTTGTCTCTGTAGCTTTAGTCCACTCTTGTGAGGAATGCAGAACATGGAGTTGTTTCCTGACAAAGCTAACTCAAGGCTAGAACTCTCTAGAGTCATCTAGGATCCACACACCCAAGCTTCCTGTAGGGGCAGTGCCAGAGTTGATTAACTATACTGGGTATATAGAGCATAAATTGACATTAAGTAACAAAAAGGATTAAAAAGCAAACAATTTGCAAGTATGCCCTGCTCCAGGGTACTGTACTGGTATTACTGCTTTCCTCGCAGTGTGCTCTGCATGGTATACACAGAATTCCTGATGTATTAGCGACTTTGGATATGACATCAGTGAATTGGAGCCACAGACATTGACCTAACATGTAGCATCTGAAACCAAATTGTGAGTCAGGCTGCTGTTTATTTTATTTTTTTTGCAATCTCTAAAATGTTTAATTCCTGAGGTGAAGGACACAAAATTGGGGGAGTGCATTATTTTGCTTCTGGATTCAGTACTGAGAGCGCTATCAAGGCCAAGCAGAGAGCACAATGAGAATCAGCCAGACTCAGCTCATTCACCGGAGAGCTTTCATTCTCTACAACACCTGCTAGACTTCAGCGAGCTTACATTTAAAAGACAAATGTTTGGTCTGAGAAACTAAAACAAGAATTTAATTGTTCCTTGCTCCGGTCATTCACTAACACAACAAACACAAAAAAGTCAATCTCAGGATTCTGGGCAATTAATGATATTGTATGAGAAGTGCCCTGCGAGGAAACAGATTGGGCTTTACAGTGTCAGGGTGCACATATCTATAACTTACAATTTTATATGGGTGTTTTTAAGACATTTTTAACTCCCATAGAGATGCCTAACGGGAAGATGCCTGAAACCAAGGCAGGCTGTGTTTTGACCAAACAGTTGAAAATGCTCAAATGCAACATAAAATAGCATGCAAAGAACACTGTGATGAATATCACAATTCACTATAGACTGTAAAGTACATTAAAGAATGCAAACAAAAATAGGACACAAAAAAGAGGCACAAAAGAACATGGAGGGTAGGTTTGACTGAATAGCTGCAGACTTGACATTGCGGAATTTTATGCGGAAAATATAAAGTGTTTTCGAGTACCACCATAGTGAATGACTTTTTAGTAATTTTTATTCGCATGTGGCAGAAAAAAATCCGCAGCACAAAATGATCCGTGGTGCGGATTTTAAATCTGCAGCATGTCAATTTATACTGTGGATTTCAACTGAGATTTTACTTTTTCCAATGCAAAGAGTGACATCTGAGTCTGATCAGCAGCATTTCAGCAACAAAATCAGCAACATAAATGCACTATTTGGTGCATTTTTTTCTGCTGAAGAAAATCCACAGCTAATCAGTCACGTGTGAACCTATGCTAAGGTCTCCTGTGCACGAGTGCGGGTGAATGGACATAAGATCTGCATGCATTTCCATGCACATTTATGTACAGTTATACACTATGGGGGTCATTTATCATGCTGAAATACGCCTATCTGCGACTTCACGCAGCTCACGCCAGGTCTAAAATTGTGGTCGTGGCATGGGCGGGGAAGGGGACGGGCCGGCAGGCCCTCTCATTCACCAATTTCTATGCCTGTTTTAGGCTAAACAAAAGGTCTAAATGTAAGACAGTTCGGAAGCTGTCTTACATTTAGAACTGGCGCTGGATGCGCCGAAGTTATGGGGAGGCTTGCACGTCTTCATAACTTCAGCAGATCCACCACCAGCTATAGGAGTTATTAGGACCGGTGTCTGAAATGTCGGTCTTAAGAAATTCGCCCCCATATCTGCATCAACATCTGTAATTTCTAATTTAGCTGCTGATATCTCTGGTTTGGTACCAGCTAGAGATATGGGCTTTGTATTGTTTGAAAGCTGACATTCCAAAATTACTACAATATGTTCAGTACAAGGGATGATATCACTGATAGAAATCGTGATGCAGTGAATACTGCTGAAAGTGAAAGTAAAAGCAGGTTTTACCCGCGATTAATTCCGACTCGATTTCTAACAGTGATATCTCCTCCGTTGTTTGGACTTTAACTGGATTTGTATGAAAGCCTTGAATGTCAGCTTTCAAACAAGACCAGTTGCATGTTTTCTAGCTGCTACCATTCAGGAGATAGCAGCATCTAAAGCAGACCTCCCCCTCCACTTTCTGCCCGAGCAGAACAGTTACAGTAAGTACTTTTCCCACTGCCGGAGCTCAGCTGGGGCAGATCAGTTAGGTGGTTAACAAACAAAGTGCACAGTTTCATAAACTTAATGCATAGAAGTCAAGGAAAACTGACTTCAAATATTACCCTCATGATAAATTCACACTTATGTGTGAATTCAGCTCTAAAGGTGTTATTCCCTTCCTACTATTGATGCCTATCCTCAGGAGAGGACATTAATATAGGAATCTTGAACAACTCTATAATAATTCTTAAATGCATCACCATCTTTTTTTAAATTACTTTTATAGACATTGACATACATTTCTAATCTGTTGTCATTTTCTGTTTTAATTTTTGTATTCCATTTTCATTACATGATTTTCAGGACAGCCATCCTGTGAACAGCAATGTCAGAGATTTACTTCACAGCGTGTACAAAGAGATTTCATTCACAAAAGATGAACTGACTTCTATTGTAGAGTATAGTGGGCATGCTCTATGAAGTGTTAGTAAGGGGTGGCTGTAGGCACTTACTAAAGGATCTTTGGGCCTGTGAGTGGTATGCATGGCTCCTCATTGAAAGATGGTGGAAGACAACAGACACAGTTGAGAATGGAACAACTAATTCACTTGGAGCAACAAGCTTGACAGTTCCAAAGTCTTACAGGAGGCAGCCACCTTAGTGGTTACAGTCTTACGTGCGCCAACAAGCGTATGGTTTCTCAATGAGGGCACATGCTTAGTTAGAGGCAATAGGTTTAGTATTTACACTGTCTCTTTAAGTGGCAACAAGCTTACTCCCTCTTGTTCTGGCGGTCCACCCATTCTGAACATTCTGTCTCTGAAAATGGCTTTTCAGCTTTATAAGCCATGGTAGTTCTCCTCGTGGCACAAAACACACAAAATTGCGGCTTACTCTGTGGCAGGATGGCTGGTCTTTGTAGTCCTGGCCTGGCATCTCCACAAGTTTCTAGTTGCTACAGGGTGCAGGGGCTACAAAGTATAAGCAGCTATGCCTGCTCCAGGCTATTGCATTCCACTGAAATGTTCAGCTGCTGTGTGGTGGTATATATGACACAAAGTGGTGTACCCTTGTGACTAGTGCACACCTCCACTTAATAGCTGCCTAGAACATAAGAGTATGGCTGGATCTGTCTCCAGCTGTGGCAACTTCTCCCCAGCACATACTTTCTCTCTCAAGTCTCAGGCCCTCCTGCATCTTAACACCAGGCTTACCTGCTCTTCTATGTATTATCTCATAGCCATGTGCTCTCACGTTGACTTAAGGATTAGTGATGAGCGGCATAGTCAATATTCGAATTTGCGATATTTCGTGAATTTTTGGCCGAATATTCGGCATAAATTAGCAAATTTGAGAATGCGTGATCTCCAGTCATTATTTACTTCATTGCGAAAATCAGCAATGTAATATATTCACGATAAAAAAATTGTGATTAGAATATTCGCGGGGGTAGGCAACACTGAGGGGCAGGCAACTTCCCTATTGGTTGCTAGGGATGTTGCTAAGTGCTGATATTAGCAATAAATTCGGGATTAGAATATTCGCAAATACGTATATATAACACTATATTCTAAATATTTGCGAATTCTCGAAGTGGCGATTAAAATTCGCGATTTGAATATTCATGCTCGACACTATTAAGGATCTGCATAATTATAGCATATGAGATCCCAGCTCCCAGCTATACCTCTCCACTGAAATGCTCAGCTGCTCAGTGGTGGTATACTCTTATCACTACTGTACACCTCCACTTCATAGCTGACTACAACACAGGAGTATGGTTGGATCTGTCTCCAACAGCAGCAGCTTTTCCCCAGAACATATTTTGGGGCTTGTCTGCTCTTCTATGTACTATCTCTTAGGCATGCGCTCTCACTTTGACTTAAGTATCTGCATCATTAGATCATGCGACTAAAAAAGGTCCGGGGCACATAACAGCAAACTATCTAACACAGCTAGCCACAGCATAACGACAGCCTTTTTTTCAAATTAATTACCTATTCTCACCACTATCTAATCTGTGGGAGAAGGCACCCTGTTATCGGCTGTTCTGTATATATGCCGGAACTACACTGCACCATCAACATTGTACTGGATGGCGCTCATCACTGCTGCGCTGCTCCCATTGAAGTCAATGAATTAAACATTTTTTACAAAACTAAAAAAATCCATCATAATCTTTTTCCATTAGGTATCACATGCTCCTGTTTTAATTTCATTCGACAATGAAAATCCCTCACCACTGATAGAAATCCCATGCTGTAGATCCCATAGAACAATGCAGCCAGTCTATCATGATCATCTGACATGATGATGAGGACAGGGCTGGGTTCTCTCCATGAAAAGAGTGCATAATCATGACATGATGTACTCATCTCACTGCTAAAAGAGACAAAAAGCTGCAAAAAGTATTTTATAGAAAGTGGGGGTAGAAGAAGTTCCTTGAAGGAGATTTATGGCTCGTCTCTGACCAGACTTCTCATTATAACCTGTCTAGATTCTTCATGCTCCATCTTTCAACCTTATATCCTATGGGAGTTACACACTACATGCTAAAGCCAGGAGAGTCTGAAACTAATACGCAATATACACAAAACCAATGAAGATGCTACTTCACAAAGTTACCAGGATCCTATTCAAGCAGGAGACTTGTTTGTAAAATTAAGTGTAATAATATTAACCTCTGTATAGTAACAACATATTTAGCCCTGCATAAACCATCAGTGATCAATGGAACCATTGGGTTCAGAGAGTAATGGGTAATCACCAGCTTTCAACAGGGTCCCTATCTTCTCACAAAGAAATGCACTGTCCCAAAGATTGTGGCCAAATGTGTCCCACCAGGAGGAGCTACAATTATATTTACTGACCAGAACGGAGCAAAAGTAAGATCTCATCAGGACAGGACAGAAGTCAAGGTCAAGATTAGACTTGCAACTTAAGACCTTATGCACATGGCCATATTATACAGTTCCATATAACAAATATACTGAGCTGTTATAAGATAACTATTGAGTCTATTGGACTTTACTGTACTTCTGTAGACCTCTGGAGTCATATGGAGGCTATTGTTGCAAGACTGTATAAAAATCCAACAAAACGAATATTGCAGCATGCTCTTACAGCAGAATATCCCAGTCACAGGTCACTGAACCGAGCGCCTTACAGAGGGAAGTTGTGTCTGTCGCTAAATAGAAAGAAGTTTAGAGCAAGATGTTTTTAGGACTAACCAGCAAAGTAGGAACGTGGATTTTACAAGTGAAAAACATTGACTGATGCATTCATCAATGTACCTAAAGATGATAGTGTTCTGGACCTTCAGGATGGGACCTCACCGCAATGAAGACTCTCCACTGAGGTTCCAGAGGTGCTCTGCTTTGATTGTCATCTGTATGGGGTGAACATGCTAGAAAAAATAGTATTTGCTATGATAAAATTGTCTCTTATACCTTATTTTTCACAGCCTTCTACTCTGAGCTACAGGCCCCATCACAATGAAAAGAAAGTCCAACTGGAGGAGTCTGCCTCCAAGACTCAACTGAATAGAGATGAGATGCAATGCTATAAAGAGCCCATGGACAGCACAGTGGTTCAGTGGTTAGCTATGTTACCTAAAGTTGTTAAAGGGTTTGACTTTGAGCAAGGGCAACATCTGCATGGAGTTTGTGTGTTTGCTCTTAAAAAAACAACATACTAATACATCCACTTGAAATGCGGATTGTGAACCCCAATGGGGAAGAGAATCCGTGTACAGTAAGACAAGTATAAGAAACAAACATGGACAAGCATGGCACACAAGGTTAGGCTGGAATGCCAGAGTATCTCTGGTGGGTCCAGGCTGCCTTGGACCCTTCTTAAACATTAATGGTATATCGCTAATATGTGCCATCAATGTCAGATAGGTGCAGGTCACACCTTTGGGACCCATTCCTATCTCCAGAATCGGGAATGCTCTGCTGTTTTTGGATGTCCCATAGTGGTGAATGGAAAGCACACCGCTCAAGCACGGCCACCTCTCCTTTCACCACTGTTGGACTGACAGAACTAGCCAGGATTAGTGTTGATCGTGAATATTCTAATCACAAATTTTTATCGCGAATATCGGCACTTTGAGAATTTGCGAAGATCTAGAATATAGTGCTATATCTTCGTAATCGCGAATATTCTAGATTTGTTTTATCATCAGTACCATCACTGCTTCTTGCTTGTGGGCCAATGAGAAGGCTGCAATATCTTTGTCTGAGCTTAGCAACATCCCTAGCAACCAATAGGAGAGTTGCCTACCCCTTACTATATAAGAACCTCCCCAGCAGCCATTTTCTGCTGTTTTTTGCAGTTCTGAGAGAGAGAGCAGTGTCATTGCAGTGCTCTGTGTTTTGCTGGATCCTTATTCAGTTACATTAGATAGTTAGTTAAATATAATTCAGATAGTTAGTGGGAGATAGTCAGTGTAGGCTAGATATAGGTGATATAGTGTAGCTGATAAGTTCCAGTGCAGGGTGTTAGGTAGTGTGATAGGGATTACTGTGCTGTGATAGCGAATATTTCGGAGCACTCTATCTGCATACAAAGCTATTGTTCTGCCATGCATGCGAAATGTAATCAAAAACAGTGCTGTAATGTAAAATTACTTACAGTGATCAGGAGTTCTTCCTCACAGTCACGAAAGTTGCTGCCAGCCATTTTTTCTAGTCTCAGGAAACTTCTAGCAGCTTGAAAAATGTAGCAAAAGTGAGCCACGCCTGTATTGCGTGTGCAATACGCACATATTACATTGCCGATTTTCGCAATCAAGAAAATAATGACTGGAGATCACGAATTCTAGAATTTGCAAATTTATGGCGAATATTAGGCCAAAAATTCGCAAAATATCTCAAAAATAAATATTGCCTATGCTGCTCATCACTAGCCAGGATGGAGTTCGGCTGTTTTCGGAGCTCCCATAGCAGAGAGTGGAGGGTGGCTGCTCTCTGTTCCCTTCAGGGCCCTGTTCAGGAGATAGGAGCAGGACCCACACCTATCTGACACTGATAGCATATCCTAGTGATATATCAATAATGTCTGAGATGGGCCAACTGCTTTAAAGGGGTTCTCCGGGAATTAAGAATATGGAAATACTTAAATATCTTAATGGGAATACTTAAATATCACTTTATTATAAGTATATTCCTTTCATTAGTTATAATGGCTTGTTTTGTCTGGGGAGCAATCACTAGGAGAAATAAAATGGCTGCCGTCCTATTAGTACACACAAAACCTGTCCTAATCACACAGCAGGACAAGTTACTTCACAACACTGAGCTAAAGAGCTGCCTCATTATGATTCTGAATACAGATGATAAGATCTTCAGATGAATCTCTGTGGGAATGGGGTTCATGAGGAGACATGAAGTACAGAGAGGAGGTGGGGGTAATTAGCAGCAGCACTTATATGCAGTCTCCGTTACCACAGCCCCACATTACCACAGTCTGTCCTGTCCGTCCTCTCTGTACTTCATGTTTCCTCATGAACGCCATTCCCACAGAGATTCAGCTGAAGATCATATTAAAGACCATAATACCTGACAAGCAGAGCAGAGAGCAGGGTGAGGCAGCTCTTTGCCTCAGTGTTGTGAAGTAACCTATCCTGCTATGTGACTAGGACAGGTTTCGTGTGTACTTATAGGACGGCGGCCATTTTATTTCTCGTAATCATTGCTACCCAGACAAAACAAGCTATTAAAACTAAAGGAATGTATTTGGGAATATATTTAAAATAAAGTAATATTTAAGTATTTTCATTTTCTTAATTCCCAGAGAACCCCTTTAAGGTCCCTCAGAGAAAAATTCTGTTTGCTGCTGACTTTGGAGCCAGCCATAAGCAATTAGGATTAACTTCTTATGGGATGCACAAATATTTTCTTAAATCCTATCCATGATAAGTCTTGTTTGTGGAGGGTGAACCCGAAGAATAATTGCTCTGGTGGGCCCAAGAAAATTCAGTCTGATACTGGCGGTCCTTTTTCTGGAGAACTTAGGCAACTGAATCTCCTTAAAGAGATCAGTCTTGTATGGAGACTTACTGGAAGTACTCCATGGTATGGAGACTTATTGGGAATGCTCCATGAGAAATAAATATGCAAAGAGGTATCTCCCAAGGAAGAGAACCATCTTGCCAGGACCACCTATTGAAAGTGGCTCCCAAGATAGGCCTTTCTAACAAGTCTTGGGATTTGTCAACGGAATATAGCCAATCTATGGATGGATATCTGGCTTGGCTATACTCCCTTGTCAAATCCCAAGGCTTGTTAGAAAGTCGGATCTTGACTCATAGGAGGCCACTTCCAATAGGTGGTGCTGACAAGATTTTCTTTTTCTTGGGAGATACCTCTTTACATATCTGGAAAAACTTAAAAATTCGTCCACTTTCATATCAAACTAATTCAGTGGGAAATTGCTGGTTGACATACACAATAAACTATTCTATCTCATATTACAATTAAGAGACCCTAGGAAAAAAAATATTGCAGAATTTGTTAAATATGATCTCTAGTCTTATGGAGCAGCGCTATAAGATTTTCCCATGGGCCTCTTCTCCTAATATTGTCTTCTGGATTGCATCTGTTGATATGAATTGAGTGTCTCGGCATAATATATTCTAAGGTCTCTGGTGCATTGTAAACTAAAAATAAAGAGTTGTACATTTGCTGACTTCAGCGCGGGGCTCACTCTGTCACTTCTCTGTGGTTTTCTTCTGAGTTGTTCTGGATGCTGATGTGCTCCGTATGGTAACATGGTGGACGCCTCAGCTCTTCTGCTGGCTTTAATACTTGTCATAGCTAAGGAGCCACAGCTGTTTCTACTTAATAGGACAAGAAAAAGAAAAATTCAAGTGAATGAATTAAGAGCTTTTTGATACAAAACTAGGTAAAGAAAACAGAAGCGTTCAAATAGTTTTGGAAAAAATGTCAGCCCGGCAACCACAGTTCCTCAGACTTATTGCCAGGAGATGACTTTAATTTGTAGCAGTTGCTCTTTGGCCTTAAAGACACATTGATTTACGAAGAAAGATGATGGTATTCTGCTGAGGGCTTTCTTTTATGACCAGGCACTTTTAGGAAAAATTGAGAATACAATGCAATGTCGTATATACCAAGCACAACAAAACGCCTTCTTACCATGCTGGAAGACTCATGGTGGGTCCCGAGTCTCTTCATTGCATTTGCCTTTTGGACAAAATCAGTACAGTTCTGATATCTGATATGTTTAGCACCAGACAGCATAGAGGCATGGTATTGGTACTTTCCCTTGGCCATATATGTGTCCTGGGGTAAAAGGAGGGTGAGACTGGCCCACCAGGATCCTCCGTAGGCTCACGGTCTGACACAACAGAAGGTCTGGGATAAGACAATCCTGTTTTGAGGTCACTTTGAAGTCAATAACTTGCAGCTGGGGTCCATTCTTATAGGTTGGTTCAAAAATAAACCTATATACTTTTGTCCTGTGTACCCAATGCAGTAAAAATTATTGCTCGCCCTATGTTTTCAAGGGTTTTCTTCAGATACTTTGCTTTCTGCCCACCACCTTCTTGTTTACATACTCCTATCCCATGGAGCATTACCAATAAGTCTCCATACAGAGGCGGATTGGCCCTGGGAAAAAAAAACTAAAAGTGGTCCTGTTTTGTAATTGGGTCCAAATTGACAGAAGGCAGGACCAACACAAGTAGGGGGAGACAGTAATACCATATCTCGGTACATTATAGCACCCCAAGAGAGCCAAATCACAAAATACTGCCCAACAGCACAAAATGCATCCCTAAAAACTGCCACTGGCCGGCCATAAGAAGGGCTTAGGCCCAACAAAAAACTTTCCCTGTAGAGTCTATGGCCAGTGCACCCCTGCATACAGGACTGGTCTCTTTAAGGAGATTCAGCACCCTACCTAAGCCGTTCCCACTATAGCGGTAACTTGAAGCTTCTGGGTCCTAATGGCACCATGTGCCATTTATAATACTAACATCTTAATTTATGGCAGAATAGGCTTTTGGGCACTCTGTATTTGATTTGATCTAACCCTAGAGATCCAGGTTCGGTGCAATAGAACCCCAGGGACACTGGACATTATAGCTGTAATAAAGATGCTAAAATGTGGCTGCATTACAGATGTGTGAACAGACCTAAGGCCTCATTCAGACAACGGTAATGTGGGCCAATCTAAGGGTTTCCTGACCCAAACTTACAGCATCACAGGCATATATGATGCTGTATATTCAGGTTATTAAGCCTTTGGATAGGCCGGAAATTAAATATGTAATACGGACGATAAATTGTGCCCTCATTTCGATTGTCTGAGTGGTGTTTTATAGCGTGGGAGGCAGAGACATAGCTATAGATGGTGCAGATACTCAATAAGACCATATTAAGGCCGTGTAAAACCAGCCCAAAGCATTAGTCCGTGATGAAATCCGTGATAGGGTGGTCAGTGATTTAACGGTGAAGATGTCCGTGAAGGATCCATGTTTGGTCCGTGTGTCCATTTTACGGTCACTGAGCAGCTGAAAATTAATTTCCATAGCATCTCCTCCTAATGGTCCGTGAAAAACGGATGAAACATGGATTGCATCTGTGTTGCGTCCGTATTTTTCACAGACCCATAGACTATAATGGGAGTGATGGATCCATGAGCATGGACAAAACAGAGCATGCTCCCGTACTAAAATCACGGACCCATGGACCGTGCTAAAACACAGATGTGTGAATACATCCATTAAAATGAATGGGAACGCGTGCTGTCCGTGGAGGACACGTACAGCACACGTCCGTGATTCACTGATGTGTGAATAGGCTTTAGTGTGGGAGGAAAGCAAAGTATATGGAGGAAACCCATACAAACTTTTTATAAATGTTGAATTCACAAGATTGGATCCCATGTCTTGAGTGATGGCCGTAGTGCTTAGGCCAAATAGTTAACCATGAAAAGGGGTCTTGAGTAAGTAAACATGTACTGCACTTTTATAAGATTGTGGGGCTCCAAATGATCCCTGATAACTTTAGATAACTCTAATAGTAATTTTCCTCTTCCAAATAATTGTCAGTCATCGAGTATTGATAGAGCTTATGACAATGCAATAAACCTCCTTGTTATTTATGGACATGGCTTACGTAGACTTTCACTGGCCAGGGATAGCGCTTGTCCAGAAAATCTATAGAGCTATAATGTGTGAGAAACTATTGTAAAATAAAGCTGATGGCTGAAGCTCAAGTCTTATAAAAACACTGATATTTCCCAAAAAAATTCCAGATAGTGTAATGAATAATAATTCTTCTGTTTATGGGTAACTTACGGGTAAAGGGGTTGAGCCAAGTTTGCAAGTTATCCCCTATGCACAGGAAAAGGGATAACTAACTGATCACTAGGGTTCAACTGCTAGGACTCCCACTGATCCCGAGCATGGGATCCAATTCCCCCGATTTGATGGAAGTCAAGCATGCGCACCCTCCGACTCGGGAGCGCCAGAGATACTGAATAAATGACGCTCCCTCAGATCGGGGAAATGGGACCCCTGAGGATCGGTGAAAGTCCCAGTGGTCAGACACCCAGCGCTCAGTTATAAACTTGCTACCCTTAAAGGGGGCCATGCACTGCTTGTTTGTCCTATAGATATTGCTCGTCACCCCTCCCCACAAACATTAGTCCCAGCCAGGGGCGTAGCTATAGGGGGTGCGGAGGTAGCAGTCGCTACCGGGCCCTGGAGCCTGAGAGGGCCAAAGATCCTTGTGATGCATAAGAAGACACTGGTATTGTAGCAAGTGCATGCTGGTCAAGTTACACCTCTGGCTGGAAGGAAGGGGTTAGGTCAAGAAATTGACATGGGGGGGCGCTGCCGTTTCAATTTTTGCCTCAGGCACCATGAAGGCTATGTGCTTTCCTGTTCCTCTCCACAAAGCATTGAGGGAAGGGGGGCCCAAGCTGAACTCTTGCACCAGGGCCCATGAGCCTTTAGCTACACCCCTGGTCCCAGCTGAGTGTGTAAGTGTTTTAAATGGGTAGAAAGTTAATGCTGGTGGCATCTTATGTCCACTGAGAACAAAGGGATCAGGCATGCTGGAATCCAACAGCCCCATCCTTTCCTCTAACATCAGGGAAAGGTCAAGACACCAGTGTAACCAACTTACCTGCCCAGGCTCCAGCGCTGTGGTCTGAGGCTCAGGCACGGCCACGCCGTGTCAGAGGCACTGCCGGGCCATGCTCCCCGTGATGCGTGACCTGACCATGCCCCCTGGTGTCACCAGCACGTTCATAGTAACGGAGCGCTCGCTCACCTCCTCTTCACAGCGCAAGCACGCTGGGGAAGATAGGCAGTCTGTGTTGGTGGATATTTTGGAATTATTTGTATTAGTTATGTGGAGTTATTATGCAGGCTAAGTGACTACTAAGTGTGGATAGTGGTGTTCTGGTCCAATAAGGCGCCGGGTCCTTGGACCTATCAGGTTCTTATCCAGTTTTGACCTATTTACGTACAACCCTTGCGTGGTTGCATTTGGTGTCTGTCTTGCACCTTAGCAGTACAGGGAACGTCGACCAGTTGCGGTCTTGCCGCATAGGGTTTGCATTGCAAGTAGGCAGGAAAAGCGGGTTGGGTTCAGTTAGGCTCACTGTGCATGTGTGTTTCCCTGCCTACTGTGTTGACAGCCGCATTAGATGGACAGGCCTGTCACATTCAGCATTCTATGATCTGTCACATTTATATACAGTACAGTTTTGCGGGAAAAGCTTCAGCATAAAACCTAATCTAAATACCTAAAAGGTATTACTACTGGACAACTTGGGTTGTCAATTTGAAATTGACAATGCCAGGGATTATATTGCCAACTCTCTTTGTTTAAACCTTAGAAAGTGCAGTCTGTATCAGGATCAGCAGGAGTCCGGCTGTATCAGCAGGAGTCCGGCTATCAGTTGGCTTCTGCACATGTCAGGATGTAACAATACATCTTATTCTGGTGAGAAGACCACAATTAGGACATAATGGTGCAATCAACTGGTGCATGGGGTTAATACAAATCTGAAGGCCAACAGGTGTGTGACAAGCTCATCCATACAGGGTATAATTTAAGAAAACTTCCACACCTATCAACTGCCCCGGTGATAATCAGAGGTTAAATAAATATAAATGACTGTACACAAGTAAATGCAAAAATAGAGAGTAGAGGAATAATTGAGCAATCGCTCTCATAAATCACAGGTCTTCTGCTGCAATAAAATAGAACTAACATTTTATGCACCAGACGAGAAAGACCTTCTGATACCTTCTCTTAATAAATCAGGGGGGGCTCGCGCACCCCTAACCTACAACATTACTGCACAAATTGGAAACGTATGTGTAAGCCATGGTGGTCTCCAATGTTTCAACTCATAAAAGCTCTTTGACTTGGTGTCATCATTCAAAGCTTTTCATTTCATTAGCGGCAACCGGAGCAGACACACACACACACGCAGACAAATCACTTCTCTTTATAAAATATATATACATATCATGAAAGTGAAAGGTAGCCTATTTTTACCCCATAAAATGTGTGGCCCTGTAAACTCTGAACCTGCGGTGGCCTTTGATTCTTGTGACCCATGGGAGAATGATTTATCCCCTTCTAACAGTTCCAGACAGCAGGAGGTGAAACATACTGTATGCGTCCAATTCAGCTCATGAGATGTGACACTTGCTGATCACGGCAAGGATTTTTTTAGTCTAGAGGCTTGTAGGACAATTTCAGAGCTTGGACCGCAGATTATTTCCAATTGGTTTTAAAACAGATTGACTCTTTAAATCACATTTTTATGCTGATCAACTTTAAAAAATATATATGATACAGCATATAACACAGTATAAGAGGAAGAGGTGATATACAAATTTCACCTCTTCTTCCCCCTCCCTGCGCAATGATCTCTGCACACGTCTCGGAGCATGCTCACTACATTCTTCCATATAAGTAATTGAGTCCAGGTGCCTTCCCTAGAGCTATAAATATTATACAGCATATAACACAGTAAAAGAGGTGATAGACAAATTTCACCTCTTCTTCCCCCTCCCTGCGCAATGATCTCTGCACACGTCTCGGAGCATGCTCACTACATTCTTCCATATAAGTCATTGAGTCCAGGTGCCTTCTCTAGAGCTATAAATATTATACAGCATATAACACAGTATAAAAGATGATAGACAAATTTCACCTCTTCTTCCCCCTCCCTGCGCAATGATCTCTGCACACGTCTCAGGGCATGCTCACTACATTCTTCCATATAAGTCATTGAGTCCAGGTGCCTTCTCTAGAGCTAATTACTGTTCAGAAGCAGATGGTTATTCCCATAATAATGTAAAATATATCTCAATGAAATATATAAAAAAGTTTGTATTTAGTAAACAGTTGAACAGGGTTATTGACAGGAAATTTGAGACAAAATCCTTGCACCAGGATCTGTACTTTATCTCATATATCTCCAAAAACATTTACATACTTTTATGTGTCTATTACAAGCTCATCTTATAATTTTAGGTTTATTGGCCCTTCAAGGGGTAATCAAAGAGTCATACATGTATATTATAGGGCCCAATAGCAAATTCTCATTGAAATTTCTGACAAATGTACTATTTTTTTTAAAATTCCTGGAGGAATCTTTTAATAAAATAAGGATCACGCTTTCACCCGCTTTACCCGACCTGTATACTGGAAAAAAATGGATCCGATGCTCTATAAATATAATGTTCTCTCTGAAAACCATGTTTTACACCAGACAACTGGTATATACTGTACAGATAAATCTCCCCTATACAGCTCTAAACTTCTGCTTTCCCTCATACAGTATAATATTGGCTGCGTGCAGCCACCAATGGGCTAGACATGGCCCCCATCAGGACAGTACTGAAAGTACTGCAGCTAGGGGCCCAGGCCCAGCTGACTTGGACTCCAACATTGGCAGCCTCATTAATATGCACTTAAGTGCACTGAATATTAATGAAGCTGTGGGGCCCTTGAGATCCATGTGGTTTGAGGAGGGGCCCTTTCCCATTGCATAGAATTTTGCTAAAGAAATTAGACTTTACAGTCCCCTGTGGGGATTTGAACCACAGACCTTCTATATGACAGGCAGATACAGACCCACCATTTTGGGATGTAGCTATTGTTTGCGCTTAAAAAGCTAATATATATCAGTTTTTACTTCACAAGCATAATATTAAATAAATAGTATATTACTGAAACTAAGGCAAAAAAATTGCGCTATTTTTATTTCCTCTATTTACTGATCACCATAAGTAATGTTTTCACTATATAGTATAGGTTATTATGATTACAGGCATGCTAAATACTGTTTTGTGATATTTAATAGTAAGTAGTTTGCATAAACATGTTTAGGTTTCCATTTTACTTCTGAAAATCCAGCCTTTACTATGGTTCTCTCTTCTGGCATAGTGAGTAAGGTTGCTGCTTCTTATACCAAAGGTCACGGTTTTGGAATCTATTCCCAGTACATATCTGTGAAATATATTTATCAAAAGTTATGGCAGGAAAATGTAACTTCTATTTTCTAGCTTTTTTCTTTTAAAATTTACACATTTCTGCAAAGTTATTGTTACAAAAAGCAAAGTTATTGTTACGCAAAAACCATTAGAATAAACGTGTATTTGTAATATACTTAATATATCACAGAACAGTAGTTGGTATCCATGTAATAATAATAATCAGTACACTATAGTGAACACAATATTTATGGTGAACAGTAAATAGCAAAAATAAAAATGTTGCAATTTTTCTCCCTTCACTTTATTAATATGCTATTTATTTAATATTATGCCTGTGAAGAAACCAGTGATATGTATTAGCTTTCTAAGCATAGATAACTAACAGCTTTAATATGGTAGGCCTATACCCTAGTGGTATGTCTTCTGCCTACCATACAGAAGGTCTGGGGTTCAAACCCCAATAGAGATTTAGATGTTTTGTTAATATTTCCCCCCTTATTTAACTTATTTAATAAAAGTTTATAGAAATTAAAATCGTATGAGTATGGCAAAATACCCCGAAGCAAAAAAGTAAATAAAAATATGGCGCTGAATGTGAGAAAGGCCAGGGGAGAGGGGGAAGCCAATGCGGTTTCCCTGTATGGGGCCTTGGGCATAACTCAATGCATAGGAATTAATACAGCTATAAAAATCTTTATGCATTGAGATTCCATTAGTGGTGGCACCGGGAAATGTTGGGAAGCAGAAAGTGTTCAGGATCTCCCTCACCGCATGGTCTGCCTCCATAGTAAACAGACCATTAGGTATTCATGTTCATCAATTCATAGTAGTGACTGCTTCACTGTTTTTCCCTGCGTACACAACCACCTGCCTGTGCAGGGAACTACAGCCAGCCCTGTTCACTTGAATGAAGATGTGCTGCAGTTCCCTTTTACAACGGGGGCCTGGAGCATTGCTGTACCAGGAAAGACTATGAATGGGCTGCAGTACTATATGAAGTCTGCCACTTCTTCATTCTTAAAATCAGTGGGGGTCCCAGAACTCAACCCTCACTGATCATAAAGTGATAATATTTCGTAGAGATGGGAATGCCCCTTTAAGACCAATTTCAGAGAGCCATAATGCAGTCCAATTTATCATCTGCATTACAACCTCGATACGCAACCTCTGTAGATCACCACAGAGCCCTATGGCATGATAATCTGGGTTCAGTTTAGTAGAACAGTACAGCAGCTGTAATACAGACGATAAAATTTGACCACATTTTGGGGCGTCTTAACCGTGACTATTCCCTACAGTCATAACGAGGACTACTGTTCAGTAATCAGGATGATAAATGAATATAATATATATGATATATTATTCCCACCATTGGTTCCCACTTCCTTCATCAATTACCAATGGTGACGGCTTTACTTAGCAGTTTCATTATCCTCACAATCACTGAGAGGCTTTTTCTAACTCGTAAAGGAAGTCTCCATCTTAAGTGCTATCTTGATCCTCATTCATATTTTCTTTTAATAGATTTGGAAAGATGCTATCGCCAGGTTCTCTACTCACTCCAGCGTAAGTGAAAATTTTAGTCTTAACTTTGGATTAACACGACACTAACTTATGGCTGTAGCAACACGACCTTTTATCGTGCACCATATATCTCAGGGACAGCTGTGGCATTTCAATGAGAACAAGAAGAGGAGAAAAAAAAATAGGGCAACTCCACGCCGCCAATAGGATCCTTAATAAGATCCCAGTTGCTCATTTATGGAGAATGTTTGTTTTAATCAAGAAAACAGTTTGCCAAAGTGCAGATTAATAAAGTGAAACGGAAGAAATACTTATTGCGTTCTCAGTTAAAGGAATACTCTGGGCAAATGCGTTTTCTATGTAGTAAGGGGCCCGAGGGGCGGTGCATGACACAACAAAAAGAGAATCCCTGTGTCAGGCTCCATCCCTTCAGGACCTATACTGGGAGAGTACACAGAGTGCTGCGGATCCCGATTTTGCCAAGAGAAGCCTAATCGAGACAGACATTTACCCTCCAGCGGCCACTACAGGAGAAATACAATATTACATAGTAGCCATGCCAGAGCATGGCAGCCCATCATTCAAAAGAACGGGGGTCCCCCTTGCATCAAATTAATGAAGTTGTAGTGGGTAAGAATGCAAGCTGCCACTCCATTCGTTGTCTATGGGATTGCCGGGGATAGATGAACACAGCACTCAGCTATCTCCGGCAGTCCCATAGAAAATGAATATAGCAGCAGTGCACATGCTCGACCAGTCACTCCATTCATTGATGGAACTTGGGATCCCGTTTCTCATTAACAATGGGGGTCCTATGGAGAGAGATAAAGTGATATCTAGGGACAACCTGTTTAAAGGGAGGCTGCCAGAACCTGCACCAAGGGTGGGTCCAAACCATTCTGTGCACCCTTGCTCCTCCTGCTTCTTCTGCCAGACTCTCACTCTTCTTCTTGATTGAGGGGTTCCAACATAGTCATCTCGCCTGGCCCTGTCAATCAAGAAAGTGAGAGGCTGGCAGAGAAAGCAAGAGGAACGAGGGTGCACATAGTGTATGAAGCCAGACCTTGGTGTGCCTAAGTGATCGTTTGCATATAAATTATTAGTACTTTTTCTCCAAAATGAAGCAACGGACCGTGAAGTTAAAGCTACCATTTCATTCAACTGAGTTAGCCCTACAAGTCATTTTGCCTGGTTTAACATCAGGGGCAGAACTACTACTACTCAAGGGAGCTGGCCAGGCAGTCATTTTGCCTTTAGTAGCCGAGGCTATAGTGGCTGAAGGTGGAGTGTGCTCTATCTCAGGCTGTATAGCAGCTAGAGATATAAGCCAGGTTTAAAGCTGACAATCTAAGCTTTAAAACAAGCCTGGGACTGACAGAGCTAGATCTTTTATAAACCTGGTCGGGAGTGAGATCTGCAAGTAATACCTACAGCCTGAGCTGGAGCAGGTTAAAGTAGCTGTCTACCCTTCAGCCATCTATGATCACAGCCAATATGGAGGAGGAAATGGAATGCCAGTGGGGAGAGAAGGGTGATAAAGCTCCTCCTTTCCCTGAGTAACTACTGTACATGAGCAGGTGGAGGGATAACATACTACGTGGTAGGTTTGATCATGGTGAGTTCAACAGCCTCTCTCTTGTTGCAATCGAATGTTCCACTACAGAGACATTCATAAATTTATTATGCTAATAAAGTGCTTGGAGCACCGAGGGGTGGGTCTACCCCCTTGGAACAGCGCTTCATCTCCTCCTCTCCCTGTTGCCACTCTCTCTTCCCCACTGATTAATAGGGCTGGCCGATGCCTGGCCCTGAAATCTCAAGCATCAGAGTGGCAACAGGAGAGAGAAGGAGGTAAAGTGGTGCTCCAAGGAGCTAGGCCCATCCCCCAGTGCTCCAAGCACATAATTGGCAAAATAATACACGTAAGAATTTATTTGCAATTGAATATCTGATTTTACCAAGAGAGGCGTCGTTGAACTCACCACGATCAACCCTATCAGGCAGTATGCCGGGTTTAATAGAGTTGAGCATTGTAAGAAATGCTCCTTAAATACAGTACATTAAAAGGGGTGATAAAATCAAATTCTACTACTATACGAGAAACCACTGAGCATATAATTGGCAATAAGCTAGAAGGAACTCTTAAGAGTGAAATACAGACATAACGTCTACAAGAAAAATACGCCACGTTCTTTCTCTTCACAGATTCCTCTCTTCAGTTTTATGGATCCCCTCACTTCACATAAGGGTTAAAGCTAATTTTAACGTTCAGTCTTCACAACTATCCAGAATCACCGAGGCCCTTTGAAGCGCCGAGCTAAGTGTATCCCATAAGTTACGGCGAGAAGAAAGTTTATTATGATCAAATGATATGTTTAATGGGACTTGATAGAATCTTTCATGAAAGGGACTTTCCACGCAGGCAGCGCATATCCGGATCCATTTAAGAGCGGTAACCTTCCTGTGGCCCTTATTACAGGCCTTCATATACACGGCTCAGTATAAATAACCAGTTCTCTTGTTATGGACGTAGCATTTTTATAAGTATAATACATTTGTCTTCCTCAGATGAATTGGACAGCTCCATATTGCAGAACGCTGGGTTGTCGGTGCAGCTGTCGGGAGCAGCGGTGAACCGTCGCAGATCTGTTTTATGGCTCGTTCACAAGTTGTGGATTCCCCCCTGGTTTCTGCTGCGGTTTTTACCAGCTTAAATGCAGGGAACCTGCTCTCAGTTTAACCCCTTCAGGGGAAGACTGGCCATAGACCACAGGAAAATTTCCCAGGGGCCATCTGAGCCCGATACATAATGATCTCATGCCCTCAGTAGTAATTAATGCTAGGAGTATCAGGTACGTAAGCACTTGGCCAACTGCTGCAGATGCCCTCCTGAATTCAACCGTATCAGGATGGTGATACAGTCGAATATTGCGGTGCGGGTGGCAATGTTTTATGCTGCACTGTGGTATCTCTGGTCCCATCTAATTCTGTCAATTTGGACCCGCCTACAGCATAGGCTTTTTCCAGGGCCACTTTAGGTTCCCAGTCCGCTGCTGAAACCCCTTCGAATAGGGTTAAACCTGCCACAGTTACCAGCTGTGTCCAACAGCTGCAGCGGTGACGTGTCCTCCATGCATCGTATGATCCAGTGACATGATGCATAGGGGACATGTCCCTACTGTGGCCAGTCATTGCATGCTGTATGCTGATGCAAGGAGACTGGCGAGATCAAGGTAAGTATGCCCAACCCACTTATAGTGAACACGTAATTTAAGTCATCACATAAATGTGGAAAAAGGATGTTGACAGGGAGAGACTGGAGAGATGCAGTGGTGGCGGGAGAGTGAAGGGGCCGGAATCTAGCAGCAGGACGTAGCGCCCCTGCAGAGGGAAGCATCCTATAATTTCAACTTTTGTTCAGGGCAAAAAAAAATTAAAATCACAGAAAACAGATAATAATGCACCAACATAATAGATGCAAGCATTATATATGGACTAAGCCCTCACTCCGATATGATAAAATCTGCTCTCGATGCCCAGCACCGGCATAGGTAGGTTTACAGTAGGACCTGCCTGACGGAGACCACCTTGGTGCGGGTAGGCGGGCACAGATGTGTTTGATCAAAATATATTGGCTGAGAGTCTCGGATTTATAATATCAGAACGAGGGCTTAGTCCATATCTAATGCTTGCATCTATTATGTTAGTGCATTATTATCTGTTTTCTGTGATTTTTTTTTCATAAATGTAGCCATGGACATATTTATTTATCGTATCGTGCAGCATGTTTCTATCTTTGTTTTTTATCTTTTCTCTGTGATTTTTGCTATGTTCAGGGGCCGACACAGACATCACTGGGCTCCTGTGCAGGAACCACATACGGGCCCCTTGAGCTACAACAGCTGATTACAGGGCACCACATTATGTGTTGATGAAAGATGAATTCAGTCCCTTGCATGCGTTCTGTATTGCATGGGAGTGATTAGTACTAGTACTAGGCTACTTTCACACTTGCGTTTGGTGCGGATCGGTCGTGGATCTGAACAAATGCATCCGTTCAGATAATACAACCGCATGCACCCGTTCAGAACGGATCCGTTTGTATTATCTTTAACATAGCCAAGACGGGGGAGGGATCCGTGTCCTATTGTGCCATATTGTGTCAGTGAAAACGGATCCGTCCCCATTGACTTACATTGTGTGTCAGGATCTGTTTGGCTCAATTTCGTCAGACGGACGCAAGCAGCGTTTTGGTGTCCGCCTCCAAAGCGGAAAAGACGCGGAACGGAGCCAAACTGATGCATTCTGAGCGGATGCTTATCCATTTAGAATGCATTAAGGGCAAAACTGATCTGTTTTGAACCGCTTGTGGGAGCCCTGAATGGATCGCACAAACGGAAACCAAAACGCCAGTGTGAAAGTAGCCTTTACTGTTTAGGGCAGAGGGCCCATATTAAAGGGGCTATGGCATGACTAACGTAAAAAATATGAAACTCGGACATTATACAGTACATGAAAATACATTTCTGCAAAGCTAGAACCAACCCTGTACCTCACATGGGTCCAGAGATCTCCCCATTAGTTGCTCCAATTGCTCTGCTAGACTATCCTCACCCTTGCACCTCAGGGGATGTGTCCTTTCTGCTGCATCTTTCTCCCTGTAACTGCCACAGAACATATGGCTGGTGACAGTTGAAGATTTAAACTGAGTGCATTCGACCAGCTCAGTGAGACGGACCAAATTTAAGGAATATAACAAACAGCAGGTGGCGCTATACAGATTCATTTTATTGAATAGCTCACTGGCTATACTAAATTTTTGATTCTATGTAATTACAAAAGTATTCCGATCCAGGTCCTGGTTTGAAAAATGTAGAATATGTTTCGTGACACAACCCCTTTAAGTTTTGGTATGGAGCCCTATGAGATTTGTGTACGCCCCTGGTCACTGGTTATCCAAAGGTGCTCCTAATGTCTAAAATACAATTTATAAAGAAGTACAACAAATCCTAGCACTGTGTACAGGTTAACAATAAGGCTTTTACTTCACGTCAGCAACATTCCCATCTTTATTTCCATAGAGGCTATAAATTTCCAAATAATTGTGAGCGAGGGTATGATTCACGGATTGTGTAAACACGTCTGCAGCGGGGTAGCAGTACCAGCCTCAAAATGCCTGCTTTAATAAGTAATCATCACAGCTGCTGCTCTCCTGGCACAGAACTCCACACATTCCAGCGAGGACTTCTGACTCGTGAGCAGGGGAACAGGCCGTGCCAATCTCGTAGCACGGCTTTGTATACTGTAACGATGCAGAATCTATTGTAATTTAATACTTACAGAAGACAAACTGACTAGTAGTAAGTAAAAAAAATAAATAAATAAAGTTTCTCTCCAATCTGTGAAACAACAGGGACATAAAAACGGAATAAGGCGCTGCATCACTGCGTTTTCGGCTATGTCCACATCAGTGTCGGAGGCTCTTTCTGAAACCTCCATTCCAGATTTCGTATTTTTTGATGGGAAAAATAACCCAGCATCCAGCACTACTAACGACGTCTCAGAGGAACATGATGGACGTCTTTATAAACGGGGAGCGTCAGATGCACCTGGTGTCTGTCATGCAACAGATCGAGCAGGGCTTAGAGGGGTTTTGCCACTTCAGCAAATAGCATTTATTGTGCAGAGAAAGTTTCCATGCAGGTTACGACCACCCTGCAGTCCAGCAGCATGGCCGTGCTTGTACACTATAGAAAACATTACCAGCTTTGTTGAGCTCCCAGGGTCCCGGCCACCAGAATGGCAGGCATTTTTTCTTATAGTGTCTAAGCACGACCACCACTGATGAATTACAGGGTGGTCGTAACCATGGAAACGAGCAGCATATAATGTGATGGAAAAATTAATCCAAGTCAATGGGGAACGGATCCGTTTTCAAATGCACCATATTGTGTCATTGAAAACGGATCCGTCCCCATTGATTTACATTGTAATTCAAAACGGATCCGTTAAGCTCCGCCTCTTCAGACGGACACCAAAATACAGCAAGCTGCGCTTTGGTGTCCGCCTCCAAAACAGAATAGAAGCGGAACGGAGCCGAACTAATGCATTCTGAGCGGATCCTTATCTATTCAGAATGCATTGGGGCTTAACTGATCCGTTTTGGACCATTTGTAAGAGCCCTGAAACGGATCTCACAAACTGAATCCAAAACGCGAGTGTGAAAGTACCCTAAGGAAGTGGGCCAATTGGCGAAAGAAGGCCAATGCCTGACAATAAGCCTAGCAGCCAGACTGATCCCCATGGACGCCATTGCTGATCAGTGCATATGTTTCATTCTGCAATATTTAAGGGGTTGTTTGGCCTTGGAGCCAACCAGGACTCCAGTCTTGCAGCAACGTGTGGGAACGGCGTTCCTGCACTTTTTTCATAGCAGGAACGCCGTTCCCTTTCAGGGCCGTCTTTAACACTGGGCAAAAGGACCAGGAAGCGGTGAAGGCTTTGTACTCACCGCTTCCTGGTCCTCGGCTGTTGGCTGTGCAGGGCTGCGCACAGGCATGAGGGCTGAGGCACTCTGTGACGTCACGCTGTGCGCAGCCTTTACAGCACAGCCGACAGCAGGTCGCGTAGGAGGAGAGGAGCGGCGGCGTCCAGGAGCAGGAGAGGGTAAGTGTTTTTTTTATATATTTTTTATGAGGCTGATGGAGAGGCACTGGGGGCTGATGGAGAGGCACTGGGGGCAGGGCCGGCGCGTCCTATAGGCTGACTAGGCAGCCGCGTAGAGCGCCCCTTGGGAAGGGGCGCTGCTAGGAGCGCCGGCCCCCTTCATGCTGCAGCCGCCCGAGCGCTCTATAGAGAGCCTCAGGCGGCTGCAGCAATGCCCGGGCTGGTGCGTCCATGAGGGCGCACCCCCCCGGCGCAGCATGAAGAGAGGGACTGACAGGAGGGAAGCGCTCAGCGCTCCCTCCTGTCAGTTCCTCATTCTAGCGTGGCAGAGCCCTGTATGGTCCGCGGTACAGGGAGCATCTGTCTCCTGTACCCGGCCGGACTGACAGGAGGTGTGCACACAGTGTGCGCTTCCTATCAGTCCGCCCGGGTACAGGAGACTAAAGCTCCTGTACCCGTGGAGCATACAAAGCTCGGCCACGCTACACCAGAAGTAAGGGGGAAGGGGAGATTGAGAAAGAGGATGACAAGGGGGGTGAGAAAGAGGATGACAAGGGGGGTGAGAAAGAGGATGACAAGGGGGTGAGAAAGAGGATGACAAGGGGGGTGAGAAAGAGGATGACAAGGGGGGGTGAGAAAGAGGATGACAAAGGGAGGGGGTGAGAATGAGGATAACAAGGGGGGAATGAAAAGGGGGAAAGAGAATGACAAGAGGGGGAAGAGAATTACATGGGGGGGGGGGAGAGAATGACATGGGGGGAGAATGACAAGAAAAGGAAAGAGAATTACATGGGGGGAGGGGAAGAGAATGACATGGGGGGGGGGAGTAAACTGGCGTTAGTTAAAGGGGTTCTGCAGTTTATTTAAACTGATCGGTGGGGTCCGACACTGGCAGTAGCGCCTCGGCCTTCTCGCTGTTTACTGCAGGCGCAGTGACGTCATGACTAATATCACTGGCCTTGGCGGGGTTAAGCTCTGTTCACTTTAATGAAGCGTAGCCGCACCCAGGCCAATGATACTAATCGTGACGTCACTGCGAGAAGGCTGAGGCGCTACTGCCAGCGCCGCTGCCTTCTTAAACAGCTAATTGGCGGGGGTCCCGGGTATCGGACCCCTGTCGATCAGAACCCCTTTAATTTGGCAGATCATATGGGTGGGGCATTGTGATGTCACATGGGGGGGGGGGGCGGCAAACTTTTCTTTTGCCTAGGGCGGCAAAAATCCTTGCACCGGCCCTGACTGGGGGCTGGTGAGAGGCACTAGGGGCTGATGGAGAGGCACTGGGGGCTGATGGAGAGGCATCGGGGGCTGGTGAAGAGGCATCGGGGGCTGGTGGAGAGGCACTGGGGGCTGATGGAGAGGCACTGGGGGCTGATGAAGAGGCACTGGGGGCTGAGGGAGAGGCACTGGGTGCTGAGGGAGAGGCACTGGGGGATGGTGAGAGGCATTCAGGGCTGGTGAGAGGCACTGGGGGCTGATGGAGAGGCACTGGGAGATGGTGAGAGACACTGTGGGCTGATGGAGAGGCACTGGGGGCTGATGGAGAGGCACTGGGGGCTGGTGGAGAGGCACTGGTAATATACACTTACTAATTACTTAGTAATACTGCAATGATCTCCAACCTGTGGTTCCCCAGATGTTGCAAAACTGCAACTCCCAGCAGGCTGCAACTGTCAAAAGCACCTTAAGAGTTGTGCCTTTGCAACATCTAGAGAGCAGATCACTGAGTGATGTACTTTGTTATCTTGGTAAATATACTTTGTTAACACAAGTATATATAATTCTTTTAATTGCTGGCCTTACTAATATGAACGTTAGAGAAGCAGCTCAAAGTACTCAAACCAACAAAATGGCTGCGCCTCCTCTGCATAGCGACACTTGCCGTTCACCCCACCGCGCATGCTCGCTCTACATCGCCGATCTCCTGACGTCACGCGTTCTAGCCCTGACCCGGAAGTGCTCGCCGGCTCCTTTCCCTTTTCCGGTAGCTAGGCGGCGTGCACTAGAAGGCCGTACAGCCATGAGTGTCCCGGCTTTTATAGATGTGTCCGAGGAGGATCAGGTGAGGGGATCCGGGCGTGTGTCAGGTCTCAGCTCCTCGTGAGGACATAGGACGCTGGGCGATTCGGTGCTGAATAGTGCCCCAACTGAGGGCTTTCTGGGACCCTTGGTGCCGGAACATACGGAGAACTGAAGATTCCGTTTGTCGCTACTCTCTAGTTCTTTATGTATCGACTTTTATGCAAATTAATCCATTCCCCTTCAGTGCTGCAGATAATTAGTGCAGTTGCCCCTAGCAACCTGTTATCGCCTTGGGACTCAATGAACTGCTCTGTGATTGGTCACTGATGCGGTACCCATAGCAACCAATCAGATTCCAGCTCTCATTTTCAGAAGCTGTCAGGAAAATGACAGCAGGGTCCTGATTGGTTACAGTGGCTCCCACTTTCCACTCGTGTCACTGTATCCTCATAGTGATGCACGGTGCCCCCATTATACCGCTATAGAGGGCAATGTACATTGTGTGTGACCACCATAGTCCGCATTCACATTGACTTCTAATGAACTGTGAGCCACTGGACAGGACCGGAGGCAAATCAGGTTATCTACAGATATCATATGGATCGATCTAATGTTATCTGGGCCTTTAAAAGGAAAACCCACCCAAACATTCTCTACTGCCGGTCTAAAGATCCCACGCCGGCTATGTTCTGTCCAGAAATGTTTCCATTAGGCTACTGTCACATCTGCGTTTTTGCTGGATCCGTCAGGGGATCAGCGAAAACGCATCCAGTCAATAATACATCCGTCTGCATCCGTTCAGAACAGATCCGGTTGTGTTATCTTCTGAATGAACAAGATGTTTTATTTAGTGTCCGAAAAACGGATCTGGCACCGTTGACTTACATTGTGTTTTGTGCCTTGATCAGTGTCCCATCACACTGCCTGCAGCGCTTTTGTGTCCAGAATACATTCTGGTGACTCCGTTCCCTTCAATTCAGTTTTGTCTCCATTGACAATGAATGGGGACAAAACGGTATTGACGGCTCTCAATACCGGAAAGGAAAATGCAGGTGTAATGGGTTATGGCCTGAGCCTGGTCACATCAGTGGAACAAAGGACAGTCGGGCTGCTTTCATGTCTGCGCTTTCCCCTTCCGCTATTGAGATCCGTCATAAGGGCTCAATACCGGAGGAAAACGCTTCAGTTTTGTCGCCATTTATTGTCAATGGGGACAAAACTGATAAGGGTACTTTCACACTTGTGTTGCTGGATTCCAGCAATCTGTATGCAAACGGACAGCATTTGTAGACGGATCCGGATGCGGATCCGTCTCACAAATGCATTGCAATACTGGATCCATCTTTCCGGTTGTCATCTGGAAAAACGGATCTGGTATGTATTTAACATTTTTAAAGGTCTGCGAAGACCGGATCCGTCAATGCGGTAATTTTAATGCCAGATCCGGCACTAATACATTTTAATAGAAATTAATGCCGGATCCTGCATTCCGGAAAGTGTTGCGGAATTTTGGACGGAGAAAAAACTGCAGCATGCTGAGGTATTTTCTCCGTCCAAAAACCGTAAGAGGGACTGAACTAATGCATCCTGAACGGATTTCTCTCCATTCAGAATGCATTAGGATAAAACTGATCCGTTTTTTTTCCGGTAATGAGCCCCTAGGATGGAACTTAATACCGGAAAAGTTTAAAGCAAGTGTAAGAAGTACCCTAAGTTATATAGTTTGGAGGGCACTCTATTATCTGATGTTGCACAGAATCATCCAATACATGATCATGCTTAAATAATTTATATAAAATTAACAAATATAAAAAAATCAATATAAATCCCAATATAAAAAGTGTATTAAAAAAATACATATAATGTGGAATCTATCTAAATTCATCCATAGCAATAGAAAAATCAGTGTAGCATGATTGACACAATAGTTAATAAAAACTGAACTGAATGGAACGGAGTCACCAGAATGTGTTCCGTTTTGTTGCGTTCCCATGACGCCCACAAAAGTGCCGTAAGCAGCGTTTCTGAGTGCGTCCTGGGATGCAGACCAAGACGGATCCGTCATGACTCACAATGGAGGCGGATCAGTTTTCTGACACAAAAGAAATCCGGATCCGTCTTGGCTATTTTAGACATAATACAACCGGATCTGTTCATAACGGATGCAGACGGTTATATTATCCTAAAGGGACATTTTTGCTGATCCATGACGGATCCAGCGAAAGCGCAGATGTGAAAGTAGCCTTAAAATGAGTCCAGTCATGAGAATGAAGGGTCCACAGACCACATTAAAGGACTGGTTACTCACAGTTATCCCCTATCCTACGGCTGGGCCTCTACTGATCACCAGGGTCCTGTGGGGCCCTCCTGAAATAGTTGGATTGGCTGGTCAGAAATGCACGCCCCCACTACATTCATTTCTATGGGAATTCCGGAAATAGTGGAGCGCTGTACTCGGCTATCTCCGGCTCGCCCATAGAAATGAATGGAGCAGCGGTGCGCGTTTCTGACCAGCCGCTCCGTCCATTTCGGGGGGATTTCACAGGTTATGTGGCCCTTGTGATCAGTGGTAGGACCACCGATCTAATAGTTTAACAGCTCTAACCGGAATGCCCCTTTAAAGGGGTTGCCCAATTCCAAGCTGCTTGCAATGGTCAAAACTTAAGAAATAAAACTCCCCTCAAGGGTCCCCGGATACTTCTGTGCCGATGCTCCCCGAGTCCCCATCTGTTTACCTGGCTTCAGAGGCAGCACTTCAACATTACAGCATGTGATCAGTGGCCAGAGCATTGACCTCAGAGGTGTTAATGTGTCACTGCTACTGCCAATGATTGCCTGTAGCAGTCACGTCATGGGGAAAGGGGTAGAGGGTAGAGTGTTGGTAAGGGAGCCCAGAGGGCAGGCAATGAATGTGTCGTCAGTGATGGCTAACACGTTCATTGTGGGTTGTAACCCCCTCAATGTGCAGCACGTGATCCAAGAATCGCCAGGAGCATATCATTTGAGTGGGGAGCACAGAGATCGCCCGGTGGGTAACTTTTAATAAGTATCAGTGGAAACATTGGGGGACATAAAAACAAAAACCTGGAATATCAAATGTCTTCAGTGCACAGCTACTGTGCAAACTGCTGTATCAGTCCCGCTGCCAACTGCTCTGTGGTGATAAGGGTTTGTGGTCTTTTTCCAGGCAGGGGAACTTCGTGCATATTTAAAATCTAAAGGCGCAGAGATCTCCGAGGAGAATTCAGAGGGGGGTCTTCACATCGACTTGGCCCAAATTATTGAAGCCTGTGATGTCTGCCTGAAGGAGGATGATAAAGGTATGGCGGCAGTCGTCTCTTACAGAGGACGCTGGTAGTTGTATGTAACATCTCGTGTGTCATCTGACTCCCCTGATGTCTCTCTTTCACAGATGTGGAGAGCGTTATGAACAGTGTGGTCTCTCTGTTACTGATATTGGAGCCAGACAAGCAGGAAGCTCTCATCGAAAGCCTATGCGAGAAACTTGTCAAATTTCGGGAAGGTGAACGGCCATCTTTAAGGCTGCAGCTGTGAGTAACCTCTTCCCAGTCTCCGGTGGTCATATGCATGGCTTGGAAAATGGGAAATTATGAACTAATGATTTCCTGTTTAGTTGATGGTGCTTGGCCCTCCTGTCATTTTGTTGAGCACTGGAGGTGTGACACCCTCTGGTCGCGGTAACCACCCTTGTCAGTATGTTCAGGATCTGCAGTAAAATAGAGACCTCCTGTGCAGCTGCAGGGCAAGCGGTAGAACCCTTGAAAGGCTATGTACACCGTTGGGGGGCAATTTTTTATTATTGTATTGTACTCATTTCTCGCCCATATTCCTTGGGGGACACAGGAAACCATGGGTATAGCTCTGCTCCCTAGGAGGCGTGACACTAAGTGAAAGCTGTAAGCCCCTCCTCCATCAGCTATACCCTCAGCCTGGAGAGAGAGACTGCCAGTTTTTTGCTTAGTGTCCAAGGAGGCAAGACACTCCCTGCTTAGGCAGGGTCGCTTCCTATAATTTTTATTTTTTGCGTTATTTGTTGTTTTTAATTCGGTTTTTTTCTACTTGCAGGGACAACAGAGGCGCACTAGACCCCTCTGTTTCTCCCGGGGTTGAGTTGCGCCAGTGCCGATAATTCCGTACTGCCGCCTCCCCCACAGAAGACAAGGTGGACCAGGGCAGCCTCGCTCCCCTGCGTCCCGCCAGCTCAAGGGTCGCCCGCACGCCAAGTCCCTCCCCCGGCTTCCTGCCACTGCGGTGCCAGTAGCTGAAGGGGCGACCCTGCTGGATGGATTGAGGGTGAAGACAGCGGATGGTGAGAGTGGCTGCTCCAGCCTCCCCCTTTCCCTCCCTCCCACCGCTGCTACGACTACGCTTGCAGGCTCAAGTCCCTCCCCCCTCCCCCTTCCCCCAGGGAGGTTTTAGTGCCCCTTTCTGGGGCACACTTTCATTGGGGGTACCTTAATGGTGAGGGGAACTTCAGACCGCCCCAGCTGGGAGTTTCGGTGCCCCTTTTCAGGGACACATTTTCTCTTGGGAGCTCCTATGGGCATAACATGGCCGGTAACCTTTACCAGGCATCCTTTGGGGGACTTCGGTCTCCTCCAGCGGCAGGGCATCAGGGGGACGGCTGTGGACAAGGAGGCCGTCTGCCTCATCCAGACGCGGCGGGGCCGCGTACTTAGCGCGAACGGCGCCATTTTAGTTTGGCCGGCACTTCATCTTCTTTGGGGATAATTCATTTTGCCGCGCGCTGCTCTGCCGTCTCCTTCAGCGCGGCGGGGGCGGAGCTTCCCACATGCGCTCCGCTGCTTCCTGCTTTGTCGGGCAGCACATCTCATAGTGCTGCGTGGATTCCTCTGCTGCCGTCCGATCCTGAAGCACCTCATCTTTCCTCAGGAGTCACCCTCCGTGCCTGCTGCCACTCCTCCACAGCCTCCTTCAGTCTGCTGCCCTTGCTACTGCCGCTGCCGCTTGCACTGCCCGCGGGTCTGGTAGGACTGTTAACCCCCTCCGTGCCACCAGTGCTGCTGCCTGGGCGTAATCCCTTTAAGTGCAACATTTTTTTCACCATGTCAGACCCTTCTGCAGCCGCCAAGCCTTGGTACCATGCCTGTACCGCTTGTAGGGAACCCTTTCCCGGGGGCAATCTGATCCGCACTGTCCTGCCTGCCGGGCTCCACCGCAGCCTCAGTCGCCTGCTGTGTCGCTCCCTGCTTCCTCTGACCCGCCTGACTGGGCTAGATCCCTGTCCCAGGCCGTGGAAAGCCTCACCCATGTCGTGGGCCGCCTAATAGACAGGCCGCCTACCCCGCAGGATGCCGCTCTTACTGTCGCACCCTCCGGGTCCACCGCTTCTGCCGGTGCGGCGGGTTCACCCTCTCCTAGTGACCCTTCCCGAGCTAGGCACTCTCAGAAGCGTTTTAGAGTAGAGCGCGCCTCCTCCTCGGATGCCTCTCTCTCCGCCACGCGTGCGCACTCAGACGGGCCTCTCCTCCCCAAAGGATTCGCCCTCTGAAGGTGAATTAGCGGCTTCGGATTTGGAAATGGACTCGGCCCTGCCGTCCAAGCTAGCCTCAGCGATGGGTCAACTCATCTCTGATATTCGTGACACCTTTAAGGTGCAGGATGACCCCCTAGCTCTGACGCAGCTAGCGTCTCCTTTATCAGACCCAAGCAGGCCTCCAAAGTCTTTCCAATCCACTCGGATTTCTCTTCCGTGGTGTCTAAGGCTTGGGCTCGCCCGGACGCCCGCTTTGTCAATCCCAAGAAGCTGGATATTTGCTATCCTTTTCCAGCCGATGTCGTGGCCAC
This sequence comes from Bufotes viridis, assembly GCA_033119425.1. Taxonomy (NCBI): domain Eukaryota; kingdom Metazoa; phylum Chordata; class Amphibia; order Anura; family Bufonidae; genus Bufotes; species Bufotes viridis. Next base: position 22,739,092 of record CM065598.1, on the reverse strand, counting down.
CTGGTCGTCCCCACCCAAGGTGGACCCCCTGTGGCCCGTCTGTCAAAGACCACGGCCATTCCTGTTCCCGACGGGTCCTCTCTTCAGTCAGCGGAGGACCGTCGTATGGAGACCCTTTCCAAGGGCATTTTTGCTGCCTCCGGTTCTGCCCTCAGACCGGTTTTTGCCTCTGCCTGGGCGGGTAAAGCAATCTCTGCTTGGGGTATGCAGCTAGAGCAGGAGTTGGACTCGGACGTCCCCATCCAGGACCTACGTTCCTTGGCCCAGCTTATTGTTCGGGCTGGGAATTTTGTTTGTGAGGCCTCCCTTGATGCGGGAGCCCTTATAGCGCGCTCCTCCGCCCTGGCCGTTTCCGTCAGGAGGGAACTCTGGCTGAAGGTTTGGAAAGCGGACGCTGCCTCCAAACGTTCCTTAGCGGGACTGCCCTTTGCGGGTTCCCGCCTTTTCGGGGCACGCCTAGACGAGCTTATTTCGGAAGCCACGGGTGGTAAAGCACCCATCTTCCTCAACCCCAAGCCAGGGCGCCCCCGCGGACGCCCTGGTGCGTCTCGTCTCGGTCCTCCCGCAGGACCTCTGGGGCTCGCCCCGCAGCTGCCGCTTCGGCCCCTCCCCAGGATAGGCGTAGGAAGCCGTTTTTTCGGGCGCAGCCCTCCTGGCGCAGGCCGCAGGCTGCCCGCACACAAGCAGTCTTCTGCCTGAAGGTGCGCCCCCACCCACCCGGGTGGGGGGCCGGCTCCTCCTTTTCAGGGACGTCTGGATGGCTCACGTCTCCGACGCCTGGGCTCTCGAAATTGTGTCTTCCGGATACAAAATCGACTCGCGTCCTTCCCTCCAGATCGATTCTTTCGCTCCCGCCCTCCGCGGGACCCAGCAGCGGCCGCGTTCTCCGCGGCTGTTCAAGCCTTACTGGACAGGGGGGTGATTACCCCCGTTCCTCTAGAGGAAAGGTTTCAAGGGTTCTATTCGAACCTCTTTGTAGTTCCCAAGAAGGGAGGTTCGGTGCGGCCCATTTTGGACCTCAAAAGGCTCAACCGCTTTCTCCTCCTTCGCCGGTTTCGGATGGAGTCCCTCCGTTCCGCGGTGGCTTCCCTGGAGCGGGAGATTTCATGTCTTCCATCGATATACAGGACGCCTACCTCCATGTTCCGGTAGCTCGGTGTCACCATCGCTTCCTCCGATTCGCCGTGGGGACCTTCACTTCCAATTTGTCGCCCTTCCCTTTGGGCTGGCGACAGCCCCGGGTGTTCACCAAGGTCCTGGCCCCGGTTTTGGCCTTACTCCGCTCCAGGGGTGTTTTTCTGCTACCATACTTGGACGATATCCTCATCAAGGCTCCGTCCCTTTCTCAAGCGGCTGCCAGCGTGGATCTCACTCTAGAGACCCTGGCGAGGTTCGGTTGGGTCATCAATTTCCCCAAGTCCTCCCTTCCCCCTCCAGACAACTGGTCTTCCTGGGAATGCTTTTAGACACGGGAGCGGCGGAGGTACGTCTTCCCTTGGAAAACGTCTGTCCCTCCGTCGGGCGATTCGGGTCTCCTTCTCCACCGTCGACCATCCTTCCGCCTCGGCATGCGGGTCCTGGGGCAGATGGTTGCCTGCTTCGAGGCGATCCCATTTGCGCAGTTTCACTCCCGCCCTCTCCAGCGGGCGATCCTTTCCTCCTGGGACAAATCTCCGGAGTCTCTGGACCGCCCCTTCCGTCTATCGCCTCCGGTTCGGTCATCCCTCCGCTGGTGGTTACAGGCCCCTCTTCTGGGCAAGTCTTTTCTGCCGCTCAACTGGCTGGTGGTTACCACCGATGCCAGTCTATTGGGCTGGGGAGGGTGTTTCCTCCCGGTCCGTCCAGGGCATTTGGTCTCCGTCGGAGTCCAAACTCTCGATCAATGTCCTGGAGCTGAGAGCGGCCCTTCTGTCTCTGCGACACTGGACTCATCTGCTGCAGGGCCACCCAGTTCGAGTGCAATCGGACAACGCCACGGCTGTGGCGTACATAAATCACCAGGGGGCACTCGCAGCGCAGCAGCGATGCGGGAGGTCACCAGCATTCTCCTTTGGGCGGAAGCCCACGTCCCGGCTCTATCTGCAATTTTTATTCCAGGGGTGGACAATTGGGCGGCGGACTTCCTCAGCCGCACCACCGTCGACCCGGCGAGTGGTCTCTTCACCCGGAGGTGTTCGAGGCCATTTGCCTTCGTTAGGGCCTTCCGGACGTGGACCTCATGGCCTCCAAGTTCAATCACAAGGTCCCCGCCTATCTGTCCAGGGCCAGGGATCCGGGAGCTTGCGGTGCCGACGCCCTCGTTCTTCCTTGGCGAGGCTTCGCTCTTCCATACATTTTCCCCCATCCCACTCCTGCCCAAGGTCCTGCGGAAAATCGCGGCGGAGGGCGTCTCAGTGATTCTGATCGCTCCGGACTGGCCCCGCCGGTCTTGGTACGCCGACCTCATACTGCTCCTGGCGGACGCGCCTTGGCCGCTACCCGCCAGGGAAGATCTCTCTCTCAGGGACCGATCTTCCACCCGCGTTTAAAGTCCCTACGTTTGACGGCGTGGCTGTTGAGACCGCCATCTTGACGCGTAGGGGTTTTTCCGCGGACGTCGTCCGCACCATGATCCGCGCCCGTAAGCCGTCCTCTTCTAGGATCTATTATAGGACCTGGAGGGCCTATTTCGGTTTCTGTGCTGACCTGGGGATTCCTCCGCTCCGCTTCTCTCTCCCCACCGTGCTGTCCTTCCTTCAGTCTGGTCTTGCTCTAGGTCTAGGGCTTAGTTCTTTGAAGGGTCAGGTGTCTGCGCTGTCCATTTTATTCCAGCGCCCGCTGGCCCCTGGGTCCCATCAAGACCTTCCTTCAGGGCGTGGCCCACGCGATTCCTCCGTACCGCCCTCCGGTTCCGCCCTGGGACCTGAACCTGGTTCTCTCAGCATTCCAGGCTTCTCCATTCGAGCCTCTGCGGACGGTTTCCTTGCGGCTTCTGTCCTGCAAGGTTATTTTCCTTGTGGCCGTCACCTCCCTTCGGAGGGTGTCTGAGTTGGCTGCACTCTCCTGTCTGGATCCTTTCTTAGTGTTCCACCAGGACAAGGTGGTTCTTCGTCCGGTCCCTTCCTTCCTTCCTAAGGTGGTCTCCGCCTTCCATCTGAACGAGGACATCGTCCTCCCCTCCTTGTGTCCTTCCCCTTCCCATCCCGGGAGAGGGAGCTTCATCGTCTGGACGTGGTCAGGGCGCTGAAGGTTTATCTGGAGGTCACCAGCTCCTTCAGGCGCACTGACTCGCTCTTTGTGGTTCCGGAAGGGTCGCGCAGAGGGATGGCGGCGTCCAAAGTTGCTATCGCCCGTTTTGTCAAGATGGCTGTTACTGAGGCTTATCTTGCCAAGGGCAAGGTTCCGCCCTTGGTGTTACCGCACACTCCACTAGAGCGGTCGGGGCTTCCTGGGCTCAGAGGAATCGGGCTTCGGCGGAGCAGATTTGCAAGGCGGCCACTTGGTCCTCCTTGCACACCTTCACCAAATTCTACAGGGTGCATACTCATGCGTCGGCTGACGCTGCTTTGGGCCGTCTGGTGTTGCAGGCGGCAGTTGATTGATGCCTCTGGGTGTTGGCCTGGTTGTTCTGGTCCCTCCCTTCTGGGACTGCTCTGGAACGTCCCATGGTTTCCTGTGTCCCCCAAGGAATATGGGCGAGAAAAGGAGACTTTTGTATAACTTACCAGTAAAGTCTCTTTCTCGCTCTTCCTTGGGGGACACAGCACCCGCCCTTCATTTGGGTTTACAGTTGTGGTTCCGGCTTGGTTGCCCCCGTTGGGGCTTGACAGTTCTTTTTTTCCGGTTGGTGGTTATCTTTCACTACTTGGACACGCAACTGGCAGTCTCTCTCTCCAGGCTGAGGGTATAGCTGATGGAGGAGGGGCTTACAGCTTTCACTTAGTGTCACGCCTCCTAGGGAGCAGAGCTATACCCATGGTTTCCTGTGTCCCCCAAGGAAGAGCGAGAAAGAGACTTTACTGGTAAGTTATACAAAAGTCTCCTTTTTTTCACTTTGTCTTTATAAAAAATACTGAGCCCCTTTCTCTGTACAGCCTTGAGATTCTGTAGAAGCATGCTCTGTGTTTTTACTGTGATCCCATCAGGCAGCTCAACTGACGGCTCCTTATCTCTGACCTTATAAACACTCCTTATAGCCTAATTCTCATCTTGCTGATAAGAATGTGGCTTAAATAAGTGTTTATGACCTATAAGTAATTTAGAGATAAGGGTTATTAGATGACACCGTAGAAACACCGCCCCTTGGGCACAAAGGCAAGTCATTCACTAAGGATAAAAAGATGATTTTACTGAGTCTGTAAGGTGGACAGGGGGTATACCGATATGTTTGAAATACACATTAGAAGACCTATGCCTGCCTATATACATCTAAAAATGCTTATTGGGCCTGTCAGTGTCCCTTTAAACCTACCACTTCTGTCTAGAGAAGCTCCTCCAGTTTTCCTACTCCTCCTGGAGTGAGATTGCGACTTTTTAAAAAAAATTGCTCGCAATGATAAATCTGGATTAAAACTCATTAACATAGCTAACCACACCCACTTTTCCACCTTTATTACAAAACTGGAGTGAGTGGCGTACAAATGCAAAAAGTCGCAAATTTACTGCGCAACGAAGTGTAAAAAGCTGCTAATTTTTGCGCAAGCGCTTAAATTTCACGCGCGGGGGTGCAAAAAAGGTTGCAAAAGCCCTATTTTGCGACCTTTGGTTGCCAGAATTCTGGAGTGAAGAAATGATAAATCAGGGCCATAGCCTTTAAGAAAAATCAGAGAAAAAAAACTAAATCTCATCACTTTCAGTTGTAGCACTGATTCTGATCCGTTGTCATCCCGTTCATGCTTCATTATCAGGTTTTATAATGTTACAAGTATTGGGTATGTTTTTTCCCTAGGCTGAGCAATCTGTTCCATGGCATGGATAAGAGCACCCCAGTCCGGCACACAGTGTACTGCGCCCTCGTTAAGGTGGCAGCTACCTGCGGAGCTATAGTATACATTCCAACAGATCTTGACCAGGTGAGTGCCCTCCTCCTGTAGTCACTCGTGTACAAACCTTTTCATCGGCGCTGCATTTATCTTACTGCTTATTATATATTTCAGGTTCGGAAGTGGATCGTTGACTGGAACCTCAGCACAGAGAAGAAGCACACTCTTCTCCGACTGCTCTATGAGGCGCTTGTGGACTGCAAAAAGAGGTACATAATCCTTGGATGGTGGTGGGGAGGTAGCTGGTTCTTCCTGTTTAATTAAAGGTTGGTCCCATGATTACTGTAAAAAACAAAAAACAAAACATCATATAGTCCTTGATAATCTCTTTCTAACAACGCTATAACCAGCCCTGTACTTCACATGGAACCAGAGATCTCCCCATTTATTGCTCTTCTAGATTTATATCAAGCTGACAGCTCAGGGGGCATGTCCTTTCTGCTGCAGCGCTCTCCCTATCAGAGCTCAGGAGGCAGTTAAAGGACAGAACTGAGCATGTGCGTCCACCTCATTGAGGTGAACAGAGAAATACGAAAAAACAGAACAGCAGGTGGCGCTCTACAGATACATTTTATTGAATAGCTCTATATAGCGGCTATACAAAATTTTGAATTGCATGCAATTGCAAAAGTATTCAGACCCAGGTGCTGGTTTGAAAACTGCTAAGTATTTTGGTGGGACAGCCCCTTTAAGCCTCTGCTTCAGTTAGTTAAGAGGGAACTATAGACATAAAGTTGGCTGAAGCAGTCATTTTTGGCAGGATAAGCAGCCAGTGTTATGGGAGCTTTATGACAGCAGATGTCATGGTTCAGAAGGATCAGGCATGTTGGTTTTCACCACGCTCAGTCCATTTTTCCCAGGTATTTAAAGGGGCTGTTCAGTTTCATGACATTGATGAAATTTGGTTGTTTGGTGTAGAGATTTGTTTCCACCTACAGCCGTCTCGTGTGTGGTTGACTTTAATCTTGAGTCTATACACCTTTTTTTTTAAAAAATTTACCACAATAAAGTGATATTGTAATGTTTGACAGTGGCATAACATTCCCACGGTTTTCATTATATGCAGAAAAACCCTGTGTCTCGACAAAAGGTTGAGACAGTTGCCACCACCGCTGCTGTGTGATAGTCCGCCTTTAACCCAAGCCTCACTTGCACTTTTAAAAATCTCATGCCATGGGGTCAGTATGGTCTGCGTTTATTTTTCTTACTTGACCCCAGGGCTAAAGGTGGCCAGTGTGACACCGAGGGGAATTTACTAAGACCGTACAACTGCCCATCCTTGTCTAAAGTGCGCTGGAGTGAGATGGGACAAGTTATATCTTTGCCTGATCTATGCCAGTCATGAGCTGGTGTCGATTCACACTATTAATTTACACCAATTTCTGCAGGAGGCCATGCCCCCTTCTGCTAAACCATGAATTGTTTTTGAAAAAAGTGCTGAGAGAAGCAGAAAACCAAAAGTAACAGGGTTTTGTGCGAATGTGGCCTGCAGCTAAATTTGCGCTTTTTGTACATCAGTTTTATGATCATTTTATGATTTATTGATTAATTACCGCCGATACTCCCTTCCTTGTACGCCGCAGTGCTACAATACCCGGCATAGAGGACTGACCATTTAATGTTTTTTTTTTTTCAACAGCTATTAAAAGATAAAGCATATTCTTCTCTGTAGTTCTATATATATGGGGTAGCAGTAGGGTGTCATCACTGCCCCACAGTCACCTTGTTTCTGTCTAGCCACAGTTTTTTGGGTGTTTGATATTGAAGACCTATTTTTAGGATAGGTCATTAGTATCAGATTGGCGGGGGTCTGATACGGGGCCCTTGCTTATCAGCTGTTTGAGCAAGGAACTGCACTCTGGTGAACGCCGCAGCTTAGGCCTCTTTAACACTTGTGTTTTGAGGATCCGGCGTGCACTTCCGTCGCCGGAAATGCCCGCCGGATCCGTCACAGCGCAAGACAACTAAAAGCATTTGAAGACTGATCAGTCTTCAAAATGCTTTAAGGTTACTATGGCAGCCAGGACGCTACTAAAGTCCTGGTTGCCATAGTAAGTAGTGGGGAGCCAGGGGAGCAGATACTTAGTCTGGGCGGCTCCCGGGGCGCTCCACAATGACGTCAGAGCGCCCCACGCGCATGGATCACGTGATTCATGTGATCCATGCTCATGAGGCGCTCTGACGTCATTGTGGAGCGCCCCGGGACTCGGGAGCCGCACTGACGGTAAGTATACTGCTGCCCTGCCTCCCCACTACACTTTACCATGGCAGCCGGGACTTTAGCGTCCTGGCTGCCATGGTAACCATTCATAAAAGCTAAACGTTGGGTCTGGCAATGCGCCGAAACGACGTTTAGCTTAATGCTGGATCGGAATAATGCACTTCAATGGGCATTAATTCTGCATCCGGCGTTACGGCATGTCTTCCGGATTTTTGGACGGAGACAAATCTGCAGCATGCTACGGTTTTGTCAACGTCTGAAAAACGTTCACATACTGAACAGAAGACATCCTGATGCATCCTGAACAGAATGCTCTCCATTCAGAATGCATTAGGATAATTCTGATCAGTATCTTTCCGTCCTAGAGCCCCGAGGATGGAACTCTAGGACGGAAAGGAAAAACGCCAGTGTGAAAGAGCCCTTACCAAGCACAGTGCCGTCCATTGGATAGTCACTAAAAAATATAAAAAACAAGGCGCTCCATAGTGTAAACCCTCCCAACCATTAAAATGGTATTGAACAGGAATACTCACCAGAGTGAGTTGTACAAACACCTGCACTACTTGTACCTGTGCTCACCATGACTGGCAGGGTTGATGGGAGGTGGACTCCCACAGATCTGATATTGATGACCTCTTCTGAAGATAGGCCATCACTATCAAAGCCTTGGAAACCCCCTTTAATTTCATACTGTTGCAGAGAAAATGTAGAGTTTTTCGTGGTGCCTAGTCAGAGCAGTGCTGTCATTGTCAAAGCGGGCTGCTCCGCTGTCTGCACAGTGGTGGCTCAGTGGTTAGCACGGGTGCCTTCCAGCGCTGCGGTCCTAGTTACGAATCCGACCAAGGACAAAACCTCTGCATGGAGTTTGTATGCTCCCCGTGTGTTTCTGTGGGTCTCTTCCGGGTTCTCCGGTTTCCTCCCACACCCCATAGACATACTGCTGGGGAACTTAGATTATGAGCCCTATTGGGGACAGAGTGATTCTAATGTCTGTAAAGCGCTGCGGAATATAGTTCCGCTACATAAGTGCGTAAAATAAATAATAAATAAAATGCTGCAGCATTGTTTTACCATAGCGTGGGTACAGACTGAGGTCAGACAGAAGATGTTTATTGATGCGATGGAAAAGTTGCCTAAAATATATTAAAATGTTTACATAAACAAAGTTGTGAGTTTGTGTTTTCAGCATGTTTTAGTTGATTTAGCAAAAAAAAAAAAAAAAAAAGATTATAATTGTCTATAAAGTTAAAATAATCAAGATTATTTTTTTGCCCTAATCGCCGTGCCCTATCTACTACTGTTCCCACCATTGTCTTCTCCCTTTAGAGTCCTTCCTTCCTGTGATGATTTGGATTTCTTCATGTCGCCCTCCTGTACACACTTGATCACTGACGTATCTTTTCTTTACAGTGAGGAGGCAGCTAAAGTGATGGTGGAGCTTCTGGGAAGTTACACAGACGATAACGCCTCTCAGGCCCGCGTCGATGCACACAGGTAGAATATTAATGAGGTTCTCCCATGATTAATGTAAAAAACGAAATTCAGACATCATATAGTTCATGACAATCTCTTTCTAACAAAGCTAGAGCCAGCCCTGTACCTCACATGGATCCAGAGATCTCCGCATTCATTGTTTCAATTGCTCTGTCAGATTGATACCACTAGCAGCTCAGGGGTGTGTACTTTCTGCTGCAAGCTTGGGGCGTGTCCTTTCTACTTTAGCTCTCTTCTTATGACAGCTCAGGAGGCAGTTGAGGAATGGAACTAAGCATGTGCGTCCACCTCAGCGAGGTGGACAGAGAAGTAAGAAAAGAAAAAACACGCAGGTGGCGCTATACAGATAGTTAGGTGAATAACTGGTTGTCTATATAAGATTTTCAATTACATGCATTTACAAAAGTATTCAAATCCAGGTCCTGGTATGAAAAACTACAGAATATGTTTTGTGGGACAACCCCTTTAACCAAATTGTCCATTCTGTCATCCATGCATTCACACATTAAAGAGTAACTAAACCTTCATGTGAAGTTTTAATATGTTGTCCCTAAAGCCCTAATAAAACTATTTCTAATATACTTTTTTAATCAATTTTGTATTTTTATTATACTTTTACTTCCCTGAAGCGCACCATTTACTGTGCGCCTAAAACTCAGTTCAGCGGTGTACAGATACACATTTTATGTATGGGGCTGCAGCGGTGCTGTGAGTACAGGCAGTAGCTCATATTGCTGCTCCTGCCCATGCTCCCCGGACAATTACTAACTCCTGGTATAGCACACCCTGTACCCATGTACTAGACCAGGATTAGGCTACTTTCACACTAGCGTTTTAGTTTTCCGGTATTGAGATCCATCATCGGGGCTCAATACCGGAAAAAAACACTTCCGTTTTGTCTCCATTTATTGGCAGAACGGAGTGCTCCAAAATAGCATTCCGTTTAGCTGCGTTCCCATACTGGAGAGAAAACTGCAACATGTTGTAGTTTACTTTCCGTCCTGGGATGCGGGGCAAGACTGATCCGGCATGACCCCCAATGCAAGTCAACTGGGATGGATCCGTTTTTTCTGCCACAATAGAAAACAGATCCGTCTTGGCTGTGTTAAAGATAATACAATCGGATCCGTTCATAACTGATGCAGATGGTTGTATTATCAGTAACGGAAGTGTTTTTGCTGAACCCTTTTGCAAAAACTCTAGTGTGACGGTAGCCTTAGCTGAGCGGACGGGCTCCTGCTTCTGCCTGCTCCGCTAAGCTAAGAGGACTGCATGTCTTGGCAGAAGCAGGAGCATGCTCCACTCAGCTAATCCTGACAGATGTGGAACACCCCTTGAAGCCATCCATTTTTTTGCTTATTCTAAATGTCCAGTATTTCATTCTTGGTATACCGCAGTGTGCCGTGAGCTCTAACTATTCAGTTATCAGAAGGAAAGCTTGAGTAGTAACTAGGTTATTGCCACCGTATAATATAGAAATCCAAAGAATTGAAGCAGCACTCCGGTCGCCAGTGAAGGATTGCACCCGCTTGTTACCTTGAGTGCTGCTGGATCTCTTTGTTCACTGTATAATATATATGGACTTGTTTGATGACTTTCCATGATTACATCATATGCCGGTAAAGACGTACCTGTATGGAACAAAGCTCAGGAAATCCACCTGACATGGCCCAGCATAGGACAACTTACTATACTACTACCTCTTGAAGCATACTTTATTAGTCTACTTTCACACTCGCGTTTTGGCTTTCCGTTTGTGAGATTCGTATAGGGCTCTCACAAGTGGTCCAAAACGGATCAGTTTGCATTCTGAATGTCCGCTCAGTTTGCATCAGTTCAGTCTCCATTCCGCTTTGGAGACGGACACCAAAACGCTGCCTGTAGCGTTCTGCTGTCCGTATGATGAAACTGAGCCAAACGGATCCGTTTTCACTGACACAATCTGGCACAATAGAAAACGGATCCGTCCTCCATTGACTTTCAATGGTGTTCAAGACGGATCCGTCTTGGCTAAATACAAATGGATCCGTTCTCAACAGATGCAGACGGTTGTATTATCTGAACGGATCCGTCCATGACTGATCCGCACAAAACGCGAGTGTGAAAGTGGCCTTAGTTTTAAACCTTTTTTTGGCAGGGGGGTTGTGAACCTCCCGATAAATGATTTGACTCCCTTATTTTTCTTTGACTTAGATGCATCGTGAGAGCATTAAAAGATCCCAAGACTTTCTTACTCGATCACCTTCTTGCTTTAAAACCAGTGAAATTTTTGGAAGGCGAGCTCATTCATGATGTAAGTAGAATTTTGGTTTTCCAATAATATTATTATATAAAATCTATTATATTAAAAAGCATTTGTTATCTATCCGCAGGATAGGTGGTAATTGTTGTATTGCAGGGGTCCAACAGCTGGGAACCCCAGTGGTCCCAAGAACGAGGAGTCCCCTCTTTGAATAAATGGTAATAAACATGTAGGTCCACTGCTCCATTTCCTTTAATGGCAGTGATGTAGATGGTGCTCTCAGACCCATAGATGTGAAGGCGGTGGTCACCTGTGCACTGCTGCTGCATTCAAAGAGGGGACTCTGGCCTCCCGTTCTCAGGACTGCTAGGGTTCCCAGTGGTAGGACCCCAAAACAATCCGACACTTGTTACCTGTCCTGTAGATGGGTGATACTTTCTTGGGATGATCACTTAGGTAGTCTCGTGCCATCTTCAGTTTACACGGGCTTCAGGTCTGGATGTCATTGTCCTGATTCACTGTTTTGTCTAATGTGAGAAATCATCACTTCTGTAACAGAATCCTATGGAAAGTGCACAACGTGTGATTATGGGGGCTATGAAAAGACATGATGTACATGATATGATGCCTGTTAGTTCTTTCTGGAAAATTGAAATTATGTCCTGTTTGTGTTTAAAGCTCCTGACCATATTCGTGAGCGCCAAGCTTTCTTCATATGTCAAGTTTTACCAGAATAACAAAGATTTCATTGACTCACTGGGTAAGCAAATTGATGACTGAAGTAACAATATCAATATACTGTATCTTGGGGACTATAAGGCGCAACTTTTAGTAGGAAAAAATCTTGCTAAAAATTGCCTTGGTCTTAGAGTTTGTAGTCAGGGTGATGCAGTGGGACCAGACCTCCCTGACTGCTTTCTTAAAGATCCGGTAGAGCACTCCTATAGCGTTTTGCTGGATCACACTTTTCTCTCTCTCTCCCTGCCCGACACCGATTAGTGCAAGCAGGAGAGGAGGCTGAATGATCGTTCAGCACATGGAGAGCACTCTGAGCAATGTCATTACATCAACCTCTTCAGGATGTCCATTCTTTACTTGTGACCTCAGCATCTGAGGTGACAATCATGAGAAGCCGTTCATTCCTTGTGGTAACCTCTGACCCTCAGTTCACACTTGCGCGTTTTACAGCGCGTTCGAACGCGCTGTAAAACACATAGCCGATGCAAACCAATGCTTCCCTATGGAACTGGTTCACATTTTCGCGTTTTACAGCGCTTTCGAACGCGCTGAAAAACGCCCGACGCATAAACAAGTACTTGAGCTTTTTTTGGGGCGTTTGTCACACGTTTTGGCCCATAGACTTCAATGGGAACGCGCAACGCTTGTATTTTGAGCGTTTTTGACACTGAAAACGCGCGTTCGAACGCGCGTTTATGAATTTGCAACATGCTGGAAAGGCCAAACTTCATATAGACAGGGATATTTGGTCATTGGACAACACTGCAGTCAATCACACAAACGCGTGTAAAAAGCGCGTTTACTATTGCCGAAAACGCGCGTCTCAGAAACGCTCAGGTCTGAACCCAGCGTGAAGGATCCAACGCTACCACTGCAGTAGTTCCTATGGAGACCTTCAGGAATGTAGCACAACTCCCATTGCAGTCTATGGGACAAGCATTCTAACAATGGCTTTTCAAAGTACCCTAAGGGAACTTGGTATATGAGTAAAAAAAGAAAAAGTTACCATTTCAAAAAAAAATATAAAAATTCAAATTAGGCTTGTCCGGCAGGCTGTTCTGGCAGGGGAACAGCCTGCCGGAACCGTACTAAAGCTGCCGCAAGTCTGGCCCCTTTCACTATAATGAAAAGGGGCCAGGCTGGACTTCTGGCAGGACATGTGTACAAGAGTTAGTATGGATCCGGCGGGCTGTTTCCCTGCCGGACAAGCAGAAAGAAGCCTTACCCCTCTTTTACCCATAATAAAAATAAACAATAAAAGATTAAGGTCATTGCACTGCAGTGTCCCAAAACGCTTGTAGTATAAATGTATTTATCCAGTAGGGTGAATACCATAATGGAAAAAAAAAATCAAAATGGCCGATTCAACGTTTTTCGTTGCTTCACGTCTCCATAAAGAAAATCACTAAAAAGTGATCAAACGTCATACACACCCAAAATTGTATCAATAAAAATTACAGAATGCCCCACAAAAAATGAGCTTTCACACAGCTCCATAGACACAACTATAAAAAAGGTATTTAGGTCAGAATATGGCATTGGAAAGAATAACCTTTTTTCCAAAGTCATTTTTAAGTATTAAACACAAGAAAAATATATAAATGTAGTATTTCTGTGCTCGTACGGACCTGTAGAATGAAGGTAACTGGTAACTTTTACCCCATAGAAAGGAAACCCATAAAACTATAGCAGAACTGCGTAATTTCCCCCTATTTGGATTTTTATTTTCCTGCTTCCCACTAAATCGTGTGCAATATAAATTGGGGCTGCTTGTCCTGCAAAAAAACAAGCCCTCATACTGCTATGTGAACGTAAAAATAAAAAGGTTATGGTTTCAGGAAAGCGGGGACTAAAAAATGAAAATGAAATATCACCCTGTCTTTAAGGGGTTAAAAAAATGACTACTCAATGGTATACTGGTATACTATGAAGAGGCCCCAGCACCACAGTCCCTTCAGACAACTGATCGGTGGAGTCAGTTTCCCCCATCAATCAGATTTTGATGCCCTAATCTGAGGATAGGTCATCAATATTTAACTCCTAGAAACCCCTATAAAGTGTTGCACAGTGTCTTCATGGCCCATCTGCATTGATTGACGTTTAGGATGTTGGATGCTAGAATTAGGACCCAGCAATGACCGTAAGCTCTTTTTGGCCATTGATGCTAATGGCAAGAGGCTGGGGCCTCCACATTTTTGCCCTTCATGCAGCCTCGGGTGATTAAGAGAAGTGTCAGAAGACTTGTAAGGAAAACAGAAAACTGGACTGAGGTCCTGCAAGCCTTGGCGATCCAGTCCGGTGCTGTTAATTTGCTCCCTAGCATGCGTCCGTGTGATGGAATGTTAATGTCAGCAGCCTCTTTATTTACAGACCAAGCGAAAAGGGAGTAGTCATTAACACTGTGCCGCTCCCCCATTCATGTGTAATTGACTGTTTCAAAAGAGCACAGGTCCATCAGCCATTGAGCGCACCACAATTACATTTTCCATATTGAATCCACACCCCCCTCCCCATTTCCCCCGTCCATTCTGCCACTCCGCTACCTTCCTGTGGAAAGGGGTCAGAGCCAATGCCAGACAAGGTAAATGACGCATCACCGGAATAAATACACTACGGTTCTGACAACTACGCCTGGCGGCAAATTTCGTTCCATTTACACAGTCCTGGATTGTATGTACACGTGTTCTCTAACAGATCCTGTATGAGGGAATGAGGCTACTCTATACATTACCCTGACAGAACTGTGCATCCAGATGTGAACCTGTCAGACACAAGCACTCGGTATATGTTTGCTTGATGGGATTATTACAGTAGTCTGTATACTGCACTTTTTTGTGACGTGCTGTCACTGTATGGAGTAAACATCACATTTTTATGTAGGTTAAACGGTTTCATTATCGGGGTGATTTTCCATTTTTGCGTATGTTTTTTTTTTTTTTTATGCCCTGCCTTTCCTGAGCTATCAATTTATTTTTCCGTTCACATAGCCACATGAGGGCTTGTTTTTTTTGCAAGACAAGTTGTATTTTGTCATTTAAAATTGTATACGTGATGGAATCAGGGGGAAAAAAAACGTAATTCCATCAGTTTTATGGGTCTTGTTTTTACGGTGTTCCCTATGCGGTAAAACTGAGTTACTTTCATTTTCTGGGTCGGTACGAGTACAGCAAAACTACATTGATATAGTTTTTCTTGTGTTTAATACTTGAAATGCAAAAATCCTAAGTTTTTTTTTTTTTTCATCACCATATTCTGACCCCCCCCCCCCCCCCTCTTTATCTGTAGAGCTGTGTGAGGGCTCCTTCTTTGTTGGAAGATCTGTAGTTTTCGATACCATTTTGGGGAGTGTGTCTTTATGAACACTTTTTAGTAAAAAAAAAAAAAAGAGAGTTCTCGTTACGGCATTTGCTATATGAGATAAATATTGTTATATTTTAATAGTATGGGCTTTTTCAGATGCCTATGATGTTTATTTTTTTTTTTGATTATTTTTAATTTTGGGGAAAAGGAGAGATTTGAATGCTTACATTTTTTGTATTTAAAAAAAAAAAGTTACCTTTTTTTTAGGCCCCAAGTGGACCCTAGCATGCAATCATTAGATAGATTGCCATTTATATTCACAGTAGTGCAGGCATGCTCAACCTGCGGCCCTCCAGCTGTTGTGAAGCTACATCTCCCACAATGCTCTTCTGTAGGCTGTCAGGGAATGATGGGAGTTGTAGTTTTGCAACAGCTGGAGGGCCGCAGGTTGAGCATGTCTGCATTAGTGAATACAAACTTTAGTATATTCCAGTGCAGTGCTGCCACCTGTTGGCCGACGTTGGAATACGCCAGTAAAAGACTTAGAAGCTTTGTACAGGCTCTGGCCTATTACTACTAAGGAATCTCAGCCAGGGGAAGGCATTCCTGCCCCGGAAGTGTGTTCTTCCTATTTGTTTTACTTTTCTGAGGTTGTGGTCACATTTGACCATAGCATCTGAGTGCTTAAAAGTCTGTGATCAGCGTTAACGCCGATCGCAGATATTAGCTCTGGGTGTCTGCTGTGCGATACAGCAAGCTTATTTCTTTGGGCCCGCATCGCTCTGGAGCAAGCACCATTTTTAAAGACCTTATTACCAAGGTATATAGTAATACGATGGTAGGGAAGTGAATAAAGTACAGAATTTATGTATTTGTAAATTAGATAGAACACAAAATTCAGTAGGAGCACGGAGGAAGTCTGGTCGTAGAGCAGGAGTTGCTGAACAGATTGCTATATAGTTTAATGGGGAAAGATTCAGTCTACTTACGTTTTATTCATTTGAAGGGGTCTTCCCATCTGGACATCCCACCTCTGGGGCCCATTCCTATCACAAGAAGGGGGCCCTGCTGTGCGCCGCCGGGAACGGAGAGGAGGTTGAGCATGTGAAGCTCTCACTGTTCCTGGCTATTTACAGAAGTCCTGCCTTATAACACACGGCCTATAGGTTGGATAGAACTTTCAAGGTGATAGGTTCCCTTTAAACCTAATTTATTAGATTGCATACATGACAAATACTTCTATATTTTTAGGCTTCCTGTACACTTCCTTTCTCGCCTCTTCCCTGTCCCCTAACTACAAGCGGTTTTATAACATTTTCATGATTGAACCGCTTCACGCATTATCATGTGTAAGCGATTGTATGGAGCGGGCTGTTGTGCGCAGTGGTGGGTGCCGGATGTATAATACAGCAGACACCCAGCCGCAACGATGAGGAACGGCAATTACAGTGAACCTGGTCCTTTAACCCCTCGGATCCCGCCTTCCAAAGCGATTGTGGCATCTGTGGAGTTAGGCAGGGGGAAGAGCTCCCTCTGCCTTCTGATCTTAATCCCCGCAGTGAATACGCGTCTGAAAATGCCAAAACTATTTAAAATATATGAAAAACTGACAAATCAACATTTTTTTGTCATCTTGCCCCCTCCCAAAAAAAAATTGAATAACTTTGATCAAAAAGTTGTATGGACCACACAAATGGTACCAATAAAAATTAGTTTGTTCCACCAAAAACGAGATCTTATACGGCTCTGTGGATAGAAATTTTAAGAAGTTACGACTGTCAGAAAACGGCAATGCAATTTTTTTTTTTATTTTTTTCAAATTTAATTTTTTTTAAATCATAAAACAGAATAAAAACTATCCAAATCTGGTATTGCAGTAATCATTTTTTTCTCAGCCACACACACACACACGCCAGTTAAACCTGTCTGTACCCCAGAGTACTCAAACACAACACTGATGAGGGGCAGCACCCTGAAACCACTGTCTGCGGATGGATAACTGGCTTAGGTTTTCCCCGTCCCATCCTTAAAGCTTGTAAAAAAGCAGGATCTTGACATAGGGGCCACTTAATATGGTGGATTTGGTGATCTCTGTAATGGAAAAACCCTTTTGCTCGGTTTTCCTTCCTTTGAGGGATATCTGGCTTTCATTGTGTTGTAGACCCAATACTGGGGCTCCACATTTATTTTGCATATTACTGTACCCCAGTAATGCAAACATGGAGAGAACTTACAGACTCCATGCAGAAGTTGTCGTTTATTGGATTCATGTGCAGACAGCAGTCCCAGCCACTGTAAGCAGTCCTTAAAGAACTGATGACTTTGCAGTAAGTCTCACAGATTCCCAAGATAGCAGGGGATTGCCGAGCGCTGGGTGACGTTAATTGTACTGGGAAGTTTATTTTAGACGGCATCTAATTTGATTTGTGTTAGTTCTCTGGCAAGAATGTGCTGATTCCTTGATTACTAATTAAAATTCTCGCGTTACAATTTGTCATCCGGATCGCCCTCTCATGTTCACCTAATATTTCCTTGCACGCATCGGGCCTGTTTTACAAAGTCAATCAGACTTCATTTGTTAATTATGTTAATTTGTACTAATTGATTTTTATACTTTTGAGATGCTTGACCAAAGGCCTTTCGGCTGCTTTAATTTTTGTTGTTTGATAGGCTGTCTGCTCCCCTGCTGTAATTACAGCTAATTAGTAACAAAGCATGTAATGTGATAAACCCCTTCGTTTTATGCATCCAGTACAGTATATATTTCCTTTTACAAGCAAATGGTTTAACAAATGAGGAGCGATATTACCGATGTCATAGATGACACAAATAGGAGTAAAGGAATTTTGTAGCTCGACATTACTCTGCTGTGGAGATTTCTCAGTCTATAACCACATACACGTGTGTGTCTGCTGCTCTGACCTCACATAGGCCAGCTACACATATTGTGGAGGTCATTTATCAAACTGGTGTAAAGTAGAACTGGCTTAGTTGCCCATAACAACCAATCAGATTCCACCTTTTTTTTTCTCAAAGGAGCGGTCAAAAATGATCGGTTGCTATGGGCAACTAAGCCAGTTGTACTTTACACCAGTTTAATAAATGAACCCATATAAGTCAGTGTCCAGACCTATAGAATAAGAAGGTATCACACCAAAATCCAGGAATTTTACCCTCATTTTGTCCTTGTAATGTAGTGTCCAAATATTGTAAAAAAAAACTAAATCGGTGGTAATCGTGTATATACTGACTGCAAAAGCACTGACGTCCCCTGACTTTTTTTTTATTGACCTACTGGCATGTACAGATCAAGAAGGCAGAATGGTAGCCACTTTGCCTTGATGTGGCTTTCCCTGGTTACATAGCAAAAAACTAAAAGTCAACCTTAGACTCTGTTAGAGCCTAGGTTGGATCTTACCCCGGCCAAATGATGTATCTCACTGTTTAGACATAAGTTAGAATATTTCACTTATAGCAGGCATGTCCAAACTGCGGCCCTCCAGCTGTTGCAAAACTACAAGTCCCAGCATGCCCTAATTGCTGTAGGCTATCCAGGCATGCTGGGAGTTGTAGTTTTGCAACAGCTGGAGGGCCGCAGTTTGGACATGCCTGCCTTATAGGGTTCGATTGTTAAAAAAAAACATACTGGCCTTGAAGGTCACGCTTTGCCTCCAGCAGGTGAATTAAACCTTATGGTTACGTTTCACTTGTACACAAGGAGCCTTTAAGTTCATTAAAGGGGTTCTCCAGGAATTAAGAAAATAAAATTATTAAAAATGCTTAAATATTACTTTATTATAAATATATTCCAATATACCATTCATTAGTTATAATGACTTGTTTTTTCTAGGGAGCAATCATTAGGAGAAATAAAATGGCTGCCGTCCTATTAGTACACACAAAACCTGTCCTAATCACACAGGAGGACAAGTTACTTCACAACACTGAACTAAAGAGCTGCCTGATCCTCCTCTCTGCTCTACTTGTCAGGGATTATGATCTACTTCTTGTCTCCTCATGAACTCCATTCCCACAGAGATTCAGCTAAAGTCAGTGTTGTGAAGTAACTATTCCTCTTGTGTGATTAGAACAGGTTTTGTGTGTACTAACAGGACGGCGGCCATTTTATTTCTCCTTATAATTGCTTCTCAGACAAAACAAGCCATTATAACTAATGAAAGGTATTGGGGAAAATATTTATAATAAAGCAATATTTAAGTATTTCCATTTACTTAATTCCTGGAGAACCCCTTTAAAGACACCAGCAAGTCTGTTTCAGCAACTCTGCGGGTCTGGTTCCTGTCAGACCAGAATTACTGACGTCACATCCTTTGTTAACGTGACTGCTCAGCCAATCACTGGCCTCAGCAGTCACCTGCTGGTCATGCAAATGTGACTGCTGAGGCCCCTGACTGACTAAGTGGTTTCATATAATTCCGTGTTGGCCAGCGTTTAAAATCTGGCCCCTGCATTATTTGATACTTAAAAAAAGAAATGCCTATATGTGCAACCACCCTCACAATGATGTTTTATGTTATTGAAAAATGATTGGTCCAACCACACAGAACAGCATTATGGTGATCAGAGGTTTTTGGATAAGCAGGTCTACATTTGATTTTTCTTTAGGTCTCTCGCATGAGCAAAACACGGAAAAAATGCGGCTTCTAACGTTTATGGGAATGGCGGTGGAAAACAAGGAGATTTCATTTGATACTATTCAGCAGGAGCTGCAACTTGGAGCGGATGATGTGGAAGCCTTTGTAATTGATGGTATGTCTCCTTGTAGGATATACATGCACGCGTGATAAAGCTATCGGCATCTGATATAAGCATATAGCAATGTTTTTTTTACTGCCATGACTCTTGTATAAGAGAGTTGTGAATCGTCTGCTGTGATCTGGAGTGTTTAGACTTAAAGGGGTTCTCTCACTTCTGAAAATGGCATTTATCCTGTAGAGAAAGTTACTACAAGGCACTTACTAATGTACTGTGATGGCCCATTTGCTGGCTTGATTCATTTTTCTATCACGTTGTACACGGCTTGTTTTAATCCAGCAGCGGTGGTCGTGCTTGCACACTCTAGGAAAAGGCCTCCCTGGTGGCCAGGACCGTGGGGGTGTGCATAGGATGATGTTTATTCCTATAGTGTGCAAGCACGACCACTGCTGCTGGATTGCAGGGTGGTCATAACCATGGAAATGAGCCGTGTATAATGTGATGGAAAAATGAATCCAGCCAGCAAAGGAGGCAAAGGAGGCACTGCCTTTTGCGGAAGTGAGACGACCCCTTTAATAGTAATAATACAAATCTATTATGGAGTAATAAATACCCCCACATGCATGAGTCCTAAGGCTCTTACTCCATAGCTGACACGGTTTAGGTACAGGGCTTCATTTGGCATATAAGCGCGGACCACTATCAAGGCTTGAGACTGAAAGCCCCCGGTCTCCTATATACAGTGTATGTTCTCATATATAGGCCTCATGCACACATGGTATCCATTTTGTGGTCCGCCTACTATGGATGCAGTCCGTGTGCTGTCTGCATTTTTTTTTAGAACCATTGACTTCAATAGGTCAACATTTTGCGGACATATTCTGTCTTTTTGCATAAATGACATATGGATGCGGAAAGCCTATGGATGATCCATGTGCTTTTTTGCATCTGTGTGTCCATTACGCAAACGGAACATGTCCTCAAAATGTGGACCCACGTACCCATTGAAGTCAATAAATGCAGATGCAACAAGGACGGTATCTGTATTTTGCGGACCGCAAAATACATACTGTCGTGTGCATGAGGCCGTATCCAGTACCTCACACCTTGTTATTTTGTAACATACGTGGTCCTCATGCTTATAATTCCAGCCGTGAAAACAAAGATGGTGTACTGCAAAATTGACCAGACACAGAAGAAAGTTGTTGCAAGGTAAGGCAATCATTTCCCTGCCGCAGTGTGCAATCTAGACTTTTTTTTTTTAATTATTATTTCACATAATATATCTGTTTAATATTTTGAGCCCGTTCCCGTCATGTGCTTGTAGTTAAATGCTGCCTATTTATCATAATTTTATTAAAGCCGAGAGCTGAATGTGATTAGCTTATTTAATGAAAGTGTCCTATTTTCCAGCACATTTCACTTAATGACCGTGAAAGTGGCCTGAATGCTAATTAGCCGCACGTCGTTTTAGTGTCGGGCTTGTAAAAACGAGAATTGTACTCTGGAGCCGGCAGCACAGAATGATATGATTAAACTGCAGTTGGAATAATTGCAGAGCACTCTCGGCCGTATTGTAGGATTGACATTCTTATTTATTTCCTCTAGTCACAGCACACACAGGACCTTCGGGAAGCAGCAGTGGCAACAGTTGTACGATATTCTCAACTCCTGGAAAATCAACTTAAACAAAGTGAAGAACAGTCTCCATAGTATTTCTGACGCTTGAGCAGAAGGAGCATTGCAGCGACTCTGGACTTGGACCGTTGCAGCCGTGCCTCCAATGGATCGCTCAGAGGCGGTCTAAATCTGTTTTAAATAAAGCTGTTTGATCATGAAGTGGAAAAGTCAGTATGAGATCTTTACCTTCTTTGTAGTATCTGAATGCAGCGAAATATGCTTTTATTGTAGTCTCTTACATATATCCGAACCTGGATGCAGCCATTGCAATTGGAATGAAAATATCTATTGTCTACATTGCAACACACAACAGAAATGAGGTTTATATAAGACTATGTTCACACTGGTATCGTCACTTCCATGTCTATAACTGCAGCCGGGACACTTGACTCATAATGGGGTCTGTTGGGGTCCCTATCATTTGTCGGCAAGAATATCATCTGCATCCTGTGTTATTCTTGATGTCAAATTTGAGAACTTCAGGCAGAGGCTCCTCCAATTTGAAGGTTTGTTCAAAAAGTTCATATTTTCGAATATCAGATAAAGATATTTAGCCACCAGGCCCACTTCATATGTCAATTTAAAGAAATCTATGGATATGCCTGAAATTTGGCGCACACAACCATATCCGTTTTGCCATCCGTAAAAAAAAAAATACCTTCTGTGTGTGTCCCACACTTTCCCATTTTGCATGTCCCACACTATTGTAGAAAGGCCAAAAACAGAAAAGAATAGGACATGTTAGATTTTTTTCAGGGTCGGTCATAAAGCCATACAGATTCGGACAGTACATGGATGTGTGCGTTTTTTGTGGTCTCAGAAATGAATGGGTCCGCGTGCAATCTGCAAAAAAAAGCAGATCGGACGCAGAATGAAAATATGGTTGTGTGCATGAGGCCTGATTAGGCAAATGGTTCAGAATATGAACTTTTTGAATGACCCTCATATGTGAACAGTCTTACAAAATTATTTTTTCATATTGTCAGATTTATTAAAGGGGTTATCCAGGAATAGATATTGAAGACCTATCCTCTGGATATGTTCTCATTATCATATCTGCAGAGGTCCGACACCCGGGACCCCTGCCGATCAGTTTTAGAAGAGGTCGGGTGCTCAATGAATGCCACGGCTTTTTCCTAGGCCAGTGACGTCACCGTACAGCGGTCACATGGCCTAGCTGCAGCTCAGCCCTATTGAAGTGAATGGGGCTGGGCTGCAATACCAAGCACAGCCACTATACAATGTACTATGCTGTGCCTGGAGAGCTGCCGGGAGTCGGCTGCGGCGGCTCCCTAAAACGGCTGATTGGCAGGGGTACTGGGACTCGGACCCACCGATGCAATAATGATGACCTATCCTGCGGATAGGTTATTATACACCGGATAACCCCCTTAAAGAAAAATAGCATCCCCTCCAGTCCTGAAAGAAAAATATGTAATCCCACCATGTAAATGTAGGAGATAAAGTTGGCATGGAAGTGAATCTATCTTCAGGTATGATCACGGACGAAGCACAGCTTTGGACTCAATCATTTCCTATCTTGGCTCACATCCGGAAGATCATTTGTTTTGAGTGTTATTTGTCCTGCAGGTAACTCTGAATTTTGAGTACCCTGGGGACTCTTCATATGCCGTCTCGTATATAAAAAATAAAAAAAAATACTTTGGAATTTTTATCTGTCCTTTTTAAAAAAAAAAAAAAAAAACCTACTTGGAAATAAAAAAAAAACATATTTCGATATGGTTTGGAAATAACACAACCAATATAATCTCCCTAATCGGTTTCTGGAGTTTCCTGTCGATGTAAATCCACTATACGGTAATGGTGAGCAAATTCCAAACCATTTGGAATCATTTGTTTGTGATGTGCATCATTAAAACCCAAAGCTACCTTAACTTATGCAATTGAGAACAAACCCTTAGTTTGATATCTCTTAGTCCTGATTAAACAGTTATGCAGGCATTTCTCTGCGCAAGTTTTCCGAACAGACTAGGTTCTACATATGCACACAGTCGTATTTTTTCCTGCATCAGATCCACATTTCTTACGGGTCGGATGCGGACTCATTTATTACAATGGGGCCACAAACTATGCAGATAGTGTGCTGTCTGCATCCGTATGTCCGTTCCACAGCCCCACAAAAAATAGAACATGTTCTTTTCTTGTCTGTATTATAGACAAGGATTGGATTGTTTGATTATGGGCCGAACATTCTGTTCTGCAAAAGGCGGAACGCAATCAACCGTATACGTGTTTTGCGAATCCGCAAAAACGGCTATGGCCGTGTGCATGAGCCCTCATGACCATTTTGTGTCATACTGCCTTTTTCACTCAAAAACTCATAAAAAAAAGTTATGGGGAAATACCTCCATTATACTGGATGTGATATAAAAAATAGCTATTTTATTTATTTACACACAGTTTTGTTTCTAGCATTTTTAGGGTGCCAAAAAAGCCTAAGAAATTGTCTGACCTGATCACTGTTTTTGCCCATATTGTGTAGTTTAGCACCTGAGCTGTATGAGCGGAAAAAAAACAAACTAGAGCTAGATAAATGACATTAACCCAAACCATGCACCCCAAAGGTGAAAAAAGCCACTGCATTTAAGGTTTCTCTCTTGCCAAAAAAACAGCAAAAACCCTCAAAAATGCCATTAAAAACTCCTACGTATTATAAAGTAGTAAACAATAAAGTGCCAACATATTCTGCAGCACTGTACAGAGATGGTCTTCCTCACATCAGTCCCTGGCCTTACTGGGGCTCTTAAAGGGGGTATCCCATGACTAATGTAAAAAATGCAAATCTTTTTCTAACAAAGCTAGAACCAGCCCTGTACCTCAAATGGATCCAGAGATCTCCCCATTCATTGCTCTGCTAAAAGCTCAAGGGGAGTGTCCTTTCTGCTGCGGCTCAGGAGGCATGCCCATGCTCTCCCTATCACAACTCAGGAGGCAGTTGAAAGGTGAAACTGAGCATGTGTGGCCTTCTTAATGAGCTGGTCAAAGAAATGAGAAATGAAGTGGCACTATACAGATGCATTTTATTGAGTAACTCACTGGCTATACAAAATTTTTTATTACATGTAATTACAAAAGTATTCAGATCCAGGAGCTGGTTTAAAAACTGTGGGAATATTTTTCGTGGGACAACCCCTTTAATCTAGATTTCAAATGAAAAGCATGTTTTGGGGAGAAGCCACAGTACCTGAAGGAAACCCACCTAGGTGCTCATGCACGCAAACGTGTGCTGGCCGGGACAGTGCTGCTGACCACAATTTTGTACCCGAAATACATGGAAAACTGCTGTAGGGCTGCCGTATGCGGACGCGGCCCCAATCGCTTGAATGGGGTCCACGAATAGCATCTGACAGTCCGCACAACAAAAAAGTAGTGCATACAAAAAAAATTTGCAGTGTGGAGGCACGGACAGAAACACCACGAAAGCACTCCATAGTGCTTCTGTGCCTCCATTTCACACCTTCCGGATTGCGGACTTGTTCACTATACGTTAGGCTAAGTACACCCCCATTCAAAGCAAATAAAACAAAGTAGACCTGCTGACATGCTCCTTTAATTACCTAATACTTCTTGCAAGTGAATAACAAAGCTCAAACAGATCAACGTACAGACATTCTGTGTGAACAGATTTTAAAAGGGTTGTCAAGACGATAACTTAAAAAATCACAAACCAGGTGGCATAATAAAACAGAAGGAAAGGGATTACTCGCCTATCCCTTGCCGCTCCTTTCCACTGTTTCCTGGTCCCTCAACTTGCAGGAAATGGCCACTCAGCCATCGGCCTTTGGTGGGTCACTGCTGTGGCCAGTAGTTGGGTGAGCGGCCCTTTTCTACGTGTTGAGAGGGACTAGGGAAGCGTGACTATCCCTTTTTTTGTTGCCGCTTTGCATCTTTTTCAAAAGATAATTATTGTCCTGACAACCCCTTTAATGTAAAGTTTCCTTTTATTCCTCTGTTAAGCAAGTGTCCTCAAGCTTCCTTTTCCTTGGCCCATTTAATTTGTTATTTAGTAAGAACCTCTCAATCGCACTTATCTGACGCTGTATACTAGAGATATCGGAGTTGTCTTTGTTGCTACCAGTGACCTCCATATGTGCGGTGTTCGGATCAGTACCGTCAGTCACGGCAGGACACAGGTTTGGCTTTTCAACCACATCTGACTGAAAATGGAAAAAAAAAACAATTAACCCCATCAAGTCCAGCCTTCCAAGTGCCCCAACTTTTTTATTTTTCCATTCACATAGCTTGTTTTTTGCGGAACAAGTTGGACTTTCTAATAGCACCATTTACAGTTGCATACAATGAAGTGGGAAGCAGGAAAAAAATTCCAAATGGGGTGGAATTATAAAAAAAAAAACACAATTCCAACACAGTTTTCTGCGTTTTCTTTTTACATCATTTCCTATGCAATAAAACTGACTCGTTACTTTTTCTCCAGGTCAGTACGATTACAATGATACCACATATGTATAGTTTTTGTTTTTTTTTTGCCTTTAAAAAAAAAAAAACACTTGAAAAACACTTTTTTTTGCCATATTCTGACCCCCATAACTTTTTTTATTCTTTATTACTCTTTATTAATTTTATAAAATTACATAAATTCATTAAAAAGATATGTTTACTTCAGCGAAAAACAAAATATTACATATTTCATAACTAATGTATCCATACTCTACTACCAACCGACCCTAAGGCCTCTTTCACACGAGTGTGACGGATTGACTCCGGATGCGTTCAGTTAAACTCGCACCATTTTGCAAGCAAGTTCAGTCCGTTTTGTCTGCAACTGCGTTCAGTTGTTCAGTTTTTTCTGCGCTGGTGCAATGCGTTTTTCACGTGCGTGATAAAAAACTGAAGGTTTACAAACAAAACAACATCTCTTAGCAACCATCAGTGAAAAACGCATTGCGTCCGCGCTTGCTTCCAGATGCGATGCGTTTTTCACTGAAGCCCCATTCACTTCTATGGGGCCAGGGCTGTATGAAAAACACAGAATATAGAACATGCTCCATTTTTCACGCAACGCAGAACTGATGTGTGAAAAAAACTGTGTTTCCCCTTAAGTGGGGAAAATTGGCTTCTACCTCGCAGGGTTTTTTTTGCTTTCCTCTGGATCAACTAGCAGGATGACAGGCCGAACTGGATGGACAGATGTCTTTTTTCGGCCTTATGTTACTATGTTACACAGACCCATTGAAATGAATGGGTCAGGATTCCGTGCGGGTGCTGTGCGTTTACGTCATGCATTGCTCCAGTGTGGAAAACTCGCTTGTGTTAAAGGGGCTTTAGGACCTAAGAACTCTGGCACACGAGTGTAACTTTACATTTTTATTTGGACTTTTCTGCCCTACAATTTTAATGATTACATCAAATCTCCACCATTTTCTTACAATGTACTGCTGTTTGTTGCCCTGGGGATTAATCTGTAAACTTCTGTAAATTTAAGCAATCTGCTACTTGCAGAGATGTTCACAGCTATGGAGTTAGATGAGTAGAGGGCAAGCAGTGGAGATCTGTATTGACTTACGTTTTCCGAGGAGGTAGCCAGTATGGGACTAAGGGAATTGCAAAATGCCTGTTCTGCATTCCATTCTGCGCTGTGATCTTTCCTGGGAACTGGAACGACAGCGGTAGACAAAATGTATGTCAAATATCTGCTTCTTAATTATTGAACCTAATGAATAATGATTTAAAAAGATATATGGCTTCAGACATTCCAGAGTAAATCAGCGACCTTCATCTGCACCAACTTTTTTTTATTTTTTATAACTGGCCAGCATTCAGTCCCATGTACACAGCAAAGCACCATTCACAAAGCTTAGTAGGCTAGCACGGCCTACGCATGCTGCCAAATAGGCTGTTGTTTGCTGTACATATGGAGCTATCCTCATCTAGAAGACATAGGCCCAGAAAACAAAAAACCCAGATCACTAAGGCTGGTTTGACACACAAATGTTATGTTAAAGGAGTTATCCGTGATTTACATATTGATTACCTTTTTTCAGGAGTCAGGATTGGTCATCGATATGAGATCAGCAGTGGTTCCTAGAGCTGTACGAAGTGGGCACTGACTGCTCACGCATCTTCGGAAACAATGCGACATCATGATTATTGATCACATGGCCTAGGCACCGCTCAGTCCCATTAAAGTGAATTGGGCTGAGCTGTGATACCAAACACAGCCACTATACAATGGACTGCGCTGTGCTTGGTAAGCTGAGAGAAGGCCACGATAGTACTGTGAGCGCCAATGTCTTCTCACACAACTGATCGGTCGGGGTCCTGGGTGTCGGACCTCCACCGATCAGATACTGATGATAGGTCATCAGTTAAAAAACCTCGGAAAGCCCCTTTAAGCCATTTGAAAATAGCTTGAGGATTAATGTGCAAAATCTGTACCTAAATCCTGTCAGAAACCCATTTGTGTAAACATGGCATCATTTGTTGTTATTTATTAGTTTATTATGTCAGACCAGGCATACAAAAGTGAAATATATTGGATATCACAATCCATATATTTTTACCATTCTTTTAAATTCGTAAATGCTGCAAATAGTTTCAGCACGAAAACGAAAGCTTAAAATTCCTGTAATACATTACAATCTCAAGTATTTCAAAGACCAAATTTTCTGTTCATATTGCATGCCACAACATTATGCAGGATCCTTATACCTGCTGACGTCTGATGGGGTCTGTTGCGGTTCCCATCTATTTTAGGGCTCATGCACACAAACGTATTTTTGGTCTGCATCCGATCTGCATTTTTTACGGGTCGGATGCGGACCTATTCACTTAAGTGGGGCCACAAAAGACACGGTCTGCATCCACGCATCTGTTCCGTCCGCAAAATAATAAAAGGGGCTGGCCGTTATGTTCCGCTAAACATGAAATGCAGTATCCGTGTTTTGCAGATCCACAAGTTAAGGACAGAAAAATAGCCACGGGTCATGTGTATGAGCCCTTACTTGAAAAAAAGAAAACTGCCGCATGCTGATCTATACTTGCTGGAAAAGCTGAAGGAACTATCAACGGAGGCTCAGATGGTCGTTCCGTGCATTGGGGACTGCAATTTGCGGTCCTCAATGCACGGGCAACATCTGTGCGGTCTCTGCAGACTGATCCAGACCCATTCAGCTTTAATGGGTCGGTGATCAGTCCGCACCACAAAAATATAGAACATTTCTTTTTTTTTTTACGGTGCGGAGGCACCGAGAGAAACCCCACGGAAGCACTCAGGTGACTGGGTCTGCATCCGTGATGCGGGGTGCGCGCGGCCGGTGCCCGTGTATTGCGGACCCGCTGTATGCATGAGCCCTAAACGTAAGAAGTTTGTCTTCCTTTTAGATTCCTCAAGAAAACCTTTACTTGTTTACACAGCATTTTTATCAAATTCTTTGACTGACTTTTGATTTTCAGTTTGAGCCGGAATGCCGAGGTGAGCGAACAGTAAAATATAAACTCATGAATATACAATTAATATTTATTGTGCTGCTTCTCACGCAGTTTTATTCTGGTGCATGCTCTATGTGTGGCATGTCTTCTAGCATTTTCTTCCCATTCATTCTCCCATAGTTCCTAAAAAAAAAAAGCTGTTATAAACGCTAGTGATAACTCACCATGCTCTGTGCTGGGGTTTACATCTTGACCTGACAGTTTAGGGGGAATAGGATTAGTCTGGTTGCTCAGAGAAATGTTTAGACTGTCCCTCAAATTTGATCCTGGCAAATAAACAAATTTCGGCAAGTTGGATAGATGAATTGGGCTATTTTCATTAGGTTTGGACATTGGAGTACAAGATTCCCCATCGGCTAGTTTGCTGCTGACTTCTGGAGACATGCACCCAGCAGCCATGTTATCGATTTCCTGAATGCAAACCTTTTCTTCATCCACATACGCTGGGTCACTAATTTGATCTGACTGCTCACTACGTTTCACATTTACATCACATTCGATTGTCTCTTCCACACTGGGGTCTTTTCTGGTATCCAAAGGACAGTTCTCTCTCACGTCTGTATTGAAGTCTTTAACGTTCAAGTTTTCGGTATACTGTAATGATTGTAAATTGCAGTCCTCCTTCTTAAGAGCCAAAGTAGACCGTGAGCATGATTTTCCTACTAGGCCTGGAAAAGTATAAGAAGTTACAAGGTTTGTTTCTTGGCCTAAACAGGGTCTAAAAGGAGTCACCATATCCACACTGTGCTTGGCTGACTCTTTGGACTCGACTGACTTTGGGTCATTGTGTTCAGAAAAGAGGGAATCTGCACGTACTCCATTAAGATTCTCACTTGTAGGCTGCATTGGTTCTGCTTTAGACTGTTCATCTGCATCATGGATGTAAGACATTGTGCTTATCTCTGATGTGTCCCTGTTAAAATCAGGTAAGCGATAATTACTTCCATCCCTAAGAGCAGGACTGGGACTGTTTCCTTTCGCAGAGATGTCTCTGGTGGTACCCTGCTCGTTTATTAACCGTTCTACAGTTTGATCAAGTAGTTGGGATTCCTTTGGGCATGCTTCATTTATTAAGACACCTCTGTCATTGTCTGTCCTGTCTGGCTTATCATTTACAATATAAACTTCTTCGCTGGTACCACCTCTAGACTTACGATGACTGGAGTCTGTCTGCTGACTTGCGTCTTCACGGCAGACAGTCGGAGGTTTATAATTGTCTGTCATGGCTTGTGTCTGTATCGTCCTGCGTTCGGCCACTCTCTCTTCATCCTGATCAACATCATTCAAACAAGTCTTGTCAACCGGGCTCTCTTCTGTACATTTTCCCTCCCAGGACTCTTTTACATTACTTTCAGCAGCTGAAGCGCTGGCTTTGTTCTCTGTGAGAGCGCTCTCATCCTTCTGTTCTTCACTAACATTTCCCTTATCTGTCATGTTATAAACATCTTGAAGGCTGTTTGTATCTGCGTTAAAACAAAAAGTAAGAACTATTACAGTAAAATATCAAACACTGTGTATATCTATAAATATATATAACCAAAAACCTTACTGTCTGTAAATGATCCCAAAACCTTATTTTATTATCATTACTATTCATCAATAAACAGAAAAAGTCCTTCAATTTGGAACCCAGTAATCTGCAGTTCAATAAAACTCCCAAAGCTAGATAATCGAGGTCTAAACTCTAGTATAAAATGTTGGAGAACTAGAAATAGGTTAGCAGGTGCTTGTGATAACCTATAAAACGTATATCAATCCTCAATTGTACAAAACAACCTCTTGTTGAATATCCAATACACAAAAACATAAGAAGGACAAATTGTCCAAGAGTAGAAAAATACATGTAAATCACAAACACATTACATGAACAACAATATGCGATAACACTAGGAGCTAAAAGTAAAAAGACCACACACTATAGGGGAAACAGTACCCATAGAGAGCCTAAAATCACTTTCAATACAGAAATAGTGTGTGTGCGTGTGTGTATATATATATATATCGGTATGTCACCTTTCCCATAGTTATGATTAGAGATGAGGGAATCAAATCACAAGTGGAATTCGATCCAAATTTCATGAAAAATTCGATAAGCAACAAATACGAATTTCTTCGGGCTTCGTGGTAACGAATTGCAATTTTTCCTAAACTGGCGGCCTCACGTGTGAGGACATGGGGCAAGGAACTCTGGGAAGGCGTGATCACCCAGATTGACATGCATGTATGCAGCCAGGCCTGTGATGTCACAGCCCTATAAATACGGCACCGATTTTAGATTCTGCCATTTTCCAGCGTTCTGAGTGCAGGGACAGATGTGAGAAATCGCTAGGGACACCAATTGAAAAAAGCTAATTGTGGAACAAAAACTGAAAAAAACGATTTATAAGTGCAGGTAAAGGATAGGGAAGAATCTTTTCACACCATCTTACTGCAGGGAGAGACGTCAGAAGGCGCTAGGGACAGTACTAGAAAAGCAATTTACAAGTGCAGGGAAAGATAATTTGGGGATCCAAATAGCCATTATACAACTCTGTTATTCCAGCAATTTATTCTTGGGGTGCAAATACTATGTTGAAAAGCCGTTAGTGGCTTATATCTGTGGAAAAAGAAAAATTTATACGAAGTTCACTTCTGCAGTTATTTAGGGTTAAAAGCGTTTAGTGACGTATTTCTGTACTACAAAAAAATATATATACGAAGTTCACTGTTGCCGTTATTTGCGGTAAAAGTGTTTAGTGGCCTATTTCATTACAAAAAGAAAAATATATATTCAGTTCACTTCTGCAGCTATATGTGCTGAGAGCGTTTAGTGTCATATTTCCGTAGTACAAGAAAAATATATACGCAGTTCACTGTTGCCGTTATTTGCAGTAAAAGCATTTGGTGGCCTATTTAATTACAAAAAGAAAAATATATACGCAGTTCACTTCTGCAGCTATTTGGGGTTAAAAGAGTTTAGTGACGCATTTCTGTACTACAAGAAAAATATATACGCAGTTCACTGTTGCCGTTATTTGTGGTGAAAGCATTTAGTGGCCTATTTCAGTACAAAAAGAAAAATATATTAGTTGCTTTTAGGGATGTTTTAATTTGCTTTTAATTTATTTTGTTCAGCTAAAAGTATGTCTGACAGAGAAGTGCTAGGCCATGCACAGAGGAGTGGCAGAGGCCTAAATGTTTCTGGCGCAGGCAGAGATCGCAGCAGAGTAAGGGGACGTGGCAGCAGGAGTCGTGGCGAGAGGCCTGAGCTCCCGGTGTCATCTAGTGGTCGTGTCTTGATTGGTTAACTCGATCATCCACTTCATCCCAAGTGACATAAGACACCCCCAGCCAACAGTCGGTGGGTTCGTCAGACACAACCCTTAGTTGGCATGGCCGGGGAGCAGGCCCTGTGCCCTCACCTGTCCTCAACCTGCCTCTGTCCTTTTCTGTTCCCTCACCGCGAGTAGTATATGCTGTAGTCTCAGCTCCACTTTTCAGCGAGGAAGAGCTACTAGAGCAGGGCTGGCCAACCTGCGGCTCTCCAGCTGTTGCAAAACTCCCAGCATGCCCAGTCTGCCTACAGCTATCAGCCTACAGCAGGGCATCGTAGGAGTTGTATTTTTTCAACAGCTGGAGAGCCGCAGGTTGGCCAGTCCTGTACTAGAGGACAGTCAGCAGCTACTGCCCAGCCAAGATCTGGAGGAGACACCCGCCGTTTCCTCATAAGTGATGTGCAGACACTACACAATGATGATAAAGCCGATCGCACTTGGGAGCTGGGTGCAAAAGGGGTTTCATCATCATCAGGAGAAGAGGGTGGCAGCTTGCCCGTGAGGCAGCGGCGAAGCCAGCAAGGTGGTAGCATGGCTGGGAGTCAGCAAGGTGCGAGGGTGGGAGCCAAACGTGCCCAGGGTAGACCACCTGCTTTGCAGCAACCTACCTGCCTGTGAAGTAGTGGTGCAAGGGTTCACGGAGGCAGCGGCAGTAGCAGTCAGTCAGTGTGGACTACTGGGGGGAAAATCACCTATTCGGCAAGGGGCAGTTTTTTTTCAAAGCGCCAGAGGAGCAGCGTCGCCATACAGTGGCCTGGGAGAATCGTTGCTCCGATGTGGTGGTCCAGCCTGCCGCAGCAACCGCTGCATCACCCAATGGCATGCACCCGGTTTAAGGCAGTCAAGGCTCCACCACCTCAGCCGAAGGGAGATGTCTGTCATTCCCATCTTCTGCTGGTCCAGATGCTCCTGTGCTCCTACTCCTCATCAGTCATTCCGTCAGCAATCGATCATCGAAGCGATTGCCAAGAGACAGCAGTATGTGTGCACGCATCCAACAGCGCAGAATGTGCTCCTGTCCAAGTTGCTGCTGCAGTCCCTCCCTTTCCAAGTGGTGAACTCTGCACTTTTCAGAGAACTGATGGCTTATGCCAAGCCGAAGTGGAGAGTCCCAAGCCATCATTTCTTTGCAAAAAAGGCAGTACCAGCCCTGCACAAATATGTAGAACAGAAGGTGGATCAGTCCTTGAGCCTGTCGGTGTCTGCCAAAGTGCACTGCAGCGCCGACTTGTGGAGCTGTAACTACTGTCAGGGACAATACATGTCCATTACGCCCCACTGGGTTAATGTGGTTCCTGCAGAGCCACACCAGCAACTTGGCCAGGTGATGCCGCTTCCACGTTCTCACGCCATTGGTCCAGCGACAATGTCCGCCTCTGCCTCCTCATTCTTCACCATGTCTTCAGCCTTCACTGCAGGGACAAGTCACAGTGCCCCTTCAGCATACCACATGTGCAGGGCAGGTCGGTGTCACGCTGTTATGCACCTCATTCTGGGCGAATGGAGTCACACAGGGAAGGAATTGCTCCGTGTGATTCATCAAGGAATCGAATCCTGGCTTTCTCCGCGACAACGGAAAGAACAGTGTGTTGGTGCTGCATCAAAGAAGGCTGAGCCATGAGCCCTGCATGGCACACGTATTCAATCTGGTTGTCAATCGGTTCCTGAAGTCTTCCACCCATCTGCAAGACATTCTAAAAATGGCCAGGAAACTTTGCATGCACTTCAGCCACTAGTACACCGCAAAGCACACCCTCCTTGAGCTGCAGCGGGAGAACGGCATCCCCCAACATAGGCTGATATGCGACGTTTCCACCCATTGGAATTCCACCCTCCATATTTTGGACCGACTATACGAACAGAGAAAGGCCATCAACAATTTCTGATGCAAGCGGATAGGAGTACTCCCCTGTGTAACTTCGATGTCAGCCAGTGGCAGCTCATGCGTGACACCTGCCGTTTGCTCAGGCCCTTTGAGGAGGCCACGTTATTTGTCAGTCGCCAGGACTACGGGATGAACAACGTCATTCCACTGCTTAATGTCCTGGAACAGATGGTAGTAACAATGGCTGGTCTGGGGACTGGAGACGTGGCGCCTAGATCTCAAGGCCACATGAGCCCTGTGGGGGCTGAACTGGAAGAGGAGGAGGACATTGGAGCACAGGCACTTGGTCATTGTGCCACTCCGTTGCCTCCTACTGATGCTGCTGCTGCCGCCACCTCCAGACTCGGTCATTGTGCCACTCTGCAGCCTACTCATATTGCTGCCACCTCCAGACTCTATCATTGTGCCACTATGTGGCCTACTCATGCAACTGCCACCTCCAGACTCTGTCATTGTGCCACTCTGTGGCCTACTCATGCTGCTGCCACCTCCAGGGTCTGTCATTGTGCCACTCTGTGGTCTACTCATGCTGCTGCCACCTCCACACTTGGTCAGTGTGCCGCTCTGTGGTCTCCTCATACTGCTTCCACCTCCAGACCCAGTCATTGGGCCACTCTGTGGTCTCCTCATGCTGCTTCCACCTCCCCACTATGTCATAGGTCCACTCCGTGGACTTCTCATGCTGTTCGCACCCTCCCCACTTCATGACTGGTCCACTATTTTGTCTTTCGGTGTGGCTGACATCATCATTTATTTGACCTTTCTTCTGATCTGTCAGAAGCAAGGAAAAATGAGACGAACAACGGATCCTGTCTGTGTAGCAGCTGTAAGGCATGTATGTTCCCATCAGAATTGGCCTATTATTTGGTAGCCAAAAGCAGGAGTGAGTACAAAACACAGAAGACATGCAAATATTCCATTCACGTGTCATCTCTGTTTTAGATCCACTTTTTGGCATTAGCAATACTGATGGATTATTGAGCAAATGCTGACCAGGTGAAGGTGTATGCTCCACAGACAGGATTCGTTTTTTGTGGGTTATTGTTCTGACGGATCAGAGAAAGGGCAAATTAATCAGTGACGTCAACACAAACTTACTGCTGACACCTTCTCCACTCTGTCAGGGAGGCTCTACTTGTATAAGCATTTAAAAGAACAGTTTCTCTAGACATCTATGTGGAACCAGATGACGAGGGTGTAAAAGGACCAAGCTTTTTCTTGATGCTAACATCTACCTGTAAGGCTACTTGAGTTATTTGGTCAGTTTTGGCCCCATGACTGCCCAAATAAGTGAAGTGTGCAGTGATTCTAAGAGCAACCCAAGTCATCTGCATGTCATACTGACTCACAGTATTATTTCACTACCACAACAGACTCCCTATGCATGTTACTGCAAGGCACAGTGTTCTACACCCCTATAAAGGCTCTCTGCAGCCCGGAAATAGTCGTTTTTTTAATGCGATTCGCTGCAAATAACTTTGGATCAAAACAAATTGTTCCGAAAAATTTGGCGAACCGGCCAAATCGAATGTTTGAAAAATTCGCTCATCTCTAGTTATGATGCAAGTAATGGAATGCTTCACGTGGCGCAAAAACATCAATTAGCTTTTTGCTACACCGGGAATTATCAGGAGGTCAGACAGAGGTATATATGAAGGGTTAGATAAATTTTGTTCACCTGTGTTGCCGGTAAATTAGCGCATTCCCAAATTAATAACATCATACATGGTTGCAGAGCAGGTCCCTCTGCATTACAGCAAATGTTTGGATGTAATGACATCATTGTGCATACTACCATAGTTACAGGGAAGAGAACAATTGCACCCTTTAGTGTGGGCTTTTTACTATTTGCCCCTAGTGTTCTCATATATTGTTGTGTAGTTGTGATTATTCAATCATTTAAGATTACATTATTTTTCCACTTTAGGCCTTTATTTGTTTTGTCGGCACTTGTAATAAACTACTAAGGTTGTATTAACATGGTGGTGAAAGTAGTGGCACACAGCCCTACTATTACTGTAATGCCACAAAACCATGTGAGTTCATCCTAATTACTAATGGTTAAAGGGTAATTAACCTTTTATTGAACTTTATTTTAAAGGGGTTGTTCCATCTGGGACATTGGCGTCCCCCTAATGTCTGATTGGTGCAGGTCCCATCACTGGGACCTGCACCTATTCTTAGAACGGAACCCACAAAGTGACAGAGGGCACACTGCGCATGCACAGCTTTCCTCTATTAATTTCTTTGGGAGTGCTGAGAATAGCCGAGCGGTTCACTAGGCTATTTTCGGAAGTTCCTTTGAAATGAAAGGGAAGCACACTGCTCAAGCGCGGCCACTGCTCCATTCAGTTCTATGAGGCTGAATGAGACAGCTCACAGCTATTTTCAATAGTCCTATAGAATTTAAGGAGCGGTGGCCACATATGCAAGGTGACCCACCTGCACTTTGTGGCCTCCATTCTAAAGATAGATGTGGGTCCAAGAGGTGAAACCCGCACTTATCAGACATTGGGTGCATATTCTAGCGATATGACCCCGATGTCCAAGATGGGATAACCCCTTGAAACTATTCAAAATGGGCCCATACCCATGCAGCAATATTTGTCCAGCCAAATCCCAGCATATTTGCCTGGGTAGAAGCCTGATCTCCACCGGAACCCATTATAGTCAATAGGGCTGGCAGGCATTCAAGTAACATCCAGCAATACCGGATCCAGAGAGCTCTGGCAAGCTGTTCTCTGCCGGACCAGTCTGTCGGAACTCCAGCCACGAATGTGAAACACTCCTAAGCCTCATACAGTGAACTCCAGCAGTCAATTCCTCCGCCAGAACAGACTACCGAAGTTCACAATGAATATGTGAACCTAGCCTTAGACCTCTTAACCAGGGGGCCGGACCCAGGCAACTTCACTAAAAAGACTGCCAGTTTATATGTTGCCGATAACTTGCCATCTCATGCCGCTCAACTATCGATATGTCAAGCCAAAAAGAAAGGTAAGCACGGATACAACTGTGTAAATTTTCTTCAGACACAAAGCAGTAAATATCTGAATTTCTTTCTTTCTTTCCCACTGTTCAACAATAATATGAATCTGCTCCGCTTCTGTTTAATGGATGGTAATAAATTATATACATAGAGGAAAAAAACTATGGAATAATCTTACCGACCTTTATGTACAATTTCTACTTTGCTTCCATCCATCTTTTGTATTTCATTACTTGTCACTGATAGACTAACATCACTTGAGCCGCCCACATACGAGGTTGTTGTATTAGCTGCTGGATCATTCTTGGTTCTATTTTCAGTTGTGTTGTTCTCTGTGTCACACATAGCTGAATCCATGCTACTTTGCTGCCCTTCAGGCTTTAATATGAAATGAAGGAACATTTTTTTTTACAGGAGCAACAATGTGCAGTGCATCTCTTAAAGGGGTTTTCATATATATATTTCCCATGCTTTTCCTTTTTTATTTCATACTCTCCTTACCCGCTTTTACAATGTAAACCAAAAATTCTGGTTTGTTTCCCTCCTGTATGTAGCACTTCTTGTTGCTATATCCAACCAAACCCATGATGCACTTCTCCTTTCTCTGTCACACCTCCAGCACCGCCCCTAATAACACCCAACCAGTTTATAGCTCCTCCCACCCAGCTAGTTACATAGACACTCCCCTATCACTGCCTCTAACAACACCCAGCTAGTTTATAGCTCCTCCCACCCAGCTAGTTACATAGACACTCCCCTATCACTGCCCCTAACCACTCCCAGCTAGTCTATAGCTCCTCCCACCCAGCTAGTTACATAGACACTTCCCTATTACTGCCCCTAACAATCCCCAACCAGTTTATAGCTCCTCCCACCCGGCTAGTTATATAGACACTACCCTATCACCGCCCCTAACAATGCCCAGCTAGTTTATAGCTCCTCCCATCCAGCTAGTTACATAGACAATCCCCTATCACTGCCCCTATCAACACCCAGCTAGTTTATAGCTCCTCCCACTCAGCTAGTTACATAGACAATCCCCCATCACTGCCCCTATCAACACCCAGCTAGTTTATAGCTCCTCCCACTCAGCTAGTTACATAGACACTCCCCTATCACTGCCCCTATCAACACCCAGCTAGTTTATAGCTCCTCCCACTCAGCTAGTTACATAGACACTCCCCTATCACAGCCCCTAACAACTCCCAGCTAGTTTATAGCTCCTCCCATCCAGCTAGTTACATAGACACTCCCCTATCACTGCCCAGCTAGTTTATAGCTCCTCCCATCCAGCTAGTTACATAGACACTCCCCTATCACCGCCCAGCTAGTTTATAGCTCCTCCCATCCAGCTAGTTACATAGACGCTCCCCTATCACTGTCCCTAACAACCCCCAGCTAGTTTATAGCTCCTCCCACCAGCTAGTTACATAGACACTCCCCTATCACTGCCCCTAACCACTCCCAGCTAGTTTATAGCTCCTCCCACCCAGCTAGTTACATAGACGCTCCCCTATCACTGTCCCTAACAACCCCCAGCTAGTTTATAGCTCCTCCCACCAGCTAGTTACGTAGACACTCCCCTATCACTGCCTTTAACAACACCCAGCTAGTTTATAGCCCCTCCCACTCAGCTAGTTACATAGACACTCCCCTATCACTGCCCCTGTTGCTGCTTTGACACACTCATGGACATGATATCACAGGAAATAAGGCTACATGGACATGATCATGTGACCACGGCCCAATACAGAAGACGAGAACGATAAAGGGAAAATAAATACATTATAAAATGACAACTACCTTCATAAATTAAAGGATGTTGATGCAAACCAGAAAAACCCCTTCAAAGAGCTACACAGTAAAGTTTTTTTTTACTTCCATTTGGAGATATACTGTACTTTTAGATTCCCACCTGTATAACAGGTTCTGGTGTCTTATTCAATGATTCACTGTTGCGGTTTTG
This sequence comes from Bufotes viridis, assembly GCA_033119425.1. Lineage (NCBI taxonomy): Eukaryota > Metazoa > Chordata > Amphibia > Anura > Bufonidae > Bufotes > Bufotes viridis. The sequence continues at coordinate 22,700,056 of CM065598.1, read as the reverse complement.
CAGATTATTATGTAGCTCTTTTATTGATTCCAGATCTTTTCTGACTCTGTCACACTCGTTTTTCAGGTTTTCCTTCTAATAGGACAGAAAGACTGATAATTTGCTATATACTACTATTACTACTTTCTACTATAACCACTTATAATAAAATGCACATCCCTTTCCCACATACCGTTGTATACATAAAGCTATGCGGTACATTTCCAGAACATGTCGGGATATATTTTGTTACAACTACAGTTACGTCACTGAATATTTTAATTCATTATTACTTTCATTAGCTCATACCGAATCTGCAAAACATTTTTCAGTACTATCAAAGTTTTTTTAAAGATGTCAGATTTTATTTACTTGTCCTCAATGGAGCGCACAATCTACGTTCCCTATCAGTCTGCCTTTAAAGTTATCTCATGTGTATGGCCCAGGGGTGGACTGGCCATAGACCCTTCAGGAAATCTTCCCAGTGGGCCTATGCCTTTCCCTCCTCGAGACAGCCAGCTAGGTATGTAATGATCTGACGCTCCCCTCCTAACTCTTGAATTCAACTATATCGCCATTCTAAGGCTACTGGAGTGGGAGGACACCCCAGGGGGAGGTATTTGGTTCTGCTGGGGCAGTATATTTTGCAGCATTGTGGTATTGGCTCTACTGGGTTAGTATTATATGCTGCCGTATGTTAATGATTTGCCTACTTGTGTTGGCCTTGCCTTCTGTCAATTTGAACCTGCCTACAACATGGGGCCACTTTTAGTTTTGTTTTCCAGGGCCACTTTAAGTTCCCAGTCCGCCCCTGGTATGTCCAGTCTATCATTTATGTTCAAGTCATAAATGGCAGAGTCCGCAGCATGCTCATTTGTTTCACATACCTGGCAAAAATGTGATTCATGTGTACAAAGGATTCTTGTGAAAAAATGGCGTTCCAGCACTCTTTTTGTAAGTAGCAATAAAATCTGCTTTATTTTCTTACAGACTATTTAAAATGGGCCCATACCCATGCAGCAACATTTGTCCAGCCAAATCCCAGCATATTTGCCTGGGTAGAAGCCTGATCTCCACCGGAACCCATTATAGTCAATAGGCAGTGCAATTGCGATTGACTTGGACGCGTTTCGAACGCAAAGGTTCTTTTCTTTTGAGTTCGAAACGCGTCCAAGTCAATCGCAATTGCACTGTCTGTAATGTGAACCGTGCCTGATGTGATAAGATTTTATCAAGCAAGAAAATAAAGCGGATTTTATTACTACTTACAAAAAGAGTGCTGGAACGCCATTTTTTCACAAGTTCAACTTAAAGTCTGACTCGACTATTGTTCCGTGCACACCGCCACTATAGGCTGAAAAAGGAGAGCTGGATTATCTATGATACAAAGGATTCTACCTGCACTTTCCACTCTGAGAAGGATTGCTTGTGCTCCCGCTGAAGAGCCAGGAACTTTTCCTCATTTTCTGTTGCCTTTGCCCTTTGAAGCTCATTATCTCTTTCAAGGGTCTGCAATAAAATTAATTATCCCAAAAATAATCAATACCACATTAATGAATTTTGATGTGTTTTATGTAGCTTGGACCTTTTGTTTCCAACATGCTGGAAGTGCCACACAGATCAGTGATAATGCGCTATCAACAATAATTTTCATAAATTAACAGAATGGTACTTATAGTTTAGCTAACAGGAAACAGTGGGAGTTTAGAGAGAAGAAATGGTAATAAAAGGATATAAAAACACTTGCCATTACTCAGATTCACTGCATGGGTTTTAATGTGCTCCCGGATAAAAAAAAAAAAAAAAAAAACTAATATAAGGAAGGCATAGGCAAATCTGAGCTGTAATATAAAGAAATGGGTCATAAGTGAAATTATTTTGGTGTACGTATTAATGGAATGCAAGGCTTAATGGTTCTATGAACCCATGTTCACATGTACTATTTACATTTGCTTCCTAAAACATACGGCACTTCAGAAGTGCACCGCACATCATGACTTTAACACTGCCAAAGGAGAAGCCTTTATTTCTGCGTTTACTCAACACTAGCACTGCTGTCAGGTTGATAAATTGAGGTAATTCTGCATGAATCAACAGTAACAGTTCACACACAATTCAGGTTCTCCTGGAATTTTGAGTTTAATCATATTTTTTTTTTCTCAGCTGGAAGGATAAAAGGCTTCGCCTCCATAACAATGAACTGGTTCCAACCTCTAACAAGACGTAGACAGCACTTTAACGGACAATGGCTGTCAATGTATGAAACACTGGATCAATTATATTTATGGGTCTATGCTTTTATTTTTTTGGATTCACATCAGAGTGGCCAGTCAAGTATGAAATTGTAAAATGTAACAAAGTTATTCGCTATTTTGTCCAGAAATTACCGAGGACATTTCCTTGAGATAAAACAGTTTTAACAAAGTTTTCTTTTTACAGCTGCACTAGATGGTTTGATTAAAAAAAAAACAATCTTCATTTTTATTTAACTAAAATTAGTAGTACGTGTAACCAAATGAAAGTTTGGGATCTATCTCATAAGGGAACAGTGGCATCTTCATCACCTGCAGGCAGACGGTAACTCCCTGCAGGCTTTCCATAACTGTTCAGAAACCAACTGAGCCTACAAAAAATCCATCTAGGATAAAACATTTAGGCCCCTTTCACACGGGCGAGTTTTCCGCGCGGGTGCAATGCGTGACGTGAACGCATTGCACCCGCACTGAATCCTGACCCATTCATTTCTATGGGTCTGTGTACATGAGCGTTTTTTTTCACGCATCACTTGTGCGTTGCGTGAAAATCGCAGCATGTTCTATATTCTGCGTTTTTCACGCAACGCAGGCCCCATAGAAGTGAATGGGGCTGCGTGAAAATCGCATTGCATCCGATAGCAAGTGCAGGTGCGTTGCGTTTTTCACTGATGGTTGCTAGGAGATGTTGTTTGTAAACCTTCAGTTTTTTATCACGCGCGTGAAAAAACGCATCAAAACGCATTGCACCCGCGCGGAAAAAACTGAACAACTGAACGCAATCGCAGGCAAAACTGAATGGCTTTGCCTGTGAAATCGCACAGTTTTCACTGAACGCATCCACAACGCATCCGGACCTAATCCGGACACGCTCGTGTGAACCCAGCCTTAATAGTAGAAAGAGAGGAGGGGGATGCAGCAGCAGAAACCCGTTCATTTTTGCCATAAAAGAGCAAGAGAGAAGGGTACCTGATGGATTTAAGAGTTGTCCCATCATGGGCACTGGGGGCTTACTGCTAGGATAGAATAGAGCGAAGTTATGTAGGGTGCACCGGGCATGCTCGGCCACCCTCCATTCATTTCTATGGGAGTGCAGAAAATAGCCAAGTGCCGGCTCAGCTATTTCCGTGAGCCCCATAGAAGTGAATGGAGTGTTGGCCACGTTTGCGCTTCTCATTCATTTCAATGGGACTTACGAAAATATCTGAGTGCGGTGCACCCTTTGTCACTTTATGGGCTCCATTCTAAGGATAGGTGCATGTCCCAGCACCTATCAGACATTAGGGGCATAACCAAGCAATATGCCCCCAATGTCCAAGGCTCCTCAGAAATTTTATAAATATTTTTTTTTAAATTGTCAGTACAGAAAATTAGACCTAAAAACGACATGGTATTTAAAGGAGGACATTGAATTTAAACAAATGTCCTCAATGCGGATCTGTCATCCATCTTTGCTACATGTAATTTTGGAAGGACAGCCTAGTATGGTGACAGGTTCGCTATCCTACCACCGAAAACAGGACAAGTAATATGGTGCCATCTGGCCATTAAGAACAGTCAGAGAATATACCGGACACATAGTTGATGAGTCCAGTGCAGGGGCGTAACTATAGGGGAAGCAGGGGAAACGGCTGCTTTGGGGCCCTGACCCAGAAGGGGCCCATCCAAGAGGAGGACAAGTACTAAAAGATTTTGTCAGGGCCCCTCAACATTATTACACAATGGAATTATATACAGTGGCAGTATAGACAGTGTAGAAAACGGATGGAACAGCTGCCGGGCCTGGTCTGAGAGAGCGATCTTTACTATCCACAGGAAAGGGGGCGGCATGAAAGGAAGGGGTTGTGAAAAAATTACTGGGGGAGGGGGCCCCATTCCAAAAATTTGCTGTGGGGCCCAGTCATTTCTAGTTGCGCCACTGGTCCAGTGTATTCATGAGAGAGCGTTCCCCCGCCTCTCTATGCCCTGATCACATCGATGATCGACTCCTGTATATGCAGATACACAGTGGCCAGCCATCAATCACACAGATGGGGAGCGCTCGCCTTGTGAATACACTTATAGCCCAATGGCACAACATATTGTCTTGAATGCAGCTTAGGCAGGGTGCTGGATCTCTTTAAAGAGACAAGTCCTGTATGGAGACTTACTGGAAGAACGTCATGGTATGCAGACTTACTGGCAGCTCTCCATGGGTGAAAGAATATGCAAAGAGTTATCTCCCAAGAAGGAGAACCATCTCACTAGCGCCACCTAGTGGAAGTGGTCTCCTGTGAGTCAAAATCTGACTTTTTAACAAACTTTGGGATTTGACAAAAGAATATTTCCAAGCCAAATATTCATCCATAGACAGGTATTTTGAGGTCCATGTCCCTCATCGGTATAGAGTAGGATTCTGTCTAGTTGGGTTGTGGCTTAGTCAGGGTGCTGAATCACCTTTGAGACCAGTCCTGTATGGAGACTGGAAGTGCTCCATGGTATGGAAACATGTTTTGTACGAGCACACTTGTCCCCATGCCGACCTTACATAGGACGGCATAGTCTGATGACAGATCCGCTTGTATCGGTGCGGTCATGTCCCTTCAATAGACACTTTACTTCATGGGTGGTGGGATCTACAGTTTAATACGTTCTGGAAAAGTAAACTAAAATATATTACATCACCTTGTAATCCTCCTTGAGTGCAAACAACTGGTTTTCTAAACTTATGATGGTCTGAGTATGCCGTTGAACTAAAATTCGCATGTTGTTCAATGCTCTTATATCCTCCTTTCAAGAAACAGGATTTTAGTAGAATAAGCTGCACTGTACAATACATTTTAAAACAGGTTGTCAACCTAAATGTACTGTAGGAGAATCCTGTTAATAACATGGGCAGAGATTACAGCTCTAAAGGTTTGTCAGCCAGTTAAAAACAAACGGAGCAGGTGCTGGCCTGAGTCATTAGATTTCATTCAGTCGCTGTACAGTAGTATAAGGCCTCTTGCACACAAACGTATTCGTTTCGTGCATTGGGGACAGCAATTTGTGGCCCCCAATGAACGGGCAACATTCGTGCGGCCGCCGGAACGGATCCTGACCCATTCAACCTGAATGGGTCCGTGATCCGTCCGTTGTGCAAAAAGATAGAACAAGTTCTATTTTTTTGCAGAACGGAAGCACTCCATAGTGCTTCCGTGGGGTTCCATTCCATGCTTCCGTTGCGCACTGCATCTCCGGATTTGCGGACCCATTCAAGTGGATGGGTCTGCATCCATGATGCGGAATGCACACGGCTGGTACCCCGTTTATTGCGGAACCGCCGTATGCGGCCCGCAATAAGGCCACGAAACGAATACGTTTGTGTCCAAGAGGCCTAATTGAGACACTGGACGGGGGCTATTGTTTCTGCATTCACTACTCTACAAGCAAAGATTTACAGCATTGCTGTTTCCCTCAAGGCACACCCACATGCCTATACAGTTACACCAAAAAGCAGCCATCATTGCATTGAAAAATCTCCATAGATCCTGCATAAAACAGGACACAAAGTAACAGTTTATTGCTAAGTGGGGAATGTATAACTATCAGGACACTGCTGACAATAAGAAGAGCGCAACTTTTAAGCTTCATTCACACGTCAGTGTTCGGTCAGTGATTTCTATCAGTGATTTTGAGCCAAAACCAGGTGCGGCTCTAGACACAGAACAGGTGCAGATCTTTCCCTTATACCTTATGTCTGTGGAAGCTCCAATCCTGGTTTTGACTCGCAATCACTGATGGGAAAACACTGACGTGTGGATTAGGCTTTAGAGTTTTACCTGCTTTCCTTCTTTCATACAGGTGTTCACTTCCATGAGGTTTTTGTTTATTTCGGTTTCCTGTCAGAACATACGTGACACACATCAGTGTTAATGATCCATGATTATACAACCCGTTAGCAGTGCAGGATTTAAAGGGACACTTCTATCAGAAAGAATTATTTTTTAACTTAAACTCATTATTCATAAAAAGTAATTTTTGTTTTTAGAATTTTTGTCTTTCTTTTTTTAAATCTACTACAGCATTAAAAATAAAATACAATATATACCATATATAATTAATCACAGAGAGATAACAGTCCTCGGTGAGGAGTTTATGACACTGCTGTACAGAGCGATTATCCCTAAGGTATTCTCATTATAAGGTCCATTAAGACGTCCGCAAGTGTTTTGCGGTCCGCTAAACACGGCATAGCCATGTGCATTCCGCATTTTGCAGACCGCACACGGCCAGGCCTGTGATAGAAATGCCTATTCTTGTCCGTGGCTGCAGACAAGAATAGAACATGTTCTATCTTTTTTGCAGGGCCGCAGAACGAAACTACGGATGCGGATAGCACACGGTGTGCTGTCCTCATCTTTTGCGGCCCCATTTAAATGAATGGGTCCACACCCATTACGCAAATTACGGAATTAATGCGGACTCATTCATACGGACGTGTGAACGGACCCTAATAGTGGGTGAAGATTGGAAGGGGACTGACAGTGATAGATAAACCTAAGGCCTAGATAAACATGGGATAGACAAAACAAATTGAATGCCAAGACACATTTGTAGATAACCTGAAACATCTCCCACCTCACCCTCCAAAACGTGTTTTGTTTGTCATGAGCTTCCTTTGGGAGTGTTTCCTATTCATCGTATAAAAAGGTTTGATGTCCATTTGCACAGGCCAACCAAGCAGGCAATTATCGGGAACAAGTTTAAATATTAAATGGACCGCGCAGAAAGTACTTCTTTTCTCACACCAAAGGGAATACTCCTTGACCGATCTTTGACATCAAGCTCACACTGCTTCCTTTCTTATGTATCGATCTGTACAGATTGAAAGGAACCACACATAGTGAAGTATTGCCAGTTAAAACCTGCAGACACTCTGGAATTGCACTCACCGTGCTCTAGTTGTAACACTAGCGTATCAAGATGTTTAAACACAGGTAACCGGCTTGCTTTCCTTCATCCTATGTGGAAATAACTTCTTCCATAGTGAAGACCGTAACACAGCATATAAAATTCCAATTTTAATCTACTTACAAACTGGTGAATAAAATCACAGCGTATAATAAAAACAATCGCGTCTGCCCAACCCGGGTTTCGCTCCAAATGGCTTCGTCAGGGCGTTACTTCCTCTCACCTTCACCTCGCCCTAAAATATCCACTGACTTCCCTTCATTAATTAGTAATCACCTGATATCAAAGTTGCTGCCCGCATCGCTATGCAGTCATTCACACCAATGCCGACCATCTCCCGTGCGGCACCGCGTCCAGAGCAACAGATCCACCCCTACATAACCCAGAACTGCATCCTCGCAACCACATCCACAATTGCAGTGTGGTGCGAGCGCAGCGTCGGCTCTGCTACATCGCAGGATGCACTAAGTCAGCGCTGCTAAGCCAGAATTGCAAACAGCTCAGCACTAGCAAATCTGAACTGCACTCCGGCACTGCTACATCAGGGGTCCCCACAGACACCTATGGGAATATCTAATCAGAACACATAGGGGAAAAAGGTTCAAATTAAACTGGGTTTTAAATCCAGATCCACATTTAACCCCTTGGGTTGTAAACTTCCCATGTTATATATCCATTCTACTTCAGTTTGGTCTATCTTTTTCTCATAACTTCCTCCTCGCCAATGTTTTTTGACATGAGCGACTCCTGTAAATTTTAACCCCTTCGGGTCCATCTTATGTACATGTTTAAAATGTAGGGGTACCCCATGGGTTTCCATTCCTTTTTTATATTATTCATGTGCTCTTGTACACGTACTTTTAGCTTCCTCATGGTGCGGCCGACGTACTGGAGGCCACACGGACACTCCAGCACGTAGATCACACCCGAGGTCTCACAAGTGATCTCCCCTTTAATTTTCAGATCTTTCTTTCTTGGATTGGAATGGACTTTCTCAGCTTGTCGTTCTTTTTCATTTCTTTTGTACGGTTCCTACATGGCAAGCAGAAGCCGCACCAGGTAAATCGATTTTTCTTCCTTTTTATCTACCGGAGGAATTGCACTTTTCACTAAAATGGAATGTAAATTTGGTGCTTTTTAAAAATTATACAAGGTTTTTTGGGAGTTCATCCCCTATTACGGGGTCATTTTTAATGTACTCCAATTTTTTGGATCGCATTTTTATGAGTTGTCCTTGGGCACTAAATTGGGTCAAAAAGGCAAACTGAAATTTATTGTCCTTATTGCAAATGTCTAAAGTGTGTTTTTCTTTTTTTAACCATAACATTTGTTTCTACCTCTTTACATTGTTTTTCCAATTCGCCTTTATTGTAGCCCTTCTCAATGAACCTGTCTAATATAATATTGCTTTGTGTTCTATACACCTCCACATCTGTACAGTTGCGGAAAATGCGTTTGAACTGTCCCTTGGGTATATTAGATAGCCACGGTTTATAGTGGCAACTATCCAAATTGATATACCCATTGACATCAGTCTTTTTAAAAACGTTTTTGTTTTCAACTTGTTATTCTCCACAAAAATAGTAAGATCCAGAAAATTAATGGCAATATTGCTAATCTCACTAGTCAATTTTATATTCCAGTTATTCCTATTTAGTTCATCAATCAGTTTTTCCAGGCCCACCTTTTCACCTTCCCAAACAATAAGGCAATCGTCTATAAATCTATACCACTTTAATAGCTTGCCCCCCGTTATCGGAACCCCTAAAATCGGCCTAATTCGTTCATCTTCCCAAGCCGCCATGAAGATATTCGCAAAACTCGGTGCGAATTTCGCCCCCATCGCGGTACCGAGGCGCTGCAGGAAGAATTCATCCCGAAACCAAAAATAATTATGTGAGACCCCGTAATAGGGGATGAACTCCCAAAAAAACCTTGTATAATTTTTAAAAAAGCACCAAATTTACATTCCATTTTAGTGAAAAGTGCAATTCCTCCGGTAGATAAAAAAGGAAGAAAAAATCGATTTACCTGGTGCGGCTTCTGCTTGCCATGTAGGAACCGTACAAAAGAAATGAAAAAAGAACGACAAGCTGAGAAAGTCCATTCCAATCCAAGAAAGAAAGATCTGAAAATTAAAGGGGAGATCACTTGTGAGACCTCGGGTGTGATCTACGTGCTGGAGTGTCCGTGTGGCCTCCAGTACGTCGGCCGCACCATGAGGAAGCTAAAAGTACGTGTACAAGAGCACATGAATAATATAAAAAGGAATGGAAACCCATGGGGTACCCCTACATTTTAAACATGTACATAAGATGGACCCGAAGGGGTTAAAATTTACAGGAGTCGCTCATGTCAAAAAACATTAGCGAGGAGGAAGTTATGAGAAAAGATAGACCAAACTGAAGTAGAATGGATATATAACATGGGAAGTTTACAACCCAAGGGGTTAAATGTGGATCTGGATTTAAAACCCAGTTTAATTTGAACCTTTTTTCCCCTATGTGTTCTGATTAGATATTCCCATAGGTGTCTGTGGGAACCCCTGATGTAGCAGTGCCGGAGTGCAGTTCAGATTTGCTAGTGCTGAGCTGTTTGCAATTCTGGCTTAGCAGCGCTGACTTAGTGCATCCTGCGATGTAGCAGAGCCGACGCTGCGCTCGCACCACACTGCAATTGTGGATGTGGTTGCGAGGATGCAGTTCTGGGTTATGTAGGGTGGATCTGTTGCTCTGGACGCGGTGCCGCACGGGAGATGGTCGGCATTGGTGTGAATGACTGCATAGCGATGCGGGCAGCAACTTTGATATCAGGTGATTACTAATTAATGAAGGGAAGTCAGTGGATATTTTAGGGCGAGGTGAAGGTGAGAGGAAGTAACGCCCTGACGAAGCCATTTGGAGCGAAACCCGGGTTGGGCAGACGCGATTGTTTTTATTATACGCTGTGATTTTATTCACCAGTTTGTAAGTAGATTAAAATTGGAATTTTATATGCTGTGTTACGGTCTTCACTATGGAAGAAGTTATTTCCACATAGGATGAAGGAAAGCAAGCCGGTTACCTGTGTTTAAACATCTTGATACGCTAGTGTTACAACTAGAGCACGGTGAGTGCAATTCCAGAGTGTCTGCAGGTTTTAACTGGCAATACTTCACTATGTGTGGTTCCTTTCAATCTGTACAGATCGATACATAAGAAAGGAAGCAGTGTGAGCTTGATGTCAAAGATCGGTCAAGGAGTATTCCCTTTGGTGTGAGAAAAGAAGTACTTTCTGCGCGGTCCATTTAATATTTAAACTTGTTGACTAGAGACCTACCCACCTCTTATAAGGACTGCAGCATTTTGGAAGATACGTATATTGGAATTTTTTCTTTCATTGTAATTATCGGGAACAAACTGTTCATTGCCATAACTGCCTGCTTGTCAGGGGAGGTGAGAGCTGTATTCACATGCTGTAATCACCTCTGCTGTATGGAGACAAGTGGTCACTACAGAGCGCAATGCAGCAGCCGTGGTCAAGCAATGTCTAAAAACAAGCAAAATTAGTAAAACTGAGCGCTGGAGGCATTATTACTAAAGAGAGTATTTTGGTAACTAACTTGTATTATGTTTTTACACAAAATAAATATCAGTTGTTGAGGTGAGACAACCCCGTTAAACAGCTAGTAGCTGCTTTTAGCAGGACTGTATGCATGTTACAGGCATTCAGATATGGCTACGAATTAGGTGCACACAGTGCAATGTGTTCGATACTATAAACTGCAGAAATTTCAGTGTTCAAGTAATGTTTCCAGAACAAACTCAAACTGCATTCAGGGACACCATTGGTTTATTGAAAGTAACCAAGCAATATTCTAATATTTATTATCCAGAAATAACAGCTATATTCGGCGTATTTCTGGTGCAGATTGCGGCGCAACAGGTATAAAATAGTGTGCGGGCAGGGAAGGGGACGGGCTCGCAGTCCCGTCTCATTTATCATATTCTACAACAGTTTTAAGCACAGAAAATAGTCTAAATGTTACATGTAGACTGGCGCTGGATGCACCAAAGTTGTATAGAGGCCTGCGCCTCTTTATAAATTCGGCAGATCCACTGTCAGACCGGTGTCTTAATAAATGACCCCCAATGTGTTCAAATCTGAGAAAGTGATGCATTTCTCTGACTTTACTTTTCTGCATTTATTAATATGTGCTTAAGACACAGAAAATGTACTTGGCAAATATCTCTCTGGGAAAAAAAAAAAGATAATTTTTCCTTTCCTAGCATGAAAGTGCCGCTTGAAACATCCAACAATAGCCAGAACCATTTTACTGAGCAGACACCATGGCAACATGAGCAGATGCATTTATGAAAAGGATGCAATCAATTTGTAACAAGAACTATTAGAAATATGCTTTAATTCCACATCATAACGAACGCCTGGAATTCTATGGAGAGCCGCAGAACACTCATTTTGATTCATACCGTTTGAAGTCTTTCTTTCAGCTCTTTCACATGCTGCTCTTTTTCAGAAAAGCTGACGTTCTCCTCATCTGCTCTTTGCTGGTAAGTCACTTTGTATTTTAGAAAGTCGGAAGACAGTTTTTCTAACTCCTTCAAGAAAGGTAAGTGCAGAGCAATTTCTTTCTATCATATGTGAACAATGCATATTTGACAATATACAAACATGATGACCAGTAATATCTCTAAATATACTATATTAGTGGATCCAGTAGCAACTACATAGAAATGAAAAAAAGCTTAAAGGGGTTCTGCAGTTATTTTAAACTGATGATCTATCCTCTGGATAGACCATCAGCATCTGATTGGCGGGGGTCTGACACATGGGACCCCCGCCGATCAGCTGTTTGAGAAGGCAGTAATGCTGCAGCCTTCTCGCTGTTTACCACCCAGTGACATCACAACTAGTATCAGTAAACTTCATTCGAGTAAACAGAGCTTAGCCCCCCCGGCCAGTGATACTAGTCATGACATCACTGGGCCTGCAGTAAACAGCGAGAAGGCCGTGGCTTGTCCTGCAGCGCCGATGCCTTCTCAAATAGCTGTTCGTAGGGGGGCCCGGGTGTCGGACCCCCGCCAATAAGATGCTGATGATCTATCCAGAGGATAGATCATTAGTTTAAAATAACTGCAAAACCCCTTTAAAGTAAATATCATCTTGTTTTTAGGTCCAAAATTCTGTGCTGATTAATCTGATTTGGGGCCATTAAACCCTCATCCTGCCCATAGCAAAACCACTCATCTCCTTACATAATAGTAAATGAAAATCAAACTTACCAGTAGAAGAGAGTTAGGCTCTTCACGGGCGGCAGTGGGTGCATGTGCGCTGTGCCGATAAAGCTGGGTCAGCGCACCTTACTTACCTGCACGTGTACTGCACAGCGGGCATATGCGTAGTTAAAGCGGACCTTTCACCTAAAAAATCATAGTTCAATTATCACACTACCTTATAGTGTTGCTGCCTGTGATGCCCGGACACCTTTTATTTCTTCAAATGGACCCCCCGTTCGCCCGCTGCGCTCGGTGTTAGTTTAGGCGCCTCATATGCAAATGAGGCATCTAGGTTATAGTAGGCTTCAATCTTTTAGTTCTGCTGGGCGGTCTTCACTTCTCCCTGGCTGCGAGCGCATCCAATCGCAGCACTCGGCTCTTAGCCAGGGAGAAGGAGCTCAAGTTCTCGCGAGAACTTGAGCTTGCAGAGTTCCGGAGCCGGCGCCATCTTGGAGCAGCAGCAGCAATATCGGCAGCCTGCAGGTAAGTATCAGAATCACCCCTAGACCAACAAGCATGATGTCTGCCGTCGTTTTCTGCGCTGGGGACTCCAAGATGGCGCCGGCTCCGGAACTCTGCAAGCTCAAGTTCTCGCGAGAACTTGAGCTCCTTCTCCCTGGCTAAGAGCCGAGTGCTGTGATTGGATGCGCTCTCGAGAGGGAGAAGTGAAGACCGCCCAGCAGAACTAAAAGATTGCCTACTATAACCTAGATGCCTCATTTGCATATGAGGCGCCGAAACTAACGGGGAGCGCAGCGGGCGAACGGGGGGTCCATTTGAAGAAAAAAAAGGTGTCCGGGCATCACAGGCAGCAACACTATAAGGTAGTGTGATAATTGAACTATGATTTTTTAGGTGAAAGGTCCGCTTTAAGCAAGGTGATCCCCTACTCAGCCTTATTGGCACAGTACACATGTGCCCAGTGCCGCTGCAGAACAGTCTTCTCTTGATAAGTATATTTTTCATTCATTATTCTTTAAGGGGACGGATGAATTTACTACGGGAAGGTTAGGACCCTAAACTCCAGCTGTATAACGGCGTGCTGTTGGGTTGGTGGCCCCAAACCAAAATGACAGGTTCCCTTTAACTTTTGGAGCAGCCATAGCTTTATTTTTCTGATACAGACCTCCAAATGATAAAATGCTGGCTGTCTGCAGCTGTCACTAGAGGGAGCTTACTGTGTGGAGATTTATGAAAGACTGGCATTTTACGTTGGTCAATGAAATTTCCTGTGCTGCCGGAGGATTTAAATAATTTATGACGAGGCGCAGGTCCATGCCAGAATGAAATCTATAGCAGCTCAGAGCTGCCATGCACTTCTGTTTTCAGTTGTGCTTTAAAATGTGGTGCAAAAAAAGATATAAATGAAGCGGACCCGCTCCCTGCCCTCATCACATCCCCTTTTCAGAAAGTGGAGGGGGCAGTGCAGAAAGGCTACTTGCCATGAAACTTCTCACAAGCAGCGTTTAAAAAAATCATAAACCTCTTTTCGCCAAAAAAGAGATACTGGAAGATGATAAAACCCCAGCAATGTCTGACTATTAATGATCATTTAACACTATGCAGTTAGCTCCTGAGCTTCTCCTTGTGGTAGCTACAGGAAATTAGAATATTATGTTCTAAATCTAAGCCTATGCATGGGAATTTTGAGATTTGTGTCCAAACACAAATGGTTAAGTAATTGGCAGACTTGGTTAGGTTACCAGGGTGATGGACTGCGTCCGCACCATGGTTAGTTACAGAGTCTTAGCTGAGCAGAGTAAGAGGCAACACCTTCATATTTGAGCTCCTGCATAGCAGACCAAAGGAGAAGGCTGCTCCAGGAGACACCACTCCTGAGACTGAAAAGCTGCCAAAGAGTTACCCCTAGGGAAAACAGAGCAGACAGCAATAGAAAGAGCAGAACCTCCTAAGCCGTGCACTGGATTCAGACAGTAAGGTACCGCTAATTCATGGCTTTGAGACTTTAATGCTTGTGGAAAGGGATAATGATCGACTCGGGGACCCACCACACTTTCAGACAGACCGGCCACCCGGATCTAAGATCTGCACTCCTCAGCCTGGGAATTTCAGAAAGAGTTAATAAAAACGGAAATGCACGCCTGTGGTTATCTTGAAAAGTTGCAAAGTGTATTTAGAACGAGACTCAGAGAATACTGCCACCATCATTGCTGTTGCCCATAATCAGCCATTGGGGAAAAGTAAGCTTGGTGATAATACGTCGAGACTGAACCAATTGCTGCTATCTGTATTGCAACCCTCATCATCTACTCACCAAAGAAAGACTTTATTATTTCTAATTAAACTAGGCCTAATTATTGCCGCCATCATCCACCGGCCCCTGCTCCTATAATCCCGTCCTGCACCATGCCAACCATTTACCATCAAGGGCATCCAAACTACCTCAAGGCAGGAGCCCCAGAAAGGTCCAGGGTGTGCCCTGTAGGAAGAAAGGCTCGCCCTTCAGTCACTGTGCACTGCCTGGGGAGTGCTAGAGGGGGAGACTGCCACCGTGTAGTTCTACTGCTACCATCATAGCCTTTACCAGTCCTCTCATGATTGCCACCCCTCTGGGTTGCTGCAGAGGCTTTGTGGCTTCCACTGGAGGCACTCTAGATGCCACCATGGTTTTATTTGTGAGATCTTACAAAAAAAAAAGTTTTAGTCTTGCCCTAGGCAGGTAAGTGGTGGCAAACGTGATTTCTGTACAAATTAAAATCCCACTCAATATAAGGCCTAAATTTGGCTGTACACAAAATACCTGGCAGCTACCTTCAGTCCCAACATCCCTATGGAAATGAAAGCTCAGATCAGCCAAGCGTGTATGTTGTTTCAGTGGCGGGATAAGCTGTTCCTTCCAGCCCCCCTACAACGCACTTTGTAAAGGATTCACAATCGTGTCCACTCTTCTTGCATGAGATCTATATTCACTGAATGCATTTTTGCTGTATGGCACTATGGGAGTTGTAACCAGTCTATGCTGAATACAGATGCCAAGCAACAAATGCAGGCACGGCAAAAACAGTGTTTTGTTTTGGAGGGGGTCCATGTGGACTGAAGCAAATAAATGAGGGTACAAGTCTCTCCTTTCACTGCAATTGCCACGTCCTCTGCACTTTGATTGACAGGACCAGGTGTGATTACGTTTTTACTGCCTGGTCCTGTCAATCAAAGTGCAGAGGGCGTGGCAGTTGCAGAGAGAGCAGAGCCTCTAGGTGTAAAGCCAACGCCCCTGTTGCTCCTAGACGCTCATTTGCATATATTAAAATTTTTCTCAGCAATGCGGGCACATATGAACATGGGACCAACACAGATGCCTACAGCTGCCAAGTGCACATGTAACAGGTCATAGGTACAAATCTGCCAACCTTTAATTATGATCTGACTATATGAACAAAAAGTAACTGGATTGCAGCAGGAAATTTCTCAACACACACAGGTTATGTAAAGATTAATACTACTTGAATAGGTAAATGCCATATATCACAATAAGCAATTGCCCATCATCAATACAATCATAGTAGATTTATTGGACTGCAGAGAATATAGAATGTATCGGATGAAAAACTTCAGAAAGAAAGTTAATGAAACGCTCCTAGCACTGGAGATACTTTCATCTCTTGAAATAAGTTATAGAGTCTTCAGCCATAAATACTGTGCCCTTCTCTTGCTCACCCCTCTCTCTTCCCTTACAGGGGTAGTCTGTTTTCTATCTCTCTCTCCTTGAGCGCTCTGACATCCACCCAGATGAATAGCAGAGGTTATGAATGCTGTTTGACGATAGTATCAAGAATTCTGCATAATGCCACAGTGGTAACCAAGCATTTAGTGTAGTAATAGTTTTATCTAGCCACAAAGTTTGGTCTGTTTAACTTTTCTCCACAAAACTGGAATTCCGTCTTATCACAGACCTGTGGCTCAACTGTTCTGGACAAAATCAAAGAACGATATAAAGGAAAATAAAGATAGTCTGATGGCTAAAAATTCATAAACACTGGGTTCAGACTATACTTAATGCAACATTACTTTTACACGTGAGTGTGTAAATAACAAGCACGACAGTGATAAAACGCCACAAGGCGCTCATAAATCCGAGCCCTAAGAGTGCGAAGCAAGATTTTACAGTAGGCAGAGGATAAATGAACAATGGTCTTAAATGTTATTCCTAATATTGTACAGCCAGAATACTGCAGCTGTGTATGTGAAATCATTGCCTATAAAGACATAAAACTGTGTGTAAACCAACAATAAGTTTATAGAAACGTCAGTCAGATAAGATAGAAAATCTGATCTATAAATGTCCAACTGCGAGGAATAAGCTGCTGCCAGAGATGAGGGAATAGTGGCCATACATCTAATACAGAAAACTGGAGATGGGTTGTTGATCCATGGACTTAAAAGGGTTGGCCCATCTTCAAGAGTCCAATAGCAGTGAATGAAGTGGATGCCGCGTATGTGCAGTGTGCTCTCTTTCACTTTGGTGGCCCCGTTCTTCATATACGAGTTGTTTCTAGATGTAGGACCCTCACCCATCTGACATTAGTGGCATATCCTAGCGATATGCTGCAAATCGTGAGGCGGGAAAACCCCTTTAAGTTTAATAATGTTACACCAAGCAAATTCTTCCTTTGGCAGGATTTTACCTCTTTTAGGCGTTCTATCTCATTCTTTTTTTGGTTAATTTCAATGTTCAGTTTTTTATTGTTTTGAATTGCTGTCTGCACTGAAAAAAAAAAAAGAAATAATAGAAGAGACGATTGAAAACACTTCATTATAAATGTCTGAGATTCATCTTAAAATGTGTTTTGCATTTGGTTCACCTAAAGTGTTAATCTGACTTGTCTGTCACTCTCCCCACTGTCAGCTCTCTGCACAGTAATCCTCTAGCAGTAATACAGAAACACAGTCGAGTCACATTATTATGACCACCTCCTACTTTCAACCTCTGGCTTGGTGGGTACTTAAGGTGTGTGCGATAGACTGTCTGCATACATATCCCTCATTGCTGTCATGACTTAAAAGGGGAGATTTATCAAAGTTGTAGAAAGGGATGATTATTGGCTTTCTAAAACTGTGCAGTTTGTGAACTGTCTGCATTATGCTGTGGAGAAAGTGTGGCAAATGGCACCATTGTGAATAAGCCCCGTGGAAACTGCGAAGCACCATGTGCCATTAGTCCTAATTCACACGTCCGCAATCTTCTTCCGCACCCGTTCCGCAAATTTGCGGAACGGGTGCGGACCCATTCATTTTGAATGGGGACGTGATGGATGCAGAGAGCACACACTGTGCTCTCCACATCCGCATTTGCGGAATGCGCCGCCGATCTTCCGGACGGCGGCTCCGCAAAAATATAGAGCATGTCTTATTCTTGCTCACAATTGCGGACAAGTATAGGCATCTCTATAGGGCTGGTGGCAAGGTGTTTTGCGGATCCGCAAAACACTATGGACGTGTGAATAAGGCCTTAATGTAAGAGGTGAACATCAGCTATGAAGTTGCACAAGGGCAGACCAACACACTACAGTGGAGAAGCTCACCACCAGAATGAACCAGGAGGTGACCAGACGCGTGTCTAACACAACAGTTCAGTGAACCCTACTGAGTACAGGGCTCTGCAGCTGACGGATGGTCACTGCACCTCTGCTACGAAGTTGCATTAAATTTTCGTGGCAGCATCCGAATTGGACCACAGTTGATTGGCAAAGGGTTACCTTCTCCGATGAGCCACGTCTTCTGCTTCATCGAGCAGATGGATGTTGGAATGTCAGGAAAGGAACATCAGAGAACAAACCCCCTGCAACCATTGCTGGAAGAACACAAGCTGGTGGTGGCAGAGTTATGGTCTGGGGAATTTTTTCTTGGCATTCTCTGAGCTCACTCATCCATGTGGAAGGCACTCCTAACCAATTTGGGTAGGAATCCATCCTTGATCACATACACCTATACATGATGACTGTCTTCCCTGGGGTAGATGGGATCTTCCAGCAAGACAAAGGGACATGTCACACAGCTAGAAATGCCTGACATTGGTTAGGAGAGCATTGCCAAGACTTATAAGTACTATCCTGGCCCCCTAATTCCCCAGACTTGAACCCAATTGAGCATCTGTGGAACCACCTTGATGGTCTTGTTCGCTCTCTGGATTGTCCCCCACACCCTCCAGTAGCTGTGGGATGCACGGCAGTCAGCATGGTGCCAGATATCGGTGACAACCTACCAGGACCTTACTGAGTCACTCCCAGCTTTATTACTCTGGATATTATCTGGTGGTCATAATAATGTGACTCGTCTGTGTAGCTTTATGAATGAAAGAGAGCTATTGCAATTAGCGTCTCTGCAGGGAACACAGGGAAAAGTGATTTCTACTGGCTGCCCTGCAGTGAAAAGAGGATCACTATAAAGAGACCTGACTGTAAAGAGAAACTGAGCATGGGTGACCTGCAGCACTCAGCTCACTAGATGGACGTGCACATTGCAACAGAGAGGGGATGAGAGGACGAGGCGGACAGGATTTACTAATCTAGCACGTCACAGGAAATGCCCACTTAGTTAATCACTGGCCTTGGTGATGACCCACCTCAGCGAGTGACTAGTTGAGTATTAATTTTCTGCATGTCAAGAGTCACCAGAAAGAAGAAAACAGATGTTGGAATGGAAGCCTCGTAGTCCTCTGGTAGAACAGCAACTCAATAATTCATATACTGTAAGTTAGGGTCAGCCGAGCTGCTGTCGGAACGGAAAATGTGATTGTTACGAGGACCGTATTTTCTGGACTGCACATGCCTTAGGCCTCATGCACACGACCGTATGTATTTTGCGGTCCACAAAAAATACGCATGACGTCCGTGTGCATTCCGTATATTGCAGAACGGGAACAGCTGGCCCCTAATAGAACAGTACTATCCTTGTCCGTAATGCGGACAATAATAGGACATGTTCTATTTTTTTGCGGAATGGAAATATGGGCATACGGAAATGGAATGCACACGGAGTAACTTAGGTTTTTATTGTGGACCCATTGAAATGAATGGTTCCACATACGGGACGCAAAAAAAAGCGGAACTGACACGGAAAGAAAATACGCTTGTGAGCATGAGGCCTTAGGAGTCCAAAAAAAAGTATAATGCTGTCAGTAAAGTGTTTGTAGACTCAATTCATGCTTCACGCAATTTAATGCAGTTTTACTATGCAGGATTTACCAGTTTGCTCCAGCTTTTCATGCACCTCTTTTATCATTCCAAACTGCTGTGTCACATTCCCAATGCATTTTTTACATTCACTGAGTTGTTTAATGTGGTCTTCCTTTGCTAATATGTGCAACTGTAGTTTCTGCTCCTGTATGACAAATATGATAACATAAACCGGCATGGGTTAATAATCACCATCTCCTTTTATCATATTAAACTATCATGAAAATGTAGACATTATATATATATATATATATATATATGCAAAAAATTCATAAAACTGTGAAATAAGAATAAAAAAGGCAGCTAGGATAAAAAAAATGAATTTAATAGATTTTTGCAATTAATAAAAAGTGCAAATTGAATTAGTAAATTGGATCTGCATGCAGGAAAGTATACTGATTAAAAACGCACAAGCAGAATCATCCAAGCATCACCTTTTACAGCACTACAGTCTTGTTGTTTTATGTCCTCAGATTGAAAAATAACACTCGGATCTCATTTAATTACTCTCGACCTTATGCTCGTTAAACGCCATTACAATTTTCCATTAAATATCTATTAAATAAAATATACCGTATTTTAATTTTTTTCATTGTCTAGTTTTTGAGGTTTAAAAAGAACTATGCAGGCATAAAGATCAGCAGTAAAAAAGTGACTGTAATCAAAAGGAATGAGCAACATAACGTACTGTAGGAAGAGAAGAACGTGCATTGCTCGTTTTTCATGTTTTATAAGGTATGAAATTAAACACAGCGCAATAAAGGAAATATCATCACAAGCAAAGAAACAACAACTATTTTAAAATTACCTCCGACTCTCGCACTGAATGTACTGTGAGCCGCTTTTCATTGACATTCTTTAATTACATAATAAAATTGGTAATATAATACTTAGGGCAATTACAACATCTAGAAAATGAGCTTGTCCAGGCTGTAATAAAGCTCTGGTTGTACTTATCTCAAGGTGTCTCTTAAGAAAGTTCCAATTCATGATGAACACTATTTATCTTCTGGACACAAGTAACCTCAGCAGTGTAAAGGTGGCCATCAGATTAATCTAAAGTTGATCAAAACAGATTACAACCAAAACAATCGTTCATTGGGTGAAATTCCACAAAGAACATTTTAGCCTACCAATGACAGACCATCCTTGTCTGAACAGGTCGGCCATGTTTGACATTTTTGTCCGATTGTTGGACAAAAATTTTTTCACTTAAAGAAATATTGATGGACATTTATCAAGACCAGTGTTTTTTTTTCAATGTTCTTAATTCTGTATGTGCAGAAAAGATAAACGTAAAGATAAATGTGCCGGGCCTGCTGTCCCGGCCTTGTCACTCCCCCTTTTCTCTCCACTTCATAAAAGTGGTAATAAGGGGCAAAAGTTTCCCTCAAAAATAGTGTGTGACAAAATTTGTTGCTTTTTAACGACACAAAAGTGGCGTAAATAGCATAGTAAGTGTCCCCCATTGTTCGTAGATGAAAGAACGGAGCTTGGAACTCTTCCACGCAGCAGATTACCCGCACGGGCATCCGCTCTTGTGAAAGAGCACTAAGTGCTCAAGTTGTTTTCAGAAACTAATAGGAAAGGGTGCAGCTAATCACATTGCAACTATGGTAGGCAAGGAACATCTGAACACTGACATTACACTGGCATGACAGCCACTCCATTAATTATGAGTCAAAGAATAATACTTACTGAATTAGACTACAGCTGCATCAAATAGAATTAATATTACGACATTTTCTTTACCTCTAAAATAAAGTTACTAGTTAGTTCATCCATTGGATGGTTCTGGCTCAGACTGTGGAGCACCAGCTGGTGTAGAAAGACCGAAGCTAGTTCCACACCTGCGGCCGGTAACCTATCTGACAGGCCTGCCATAACTTACCGTTTCTGGCCTAGCTGGATACTGAGTTCACCACCAGACCCTACTGAATATAATGAGATCAGGCGGGGATCCAGCCGTCTTTCGGACAGACAAAAACTGGTGCATGTATGGATGCCATTATAGTCAATAGACTCCGACATTGCACGGCCTTATCCAGCTAAGCCGAATTTGAAAAATACTTTTCTTTAACTTTCTGCATAAGCAGGGGTGCCCCTTTCACCCATTCAGTTTTACCCACCATCAAGCCCCTGGCCATGCTAATTTGGACAGACCCACGTGAAAACAGGAGGTGAAGAAGCAGCAAAACAACACAACTTACTTCTTTTGCAGTTAATATAGTCTTAATTTTCTCTCAAACCCACCATACAGAAGGTTGTGCCAAGTTCTGCACTTATCCCATGTCCACGAGATAGGAGATAAGTATCTGAAGAGTGAAGGTCCAGGCAGTTTCATCCCCACCGTTGCCAAGAATAGGGTCCCATGAGTGCTGGATTAACCCCTTCACTAGCAGCGCCGTACATGGCCGGTGGGTCTCCACTGTTTCAAACAGCAGAGACCAGTGAGTATGGACCGCGACCGGAAATAATGCCTTTAGATGCCGTGATCAAGTGAGATTGCAGTATCTAAAGGTGAAAAACCCACTTCTGGGCTCCTTATCACCATCCTCATTGGTCGCAGAGGATAATTGATTTTAATGCGCTGGGTCTCGCTGAAGAGACCCAAGGCTTTTAAGCTGCAAATCTTATTTTGGCTAGCAGGTGGCAGGCCAACATAAGAAATAAGCAATTCTGAACAATTAATGGATGTAAAAAATTCATTATTGTTCAGAATTGAAAAATAAAAATTGGATTTTGTAGGCTCAAATACTAGCTTCAAAATCATTTTTAAATTTTTTTAAAAAAACTGTTAACAATGTAGAAAAAAATGAACAAATATAAAAGTTTAAATCACCTCCCTTTACGTGGAATAAAAAATAAATACATAAATAACAAAAAATATAAACATCATGGGTATCACCACGACCAAAAATGCTCGCACTAGTTAAATATAAAAATATTTTTCCAATATGGCAAATGGCGTAATGGAAAAAAGGGTCAAAACGGCCAATTTGCCATTTTTACATTGCTTCTCTTACCCCAAAAAATGTAATAAAATGTGATCAAAAAGCCACACACACTGCAAAATGGTATCAATAAAAATTACAGGATAGTCCCACAAAAAATGAGCCCCCCACACAGCTCAGTAGATATCACTATAAAAAAGTTATGGGGGTCAGAATATGGTGATATAAAAAAAAAGTTCTTAAAATAAGTTTTTCTCAAAGTTCAAATTTATGTTTACACTATTTAAACATAAAAATCTATACATATGTGGTATCATTGTAATCACACTGACCCAGAGAAAGAAGGGCACAGATCAGTTTTGCTACAAACAGAACACCGTGGGAACAAAACCTGTAAAACGGTGGAGGAATTGTGTTTTTTTTCCAATTCCACCGAATTTTTCCCCTGCTTCCCCATACATTGTATGCTATATTAAATAGTGGCATTAGAAAGTGCAACTTGTCCCGCAAAAACAAAATTCCTCATACAGCTATGTGAATGGAAGAATAAAAAAGTTATGGATCAAGGAAGATAGGGAAAAAATGAAAATGCTAAAACTAAAAAAAAACTCCAGTATCCTAACAATCAACAGAATCTTACTGTGGTGCTTTCTCTGTCTCTTTCTCTATAAAACTTTAACAATCCTGAGTATCACTTCTCAAATACTTTAATTAGCAGGAAATGTTCTTATCACAGATAAATATGAAGTGGATATACAACATGAACAATGGTCTGAAATTATTAACACATAAGATATGTTTCTGTTATATCAGGTGTTGATGTTTAACTTCCTTTCAGGTCAAAGGACGAGTTATTCAATTTGGTGATATTCTGTGTGAAACCAGTGCAGCGTTAAACATCATTTTCAGCCAAAATGTCAGGGTACTTAAAGCCAAATCAGACATTTATTTCTGAGCCGGTTAATTAAAATCCCTTTTTGTAATAGTCTGATAATATTATCGTTTTTCTTTCTAGCCGAGCAGAAGAGATTTCGCCGTTTTTATTCAATCAAGCTTGGCAGCCTGTCCAATGTAAAGCTCTTCATATCCGTCATTACCGCTGAAGACCAGATTTTCACAGGGAGTTTTGTTTTCATTCAATTATTTTCCTTGCACGACTTTGAAATGATACTTATAAGTTGTGGAAGCAGCAGAGAAATAATTGATAGACCTTAAGACCTTATTACACATTTTTGGGCCAATTATGGGGAACAAGAGTTTATAGAAGTGCTTGTTTGCAATAACTCGCCCGTGTAATCCTGCTGCAGATAAGCTGACAAATAAGCAAATGCATGGTTTATGCAGCACAATAGGTGCCCCATTATCAGCAGCACTTCACCCTACGTAATCAGGGATGTGCTGCTGATAACCAATACAATTGAATAGGGGAGGAATGATCGCAATAGCAATCATTCCTCCCATCTATTTTTCATTGACCAGTGTTAATAGGCTGATGCAAACGACTCATTTATTGCCAGTAAACTATGTTGCAAATACATGCGAAGTTGTAGACCATTATATTAAAGAAGCAATGTTATTCTCTGACCTGTTAGAAAGTGTATGATGTAATCTGTAGTGATGGTAATCTTCTCACCAGTGACTGTATTTGTGAGTTATCCCATCCCTACTGATCCTCAGCTGTGTCATGTCACTAACAATCTGAGTCTCCAAAAGCCACAGCATCTTATGTGTGGACAGGAAGCCAGTTTCTCTATGTATTCCTATGGGAGTCTCAATGTCAGTCTCATAGGAATGAATAGAGTAGTAGCTGACTTCCTGTCCTGTGTCAGATGGAGATCAGAGTGTTGGTCACATAACACAGCTGAGGATCAGAAGGGAGGGTATAACTTGCAAATACAGTCACTACATTACAAGTCGACTTGAGCGAATCGAGCTTCGGATCTTAGAAAACTTTGCTGTTAATGCTGTTTCCATACAGAATTAAAATGTATTGGCTCAGTGTAGTCAAACTTCGTCTCGGCTAAAGTTGCGTGAGACTTCAGTGAGATAGGTACAGTATTCCTATCTGCATATTTAAAAACATTTAAAAATAGGAATCCGAAGTTGGCCTTAGTATTGTCTGGTACCTCAGTACCAAAGCCCACGTCGGATTTCTATTCCTGTGTTCATATTTAGTCCCTGAGAGCTGATCTTAGGGACAGCAACTGCCGAGGAGAGTGGATCTGTGGTCTATATGGGTCTCTAAGTATTAGGTACAAAACTGTGATGAGAAATATTATGTTTTCACAAAGAGACTGGTGAGCTTTATGGTTCACAGCCCTTCTGTGTAATCATTAATAACGGCTGATCAATCTTTCCTTATATGAAATGTATCAGTCACTCCCTTTTTTCTTTCTGCTCTTTTACTAATCAAATAGGACCACCCAATGCAAAGACCAGTAATTTAGGCTTTATAACTTACAATCTTCATAAATTTAGCATTTAGATCATACACTCCTTGCTAGGGTGCATATTTGTAATCATTCATGTCCTCCCCTAAACTAAATAGCGTTCTCAGCAGTCTCTGTTATTTTATATTTTTACAGATTTCGGGGACAATCCCCTCCCATTGTGAGGGTGCTACTTCTGTGTGTTAAAGGGGATGTGCAGTGGGAAAATATTGATTACCTATCCTCAGGATAGGTCATCAATATTAGATCGGCTGGGGGCCGATTCCCAGCACCTATGCCGATCAGCTGTTTGAAAAGGTAGTGACGCTTGTCCGAGCACTGCTTCCTCTTCAAAATTACCTTTGTGCCATCTCACTTGTAGCATCTGAATAGTTTAATTACAAATGCATATCCTATTCAGTTGAATGGGATCAACAGTTGATACATTGCGCCGCCTCTAAGGCTGGTTTCTCACGGGCGTTGCGGGAAAAGATGCAGGTGTGTTGCAGGAAAATGTGCGATTTTTCCGCGCAAGTGCAAAGCGTTTTAATGTGTTTTGCACGTGCGTGAGAAAAATTGGCATGTTTGGTACCCAGACCTGAATCTGGACTTCTTCACTGAAGTTCGGGTTTGATTTAGGTGTTGTGTAGATTTTATTATTTTCCCTTATAACATGGTTATAAGGGAAAATAATAGAATTCTTAATACAGAATGCTTAGTAAAATAGTAATGGAGGGGTTAAAAAATAAAAAAACTATTAATAAACTTACCTTAATCCATTTGAACGCGCAGCCTAGCATGTCTTTTCTTTTTTGAGGAAAAGGACCTTTGGTGATGTCACTGCGCTCATCACATGGTCCATCACATGGATTTTGCGCCTAATATTTTATTATCTATTGACATTTGTATAGCAAGAGGACACGCACCACACAGACTCAGATCTGATGTTGAAGATCTATCCTGAGGACTGGTCATCAATATTTACCCACCGCACACCCCTTTTAGGTCCTGTCAAGAGTTTAGCGGCTTTTTAACTTTTATAGAAGTAGAGTGTTACCAGCAGGGACATATAGGGCTCTGTGTAGCACACACAGTAAACAAGGTTATTGGGAAATATGCACACATTTTATTTTATTATCTAGTGGCATTTGTATAGTAAAACAATAAAATAAGTAACTAAAATAAGATTATGATTACATACGGTATGTAGCGATTTTGTAAATCTGACTTTTTGAAAAAAAGTTGCAAATAGCTCTTTTTACGCCACCCTCGCCACTTCTCCAAAAGGGAAGTGGCAAGGGTGGGAAAGGGGCATGGTCAACAGACAAGAAAAAGTTATCTTCATTTACACTACACTAGTTTTCTGGTGCAAATGAAGCCAGAAATCTACAGCAGCTCTGAGCTGTCGTAGATTTCTGCTTAGACGCATGGACTGTCAGAGGATGCACCTCGTTCTTAATTAGGCGCATCCTCTAGCAGTGCAGAGGATATCAGGTCTGACGCAGAATGCACAAGTCTTGATAAATCTCCCCCTGTATGCCTATAGAGTGGCATACGATGGGGCCTTTCATCAGAGGTATGAAATCCAGACAAAAGGTTCAAACTTGAATATACAAGAAATATACAAATACAGTTACTTACCATTTCATGTACTTTTTTCTGATAGCTGTATTTCGAAATCTATAAGAATACAGTAAATACACATGCTGGTTAAATCCAAACTGTATGCAGAATTTAAGCAAATGGCCTACTCAAAGCCATGAAGACTTGTCAATGATTTTAATGGTAAAATTATGTAAATATATATATATTAGCGTTGAGAAATATGTTGGGACTATACAAAAAAGGCTTTTATTATATTTAGGCCTCATGCACACGACCGTTTTTTTATGCTGTCCGCAAAAAGGGGTTCCGTTGTTCAGTGATCCGTGTCCGTTTTTGCCTTCCGTTGTGTTTCCGTGTGTCTTCCGTTTTTTTTAGCGGACATGACCCAAAAGATTTTACCAAAAGACAGGCTGACAATTTTTCCCAAGTGCCTGCCAAGGGATCCGCAAAAAAAACAGACACGGAACGCGGATGACACACGGATGGCCATCCGCATTTTTTCACGGACCCATTGACTTGAATGGGTCCGTGAACCGTTTCTGACAGACAAGAATAGGACAGGTTATATTTTTTTGACGGACTGGAATCACGGACCACGGACGCGGAGGACAAACGGTGCATTTGCCGAGGTTTCCACGGACCCATTGAAAACCAATGGGTCCGCAGAAAATCACGAAAAACGGAGCAACGGACACGGAATCAAACAACGGTCGTGTGCATGAGGCCTTAGGGCTCATGCCCACAAGCGTACTTGATCAGTGCCTGGGCTGTGGTCCACAAATTGCGGTCTGCACACAATGTAGGGGCACCGGGCCGTGGGCACTCTGTTTGCGGCCGAAGATAGCAGGGCTGTGGAGTCGGAGTCGGAGTCGAGGAGTCGGAGTCGGAGGCAATTTTGGGTACCTGGAGTCGGAGTCGGCAAAAAATGGACCGACTCCGACTCCTACTAGATTTAAATTGGAATAAAAAAAAATTGGAATAAAAAAAAAGCAAGTTTAAATGTCCCTATTCAGATAAAGTTATAATTAATTACTTCTCTACTGTAAGTATAAAGGCCAATGCATGCAGTGCGTCACGTTACCGCTAAACAAAGACGTTAAGTGACCGTGAAGAAGCTTTTCATATGCTTTACTATGCAGTTAAAGGGACACTGACAGGCTGATATATCTGCTGGTATTCATCAGAGGATTAGGAATACAACTAGACGACTGTTACCCCCAGTTGAGGTTTACTTGTGTTTAAAAACGTTTTAATCAATATGCAAATTCTCTACCTTTGTGCCCAAGGGGCAGGCGCACATGTAGAGTACTGGCAGCACTAGACAGGACTAGGTAGCGAGGAGGAAGAGAGAAAGCTGGCACAGCCTCAGCATAGCCAGACGAGGCTGCTGCCAGCACTCTACACGTGCGCCTGCGCAGGAATTCAGCGTTCAGCTAGCCTGAAAAAAAAGGCCAGTGCAGTGAATAATAACAAGGGGAACAGCGCTGGGAAGCTGTACTTCGGGCGCGGCTGGGCACAAAGCCGCCGGAGACGCTGCCCCATTGGGCACAAAGATAGTGAATTTGCATACAGATTAAAATGTTTTTTAAACACAAGTACAGCTTAACTGGGGGTAACATTAGTATAGTTTTATTCCTAATTCTCTGATGAATACCAGTATATATATATATATATCTTTAGCTGGAAAATCAGCCTGTCAGTGTCCCTTTAAGGAGCGGCAATACTTACACTTTCCATTGTCTTGTGGTCTGCTGTTACAGGGAACCCATGGTTATCCTCGCCTCTCACTGATAACTGATTAAGGACTGGAGACACTTGTATAAGTGAAGGGAATGGATAGTCAATAGTTCAAGACTGAAGCTGTAAACCATTGGAAAAACTGCTATCATTCAGCTAAGGCTATAAAACATGTAAACTCAGATTGTTAGCTTAAATTTTAAACATGACTATGGGATTCTACTAGGAAAATCATGTTTTAAAATAAACGCCCCTTCCCCTGCCCCTTCCTGGATCCTCCCACTGCTCTATCTTCAGCAGAAGATCAGCACACAAAGGAGAAGGCAGCAGCTTCTGCTCAACTACCTCTCTGTGCTAGAGGAGATTAGAAGAACTTGGTGGAACAGCTTCGTATTTGCATATTAAATACAGAGGAGTCGGAGTCGAGGAGTCGGAGTCGGAAGTTTCAAAATCTGAGGAGTCGGAGTCGGAGTCGGACAATTTATCTACCGACTCCACAGCCCTGGAAGATAGAACATGTTTTATCTTTTTGCAGTGCGGAGGCATGGATGGGAAGCCCACGGAAGCACTTCCGATCCATGCCTCCGCTCCACAAAAGATAGGTAAAGCCCTATCTTCCGTCATATGTTGCAGATCGCGGACCCATTCAAGTTAATGGGCCAACATCTGCACCACGGAGTGCACACAACCAGTGTCCGTATATTGTGGACCAGCCGTTTAAGGTCCGCAATATGAGCCCTTACACAATTATTCAGATATATGTGCAGGGGCGGATTGGGAACCCTTTAAAAAATTACCTAAAAGTGGCCCCATATGGTAGGAGGGTCTAAATTGACATGAGGCGTGGCAACAAAAATAGGGGGGTCAGCAATACCATAGAGCAAAATACCACAGTGCCACACAATATCTTGCCCCAAAAGCTATCCCTCCGAGTTGGCCATGAATAGCAGCCATATTCTCTCCTCCACTTTTAGTTGTCTCTGATTAAGATATGGAGCAGGGGGCTTAGGAGGTGAGATGCGGGACATAGTTGAATTCAGGAGTTCATGTCACTGGTCAGGTACATGAGTACTTGATTCTCAAAGAGTTAATTACCGCTGATAGCTTATTCTGTACCCAGCCAGTGGCAGAGATTTGGGCTTGGCGGCCCCCTTTGCATCGGCCCACCGGGAAATTTCTCTGTAAGATCTATGGTCAATCCGCCCCTGTATATGTGTTTTCACTAAATGTATTGCATTTTTATAGCTATAACATTTTTATTTTTCTGTCGATGTAGCCGTAGGAGGGTTTGTTTTTTGTGCGACAAGTTGTTATTAAAGGGGTTATGCCATGATTGATGTAAAAACATAAATCAGACATCATGTAGTACATGACAATCTCTTTCCAATAAAGCTAGAACCAGCCCTGTATCTCACATGGATCCAGAGATCTCCCCATTTATTGCTCTGCTAGATTTATATCAAGCTCAAGGGGAGTGTCTTTTTTTGCTGCAGCTCAGGATGCGTGTCTTTTCTGATGGAGCTCCCTCCCTATCACAGCTCAGGAGACAGTTGAAGGATGAAACTGAGCATGTGTGACCTTCTCAGTGAGTCGGTCAAAGATATAATAAAAAAACAAACAGCAGGTGGCGCTCTACAGTTACATTTGATTGAATAACTAAGTGGCTATACAAAAGCTTTAATTACATACAATTACAAAAGTATTCAGATCCAGCTGCTGGTTTGGAAACTTTAGAATATTTTTTGTCGGACAACCCCTTTAACTCTTCCTGGAGAGGGGATGGGGAAAAAACAGCACTGAGTTTTTACGTTATTAATTTTGTGACGTTCATTTTTCGACATAAATATAATTATAACTTTATTCTCTGAGTCAGTACAATTATAGTGATACTAAACACATATAGTTTTTTTATGTTTTACTACTACTTTTGCACCTTTTTTTTTCTAAGCATTGCTGCATCCCAAGACGCATAACTTTTTTATTTATCTTTCTACGGGGGCTTGGTTTTTGTGGGATGACTTTGTTTTTATTCGCACCATTTTTGGCTGCATAAGGCCTCTTTCGTTCAGGGTGCATTCAGTGAAACTCGAACCATTTTGTAAGCAAGTTTAGTCAGCTTTGTCTGCAATTGCGTTAAGTTGTTCATTTTTTTCCGTGCGAGTGCAATGCGTTTTGATGCGTTTTTCACACGCGTGATAAAAAAACTGAAGGTTTACAAACAACATCTGTTAGCAACCATCAATGAAAAACGCATTGCATCCGTATCTGCTTCCGGATGCAATGCCTTTTTACTGAAGCCCCATTCACTTCTATGGGGCCAGGGCTGCGTGAAAAATGCAGAATATAGAACATCTTGCGTTTTTCACGCAACCCAGAACTGATGCGTTAAAAAAAAAACGCAAATGTATGAGGTCATGATTTGGTGCAGAAAACTGGCTCGTGTGAAAGGGGCCGAACAATTTTTGATCACTTTTTATTGCATTTTTAGGTGACGAATAAGCAAAAAACTGAAATTCGGGAATTTTTGTTTTTGTATGGTGCTAACCAGAGAGCGTCAAACTGATCGGCATACACTGCTGGCAGCTGACAGCTGCAATACTAAGACTTCTGTACCCTGTAATCTCATTTGCGGGGGCGCAGATGCCTGACAGAAGGGAGCTTCCTCCCTCCAAGCCATTTAGATGACATTGCCCACTATTGGCTGTAGCGTCTTAGGGGTTAAACAGCCAGGATCAGCGCTCTTGCCAGTCTGGGCCATTAGAGAAAGGGCAGCACTCCTGCTCTGCATGGGAGACCCACGCAGAGCCTAAACTAGGCCGCCATAAAAAGGAGGAGATACCGGCACCCCGCAATAGCATTTGCGGGGGTGTAGATGCCTGACAGAGGGAGCTCCCTCCCTTTAAGCTGTTTAGATGCCACGGTCACTATTGTCCGCAGCACCTAAGGGGTTAAACGTCCAGGATCAGTGCTCCTGCCAGTGCCTACATTGTTTTTCCAGTGCAATTTTCTACAGAATTTTGTGACATTTTGCAGTGACCAAGATTTAGGTAATATCTCCTGATAGAAAGACTACAGATCTGCACTGAGGGCCGTTTCGGATTACTAACCCATTCAATAACCACTTGAAAAACAGCCATAATTTTACAAAATAAAATGCAAAAGCTTATAACGTCAAAGCAATTTACATTTTTTGTTTAATTATATATTATTTTTAAGTCCAGGAGGATGTATAAGATAAATGCTTTTTTCAAAACTGTAGGAGATAAGTTTTGGTAAAATACATAAGATGATACAATATTTCTTCTTGATGCATTTGATCAAGTTGAAAAGAATCAACAAAATCCAATGCACATTTTTTCCCCCCGATATTTATTATTCTCATTTAAGAATGGGTCAACTGTTTACAAGCACAACATTACATTTTACTGTGGCAGGAATCATTGTTTCCTTTACAGGTCAGAATATCATTTAGTATAAAATGTCATTCTTTCACTTAAAGCCTGGTCTTCCATTTCTCATCTGTCTTGTGTATCAGGAGCAGTGGACCATGAGATGCACTATACATCACTTCTGCTGTGGCATGAACTGAACAAGGCAAAACAAATCCTAAATGATCTCACGTATAAGGTCATCCTTGCAAGGGCATTTATTTAGCTTCTAAAATGTAACTAGCATTAAGAAGATGATTAAGCGTGCGCTGGGTGACAGAGAAAACAATCTTCTTGTAAAAGAATTTTAATAAGAATCAAATGCATAGCATACCTTCAATGGCCATAAATATCATTAGCTTATCTAATCTTAGCTCTAAATAAGAACAGATTAAACATCTAGATATAAAAATGTATATGTGATTTGCTGCTGAGCTGTGCGGTAAAGGAGTCCAAAGGAACATTAAAGAAGTTAAATGATAATTCAATGAAGTACCTAGCTTCTCACAGCTGTAATCCCCACTGAACCCAGCCCCTAGCATAGTACTGAGTGCAGGTCTGACAGTGTGTATATAACATGCACCAAATAAGTACTCTACATAGGGTACATTCACCCTCCATTTACCTGATGCGGCAGCCTGTTCCGACAGAGAATAGCCTGCTGGAGATCGCCGGATATGGTCTAGTCAGAAACTGCCGTTCATCACTGGACCGCATTTATTTTATAATGGGATTCGGCGGGGCTCTGGATACCATTAAAGTCAGTATCTGGCTAGGCCGGATCAGGTGAATATTGCCAGAACAGCTTGCCGGATCAATTAAATGGAAGTGTGAACCTACCTTTGGGGCTCAATACATCTCACAGTTGTTATGGTACTCAACTTGAAAGTGGACCCTCAGAAGGCTACAACTGGTAGGAGACGTCCAGGACAAAAATGGCAGACTCCTCCCAGTCACCGAAGATACCGGAGGACATAGCGGGAGAACGGAGCGGCGCCTAGGGATAATAGTAAGTGCAGTGAGATACCTGGGCGCCGCTCTCCATATCACGATACTTAGTTCATATGTTTTTTTTACATGAAAGGTCCTCTTTAAGCCCCACAAGGATATACTGCACTGCAGGAAGATCCCCAGGTTGGCATGAGTTACCATCCAAACACAGCAGTGATGACAGGGATGTAGAGCAGACTGGTACAAAGCCAACTCTGAACCCATAACATGCACAGTAGACCTTTTACACCTATTACATCAGTAAAAATCATCTTTTAACTCACAAGCAACTCAGTGATCATTTAAACACAGGACAGAACCTCTGTTCTTACTTACCTTGGATTTTTATCCTAAGGAGTAGCCCTATGTAGCGCCGTGTCCCAGTCTGCATACAGTTGTGTTCAAAATTATTTAACCCCCACTGAAATTGAGTGTTTTGGCCAGTTTGACATTGATTTTGATCATTTCAGTCATCTTGCTTACAATTAAATCAAAGAGGCCCTTGTAAGTCAGACAAATATAACATAACATTTATAATGAAATAACCACAAATGTCTTTTCTGTGCTCACATCATTATCAGTTTTATTCAACCCCCAAGTGACATTCAATCTTAGTACTTAGTACAACATCCTTTTCCAGTTATAACAGCTTTTAAACGTGAAGCATAGCTTGACACAAGTGTCTTGCAGCGATCTACGGGTATCTTTGCCCATTCTTCATGGGCAAAAGCCTCCAGTTCAGTCACATTCTTAGGCTTGCGCGCTGCAACTGCTTTCTTTAAGTCCCACCAGAGGTTCTCAATCGGATTTAAGTCTGGTGACTGCGATGGCCACTTCAAAATGTTCCAGCCTTTAATCTGCAACCATGCTCTTGTGGACTTGGAGGTATGCTTGGGATCATTGTCCTGTTAAAAGGTCCAACGTCTCCCAAGCCTCAGGTTTGTGACGGACTGCATCACATTTTCATCCAATATCTCCTGGTACTGAAGAGAATTCATGGTACCTTGCACACGCTGAAGCTTCCCTGTACCTGTAGAAGCAAAACAGCCCCAAAGCATGATTGACCCCGCCATGCTTCACAGTAGGCAAGGTGTTCTTTTCTTCATAGGCCTTGTTCTTCCTCCTCCAAACATAGCGTTGATCCATGGGCCCAAACAGTTCTAATTTTGTTTCATCAGTCCACAGAACACTATCCCAAAACTTTTGTGGTTTGTCCACATGACTTTTGGCATACTGCAGTCGACTCTTCTTATTCTTTGGAGACAGCAAGGGGGTGCGCCTGGGAGTTCTGGCATGGAGGCCTTCATTACGCAGTGTGCGCCTTATTGTCTGAGCTGAAACTTCAGTACCCGCATCTGACAAATCTTTTCTCAGTCCCTCAGCAGTCACACGGGGACTTTTCTCCACTTTGGCCCCTTTCACACGAGCGTGTCCGGATTAGGTCCGGATGCGTTGCGGATACGTTCAATGAAAACTGTGCGATTTCACAGGCAAAGCCATTCAGTTTTGCCTGCGATTGAGTTCAGTTTTTTCCGCGCGGGTGCAATGCGTTTTGACGCGTTTTTCACGCGCGTGATAAAAAACTGAAGGTTTACAAACAACATCTCCTAGCAACCATCAGTGAAAAACGCAACGCACCCGCACTTGCTTGCTTTAAAAAGTCCTTCTAAGATTTCATTCTGAACACAATTACAAATGTACACTAAATTCCCTAAAACCCTTTACAGCATTGGGGGTTGAATAATTTTGAACACAACTGTACAGTAAAGCAGGTCTAGCTGTTCATAGCAACCAACCAGAGCTCACCATTCATTTTCAAGGGCAATTTAAGAAACTAAATGTGCGCTGTTATTAGATCCAAGGCACTTTCCACAACAACGCACATATCTTCATATTATTCAAGCTAGTTAACATGTGGATATTGAGGTGGATGGTGATATGGATCCAATCAATGTCCCTACGACAAAGTTAAAATGTTGTCATAGGGACAATGGTGCAGCGGAACTACAAAATTCACATCTGTAACTTGAAGCAATGCGATCGTCACACTAGAATAAAGTAGTGAAAATAAAATTTGCATCATTAATGCAACAAAAAGACTTTTACATAACAGTTCTCATTTAAAAGGAAGGTTTACCTTTAAACATTTCCTCTGCCACTGAGATTTATCAAAAGATGTCAGAGGTGGGTCTGAGCCCTGTGACCACGAATTGCTAAAAAGCTATCAGTGCAGGTCACTGGACACAGATCCCCAAAGTGTCAGTGCCACGTCAAAAGATGTCTAAAAGTTAAGCTTCACCTTCATTTCTACACTTCACCTGCAATGCCTTTATATCCTCTCTTAGACTAATGTTCTCCCTTTCTTTTGTTTCTGCAGCCAGCTGGAATCGACCCTAAAATGAAAGAGTACACAACGTAAAATATAGGCAACATTACTGAATGAGATGATTAAAACCACACACACATCGCTGCTCCTGCCTGTGCCCACTCTCCTCAGATGAAGCCTGGTATAGCACATAGGTGCAGCGTCTTCTGTGTTTTGCAGATCTCCTGCGTGTGCCCGCTTCGCTCAACTAAACCCTGACAATTGGTGCTATTTCAGGGTTTAATTGGGTGAAGCGGGCACACGCAGGAGATCTATAAAGCACATTGTCACTCCTGCCTGTGCCCGCCCCACTCTGCTAAAAGCTCTGCATGGCACATTAATGCATGAGATTCTGCACCAATGTGCTATGCCAGGCTTTAGCTGAGGGGAGCGGGCACAGGCAGTAGCAGCGATGTGTGCTCCTACCAGCACAGTGCTTACTGTGGCCCCAATGCCTGCAGTACAGTGGAATCTGTATACCACATACATGTCAGCGGTGTATGGATTCCAAAGCGCTATAAACACCCAAAAATTCAGGTGCCTATTTTGTCAATAAAATGGTAAAAAAAAGTATATTACAAAAATCAATTATAGGCCATTTAAAATAGCTTTTAAAGAGCATCTATCAGCATTATCAACCCTATTAAACCAGGGATACTACATGGTAGAGTTGATCATGCGTATTAAAACAATACCCTTCTTTTGTCTGCATGTTAAACAGCTGCAGAGATATCTTTGTTTTTATTTGTATGCAAATTGGTAAGTTTGAGCACCAAGAGGCCGTCCAGAGCCCTTGGAGCACTGCTTTTGTAATTCCCTTTGCTCTGCACACTCCCTCTTCCGTTTGTGTGCAGCAGATCAATATTACTAAAGCAGTGCTCCAAGGGCTCTTGGTGCTAATTTGCATATAAATAAAAATGAAGATTTTTCTGCAGCTGTTGAACATGTGGACAAAAGGAAGGTATCGTTTTAATCAGCATGATCAACCCTACCAGGCAGTATGCTTGGTTTAATAGGGTTGCTTATGCTGACAGATTCTCTTTAATAAAATTGTTCAAAAGTTTAGTTAACCTTTTTTAAATAAACATGCCGTTTTTCAAAGAAAGATGTCAAACAAGAGTAGTAAGTTCATATGTAGCAGATTTATTGCATACACTTCTGCAACTGTATTATAAACCAATATTCAGTTGCTGAACTCAACCAATCTGTCATGTGTGAACAGATACCCTAACGTTTTCTAAAATTTGAACAGTATACATATAATTAAAGGATAACACTTTACTATGTGGCCATGTTTACACCACAGATTTTCCATATGGATTTTGGCATGTTACCAAAATCTGCATGGAATCTGCTCTCAAGCCGTTTTTTTCAATAGGCAATTCTTGCTATGTGTTCATTTCGAGCTTTTTTTGCCAAAGGTGCATTGAAAGTGTCATGTTTATTCTTGGTGCAGATTCAAGATGGAAATAGCCATTGAAATTAATTGATGCCCTAAAAAACACCTTAAAAAACAGAATTCAAAAACTGCAGGAAAATGTGGACTTTTAATCCATATTTCACATCTAAATTTTCAGTGTACTAATACTACTGTGTGAACATACCTTAATACAATACATTTTTTTAAAACTTACTTTTTCCTCTTCAATCAAGCAAATCTTTGCCTGCATCTACAATTAGAAATAAGAAGTATGAGAAGAAGAATCTCAAAGAGACTATTAAGGAATTAGGATTTTACGCACAGTTGTGCTCATAAATTTACATACTTTAGGTATTTGTAAGATGTGTACCATTTTAGGAAAAAAAAGGAGAAATCTTTTAAAGGACCAGTTGTTAATTCAGAAATATTGTTCAGGAAAAGATATTTATGATCACAGACATGTGTATCCTTAAAGTGGTTCTCCACTTTTGCTATATTGATGACCTATTCCCAAGATATGTTATCAATATCAGATTGGCGAGGGCCAAACCATTCGGCACCCGCGCCGATCATAAATTTGAAGAGAATGCAGTGCTCGTACTAGCACTGTGTTCTTTTCTGTTCACCTGCTTGCCTTCAACATTGCAATGGCGAGCAGGTAATTACAGCTCCGCCGTCCCTTTAACTTCAAAGGGATGGCATCCTCCTAGAAATGGGACTGTCCAGCAGTTCTGTGCACAGCTCATCAAGAGTCCGGGCTGTTAGAGCAGGGCCATGGCTCTCATGTGAGAGCCGGGGACCCAAGCAGCGTTTAGACTGGGCCGCCGTAAAAAAGCGGCAGCCCAGTCTAAGGCCCCTTAGTGACCGCCGTAAAAAGGCATATGGGTGGCCACTAAGGGGTTAAAGGGAATCTGTAACCCAATTTTGCAACATTGTCTGCAGTAATACATGAGTAGTACTGCTGATATGGAGTCCAGATCACAATTTTTTCCTACTACTCCCCCATTCCCCTGCTGTCAGCGCTCAGAGCTTCTTTAAAATACATTGTCAGGACTACTGTGCATGTGCACGTGTCCTCTCCATTATGTTAGAACAGCACAGCAGTCCGGACTTTGTATTTCATTGCAGGTTTGAGTGCTGACATGGGGGGGAACTGGGGGCGGTAGGAAAAGGACGCCACGTACATAGGACTTCCTCTCCAGTGCCACTAATCCTGATAGGTGCCTCATTTCCTTGTTTATGTAGAAATATCCTGTGTGTATTATGAAGCACTGTACACATACATGTGGTTACTAACACACGGTAGTATTGGGAGCAGGGGTCAGACATGCAATTGGATACTGGACATTGATAGCGCAGTCACTATACACATTTTATCCTTGGCATTTCGTTATTCAGCCAGCAAGCGGTACTGGCTCGTGTACTGCTGCACTAACTTTTGTGATAGTGATTTTTCTAGTGAATATGAAAATAAAAATAGATATCTGGACTCCTTATCTGCAGTACTATGCATGTATTGCTGTAGATAACAGTCCAAACTCGGGGTGACAGACTTCCTTTAATATCATAGTTACAACAAGCATCACTCATTTAGTACCTGTTTCTTTAACCCAACCAGAGAATCACTGTGCTTCTTCTCCACATTTTCTTCCTCCTTTGATAAAGATTCCTAAAAAAAAGAAAATACACGTTGTTTGTGTAGGACAATAATCTCCACCCTCTGGATCTTCAGGTCTTGCAAAGCTACAACTTTCAGTATGCACTGACAGTTGCAGTCAGTAGTCGTTGGTCAGTAGTATGCAACATAAAGCTTTATAGCATTGAAGTAATTTGAGGGTATGTACATTTTTGCAACTAATGTTTTTTTAATCTCTTACATCTGTCTGCACTCTTTGCATTTTACGTGTACATTACGTGTAGATCTGACATGCTGCGACTGGGACGTGACAGTTGCAAAAAATCCAGGCATGCTGGATTTTGTGTCATGGGTTGCACACAACGTCTCATCCATTGACTTAATTGGAAGTTGCACCCGACTTGCCTATGACTTGACTGTGTTTTCACAGCTAAAACACAGTGCTAAAATATTCACGTGACAGTAAGTTGCAGACAAGACGCACATATTTTTGTGTCGCAAGACTTTTCTGCTTCTTGCTGTCGCCTGACACGTCACCGTGTAGCCCTACCCTTAACAACTATAAGTCCTCATGCACACGATCGTATTTCTTATCAATGTGTATTAATTTCTATGGGGCAATGCACACATCCAAATTTTTTCGCAGATCCGTGTGGCCATTCCACAAGTTATAGAACATGTCCCACGCTTTCCAACATTTTGGATGAGAATTGTCATTTCTATTGCTGAGAAGGAGAAATATGCAGGAAGGTATCTGCATTTTGTTGATCCGTGGTTTGCAGACTAAGGGTCCATTCACACGTCCGTGGTGTGTTGCGAATCCGCAAATTGCAGATCCGCAACACACCTGGCCGACACCCCCCAAAGAAATGCCTATTCTTGTCCGCAGCTGCGGACAAGAATAGGACATGTTCTATCTTTTGCGGAGCCGCCGACCGGAAGTTCGGGGCCGAATCTCGGAAGTTCGGGGCTGTGCTCCGCAAATGCGGAACCGGAGAGCACATAGTGTGCTCTCCGCTTCACGTCCGGCCCCACAGAGAATGAATGGGTCCGCACCTGTTCGGCAGAATTGCGGAACGGATGCAGACCCTTTTGCAGACATGTAAATGGCCTTAAAGGGCTCATGCACATGGCAGATGTTTTTGTCCGCATCTGATCAGCTGGAGAAAATGCCGACAGCACACCATGTGCTGTCCACATCCGTATGTCCATTCCACAGCACCCACAAAAGAATAGAACCGTTTTATGGAGAAGGATAGGACAGTTGTCTAGAGCACAGGGCATTACGTGTTTTGCGGATCCACAGTTTGCAGACTGCAAAAATGACTATGGCTTTGTACATGGGCCCAAATACAGATACAGTTTTATGCATCAGGCCTTAGACATTCTTTACTCAAATTCTGGCAATTTTTTGGTATATAAAACATCACGAAATTCATGCATTTGTTTTAAACATTTTTTTGTCACAAATTCTTGGCAGGCATTTTTTTCCTATAGAGAGGTGTATAGAAAAACACCTTAGCCAGAGCATGTTATGATATACTGCACATAAAGACATAGAAATGCACTGCAAGTGAAGAAAAACCCCACTGCAAAAAATACGTTTGTAGTGTGTTTCATCATTTCCATAGACTTTTCCATTTTTTTTTTACAAAAAATTCTGCAAAAAACTATGCGTGAAACCAGCCTAAGGCTACGTTCACACGACGACATTTGTCGCGCGACAAAAAGTCGGACTATTGTCGCACGAAAATTTTTATAATGGGAGTCTATGGTGTCGCATTGCGACATGCGACTGCGATGCGACAGTCGCAAAAAATCCATTCAAGTGCGACCGAATGTCACGCGACAAATGTTGCAGTGAAGTTGTGCCCTATTTGTCGTCGTGTGAACCTAGCCTAAAGGGCAATCTGCACTCCAAACTGATTTTCAATCAATGTCAGTAAAATACTATTAAAATTAAGAACTTACATATTTCCATGTTAGTTCTTGTTTC
Source organism: Bufotes viridis (assembly GCA_033119425.1). Lineage (NCBI taxonomy): Eukaryota > Metazoa > Chordata > Amphibia > Anura > Bufonidae > Bufotes > Bufotes viridis. The sequence goes on along the minus strand of CM065598.1, from coordinate 22,659,864 downwards.
TCCATCAAAATCTTTTTAATTTGTTCTTCGTATTGAATTTTGGCAATCTGTAAGAAAGAGAGAACATGAGCGCCAACACTATGTGTGCATCAAACAGGTTTTTTACATGTCATTTTTTTTTGCTTTACTACAATTGAAACTTTTGAAACATAATTTTGTCAGATTATCTAAAAACTATAAAAAATTTTAGTTAAAGCTGTTAGTCCACCTCAGACTTTGATGGCGTATCACTGGGATATGCCTTCAACGTCAGATAGGTGCATCTACCACCTCTGGGACCTGCTCCTATCTCCAGTATGTGGTCCCCGAAGTGTAAGAGAGCGCGCTCAGCTGTTTTCGAAACTACCAAGCAGTTTTAAAATGGGTATTGTGTAATTTCTAAAATGAATGTCTCTTGCCTAATAAAAACAAACAAGGCATTACTGTTAAATCACACCAAGGCCGTTTTAATACTGTTTGTATTCCCTCTGTAAATATGAATATTTTAATAAGACCTTATAAACAATAATTGTTGTAATTTACACAAATAGGTTAGAGTATTCATTTTTTGTACTAATAGATGTATCTATTGGTTTGTATTAGATGTATCTATTGGTACAAAGTGATTTTTTCACAATGATAAGACATCTCACTTTTTGTTGCAGGTTGCCCCATCCAGGATTTAAGAAACACGTGATTTAGTGTGTTTCTTAATAAATAAATAAGTAATATAATTATAAATGAGTAATAAATAAACAAATAAAAGTGATGCAAAGCTGAATAAAATTACATTGCTGAATATGCTTGTCCCTGTAAAAGTAACTCTTAAAAAACAAGATATTTTTATTTAAAAAATACATATGATATGATTTATTACGTATTTAAAAATGCATAGATCTTAAAGGGAATCTGTCACCAGGTTTGAGCCCTGTCAGCTAAACATATGCTGACGTTCAGGGTCTCATTAGCATGCCTAATATGGGCTCATCTAAACAAATGGTAGCGTAATTTTGTCAAAAAACAGGTTTAACTAACCTGTCAATCACACATATAAGGAGCCCAAGGGGAGGTCCAGCGATGCAGGGTGCCCGGCCGCAGACATCGCTGTATGTGGCCAGCGCCGCCTCCTAATGCTCGTGCCGCCTCTCCCTCCCCTCCTCCTGCTGTAGCGCTGGCTCGTACGCACACGGCGCGTGCGCACTTCACTTGAAGAAGCCGATCCAAGAAGTCCGCACGGGTGCATGCCTGTGCACGCGCGGACTTCTTGGATCGGCTTCTTCAAGTGAAGTGCGCACGCGCAGTGTGCGTACTGAGCCAGCGCTACAGCAGGAGGAGGGGAGGGAGAGGCGGCACGGAGCATTAGGAGGCGGCGCTGGCCACATACAGCGATGTCTGCGGCCGGGCACCCTGCATCGCTGGACCTCCCCTTGGGCTCCTTATATGTGTGATTGACAGGTTAGTTAAACCTGTTTTTTGACAAAATTACGCTACCATTTGTTTAGATGAGCCCATATTAGGCATGCTAATGAGACCCTGAACGTCAGCATATGTTTAGCTGACAGGGCTCAAACCTGGTGACAGATTCCCTTTAAACCAAGATGTATACTGGCCAGAGGGAGGCCACTCTTTTCAGCAGGGTTTTTCCACAGGATAGGTCAGTGATGGGCAACGTGCGGCTCTCCAGCTGTTGCTAAACTACAACTCCCACCATGCCCTGCAGTAGGCTGATAGCTATAGACAGGCTTTGCATGCTGGGAGTTGTAGTTCTGCAACAGCTGGAGAGCCGCACGTTGCCCATCACTAGGATAGGTCATCAGTATCTGATCAGTGGGGATCTGACACCTGGGATCAGCTGTTTGAGAAGGCACCGGCGCTCACATTAGCACCGCGACCTTCTCGCAGCTTTGCCTAGGTCATATGACATCACGTTCATCAGTCACATGGCCTAGGAGCAGCTCAGCTCCATTGAAGTAAATGAGGCTGAGCTGCAATACCAAGCAGAGTCGCTATTAAATGGACGGCGCTGTGCTCGGTGAGCTGAGACCACGCTGCTGTGCTACTGCGAGCGCCAATTTCTTCTCCAACGGCTGATCGCTAGGTCCCAGGTGTCGGACCCCACCGATCAGATACCAATGTCCTATCCAGAGGATAGGTTATCAGTAGAAGAGTCTCTGAAAACCCCTTTTCTGACTAATGGGACCCCATGGACACGTTTCATGTGTACGTCAGGATCTGTCTTGACATACATGCTAAACTATGGCACAAATGCTATATGAATGCATCCTTAACTATATTTTATAAAAATAATTGAAATGTGAAAATCAACAAATTATGAAATAATATACATCAGTGAAGGGGATTTGCAATTAGGAAGCAGACAAATGCATTCTGCATCAATAGCAACTTATCTGTAACTTTATTCATCAACTTTATTTCAAAATGAGGCATATTTAAGGAGCAAAGAAGAACAGGGATATGGCTCAAATGTAGAGACTGTTCCTCCAAAAGAGGGGACCTCTGGGGGTATAACATAAGCAGAATGTAGAACTGTAGGTGTAAGCGGCTCAATCATTTCTACTGGCAACCTCTGAGACAGTAAGGTTAGCTAATTACTAAGTCACAAGAATGAAGCAATTAAACTTGGATAATTTTCCATCAGGAGGCACCCTGCCTAACTCCCACATGGATGACAAAATACGATCACTGTTGCTGTTTTCAACAATTTTCAAGTGGGAGACGAGTTCTATTAGTTGATGAACAGTAATAACATTTTGTATTAGTGGCAATTTCAGAAAAACAGGAATAGAAAGAAATTACATAATTAAATAATTACTAGAATAAAATGTAACTATTGTAAATGTCCTCTTTTCAGCCCTTTAAACCCTTCCAGCAAAACCCAGTTTGGACCAAATGCCAAAGCCACGAAATGTCTCACTTAATTCGGTAATAATTCTGGAACACTTTTAGGCTCCATTCACACATCCGCAAGTGTTTTGCGGATCCACAAAACACGGACATCGGCAATGTGCATTCCGCAATTTGCGGACCGCACATCGCGGACACTATTTAGAAAATGCCTTTTCTTGTCCGCAATTGCGGACAAGAATAGGACATGTTCTATTTTTTTCAGGAACGCGATTGTGGACCCGGGCGGGACATTGTCTATCCCCATTGAAATGAATGGGTCCGCAATTCCGTTCCGCAAAATGCGGAATAGAATTGTGGACATGTGAATGGAGCCTTACTGATCCAAGCGATTCTAAGATTGTTTTCTAGTGACACATCGTGCTTCATGTTAGTGGTGAATTTGAGTTGATATTTTTTTCCTTTAGGTATAGAAAAAATGCAGAATTTTCTGAAAACTTGGATAAATATGCAGTTTTCTAAATTTTAATTTCTCTAATTTTAAAACAAATAGTGATTCCTCGCAAAATAGTTATTAATTAACATTCCCCATATGTCTACTTTATGTTGGCATCATTTTGTAAATTTCATTTTATTTTTTGTAGGATGTTAGAAGACTTACAATTTTGGAAGCAATTTTTGAAATTTTCAAAAGAAGTTTTGAAATGACTAGCACAATAGAAACCACCCAAAATGACTGCATTTTGATACCTTTAGGTGTTCCACAGGAATTAAAGCTAAATTTTATTTTCTTTGTGCAGATTTTTCATTTCAAGCAATTTTTCCTGTAACACAGCAAGGTTTAACAGCAAAACAAAACTCAATATTTATTAGTCTGATTCTGCAGTTTACAGAAACACTCTATGTCACCTTTCACACAGGCGAGAATTCCACGCGGGTACAATGCGTGACGTGAACGCATTGCACCAGCACTGAATCCGGACCCATTCACTTCAATGGGGCTGTGCAGATGAGCAGTGATTTTCACGCATTACTTGTGCGCTGCGTGAAAATAGCAGCATGTTCTATAGAAATGAATGGGGCTGCGTGAAAATCGCAAGCATCCGCAAGCAAGTGCGGATGCAATGTGATTTTCATGCATGGTTGCTAAAAGAAGATGTAAGTAAATTGATAAAAGTCAATTTGCTGTATTATTTTCCCTTATAACATGGTTATAAAGGAAAATAATAGCATTCTTAATACAGAATGCTTACTTAAATGTGGCTTAAAGAGGACCTTTCATGTAAAAAATAATAGTCCAATTCTTACACTACCTTATTGTGCCAGTGATGTCCGGACACCTTTTCTTTTTTTCAAAGGACCCCCGTTCGTCCGCTGCGCTCCCCGTTAGTTTCAGCGCCTCATATGCAAATGAGGCGTCTTGGTTATAGTAGGCGTGCAGGATGCCGATGCCGATGCTGCTGCTGTCGCTGCCGTCGTCTTCTCCGCTGGGGACTCCAAGATGGCACGGGTTCCGGAACTCTGCAACTCTCGCGAGAACTTGAGCTCCTTCTCCCTGGCTAAGAGCCGAGCGCTGCGATTGGATGCGCTCGCAGCCAGGGAGAAGTGAACACTGCCCAGCAGAACTAAGAGGTCGACGCCTACGTGATACTGCCTCTTACAAAAATAGAGTCGAAAGTGATCACAAAGTTGTATGTCCCCTAACATGGGACCAATGAAGAACATAATACAAACCATGTGAACACTATAAAGAACCACTTAAAAAGCATCTGTCACCAGCATCAACCCTATTAAATAATTACTGGTAGGGTTGATTAAAATTATACCTGTCTTGTGAATATCAGTGGCAGCATTCCTGAGAAAAAGATTTTCATGCAAATTAGGGCTTAAGTGCACCAAGGGGCATGGCCTAGCCCCTCAGTTCACCTCAGCTTTCCCGTTCTGTGCACTGAAGCCCACATTTGCATAAGGAACGCCACAAACTATTTTCACAAGACTTTTATAGGGTTGATGCAGGATCAACTCTACTGGGCAGTAAGTGTGGTTTAATAGGGTTGATCCCGCTGCTCCATAACATCTCCTTAATCAATCAATGTATTCATAAGGTTGTCTTCAAAAAACAGCCAAATGGAGCCGACACTAAGTGAAGTAATTCTAGTGATTGGCAGGGGTCAATATCGTTGCACACTGATGATATATCTTGGATACATGCATCGATTTCCTAACCTTTACAGACACAACCTCTTGAGGAACAAAAACATAACTAATAGTTGTGCTTCCTATAATATTCATTTTCCTCCTTCATCATATACTGCATATTTTTGTTTGAAACTTGTAAATAAAAAAAAAATAAAAAATAAAATCTTATTATTTCCTCTACAATATTGTGAATGCAGCTATTTTATCACCCCATCCTCACTCTCCTACTGAGGTAGTGATATCTGAATAGGTGTAGGAAGCCAGTGCTGAGGCCAAGCCCATCCATAATTGGAATAAAGCTGCTTGTACGGTACCCCGGAGCAGGGGATCTCTGCAAATGGTTTGATATTAAATGTTATGCTATGTATTGCAACCAGTATAGCCATGTATGAATGGCACAACCAAGGTTAATAATCAGCCCTTGTAGATTGCTAGGTGGTAGCTGGCTCCACCCCTACCTCTAGTGAGTTCAAGAGAGGGCTCAAAGAGAAAGGAAGCAGTGATCTAGGCCTTCCCAGGCCCAAGAAAGCTACAGAGGCAAACAGATCTCTGCAAGATCCACAGAATGAGAAAAAGACAGAAAGAGGAGAACTTGGAATCTGCATGGCCAAGCAAAGGAGTCAGCTAGGTAATCTGCGACTACAGCTATTCAGACTTTGCTGCTGTGAAGATCACTGCTAAGACACCCTTCACACTTTGGGAGCAAATGAGCTGGAACCCAATAGTGAAGATCAGGTAAGTATGATTCCCTTCACAGGCCAGCCATACTTGGGGGGTCTGCCTGAAAGGCCCCCACGGGTTGAACAACCACATCAAAATAAAAAAAAATGATCTTTTTCCGAACTTTCCCAGCGCTGCTCTGTACTTCACTGTTCCAGGCCTTCTGATGCTGCTTGTTTACAAACTGCTGCAGGGACTTGCCAGTATACGGCACATGACCACTGCAGCCAGTTATTGTCACCGGTGGTCTAACGCTAAGCAGAGTGGATGCCTGCAGTGGTCATGTTCTATATAGCTGCATGTCAATGTGAACTTCATGATGTCAGTGTCGTGCAGGTACATGGAACGTTGCCACTGCAGCCAATCACTGTCCACACTGCAAAGGCTGTAGCATTATATAGAGAATCTTTGTTCTCATTTACATAGGGGAGTAAACAGTGAGAAAAGCCCTGGACCTCTGGACTTAGTTAGGAATATATTAAGTGAACCATTTTGTAAATTCAATATAAACTTCAGAACGTTTTCATAAGATAAAATAGTGCATTAGGTTGCAAACTACATAAAATTATATAAAAAAAAAGTGTTGCAAAGCAGAAAAAATACATTTAAGATGTTCCTTTTTATTACTTGCCTTAGGACTACAAGCACTTAAGTGTTTTTATATTAACACTACAATAACAATAAAAGATGAGTAATTTGCTGGTTTATTTTCCAGTTCTAACCTTTACAAAGTGTCAAGCCTTCTTTACAATCTTTGCTTCAGGCTGTGGTTTTACAAGCTGGACAGGGAATTGTTCAGGCCTCTTAGCTGATGGCCCAGAACTGATTTAGGAACAGACAGCAGATGGCTTATGTTCAAAATGTTTTAAATGCTGATTGGTACTTTTTAAGTTTTCATTTTCTAACTTTATTTTCCTCCTACGAAATAAACCAAGTTTTCATGATACTCAATCAAACTGCTATTTTTTCTTTTTCACTTTCTACATCTTTTTGTTACATTTCTTGCAGTAGAAATGTATTGAGTGCAGCAACATAGAAAGTTGGCTTGTTCAGTTCTTCACATATATAGTGAGAGATTCCATGTCGGTTTATGACTGCACTTATATAAAAAATAAAACCTAATTCAGAGGTGATTGAGAATCACAACAAACGAATGAAAACCTAAAAAACGAACAGCTCATTTATGACACCCTGGCAATTGGGACGCTCATACTGATTCCAATTTTTTACAGAAACAGTTGTCACATGTTACCCCTAAAACAGGTTTTATTATTATACATTGGATAATGCACCCACTTTTAAAAGAGGCTCTGTTAGAATGATCAACCCTACACTGGTAGGGGTGATCATGCTGACTAAAATGATACCTTTCTTTTCTCTGTATGTTTATTTATCAATATGCAAATGAGCAAGTTTGAGCACCAAGAGGTGGGGCTGGGCCCTTGGGGCACTGCTTTGTAACACTCCCTGTGCCGTGGACACTCCCCCTCCTTTGATTGACAGGGCTAGACATCAGCATGCTGAGGGCAGAGCTGTGTCCTATCCTGTACATATCATATACACTGCTTACTATAGCATTACCCCATTCAGATCTGCTCAGAAAGCTAATATACATATTACTGCTTTATCCACAGGCACAATATATGATTATAAAGACACCAGTAACATGTTAGCTTTCTGGACACAGAAAAAACATCCTTCTCTATGTGTATGTAGAGAATCCCAGGTTTGACTCTTAGAAGAGACTTTCAGATTTTTTTTTCTCCCTAAATTAACCCAGCCAGGGAGAAAGTGAGCTGTTTTTTCTCCCTGGCTTTGACGCTGTCCGCAGAGCAATCTGCAAAAAAATGGATCTGCATCTTTGCGAACAGCATACAGCCGTCTGAATGAGCTCTTAAACAGATAAAAACAATCCAAAGAGCAGCTAAATCTCTCTGTATTGCATACACAGTACCTGAATATTAGGCAACAATAATGCACCACCTTTAGGCTACATTCACACGTCCGTGTGTGTTTTGCGGATCCGCGGATCTGCAAAACACGGAAACCGGCAATGTGCTTTCCGCATTTTGCGGACCGCACATCACCGGCACTCTCATAGAAAATGCCTTTTTTTGTCCGCAATTGCGGACAACAATAGGACATGTTCTATTTTTTTCCGGGAACGCGATTGCGGACCCGGAAGTGCGGATCCGCAATTGCGGACCCGGCTGGGACATCGTCTGTCCCCATTGAAATTAATGGGTCCGCAATTCCGTTCCGCAAATGCGGAGCAGAATTGCGGACGTGTGAATGGACCCTTAAAGCAGGGCTGTGGAGTCGGTAGATAAATTGTCCGACTCCGACTCCGACTCCTCAGATTTTGAAACTTCCGACTCCGACTCCGACTCCTCGACTCCGACTCCTCTGTATTTAATATGCAAATACGAAGCTGTTCCACCAAGTTCTTCTAATCTCCTCTAGCACAGAGGTAGTTGAGCAGAAGCTGCTGCCTTCTCCTTTGTGTGCTGATCTTCTGCTGAAGATAGAGCAGTGGGAGGATCCAGGAAGGGGCAGGGGAAGGGGCATTTATTTTAAAACATGATTTTCCTAGTAGAATCCCATAGTCGTGTTTAAAATTTAAGCTAACAATCTGAGTTTACAGGTTTTATAGCCTTAGCTGAATGATGGCAGTTTTTCAAATGGTTTACAGCTTCAGTCTTGAACTATTGACTATCCAGTCCCTTCACTTATACAAGTGTCTCCAGTCCTTAATCAGTTATCAGTGAGAGGCGAGGATAACCATGGGCTCCCTGTAACAGCAGACCACAAGACAATGGAAAGTGTAAGTATTGCCGCTCCTTAAAGGGACACTGACAGGCTGATTTTCCAGCTAAAGATATATATATATACTGGTATTCATCAGAGAATTAGGAATAAAACTATACTAATGTTACCCCCAGTTAAGCTGTACTTGTGTTTAAAAAACATTTTAATCTGTATGCAAATTCACTATCTTTGTGCCCAATGGGGCAGCGTCTCCTGCGGCTTTGTGCCCAGCCGCGCCCGAAGTACAGCTTCCCGCGCTGTTCCCCTCGTTATTATTCACTGCACTGGCCTTTTTTTTCAAGCTAGCCGAACGCTGAATTCCTGCGCAGGTGCACGTGTAGAGTGCTGGCAGCAGCCTCGTCTGGCTATGCTGAGGCTGTGCCAGCTTTCTCTCTTCCTCCTCGCTACCTAGTCCTGTCTAGTGCTACCAGTACTCTACATGTGCGCCTGCCCCTTGGGCACAAAGGTAGGGAATTTGCATATTGATTAAAACTTTTTAAACACAAGTAAACCTCAACTGGGGGTAACAGTCGTCTAGTTGTATTCCTAATCCTCTGATGAATACCAGCAGATATATCTTTAGCCGGTAAATCAGCCTGTCAGTGTCCCTTTAACTGCATAGTAAAGCATATGAAAAGCGTGCTTCTTCACGGTCACTTAACGTCTTTGTTTAGCGGTAACGTGACGCACCGCATGCATTGGCCTTTATTCTTACAGTAGAGAAGTAATTAATTATAACTTTATCTGAATTGGGACATTTAAAATTGCTTTTTTTTTTATTCCAATTTTTTTTATTCCAATTTAAATCTAGTAGGAGTCGGAGTCGGAGTCGGTCCATTTTTTGCCGACTCCGACTCCAGGTACCCAAAATTGCCTCCGACTCCGACTCCGACTCCGACTCCACAGCCCTGCCTTAAAGGGTAACTATCATTATAAAAAATGAGCTGAGTCCACTGGACCCCTTAATTTTTCGCTATCTGAACCCCCAGATCCAAACATATGACATGTTGCTATGATGCGAAAAGGTAACCTTTAGGACATAGTGGGCTTAGTTTAATGATAAAAAAAAAAAGTAAGACTATGTTCACATGACGGATTCTGAAAGTCTGCCTTTAAAATTTCGCATGGAATTCACAAATGTTTTTTAACACCTTTTTTCATGCAGTTTTTGATGCTTTTTTTCAACTAATAGGTGTTTACTTCAATACAAGACTGCGTTTTCTGCTTGTGGTTTTGGACACACATCTGCGCCAGAAAACACACAGAAAATGCGCAAAAAGTGGTTAGACACGCGCAGAACTGTTTTTTAACTCTTCCCATTTATTTCAATGGGAGATTCAGTGCGGATTCAGCTGCAAGATATGACATGCTGCTTCTTCTTTCCACGTGGAAAATACATAATAAATTGAAATAAACGAAAGGCTGTTTTGAGGTGTTTTTTTTAGCTGATTTTGAGGCTAAAAACTCAATGAACTAGTCCTAATAACACAGTTCTGTCTTACCCGCCCCATACGTAGTTCCTCCACAGCCTCCAGTAATTGTGCTTTAAACTCAAACAGCTGAATAGGAAGGAGCGTTTCTGAAGACTCTTTTAGGGTATAGGAAGGATTCTCGATGTCCATTTCATCTTTCTCCATTTTTAATATAGCCTGCAAAATATAAAATATGATTTATCTCACTGTCATTGCACAACATTAAATGCATTATTTAACAGGATGGTCCAGCGGTCGATGAAACCTCTTCAAGCTTTATTGGGAAATATTAAAATCATTACATAGAGTTGCAAACAGATGTAAACGCTAACGCGCTTCGGATGTACACGTCGCCCTACTCACAGTGAAATATCAGACAAGTGAGACACTTCAAAGTCCGATAGCAGTTCAGGGGTACCTATGGAAATTCATATTTTCATACTCATAATTAAAGCTAGTCAGACATCCTCATAGGTAGAACGATACCCTATACTTAACGCGATTTCTATTCAGTCAGATCTCGAGTGTAGAACAGCTACAGTTCTCCCAAAAAATGTACAGTATGTCAATAATACACGGCCCATGAAAAAACACACCCAGGACAGCCCCTAACCCTAAGTTCACACTTGCGCGTTTTACAGCGCGTTCGAACGCGCTGTAAAACACTCAACACATGCAAACCAATGCTTCACTATGGGACTGGTTCACATTTTCGCGTTTAAACGCCCTACGCATAAACAAGTACTTGAGCTTTTTTTGGGGCGTTTGTCGCGCGTATTGTGATTGACACCACAGTAGTCAATCACAAGAACGCGCGTACGACGTGCGTTTCCTATTTGCAAAAACGCGCTGTAATACGCGCGACAAACGCGCGTTTCAAGAAAGCTCAGGTCTGAACCCAGGGTTAAGGCCCCATTCACATGTCCGTGGTGTGTTGTGGATCTGCAACACACCCAGCCGGCACCCCCCATAGAAATACCTATTCTTGTCCGCAAGCTGCGGACAAGAATAGGACATGTTCTATCTTTTGCGGAGACGCGGATCGGAAGTTCAGGGCCGCTCTCCGCAAATGCAGAAGCGGGGAGCACATAGTGTGCTCTCCGCTTCCCGTCCGGCCCCATTGAGATTAAATGGGTCCGCACCCGTTCCGTAGAATTGTTTTTGTATATATATATATATATATATATATATATATAAATAAAATATGTGTAAAATATATATATATATATATATAACTAGGCAGTGTAATAAAGTATGATAATAATATAATAAAGTAAAATACTAGGCAGTATAATAATATAATACTATAATACATTATATATATATAGATACATAAAATATAACAATATATATATTATTTAATAATATATATAAATATATATATATATATATAACTAGACAGAATAATAATAATAACCTTACAAAGCATAATATTACAACCAGCACCCACAAGTAGGTATTATATAAAGGTACAGTAAAACTAAATGCTGAGTATTGGTATCATGAGAAAAAACTTTTCACAATGGTAAAACCTAGATGGAAGGCACTTATATCTCCATTCTGTAGCTAAAACTGCTGCCATTCCATCTGCACCGCCTTCTGCCGCCCCTCATACAGTAGCTGCAGGTACCGGCGCGGTATTTATCTACAGGATCCGCACACATCCGCTCAAACATTACCTCACGGGCCCCGCTCAGGTAGATTGCGCCGGCAGTGACGTCACTTCCGCTTCTTCTATTCCCGCGCGAACGTGAGATTTACCTCAGGGGCGGGTGTCTGCAGACGATGTTTCCCGCCCAGAGATTTTTACAACGTTATCAATAGGCGTTAATGGAGTTTGTTCTTTCTCATGCACAAGTGTATTCTGTGGCTGACTGGTAGTGTCATTACTGCTGAGCCTGAGAAATGGAGGCTGAAATAAAAATTACCGTTTTTGTCCTTCACAGCTGGTTAAAGTAAAATGGTTCCTCTCACAATTTCTAGAAAGGAGACAAACAGCACACATTGCTACCTCAGTTGTACATGAAAACATGGGAGCGAGACATCATGAGGCTGCTGCCAGAATTTAGACATGTAAAAAAGTACCAGAATAAGCACTGGTGTTTTTTTTGTTTTTTTCTGCCACTTGCATTTTTATGGCAAAAAAAAGCAGCAAAAATTGCAGAAGTGCAGAGAAACGCCAGAAAAAAAACTATGCGTGGGCTTCTTTTCACATGTTCTTTTTAGAGGCATTTTTCTGCACTTTTGTGGTGTTTTTTGCATCATTATTTTTTGCAGTAAAATGGCCATGGGAGTGTTTCCTTATTTGAATGGAGCAGCAGTTGGGCGTGCCCTCATCTAACTTAGATTTGAATAGAATGGCAGCAGACATGCACTACTGGGACTCTATTCAAATAAGGGAATACTGGACCCCGTTTTTATGATCGCCAGGACTCCGGGTGGTTGGACCTCCACCAATCAGACACTTATCTACAATCCTGTGAATAGGCCTTAAAGGGGTTATCCCATTATTAATGTAAAAAATTAAAATCAGGCGTCATATAGTACATGACAATCTCTTTCTAACAAAACGAGAACCAGCCCTGTACCTCACATGGATCCAGAGATCCCCCCATTCATTGCTCCAATTGCTTTGCTAGATTTGTTTAGGCTGGCAGCTCAGGGGGTGTGTCCTTACTGTTGTAGCTTAGAGGGGTATCCTTTCTGCTGTAGCTCTTTCTTTGTAAGGCTTCGTTCACATCTCCAGTTACCGGATCTCGCATAAATGCAAAGTTTCATAGACAGACGAATACCACTGGACGTTTTTGACCTGCCGGCATTTATCCCAGAACGCAACTGTGAAAGTCCCCTTACTCCCAGCCCTTCTAACAGAAGATAGAGCTGGTGGTAGTTGAAGGTTCAGACTGAGCATGTGTGACCATCTCAGTTAGGTGGACAAAAATAAGGAAAAGAACAAACAGCAGGGGGTGCTATACAGAAAGAGTTAAAGGGCTTGTGTCACTCCAGCAAGTGGCATTTATCATGTAGAGAAAGTTAATACAAGGCACTTACTAATGTATTGTGATTGTCCATATTGCCTCCTTTGCTGGCTGGATTCATTTTTCCATCACATTATATGCTGCTCGTTTCCATGGTTACGACCACCCTGTAATCCATCAGTGGTCGAAGCGCTTGCACACTATAGGAAAAAGCGTCAGCCTCTCTGGTGGCCGGGAGCGCACATAAGCTGGTGCTTTTTTCTATAGCGTATAAGCACGACCACTGCTGCTGGATTGCAGGGTGGTCATAACCATGGAAACGAGCCGTGTATAATGTGATAGAAAAATGAATCCAACCAGCAAAGGAAGCAATATGGACAATCACAATACATTAGTAAGTGCATTGTGTTAACTTTCTCTTTATGATAAATGCCATCTGCTGCAGTGACACAGCCCATTTAATTCAATAAGTGTCTATACAAAATTTTTAATTACCGTATTTTCCGGCGTATAAGACAAGACAACTTTTGAACACCTGAAAATCTTCTTAAAAGTCAGGAGTCGTCTTATACGCCGGGTCGTCCATCTCCCCTGTGGCCGCTGGGCTCTCCCTCTTCTGGTAACTCACATGTCTGTGCTGCCCATTGCATGTCTGTGCTGCCCATACTGCCCATTGTATGCAGCGCAGTAAGAGACCGGCCGGCCCCGTCTGGTGCTTTTTGACAGTAACTGGCTGGCAGATTTGAAGGGAGATGGTGGGAGCGCAGGAGCAGGCAGATGAGGGGTGGAGCAGGCTTTCCTGTCACACATGCCTGCGCCGCCTCTGAGTTATTATACTGCCTGCTCCTGTGTACGGAGGGCTGATGAGAGGCTGGGGAGCTGATGAGAGGCTGGGGGATGATGAGAGTCTGGGGGCTGATGAGAGACTAGGGGGCTGATGAGAGGCTGGGGAGCTGATGAGATGCTGGGGGCCTGATGAGATGCTGGGGGCTGATGAAAGGCTGGGGGGCTGATGAGGGGCTGGGGAGCTGATCAGAGGCTGGGGGCTGATGAGAGGCTGGGGGGCTGATGAGAGGCTGGGAGCTGATGAGAGGCTGGGGGCTGATGAGAGGCTGGGGAGCTGATGAGAGGCTGGGGAGCTGATGAGAGGCTGGGGAGCTGATGAGATGCTGGGGGCTGATGAGAGGCTGGGGAGCTGATGAGAGGCTGGGGAGCTGATGAGATGCTGGGGGCCTGATGAGATGCTGGGGGCTGATGAAAGGCTGGGGGGGCTGATGAGGGGCTGGGGAGCTGATGAGAGGCTGGGGGCTGATGAGAGGCTGGGGGCTGATGAGAGGCTGGGGAGCTGATGAGAGGCTGGGGAGCTGATGAGAGGCTGGGGAGCTGATGAGAGGCTGGGGAGCTGATGAGAGGCTGGGGAGCTGATGAGAGGCTGGGAGCTGATGAGAGGCTGGGGAGCTGATGAGAGGCTGGGGAGCTGATGAGAGGCTGGGGAGCTGATGAGAGGCTGGGGAGCTGATGAGATGCTGGGGGCTGATGAGAGGCTGGGGAGCTGATGAGAGGCTGGGGAGTTGATGAGATGCTGGGGGCTGATGAGAGGCTGGGGAGCTGATGAGAGGCTGGGGAGCTGATGAGATGCTGGGGGCTGATGAGAGGCTGGGGAGTTGATGAGATGCTGGGGGCTGATGAGAGGCTGGGGAGCTGATGAGAGGCTGGGGAGCTGATGAGAGGCTGGGGGCTGATAAGAGCCTGGGGTAGTCTTATATGACTATATAGTAGTCTATATAGCCCAAATCCTATATTTTAACTGGAAAAGTTGGGGGTCGCCTTATATGCCAGAAAATACAGTACATGTAATTACGAAAGTATTCAGATCCAGGTGCTGGTTTGAAAAATGTAGACTTTTTTGGGGGGAAAACACGCTATGTACACCTTTGAGGCAAAATTTTTTTTATTATTGCATTATACTCATTTTCAGCCAAAAAATCATTTTATACATCAGTCTTTATTAAACAATTTGGAGCCATTTTCTCTGTACAGGGCTAAGTTCCTCTAGAAGCAGGAGCTGAATTTTCACTCTGCTCCGTCAGGCAGCTCAGCTGACGCTCCTTATCTCTGACCTCCTAAACACTCATTAAGGGTCCATTCACACGTCCGCAAATTGGGTCTGCATCTGTTAGGCAATTTTGCGGAACGGGTGCGGATCCATTCATTTTCAATGGAGCCAGAATGGATGCGCACTTCCGTTTCCGCAAAAAAATAGAACATGTCCTATTCTTGACTACAATAGCGGATAAGAATAGGCACTTTTTGTATTATAGTGAAGGCCATGTGCATATGGCCGGTGTCCGTGTTTTGTGGATCCGCAAAACACTTACGGACGCGTGAATGGACCCTAAAGCTCAATCCTTATCTTACTGATAACAATGTGGCTTAAATAAGTGTCTACAACCTTTTAGTAAAGTGAAAGCACCATTCACACAGCTAGAAAAACGGTTAACCCTTTGTGACAGAACGGCTTAATATTTTTAATAAAGATCAATTGAAAAAATTATTTTTAGCCCAAAATGAGTCAAATGCAATCATTAAAAAAAAATTGCCACCTAAGGTGTACATAGCCTTTAACCCTCTAGGATGGTGCAGTAAGAGGCGAACACATGGCAGTATACCTGAATCAACTTTACTCCATCAGGTGCACAAAGCTTTATGATTGTTTTAACGTGAAATTGACAAATTGAGAATAAATAGGCTTAACAAGCTAAGTGATAAAAAATCTTTACTAAGTATGATTAAATATAAGGTAAAACAGGCAAATGACACACAGAATAAATAATAACCAATCACATGGCCTGCACAATACAATATGGGGGGAATTCCGGTTGCCATGTCGTAGCACATGGCCAACACTCCATGGTGAGATAGACCTACAACATCTTCCCTGGATGATGTTTAGTGGAGTTCCAATTAACTGTCTGTGTGCAGAAAAGTTTATACCTTTCCACCGCTCCTCCTAAGGACGTCCAGTGTGCAGCACGCATGTCTCTGAGGTGTATATAGCCTTTAAGCCTCTGTTTAAGCCTTGTTTTTATCACACACATTCAGCATATGGGCCGGGAAAGGTCTTGGCTCACAAGGGAAATTTATCTATGGCGCTCACCTTACCCAACGGAGGCCGAATAAGAGTCCTTTAGGCCTCCACCCGGATGGTGTGCTTCTGTCTCCATTTCTTTCTACTGTACAACAAGGTGCAATAGACTGAGCTTTCCTCTACAGTGGGCAACCACAAAAAAATATACCACACATATCGTTATACTATAATTTCATTAATGGGCAACGCATAGCTACACAGAGGCACGTTTTCCGTCAGAGGTATTCCTCTTATCTCTAATGGACAGCTCGAAAGCAGTCTGATCAGAGCCTTACAAGAAAAGTTATCACCTAGCCCTGGCTAGTTATACTTATGGTGTTTTTGTTGTTAACGGGGTATTCCCACATGGACATTCATGGCATATCGACAGAATATGCCATAAATGTCTGATAGGTGCGGGTCCCCAGGGCTTCCTATCACAAGAATTGGGCCCCAAAGTAAATGGAGAGCAACGGGTTTCCTATATTGAGGACCTATCCTCAGTCTTGCTTACGGATGGTTTCACATTAGGGATGAGCGGACTTTGTGTTTCAAGTTCGGCGTACAAGGTTCGGGTTAGGGCTATCTAAGAATTCTATTATGGATTCCGCTATCACGGACCATATAAGTTATGGTCCGTGGTAGCGGAATCCATAACAGAATTCTTAGATAACCCGAAACTTGTACGCCGAACTTGAAACACAAAGTTCGCACAAACACATTTCACATATTTTTTCTGGCTAGTAAAAGCACCATGAAATTAATGTTTTTTTTGTTTTGTTTTTTCACACTCAGTTCACACTTTCGCGTAAAACGCCGTGTTCGAACGCGCAAAAAAACGCACAACAGTACAGGAACCATGCATTCCTATGGGGGTGGTTCACACTTGCGCGTTTTTATGCGTGTTCGTAGGCGCCTAAAAACGTCCGAAGCATAAGCAAGTA
This sequence comes from Bufotes viridis, assembly GCA_033119425.1. Classification (NCBI taxonomy): domain Eukaryota; kingdom Metazoa; phylum Chordata; class Amphibia; order Anura; family Bufonidae; genus Bufotes; species Bufotes viridis. The sequence goes on along the minus strand of CM065598.1, from coordinate 22,642,772 downwards.
TGTCCGCGTTAATTCGGGCGTTTTTCGAGCGTTTGGTGGCAATAGACTTCAATGGGAAACGCGATAGGCGTGTTGTTCGGGCGTTTGTGCAGCGTAAAACGCGCCTATGGATGCGCGTTTTACAAAGTTTGCAACATGCACCATGGACCATGGAATGTCACACCTCTAAAGCACTCAGATTGGCCAAACTATATCATTGGTCATTGGCCAACTATGCAGTCAATCACATAAACGCGCGTCAAACGCGCCTACACTATTTACCAAAACGCTTGAAAAAAACGCGCCTATACGCCTGTCTTGAACGCACCAAAAACGCTAGGCTTCAAAACGCTCAGGTCTGAACCCAGTGTCAAGTGTTTTTTTTTGGGTGTCATTTTTTTAATCATACAATGTTTTACTTGCCTTTTCTCAGACCTGTTCTTTCCTTCAGATAAATAAATGCCACACCAAGAGCTGCAATTTGACAAAAAATGCCAATAGACAAAAAAAAAGACCCGCCCCCACCCCCTTCCAAGAATATGGACTCAAAATGTCGGCACAAAAAAATAGTGTTTGTGCGGCGCTTCATAATTTCCTATTGGCCAACAGGTATATCTGATATATTGGCAGCACATGGCCATGTTCACACTGTTCTGTAGTTTTGCCTCTCCTATGTTTTGGACCAGGACTTGGTTTTGACACGCAAATACAGAAGACAAATATATTACTGACCAAATACTGACCGCGTGAAAGTGGCCTGACGGCAGAATACGGACACCGGCAATGTGCGTTCTGCATTTCGCGGACCGCACAACGCCTGCCCTATAATAGAAAATGCCTTTTCTTGTTCGCAGTTGCAGACAAGAATAGGACATGTTTTATTTTTTTCGGGAATGGAAATTGTGGATCCGGAAGTGCGGATCCGAAAATGCGGATGCAGACAGCACATAGTGTGCTGTCCGCATCTGTTCCGGACACGGAAAGAAATACATTCATGTGCATGAGCCCTGAGGCTGAGAAAAGAAAGCTACAGTCACATGACTGTACGTATTTAGCAGATCCACGTTCTGCGACCGATGTCTGAGTGGCGGCCATGTTGCATCCGTTTCGTTTTCTTTCTTAGGGTACTTTCACACTAGCGTTTTGGATTCCGTTTGTGAGATCCGTTTCAGGGCTCTCACAAACGGTCCAAAACGGATCAGTTAAACCCCAATGCATTCTGAATGGATAAGGATCCGTTCAGAAGGCATCAGTTCGGCTCCGTTCCGCCTCTATTACGTTTTGGAGGCGGACACCAAAACGCAGTATGCAACATTTTGGTGTCCGTCTGAAGAGGCGGAGCCTAACGGATCCGTTTTTTTTTTCAATGTAAGTCAATGGGGACGGATCCGTTGTCAGTGACACAATATGGTGCATTTGAAAACGGATCCGTTCCCCATTGACTTTCAATGTAAGTCAAAACGGATCCGTTTTGGACTTTGTCATTTTTCTTTAAAGCTAATGCAAACGGATCCGTTCTGAACGGATACAAACGTTTGCATTAGAGGTGCGGATCCGTCTGTGCAAATAAATAGACGGATCCGCACCAACGCTAGTGTGAAAGTACCCTTAGAACTGCATTTTGCGGCCCGATATAGCACATGTTCTGTCTTTTGCAGAACAGGCATAAGGAGGCGGAAAGCACACCGTCGATTATTCATGCAAGGACTCATTGAAGTCAGTGGGTCCCCCAGAAAAGGGATGCATCATGGATGTCATCCGTATTTTGCGGATCCAGGACTGCAAAATACATACAGCCACGTAAATGCACCATCTTCCATAGTGCTTTTTTTTTATTTTTTATTTTAATAAACTTGCACGAGATATAGAATACAGGCTTCATTCTACAAATTGTAATTTGATAAATTTCTTATTATCTATCGAGTAATCAACCATAAAATTGAATTAACCTCTGAAATTTTTATGTAGGCAATGGAAAGTTACTCATCCAGAACCACCTCTGAGCCCGGCCATCTTTTGTTGAAACAAATATGATAATTATTCCTACTTATTATGTATTCATGCACATCTTATGCAAATATTCATTTCTCATCGCTTTGTTCTGCTGTGCTAAATATGAAATAATTTACTAATCTCTGGAAAAACACTGCATTCCCACCTTGGGCACCATACACCATGAATGTATGGCACTGGAAGCCTAAGCTGTGATCACCTAGGCACAATGATGGTGCCCACAGTCATTGAGGGAATCCCTAATCCTGGCTGTTTAACCCTTACATGGAAAGGGGCCTCTCTATACTTGCCCCCTGCTTGCCACCTCCAGCCATAGCGATTGCTGAAGCTAATGGCTTTAACAGACAACTGGTAAGAGAGTCAGTTTTCTGTGTGGCTATGTACACCTTTTTGGTTATTGCACTGTACTCATTGTGAGCTAAAAAAAAAAAAATGTATTCAATTGGTCTTAAATCTTAATAAAAATTTTTGAACCACTGTCTTTGTGCAGTCTTGAGTTTCTCTAGTAGCAGGATCTGAATTTTCTCTCTGTTCCGTCAGGCAGCTCAGCTGACGGCTCCTTATCTCTGATCTTATAAACACTCCTTATACCTCTCCTTTACTGATAAGAATGTGGCTTAAATAAGGGTTTATGACCTTTTAATAATTTAGCGATAAGATTTATTAGATGATCGGCACAAAGTGAAAGGGAAAGTACCATTCACACAGCGAGAAAAACAGTCCCACCCTTTGTGACAGAACAGCTCAATATTATTTTAATAAAGACTGAATGAAAAAAGGATTTTTAGCCCAAAATAAGTAAAATGCATTAAAAAAACTCAGCCGCCAAACGTGAAAATAGCCGTTAGCCCTCCCCACTGTACAGTAGGATGATACAATAAGAGGCGGACACATGGCAGTATACCTGAATCAACTTTACTCAAACACAGCTTAGTGGTTACAAAACTAAGTACACTCAAGGCATGGCAGTTCCAGTGTGTATATAAGGTGCATTGCTTGATGGTTACTATTAGCAGCAGAGGGGACACCGCACATTGGTTACAGTTTATCTTTAGGAGCAAAAGCATATTATTGCTTCTGCCTTCTTCTGTACATGGTGCTAAATGAGCACTACGCAGTGAACAGAGGAAGCCGCTATGCCTCTTCCTCTCTTGAAAATGGTGATCACATGACTGCGGGTATCTTGGGCGCAGAAATGATGTAGGGTCTTAGCAGACCCCGAACAGCACTGCCTGGGTACGATGCCCCCACTAGGGTGATTTTTCCCCTGTAACTGGGGCTTCTTTGGATACCCCAGTTACGGAGGAAAAAGTACAAATGCAATCACATTGTCAGTGTCTCCCAGAAGACTTTTAATGACCTCTTAGAAATATTTCCCACCAAAAAAATGTAAAATAATAGGTAAAAAAAATATAATAAAATACAAATATAAAGAAAAAAAAAGAAAATGCCCACTTCAATCAAAATCGTAGCTATAGTCAGCACATTCACAGAAAACTGTGCATATTATACAGTATGAAAACTTTTTAATAATTTTTATGTGTTATTATGTGTCATAGAAAGCCCAATGTGACGCGTAGAAAAGTTACAACTGTTAAGCCATCCCGTGCACTAAATCACAAAAAAAGTTTTCGTTCATTAAAGGGGTATTCCGGTTGATAGAAGTTATCCCCTATCCACAGGATAGGGGATAACTATTAGGTTGGTGGGGTCCTACTGCTGGTTTTAATCAGAGTGAGTATAAAGCTGAATGTTCATTCACAGTACCTGCTAGTAGCCATCTGGCTCCAGGAGGAGTGCACAGTGGGCTCAGCATGCATGTTGGTACCTACATCCCTGGATCTAATGGAGGCTGTTACAGCACCAGAAAGGGTTAATAAGTATGGTTTATCCCAGCATGCATGCTGGGCCCACACTCCCTGGATTTTATGCGGCTGTCATGGCCCATAACAGGTAAGATTCAGCGTTAGGCGGATTTTATGTGGCTGTCGTGGCCCATAACAGGTAAGATTCAGCGTTAGGAGGATTTTATGTGGCTGTCGTGGCCCATAATAGGTAAGATTCAGCGTTAGGAGGATTTTATGTGGCTGTCATGGCCCATAACAGGTCAGATTTAGCATTAGTACCACTCACGGGACAGCCTTGGCGTGGCGAGTGGCTTATTACCTTTTGATCAAAACGTACACTTATGTCCTCTTATAGCTTCTATCTTGGGCAGAGTTCTGGTTGCAGAGTGCTGTTGCATTTTTCTTTTTTTTTGTTTGTATTAGGTTGGTGGGGTCCTACTGCTGGGACCCAACCGAACATGAGAACAGAGGCCCCTTACCCCTGCTATCCCCTGAAATAAACGGAGCGGCTGGGCATGCATGAGGCCCTTCCATTCATTTCAATGGGAATTCCAGCTGTACTCAGCTATCTCCGGAACTCAAATAGAAATAGATGAAGTGACCGCTTGCATGTGTGACCGGCCACTCTGTTCATTTCAGGGGGCTGCAGGAGATATGGGGCCCCGGTACTTGTGATCGGTGGGGGTCCCAGCAGAAGGACCCCCCACCAACCTAATAGTTACCCCCTATCCTGTGGATAGGTCATAACTTCTAACAGCCAGGATACCCCTTTAAGGCTTTTTCAGGCCATTAAAGGGTTAATGCAATAATTAACGGTACAAAATCTAGGTCGGTGACCACCAACAAGTAAACTGGAAAGTTTTGCACATCCAGTATGACACAAGAGACGACCTTTTCCAATGTTTTCTGTCAGATTGTGCCGCACCATAGGGATCATGACACAGAATACGGAAATTACACTCGCATTATACTTTCTAATTATTGAAGGTGTTTCACTTAACCTATAGCCACAACCCCATGTACACTTCATGCTTAGATTAAGTGGGAGGTCTCCATTCACAAAGATCCTTTTATGTAAGCCAAGCTTTCTCCGTTTAACCTACCCAGTTATCAATCATGAGGTGGGACAAATGAGCCTTTTCACTTCTCCAGTATCACAAATGACACAGTGACCCGAGGCCAACATCTTTATTTGCTTCTCCAGTGATTCACTTCAGCAGATATTAAGCAATTTTATAATCCATGAAAGGCAAAATTAAAGGACACCATCCATAAAACAGAATAATTCCGATCAGCTACAAAGTGGTGTCTGTATTATCTTATAAATTATATGACCATACTGTGCAGTAATGTAATGAAGGAAAGATCGTAATAATCAAATGCCCTGGGTACCGGCTAATATGCATTTAATCACATGGCGAGAGGTAATTTGTCACTACAGCTCAGGGTCTGGATATCCAGAGTATAGACTGTGCATTGCTGTGTATATACAGTATACATTATGTGTGGACAGAAAGGAGGATAGATAGATAGATAGGGATAGATAGATAGATAGATAGATAGATAGATAGATAGATAGATAGACAGATGATGGACAGATAGATATGAGATAGATAATTAATGGATGGATAGATACATAGACAGACAGAAATATAGACAGATGATGGGCAGATAGAAATGAGATAGATAATGGATGGATAGATAGATAGATAGATAGATAGATAGATAGATAGATAGATAGATAGATAGTGGAATACAGATAACACATGGAGTGCAAAAAATGGACAAACCCTTCACGGATGAACCACTGATCATCTTGTCACTGATGTCATCATGAACATGGATGTGTGAATGAGGCCTTACCTATAGTATACTGTAACAAACCATTAATAATATATCTATGCCCTGTCTCCTACCGCGCCAGAAACACAGCAGCAAGGAGCAGGTAAGTATACTTCCCTCTGCGGGTTGGGGGGGGGGGGCAGATACAAAGGCTGCCGAATCCAGACAACCCCTTTTGAAGGGGTATTCCCATCTGATAAAGTGATGGCATGCGGACAATTGCAGCCAGCCCTATTCAGTTGAATGGAGCTCCCGGCTGTTCACCATGCATGTATGTTGGGTTTCAGTGATATGCTGTCACTTTATAACAGGGGCGGACTGGGAACTTAAAGTGGCCCTAGGAAAAAAAAAAAAGGGACCCCATGTTGTCGGCGGGTCTATACTGACAGAAGGCAGGACCAACATAAGTAGTTCAGCATAAACTACTGCCCCAGCAGAACCAAAGACACAGTTCTGCAGCATTCAACATTATCACTGTCCTGAGGAAGGCAATACAGAGGAATGCAGGAGGACACTTTCTTCTGCCAGTCAGGTACATAAGTACCAGATGCTCCTAGCCCTAATTAATGCTAAGAGCATCAGATCGCTATGTACCTGACTGGCGGCTGTTATGAGGGCTTTGGGCAGCCCCCTGGGAAATTTCCCTGTAGGGTCTACGGCCAGTCCGCCCCTGCTTAGTAAGATGGGAATAGCCCTTTCAAAAGAGCAAAAAAATCTTACCAACTGTTCATATCTCCTAATGTCTCTTTATAAGATAACATAAATGTTGTGATTTTTCTTTGTCTTTCGTATTTTCTTAAAAAATATTTTCCACTATTATTGAGCTGATGGAAAGGTAGAATCATTAGAGCAGTGCAACTGATACGCAGTCATCATTCAGCTCACACATAATAAGAAGTGGAAAGCTTTGTCCAATTTGCTATCAGCCCGTTGTTGGCAGCCATTGCTTGACAGATCATTTCAGCAGTGATAAAAAATATCTGAAGCTCAAGAAATATTTTGCTGTTTGCTCATTTTTTTTAAATCAGATGCCATTGAAACGTTTAGATTACCAAAGCCACAGAAACAAAACTGGTTACTACTACTATGCGCACAACTAAGAGCAGAAGAATCAATACTGAACTTGGCACCAGGCCTTATTTATTTTACCTATTTATATATAATCATCATATTTCACAGGATTGTATATGGATTTTCATTGCTTAGCTGAGTTTACAATCTAAATTCTAAATCAATCTATCCCTACGTTTTTAAAGGGAACCTGTCACCTCAAAAATGCATCTACACCCACCAGCAGTACCTCATAGTAGCCCGCAGCTAGTGTTGAGCGAACTTGTTTTTTAAGTTTAAGTTTTTAAGTCTGCTGGATAGTCATTATAGGAGTTGTGTCCAGTCATGAATCCACAGCAAAGGGAATAATTTCCTGGCCATTGGGACACCCACTGATTACAAGACCGGGGATCCTGTCCCCCTGCACAAATGGAAAGGCAGCTGGCACATGGTTTTTCTAGGATATGCTATGAAAATATCAGATAGGTGTAGGTCCTATGTCTGGGACCTGCTCCTGTCTCCAGAACAGGACCCCCAAAGTGAACAGGAGTAGCTGCACTTGTGCGGGCACCCTCCATTCCCCACTGTGGGAGTCCTGAAAATAGCTATTTTCAGAAGTCCCATAACAGTGAGCGGACAGGTGGGTTTGGTTCAGAGAAGGACCCCAGCACACGTCTCACAAGGGCTTTGGTGGGTGCACATCCCTGGTTGACTTCTTCCACCTTAGAGGTCTAGTCAGTAAGTTCCAAATAAGTTTTAGAGACAGCACACCAAAGCTGATAATATGTTCAATTTTTATTTATTCACCAATGGCTTGTTACATTTATTGCATTGCAACGTTTCGGGCCCAAAATTGGTGCTAGGAGGGATACTGAAATCCGCGGCATGTGGAGTGGACAGGTGGCCAGATTTTCCTGGTGCGCTCCCGATTTACCTCTATGGGACTTCCGAAAATAGCCAAGCGATGAACACAGAGCACAATGGGCATTTCAGGGGACCCTGTTTTCTAGATGGTGGGACCCGCGCCTATCTGACATTGATAGCGTATACCAGCAATATGCCTTCACTGACCCAGATGGGAAACCCCTTTACGTTTAATAGAAGGGACAAATTCAGGAAATGCTTTCATTTCAGATGACTTAAGTGGTGACAGTGTAGATGCAAGATTAAAAGTGTATAAAAATGAAATAAAAGCTGAGCCAATATGTTACCCCTAAGTAACAAATGTTGAGGAGAAGGTGCAGTTTATCCACTAAGATATATTTTTAGGTGGGAGAGCAGATTTCGATGGAGACAATTTCACAGGAGAGGAAACAGATGATAAAGACAGCCATGAGCCCAGGATGCTAGAATGTCACTTTTAGGACTATAGAGAAGGGATATATAGATGAATTGGCCAAGACTATACATAGGTGTCAATGGAATAGTGGAAAAGACCAAGAATCTATGATTAAAGTTTTTTCTAAATCTTTTAACTGATGTGACCTATGGTGCTGTGCTTGGTGAGCTGAGAGAACGCTGCGATGCTACTTCTCAACAGCTGATCAGCGAGGGTCCCGGGTGTTATACCCCTACCGATCAGATACTGATGACCTATCCAGAGTTAAAAAAATCTCAGAAAACCCAGTTAATAATAAAAAATCCATGATTTCTACGTTATCCTGCATTGGCCGTATTACAGATCCACAGCACACTTCATAAAGCCCAGACACCACTTCTGAGAGTACCACAGAACCAGCTACATGGAAGTCATAAGGAGTGTTCTCTCTTTTTTCCTTTACCTTATATACAAATTTGGCTATTTGGGATATCAGACCCAGTCGTTATCCTTGCCGGATCTTTTCCCTGCATACAGTACATTTTCTGTAATATTTATATCTCACAATATGGAAAGCAAAGTAATCCGCACCATCAAAGGAGTTACAGGAAATACGCACAATGTATATTCCATTTCTCTAGGGACCCTTATCAAAATCACGATAAACTTTCCCCAGAAGAATAAACCATCCCCTGATAAAATATTAGCGTTACATAAACAACATATGGCGGTTTCCTGTGGATGTGTATCATTCTCATAAACTCATATATTGCTCTGGTAATGAACACATAACGGCATGATCAATAATCTGCTATGTACAGCACGGCTCAAGAAGGCCCTTGTAACCATAACAGCCTTAAGGTTTAACCCCCCTCCCCACCCTTACACACAACCGCAGGGATGCCGTGCCCATGTTGCGGACCACAAACCACGGATCTGAAAACAAAAAAAAAACGGACACCGGCTGTGTACATTCCACATAGCAGTGCGGACCCATTGACTGGATCCGCAATCCACAAGATGCAGCAAAAGCCCTTCCGTGGGCTTCCGGGTCGGTGCTTCTGCGCAGCAAAGGATAGAACATGCCCTATCTTTCAACAAATCTTGCAGATTGTGGACCCATTGAAGTCAAGGAGCCACATCACGATGCGGAGTGCACATGGCCGCTGCCTGTGTTTTACAGATCCGCGGTTGGCGGTCTGCACAGGTGGCCCCCAGTAGTGTGAATACAGCCTTATGGGTAGCCAGTCAGATCTTTTATGCTGGTCATTGATTTAAGAACTTACATGTTAACCTTAGCAGCAAGGTATCCACTTATATTCATGAAATGTGCACTCCCCCACACTCTGCAGTCATTGATTGACAGGTTTCTCCCTATCACAGCGCCTACAGAGAAACCTGTCACTCAGCGCCTGGAATCACGCTCTTAAGTTCTTTAAAACAACTTTAAGACATAAGTGACAGACCGCTGAAATCAGAGTCACTGCTTCCTGCTAATGTCCAAACAGCGAGGGAAAAAAAAGTCTTTCAGCACAATAAAAATCAAGCCTTTATTATCACACATTAAAAAACATATCAAAAAGGTTCAATACAGGCGCTTGCGCGTTTCGAACAATAAAAAATGTTCTTAGTCTTAGGATAAAGTAGGGATCAGCAACCTCTGGCACGCCAGGAGTTATAAAACTACAACTCCCAGAGTGCTCTATTCACTTCTATGGGAGTTAGAACAGCTGAGCATGTTTGCATGCTGGGAGTTGTAGTTTTACAGCAGCTGGAGTGCCGAAGGTTCCTGATCCCTGGCATAAAGTCTAGTATCTGAACACTTTCCTATATACCAATATGTCAGTCAACACCTCAGGTGCTAATTAATTGGCTCTAACAATGAACTCACTGGTAGAAAATTGAATTGTCAAAATACACAGAACCTAAAAAACACAAATTAATATATGGGAAAAAAAAGAAGAAAAGAATGAAAAAACTGGAGACAAAACTGCAGCACAATACAAAATCAATGAAACATGTTAAATCTGTATGTTTGTTCATACCAGCGGGGTGGCTGGTATCCAAGGTCAGAATCCAGTATGCTTCTAGATGTAACATGCGCTTCCAATCTCCACCCCTATTAGGTCTCTTAGGGCCCATTCACACGAACGTAAGACGTCGGTGCCCTTACTGTGGATCACAAATAGCAGTCCGCACTACACAGACACCAACCGTGTGAAGCCTGTATTGCGGTGCGGACCCATCCGTGATTCAGAATATATTTCAAAAGATAGGACATGTCCTATATTTCGCGGTGTGAACCCACGGAAGCGCTTTGTAGGGCTTCTGATCCGTGCCTCTGCAGCGCTCCACTCTGTATCTTGTGGATTGCAGACCCATTCAAGTCAATGGGTCCACATCCATGATATGGAATTCACACGGCCGGTTCCTGTATATTGTGGACCCGCTGGACGGCTGGCGGTTGACAGTTGTGTGAATGAGGCCTTAACCTTTTCCAAGCCCATAACTTGCAAGGTATCAGTATTCCCTTGATGTAACTGATGAAAATGGATAGATGCTGCAATAAGATTGCGGTTAGGATTAGCAATATATGTAACATGTTAAGCTATGCGTTCCTCAAGAGGCTATTTCCGTCAGCCCTTTAAAAGTTAATGGAGCAGTGGGTCGCTTGTGCGATGCTCTTCTCATTCATTTCAATGGGACTTCCGAAAATAACAGAGTGCGCTACTCAGCTATTTTTGGCACTCCCATAGAAATGAATGGAGGGTGGTCGTGCATGCGTGGTGCACCCTCTGGCATGTTATGGGCTCCATCCTAAGTATAGCTGCAGGTCCCAGAGTTGGGACCCGCACCTTTCAGACACTAAGGCTAGATTCGCGCGACAAATAGAGCACAACTACAGTGCAACATTTGTCGCGCAACAATTTGTTGCATTAATGTCGCGTGACAATTTTTAATAATGGTAGTCTATAGTGTCGCATTGCAACATGCGACATGCTGCGACTGCGGCACGACAGTCGCAAAAAATCCATCTTGAATGGATTTTTTGCGACTATTGTGTCGCAGTATGTCGCATGTTGCAATGCGACACCATAGACTACCATTATAAAAATTGTCGCACAACATTAATGCAACAAAATGTCGTTGTGTGACCCTAGCCTAAGGCATATCCTAGTGGTATAACCCTTTTAATCTATCAAATGTATCAAGTAGTAGGGGGTAGAGGAGAGTATGGCATCACACTACCCAGGATTTCTTAAGTTACTTTTCTGCTTCTTAATATTTCCTATGTTAGCAAAGATGTATATGCCCTTTAAATTATAAAAATGGCCGCCTGAAGCCACCACTAGGGAGCGCTCATGGCATATGGGTTTATACAGCTGCCAAAGGACTTGTTTAAGTCCTTATGCAGTGAGTTCCCCTGATAGACACCAATTTGACAGCCCGCTCTCTGCTGCACCTCTTATGATTTGTACTAGTTCATTTTTAGTCCAGCTGATCCGTCATGTCAGTTTAAGATATTCATTGCATACAAAATAAATTGGTTGTTTTGCATATAAAATAAAATTAATTACTATTAGCTTTACCTTATTTTAAATTACATAGTCTCATATACAGCAGTAAATAATTCCTACACGCTTAATGTGCTTTTTACTATTTAGTTCCTGTTAATTGTTTTAATCAATTCCCACTTTGTAGTGATTAAAGTAAAAAAAAAAAAAAGAGCACAAATATTAAAAGGTCTGCTCCGTTAACAAGCCCCACAGTGACATGTTGGCGTTTTGGGTATAGAATTTGCCAACGGCTGAAATTTTCTTTGGAATTTTTTACTTAAGTCTCTTTACTGCCCTCTTGTGAACAATTGGGGGAATTGCGTTTTGTGAAGATCTTGTTTTAACAACCTTAGGCCTCTTGCACACGACCGTATGTATTTTGTAGTCCGCAAAAAACAGATCCTTAAAAAATACGGATGACGTCCGTGTGCATATTGCGGAACGGAACAGCTGGCTCGAATAGTACTATCCTTGTCCGTTATGCAGCAATAATAGGACAAGTTCTATCTTTTTGCTGAACGTATATACGGAAATACGGAAATGGAATGCACACGGAATACCTTCTGTTTTTTCTGCAGACCCATTGAAGTGAATGGTTCCGCATACGGTCCGCAAAAAAAACGGAAGAGACATGGAAAGAAAATACGTTCGTGTGCAAGAGGCCTTAGGGCTCATGCACGCAAATGTATTTTCTTTCCGTGTCATCACGGCATTTACTGTGCACTAAAAATGACATCTTATTCTCCGGCTTAATGCGAATACAGCGATACTAAACTTGTATAGTTTTTTTTGTTTGTTTGTTTCGGGTTCGGTTCCAAGGTACCAGTCGTTCCAAGTGGCACCTTGGAACCGAACCAGAGTTCGGGAAATTGTTTTTTACAGTTCGCGAAGCAATAACTTCAGCTCATCGGGGCCAATACATTCTAATACTGTACGGAGCTCCTGCTCCGTTCAGTATTAGAACAAAGTTTTATGCGAATCAACTTCGGATGTTCCATCCGAAGTCAATTCACTCCTCCTTAGTTATAATCCCATATTACCAATTAGGGTATGGGCTGGGGGTGGCTGGCTTTTTTCTAGTTACAAAGGCCGGGATACCACGGTCCGCGCACGGCCGTGTGCATGAGGCCTTAGGCTACGTTCACACGACGACAAAAAGTCGCGCGACAATTTGGGAACCACTACACTGCAACACTTGTAGCGCGACATTGATGTCACATTAATGTCGCGCGAGAATTTTTATAATGGGAGTCTATGGTGGTGTCGCGCGTGCAACATGCGACATGTTGCGACTGCGACACAACAGTCGCAAAAAATCCATCTCGGATGGATTTTCTCCGACTGTCGTGTCGCAGTCGCAGCATGTCGCATGTCGCACTGCGACACCATAGACTCCCATTATAAAAATTGTCGCGCGACAATAGTGCGACTTTTTGTCGCGCGACAATTGTCGTCGTGTGAACGTACCCTTAGGCTCAGGTCAGACTTTTAGTCACAACCTTAAATATGTGTGTGTTTTTTTAAAAGTATTACATTTAATGAAGAATATCATGCAAAACATCCATTAGTACAAAGTGCCGGGTGGCGTTTTTACAATGTGTGAGATGACTACTTTTTGCAAATATATGAATATAGGGATTAATATCACTTGGTTTTATATATATTTTTTAATATTAAAAGTGAAAAAACTGTACTTGCCGTGAAAGAGTAAAGTGAAAATTTCAGAATTGCGACATCTATGCTTCTTGGAAATAAGACATGTAAGTATTGACCTTTTTCTTCAATGCTTATGATCTTTAAAATGTTATCATAAACATTAACCACCTAAAAGTCAATTCTGATAAACTCATGATAGTTTCTGAAAATAAGGGCTCATGCATCCGTGTGCATTCCGTTTTTTGCGGAACGGAACAGCTGGCCCTTCATAGAACAGTACTATCCTTGTCCGTAATGCAGACAATAATAGAACAAGTTCAAACTTTTTGCGGAACGGAAATACGGAAACGGAATGCACACGTTCCATATTTTAGTGTGATCACTAAAAGTTACATTTTATAAGCATTTATATCTGGGTCAAGTTTGGGCATTCAGCCACATGGTCTTTTGTTGTTAATTTAAGTATACCCTTACCCAAATAGGGTCCATGCATTATTTCCTTGTGATGTGAAAACCCCACATATTAAATGGTGCCCTTAAAAAAATACAACTGATCCCGCAAAAAATAAGCTATCATATGGCTATATGAAAGGAAAATTTAAAAAGTTATGGCTATTGGAACGTAGGGAGGAAAAAAAAATGAAAAACCAAAAATGGGCCTGATACTTACGAGGTTAATTTACATTAAAGGGGTTTTCCATTTTCGAGGGCTTCTTGGGCAGCCCCCTTTCCACTGAGCCAGACCTGAGAAGGGAAGTACCCATTTACCTGCTCCCCCGCTTCAGCCAATTACTGTCTCTAGCAGTGAAGTGTGCCTCCTGCGTCACATCATTGTGGGGACCAAAATGCTGCAGAAGTGGCGGGGGAGTGAAGGAGGCGGAAACCAGCAGTGGGGAAAAGGTAATCGTAGCATGTTGGAAGGGGGCAAAGGGGGTTAGCCAGAACAGCCTCTGAAAATTGAAATCCCCTTTAGGTTTGTACGGTTTCTTTCCGATTACAGCAATCCTCCCCCCGTACAGACACAAATAGAAAGAAAAACTTTTCACGCCGTCATATGGCCCAATACTGTCCCCGATTTCTGATTTGCCATCAATCCCTGATTATTGTGATTTAGCAGCTTGGATCCTAAGTGGTCGTGTCCCCATTGGTTTGTACCAGACAAAGCACAGCCCCATTACTGCAAAGCTTTGGATTCAGAATAACACTATATAGGAGAAGGTCCAAAGACTCTGTAGCGCTTTACCTAAAGCTAGGCCCCTTGGCTCTAGAGATCTATTAAAGTCCCAGAGGGCGAAACTTACTCATCGGGCAGTGGTATCCGATCCCATCCATATATACCATCAATGGATATGATGGGAAAAGTACTCGAGTAATATAAATCCTGGAAACTATACTGAAGTCTTTGGGAAGCAAACCAATCACATCTTGTTAATCGGATTGGACCAAGTCACAGAATAATACCACGTTGTAGGCAAGTCACCATGAATGTCCACTGCCTATGTTAATGGATCACCATCTTCTCCTTACAGTAGATGTCAATAATGTTGGGTTGGCCAACTTATTCTCAAAAACAAGAGTGGCCCACTTTACTACTATAGATAGACACAGATTCTTATTTATAGAATATACAATGTTCGCAGATTTTCACAATTTGGTGGAGTCGACGTCCTAGAGCTGAATGGATATAGTCTACAACCATCTAGACCTGCAGATTTCAGCTGAGGACATATGAGCATGTGCATGATAAATAAGGTAACAGTTCAAGAACTGCAATTTTGGGTGGCATGATCATGATGGTAGACATGCATAAGGTGCTGGCATGTCCACCTAGAAGTATGAAGCCATAGCAAATGACGAAGCTCTTCTGTCCCTTTATTCTATCAAGTGGTAGGGGTCTTTGCATCCAGACATCCACCCCAAATTTTTTTTTACCCATTTCTAAGAAAAGATGTGTATGCCCCAGAAGTTGTCAGTGAAACCCAGGATCTGCTTTCAATACTCTTTTGGTGTTTTTGTCTACAAACAGATATGTGTACAATAAATAGGACTACTTTCACATCTGTGTTTTTGCTGAATCTGTCACAATACAACCGTCTGCATTCGTTATAAACGGATCCAGTTGTATTTTTTCTTAGGCCATTTTCACACTAGAGGCAGGACGGATCCGTCAGGCTGTTCAGCCTGTTGGATCCGTCCTGCCGCTAGTTTAAGTGTCGCCGGACTGCCGCTCCGTCCCAGCACGGCGAAAGGCTGTCGGAATAAAACTACCGGATGTCCGACATTTAGTCCGGTGGCCTCTCGCTGTGCACTGCCGTGCCGGAAGGCTGCCCCCGCCCCTATTATAGTCAATGGGGACGGAGCGGCAGTCTGGCGACACACTTGAACTAGCGCTAGGACGGATCCGAAAGGCCTAAAAGCCTGTCTGATCCGTCCTGCCGCTAGTGTAAAAATAGCCTAAAATAGCCATGATGGATCCGTCTCTAAAACCATTGTAAGTCAATGGGGGATGGATCAGTTTTCTATTGTGTCAGAGAAAACGGATGAGTCGCCATTGACTTACATTGTGAATCATGACGGATCCGTCTTGCTCCGCATCCTAGGACGCTCTAACAAACGCTGCTTGCAGCGCTTTTGTGTGCGTCATGGGAATGCAATGAAACGGGACAGAATGCATTCTAGGGCCTCCCTTCAGTTCAGTTTTGTCCCCATTGACAATGAATGGGGACATAACAAGCGTTTCCTCTGCTATTGAGATCTTATGATGGATTTCAATATCGGAAAGGGAAAGCGCAGATGTGAAAGTAGTCTAGGTTGGGTATTTAGAGACTGGTCATATTTTTTACCTTTCAGTTTAAAGAGTTACTCCAGATTTGTAAAGTGACAGCACATGCTAGTACATACTATACCTTTATGATCGGTGATGATCTTACCTGTAGATTCCCCACCAAACCTGACAATGAAGGGGCTGCAGCGCTGGTCTAGCACCTAGTCTCTTTTTAAGGTCCCCCGACACATTGGTGCATCTGGCCACTTGGCTGTCTATGGAATTGCAGCCAGCCCCATTTATTTGAATAGAGCGGTGCGCCATTGTGCAAGAGCCAACAGTGAAGGGGATACAGAACTACAACAACTTCATTGTCAGCATCGACACCTTGTCCCATCCATTATAAAGCAGTGGCATATCCTAGAGATAGGAATAAACCTTAATCATTCTTGATTTCTTTTGGTTACCATCTTTTTACGAGATCTTATCCTGACATCCTCTTCATATGTGGCCTATTGTAATAACATGGGGTCTTTTTCTTTGGTACCACCTTCTATGAGCCAAAGCTGCTAACATGGCAGACCTGGTCCATCCATGTAATCTATGTGTTGCCATTCATTTCAAGAGGACCTGTCAAATGCAGTGCAATCTGCAAGCAGCATGTTATAGAGCTGGAGGAACTGAGCAGATTGATATATAGCTTTGTAGGAAACGTATTATTTATACATTTAAATCTCTGCTTTTTCTGACTTCAGTTATACACAGGGAGGTGTTATCAGTGACTGATATCTCTGTATACACACTTGCACATACACTGCTCTCAATCACTGATTATTGTACATAGGGGAGGTGTTATCAGTGATTGTATGTGCAAGTGTGTATACAGAGATGGCTGTCCGTCCCTGATAACACCTCCCCGTGTACAACTAGCGTCAGAAAAAGCAGAGATTTAAATGTATAAATTGCAAGTTTTCTGACACTTTTTCTACAAAATTGTATATCAATCTGCTCAGCTCTATAACCTGCTGCCCGCAGATCGCTTTGCATTTTGTGGAGACAGGTCCTTTTTAACTGGCCACATGTAATACTTCATTTCCCCTGCAGGAGAAAGGTATAGGGATGTAGGAATCCAGACTGGCAGTGATCGGCTGATCGCTGTGATGGCTCTCGTATTAATGAGGTTGTATACCTAGTGAGAAATTATTTCTTGACTTTTGGCCTAAGCAGATTATTTTTGACACACACGGCAGTAAAGGAGTCCAAAAAGACCAGAATTAATACAATCATTGCATTTTATTCAAAATTATTATTAAACACTTGAGTCTCAGATCAGTCTCTCCTTGTTAATAAGATACATAATTTATAGTACAAAACCTCCCAAAAACAGAACATGAGCTTTGTGCAACTGACCTGTGATAATGCAAGTTATTTTATCCTACTGTGCAAATAAAAAAGAAAAAAGAAAAGCATTGTCCAGCACATGCCAAAGGAAGGTACAAGGGATCTGGGCATACAGCTGCGGATCACAGACAGCGATTAATGCCAGTTCAACAAGAGCATATCAAAGCTTTATTATCGGGGGAACAGCTTCAAGTGTGTCATGCTCCTGCCCCATAGAGGCATATTGTAATTCCCAGTAGTAATTATCTCCCTACCTCATTACTATCGTGTTAACCTCTCCCCCACTAAACATAAATAGAGATACCCGCCATCAGTGAGTCCTGCACTGTACAGCTAATAGGTACCAAAACAAGGACAACTAGTTCATTAGCAAAATCTAAAGGTTTCTTTTTTTCCGCTCTTTTTTTTTTTCAGACAAAGTTCTATAGCACCAAAGGTAACGGCTCTGTAAAGAGTGAAGATTAAGTTTACTTCAATCAATCTATTTTCCCAGTAGAGTAAAACATTAAGCAGTTTTCACTGACACATAAAAGGTTTGGCAGATGGCACTTCCAATGATGAAGGTTATGTACTAATAGTGCGTTTTCCTGGGGAGAGTAATACCCTGACTGCGTATACACACACATAGGCCATGACTTATCATACCTTCACTCCAGAATTCTGGCATCAAAAAGTCCCAAAATAGGGCATTTGCGACTTTTCACACTCATTTGCGCATAATTTTGCGACTTTTTTTACATGTGTATACAACTCACTCCAGTTTTGTAAAAATGGGCGTGGTTAGCAATGTTAATGAGTTTCACTCCAGATTTATCATTGGGACTTTTTTTTAAAAAAGTCGCAAAAAAGTCCCAATTTCACTCCAGTGAGGACCATGCTTATCTTATGCGACTGTTTTGTAAATACGTGCGACTTTTGTAAAGCTGTTTACTGAAGGATGAACTGCTGCCATCAAACCACATTTATCACAGTATTAAAGGACCATTAATAAATCTGACTGAGCCAAAAGTGACTTTGGACTTATGTGAAATTGGAGTAAGATGGAAGTGTAATGATAAATCCGGCCCATAGGCTATGGCTCCATGTTTACTTCTCATCATGTTAAAAGGGGTTAGGCCATCTGGGGCACCGACGGCACATCGCTAGGGTATGGCATCAATGTCAGATAGGTGCGAGTCCCACATCTATCTAGAGAACGGGACCCTAAAGTGAAGGAGAGCACACCGTGCAATGGTGGCATGCTCTCTATTCATCACTATGGGAGTTCCTAAAATAGCTGAATGGCCCCGCTCTGCTGTTTTTGGAAGTCCCATAGCGTTGAATGGAGAGCACACCTTGCAGGCATGGTCACCTGTTCATTCACCACCATGGGACTGCTGGAAATATGTTCGCAGCTCTGATAGAGGTGAACCAAAGGGAATTGCACATGTGCGGCTGCTCTCTGTTCACTTCGTGGGTCTCGTTCTGTAGATAGGAGTGGGTTCCAAAGGTGGGACCGGCACCTATCTGACATTGATGGCATCTCCTGGTGTTTCGGATGGGCCAATCCCTTTAATGTTTCCTTATAGGAGGAGAAAGTCATGCAACAATCTCAAGATTTCTGATTGTGGAAATTTATCACCATGGGGCACTTAGCCTTACTGGAGCCTGGCACTATAGATAAGCATAAATCTGCAATTCTTCACCCAAAAACTGCAGACCTCAATACCTTCTGATCTTGGGCAGAACTGGGGTGCGATTGGTCGATCCAGGATACATATGGATAGAAGTGGCTACCAAGTGTGAAGAACAGAAGGAAAAGAAAAAAGCATTCACATTGGTTTGGCTGGTAGGGTTGGAACCAGAGACACCCATCTTCCCATTGTTGGTGTCTTTGATCTGGACGGTATAAGATAGTTCTCCGCCAGAAGGAAGCTAACGAATTTGCATACCGATTTACCCATGGAGCATTGCTGTAGGCAAGTCTCTTCAATGAGAACCAGTAGCACCTGCCACATTTATCTCGGCTGGACTGCTGGAGATGGCCGGGCGCTGTACTCTGCTTCTCTTTGGCGGTCCCTTAGAGGGATGAAGCAGCAGCACGTCTCTCCTTTTACTCGAAGGGTAATAGGGCCCCAGTTCTTGTGATCAGTGGGGGCCACAGCAGTCACACCTATCTTATCTATCCTGCGGATAGGCATTAAAGGGAATGTCCCACCAGAACTTAAGTAAGGCAATCCTGGAAGTATAGGTGGCTCCATCACTAGTTATAAGAAGTGAACAGACCCCATGTATTTTTGGAAGGACGATGCGGTTCTTTAGTGCCAGGCTGCATGTATCACAGCTAATTTGTCCTTTGTTTTATGAATGATAAAAGGTTCTTTAATATTTCAGTGCTACTTTAAAAAAAAAAAACTCCATCTAATCCATCTATAATGCTTTACTGTGTTAACTAAAACACAAAGCAACCTGCATGCTCCGTGTCTTCAGCCAATTCCCACCCCAGCTAGCAGATAATACTCCGACTAAAAACATTCAGAACACACAGATTGCTTTGATTCATCCCCAGAAGTCAATCAGAATCTGCCTTCTTCACACGAGAAACGGAAACGTAGAAGTCGATCACGGAGTCGCCACTGTTGATATGTTGTGAGATGCCCAGTCCGGGAAAGTGTTCAGGTCAAACATGGGAAACCCCCAAGTGTAAAGTCCAAACCACAATGCTATCATGCTGATTAGGTTTGTCCCCAGTCCTGCTTTCATCTGTGGATGTGGAGAATTAAAGAAAAAAAAAAAAAACACACAAATGATCTACTGGAAATTGTGTAAAAATAAAGACCAAAGTGCTCTAGTTCAACCACTAGGGGGAGACAACAGACAAGTATCTACTCACCATGTCCGACACAGTCAGGTGACCGTACGAAAATACAATGGCGTTTGGCGGATTGGCAACAGGCAAAAGGAATGCACAGGAGGCACTTATAGTCGCTGGGATGATGACCAGGAGTGGGTTTACTCCTATTCCTTCAGCCTTTAAAGAGAAATCATCATTAGGAATTGAAACAAAGTATGTTTTTCATTCCAAACTTAGTGCGCCTACATTTTACATGCATTTACAAAGGCAATTTTTTTTTCTGATTCCACCAGGAGTTACCCTTTAAGCGTGCACATTCTGTACCACAGGTATACAGAAATATAGACACCTGCCTTTATACATCTATAGAGGTGACAATCCAATGGGTGTGAGAAAAGTTGCTTGTTAGGTTTTTGCCACTTTATTTAATAGTAAAATTGGATTAAATGGGTTATCCAAGAGTATAAAAATGTCCCCCATATGCCAGGCCCCACACAATGAATATACTTACCTTGCGCTGCTCCTGGTCCCCGCACCGCAGCTGCAGCTTCTCTTACTCCGATGATAGGGAGGCTCGTCTTCGTCCCAGCATGCCATTGGCTGCTCCTCCCCAACCACACCCCCCCCCCCCTTGACACCGGATGTTTTCATCCACGCACCGGGAAAAGCTGCAGCGACGGTGCGGGGGACCAGGAGCAGTGCAGGGAGTGGGGAACAGGGTAAGTATATTCATTGTGAGGGAGACATTTTTATACTCTTAGATAACCCCTTTAAGTTCTCCTACAGTACTACCAAAGGAAAAACGATGCATTACACAGCTTCCATTGATATCAATGGGCTGGCTGCTTAATGCATAGATGTCCTGGCCCTTTAGAGTAAGAGACACTCTACCGCTGCTCTCCCATGTGTCTAAAAGTTTAGGACCCTAAAATGAGGAACCTACCTCTCTTTTTTTCTACTAACAGCTTAAAATTCAGAAGATGACTCCTTATGTATGCTCTTACCAGTGAAGACAAGATGGGCTGAAATATGGTGATGGTGGCGGGGTTACTTGCCACCTCTGTCACAGAGGTCACCAACAGGCAGACAATCAGTACAATCACCCAGACTGGCAAGCTGTTCAGCGGTTCCATCTTGTGCCCGACCCACACCGACAGGCCAGACACCTACCAATGGAAATGGTTATTAGAAATGGTCCACAACACATCGGATCACATGGATACAATATATATTTATATTATATTAGGGCAGGTTTTCTAATCCTGTCTAAGATTTACGAAACTTGGACTAAGATGACTGTATCCATTCAGAGGACCGCATCCACATTGCGGTTCGCAAGTTGCAGACCCATGATAGAAATGCTCTATCTTTTTTGCGGGGCCGCAGAACTGAAGTATGGATGCGGACAGCACACTGTGTGCTGTCCGCGGCCGTTTAAAAGAATGGGTCCGCACCCGTGACGTAAAATTGTGGAACTGATGCGGACACAAATATACAGTCACCTGTAAGAGCCTTAAAGATGCACAGTGGCCCAAGCTGCATGATAATTTTGGTGCATACCTGACACCCTATTGGTTGACTTCCTTTGTGCCAAAATTTTGGTATATCTTGGTGCACTCGGGATAGGTCATTAATATCCGATCGGTGCAGGTCTAACACCAGAAACCTGCACTGGTCAGCTGTTCACTGCAGAATTATGGTTTTTTGATCTCTCTCCCATACTTTAATGGGAAAGTCTGATCTAGGAAAATAGATCAGATTAAGAGCTGCACCAAGTTTCTCAAAACGGGAACACGTATCCGTGAAAAACAAAACAAAACAATAAAAAAAGGACAGCACAAAAGAGAAAACATGTGAATGAGCCCTTAAAAACAATAAATGTGATGCAAAGCATATATGCAGGTTTCTGGCCCAAATTAAAAACACAGTATTGTCACATTAAGCTTAATTAATTATTTCTGGAGGGAAAGAGAAAGAGCACGATCCCCTCTGTTCACTTACCTCACATCCCTTAGCTAGCGCAAAACCACCTCCGACCAGAATGACGATATGCCAGGGAATGCATTCTTCAAACTCCTTCCAGGTGATCATTGGCGTGGATTCTGCCGCCGCTGACACTCGAGGCTTTTCTATAATGGCAGCACGGATTTGGAAAACAAAACTACACGTAAGTTTAATTTATTTAAAAAAATAAAATTTGGCTGCTCTCCACATTTCACAGCGAGTCCTACATGCCACCCGCTAACACACACATACGGACATGACAATCACAAGTATATTTTGACACTCTCTAACAAACAGAAACCTATGGGCCCTCGCTGTATCGGTGCCTTTTTCCATCCGCATTTCTGTATTACAGAAACATTCTCCATAAAAGCTTCTAGGGAAGACTATGGTGCCTAACACAAGCACACAGAGTACAGGGTCAGAGCGCATCTCCTACACAAGCCCAAAGTCTATGCCTGGCCATTTTGACTAGGAAGAACTGCACGGACACCTTTGATATTTGTCGCCTGAATACTCGGTAGGCTGAGAGCTTTCCCGACTCCCCCCGACTGAGTGTGTAAGTGTTTTCAATAGGGGAAGAGAGAGGAAAGCTGCCACCAGAATCGAGCATTGACATTTAAAGTGCCCCGCCATCTCTCCTCTGTCGTCTCTTGGTCAAAGGACAGTCAAGGTCTCCCCATACATGTTAGATTGTCAGTCGGTCCAGCCTAATGTACATGGGTGGCATTTGCTCTACATTAAAACCATGGAATGGGACTTGCTAGTTGTAGGTGGACACACTTAAAGGGAACCTATCACCATGAAAATGGAGTGTAATCTGCAGGCAGCATGTTCTAGAGCGGGCGGAGCCGAGCAGATTGCTATATAGATTTATGGGAAAAGATTCAGTATAATTCATACATTTACATTCCTGCTCATTCCGGGCTTTGAAGTCCAGGAGGCGGTCGTATCAGTGATTGACAGCTCTCTCTGTATACACTGTCAATCAAGGATTGGACCGTCTCCTGGACTTCAAAGCCCGGAAGGAGCAGGGATGTAAATGAATAGAAACACAAGTTTTACTAAATCTTTTCCAAATAATCTACAGTATATATCAATCTGCTCCGCTCCTCCTGCTCTATAACATGTTGCCTTCAGCTTAGCACCATGTTCGACATTACCGGTTTACGTCTGAAGGACAATTTATATAAGGAATTGATAGGACGAGCGGCTGTGCAGAAAACGCACGGAAATGGTCTTGAGCCGAGCTCCGACTGTGTAATGTCATCAGGGCTCCCGCAATGCCCTGCTCTCTGGGATCAGGGATCCAGCAGCATTGTAACATTGTGGCCGAGCTGTATCTGCACGCATTGTGCCGTATAACATATGGCTGCTTCAGTGCAGACTGGCAGATCTGTGTAGAGTACAATGAACCTTCTAATACCTAAAAAAAGGAAACTCACCCTTTGATCTACAGCACCACCAGCTGGGCTTTCTTCCGGGTATAATAAATAACAAAAAGCCAAAGAGAATAGCTGAGGTAGCATCCGATTTATAACCTTTCCTGTTCATGCAAAAAAAAAAAAAAAAAACATAACATGTAACAAGATTTGTCAAAGAGACTGAAATTACACAATATATATAACATCAAAAATGTATTTTCAATCCAAGAGATATTCTATAAACACTTGATAGGGACCCTCACCTACCAGGATGGCCCCCCCCCCCCCCCTGTCAGTCTCCATACTCATAGTTGCCAACTGTCCCGAATTTGCAGGGACAGTCCTGATCAATTCAGGCCCTCACAGGCCGAAAATGGACGGGGTTAACGTTAAACCCACCCATAAGCGGGCGTTTCCAGGCAGGATTTGGGCGTTCCCAGGGGCGGGGTTTTGAATGCCCCAATTTTACAAACCTAAACATTGGTAAGTATGATGGAGTTCAACGGAGACCTGGCTGTGAATTTGTCCATAATCATTATATGGGTTGATCAGGATTTTGATATCGATTTGATCGGGATTTTGATCTATATCTGATCGGTGGGGGTTAGATTTTCATCACCCCCACAAGTCAGATGCTTGAAGAGAGTGCAGGGCTCAGGTAAGAGCCATGTCCACATACATGCTCCGCACAACCCTTCACATTATGTCAGCAGAACAACCCGTCTACATGGGGAGATGTGCTGCCGACAAGAAATCATCTTAGTGACCACCTCAAAGATGTGATCAGACGACAGATGGCTGATCGCTGACCAGTATATGGGAATGGTAATAATCAAAAAGGATCGGCACTCACACTTGATATCTTGCGAAGTATTTCTTTAATGCCACATATCTGTGACGCGTTTCGACACAACCCGTGCCTTTGTCAAACAGTAAACACTCCCTGATACAAACACATTTAAATAACCCGCCAAAACAACCAGGTGATGACGTCACGTTGCCGTGACGACCGAGTAAACATTCACAAAAAGTAAAAGAAAAAAGGGAAAGAAAAACATCTTGAAAGATCAAATTAGATTTCTCAATGTCCAAAATAGTATCTTTCTATGTGGTACAGTTCACATTGCTTCAATTCTGCTGTTGAAAATAATAGTACAAGTTAGAGATATATCCAGCATTAATAAAAAAATAAAAAAAATATAAAAAAAAAAAATATTTCTATAAAAATGCTGACAAGAAATCATCTTAGTGACCGCCTCAAAGATGTGATCAGACGACAGATGGCTGATCGCTGACCAGTATACGGGAATGGTCTTTACACCATTAATTGGCCCCGTAGCAGTCAGCCTTAGGTCGCCTGAACCCGCTGATTTTAGCCAGACGGCTACCTAATGTGCATAAAACGCCCGGCAAACGTTACCATCCTGGTACCCTCTCTCCCTAGCACATGCACGCTCAGCAGATCCGAGTGTGCGTGGGTAAAGGGTAGTTGGGAGGGAGAACTGTTCAAGCTGACAGCTATTTAAAGTGCACGGCCACCTTTCTACAGCAGGCACCTAAATGGACATTTTCTATTAGCAGGTATAGGTAAAATCAAGAGAAAATAGAATATATGCATGTAAATAGTGAAAGACAAATCTACAGTTTGTGCAGATGCAGCTAGACATTCTGAAAGCGCGTTTCATGCCAAAAAAACAGCAGTCATAAGGCCTACATAAAGCTGGCCATACAAGTTATCTGTGGAAATTAGAGGGATCGTCTGACTATAAACAGTATGTATGGGGGCCTCTTAAAGGGGTTATCTGGCTATTTCTAACTGATGATCTTCTGGATAGGTCATCATTATCTGACACCAAGGACCCCCACCGATCAGCTGTTTCAGAAGGCTCCTGCCAGCTTACCAAGCACAGCGCCACACATTGTATAGTGGCTGTGCTTGGTATTGCAGCTCAGCCCCATTCACTTGAATGGAGCCGAGCTGCTCCTAGGCCACGTGACCGATGGGTAAGCTGCGAGAAGGCCGCGGCGCTCACAGAAGCGGCAAAACTTCTTAAACTGATCCACCGACCTCCACCGATCAGATGCCGATGCCCTTCCAGAGCATAGGTTATCCGTTAGAAATAGTCGGATATCGGGGGACAGAACAATCAGGCACGTTTTTTTAACAGAACGTCCCTTCAACAGATTGCTCTTGGTCAGAAATGTTGCTATGTCAATGGCCGACCTTCACAGATACCGCAGTTAAAGGACATAGTAAAAATATGCATATAATTGTATCCACCTAGCACAACTCACAGTCCAAACAGTGAATCCCAACCTGGGATAAATCCAGGGTCCCGTGTGAACCAGGACAAGGCCATTAACAGGAAGATCATAAGGGTCACCACCTCCTGGTAACTGCAAGATAAAAATATAGATATGCAATAGGTTGTAAAATAGCCTCTCTCATATATTCAGCAGGTGCCGGACTGGGACCACAATCCACTACATTCTGCTGTAAAATGCGATGGATAATATTTTAATCAGTCAATTAATTGGCATATGAAAAAACGGTTAGAAATGTAGCGCTCGTTAAAGGCTTCCGTCAGTCCTGTAGCAGAGCTATAAAGCGGCACAATACGAAGAGAGCTATTGTGAAAGAGGTCGTCCTATCAATTACTACGCGATCTGCATCCTGCTCATTTACTGTGCATGCCGGACCATGGTAAGGTGCCCAGATATGCACAACAGAACACTATAATAATACAATTCTGTGCTGAATAATTTCTTAATCTGTCTTTCATATGGACCGAAGTGCCAGTTTTCTGATACGCAGTTCCAAATCTGCAATTTAGAAGGGCTATGCCACAAATCAAGTGCTTGAAAAAAGGTCCAAAATCCTGTTACCAAAATTTTAAGCCATTCTGCACAATTTCCCTTTTCATCCTTTTTCCTTTTGCGTCCCCCTCAGCACTACAAATCAGTGCAATTGTGGGAAGGCTGGACAGGGTCACATAACCCATTTCTCAGTTTGCACCTACAACTCCCGCAACACACTGCATGGCCTTTATGTGTCCAACACTCCCACCTGCCCCACATTACTGTCTCCTCCCCCTCTGGTAGCTGGAAATAAAGCCCCCAATCAATCTTCTTCCTCCCTCTGATAGCTGTAAATATAGCCCCAAATCAATCTCCTCCCCCCTCTGGCAGCTGTAAATACAGCCCCCCAGTCAGTTTTCCTCCGTACGTCAGCTGTAAGTAAAGCTCCCAGTCAGTCTCCTTCCTCCTCTGGCAGCTGTAAACATAACCCTTAGTAAGTCCCCCTGCAGATGGATAATTGTACCGCACATTTTGGTGCAGTGAAAGGTAATATATTGCGTGATTATGTATATAGGGTATATCTGCTATGACTTAATACCTCAAGGGGCCAAGTTTTTCATATTCTTGTCTCAAAATGTTTCTTGAATCCTCATCGCACGGAGACTTGGATTTTCGCCAACACTGCATTTCCTTTAGGCTGCAATATGAACGTGGGGGTAGAATGTAAAGAGACTTATTTCTGCTCAGAGTTATACAAGTTTACATTTCATCATTGCAAGTCTTTCTGCTTGTTTCTTGAGGATAGTAATGACATACTTAAACATTTGTGTTGATAAATGGGAGCATTTAAGCCACACCCCCATCTCAGACCCACCCATGAGCACCCACTTCTGGACGGGGTTAAACAAACAGTTTTCAAAAACCTGCCCGTCATAATGTGGACACTAGGATTATCCCAGAGCTATCCGGCTCCTGTAAAATACCTGTGCAAAAAGTGCATTTGGCACCCCCCCCCAATTGGCAGGATTGTCCCAGCCAAATAAAAATGGTTGGCAGGTATGCACAAGGTCTCGTAAAAATAATAGTTACAAGGGTAACCATCAGATTTTTGGTTCAACACAGGCTTTGCTCACTTTAAATTAATTCTATATTCTTACTATAAAAAAGTGTCTAAAACCCCATTTTCTCCTGCAAATTCTCTACAGTTACTTTACCAAAACACAGGGAACTTACTGAACATTAATCAATAGATCCCCGTTATGCAACAAAAGAAGCGCCCTAATCCTATACATATAATAATATATTCTGATTTAGCGGCCAAAAGCAAAATTAAAGGGATTGTCAGAAATTTTGATATTGATGACCTATCCCACTGGTTGGGACCCGACACCAAGGACCTCTGCCGATCAGCTTTTTCGGAGGCCGCAGCACTCCAGTGAGCACTGTGGCCTCCTCACAGCTTAAGAAGCACAGCTCCATCTTTTGTATAGTGGCTGTGCTCAGTATTGCAGTCCAGGCCCATTCACTTGACCTGCACCTAGGTCATGTAACCAATGAAGGTGACGTCAATGGCCTAGAAAAAGGATGCAGCAGTCATCAGAGTGCCTCGGTCACTTTAAACAGCCAACTGGGGGGAGGTGCCAGGAGTCAGACCCCCACCATTCAGATATTGATGACCTATCTTAAGGTACTATCCAACATATGGGTACAGGTAAAGCAAGACACTGGGAAAAACTGGAATTTCCCAATATAATTTAGCATTAATTCTGAAGACTCTTGAAAGAACAATTTTTCAGCAGTGGCCGGAACAGCTGTCACTTAGTAAGCGATCCCGACAAAGGATACGTCAGCAGGCGACAATCCGACGTAGCCGCACTCCTGCAGAGTGTCATTCAGCATATAAGTGAAGGCACTGTGGCAGGTATCAGCAGCGCTCCCAGACATGGACGGTCCAGATCTGGAGCATAGATCTGTTATTATACGTTAATCTACAATGCTCAGCTGTAAGGAGTACATTCTTACAGCACAACTTAGTGTTAGATCACAAAATAAAATTCTATACAAAAAAGAATTAACGCGGTCCTGGAACCTCTCCCGACATGTTCCCTGGTAACAAAAATTTTGAAGCATCTATTTTTGTGACTATGTTGTGCCGCTCCTTTATTAGGGTCCATTGTAATGTCCGTAGGTGTTTTGCATTCCGCAAATTCCGGATCCGCAAAACAGACACCGGCAATGTGTGTTCTGCATTTCGCCGGCACTATAATAGAAAATGCCTTTTCTTCTCAGCAGTTGCGGCCAAGAATAGGACATGTTCTATTTTTTTCGGGAACGGAATTGCGGATCCAGAAGTGCGGGTCCGGACAGCACATAGTGTGCTGTCTGCATCCGTTCCGGCCCAATTGGAAATGAATGGGTCCGCAACCGTTCCGTAAAATTGCGGAACAGATCCGGACCCAAGTTGCGGACATGTGAATGGACCCTAACTCCTACTATAAATTAGGAATTAATTGTTGAATTTATAAGTGAATTGCTAGCAGTGTGCAATGAAGGTCCAGATGGGTGGGGGTGTCCCCGCACCGTCTGATACTGGCAGCACTGATTTATAATTCTAGAAGGAATAATAAAGGAATGGCACACCATAAGAGTCATTAGATGCTCCAGAATTATTACAAGGGGGATGAAAGTAGTTGCTAAAAGTTCCTCTTTAAGAAGACAAAGATACAATTTTTAATCACATGTGGCCTGTAGATGTGTGAACAGATAATTGTTGGGTATCAGCCTTCAGTCACCACTAACTGCCCAGATGTAGACAGATACAAAACACTGGTGACAAGAGATAAAAGACTTTTGCTCATACAAAGACCTTCAGCCGCCCGGGGATCAGGAGTGCATCTATCTCCAGGAGCCCTTTGCAATAAGCAATGGCCAGGGAAGTTTCATCCAAGCCATACATTTGCATTGGCAGGAATCAGGGCGACAATATAGTACATGAAGGCGCAGGGAGCACCAGAGCTGAAGCCGTTCCTGCCAAGTAGATCTTTTTAGCAAGCCTTGGAACATGACAAAGGAACATAGCCAAGCCAAATATTCATCCATAGTTTTGGGGTGCTTACCTCTCATCAGTACAGAGTAGGATTCTGGCCAAGGGTGATGCCTTGGACGCAGCTTAGGTGGAGTACTGGCTCTAGCCAGGCGGGGCCAGCGAGATGGTTCTCTTTTCTTGGGCGATACCCCTTTGCATATTGTTTTTCTATGGAGCTCTGCCAATCAGCGCTTAGGCACACGGCCGTAGCAGTTTTTGCGGTCCACAAATTGCAGATCCGCAAAACACTAATATCAGCCGTGCATTTTCCGCATTTAGCAGAACGGCACATCCTGCCCTCTAAAGAACTGTCTCATCCTTGTCCGTAATACAGACAAGAATAGGACACGTTTAATTTTTTTCCGGGTGCCATGGAATGGACATATGGATCTTTTGCAGCCCCATTGAAGTGAATGGGTCTGATCTGCAAAAAACACGGATCAAATGCAGGAAAAAAAATATACGGTTGGGTGCATGAGCGCTAAGGATCACATTTATTAAGACTGGCGTTTATGCCGCTGGTCTGAATAAAGCCCTAAACTGGTGGTGGATCCGCCAAAGTTATAAAGAGGCACAAGCCTCTCCATAACCTTGGCGTAGAAAATGGAAAATGAAAACGGCGTGCCGGCCTGTCCCCTCTTCCGCTCATAATTTTAAACCTGGTGTGAGTGGGGCGAAGTTGCAGATAGGTTAGTTGCGCTGCTATCTACACCTGAAATACGCCAAATTTAGGCGTATTTCAGATTAGTAAATGACCCCACTAAGTCTCTATACCATGGAGCACTTCCTGTAAGTCTCCATACAGGACTGGTCTCTAAGGAGAGCCAGTACCCTACACCGAAGGCGCATCCAAGTCATCGCACTGAGCCAGACAGAATTCTACCCCATATTGATGAGGGGCAAACACCCTGAAACCGCTGTCTACAGATGGATATTTGGCTTGGCTATGTTCCTTTATCATGGCCCAAGAATTGTTAAAAGGTCGGGGTGGCGCCTGAAAGATGGTTCTTTTTCCTTCGGAGACACCCCTTTGCATATTGATTTTCATTATAAAACGGAAACTCAAGAAGGACATAAAATGACATGCTACAAACCCCGCCGACTTATACTTGCACCGTATAAATTTAATATGCATTAATAGTTACCTAAAGCCCAAAAAAAGCCAGTTAATCCACATCCAGGAAAATATTAAAATTATGAAGGCAATGGGGAAAGAGAACGCGATCCAGGATCCAAAATTTACAAACTGACATCCGGGGTATCGTCTGCAGAGAAATACAGAAATGAATGACTACGTCTAATCTGCAGATTATAACAACACTACAGAGTGCAAGACAAAACTGAAAGAAATGCAGAAATCCTATGCAAGATACAGTGATCCTAATACTGGGACAGGCTGATCACTTGGGAGAAGTATAAGCTGATCCCAGGGTGTTTTATTGTGTTTCAGTATATGCTCATCCACAGCTACGTTTTATTTTAGATTTCGGACAACTCCTTGAAATCAACGGAATGTCTATCTAATACATGGACAGGCGGGGTCCACCATCCTCTGCTACAGCTAGTAGATGGAGAATAAGGCACTTCATCCTATTAACTTAGAATGCCCTATAGGATATTTGAATCCGACAACCTTTAGAGTACGGGAAATACAGTGCAAATATCTGATGCAAATGTGAAACGGATTTGTGGCAAAAATGGCTGTGGATTTCACCCTCTCCACTGCAAAGGGTGAAATCCACAGCCTAAATTGACATGGTGCAGATTTCAAATCTGCACCACAGATCTATTTTTCTCATCCGCTTTGCTGGTGTTGGCGGATTTGCGCACGAGAATCCACATTGGCAAATCTGTAGCATATGAGCCACACGTGAATATATCCACATCCAGATGAAATGCTGCAGATTTAGAATTGCAGATTATCATGCAGCAAACCCACAGCGTTGTACCGTAGCAGCAAAGTAAAGTTTTTAAATAATTCTCATTCTCCAACATGTCAAGTTATGCTGCAAATTTTGATTATGAGTTTCAGCCTTTGTAATGTAAAGCGTAGAATCTGCATCAAAACGAAATCCACAATTTATTTATTTTTTTAAATGCACCATTTATTGCGCTTCTTTCCTACATGCTTTTATGCAGGTCCAGGGACTTAGGGGAGTCTGTCAGAAAGCCAGAGCCAAAGTGGACAACCCCTTTAAGGGAATAGGGTGGGCAGGCACCAGTGTCTCCTATCTGAAGCCATGATGGATGTAACACGACTCCGAGGAGTAACAGAGGACAGAATGTTTTTTTCTTGTCATTTTATGCCCCCACTAGTGCTTAAAGGATATGTACACCTTCGGGGGAAATTGTTTTGTTGCATATTACACACTTTGGGCTAAAAAAAAACATTTTGTGCAATTGGTCTTTATTAAAAAATAGTCAGCCGTTCTGCCACAACTGCAGCGGAACTCCGCTCCTGCCCCCATTATAGTGAATGGGGACGAAGCAGCAGTCTGGGAGGCACACGTGAACTAGCGGCAGGACTGATCCGACTGGCTGTTCACCCGCCGGACTCCCCTGCCGCTAGTGTGAAACTAGCCTTATTAGTGGAAATACTGATTCACACAGCTAGACAAACCGTTAACCCTTTGTGGCAGAACGCCTGACTTTTTTAATAAAGACCAATTGCAAAAAATGACTCCCCTGCTGCTAATACGCAAGTACCCTAAAGCTTCTCTCTAAATTACTAAAAGGTCATAAACACTTTTCAGGCTGTATTACACCACCAGAGTATCTGACCAATAGTTGGTGTGTATAACAAAATATCTGTGTGTGTAATAGGTCATCTGAGCAATGCCTGGTCAGAAATCCGTCAGATAATCTGTCAGAGTAATACAGCCCTAAGCCACATTCTTATCAGTAAGATAAGAATTGAGCTATAATGAGGGTTTTGAAGGCCTGACGTCAGCTGAGCTGCCTGATAGAACACAGAAAAATCAGAGCAGCTACTAGAGAATCTCAAGGCTGTACAGAGAAAGGGGCTCAACATTTTTTATAAAGACCAAATAAAATATTTTTAGCTCAAAGTGATTGAACTGCAATAGAAAAGTGCCATCAAAGGTGTACAATAGCCTTTAATGTTAAGTGTCTTTTAGAGACATATGAATTGTACTGCAGACACGTCTGTTACATGTTGCCTGAAATATCCGAAATGCTACTTACGTTTCAAACTGTTCAATAAAAATGAGATTAGTGGAGGTCCCTGTGAGAGTGGCCATCCCTCCAATGGTGGAAGAATACGCAATCCCCAGCGAAAAAGCTTTGCACATCATGTGATCACGTTTTGTCTTATAGAAACGCCCAGATTTGGTCTGCAAAACCCCAGTGCAAAAAAACAAAATGCATTAATATATATATCCATAGCTTATATCAGTCTACAGCACATGTTCATCTACTTGCATCGACTTCTAGAGATTTTGCACGGCACCTTTTGCTAAATAAATCGGTATTGCCGTGCCTTCGCCCCCCCTTATTAAATCCCAGCTTCCAGCTAATCTCGTAAGCCCATGCTATGCCCCTCTAATATCTCACCAGCTGTTTCAAAAATGCCAGGAGAGCTTGGCACATCTGTTTCCAGTAAAGTCAAGCAACTATGGTCTCAATTTTTTTTTTGTTTTGTCTGGTGGCAATGGAAAAATCTTCAGGGCACGCAACACAGTGAGGTTTACACCATTATACAGAGGATGAATAGAGTCCCTGAGGTCGGTCCTGCAAGAACTGTCAGACAGGGTGTAATAGGAAAGTATGAGCAAATATTGGGTAAAGTTAACTGCCTGGCAGTAAACAGCGGGTGGAGATATTAGTCTACGGAAATACAGGGGACACAAAAACTCCAAAAAAAAAAAAAAACACCCAGAGCCCAAGTGCAAGCCAATAAATGACTATACAGTGTCTTACTCCAGATGCACTGGAGATATCGTCAATGATGCCCATATGACCCTTGATGATTGTAGAACCTAGCTTTGACAAGCACAAAGATACTGTATATAGCGGCCGTATGGTCCTGTGTACACTTTTTTTTTTTGCAGGGCTTCACCTGCCTACATTGTGTGATCTCTTTAAAGGAGTTGTCAGCAAGACAGTCTATTTCTACAGGTTCCACCAGAACATATGGACATCAGGTTAAGACTGAAGCATTTACATAGGACAAGTTACCTGTTTGGAATATCTCCGGCTTTCAAATGCTGGCTCCTCCTGTAAAACAGTCCAGTTGTCAATTCAGAAATACATTTAAAAAGGAGAAATAACAGAAATGGAAAAAAGAAAAAAGTTCTAAGGAAAGATGCAGATTGAAGTTTTTATGGTGGGAAAAAACAAAAAACTATTTACTAAAACAGACTTGTCAGGAGAGAGGACAGGTCCCCTTTAATGAGAACATGTCACATTGAAGTGCAGTCCATTCTGCAGGCAGCATGTTATAGAGCAGGAGAAGGTGAGCAGATCGATATATAGTTTTATAGGAAATGGGTCAGTCCCGTGGACTGTCCTAATCAGGGACTGCGACTGATACATATCAGTATATGAGCCCATACAGGGAAGGGTGTCAGTCATTGAGCGAGACCGCCCACTGGACTCCTAAAGAAGAAGCAGAGGTCTAGATCAATACATTTCAAGCTGTAATTAATGTTTTCCCACAATACTATATATCAATCTGCTCAGCTACACCTGCTCTATTACATGTTGCCTCAGGTTGGAGAATATATTCAACTTCACATATATATATATATATATATATATATATATATATATATATATATATATATATATATATATACACATACATACACACACACATACACACACACACATATACATACACACACACACTAAAAGGAAAAATATCTGGCAGCACTGATAAGGATTTTTAGGCGGGTGCTCTGCTCCAGGGTATATGCTCAAACCCAATATACAAAATCAAAAAGCAAGCGGCACTCCAAAATTGCACTCCAGAATCACGACGTTTCGGCTCCAAACTGAGCCTTTTTCAAGTATATATATATATATATATATATATATATATATATATATATATACACACACACATACATACACACACGCAGCGGAAGCCAGAAGGGGATATGCAGCGTGGGTTTAGTAGGTGCCCACTATGTTATACAGCTGACACTCACATGTAGTGACCGGGATTGGAGATAACTCTGATCCTGGTTATTTAAACCCTTAGATTCTCTCTGTCTCCAGATATTGTGCCGACTGGTTGTTATCGCAGTCAGGGAAACTACTGAGCTCTCAGGCCCAAGGGTGCACCACCAATGAGGCGATCGACTCAGGCAGCACCAGGTAGGGGTAAGAGAGGGGCAGCCGAAGGGAAGTGGTTAGGTAAAGGAATTGGCATTGGGGAGGGGAGGGACCATTTCAGTTTTTGCCTCAGGCAGAAGAAAGGCTAGGTGCACCCCTGCTCAGGCCCGTCATCTTACTGTAGAGCTCTTAGGGCTGATGCACACGAATGTGTGCCGGGCGTTCCATGTATTGGGGACTGCAAATTCCAGTCCCCAATGCACGGGAACCACCTGTGCAGCTGCCACAGACAGATGCAGATCAATTCAAATTGAATGGGTTCATAATCCATCCGCAATGCAAAATATAAGAATGTGTCAGGTGAATTGGATTGTGGGCCGCAATACCGGCATGGCCGGGCAACGGCTGTGTGCATGAACCCTTAGTGAAAGAAGCTGGAACAGGCAGGGGCAGCAATGTGAGCTCTGGCCTCTATATTACTCACTGTAGCCCCAGTGGAATCTGTACTCCAGTAGTGCAGATATGTCAGCTGTGTATGAGTGTATGGATTTTTCTATATTACAAAAACTCATTTTCTCAGATTTAATGAGTTTTTATAAGGTCAGAAAGCAGAGATAAGGAGCCCTTCAGCTCCCTGCCTGACGAAAGACAGAGATAATTCAGATCCTATTAAAAGAGCATCTCAGCTCTGTATAGAGAAAAAGGGTTCCATATTTTTAATACAGACCAACTAAAAAAATTACATTGGCCTCATAATGACAATGCAGTATAAAAAAATAAATTGCCCCCAAAAGGTCCACATAGCCTTAAAAAAAAAAATAAAAAAAAAAGTTATGGATTTTGGAAGGCAGGGATGAACAAAACGAAAACCAAAAAACTGTCTTTTTGGGGTTAAAGGGCCACAAAGCCATCAATTTATGTCATGATATTCTGAAAATATACTATGGAAGTGATCAATCCAATGCAGACAGAAATGAAAGCAGAACACTGCACATTTTCTACAAATTATGAAAAACAACAACAGTTTATGGTATTAGATACTGAAGTACAAATGATACACTACGGGTTATGAATAAAACCTCATTTGGCGGGGCCAGTATTTCGAAACAAATCTACTTTGATGAGAAAAATGAAAAACAAGACAGTAACTATTCCCCGCTGACGAGGTTACAGAACCCTCTGAAGGGAGCACATGAGACAGGAATGAGAATGGCCGAGCGAGGCTGCACGGATCCAACAAACCTCATTTTCTTCAGTGTTCGCAATTCCATTATCCAGAATATTATTGCTGAAACAAAAAAAAAGGTAAAAAAATATATATATATATTGGAAATTCAAATGTCAATCTCATTTTCCTAGAGGATGTTCAGGCCGCTTCCCGTTCCCCCTCGCCAGCGCAGAATTACAGCTGAAGAAATTACAGGCAACGAAATGCTTGTTCTGCTTCAATTGTATCTGTAGATTTCATGCAAATCCAACAAAAGTAAGTGTGGCAAAAACTAGAAAGCGAAATATGTCCACCTAGTCAGAAAAACACTGGTTAGAGCTTAAAGGGCATCTGTCAGCAGATTTGTACCTATGACACTGGCAGGCCTGTTACATGAGCTGAAGACATCCGTGTTGGTCCCATGTTCATATGTGCTCGCATTGCTGAGAAAAATTATGTTTTATTATATGCAAATGAGCCTCTAGGAGCAACAGGGGCGTTACCATTACACCTAAAGGCTCTGCTCTCTCTACAACTGCCACGTCCTCTGCGCTTTGATTGATAGGGCCAAGTGTTGTGATTTTTGCACTGCCTGATCCTGTGAAGGTGCAGAGGGCGCAGCAGTTGCAGACAGAGCGGAGCCTCTAGGTGTAACGACAACGACCCCATTGCTCATAGAGGCTCATTTGCATATATTACAACTTCATTTTTCTCAGCAATGCGGGCACATATGAACACGGGATCAACATAGACGCCTTCAGCTGCCAAGTGCACATTTAACAGGTCAGCCGGTGTCATAGGTGCAAATCTGCTGACAGATGCCCTTTAAGGCCTCATGACTAGAAGAGACATGTGAACAGAGCCTGTATTGAACAGGTGTCTCTGCAGCTCCCACTACAGATCCGCAGCCTCTATGCCCCCATAAGGTGCCTCTGTATGACACTATATTATAGAGATATTCTACCTGAGAAGCAATACAGTATCCATTGGAAACTAGAGCAAAAGTCAGAGTCATACCAAACCTGGAATCAGAGGTACAGTATTACTCCATACACTTGTATAGATGCGTATTAAGGAGATAGGGTT
Source organism: Bufotes viridis (assembly GCA_033119425.1). NCBI lineage: Eukaryota > Metazoa > Chordata > Amphibia > Anura > Bufonidae > Bufotes > Bufotes viridis. The sequence goes on along the minus strand of CM065598.1, from coordinate 22,605,609 downwards.
CACACGGATAAATGTACTCTGTTAGATTAGGGAAACCTATCAGACTAAGGCTACATGCACACGGCCGTTGGTGTTTTGCGGTCAGCAAACCGCGGATCCGCAAAACACGGAACCTGCTCCGCGTTCCGTAACTTGCGGAACGGAACGCGGCCCATTATAGAAATGCCTATTCTTGTCCGCAAAGCGGACAAGAATAGGACATGCTCTATTTTTTTTGCGGGGGCACGGAACGGAGCAACGGATGCGGAAAGCACACGGAGTGCTGTCCGCATCTTTTGCGGCCCCATTGAAGTGAATAGGTCCACGGCCGAGCCGCAAAACATGCGGCTCGGACGCGGACACCAACAACAGCCGTGTGCATGAGGCCTTAATAGGATGTTGCTCAACTGACCGGCCACCAAACTTGACATGTATATTTTAATAAATAATTTTATTCCCCATGCATTAACAATTCTGGAGCATCTTGTCTCATAACTGTCTGTTGTGCTGTTCCTCTATTATTCCTGATAAACCTTTACGAATAAATGTACAACCGAGTGCTACCACAGTCTGACACTAGCAGCACTAACTGGATAGTGTCAGACTGTGCATGGAGACAACCACAGCTGGTAACACCCAGATGGACCATTATTGCAGACTGCTAGTAATTCATTCAGAACTTTTAGCAGGAATAATAGAGTAACACAACATCATAAGTGTCATAAGACTAGATGCTACAAAATTGTCAATAATTGTGTTCAACATAAAAATAACAAAAACAGCAACTGGTGATAGGTCCTCTTTAAAGGAGTTACGGCATGATTGATGCAAAAAATGAAAATCAGACATCATATAGTACAAGACAAGATGTTTCTAACAAAGTTAGAACCAGCCCTGAGCATGTGCGACCCCCTCAGAGAGGTGGACAAGAAATAAGGAAAAGAACAAACAGCAGGTGGCGCTATACAGATGCATTTTATTGAATAGCCCAGCGACGTTACTAAATTTTAATTTTTAATTAATAATTAATTTTTAAATATACTAAATTAAATTTTTTAATTACATGCAGTCACAAAAGTATTCCGATCCAGGTGCAGGTTTGAAAAATGTAGCATATCTTTCTTGGCACAAGCCCTTTAACTATTGTTCTGACATGTCAGAAGATACCTCCACATAGAGTCTTACCTTTCAGGCAAAGATGCAAGATCAATCTTTGTAGTGTCTGTGAATCGGAAACAGAGACAAGAAATAACATTTAAAATAAATAAATTAAATATTCCATGAAATATTACAATAAGACAAATTGTTATCAGAGCTTTCCTTCTACAAACAATGCAGATCAAATCCAGGAATACTGCTCTGGGTTACTCCCCTACTTAAAAATGTAAACTAAGTATATATACGGTGATATTGCTTTAGCTGGCATCCAATAATCCAAAAAGTCCGATAATCCAGCATGCATTTCTATTACAATATAATGTAAACAGTTAACAAGACCTGGAGCAGAAGATTTCCAAATCGTAAACATTTTCCGTTTTAAAAAGTTAGGGTACCTTCACACTGTCGTTTTTCTTTTACAGCATAGATTTCCGTCGTCGGGGCTCTATGCCAGAAAAAAACGGATCAGGATTATCCCCATGCATTCTGAATAGAGAGAAATCCGTTCAGGATGCATCAGGATGTTTTCCGTTCAGTATGTGAACTTCTTTTGGACGGAGATAAAACTGCGGCATGCTGCGTTTTTCTTTCCGTCCTGGGATGTGGAGCAAAACGCACATTCTGCCACAATAGAAAACGGATCCGTCCTCAATTGACTTTCAATGGATTTAAAAACAGATCTGTTTTGACAATGTTAAAAAATAGTTAAAGTTAATACAAGCGGATCCATGCGGTTGTATTATTATTATCTTAACTGAAGCGTTTATTTTCCGACATAGAGCCCCAATGACGGAACTCTATGCCGGAAAACAAAAACGCCAGTGTGAAGGAACCCTTAGCATGGCATATATTGCATTATATAAATATATAAATTAGGCCATCTTTCTCTAGATCCTCTACTCTTACTGGTGTCCTTTATATACACCCTTCTATACTCCTCCAATAATCCAGTATATTTGATAATCTGCCACCCACCAGGTCCTATTGATGATGGATTAAAGAAATTTTGCTTGGCATGTTTTAATGACTTTAAATGCAGAAATCTTTGGTTTGAGGAACATTTAAATGGGGTTGTCAGTTTTCAGGCAGAAACGAGACAACACTCAGGGCATGCATGATATATAAAAAAAAATTAACACTTACCTAGCTGATCCAGTGCGGCAGCTCCATCTCTCCTAGCAGGGCTGTGTTAACCTGGCTGCAGTAGTGATGCCACATCCACAACACATCACTGCCCTCAAGTAGCGCACCGTTGAGGTCAGTCTTCGGCTGCAGTGGTCATGAGTTGTTGACATGATGTCACTGCTGCAGCCACTGACTGACCTCAGCTGTGCACTGCTTGAGGGCAGCGATTGACTGCAGTGTCACGTGTTGTCAACGCGACATCACCACTGCAGACGAGTTAACATAGCCCGGTCAGAAGAAGCGAAACAGCAGCGCAGGACCTGCTAGGTAAGTAAAGGTCCCTTTATGAATCTGGACTACCCAGTTAGTCGGCAACTTCTCCATTATTCACATATATCACCGATTCTCTACACATACTTTCATTGCTTGGCGGCCGGCTTGGGCTAGTATTGGTTAAGGCTTTCTCCTCGGGTTCAGCGCTGTTGAGCTGGCAAAGAACGGCATCCACGATGGGCATCACCATAGCTGCCGTAGATGTATTACTCAACCACATGGACAACAGAGAGGTGCAGCTCATGAATCCCAGTAAGAGCCTGAGAGACAAACAAGAAACCAGTACTTAAAGGGGTTATCCCATGACTAATCTAAAAAAAATTTAATCAGACATCATATAGGACATGACAATCTCTTTCTAACAAAGCTAGAACCAGCCCTGTACCTCACATGGATCCAGAGATCTCCCCATTCATTGCTCTGCTAGATTTATATCAAGCTGACAGCTCAGAGGAGGGTCTTTTCTGCTGCAGCTCAGGGGGCGTGTCTATGCTCTTCCTATCACAGCTCAGGAGGCGTGTCGCAGCTCTCCCTATCACAAGCTCAGGAGGCAGTTGAAGGATGAAACTGAGCATGTGCGGCCATGTCAGTGAGCAGGACAGAGAAATAGACAAAAAAAAACTGCAGGTGGCGCTCTACAGATAGATTTTATTGCATAACTCAGTGACTATGCTAAATTTTGAATTACATACAATTGCAAAAGTAATCAGATCCAGGAGCTGGTTTGAAAACTCGAGAATATTTTTCGTGGGACAACCCCTTTAAGAAGTAATTCAGTACAACTAAAGGGGCTCTCCGGGCTGAGGAAAAAAAAAAAAAGTCAGATTTTCCCATGAAACAGCACTACTCTTGTCTGAGTAGCCTGCTACTGGATCTCATTCCCATGAAAGTGAATAAGGCAGACCATTTTATTCTAACCCTGGGCAACCCATTAGAGTCAGCATTAGGCCCCTTGCACACGACCGTATACCCTCCTAGACATACGGTCCGTGAGCGGGCCATATGTCCCGGAGCGGTATACATTGTGCGCACGGGAACGCATTCAGCCGCCCGATGCGCACAGAATCATAGCAACCTATGATGCTGTGCGCTCCCGTGCACACAATGTATGCTGCTCTGGGACATATGGCCCGCTCACGGACAGTATGTCTAGGAGGGTATACGGTCGTGTGCAAGGGGCCCTAACCTGATATCGACTGGCACAAATATGCAGTCGAGTCACAAATACGAGATGCTGCTAACCAGCTGTGCAATCTGTAGCTTCTCCGGCTCCACTACAATCCTTTGTATAAAATGGGGACAGCTTCTTACTGCAGCGAGACCTGTGGCGCTGTGTTCTGACATTAATCGTAAGCTACGGCGGTGTGGTCAGCGATGGCGTTCCTGCACTTGAGTGATGAAACAGCCTGGAGTACTACAGCAAAAAGCTAGTCACCGCATCCCCCGTCTGGAGTCAGGAGCCGTGTACAATGTACACAGCATCAATATTTAATGCTGGATACATAGTGCGGAGCGCATCTGCATAGGCTATATACAGCGCGTCAATACCCAGGTGGCTCCCGGCATTTCACGTTAATTAACGTTTGTACGTGTGAATATTTATCACTGTAAAAGGTCGTCCTGACGGAAGTCTAGGAAAGACAGGAGAACCAAGGCTTGTGAAAGCCATACATAGTATCCATGCTGGATCCGTTTATTCAGAAGGATACCGGAAAATCCCAAAAGGTCCCAGCGACTTGAAGGGAGCCCTTTACTTTGCAGTCAGGGTTTCGGTATTTTTGAGAGCAAGAATAGTTCTTGCAATCCTTCTAAAATCAGTGGCACCAGCCCTGTACAGCAATGCAAAGTGGACTTAAGGGGTTGTCTGGGGAAGAGAACCCCTATCCATATGCTCTGCTATGGCATGCAAGTATAATAGTGGGATGCCCCCTTTTAATCAGGGGGGGAAAGCCCTCTACAAAATGTGTCTGCCCATCTGGAGAACACCCTCCCTTCTTTGCATTAAATGCATCTTCTAGGCATCTTTACTGAATGTGTCACTGTCACACAACAGCATCCCCTTAAAGGCTCATTCACACGACCGTATGGTCGCCGCACCAGTGTTGGAGACCGCAAATAGCGGCCCACAATACATGGGCACTCACGTGTGAACCCTTTATTGCAGTGCCATTGACTGAGTCCACGATCCGCAAAATACGGCAAAAGGTAGGACATGTCCTCTCTTTTGCGGTACAGAAAGCACAGACCTGAAAGCCCACGGAAGCTCTTTTGAGTGTTTCCGTGGCTTCTGATCCGTGCCTCAGCTGCCAAAAGATAGGCTATGTCCTATTTTTTGCGGATCGCAGACCCATTCAAGTCAATAGGTATGCATCCGCAGCATGGCGTGCACACGGCCGATGCCCATCTATTGCAGACTGCAATATGGGCACCACGGCCATACAGTCGTGTGAATGAGCCCTAAAGGGGTTTCCGGTAAAACAGTTTTTTTTAACAAGTTCCTGCAGCATGGCCCCTGAAACAGAAGATCCATACTTACCTGCTCCACGTCGCTCCGTGCTGCCTCGGCTCTCAGTATTCTTTACATCTGGATGCCCATGGGCATAGTCCCATGCATCTCTCCAGCCAATGACTGGCTTCAGCAGGGATATGCTGCTTGTGTCCACATCACTGCTGAAGTCAGTCATTGGCTGGGCAGATGCATGTGACCATGTCCATAGCCAGCCGGATGTAAACAGTGCAGGGACCGGACGATGGAGAGAGCGGAGGCAGCGAGGACCACGCAAGAATAAATCTTCTGTTTCAGAGGCCATGCTGCAGAAACATGTTATTGTTAGAGTAAAACCCCTTTAAATGTATCTTATCTGAATGTGCTTGCATTTCTAAGGCATCAAGAAAACTTTTTGCTCCCTTAATCTTTACTCTACCTCCCATATATGCAGTTAAGGGGATAACCAAAAACATTGAAAGAAACATAGGGTCCATTCACACGTCCGCACGAATGGGTCTGCATCCGTTCTGCAATTTTGCAGACCGGGTGTGGACCCATTCATTTCAATGGGGCCGCAAAAGATGTGGACAGCACACCGTGTGCTGTTCGCATTCGTAGTTCCGTTCCGCAGCCCCGCAAAAAAGATAGAGCATGTCCTATTCTTGTCCGCAGCCACGGACGAGAATAGGCATTTCTAATCAAAGTGCCGGCCATGTGCTGTCCACAAAATAATGCACATGGCCGATGTCCATGTTTTGCGGGTCTGCAATTTGCGGACCGTAAAACACTTGCGGACATGTGAATGGACCCTTAGTAACTTCTTGCATTCCACTTGTAATAACAATTCTGAAGCATTTATTCTTATTATTCTATTGTGTGCCAGTCATTTTTTATTCCTGCTAGAAGTAATGAATGAATTGTTAGCAGTTTGCAATGAAGGTCCAGCTGGGTGTTACCAGTTGTGGATGTGTCCCTGCACAGTCTGACATTATCTAATAAGTGCTGTCAGTGTCAAACTGTGCAGGGGCACACCCCCCAACTGGACTTTCATTGCAGATTGCTAGTAATTCATTCATAACTTCTAGAAGGAATAATATAACAGGTCCTCTTTAACTATGTGTGGATCACAATAAAATCACTTTTATAAGCTGTGGACTCTAGTTTTAGTATCTCTTTAAGAAACGTGCCATTGCTCACACGATGAATCTCCCCACTAGAAGCAGCGGTGCTGTGTGAAGTAGGCCGGCGTACAGTTCCCACATTGGGATCATCACCCTGTAACATGACACTGGTGCGGGTGACGTCTTACCCCCGGTTATTGGTGAACAGTCACGTGAGACCCCTGCACAGATCACCACAGATAGGGCCATATGGAACTGCAATTAAATGCCCAGAGCCACAAAACACATTGCAGATTTTAAAAGCTTTTTCATTTTCCTCTCTCCTGAGAAATCATTAAATGCCCATTTCTGGAAAACGTTGCAGATCATCAAAAGCAAAGAACCTTTTTTATTTTTGCTATGCTGGCTCCGCAGACGGAGAAAAATCTATATTTCTCTGCAGGTTTTGTGGATGCAAACAACACTGGCTTTGCACTTCACCCTCTGTAAATAACTGACATTTAAAGGGATTTCCAGGGTTAGGAAAAAAGCAGTTTGCCTAATATATTCTTTGAAGGGTGTAATTTATAAAACGGGGGTCACTTTTGAGGGTAGGGGTACGTCAGGGCCTCTTCAAATACACAATGGTGCCCAAAAACCATTCTAGCAAAATCTGCCTCCAAAAACCATATGGCGCTCCTTTCCTTCTGACCACTGCCCTGTGCCCCGACAGCAGTTTACTACCACATATGGGGTATTTCTGTAAACTGCAGAATCAGCGTAATGCATATTGAGGTTTAGTATGCTGTTGACCCTTGCAGTGTTTCAAGAAAAGATTGATTAACATGAAAAATCTACATATAAAAAAAAATAAAAAAAAATAAAATGAAATTTTGCCTCCATTTACCTTTAATTCTTGTGGAACACCTAAAGGGTTAACAAAGTTTGTAACATCAGTTATGAATAATTTGCAGGGGTGTAGTTTCTAAAACGGGGTCATTTATGGGTGGTTTCCATTATGTAAGCCCCTCAAAATCACTTTATATCTGAATTGGTGCTTAAAAAAAATAAAAATGGTTTGGGAAATTTTATGGAAAATTTGAAAAATGGCTTCTAAACTTCTAAGCGTTCCAATGTCCTAAAAAGATAAAATGACATTTCCAAAATGATGCCACAATAAAGCAGACATTTGGGGAATGATGACTGATAACTATTTTAAAAGTAGAGAAATCCAAAATTATGAATAAAGGAAAAATATATTGACTCAAATTTACCACTGTCACGAGAAAACAGTCTCAGAATGGCCTGGATAAGTAAAAGTGTTCCAAAGTTATTACTACATAAAGTGACACATGACAGATTTGCAAAAAAATGGCCTAGGCAGGAAGGTGAAAACTGGCCTGGGGTAGAAAGGGTTAAATTGATAGCACAAGATGTCAAATGACAACCTTCTTCATTCCTATAACCCAGCACCCAGTCATTTTGTTTTCTTGCTTATGGAGCACTGGGTTTAACTAGTTCCAATATCGGATTAGCAGAAAATAGCGAACAGTCCCGCCTGGCTAGTTGTCACCACTAAGGTATAGCACAGTCAGGTCACCGTTAATTAGAGGGGTGGTCTCATCTCGCCAGGAGGTCAGGAAGCAGTGCAGCAGGGTGGCAGTAGCTCCCATTGCAGTCCATGGGCGGTACAGAGTAGCTTAAAGGGCTACACTCTTTCTATAGCTCCCACGCACTGCAATGGAAGCTACTGAAACAGCGCAGCGCCAGCCTGGTGCTCGGGGTTTAGCCTAGCCTTGGTAACTGCGCGATGAACCAAGCGGGTCATTCTCCCAATGCGACAGTAACAAGGCTCTATGACTAGGGGACAGGTCATGGCTCTTTGAGGCCTCACATCGCAGAGCTGTGCATGACACTGGTCACTCAATGTCACCTGTAACATATCTCAGCTTCATGGTACTTTGAGAGAGTGTGACACAAGAGGACAGGATGTTGAGGTTTGCTGCAGCCACGTTTAGGTTTTAGTGGAGTCACACTTCCCCCATGTAATATTACTCCTACCCCCCCCCCCCCCCCCCCATCAGTAATGGAAGTAGCATCTAAGGCATTTAAAGGGCACCCTTCTCCTCTCCTGACATGTCTCATTTTCTAACTACTTGCATTCCCATGTAACCACAATCCTGGAGCATCTACTCGTACGACTATGTTGTGCCATCCCTCTGTTATTCCTGATAGAAGACTTGATAGAAGGGTCAACTGTCTGGCACACTAAGTGATGCTGCGTCGTTATGAAGAAATCAAACTCCACCAAATTGCGTTGATACTTCGTTTATTCTGATGCGGCAAAAATACACTCTGTGTGACGTTTCGGCACGAACAGCCTTTTTCAAACGTGCCGCTTAGGAGGAAGGAGCCACGGCTAGGCTAGAGCTCCCTTCCATAGCGTGCTATAGCACGCCAGCCTACCATGCAGCGCAGCTACCCGTGACTCCTTCCTCCTAAGCGGCACATGTTTGAAAAAGGCTGTTCCAGCCGAAACGTCACACAGAGCGTTTATTGTGATGCGGCAAAAATACAAAGTATCAACGCAACTTGCTGGAGTTTATTGATTTCTTCATTCCTGATAGAAGTTCATGAATGAACTGCTAGTAATCTGCTGTCTTACCAGTTGGGGGCATGTGGGCAGAGGCACAATGAGAATGCGAAAGCCTGGCCCTGTCAAAGGGATGGCAGTGGAAAGGGCCAGAGCTATGGTGCACCGAGCTAATAGGGCCCACCCTCAGTGCACTTGAGGGCTAATTTGCATATGCATTAACAGATGATTTTCTCTGGATTGCAGGACTGGTTCTGGCAGGCAGCCCTATCAGGCTTTGTGTACACTTTAAAAGGTAAATTTGGGGCTGAAAGACTTCATGTAACATTTTTATGAGGTGCCTCCACCACTAGAGGGAGCCCAGAGGGCCATTTCATACGACTGCAGTTTGCTCCAAAGCACCCCTTACTGGTGGCTTAAGGAACCCATAATTTGACATCTACGCAGGGGATTGGAACTTCTGTCAGAAACACTAACTGCTATAAAAACACACTAAAAATGGACAAAATGCTGGACCTAAAAACATGGGGTGAAAAAAGGTGGAGTTTCACTTTAAAGGGGTTGTCTCACTTCTGCAAATGGCATTTATCCTGTACAGCAAGCGAATACCAGGCACTTCCTAATGTATTGTGATTTTCCATATTGCCTCCTTTGCTAGCTTCATTCATTTTACCATCACAGTAGACACTACTTGTTTTCATGAGCACAGCGGATACAAGGTAGTCAGGACCGGTGCTGCTGCGCTTGCGTTATGTCCGCTCCCGCAGTCCCGGCCACCACAGAGGGAGTCACTTTTCCCTATAGTGTGCAAGCATGACCACCACTGCTGGATTACAGGGTGGTCATAGCCCCTGGACACGAGCAGTGTATAATGGGATGGAAAAAAAAAAATTAATGAAGCCAGCAAAGGTGACAATATGGACAATCACAATACATTAGTAAGTGACTGGTATTAACTTTCTCTACAGATTAAATGCAATTTGCTGAAGTGAGAGAACCCCTTTAAAGGCACTTTACATAAAGGTCTTCTGCTCAAAGCAGAACTATCTTCATTATCAGATTTCTGTTGCATTACAGGTTAGTGCCAGATAGCAGGTACAGGAGATTTCACAAAATGATAAGTATCTTACTTCCGTTACAGACGGCAGGGACTGCATTTAGAAGGAAAAAAATGAGTTTTACTGTCATCAATGTACTAAATGCTCGTTCTCGGGAGGAGAAGACATAACTCCTAGCATAAGAGAAAAATAATAATAATTAATATTCACATTATTTAAACTGCCAGGAAGTCAAAATACTGAAGTGCCTGAGACTTCAAGGGCTGTTCCAGTTCTGTTCAAACCACCGCCCAGATTAGTGCAATGTCTGACACTAGAGAGCTCTATTGTTTCCCTTGCTTAGCTACTGTATCCTGAGCTACAGAAGTAAGCATACCGTCGCAGGTCAGTGTCAGACCCTCTATCCAGTGCGGAGGCTACAGCGCTCAGGACATACCTCTACTTATCCAACCGACGGTAAGTTGGCAAGAAGAGGAAACCGACGGATGACAACAGAACAGTGGAATCCGCCTGCAGAGCTGGTCTGTTACCATCTAAGTATATCGGTCTGCACTGAAGCTGCAGACACCGAACGATGGGTGAATCTTAATAGAAACTATTTACCAAGCTGCTTCTTTTTTCATTTTAGATGCACTGGAACAATATAATGAATGTGGTTGCCCCTTTAACCCTTTCACTGTCTGGGACATGTGTAAATACACTACAATGTTAAACATTACAGCCAGTGATTAGATCATACTCTATGAAGGCCCAGGATCACGCTCTAATTTCAAGACTTGCGCCTCTCAAGATCTCCTGGAGTCAGATTTTAGCCACAAACCTGGCTATGTATTCATTTGTTTGTACGAAATGGTAAAGGGCTTTTCCTATCCCAGACCTTTAAGCCTCATAAACAAGACCGCATTTTTTGTGGATTGAATATGGACTCCTTCATTTCTATGGGGCAACAAAAGAGGCTGACGTCACAGCGCGTGCTGTCCGCAACCGTAGGTCCGTTCTGTGGCTCTGCAAAATAGAACATGCCCTATTCTTGTCTGTATTGCAGACTAGAATATTCATTTCTACAATAGTGCAGGATGTGCGGAATGGGAAATTGCGAGTGGCATAAGGTCGGGTGTGTGTGAGGCCTTATGGGTATCCACAGGATAGGTCATAAATATCTGATAGATGCAGGTCCCACCTCTAGTTCTCACTCCTATCTCCCGAACGGTGGTTCTCTGACCTCCATCCTTCAGTGAGCAGAGAGGAGGCTGCGCATGCGTGGCCCTCTCTATTAGTTGCTATAGGCGTTCCTCTATAGAGACCTGTACATCCATGGTAGCGCAATACCACACACATCACTAAGGATATCTCCGCAAGCGTAGACGACATTTAAAGTTCATCTAAAGCTGGACTTACATGGCCCAATTTTCAGAAACAAACGCTTGTCCCGATAGCAGGCCCATGTAAATGTTCTGCCAATCACCTAATGAACGAGCAAGTCGCCTTTTATCGGGTGAAATGATCTTCCGTGCAGACACCTCAATCGTCGTTTCTGGGCAGCAGACTATGCATTGTGAAGAGTGATCTTTTGCCCAAAAACAATGAATCGGTAAGAGGATGAGCGATGTCAGTATCCATCATTTGTCCCCATACTCATGTAAATCCAGTTCTTCATCTCCACTGACGAGGAGGCAGTGCCAGATTCTCTACATCACCACCGGATCACTATTGACTAAAATGAGGTCCGGAGGTGCCCCGGCTGCTTTTCTGCATAAATAACAGATTTCGGCCAGACAAAAACCATTGCATGCAACATTTTTTTTTCTCCGGCCAGCAGCCGGCATTTTCGCCAGATAAGGCAGCCGGAGATGAGAACGTAGCCCAAAATCCAACATTAGTAGCCGCAGCATCTCCTGTCATCTACTACTCATATGTAGACAGTCTGAGTGGCGGTCACTCTCAGCATATTTAGCAATTGGGGAAGCAGTGGTTACTCCACCCCACCCATTGTTACCCAGTTACAGAGGAAGGGGTGTCATCCTTTTTGTGAATGTTCAGTTTAACGGCACTGAAGATAAGCGCAGAGTTTGAGATCCCAAACTATGATAACCTCTGCCACCATCATCATATGGGTACTTTGAAAGGAGTTATACAGGAATTGATAACAATGATGTCCTGGCACCCTCGCCAATCTACTTTCCAGGCACAGCGCCCTACATTGGATAGTGGCAGTGCTTGGTATTGCAGCTCAGCCTCAAGGACGTGAATGGGGCTGAGCTGCAACAAGGCCACATGATCCATGTACTGCGATATCACAGGCCTAGGAAGAGGCCACAGCGCTCACCGACTGCCTGGCCTCTACTAACAGCTGATTGCCGGGGGTCCGGGTGTAGGACTCCTGCCAATCGGATACTGATGATCTCTCCTTAGGATAGGTCGTCATCTTTTCCTAGATAACCCCCACTCTCCTCTGAGCATAGCTGGGGTCGCCATCCAATGCTTCCTACACAAGATGCAGATTTGTATGAAGAAAATCCACATGAAATAATCCGCAGTATTTATCATGGTTTGATGCATTTTTTCTGTTTAAGTTTACAACTCCATTGAAGTCTATGGAGAAAACCACTCTACCTAATGGTGTAAAACAATTGCCATGCTGTGGATTTTAACATCGGCAAAAAAAAATAAAAAATCTCATTCACTTTGCTGGTACTGTATTATGTTATGATGATTTTTCTGCACAAAAATCTGCAAAAAAAAAAAAAAAGCACACACACATAAGCCTAATAGCTTCCCATCGTTATGTTCGATGGACTTCTCCTTTAAGGGTACGTTCACACGACGACTGAGTCGCGCGACAAATAGGGCACAACTTCACTGCGACATTTTGTCGATGGTGTCGCAGTGCGACATGCTGCGACAGTCGCAGAAAAATCCATCTTGAATGAATTTTTTGCGACTGTCGCGTCGCAGTATGTCGCATGTCACAATGCGACACCATAGACTCCTATTATAAAAATTGTCGCGCGACAAATGTCGTCGTGTGAACACACCCTAATACTATACATATGTGCAAATTCTGGGTATCGATTGGGTAAACTACAGAGGGACGCCAATTGAATCCATTCCCCATCCTCTATTTCTCAGATATAAGGCAAATGAAAGCTCGTGCACATGGCCAATGCTCGGCTGTGCCCGTACTGCGGTGCAGAATATACGGGCCCCAGCTGTGTGCACCCTACATTACGGATGCGGACCCTTTCAGTTAAATGAGGTGTTCGTGGGTTTTCTCTCTCTGCCTCCGCACCGCAAAAAAAAAAAAAATAGAACATGTTGAATAGGTCTGGATCAGTCTGCGGATTCCGTGCGGATGTTGCCTGTGCATTGGGGACCGCAAACTGCGGTCCCCAATGCACGGAACGGCTGAGCGACGGCCATGTGCATGAGCCCTAAGAAACATCAGACTCCCTCTGAAAGAAGACCTGTGTGTTCCTGCTCTTGACATAAGAGGTGGGATACTATTTTTGCCCTGCGATTTTATGCACAAGCGTTGCTGGTACTCAGGAACTATGGGGAACGCAGTCCCCGAGTGCGGAGGCTAATTGTCATCTACATACTGACATGTCAGAGCAAGCAGAGAGCACTTCAGAGAGAGAAAATGACAGAGCATTACCAGCCAGGCTGGCTTCCCACAGACAGGACCATCCAAAGTGCTATGCGTTTGTGCAAATTCCACTTCTGGATTGAGGATGCCAGACAGACAACGCCAAAGAGCAGCAGGTGGATGTCTTTGAAGTATTCAGATGCCACCTGCAAAAACAAAGCCGAGCAAGACGATTATATAACCTTTAATAATCAAGCACATCAAAGAATCTACAGCAAGATACGGCATCTCCTAAAAGTAAGAAGCTTCAAGTCTAAAAGGCTAGTGCTCCACAGACAACCAGATGATGGCCTCCCTTCACTAACACAGGTCCAAAAACTTCGTGCCAATGAATGTCTTAATGAACAGTCGAGTCACATTATGGCCACAAACCAAGATCCAGAGTAACCGCTATGCGCAGCAGCTTGACGGGCTGGGAGTGACCCAGTAAGGTCCTGGTAGGTGGTCACAGGTATCTGGAGCCATGCTGACTGCAGTGCATCCCACAGCTTCTGGAGGGGGCATGGGGGGGGGGGGGGAATCCATTGTGTGAACATGACGATCCACGTGGTCCTGCAGATGCTCAGTTGGGTTCAAGTCTGGGGAATTAGGGGGCCAGGACAGTACTTGGAAGTCTTGGTCATGCTTTCCCAAGCAATGTCAGACATTTCTAGCCGTGTGATATGTTTCATTGTCTTGCTGGAAGATCCCATCTGCCCCAAGGAAAAAAAATTATCATGTATGGGTGTTCGTGATCTGCAAGGATGGATTCATACCCAAATCAGTGTTTTCCGCATGGATGAGTGGCCCAGAGAAGGCCACGAAAAACATTCTCCAGACCATAACGACGATCCCACCAGCAATGGTTGCAGTGTGTTTGTTCTCCGATGTTTCCAACGTCCATCCGTTCCATGCAGAAGAAAATGTGACTCCCCGGAGAAGGAACCCCTCAGCGGAGATCCAATGCCGATACTGCCATGAAAACTGAAGCCTTTTCTACCGATGCAGCTTTCTTAGCAGAGACGCAGTGACCGTCCATCTGCTTTGGAGCCCCATCCGCAGTAGGGTTCGCTGAACTGTTGTATTAGACACATGTCTGGTAGCTCCTTGGTTTATTTTGGAGGTGAGCTGATCCACTGTAGCGCGTCAGTCCGCACTCTTGCACCTTCGTAACTGACATTCACCTCTCACATCAAGTGCACGTGGTGCTCCGCAGTTTCTATGACACTTCTTCACGATGCTGCCATTTGTCCACTCAGAACACTTTCATCACAGCAGCACGAGAACCGGTCACACTGCGCGGGGATATGTATGCAGACAGCCTATCGCACACCTCATATACCAACCAAGCCCGCTCACGACATGCGACTTCCTTCAGGAGATGTACTACTACTCCCCAGCTGTATTCACTATTATTAGGGGCTTGCTTGGGGAACTTTTAGGAAGCTTTGTTTTTATACCAGGAATTGTACAGTAAGGTCAAAAAACAAGAATGCAGTGCAGCACAGAAGATTGAATTATAAGAATTCAGTCTGTCAATGAGCTTGCTGACTGTTTCCAGTGGCAACCGGCAGAAAACAATGCATTTTGAGATGTGTTGTAACTCTCTCTCCATGCAGGATAAGTAAAGTATGGGTATTTGCAAAATTAAATTTTTTTTTACATCCCTGTATAAACAGCAAAAATGGTTGTTTGATAGGAAACACCTTTACGTATGTATCAGGCCACGACTGCGGCCGGGACAGGAGTCTAATAAGGAATCACTCACCTCACTTGATTTCATGATACCAAACAGTGGAAACATAAATGCAGGAACCAGCGCTGCGGCACCCAGAGGAATGGCCTCTGAAATCCAGTAGGTAGCTGTGATCAGTAATATATAAGCACATGCTGCCTCCTGAAAAACACAGAAAACGGGGTAAAATATAATGACTTCTGTTACGTCAAGTTCATTCCTCTATCCACAAGATAAAACATCGCTACTAGATTGTGGGGGTACAATCACTTGCCCCCCCCCCCCTCAATCACAAGAGCGTGGGCCCCCAGAAATGAATGGTCGGCTGATCGAACATGTCCAGTGCTACTCTATACATGTCTATGGGAACAGCCGACTGGCGGGGTGTGGGACCCCTGCAGATCTGATATTGATGGTCTATCCCAGGGGTCAGCAACCTTCGGCACGCCAGCTGTTGTGAAACTACAACTCCCAGCATGCTCCATTCACTTCTATGGGAGTTTTGAGAACAGCCAAGAAAGTGTGCATGCTAGGAGTTGTAGTTTCACCACATCTGGAGTGCCGAACCCTGGTCTATCCTAAGATTTGGCCATCAATATGAAAAAAAAACCTTTAAAAAGGGTTGTGTTATCTCATACACTGGTGGCATACCGCCAGGATAGGATAGGAGCAGGTCCCAGAGGTAAGACCGGCACCTACGGTATGTCAAAAATCGGGCACCGCGCATGCTCTCCATTCACTTCTATCGGCGTTCAAGCGAACTTCCATAGAAGTGAATGGATGGTGGTCATGGTGCGCTGCCACCTCTGGGACCTGCTGCTATCTGACATAGGTGGCATATCCTAGTTATATACGCATGAGATAAGACAACCCCTTTAAATGAGAACTTATAAAATTACAAAATAAAGAGGAGCTGCTAACTTTCACAAAATATGCGTTTTAATAAATGTCTGTATTTCCATACTATAAAATTCTAGATTATCTTTTCTTAGAGGTCTGCATTGCGCCATGCAACTGTTATTCCTCCTGGAAATGTATGGGGAAAAAAAAACAGTAACTGGGTGTTACCATGCCCTTTAGCAACAGGGTCTGTCTGTATATAATAATACGATGTGTAGACACGCTCCCATGGCCATGCAAAGGGTAACACCCAGTTATCAACTGACCTATAC
The DNA here is from genome assembly GCA_033119425.1 of Bufotes viridis. Taxonomy (NCBI): domain Eukaryota; kingdom Metazoa; phylum Chordata; class Amphibia; order Anura; family Bufonidae; genus Bufotes; species Bufotes viridis. Next base: position 22,589,243 of record CM065598.1, on the reverse strand, counting down.
ATTTACAGGAGGAATAACAAAGTTCAAGAAAAGATGCTCCAGAATAAGATACAACAGACGTAGCAGGAAAGCTGATGGATCCTCTTTACGTCAGCTGTCCATTTACCAGCATTTCCGTGTCGATTCTCTGCAATAAAAGAAGCAAAACAGGAAAAGTAATGCAGCCTTTGAACTCTGGTATTGCTATGGAGAGTGCCTAGTATGATTTGAAACGCGTCCGCTAAGCTGATGGCTGTGGATTTTCACTGTCCTGTCAATACCGATCAATGCTGCCTTTACCTGAATTGCTGAATCTTTCCTCTTTTATAGTGCCGATAAACCAAACAAGGGTCTCCTTGCCCAAATTAGACCTAACCTTCCAAGAGATGGATGTACACACACACACACACTATTCCGCCACAGTTTTATGTTTTTTTTTTTTACAACATTTCCTATGCTGTAAAACTGACCTGTTTTTTTTATTCTCCAAATCAGTACAATTACAGAGATACCATGTATAGTTTTTCTTTAAATATAAATATATACATACACATATATATACACTTTGAAAAACTTTTTTCTGACCCCTCTTTTTTGTAGTTCTGTACTTTTTAATGATACTATTTTGGGCATGTATGACTTTTTGATCACTTTTTATTTAATTTTTTGTGAGAGGTGAAGAGACCAAAAAAAAAAAACCCAAGTCAGCCATTTTTTCCGTTTTTCCATACGGGAAAAATATTCTTATATTTTAATAGTATGGGCAGTTCCCAGTTTTTCAGCTCAGCCACATTCATTTGACTAAAGCCAAAGTACAATACCGGACGCAGCCTGTGGATTAGAGTGGGGGTGGGGGGGGAGACATGTCTAATACAACTGACTGTATGCATAACTAATGATGTCCGTGAGCTAATTTAAAAAAAAAATAATAATAATTACATAGAAATGTACTAAAGACTCCTCACGCCGTCTAGGCACTCTCCATAAGGAGATATAGTATCCTCTTAAAACTCCAGAAAATGAACATATCCAGAGCTGTGAGTCAGCTGAAGGCGGGAAAGACTTTTATAGCTAGGAAAAAAATCTCATACTAGACTGATTTGTCAAAGCGAATGAATGATTCAGTGATCAGTGAAACCAAGCGCCGACTGTAAGTCTTGACTGAGCGATGAGTAACCACGAGCGAGCAAACTTCCTGAAAGTCACACCACGGCTTTCTAATGTTTTCCGCACGCTAATTTTAACACTGCTCCACTCTGAGGCCTTCACTGTACTCGTATGAAGGTGGGCCCTTCAGCTGCAACCGAACACTGGGGTCAAAGAGACCAGAACAGACCCCTCATTGTGTCCGGGGAGGAACACGTTCCTTCTGCATATAAGGTTTCTTCCCAGACGAGATGACTGTACGAGTGTACACGCGCGGTGATTAAATACGCTGTACACGTTGCATCAGAGTACTGGCTGTCTGTACGACGTGACCACTTTTCATGGACAATTTTTTTTTACTTTTTTTAAAGTTACATTTTTCACTACATTTGCAGAGAACACTGCTTTATTTTCAAAACTCGAATACAGAATTTTTGTAAAAGGCATGGGGGGGGGGAGAATAGATTAGTTTCTCAACAATAAAACATTAAAGGGAAGTCACCGTCAAAAAAAATGAAAAAATAAAAATGGGTGGGTGCGCCACCCCACTTTTTGACGTGAGAAGGCCCCATTTTTGCACGGTTCTTACCACTTTGGAGTGGCTGGGCAGCACATTTTTTACCAGCTTTTACGCCAGGCGTCGAAATTAGCCAAATCCTCTGGCCGTGGAAACTAAGACCGGCGTAAAATGCTGGTCTTTTGTAAATGACCCTCAATCTTATGAAGTCGCTGTATGTGTTCTACTTCCTGTACTGGTTTAGACTTTTCGGAGGGCAGACAGCCTCGCTTGACGTTCCATGCCGACTGCGACAGAAGGACAATAGTTTGCATTTGATTTAATGTACTGCATTAGGCCTCAAACACACACATTGTAAACTGCAGATCCACAAAATACGGATACGGTCCGTGTTGCATCCGCATTATTTTTTGCAAACCCATTGAAGTCCGCATCTTGCAGCCCAGCATAGGACAAGTTCTATCTCACTGTGGAACTGACATACGGATGATCCGTGTGTCCGTTTTACAAAAAGATAGAATATGTCTGTAAATGCAGACCACAGACCTTTTGAAGTCAATGGGTCCACAATAAAAAACACGGACTGCACGCGTTTATTGCAGACCACAGGACGGGTACAGTCGAGTGCATGAGGTCTTATGCAGCAGTTTTTCCCGTGCGAAAAACTGCAACGTGTGGAAGTAGCCTAAGGGCACATACATAAGTATTGGTAATGAAGCAGCAAAACACATTGGGGGTCATTTATTAAGACCAGTGTTTTAGATCCTAAAATACAGGATCCATTTATTTTATTTTTTTCCTTTTTCTGTTCTTCTGACAGATCAGAAGAGTGCAAAAATGAACAGTGATGTGAACCTGGCCTTAAAGGGGTTGTGCTCGTTTGGGGGCAGACCTGCAAAGGTAAGCATGCTAACCTGCTTCCCGCAGCTGCTCCATGACAAACTATCATGTGATACAAGTAGAGCAGATCAATGCTGCAGCCAGCAATTGGCTGCAGTTGCATTAAACCAGAAGTTTATATCCAGGGACAGAGTGCAGCACAGAAGCAAGAGAACACAGGAGCCAGTGTCATGAGGCATGGAAGGCAACATTTACACAGGCGTCAAAGAAATCTGGCAGGCCGTTCTGATGGGACTATAAGGCTAGGGCTACACAACGACATTTGTCGCGCGACAATTTTTATAATGAACTGTCAGACTGCTATAGTGTCTCACAGCGACATGACAGTAGCAAGAACTCCATCCCAGATGAATTTTTCTGCGACTGTTATGTCGCAGTGCGACACCATAGACTATCATTATAAACATCGTCGCACAACATCAAAGTCGCGCGACACATGTTGCAGTGTAGTTGTGCCCTATGTGTCAGGCAACACATGTCATCGTGTAGCCCTAGCCCAAGGGGGATGTTGCCAGGATTCAGCCGGATAAAAGTCGTTTTTGTATGGCCAAAATTGATATGATGCGGATTTCAAATCCGTACCGTTTTATTTCCCCATCCCCTGTGCTGGTACTGTACAACACTACTGCCATGTGTGGACATAGCCTTAAATACAAAACCTTTGCACATAAATGAATTCCATGGAAAAAAAAAATTAAAATATATATATATATATATTTATTTCTTTCATGGAAAAAAGCACATATTCTTAGAGAATATTCACATGGAACATAAAACACAAAAGCAAAATCTGCGCCTTGAATTTACTTTTTTCGCGGCAGTGGATATGCCCCTCTCCATGGCAAAAGGTGAAATCCAAGATGGCGATCCGCAGCACACAACAGATTTCAACAACGTGCTGCGATTCAATTTATGCTGCAGATTATTTATTTTACGCAGCGTGTGGATGAGATTTCTAAAAAGTCTTGACCACTTTACTGGTCCTGTAAAACACTGCGGACTTGCCCCACGAGAATCCACGGTGGGGAATCCGCACCATATCCGCCATTTAATAGTGTTGAGCGAACTTGTGTTTTAAGTTCTGCGTCCTCGGAGAATCCCATTATGGATTCCGCTACAACGGACCATAACGGAATTTGGAGTCCATAACGGGATTCTTCGATAACCCGAACTTTGGACGCAGAACTTAAAACACAAGTTCGCTCAACGCTAACCCTTAACATTAATCGTCAGGACAATCACTTTTCCCAATGGGGGCCCCATTTTTAAAGAGTGGACATCCTCCTGGGCATGGGCGTAGCTATAGGGGGTGCAGAGGTAGCAGTCGCTACCGGGCCCAGGAGCCTGAGGGGGCCCAAAGACCCTTGTGCCGTATAGGAAGACACACAAAGCACTGAGGGAAGGGGGGCCCAAGCTGAACTCTTGCACCAGGGCCCATGAGCCGTCAGCTACGCTCCTGCTCCTGGGGGGAAGCTACAGGCGGCCGTGCTACGATGACACAGCGGGGGTCATTTATTAAGACGGTCATTTTTTTGACAGTCTTTTGCTTTCCTTTTAAGATTAGGCTAATGGACGACGCGGGGCGTGCGCCTCGTCATAAATTAGACGCATCTCTGGTAGTCTTTTTTTGCAAATTTGACACCTTTTTCCTGGAGTAGTAAATTTGCCAGAGCCGGACTCCCGGCCCCAGCCTGGCTGTTGCTATTCCTTTAACATTCCCGTGTGACGAACGTGGCATAAAAACGACTGTGCGACAAATAGTCGCATGGGCAATTAAAAAGTCAGTGACAATTTTCGGGCTCATGAACACGACCGTATGTATTTTGCAGTCCTCAAGGAGGACATCCTTATTGCATCTGTCAGACAAGACTTAGGCCATGTTCTATCTTTTTTTGTGGACACGCAACGTAATGCACACGGAGTCATTTCCATATTTTTTGCGGACCCATAGCAAAAAAAACGGAATAGACATTAAAAAAAAAATATACGTTCATGTGTGTGAGCCCTAATAGGCATAAACCTGTTCGTAAATGACCCAAAGTACGAGTTGCCGGGCCGCCTTCGCTATCGGTCATACCTGCGCTTGCCAACACCTGGCGTCTCCGCGTATAAAACAGCGTCATATTTAACAAAGCGTAAGTAAAAGGGAGCCTGGCCTTCTGCTCGTGCCGTACGCCTCCATTGTATCCAACTTTTCCACCACTTCTCTAACGCTGAGCGACCTGGCGATGCGCAGCAGTGGGCACCGTGCTGGGGTCTACACACGATGCATAATAAATCCCCCCCTTTCCCCCATTCCAGGCCTGAAAATAAATACAATTTTACGTCAAGTACCACCCGAAACCTTTGTTACATATTGCTACAGAGCGAACAGTTGTTACCTGACAGGCTACATTGTGTTCCCCTCCCCCCCCATCAGCCTGGAAACTTTCACAATAGTAGCCCAGGGTTCAGCTGAGGAGATAGCATCCAGCACCCCCTCCCCCACAGTCACTTTACCTTGGTCTGGGCCACCAGTGGCAGGGGAAGCAGCAGAAGAGGCAGCACGAAAGTGATGATGATGTCCCTCTGCTGCCAGAGCTGCCGCAGCCAAGACATTGCCATGTGAAGGCACACCAAGCCCGGGATCCAGATGGGCAGGGGATGCTGCAGAGGAGGCAGGGCCGGGGCATGCATGCATCCAGGGGGAGCGAGGCCGTGCACAGGATGAGCCTCCCTGGCTGCAGCCTCCCTCACCTCAGCATGTCTGGGCTCTGCTATAAAGAATGAGCCTGGCTGCAGACCCTCCCCCATGCGATGGGCAGGCGGTGAGGAGCAGGAGGCTGCTGCTGCTGCTGCTGCTGCTCCTCCACAATGGAGCTCTGCATATGAATGTGGCCGGCGCCACGTCACTGCCAGCGGCCGGGGGATCACCCTATAGGCCCGGGGAACCCTCCCTCCTTCCCACCAGTCAGGGGACCTCTGCTGAAATGCTGCATTGTGCTCCACCACAGCCCTTCTTATGTATTCAGCCTGGATGCTGTCTGCCTGCACATGTCACCTATGGTGGCTTCTACTCATGCAACCTATAGACAGGCTGAAAATAACCACCCAGAAATCTGTCAGATTTTTTTCTTTTTTTTTTTTCTTTTTTTTTTTTTCATATTTCATGCATACTTTCCACTTGCTATTGACTTCAATGGTGGCGCGGCTAAGTTTGAAACCTATTCCAAGAGCCTGAAACGCTCTTACAGAGATTTTTTTTTGGCGCACGTCCCACAATAAAAAGCCGCACCAAAGACATATGCTGATTAAGGCTACATGCACACGAACGTATTTTCTTTCCGTGTCCGTTCAATTTTTTTGGGGCGGATAGGATGCGGACCTATTCATTTCAACGGGTCTGCAAAAAATGTGTGCTGTCTGCATCAGTATGTCCGTTCCATAGCCCCGCAAAAAAAAAAAGGACATGTCCTATTCTTATCCGTTTTAGGCACTGTTACAATGGATCCGCAAAAAAAAAAACGGATGACATCTGTTTGTTTTGTTTTTAGCGGAACTGCAATTTGCAGACCGTAAAACATATACGGTCGTCTGCATGTAGCCTAAAGGGGTTTTCTAAGGTTTTTTGTTTTTAACTGATGAGTAGCGTTGAAGGAACTTATGTTTTCTAGTTCTGCGTTAAAGGTTCGGGTTATCTAAGAATTCCGTTAAAGTCAAGTTATGGTCCGTGGCAGCGGAATCCAGAATGGAATTCTTGAATAACCCGAACCTTGTACGCCGAACTTGAAAACAGAAGTTCACTCATTCCTACCGATGAGCTATCCTTTGGATAGCTGAATGGGGCTGAGCTGTGCCTAAGCCAGGGTTTGGCCCTTGCCGTTGGTTCAGTCTGACAAAGTGGCCCCCAACCAGAAAACATTGTGCATCCCACGGTACCATTGGACGTGACGTCACATGGCATAGCCAAAGCTGCTAGAAGACCGCGGGTGCTGGTGCCTTCTCTAACAGCTGATCGGCGTTGGACCCCCGACTCCAGAGGATAGGTATTCGGTTCAAAAATCTCAGAAAACCCCTTGAAAGATGAGAGAGAGCGTAGTATGATACTCGTGGTTTCTGGGCAATAGATATGTGTTGTCTTTCTCATTGCAGTGCCTAGTATGTGTGCAGATTATTGTAGGCCAGGCAACGCTCCTCCGGATTTCTGGGTAAGATATTCAAATTAGCTTTCCTAAGCCTATCTAATGCCGGCAGATGTAAGATGCGCTAATTTTCCCATTGAATTGGAGAAGGAAAATACAGTACACGTGAAAGCAGGTGTCTGAAAACATAAAAAAAAATGAAACTGCCTCTGAAAATTTGGAAGAGTTGGCAACTGTAGGCGTGTATTTGAAAATACATGCTGTGTGAACTATGGCGCATATTTTTCAACTGAAATCAAAGGCATGCTGTTTATAGGGATGGATAGATAGATACAGGATTGGGATTCAGCCAGTTCCCTCAGGTTCTCCAGATCCGGTTGTTAAAATGACAGCGGCAGCTGGAGTTGAGCGCTTCCATCCCATAGTTTAGCTCCTAAGGGTACTTTCACACTAGCTTTAGTGTGATCCGGCAGGCAGTTCCGTCGTCAGAGCTGCCTGCCGGATCCGCCAATCAGTGTGACAACTGACAGCATTTGTAGACGGATCCGGGTGCATTGCAATGACGGATCAGTCTATTCGCTTGTCATGTGGATGGACGAATCCGTCTTGCATTTTTTTCCACAGTTTTCCTGGTCTGCACATGACCGCAGGATCTGTCCTTCAGTTGTTTTGCATTGCCGGATCCGGCACTAATGCAAGTCACGCTGCGGTATTATGTCCGCCTAAAACGCCTGACAGTGACTGAACGGAAAGCATACTGATGCAAACTGAATGGATTTCTATCCATTTAGAATGCATGGGGATATGCCTGATCAGTTCTTTTCTGGCATAGAGCCCTTTTCACGGAACTCTATGCCGGAAAAGAATAACGCAAGTGTGAAAGTACCCTAAGGCTACTTTCACACTTGCATTGTTTGATTCCGGCAGGCAGTTCCGTTGCCTGAACTGCCTGCCTGATCAGGAAAACTGTATACAAACGCATGTCATTTTTTCTGACTGATCAGGCATTTTTCAGACTGATCAGGATTTCTCTCCATTCAGAATACATTAGGATATAACTGAACTCAATGCCGGAAAAGAATAAGGGTACTTTCACACTTGCGTTGGTGCGGATCCGTCTGTTTATTTGCACAGACGGATCCGCAACTATAAAGCAAACGTTTGTATCCGTTCAGAACGGATCCATTTGCATTAGTTTAAAGAAAAATGACAAAGTCCAAAACGTATCTGTTTTGAATTACATTAAAAGTCAATGTGGAACGGATCCGTTTTCAAATGCACCATATTGTGTCATTGACGGACACCAAAATGCTGCATGCTGCGTTTAGGTGTCCGCCTCCAAAACAGAATAGAAGTGGAACGGAGCCGAACTGATGCATTGTGAACGGATCCTTATCCATTCAGAATCCATTGGGGCTGAACTGATCTGTTTTGGACCGTTTGTGAGAGCCCTGAAACGGATCTCACAAACGGAATCCAAACCGCTAGTGTGAAAGCACCCTTAGGCTTTTTAAAAGTTGGGTGGTATGTGTGTGTAGTGTATATATGGTAAATTTATTTGTGTTGCATATATATATATATATGTGTGTGTTGATGAAGCGTGTCTGCCGTTGAGTAGGGAACCTGTTAAAAATTTGAATCCCACCCCTGTATAGATAATAGATAGCTATCGAACAGCGATAGATTAGATAGATAGGGGCCCCCAAAAGTGAAGCAGAGTGGGTCCCCACTGACATCAATGGGACAGAGTTTGAGGGCAGATTTGACACAGATTTTAGTGTGGAGTACGCTCTGAAATTCCACTTGTGAACATGGTCTAGTACAGACTTATAAGGTCTCCATGTTCCGTCTTAAAGGCCATTTTTTTAGCTGTTGAGGGCAGCCTCCTCTTCTGCGCAGACACGGCGGGAGATTGTCAGGACTTGGTGAGACCCTGTCAATCAAATGGTACGGGAAGCTTCTTCTCCGGCGGGGACAACCCCTCACAGGTGAAGAACTCTTGCTGATGAGATGGATCGATTTGCTCATCACTATTACAGAGCCATGAGGAGGTACAATAGGCCTGCACATGGATTTACGAGACATTAATTACAGGCATGTCAATGAACAGTTTTCATTAATACGTATTATAAACATGGGATAAATTATGATAGACAAATTACGCAATTTTATTATTACAATATTGCGCCTCCTGTAACTAAACCCCTGAGGTTCACCACCTTTTCTCCATTAAAGGAATATTATGGCTTCACAATCGTTAATTTCTAACAATAATTTGTTTTCCCTTAGTCCTAACAGCAGCACAGATGGGGTTAACCACCCCCCGTGGACTGGCAGGACCGGCGGATTGTTTAATGAGCCCAAGACTAATAACTCAATTTAACAATTAAATATCTCCTTAAAAGGAGGAAGTCAACCCCCAGCCCACTGTGTTTATAGTAAGAAAAAAACTAGACTTACTAGGGTGGGAAATTTGTGTGCTGCTGTTAGGACTAAGGGAAAACAAATTATTGTTAGAAATTAACGATTCCCTTACGTCCTACCAGCAGCACAGATGGGGATATAGCAAGAAGAAACCCCTAGAGAGGGCCTTCCTGCCTGGCAGAACTAAGAAAAGTCTGCCCAAAGGCCGAAAACTCAGCTAGACTGGCATCTAGTCTATAATGGGAGATGAATGTCGATTCAGAGCTCCAGGAGGCAGCTTTTCAAATCATGTTGAGAGGCAGAAGACTCCTCTCGGCAAAGAAGTAGCCGCAACTCTAGTAGAGTGGGCCTTCACGAATCCCGGAGGGTCCAGAGATTGTGGAAACAAAGGATTCCTTAATAGCCTCCTCAATCCACCGACTGATGGAAGATTTGGATGCCTTATAGCCTTTAAACTTACCGGCAACAGGATTAGCAGATTCTCATCTTTCCTGAACTCCTTGATCTATCCACATAGATCCGGAGACATCTCGAGACGTCCAGAGGATGTATAGCAGGTTCCTAGGAGGAGGTGGTAGATGTCGACAGAACCGGGAGGAATATCACCTGGTTGATGTTCTGGAAGGAAGGAACTTTAGGCCTACAATACGGGAGGAATCTAAGAAGGTCCCGGTCATGTAAGAATAGGGCTCATGTGCTGAGAGAGCTTGAAGCTCAGAGACCCTCTTGGCCAAAGTCACTGCAAGGAGAAACACAAACTTCCAAGTGACGAACTTGATGTCCACCTCCTCTAACGGTTCAAAGGGGGGAGATGCTAACCCCCTGAGAACTACTGAAAAACCCATTCAAAAAAAGGGGTCTCAGTACTGTAGGCTTTAATCTTTCAGCTCCTTTAAGGAACCGTTTGATCAGCGGGTCCTGAGAAAAAAGCCTGTTAAGGCAAGCTGAGATGGCTGAAACTTGAACCTTCAGAGTAGAAGGGCAAGGCCTCTATCAAGACCGTCTTGCAGGAACTGAAGGATAGCGGAGAGGGGCGGATCTGCAGACGCCACCTCAGTTGAGGTACAACAGGATGAGAATATCCTCATAATACAAGAGTAGGCTCTCTTGGTAGAGTCCGCTCCAGAATGAGACAGCGTTCTCAGGACCGACTCTGAAAGCCCTTCTATTCCGGGAAGGGACTGATCAACCTCCAGGCTGTCAGGTTGAATCTGTGCAGATCTGAGCAGAGGTGAGTGTCCCACGACACCAGGGTCTGCTGTGGGGGGAGCCTCCAATATTGTCCTCGACTCAACTGGGTGAGCTAGGTAAACCAGGATCTCTTCGGCCAAAACAGTATGATGGCTATCACCGAGGCCTGATCCTGATGGATTTTCATCAATACCCTCAGTATCATGGAAAAGGGAGGGAAGATGTAAGCCAGCCTGAACCTCCAGGATATTGACAGAGCGTCTAACGCCAGGGGGTTGTCCTCCCTGTAAAGGGAGCAGAACCTCTCCACCTTGGCATTGAACCTTGTTGCCATGAGATCCACCTCTGGCATACCCACTTGAGGACTATCTGCTTGATTCTCCGGATGTAAAGACCACTCCACCGACGGAAGACCGCGGCTCAGCCGCTATCATATTGAGAGAGTCTTGGATGTGGATCGCAGATAAGTGGGAAGGTACAACTCTGCCTAATCCAGAATCACCCCGATCTCTGACAGGAGGGGAAGTGATCTCGTGCCTCCCTGCTGGTTGGCAGTCACATTGTCTGACTGGACTTTCACCGCTTTGCCCCGGATCTGAGGGGCTAAGTGAAGGAGGGCTAGCCGGATAGCTTGAATCTCGTGGAGATTGGATGAAAGAAGCCACTCCTGAGGAAACCAGGTCCCGTGAACTGGAGAGTCGTCTAGGTGAGCGTCCCAGCCTACTTAGGACGCATCCGTAGTCAATATGACCCAGACTGGCTGGGTCATAGACTTCCCGTGTAAAAGATGGCACCACCATCTGAGGGAATACCGAGTTTGCCAAGTCAGGGAGCACAGGGAGTTTAGCCCAGCAGGGCTGCCATTCCATTAGGAGAGAACCTCTGACTGTAGAGGGCGGAGGTGCCATAGAGTCCAAGGGACTGCTTCCGCAGACGCTGACATGAGACCCAACATCTTCATGAGAGTCCGGATTGGAACTCGCCGGGGAAAGGAACTTGCCGTGTTCTGAACCCGGAATCTTCTTTCTGGAGTCAACTGGAGCGACATCCCAGTGGAGTCGATTATGAAGCTTAGATATCTTACTGAAGTCGACGGGCTCACGTTCGACTTCTACCAGCTGATGATCCAACCTAGGTGGAACAGAAAGGAGATTGTTACCTGAAGAAGTTGGGTTAGGACCGCTAGAGCAGAGGCTTTCAAAGCCAGTCGTCCAGATAAGGAATGATGGTCAGTCCTTGAAGCCTCAAAGCTGCCACCACAGAACCACCACCTTGGTAAAAGTGTGAGGGGCAGAAGAAATGCCAAAGGGAAGGGCAACAAACAGAAGATGCCTGACGACACCGGACACCTGGACCGTGATCCTGATATACTTCCTGGAACCAGGATGGATCGGGATGTGCAGATATGCATTCTTGAGGTCCAGGGTTGCCATCACGTCTCCAGGATTGACGACGTGAACTACTGACCTGATGGTTTCTACACGAAACTTCACCTTCCTTATAAATCGATTGAAATATCTCAGATCGATAATCATCCGGAGATCTCCTGAAGCCTTGGGAACCAGAAAAACTGGAGAATAGATCCCTAGGCCCCGATCTCCTGCCGGAACCTCCTCCAGAGCCCCTCCAGAGCAAATGTAGTCCTGAATGTAGGCCTCTAGGATCGCTTCCTTGGCAGCTTGTAGAAGGTTGATCTTGACAAACCTGTCCAGAGGAATAGAGGTGAGGTTGACTAAATAACCGTTGGAAATGATATTCAGGACCCAGGGATCCGAAATCTCTTGGATCCATTCTTCTCAGAAGTGGGAGAGACGACTCCGACGGGTACATGAAGCTTATTGGCAGGACGGCAGGAGTAACGGGAATTAACCAAGAGTCTCGAAGAGGCCCGTAGTCAGGAGGTGGATTTTCCATCTTTGGCTCCTCCACGAGAGCACCTCAAGCCCTTTCGCTGTGCTCTCCAGTCACTCTGTATTTTGAGGAATTGTCAGGGACCCAAGGCTTAAGCCAAAATGGAATATGGGCCGCTGATCCCAGGGCCATGCTATATATAGGCCCCTGATGTTATTTGATAGTATTGTTACAGGGTGCCAAAGGCGCACTAGGTCTCCCATGAGCCACAGACCTGCTGCTTAGCTTCAATAGCAAGGATCTGTGTTTGGCCTTGTTCCCAGGACTTGCTTTGCTAGCCGGGGGAAGCTCCCTCGCTAGCTTCAACTGGAGCTGTGCGGTATCGCACAAGAAGTTTGTAGCCAGGTTGATGGTCTTGAAAGCAGCCAGTATGTCGTCCTGGAAAAAACCTCTGGTTCACATCAACTTGAATTTGATCCAGGCGAGATCGGAGGAACGTAGAGACTTCAAAAGCCGCTATGGCTGTGGAAGCGAAAGCCGCAGCCGCCGTAACACCCCGTCTTAGTGTGCACTCTGCAAGGGGGTCCTGCAGCTAGACCCATCGTCTGCAGGAACCAGAGTGCCCTTGGACAACTTGGCAATAGCCATGTCCACCTTGGGAATGGATCCCCACGAATCCACCAAGGGTTAAGCCATCGGGAACATGGATTTAAACTTCTTTGTTAAAACCGGACCTTTTCCAGGTTTTTTCCACTCTATATCATGATAGAGGGGAGGGTCTCATCTGCTCTGAAGACACGATGTGCCCGAGTAGCGGGAGGCTCCCCACAGTCAACATCATGGTCCCCCAACCTGATGGACTTGAGCAACTTCTGTGTCTTTCCAGGGGAGAAAACACAAAGTCAGCTCCTCCTCATCCGAGGAGAGAAGAAACTAAGGAGACCAAGAAGGTCTCTCTACCGGGACAGAGGTCTCCATAGGGGCCTGGGCACGAATAGGAAGCCTTTCCATCCAGCAGGCCTATGACTCCTTTAATAGAGCCATTGATACATATCCTGCAACGTAGGTTCACTAGAGGTCAGAAACCTCTAACAGCAGCTGTAACACCTGGTGTAGGTTAAGTCAACAGACCCATGGATTCCCAACCGGTCTCCCAAGCTGCTCTTAGCCCAGCCTTAAGCTGTTTAGCTTTTGCGATCTCACGAGTGCAGGTATGATCAGCTTACAATAACCGTTGACTGCTGCAATAGTAGCAGGATAGATGCTTCCTCTTGGAATCCACTTTCCTGCCTTCCGAGTCCCGCGGAGAAGACATCACTGCGGGAAAAAAAGGGACAAATAAAACATTTGTAAACCACCTATCTATGCAGTAAAGGTAGAAAAACAGACCGGAGGCAGCTGAGGAAAAAAACACCACAAGTGGAACAACACCAATTTTAGGACTCTGGGATCTAGCTGAAAAAGCATATGTAGCCAGAGACTGAACTGGAGCACACAGCCTCCCAAAATAAGGGAAGGGGAGGGATAGCCAATCCACCCTTCCCCCAGTAAATCCTCCACAGGAAGATGCATAAAAAAATAAAAAATAAATCGCATCTATGAAAAAATCGTGCCCGTGAAAAATCACGGCCGGATTACCCGGAGGTGATGCAAAAGGAGAGTCCCCGCGTCACCTCCGGAAGATGGCGGCGCACAAGGACCGGGAATCCTGGACCAAGGACGCCGCCAAAATACCCCAGCCAGGCGCAACTGCGCGGGGCCGGCAGCAAATAAGCTGCCGGCCAAACTGACAAGGTACCTAGGAAAAAAGGGCAACGCCGTTACCCAAACAAAAAGAAGGCTCCCCGCACTTTCCATAAGAAAGGGGGGAACAAACCGCCTAGTCCACCTGTCCAGGAGGACAGAAAAAAACACAGTGGGCTGGGGGTTGACTTCCTCCTTTTAAGGAGATGCTTAATTGTTAAATTGAGTTATTAGTCTTGGGCTCATTAAACATTCCGCCGGTCCTGCCAGTCCACGGGGGGTGGTTAACCCCATCTGTGCTGCTGGTAGGATGTAAGGGAATATTGATAGCCTATCCTCAGAATAGGCTGTCAATATGATATCCATGGGGGTCTGACTCTCGGCACCCTTGCTGATCAACTGTTTGAAGGGTCTGCTGCTCCTCTTCAATGTATCGTAACAACATACTAACATCGGGTAATGATAGCTTCCTCCTATTCGAATATGTAATTACCATGCATCACCGATATTAGGCAGACGGATGACCTCTTCAAACAGCTGATCAGCAGGGTTTCTGCAAGTTGGACCCCCACTGATGATGTCCTGAGGGCAGGCCATCAATATGAAGCTGCAATACCCCTTTAAGTAACGTGAAGATCCACCAGGAGGCTCAGACACCCTGCTACTTGATGTACTCTGCACTGACTTTTTTTTACCTGCAAGGTGTTAAATTTAGATGTTCTTATTAGAAGTCAAGGCACTAGTCTTAAGTGTGGTCCTGATGGTGATGGGCCATGGACTCAGCCCCTTAGGCACTCAGGATAGAAAAACCCCAGGTGGAAGTAACCTCTAAGGAACCATGGCTAAAGGACTGCCCTTCCACTGGGCGGTAGAGTAAAATTGGAGGCAGTTGTCATAGAGCAGGCATCCTCAAACTGCGGCCCTCCAGCTGTTGCAAAACTACAACTCCCAGCATGCCTGAACAGCCTACAGGTATCAGCCTACAGCAGTGCATTCTGGAAGTTGTAGTTTTACAGCATCTGGAGGGCCGCAGTTTGAGGATGCCTGTCATAGAGGATGGTAGAATAAGCAGAAGACATTAGCAAATGAAAAGACCAAGTCTGGAATCTGCCTTCTGATGCAGCAGGTAACTCACCTCTTCTGTGAATAGGTCTGACTGCAGAAAACCTGGTGAATGTCAAGTTCAGTGGTGAATGCAGAGACCAAGCCTGGTATCTCCATTTTGATGCAGCAAGAAAATCACTTCTTCTGTGAATATGTCTGACTGTGGAAAGTCCGCTGAATGTCAAAGCCATCGGTTAGCGCAAAGACCGAGACAGGAATCTGACTTTGATACAGCAGGAAACACACTTTTAAGTTGAATACATCTGCGGGATATGCAGTAATTTAAGTCCAGTGGTGAATGCAGAGACTAAGCCTGGAATCTGCCTTTAGTGCAGCAGTAAACTCACCTCTTCAGTGAAACGTCTGACTGTGAAAAGTCCAGTGAATGTCAAGTCCAGTGGTGAATATGGAGTCTAAGCATGGAATCTGAATTTTGATGCAGCAAGAAACTCACTTCTGTGAATATGTCTGACTGTAGAAAGACCAGTGAGTGAGTGCAGAGACCAAGCTCGGAATCTACCTTTGATGCAGAAGGAAGCTCACTTTTTCGGTGAATATACTATATTTTTCAGACTATAAGATGCACTGGACTATAAGACGCACCTAGAATTTGGAGGAGGAAATAAGAAAAAATATATATTTTTTTATCATACCTCAGATCAGACCCCAATCCTCATCAGACCCCCAAATCAAACCCCCATTCTTTGTCAGACCTCAGATCAGACCCCAAGCTCCATCAGACCTCAGATCAGAACCTCATCAGATCCCCAAACTCTATCAGCCTCAGATTAGACCCCTCAACCTCCATCAGCCTAAGATCAGCCCTCCATCAGACCCATCAGATGCTGTACAGAATCAGGACACAGTGCAGATTGGGGCTCGGAAGTAGAGCCAGCACAGCATTTCCCTCACTGCTCCCCACACCTCCCGCACGCTGATAACCGTTTCCATTAGCATTCGGACTATAAGACGCACTGCCATTTTCCCTAACTTTTGGGCGGGGGAGTGTGTCTTATAATCCAAAAAATACGGATATCTGTATGGCGAAAATCTCGTAAGTCAAGTGGTAAATGCAGAGGCCGAGTCTGGAACTAACTTCTTGTGAATACGTCTGACTGCAGAATGTCCGATAATTCAAGTGCCGGAGTGCTGGAGGTTAGCCATCACTGGACTATGCTTTTCAAAGTTGGCATTTAGCTGGAACTCCCCCTGGATCCCATTATAGCCTATGGGGTCCGGCGGTGAATGCCAGTATCCAGCTAGGCCGGATCCGATTAACTCTGGCAGGCTGTTCCAACAGAGAACATTAACCCTAGGTACACACCTAAGTGTTTTACAGCACGTTCAAACGCGCTGTAAAACGCACAACATGTGAAAAGCCATGCTTCCCTATGGGCATGGTTCACATTTGGGCGTTTTAAAGCGCGTTTGAACGCGCTGTAAAACGCCCAACGCCCAAACAAGTACATGAGCTTCTTTGGGGCGTTTTAACGCGCCAATGGACAATGATGCCATAGGGGAGAATCACTGAATCGCGCGTATGACGCGCGTTTCTTAGTTACAAAAACCCGCAACCAAAAACGCGCGTAAAACGCGCGTCATACGCGCGATTCAGAAACGCCTAGGTGTGTTCCCAGCCTAAATGCAAATGTGAGCCTACCCTTAGAAGAACGTGAATTGTATACAGGTTGCTACCTGAGGGGTGTAGCTAAAAAACTGGTTGCGCCATAACAGTGTGCCACATTTATTACTGACTTGCACCATATTTTACTGTAATAAATTAGCATACATCTTTTATAGTGTATCATAGTATGTATACGGCTGTTTTCTGGATAGATGCATCTCACGTATACAAAGAATTCTCAAGGATATCTCAGGAATGCAGGCAGGTATAGATGTGTAAAGAGTCGATACAGATGTTTTCCTGTCTGAATTCTTCAGATTTTTTTCAATTGATTAACGTAAGATTACAGTTATTAAAAGAACAAAACATCACTGAGGCCAGTAGTGCTGGGTACCAGCACAGAAGAAGGGTCATTGCATCCCACAGTAATTCGGCAAGGTAGTGTGCTAGTATGGACTTTACGTAATCCAACTGCAACATAAACGCCAGAACAGTCAGGATCTATGGGGGCAGCAGCAAGAGTACTAAAGAGAATCTGAATAAGTATATTACTACATTTATTTTTCATGGGGGACATGTTTAGGGGGCTTTCCCCTTGTCTAGAAACCTCTTGAAGTAATTGAAAGCATAACTATTTATCTCTTTCCTGTTGGGCTACATCTGCATCTGCGTTTTAGCATTCCAGTTACTGCAGAAGCGCAGAATACTGGAATTTCTGTATCCGGCATACCTGGACATTGCCGGAGTTCACTTAATCCCTATTCACTATAATGGGATCCGTCGGTTGTCTGATAAGAATTCTGCCAGGAAAAAAATGTTGCATGCAGCTTTATCTTCATGGCAGAAAGATCCCATGGTTGTCCAGCAAGCTCTGGCGGTGTCTGGCTATGCCAGATACTGTAATTCCAGTATTCTGCTCCTTTGCTGCCTGAACATATTACCCGGATAGTGTTAAGCAGATGTGCACCTTGCCTGAATAAAAGGGTTGGCTCACCAGTAAACATATTTATTTTTTGTGAATTGACAAAAATGCTTAGAATGCTTTGAAAAAAAAATCAAAAATGTACACGTCGCCAATTCTCCACCACTCCCGTTCTGGGACTTTCACCAGTCTCTCCTTTTCAGTCCTTCTTGACACGAACAAATGACTGCTCATCCAGAGGCACTGGAACGGAATCAGCTTTTTCATTTTTTTTAAACCCCTTTAAGGCACATTAAAGTCTCAATAAATCCTCCATTATTCAATGCAACCAGAAAGAGCTGGTGGGGGTTAATTCCTTTTTTTATAGGCTCTGTAGTAGTGATGCGCAAAAGTTCCTATCTGTACAGCTCATATGTGAAACTATTTACTGTACATGAGCAGGGTTGGCCAGATGTTCAATGAGGAGTAAAAATAAATCATGTTCTCAAGATACAATTGCTTGCTTCCTGGGAGGAGGCTGTGAGCTCTTCTCGTCTTGAGACCAAGAACCTATTTGAACGTTGATTAGCCTGTTTTTCAGCTTTGCTTAATGTTCTAGATACCCAATGATTTTTTTAAGACGTCTGCTATTGCATGGCTTTCTGTGCTCCAGCAATGTTCTGCTGTGGTAACCTACACCTTACCTGAATATCAGTTATTATACAGTGACTGCTTTATCCTGGATTTTGCCTATTGCTTTGCCCTTTGAGTTGTCACTTCTCTGTGTCTTTCCTGGTTTTGATTCCTGGCCTGAGCTCTGACTCTACCTTTGCTTGCTCCTTTTAGTTTGTTGCTCTCCATTGATCTTCTGGCTCTGACCCATGGCTTCGTCTGACTACTCTCCAGTTCTGCCAATCAATGTCTACTCTGAGGACCACATTCTGGTCACTTGATTAAGACCACGATCTGTTCGTACAGTACCTCCATGAGAATTTACTTCAGTGCCAAACTAGCAATCTGAGTTTCCCGTCCTTGTGTACATGATTTCTACTCGAGGTTTGGAGATGGATCCAGGCACAGTATTAGTTAGCCCTTGTTCTACAAGTTGGAAATAGCTGCAATACTTTCTAGTTTTTCGTAACTACTACTGACATTTTCAACTTCTTTTATCTGGTGGCTCCACGTGTCACTCTCATATGTAAAGGGAGTGATTTCTCATTCTTGGCCTGAAGCAACAATTCAAAGTGTGCTTTGTGTTTGCTCCAGTCTTATCTCATCTGGAGGTTCTCAGACCTTTCTTTGTTGAAGTGGATATCTCTTTGTTGGATGTAGGAGCCGTTCTATCTGAAAATCCTTTAACAGGAGACTTCACCCCTGTGCCTTCTTTTCCAAATAAATCCTCTCCAGAAGAACAGAATTATTCTAGTGGAGATTGAGAGCTGCCCATGGTAAAATCGAATTTAGAAGAATGGTGACATCTGCTGGAAGGGCTGTGGCATCATGTCACCATTTGTATATGTAGTATCTTGGAGCATGGGTACTTTGTAATCTGGATATTTGTGTACAATTGAACCTATTTATCCTATTTCAAATCCATTAACTCACTACTTTAGTGCACTTTAAAGGGTTAAATTTCACTGTAATTGTTGCTGTTGTTGGCACTTATACTGTTGAATTGCACTGTATTAGCACTAAAGGAGTATGCAGACCTAAATTTTGGAAGAAAAATCCAGATAGAGTGAACTTTTGACTCTCTGGTAAAGCTCGGACAGCTGTTTACAACTGAATACTGCTTGGTCATTCCCATTGACTTGTATTGAAGCTCAATAGAAGTCTATGGCAGCCTTGAACTGCAACATTCTTTTTGTTAGGGCTCCTTCACATCAGCATTCTCTATTCGGCATTCTGCTCAGTTATAGGAGCAGAATAATGAAAATAACAAAAGTGCCAGATTCAGCACATAACTGACAGGAACGGAACCAAGCGGGTCTCATGGACTATAAAGGGATCCATTCAGTTTCTGTTCGGGAGAACACTTTTTAAAAGGAGAAAAAAGCACGCAGGACTTTTCTCTCTGCTATTTTTGATTAAATCTATAATGGAGGGCCAACTGAGCCTCCAACGGAGCCCTTAGGCTGTGCTTCCCCAGCTTTACTCTTCCCACTAGATAGCTCTAGTTCAGCTACAAACTGTATAAAAGTAGAACAGTCAGAGCCCCGAGTTGTCTGCAGATAGGGACCAGTGTTTAGGAGGAAACATTCTGCCAGACGGCACGAGCGTCCAGATAAACATCATTTGCCTGGTTCTATATTTTTCCCAGAGATGGAGTTTGGTTGCTGAGTGGCCTTCTCAGAGAGAGAGATGGGAAGAACAAAGCGCATAACACTACTGCACTGGCACTAAGAATGCACAGTACCCTGTCATGGGCTGTGAGTGTGCACCCACTGTGGGCTAGTTCTGAGGGTGTTGTCCTAGAAGTCCCCCGATTTTCACCTGTTAAACCCTATACAGGGATCTGGCCTTCGCTGCAGTGGAGCCACTAGGCCGCTACCTTTTGGAATAGTCCCGATGTAGTTGGGTGCTGACCCATGGTGGTTAGAGATGCTGGTGCATAGCACCGAGGGCTCAGGCAGTACACATAGTCAGGAAATAGGCAGAGGTGAGGTCTGACATAGTCTGTGCAAATCTGTCGAATAGTCCAAAGATCAGGGCAGGTGGCACAGGATCAGTATGGTACACAGGCAAAGGTCAGGTACACGGGCAGAAAAATGGATTACAGCTCTTTTACAGGCTCTAGTAAGCTAAAAAGACCTGGTGGATCTATTGAGACCCATTTCTCAGGCAAGGAAGTGAGGAAACAACACAGCTTATATAGAACTGGCTGAGGAGCAATTGTGAATAGCCTCGTAGCAGCTCACCGAGCAAGAGAAGGTTAACCCTTGCAGTACTGCAACTGAGGTGAGAAACAATGAAGAAATAGTTTCTAGTGGGGTATGTACATTTTTAGCACTCAAAAATGTATATGGGAGAAATGGAACATACGTTTATGTCCAATGGTAACCTATGATAAATATACCACCAAGGACATAGAGGTTGTCACAGAAGTCATCTCTGCATCTGCTATGGCAGCCATGTATAAAGAAGGCTCTGGCTCAGGTTGGTCCCATCCTCTTCTCCTTTGGAGTTGTGAACCTTGCACTTGCATATTGGCCCAATGAACCAATCCCACTATGTTCTGTCTGCCTTTACCAATGTCTCATATTTGTCTGTCAACATTTGCTTCTTGTCCTGACCCAGATAAATGTAACATATTCTGAGAATTGCATTCCAGAGATTATTCCCAGGGAAAATCCATACTTCCACAATAGGTTGGGAGGTGGGAAGAATTGGGAATCCCTTAGACTTTGTGCTCCAAATGCAGCCAAATGCAAAGGATATAGGGTGAGTCCACCTCTAGGTTCATGACCAACCTCATACTTGGACGGTAATGGGTTTACGTCTGTACTGTTGCTCAACCCTAATGTCTTTTTGTATAAGCCTCATAGCGGAGAAAGCAGAAACCATTCAGGATGTGGAGAGTCGTGAAATGTCTCTGTTTGCTGTGAATGTCAGTATAAAGAAATGGCTTCTGACCTAGGTTACCTTCACACTAGCGTTTTTGCTGGATCCGGCAGGGTTCAGAAAAAACGCTTCCGTTACCGATAATACAACCGTCTGCATCCGTTATGAACGGATCCGGTTGTATTATCTTTAACATTGCCAAGACTGATCTGTCATGAACTCTATTGAAAGTCAATGGGAGACTGATCCGTTTTCTATTGTGTCAGAGAAAACGGATCGTCCCCATTGACTTGCATTGTGGGTCATGACGGATCCATGCTGCAGTTTGCTCTCTGGTATGAGAACGCAACAAAACGGAATGGAATGCATTTTGGAGCACTCCGTTCTGTTCAGTTACGTTTTGTCTCCATTGACAATGAACGGGGACAAAATAGAAGTCTGTTTTTTCCAGTATTGAGACCCTATGACGGGTCTCAATACCGGAAAATAAAAACGCTAGTGTGAAAGTAGCCTAAGAAAGAGTGGTCACTGCAGAGGGTAACAGGAGAAGTAAGAGCAGAGGCATTTCCTCACTCACTGCAGCTGCTCCTTCCTCCTCCCTTTTCTATGGACTTCTGAGGGCAGCAGCTGTAACCTGATCTCCCAGTGAAGCTGGCAATCGGTTTTGTCTATGCCCCTCACAAGATGGATTGAGAGTCAGTAATCACTGCAGGAGATGTAGAGAGAGAGAGAGGCATTTTTCCCTAATATGATTTATTACAAAGTTTCTTCTATTGGATTTTTATGTTGATTTAGGGCTCATGAACACAAACTTATTTTTTGTCCGCATCCTATCCGCATTCTTTTTTGGGGCTTTTTTATTTTCCGGTATTGAGACCCTATGACAGATCTCAATATCAGAAATGATTAAAGCTAGTGTGAAAGTAACCTAACATGTGCATATATGTATGCCCAGCAAATTAACTGGACAATACCGCAATCATACATACCAGTGTCATCCCTAAAGTACTTTCAGACCGCTCTTTGCAGTGTCTGTCATAGTTATATGTTGGGAGGTACAGCAATGGGATGTTCATGTGCGCCGTCCTTTGCCAATTTGCTCCTGGGCTGGTGGGAGGCCACTGTCGTTTTCGGAGATGGTAAGTCGAATACCGGGCCCATTCCACTATGGGCCTGGTATATCGACGACGTCTTCATAATCTGGAATGACAGTGAGGCGGCCTTCTGTAGTTTTGTAGAGGGCCTAAGTAACAATGATGTTGGCCTCCGATTTACTTATGAGGTTTTCTTTCTTACCTCTGACAAACGCCACAGTGTAGGTGTATGGTGGCATCTGTCACACATTGGCTTCCATTGTAATAAAAACATATACTGTGCTGTATATGTTTCTTTTTCTCTGTATTGAATAGCACAGCAGACTGCGATGCAGCAAAAAAAGGGATTCTGATGTGTAACCGCCCAAAGGAGGCCAAAAGGGCACTCTTTTCTATTGCTACTTCTGTTTCCATCCTGCTGTACTGGCATTGCCTTCCTCAAGACCTGCTACTCTGGACAGGTGGCTTACTGGATCCACCTCTCCGGGTGTGACATTTCAAATATGGAGACTTTGGGGGTCATTTATCATGCAGAATTACGCCTATGTTAGATATGTTAGGGATAGGTCGTTGACCCAGGGAATTATTCTGATTGCCTAATTGGAGTCGGGAAGGAATTTTTCCACTAAAATACAGAAAATTGGCTTCCACCTCATTGCCTTCCTCTGGATAAACTTTGCAGGGTAACAAGCTGAAAGGTATGGGCGGATCTCTTTTTTCAGCCTTCCCAGGTATGGTACCATGTTACTAGATATGGCAGCAGCCTATGGCCGGCTTGGAATATCTGGTTATTCGATGCATAATATACAGTGTTGTCAGGATTACATGTGACCTGATATCTGCCCAGCGACATTGTTCTGTGAAATATCTGCAGACCTCTGTGTTTGTGGACTACTTAGCAAACATTTGTTAGAAGCCGACATTTCACAGCAGCCGTGAACATGACAGCCTGACAGATTGCCGTCCTTTCTGTTAGCGGCAGATCATGCTGTTTGCATTTCCAAGGCACATATAAGACTGTGTTATCAAAAAATGACAGCCTGAAAACAAAATTAATAGATTTTAGTTCAGAAAATCTAGAAGCCTATACCTTTCTAGATCTTCTGGCCTTATTACAACATGCAGAAAGGTGTCATTCATTGCGTATCGGTAGGCAGGAAACTCCATCTTTTGCCAGAATGAAGAGGCTTAAAATAAATGTCCACTCTCAAAATCTTAAAATCAAAATGATTCCAAAATTTTGGGAAGATTCATGTTTTTAATACAAAACAGTCACCACAAGAGGGAGCTGATCGCATACTATTGATACATTGAACTAAATAATAAAACAGTATGAAGTGGGCTCCCTCTAGTGGCAGCTGCAAACAGAATTTTATCATCTATTCTAAAGGGACTGCTCCAGCCCTCCTGCAGATGGTCTATTGCTTTTCTCCTCTACTGTGTGGTCTACTGCCTATGCTGCCAATTAGTGGTGGGAAAGCCAGGAGCTCATGAATATTCCTGAACTTGTGCGTTGCATTGAGTGGACACCGCTAATACTGGACCTGCTCAATAAAAAAAAAAAATGACTGGGTAAAAAAAGCAAATGATCCAGTGCTTCAGTCAGGTTCTCTAGGGTTACTAGGTTATGCTGTCCTAAGCTAGGTGGCAGATTCCCATTTTCTCAAGATACAAAGATATATTAAAGGGTTTTCCAGGACTTCTATATTGATGACCTATCCTCAGGATAGGTCATCAATATCTGAATAGTGGAAGTCTGACGCTTGCACCCCCGTCGGTCAGCTATTTGAAGAGACCACGGCCCTCCGTGGAGTGCTGCAGCCTCCTCACAGCAAACCAAGCACAGTGCCGTACATTAGATAGTGGCTGTACTTGGTATTGCAGCTCAGGTCCATTCTCTTGAATGGGACTGAGCAGCAGCTAGGCCATGTGACCGATAAATGTGGTGTCACATGGCTTAGGAAGAGGCCAAAACACTCACAGAGCGCAGGTGCCTCTTCAAACACTAATCCGGGGGGGTGCCAAGAGTTGGAGGAAAGGTAATCAATATATGAATCCAGGAAAACCTCTTTAAAGTGATTTTCCGAGACTTTTATACCTGATGTGTGATGGGTGGTGGTCCGACATCTAGGACCCCTGCCGATCAGCTGCTTGAGAAGGCACGGTATCACCATGACCTCCTTATAGCTCACCAAGCACAGCGCCGTACATTGTATAGTGGCCATACTTGGTATCGCAGCTCATCCCCATTCACTTCAATACTTTAGTGACTAGTGAACGGGACGTCACTGGCTAGGGAAAGCTATGAGAAGGCACCGACCCCCACCAATCAGATACTGATGACCTATCCATAGGATATAAGTCTCGAAACACCCATTTTAAACATGAATCAGCGCAGAATATTGGATCTAAAAATATTTTTAGGGAGATTTACTAATTTTGGTGTCAAATTTTGCCCAATCAGTAGATGGTATAAAGTTAGACAAAAATAGATAAAGATGCACTAAATTTCCAGTGTGATCAATTTGGCACATCTTTAGACGAACTAGTCTAAGTTTATACTACCTACATAATTGAAAAAATGTGTACATCTGCCCTGTGCAAAAAGGTTGCTATTCAGGAAGAGGGCCACCCCCACCCTAAAGGAGAAAACAGCGACAATCCAATCCTCTGACCCTTGCAAAGAATATTCAAAACCCCCCCAAAAAAATGAATGCCCCCTTCAGGTGGTTGTCAGTGCATTTGTCATGTGTGCTTTGTGATTACTTATAGTATTACAACCCAAGTTAATAATTGTATGCCATTGCCATTTATTTCTTAATACAAAGAATTTTAAAACGGCTGAAAACTTAAAACCTCATGGAACAAAGAATGAGTGGGTAGAAAAGGTCAGAGATTGCCGGTCAGGTAGCTTGGCGCCCTCTAGTGGTTATATTAGCAAATACCAAACTAGTGCACGTGGATGTAAATAGCTGGCTAAAATTGAAGAGGTGATTAAGAACATTCCTCTAGTACACTTGGAAAGAGACTGTAAATTACATTTTGAATACTTTTTTTTTTTTTTATTGTAAAAAATCTAAGTAACATTTGCTTGTAAAATGCTGTCAGATATGTCATTATCGCATATAAAGCCTACTATGTTACTGAATTCTAAGTCGGAGGCTGGAGCCCGGAGCCGTTGGGGGAGTTGGAGGGACGATTGCCAACTTTTCTGCCATGTTTAGATGGGTGGGGTTTGAGGGCATGGCATCACCTGGAGTCTGTAAGCTAATCATTGTTCAAAAAGTTTCTTGACTTTTCCCATATAAATCCAAATTCTGGTCTGATTCTTTTTATTTAATATACCTTCGTAGGGTTAAAACGCTATTCCTTTGATACAAAAGGCTAACCCTTATATACTTCCCTTTATACCACATGAAGAAAAGTGTGGCTGCCTACAGCTGCCACTAGGGGGAGCTCATTGCACACATATTTAAAGGGAATCTCCACATGTAGATTTTAATTAATTCATTTCATTTTTAAAAAAGGGTCACAATGGCATAAAAAGCAAAAGAACTCATATTCATCTCACCGATCCTGTTATGGTGCATTTACTTGGAGTAGACATGGGTGCCAAACTGTAGCTTCGCTTGTGTTGGCAAAAATCCTTTCCCCGGCCCTGACTACGCCTCTCTTCCCATGTCAGGTATGGCAGTGTGCCTGCCGCTTGCAGACCCATTCACTTGAATGGTTCCGTGATCCACAAGATTCCGTCTGCACCGCAAAAAAATAGAACATGTTCTATTTTTTTGCAGTGCAGAAACACGGACCAAAATCCCACGGAAGCGCTCCGTAGTGCTTCTGGAGGCATTTGATCCATGCCTCCACTCCATATCTTGTGGATTGTGGACCCATTCAAGTGAATGGGTATACATCTCTGATACGGAGTGCACAGGGCCGATGCCCATATATATTGCAGACCCACTGTTTCCGGGCCGCAATACGGCCACAGGACGCACATGAGTGCATGAGCCCTAACGGAGTTAACAGCTGACCTCTCGCTCACTGTTTCTGCCTCTCATACAGCAAGTTATTGGCCTTGAAACCAGGTGTCAAGGATGGAGTACAGTTAGCAGGAACTGATAAATGACAACAGACTGGCTTGATCCCAAACTAAGGAAAATATAGGAGGGCCCTATAAATCCCTAAGAACTCTCCCAAACTACTGTGCACATGTACAAGTCCCGGTGGTAGACAGATACATGCCCTCGTACCTATAACTGAGTGACACCTGAATTTCCTATAGAAGTGAGGGGAACGGCCACCGGCTCCCTGCACAGAATACGGAGGGAGTCAGGGTCACCTAGAATCAAGCCAGAAAACAAAACACAAAGTAAACGGAATGCACTTATCTTAGAGCAAAACAACTGCAGCCTCCAGCAGCACACACTTCATCCAGGAAGTAATATAAACCGCACGGAGAAGCAGTAAGGGAGGGAATATAAAGCAAACCAATTTATCAAGATAAGAGGCAGCTGAGGGAGAGAAAGGAACTGAGCAAAGTGAAACCAAAACAAAGAACGTCGTACACAAGACAGGGAGGAACCTCTGAGCGACCGTCTCCCAGAACCGGCGGTGACACCAGGTGGAGACAATCCGAAAGAAGAAACAGAATATACAGGGGTGTGAAGGGACCCTCCCCAGGGCATCCCTCTTCATTGTCATTGTGCTGACTGGGACTCTGTTGGGACTGAAAGTTACTGGCGCTTCAAAGCGTAGTATTGAAATACAGGCAATGTCAATCATGGACATGCGTAGACATACTGAACTAGTATCCATATATCGATGCATCGTGCAGCCCCAGTTCAGAGGCGCTGTTGCGCCCAGCAGTTTTGGATTTGATAGATGCCTCTGTTTACAGAGCTCTGTCCTTGTGATAGAAGCCAATGTGGTCTATTTTGCAGACGTCTATTGTGACAAGCCTGGTGAATTATTCCTCAAAGAATTACAAATGTGTCATCTCAGCAGAAGATCCTTCAGAGCGCTTTTTTGCTGCTGGCGATGAGTGATAGGGATGCGAGATTGTTCTTTCCTGGTTGTTATAATCATTCCGAAAAAAAAGTTTATCTAAATCCTTTCTGGGTGATATTGTCTTTTATTCTATGTGCAGTGTCCCACTATGTGTTATATGTGGGTCCAATAGGTGTGGGTTCCACTTCTAGGACCTGCTCCTATCTCCAGAATGGGACCCCTGTGCACCCGACCAGGAATGGAGAGGTGGCTGCGTTTATGTGACTTTCTCCCTTCACTTCAATAACACTTTATAAATATTCAAGTCGGCTCATTTTGGGAATGCTATTGGAGTGAATGGATAGAGACGTGAATGCGTGGTCACTAATGTTGAGCGAACTTGCGATTTGCAAGTTGGGCGTTCGGGTTATCTAAGAATTCCGTAATGGATTCCGTTACCATGGACCATAATAGAATTCTATGATGGCATGCACCATGGAGGCCTATAACAGGCATTCCTTCATAATAGAAGTCTATACTTGCCATAGACTTATATTATGAAGGTATGCCTCTTTTAGGCCTCCATGGTGCATGCCATCATAGAATTCTATTATGGTCCATGGTAACGGAATCCATTACGGAATTCTTAGATAACCTGAACCCGAAACACCCAATTTGTAAATCGCAAGTTTGCTCAACATTGGCGGTTAACGCTTGATTCCTGGACAAGCGTTCCAGGGTGCTGTTCCACAATTTTTATCACTGACCTTCAGGATAGGTGTTAGGCTACATGCACACGACCGTTGCCTGCCTCCGCGTCCGCTCCTCCTGCAAATTTTGCGTCCGTCAAAAAAAACGGATGACGGACCGTTTTTTTTTTTACGGATCCAATTTTTATGGCAGATCCATCGTAAAAATGCCTATCCTTGTCCGCAAACGTGAAAAAAATAGGACATGCACTATTTTTTTGACGGAATGAAAACACGGACCACGGATGCGGGACAAAAACGGTTGGCCATCCGCATTTTTTGACGGACCCATTGAAATGAATGGGGAAGCATCCTATCCGTGAAAAAAAACGGAACGGACGCGGAAACAAACAACGGTCGTGTGCATGAGGCCTTAATTATATGATGGTGGAGGGTCTGACTGATGTGACCCTTAACAATCACAAATAAGGGGTCCCTGAGTCCCCTGTATGAACAAAGTGGTGAACACCCCTCCATTCACTTATATGGGACTGCCAGAGATGAGTTAGTCCCATAGAAGTGAATGAACGGGTGGTGACGTATGCTCAGTACCGCTCCTTTCACACCGGGTTCTCAGGGACCCCTTGCGATCAGTGGAGGAACCCCCAGCAATCACATATTTATAACCTATCCTGAGGATAGGTGATAAATGTCGTTTTGTGAGACAACTATTTTAATAAACCAGTAAAGATCAGGAGGAACAAATCTATTCATCCGGTCCAGAGAGCCTTTCATGTAAAGACTGTATGATCAAAATCCTAGACTTTAGGCAGGGGCAAAACTATAGGGGGTCCGGAGGTAGCAAGTCCAAGAGCCCCTCTGCCACATAAGAAGACACCAGTAATGTAAATGGCACGTGCATTAAGGCTAAGGAGCGACTCCTCTGAGGTTGGGGGCTTCAAGGTTCAGGACCACCACAATCGGCTTGTCCCAGCAGATAGACAATCATGAGCACTTTATATATACAGTAGGCATATGGACTGTTGATGTATTATGGGGGCTGTGCCAAATATGATTGTAGGGGTTGGGGGGGTCTGACCGCTGGGATCCCATGTTCTTGTCCTGATGGAGCAGCGGGCCGAGCATGCGCCCTGCTCCTCCATTCATTCTCTATGGAAATAGCCGGGCATTGTACTCCAGCAGTCCCATAGAGAATGAATGGAGTGGCAGGGCGCATGCTCGGCCTGACGCCACATCGATTCTCAGGATCCGTGAGCGTCCCAGTCGCCAGACCCTCACCAATCATAGTAAGCACAACCCCGTTAATACATCAATAGTCCCACAGTCCCGTAGATAGGGGATGACATTGATACTTGGCACAACCCCTTTAACTGGGAGGAATATCTACACTCCTAGAAAAACACACCACTTATCACAAAATATCAAAAATATTTATTTTCATGATTAAAATAATACATAATTATACATAATAAATACACCAGCAACATTTTAGAGTACATGATGGCAAGACGGTGACAGAAACAGCACTTGTTCAGCACAATCAATATACTATCATAAGTACAACTTTAGGTTTAAAGTGTGGAGCACTCTCCACATATAGCATAGGTATATTTACATAGAGGTGATAGTCATACCTCCCATTACAATCCTTCCTTTACTAGCTGAAAACAGGTACCAATAACCATGTGCAGCTCTCCTATGCGTCACTGGTGTGTTTGGACACTGGGAAAATAGATCAACAATGCTCACAATATGAGCAAACAAAGCTCAAAATGGTACCATCCTCCATCGGATCTCCCTCAGTGTCCAATGTATCCCCCAGTGACAATAATAAATGTACAACATGTATGGTAACAAGAATATGATACTGACCAAGTGTTGCGTCCGTCCCGGCAACCCCAACGCGCGTTTCGCCCGTAGCTTTTTCAAGGGGCGTAGAAAAGCTACGGGCGAAACGCGCTAGCTGCCGACGGACGCAACACTTGGTCAGTATCATATTCTTGTTACCATACATGTTGTACATTTATTATTGTCACTGGGGGATACATTGGACACTGAGGGAGATCCGATGGAGGATGGTACCATTTTGAGCTTTGTTTGCTCATATTGTGAGCATTGTTGATCTATTTTCCCAGTGTCCAAACACACCAGTGACGCATAGGAGAGCTGCACATGGTTATTGGTACCTGTTTTCAGCTAGTAAAGCAGCGTTTCTCAAATAGTGGGGCGCCAGGTGACAGGTGACAGGAGATGAACGCTTCCACTGTGGAAGCGTTCATCTCCATAGTGATCTGTATCGCCGTCCTCTGGACAGCGACACAGATCGCTGTGCTGTGCGGCAGGGGAGGGAGAGCCGGAGGGAGAGCCTGCACATGATTTGGGGGGAAGGGGGAAGCCTGGTCCCTGCACATGATTTGGGGGAGGGGTTAATGTAGCCTGCACATGATTTGGGGGAGGGGTTAATGGAGCCTGCACATGATTTGGGGGGGTAATGGAGCCTGCACATGATTTGGGGGGTTAATGGAGCCTGCACATGATTTGGGGGAGGGTTAATGGAGCCTGCACATGATTTGGGGGTAATGGAGCCTGCACATGATTTGGGGGAAGGGGAAGCCTGGTCCCTGCACATGATTTGGGGAGGGGTTAATGTAGCCTGCACATGATTTGGGGGAGGGGTTAATGGAGCCTGCACATGATTTGGGGGTAATGGAGCCTGCACATGATTTGGGGGTTAATGGAGCCTGCACATGATTTGGGGAGGGGTTAATGGAGCCTGCACATGATTTGGGGGGGTAATGGAGCCTGCACATGATTTGGGGGAAGGGGGGTTAATGGAGCCTGCACATGATTTGGGGGGGGGGGGGTTAATGGAGCCTGCACATGATTTTAGGGGGGTTAATGGAGCCTGCACATGATTTGGGGGGGGGGGGGTAATTGAGCCTGCACATGATTTGGGAGGGTTAATGGCCCTCACCTGTGGGGAGATTGGTGTACTTATAACAATTTTATAGACAAATGATACTATTTACAGTCGCGCGGGGGGGGGGGGGCGCAAAATGTTTTCTTCTTCCTAGGGGGGGCATGACAGAAAATAATTGAGAAGCACTGTAGTAAAGGAAGGATTGTAATGGGAGGTATGACTATCACCTCTATGTAAATATACCTATGCTATATGTGGAGAGTGCTCCACACTTTGAACCTAAAGTTGTACTTATGATAGTGTATTGATTGTGCTGAACAAGTGTTGTTTCTGTCACCGTCTTGCCATCATGTACTCTAAAATGTTGCTGGTGTATTTATTATGTATAATTATGTATTATTTTTAATCATGAAAATAAATATTTTTGATATTTTGTGATAAGTGGTGTGTTTTTCTAGGAGTGTATTAATTGGCGCGATCACACCCATATTATGGCGCAGTTTATGTGTTAGGTGGCTGGGAGGAATATCTGCAGTGATGACATAGGCCACGCAGCAATCACCGAAGCATCGGGGTGTATAATTATATATGTGCAGCTGGCATATATCTAGCATCTTGAATATAACGAGTTGAGCGTTGCTAGGATAACGTGGGGTTTTAGGAGTTAAAGGAAGACAACGAGGCTTATGGGATTTTAGTGAAGGGTTAAAGTCATGGTATGAATATTCAGGTAGCAGAGATCTTGCCTCGGGCCCTGATGCATGGAGGTGCACATAAGCCTCACTGCCACATAAGAAGACACCAGTGTTATAAATGGCGCATGGCGGGGGGGAACCCTATGACAGATTTCACATTAGGGCCCGTCAAGTCACACCTCTATGTGCCGGGATTGTTGTGCAACCATCTTACATAAGCAATTGGCATTTTGCTTTCGCTGTTGCAATCAGCATCGGTAATAGTCACCTCCATAATTAGAGAGCACAGGGAAGTCTGATTTCATTCTAGGAGGCGTTCCTACTGCTAAAAAGGACTAATTGTACTTAATACTTAATTGTAAAAAGTACTATAATACCGTTCTATAATGCACATCAATGAAAATGTTCCAATTTCAGCAAAGAATCTTTGTCTAAAACCTGGCAATTATGTAGAGATGAGTGCTGCAACACAGGTGCAGCTTATCGCTTCTTGAAGTAGCCATGTGTGGCAGATCATTTTTTTCCTGTGTCAACCCTGTCAATTAGCTGTTTGAGAAGGCCACCAAGAACAGCGCTGTCTGACTGATAGTGGCTGTGCTTGGTATTGCGGCTTAGG
Source organism: Bufotes viridis (assembly GCA_033119425.1). Classification (NCBI taxonomy): domain Eukaryota; kingdom Metazoa; phylum Chordata; class Amphibia; order Anura; family Bufonidae; genus Bufotes; species Bufotes viridis. The sequence continues at coordinate 22,557,157 of CM065598.1, read as the reverse complement.
CTACTTTTACACTAGCGTTTTTGCTGGATCTGTCATGGATCAGCAAAAATGCTTCCGACATGATAATACAACCGTCTGCATCCGTTATGAACGGATCCGGTTGTATTATCTTTAAAATAGCCAAGACAGATCCGTCATGAACTCTATTGAAAGTCAATGGGGGACAGATCCATTTTCTTTTGTGTCCGAGAAAATTGATCCTTCCCCATTGACTTACATTGTGAGGCATCACGGAGTGCAAAACACATATGGTGGTGTGCATGAGGCCTTAAAGCGATTTTGACAAGTTTTAAAGGGACTGTCCAGCTTTTTAAATTCTCTCCCTTCCTGCTGGACCTGTAGAGTGTAGCATACTTACCTGCTAACCACTACTTGGTTCTGGTTATTTTGGTCCACCACTCTCATCAGCGCACTCCACTCCCTGTATGCAAACTCCCGGCATGGACAGCGGGTCACATGCACTGCTGCAACCAATAACTGGCAGCAGCGAGATGTTGCCCAAGCATCACGTGACCCAGATAAGTGCTGCTTCGGGGACCTGTTACAGATGTTGAATTGGGGCCTATAAGTGCAGGGTCCTTTTGGCACTGTAGGATAATACTATTGCCTTTTTATATGCAGAGTTCCTCTGGGGTTGGTGCAGTCATGGAGGGGCACCCTGTGTTCCCTTGGGCACTCACTGTAGACGTGGGCTCCCTGCCTGATGGTAGCTTGGGTATGCCCTTGATGTTAATGTAGGCATGGGTGCTTGGCAGAGCACTTGATGGAAGTGCAATGGCCAGCATGTGGTGTTAGTAGAGTCAGTAACCAGACCAGATTAACCAAACAAAAGTCTTTCTTTACTGAGTGCACAATAGGAGTCATAGGACATCCAGGATTATCTGTACACAGTGCAAATTCCTTCCAGATGTAGAAGCATGAGCTGACCAAGCAGTTTGTAGCCATAGCCCTCTAATGACTCCTTTTCTGGCTAAAATATCTGTGTCTGGGATCTCTGGCTAGCAATTATACTCTGCCAACCGTGGCTTTAGTGCCCACTCATCTGGGGGGCGCATAGGGTCTTAACATGTTATCCCTTTGCAGCACCAGGGTCTGGAATGCATCAAGCTGGATTTTCTTGCCGACTAATGCTGCAACCATGCAAATCCTCCCTCAAAAACTTCCTCTCTTTCATCTACTACAGCTCTTGGTGATGTAGGAAGCTCCAGGGCTTTATACTGGAGTGCCTCCTACCTCCACTTTTCTCACAACTGCTCTAAGGATGCCTTCAGCTCCATAAAGTTCTAGGCCAGGATTGTTAGCTCTGGCCACACCTAGTTCATGCCAGAACATACTGAGTACAAGGTGCATCACATTAACATTACAAACCATTTGCAACCAATTGCAGATACCCCCTGTTGTACTCGGGTACTGCTTATAGATTCTTTATGCCGCTCTTACACCTCTGTACTTAGATTCCCAAGTACCTGACAACCCTCGCAGCCATAAGATTGATGTCCCTAAATATGTGACTGAACTAGATGGTTACCGATAGATCACATTCCTATGTTTACACGTGAATTCCTCTTACACAATCCCTTTTTCCCTGAAGCTATTGCTCAACACACAATGCCAAGGCCCCGGCCTATATAAGCAAAGAAAACTACGTATATATAGCTTACCTGGAGGATAGGTGTGTGATAGTAAGCTTATAGCTGATCCTATACACTGCTATAACATATCTGTAAAGAATAAATCAAGGCAACTGGACTTGCTGTAGATTTCTTGAAAACGTTTTACTCGTTCTTCCAATGAGCTTTCTCAATTCTGAGTGACTTGTACAAGAATTCTCTGGGAATAAATATTTATTCCCAGAGAATTGCTTATTTATTCCCAGAGAATTCCTGTACAAGTCACTCAGAATTGAGAAAGCTCGTTGGAAGAACGAGTGAAACGTTTTCAAGAAATCTACAGCAAGTCCAGTTGCCTTGATTTATTCTTTACAGATATGTTATAGCAGTGTAAAGGATCAGCTATAAGCTTACTTATTACTGATGTCATAGTACATATATAATAACAGTTGTGTTTAGCTTTATGTCTCCCTTTACTTGCTGCTGTTCCCTGTCAAGCACTAGTTGACTGCAACTTCTGCGTTGTCTATATCCTGTAGTCCTCTGGCAGCCTAGTCTGTAGAGTCTACTGGTGACAAGACAAATGTCAGGAATTTGAGATACTATTATTACATACCGCCCAGTCATCCCAGATTTCAGTGGCTTTCCCGCGGCCCGGATATGGGGGACGTATGTCCCGCTTTCTGGCAACTGTCTCTGCTTTCATATGAAGCAGAGACAGTCCTGTAATGATGAAGCAGAGAGCCATCCGTCCGCTCTCTGCTCCATCATCCCTCTTCTGTCTGCGCTCTACACTGCAGGTCTGGCTAGGGGGCTAGGCTGTCCGGGACTCCGCGTATCATCTTGCTACTGTTGCAGCTGGGGAACAAGGTGAGTATGTGGAGTTTATTCATTTTTTTATTTTTTACTGCCTGTGATGGGGGCACAGCTGGGCATATTACTGTGAGGGGGGCACAGCTGGGCATATTACTGTGAGGGGGGCACAACTGGGCATATTACTGTGAGGGGGCACAGCTAGGAATATTACTGTGAGGGGGGCACAGCTGGGCATATTACTGTGAGGGGGGCACAACTGGGCATATTACTGTGAGGGGGCACAGCTAGGCATATTACTGTGAGGGGGGCACAACTGGGCATATTACTGTGAGGTGGGCACAACTGGGCATATTACTGTGAGGGGGCACAGCTAGGCATATTACTGTGAGGGGGGCACAACTGGGCATATTACTGTGAGGGGGGCACAACTGGACATATTACTGTGAGGGGGCACAGCTAGGCATATTACTGTGAGGGGGCACAGATGGGCATATTACTGTGAGAGTGCACAGCTGGGCATATTACTGTGTGGGGGCACATATCTGGGTATCGCTACTGTGAGGGGGCACAGCTGGGCATATTACTGTGAGAGTGCACAGCTGGGCATCACTACTGTGAGGGGGCACATATCTGGGCATTGCTAATGTGAGGGGGCACATATTTGGACATCGCTACTGTGAGGGGACACATATCTGGGCGTCGCTACTGTGAGGGGGCACATATTGGACATCGCTACTGTGAGGGGGCACATATTTGGACATCGCTACTCTGAGGGGATACATATCTGGGCATAACTACTATGAGGGGGCACATATCCGGGCATAACTACTGTGAAGGAGGCACAATGTTGGCATAACTACTGTGTGTTGGCATAAGGGAGGAATAATTACTATGTGGGTCATTTAGGGGACTGGGTGGGATTAGGTGTTTAGTTATGTTTTGGGCGGAGTTAGAGACGTGGCCTTGTGTGGAAAGAATTTGCCAAGCATACTGTCCCTCTTCCTTTTTTTTTTAAGTCGGTTGGTATGTTATTATTGTTCGCAATTTCTCGGTTAGCAATCCTTTCTTATTTATTATGGCTTTGGAGGCTTCACTTCCCGTACTGCTTCTACAACCAGAATGTGACTGTGGCTTCATATTTCTGTGCTTCCTTTGACTTTTATAGTGAATACCTGATGAGTAACTGGATTATCTTGGCCAGTGATCTGTTGATGTATTATGTCCTCTGTCTGTGTAGGGCCACTCTATTGTATGGTGTACATATACTGTACGTGTGTCTCCTAGCTGGGTCACACTGACCGCTTCATTGTCCTATATTTATCTGCTTCATTATTAATTGGGCAATAATAAACAGGAGGAGACCAAACAAATACCAACTGCTTCATAAAAATCCAGGACAAGGAAGTAAAAAAGCTAACAATATATATAGGTCAATATTATAATTAAGGAAAATACCACAGCGTCTTACCTCCTTGCTACTTTGGATAAGGTGCACTGTCTGAATTAATTCAAAATAAATAATTGTATATAGCTGGGACAGGCAGGCTACATGTGAAACCACCCAAAGAATATCTTTAGTATAGCCGATTAACATTTAATAGTACACAATTAACATTAACATTTTGCCTAAAAGCCTATTCAAAAAACATGATTAAAAGACAAAAGAAAAAACTAAAAGAAAAACATATATAAAAAAGGACCACGTCCTGTGGTAAGGTATTGGATCCACTGAAAACTTGTTGGGCTGTAGAGAGATTTAATGGCAGCCGCCTAAGGATACTTTCACACATGGGTGTAGCTATAGGGGGTGCAGAGGTAGCAGTCGCTACCGGGCCCAGGAGCCTGAGGGGGCCCAAAGACCCTTGTGCCACATAAGAAGACACACAAAACACTGATGGAAGGGGGGCCCAAGCTGAACTATTGCACCAGGGCCCATGAGCCGTTAGCTACTCCTCTGCTTTCACACTAGCGTTATTCTTTTCCGGTATTGAGTTCCGTCCTAGGGGCTCAATACCGGAAAAAACTGATCAGTTTTATCCTAATACATTCTGAATGGAGAGAAATCCATTCAGGATGCATCAGTTCAGTCCCTCTTACGGTTTTTGGACTGAGAAAATACAGCAGCATGCTCCGGTATTTTCTTCCGGTGCAAATTCCGGAACACTTGCCGAAATTCCGGATCCGGCATTAATTTCCATTGACATGTATTACTGTTGGATCTGGCATTAAAATTACCGCATTGCCGGATCCGGTCTTCCGGTCTGTGCATGCACAGACCTTTAAAAATGTAAAAAAAAATATACCGGATCCGTTTTTCCGGATGACAACCAGAGAGAGGGATGCAGTATTGCAATGCATTGGTAAGACGGATCCGCCACAAATGCTGCCCGTTTGCATACATATTGTCGGTGACGGAACTGCCTGCCGGATACCTCTAAAGCAAGTATGAAAGTACCCTAATATTTGTATCATTGAGTCTGTTGATCATACAACCACTTTTAAATTCCATAATATATCTTGTGATAAATGCTGAGTAATGATTTTGCTTCCTCCGAGTCCTGATTGATCCCCCAAATGGTATAAATAGTTTCTGTTTTCTGTACACATAAATCGGACTAATCTGCTCAGTACAAATGCGTCTGATGATTTATTCAGTGTAGTAAGATGATGAAGCAATACATAAATGTTGCTGGTTTTATACTATATAGCCACTGAGAATGGAGTTAGTTAAACTCTGAAACGCGTCTGGCGTGAATAAGCATATTTATTGGATCTGGGACCCACTTAACAACAAAAAAGCCCATGAAAATATGAGGAAAATACCCTTCTATTAAAATGGTGTGGAGCGCTCCACAGATACTGCAATCCCTTTATCGCAATTTTAAATTTTGGAAGGATCCGGGCAGTTTGGGATTGGCGAAGTTGAGACACGTGGAACACTAAGCACTGCTTAAGATACGTGCAGTCTCCGTATCTTAAGCAGTGCTTAGCGTCCCACGTGTCTCAACTTCTGCCGCAAAAGAGGTAACTTCACCCGCACCACACATACCACGTGGGATGCCACCGTGGGTGAAAGATAACTACTAACAGTGAGTATCCAACATTGACCACTGTTAGTATCTTACCGTATTTTTCGCCCTATAAGACGCACTCCCCCCCCCCCCCCAAAATAGCACTGCATCTTATGGGGCGAATGCTGCAATTTACACTGATACACCTCCGCCGCGCTGCTGCACAGCGCGGCCGGTGTGTGTATCAGCGGGGAGGGAGGAGGAGCTGGGGGCCGGCATCTTGTTTTGTAATGGCAGCAGGGCCCGATGCAGTCACTGTAATCTATTACACCTCGCCCCGCTCACTGTAGTAATCATATAGGCAATGTTAAACTGTAGAATCCTCTCCAATTCAGGCTGTAGTACTTACTACAAACTTCCATAGCAGTAAGGAGGCCGGGCTAGTGGGCGGGAGGCGGCAGCGTAACTCACTACGTCACGGTCCTGCTCCTCCCACTTTATGAATGAAGCAGGCGGCGCAGGCGCCTGACGTAGTGAGTTATGCTGCCGCCTCGCACCCGCTCGCCCGACCTCCTACCTGCTATGGAAGTTAGTAGTAAGTACTACAGCCTGGATTGGAGAGGAATTCTGCAGTTTAACATTGCCTATATGATTACTGCAGTGAGCAGGGCCCGGTGTAATAGAATACAGTGACTGCACCGGGCCCCGCTGCCATTACAAAACAAGATGCCGACCCCCACGCCCTGTATTGGGGGTCATTCACTACACAGGGACACTGTTATAGGGCGGATCGTTGGATAACACATGGCAAAATATGCTATTTGTCATCCCCCATAACAGTGCCATCCCCAGATGCCCCCATAACAGTGCCATCCCCAGATGCCCCATAATAGTGTCATCCACAGATGCCCCATAATAGTGTCATCCACAGACCACCATTAGTTCAAAACCCACCAAAAGTACACCTTTTGGTTCAAAATATTTTTTATTCTTATTTTCCTCCTCAAAAACCTAGGTGCATCTTATGGTCCGGTGCGTCTTATAGGGCAAAAAATATGGTAATATAAAACCAGCAACATTTATGTATTGCTTCATCATCTCCGTATCTTCATCATCACCGTATCTTAAGCAGTGCTTAGCGTCCCACGTGTCTCAACTTCTGCTGCGAAAGAGGTAACTTCACCCGCACCACACATAGAGACGCAGAGGTGAGTCTGTAAACTACCACGTGGGACGCCTCGGTGGGTGAAAGATAACTATTAACAGTGAGTATCCAACATTGACCACTGTTAGTATCTTACCAGTGCTAATATATGTGAAAGCAGGAGCAGCCAAATGGAACAGTGAATGTATGACGGATATAATACAAAACCAGCAACATTTATGTATTGTTTCATCATCTTACTACACTGAATAAATCATCAGACATATTGGTACTGAACAGATTAGTCCCATTTATCTGTACAGAAAACAGAAACTATTTATACCATTTGGGGGATCAATCAGTACTCGGAGGAAGCAAAAACATTACTCAGCATATATTATGGAACTTAAAAGTGGTTGTATGAGCAACAGACATCAATGATACAAATATTAGATGGCTGCCATTAAATCTCTCTACAGCCCAACAAGTTTTCAGCGTATCCAGTACCTATTCAACCCAAAACGCGATATTACCACAGGACATGGTTACTTTTTTATATATGTTTATATGTTTTTCTTTTAGTTTTTTCTTTTGTCTTTTAATCATGTTTTTTGAATAGGCTTTTATGCTAAACATTAATGTTATTGTGTACTATTAAATGTTAATCGTCTATACTAAAGGTATTCTTTGGGTGGTTTCACATGCAGAAGGCCTGTCCTAGCTATATAAAATAGCATAATTAGTTATTTTGATAAAATGCCTAAAGTCTCCTTTACATGGGCCAGTTTTTGTAGGAGATTGTCGGGAAGTAGCCATCACTCATCCCCATATAGTGGAAATGATTGCTGCATGTAAATCCAGCTCTTTACCTCCACTGACGAGCAGGCAATTATCGGGAAGGAACAGTCCCTTTCTGATAATTGACTGCTCAGTCAGCGCCCTCAAATGAGGGGGACAAGCAGTTGTTAATTTGATCGCTGTGCCCCATTCAGTTTGCCTATTGTCAGTAGCGATGGGCTGCCACAAACAACGATTTATGGTGCTGTAATCCCTCATGCATGCAACCATATTCATTTTGTGGTCTGCAAACCACGGATCCGCAAAATACGGATACCATCCGTGTGCATGCCTAAGATTTATCACTCGGACTGACGGACACACGGATGCAGGCTCATAGCAATAAATGGGTCCGTGTACGTTCCACAAAAAACGTAGATTTAAAATATGGTCATGTGCATGAGGACTAAGGCCCTGTGCACACGACAGTGTCCGTTTAGCGGACTGCAAAATACTGCAGAAACACGGACAGCGGCTGTGTGCATGCTGCATCACGGTGCAGACCCGTTGACTTCAATGGGTCCGCATCCACATATTGCCGCCAAATATAGGACGTCCTATCTTTTGCGTTGCGGCCACACGGACCTGGAAGCACATGGAAGTCAATTGGTCTGCATTGTGATGCGGCATGCATACAGCCGGTGTCCGTGTTTTGTGGATCGGTATTTTGTAGTCTGCAAAACGGACACGGCCGCGTGCATGGGGCCTTAGAAAGATGAGATTACCTAGTTTGTCAGGTGAAATCTGCTGGCTTCTCTGTGGCAAAAAAACTATGTAATACATGCTGTCCTGTTGCAGTTTTTGCTGCAGAAATGCAGCAAACACCACAGCAGATTTTCACTTGTGGACGTACCCTAAAAGTGCCCTAATCAGGGTGAATACTGAGAGGGTGACACCCCATAGGACATATGAAAATGGACAATCCTGATGGGACAACCGCCAAACCAGGGATTTGCCATCCAAGAGTCTGGTTTCTGCTTTCTCTTCTTGGGGTTTCACTATTTGCCTTTTTTTCCTCACGTTATTGCTTTTTCGTCAGGACGGCGTTGTTAGCTCATTACTCCTAATAGAGTCATCAGTGGGAACATTGAGAAACCAGACGTGCCTGTCCTGTAGATACCTATCCAGTGACACCGGAGTATCACAAGACGAGGCAGGTACCTGAAGGAGGAGTCTCACCTGCCTCCTGACTTCCTGGTGTAAAAGTAAATGGGACTTTGTCGAGCCCCGGCTACGTGGGCTGAATCAGATTTCCATGGGCTGGTCCCGAGTCGATGGCATATAGAAGTGTACTTGCTTTGCAATCGTCGTCGCTCCCTTGCTTGGACTTTGGTTTCTGGTCACTTCAGAAGTTGTAAAGTTGGAGAGAAGAAGTCTGTTCACCCTTCTTAAGACCACAGGACCCCAGGTACTGATGAATCTATTCAACAATGTAAATGGGGCCCCTACATTGCGGTAAGTCAGCGTCATTAATACGTCTTCTGAGCTAAAATTTATAAATGCAGATATTCAGATTCTGAGAAAAATTGTCTAAAAATAACAAGGGAAGGGGTTTTAGTTCGCCTGTTGTGCAGGAGGCTGCTAACAGTGAGACTCCCTGCAATGACACAATCTAATGCACAACCAAAATATCTTACATATACGTATAATTTAACATATGAGGTGTGTACAGTCTCTGCAGGATTTACATGCCCTGTCAGCCTTATAGGGGATGTTCAGGATTGGAAAAACATGGCTGCTGTCTTCCATAAACAGCACCACCCTTGACCCCGGGTTGTGTCAGCTCCATTGGAATCAATAGGGCAGAGCTGCAATACCGCACACAACCTGTGGACAGGGGTGGTGCTGTTTTTTGGGACGAAAGCAGCCATGTTTTTCCAATCCTGCACAACCTCTTTAAAATGAGTAGGATTACCAAAGCAGCTAGGCAGTGCTTGTGCCACTAATAGTTGAAGTACTACTGGCTCCAGCATGCACTGCCAAGCCTTGGCCCATCACAATTTATATACATTAAACCCAAAATATTACTTGTGTATCCTCACCTCCCCTCTGTACCGTCACGTTCCCCCTCCCCCACTACCCCTGCAGAAGCCATCATATGACGTCTGGGAGAACAAAGGGGAAGATCTGATTTTAACCTCCTTATGTGTCGCTTTGCATGCAGGACTTTTGTCTCCGCTTCAAAAATCTTCCTCTGAGCGGACACCTAACGGACCCCATTATAGTCTCCGTTCGGCTCAGTTATGTCCTGAATCTGTCCTTTCCGTTCTTCTGTTCCTATAGCGGAGCAGGAAAATGGAAAGGAACGCTGATGTGAACTCAGCCTAAGGCTCCATTCACACATCCGTGTGTGTCATGCGGATTCGCGGACCCGCAAAACATGGACACTGGCAATGTGCGTTCCGCATTTTGCGGACCGCACATCGCCAGCACTCTCATAGAAAATGCCTTTTCTTGTCCTCAATTGCGGACAAGAATAGGACATGTTTTATTTTTTTGTGGAACGGAAGTGCGGACCCGAAAGTGTGGACCCACAATTCCGGATCCGGGCGGGACATAGTGTGTCCACATAGAAATGAATGGGTCTGCAATTCCGTTCCGCAAAATGCGGAACAGAATTGCGGACGTGTGAATGGAGCCTAATGCGTAATGCACATGACATACTTTGCGGGAACGCAGTTTGCAGACCGCAAAATGCATGTGGTCCATGCGCCACCTGCATTTATTTTCCAGACCCGTTCACTTACATTCTGCATTCATGCATACATATTCTGCATACGTACGGATGCAAGTGATTATCTATCTATATATCTTCGCACACACATATGTAGGTGATAAATGTATGAGCGCTGGGGGTAAATGGAGCAGCGGAGCACGTCTGACCACTGCTCCATTCACTTCTATGGGACTGCCAGGTACAGCACTTGGCCTCCTCCAGCAGTGCACATGAGTGACTGCTGCTCCATTCACCAGGGATCTCCAGAACCTCATTCTTGCGATTGATGGCGGTCGGACCCCCACTGATCAGGTACTTATCCCCCCTCCTGTGGATAGGAAATAACCTCTTATGGTGGGAAAAAATGCTGCAATGGGAAAATCATTTTAAGAAGTTGATTTTTTTTTAATATAATTTAAATTTATGTAACTGAATAATTGATGGGCTTTGATGTTGCAACATCCACTGTGTGAAAACGTATCGCCACTCCTTCATGTTATGCAACCTGACAATGTGGTTCTCAGCCCTGAATATGGCATTCGGTAATATGTTTATATTTCTACTGTCAGTCGGTTTTGGACCAGGAGGAAGGAAAAGTCTGTCTCCGGGTCGACACCATTAGCATGCCCTTTTGAGCTGAAGCCCTCAGTGCGGACCGTGACGATACTTGTAGTTCCACAGCATCGGCACTGAATTACAACCGTAATAATGGCGTCAGTTCTATCTGACTTCCCCCCTTTGGTGATCAGATTCTGGTGGGGCAGAATACCATCAGGACACCGTTGAATTCCTCCCTAATGATTATACTGAACCTAACATAACAGTGACGTATGTAGTCATAGAGATCCCTGAAAACACATTAAAGGGAATGTGGTATAAAAAAAATGACTTATTGTTTAAATCAAGTTTTTATGTTAAATATATTTTAAAGAATTTTTGGTGATTTTATTTTTCATTTTTCATGTTACATTCTATATTTGTAAAAAAAAAATATAAAATTCGTCAGTTTTTGCACTGGCCACTAAGACTAATAATAGGTGCCACTTCTTGGTCTGTACGGATCGCTTTTCAGCAGTCATCTGAATAACATTACAGGCAGTATTAGGCCTCTTTCACACGAGCGTGTCCGGATTAGGTCCGGATGCGTTGCGGATGCGTTTAGTGAAAACTGTGCGATTTCACAGGCAAAGCCATTCAGTTTTGCCTGCGATTACATTTAGTTTTTCATTTTTTTCCGCGCGGGTGTAATGCGTTTTAATGCCTTTTTCACGCGCGTGACACTCGTAATACCGAGAAATGGGTCACCGACTCCCGAAAGAAGACAGAATCCTTATATAATTCCGCCCTCTCTGTCAGAAATCTTCCCACAATGCACTTCAAGGAGGGGTCAGCGTATGGAATGTATGTACGCTAATTCGCTAGTCATCCTCGTAGGGATGATTATCCGATGTGGTCACATGCTTTTCAGCCATTGTCTGCATAGGTTGCGTGGATTACGTCACAGCTGCTTTACCCCTTTATTTTTGTTAGCCGCTTTTACTTCTGATGTCTCAGTTCTATTGATCAGCTCTTTTTGGCGCAAATTTCGCCGGAATGCACTGTTCATCCTGAGCCTCCTGGTTCACGAACAAATGGTTATGCGCTATAAAAGGTCTGCGACACTTAGGCCACCTGCACACAAGTGTTGGTGGACGCACATAAGATCCACATGATTTTCTGTGCGCTTCTGCAGCATATCGGCACTAAAATCCGCAATTTATAATTGCGGATTTTGGTGCGAATTTTATGTGGATTTGCTGAAGATCTCACTCTCCTATTGAAAAGAATGAAATCTGTAGCTAAGGTTACATGCACATGACCGTGCCGTGTTTTGTGGTCTGCAAATTGTGGATCCGCAGAACCCGGATGCCGCCCGTGTGCAATCCGCAATTTGTAGAAAACGGACAAGAATAAGACATTTTCTATTTTTTTGTGGGGCCACGGAGCGGAGCAACTGAAGTGAACAATTTAAGTGAATGGGTCCGCATCCGAAATGCGGCTCTGATACGGACCCAAACAACGGTTATGTGCATGAGGCCTAAGGCCCCTTTCACATGAGCGAATGTCACCCTTCGGACTCGTGAGTATGCGACCGCTCCCATCCTGACCTCCCAGCACTCCCGGGGTCACATAGCCATCATATTGATTTATGATGCTATGTAACTCTTAGAGGTCTGGAATGTATTGGATAACACTGACATAATGCTGTCAGTGTTATCCAATACATTCCAGAACTGATTTGTATGGCATTCAGGGTCTGTCGAAAGCTGGGTAACGAACCCTGTGGGCCATGTACTTTCACCTGCCATCCAAATAGGAAACCAAGAAGACAAATTAGGAATGATTATTTCTAGTTTTTTTAATACTTCATTAGAAAAAGTCCAGAATTTATTGAAATGTTACATTGATCCAATTGGGAAATCCTCAGTCAGTGTTTGCTGAGCACTATGGGGGAGATTTATCAACCCCTATGCCAGAAAACTGGCTTAAAAAAGTCACCGACCACAGGTTTTCAACTTTTTAAATGGAAATTGCAGAAACATTTTTGCACGTATAGTGCTTTTACTCTGCCCTTGCCATTTTGCCAAAGGGGTGTGGCCTATGTGATGTGGGCGGGCCATATGGGGCAGGGCAAATGTATCTTCATTTGCGCCAATTTTTCTGGCGTAAGTAATGACTGAAAACCACGGCAGCTTGGTAAATGTCATTCTGTGCGCAGGAGGTGGCGCAGGGGATATCAAGACCAGTGTTGAGAACGCTGATTTCGATAAACCTCCCCCTGTGATTGTGATGATAGGGGAACGTGAACCATTGCCAAGCTGAAATGTTTCTCAGAACAGATTTTTATTTTCCAATTTACCATAGCGGCAAATATTTGGGGGGTTAATTCAGGGGTCTTTAGTTTAGGACATCCATCTATTGGCCAAGGCTGATCAACAGGGTGCAGCAGCAATGAGGCCAGGTGAGGCGATCGCCTCAGACAGCACCAGGTAGGGGCGAGGGAGGGGGGTTCAGCGGAAGGGCCATGTAGAAATTGTCATGGGGGGGGGGCGCCGTTTCAGTTTTCGCCTCAAGCAACAGAAAGGCTAGGTGCACCCCTGCTGATCAGAGATCGTCTCTCTTTTTGGAGGATCTGACATATTCCTGTAATAAGATGGCGAACTAGACAACTATCTGGTGAAACTACAACTCCCAATGTGCACACTTGCTCGGCTGTTCTTGTAACACCCGTAAAGGATTCTGGGAGTTCAAATATATTTTTTTTACGCACTGTTTTTACCCCAGTGCTGCAAGGAACCAGGGCTAACCACTGGAGGTTGCTGATCCTCCACGTGTCATCCATATTCCACGGACGCTGCTAGGTTGAAAATTAGAATTTCCAGCGCATCTTATACCAATGGTTTGTGAAAACCACAGACCAAACATGGATGTCATCTGTGTTGTGTTCATGGTTTGGATGGACTTATAGACTATAATGTGTGTGATGGGTCCATAATCACGGCCAAAAATAAGGCGTGCTTCCACGGTATCACCACGGTACTAGGAAAACCACTGGCACTAAAATCTGCAATTTCTAATTGCGAATTTTGGTGCGAATTTTATGCGGATTTGCTGAAGATCTTACTCTCCTATTGAAAAGAATGAAATCTGTAGCTAAGGTTACATGCACATGACCGTGCCGTGTTTTGTGGTCTGCAAATTGCGGATCCGCAGAACACGGATGCCGCCCGCGTGTCATCCGCAATTTGTGGAAAACGGACAAGAATACGAAATTTTTTTGTGGGGCCACGGAGCGGAGCAACTGAAGTGAACAATTTAAGTGAATGGGTCCGCATCCGAAATGCGGCTCTGATACGGACCCAAACAACGGTCATGTGCATGAGGCCTAAGGCCCCTTTCACATGAGCGAATGTCACCCTTCGGACTCGTGAGTATGCGACTGCTCCCATCCTGACCTCCCAGCACTCCCGGGGGAGGTCAGGATGGGACGGGTCTTGTAACACCCGTAAAGGATTCTGGGAGTTCAAATATATTTTTTTTACGCGCTGTTTTTACCCCAGCGCTGCAAGGAACCAGGGCTAACCACTGGAGGTTGTTGATCCTCCACGTGTCATCCATATTCCACGGAAACTGCTAGGTTGAAAATTAGAATTTCCAGCGCATCTTATACCAATGGTTTGTGAAAACCACAGACCAAACATGGATGTCATCTGTGTTGTGTTCATGGTTTGGATGGACTTATAGCCTATAATGTGTGTGATGGGTCCATAATCACGGCCAAAAATAAGGCGTGCTTCCACGGTATCACCACGGTTTATGGAAAACCACTGATGTTTAAATGCACACATTGAAGTCAATGGTCTGTGGAGAACACGGGCAGCACGTGTCTATGATTCACGTTAGAAAGAGGCCATAGATGGGCTGCTCATTGATTTAATGGGTATGACATAACGCTTCATTTTTCCTGTGGTGGCGCTGCAGGAGACTGAACCTGCTGTTCCTCCACAGACTATAGTTGGGCAATCCCAGCAGTTCGATACTCTGTGATCATCGGGGGACCCTTTGTACATGAACGGAGCTGTGCAGATCTGCTGATAGCCCCTTTATAGAATAGAATTTACCTGTCTTGCAAACAGAACATCACAGGGACTGGTTTCACCATAGGAAGTGCCGGGCTATTGTGTCAAATGGGCCCTGGTGTCTGGGGGGCCAAAACACCTTTCTGTCATATACATTTTACAGTAATGTTTCCAAAATAAGTCAAGAATGTCATGTAACATGTAACAGCGAAATCTGGATCCAACTCCTCATAACCTGGACTGACTCAGCGAGAACCTGACAGGTGGAGACCGCGACCGTCCTCCGCTGAATATCCTGTCTGTCCAAGGGTATAATAAAATAAAAATGCAATGAAGTTGTTACATAGAAGAAGAACACTCCCTACAGCCCAAAGGCACAAGAATTATCATGCTGAAATTCTGTTTTGCAGATATCCGAGCTTCCTTCTGAATTTGCTCCTGATCTACCAGCTAATAACTGCCGCGTTCGGATTTCCATCCTGTGCAAGAAATTTTCTGGGAGCCAGGAATCAAGGAGGTATGAATAGGGAGGACATTTAGGGCCCTTGCACACGACCGTATGCCCGCTGAGATATACTGTCCGTGAGCGGGCCATATGTCCTGGAGCGGCATTGATCGCGCGCACAGGAGTACACAGCATTATAGATTACAATGATGCTGTGGACATCAGGCCGCCCGCGGGGATAAGATCATATGAGTGCGGGACAATAGCCCTGCGGCGGCCTGACGTGCACAGCATCGTTGTAATCTATGATGCTGTGTACTCCTGTGCGCGCGATCAATGCCGCTCCAGGACATATGGCCCGCTCACGGACCGTATATCTCGGAGGGCATACGGTCGTGTGCAAGGGCCCTTAAAGTAAGGGCATAGCTATAGGTGGTTCAGAGGTATTAGCTGCACCTGAGTCCTGGGGCCCAAAGTCCCATATGCCACAAGAGACCAGTATAATAAATGGCGCAAGGTCTCTGGGGGCCCTATTACAGATATTGCAGCGGGGCCCAGGAGCTTCAAGGTATGCCTACAATTTACTTATCTATATGATACATGGTGAGGGTCACTGCTTTGTGACAAGGTCAGAGACATGTAGCCAGTAAAAGAGAAGACGTGACTTCCTTTTTCAGCATTTTGTTTGCTATGAGTTTTTGTTTGTGTTATTTTAGAAGCACTTTTGTGGCATTTTTTATTTGTTACATTTGTAGCATGCATTAAAAAGATAGTACACAGAAGCCTAATGGAAAAATGCCAGAAAAAGTGCCATACCCAGCACATGCTACATTATGCTAAAAGCACCAAATGGAAAAAATAACAAAAAGAAAAAATCACGCTATGGGACATTTTTAATGCCACAAAAATTTTTGTGGAAAAACGTGTTTTTCCACAAAATGCTGTGTGTGTTTTCCACTTCTTGGACTTTTTTAAATTGTCATTCCCAGCCAGTTGTACCAAGTAAAAAAAATCTGACTCACCTGCTCCCGGACGTTACTTTTAGGCACCTTGGGTCCCTGGCTTCCTTCGGTGGTCATGCAGTTTGTAGCATGTAAATTTTGGGACAAATAGGTGGGTCACGTGCACCAATGCAAACAATGACTCTCCTCAGTGGTGACGTGTCCCCAAGTTGTACATGACCCACAATGGGGACACATCACTGCTGAAGACAATCATTGGCTGCACCCATCCATCATCAGCCTGCATTTCTCTGTGCACTTAAAGGGGTTATCACATGACTGATGTAAAAAATGAAAATCAGACATCATATAGCACATGACAATCTCTTTCTAACAAAGCTAGAACCAGCCCTGTACCTCACATGGATCCAGATATCTTCTCATTCATTGCTCCAATTACTCAGCTAGATTTATTTCAGGGTGGCAGCTCAGGGGACGTGCCCTTTCTTAGGGTGAGTGTCCTTTCTGCTGCAGATATCTCTCTATCAAAGATTAGGGGATGTGTCCAGCCCTCTCCCAGGATGTGTTTCTTTTCTGCTGCATCTCTCTCCCTTTCACGCCTCAGGGGGGTGTCTTTTCTGCTGCAGTTCTCTCTCTATCACAGCTCAGGCGGGGGGGGGGGTGTCCTTTTTGCTGCAGCTCTCTCCCTGTAACTGCCACAACTTCTAACATGGTGGCATTTGAAGGATGGAACTGGGCATGTGTGTCCACCTCAGTAGGTGGACGTGCACATTACCATAAGGACTAAACACCAGGTGGCGCTATTAAGTGAAGTAAATAGAATATCTCACCACTGGAGCATATTTGTAACAGAAAGTAAATTACAGAAGTAACTAGTGTTTAATGCTGAATTATAATAAAATAGCATTTATTGGTGGCACACCCCCAGTAAGTTCTGGTGGACATATGTGCTTTTACACAGAAGCCAAGCAGGAAAGGCAGAGCTGTAGTATAAAGCATGGGGTATAGTGCAGAAGCCCAGACATCTGATAAGCTATCGTTCACATTTGCACTTACATTGTATGTACTGAAGACATCCTCACTCTGTTCATTGTAGTGTTTAAAAATGGGGAGGACGCCAGCAGCTTCTTGGGTCGCCGACTGCTCTACAACCAGTTTGACTTCGAGATGTTCGTCATGGGAAATCTGGAGAGAGAGTGTTATGAGGAGCTATGCAACTACGAGGAAGCCCGGGAGATATTTGAAGAGGACAATTCGTTGGTAATTTCAGAAGCCTTTCTATCTGATACTGTGAATCGAAACTACATATAATTAAAGGGGTTGTACAGGATTGGAGAAAAGTGGCTGCTTTCTTCCAAAAACAGTGACCTACAGGTCATGAGAGGTATTGCAGCTCAGCCACATTCACTTCTATAGAGCTGAGCTGCAATAGCAGACACCACCCATGGGCAGGGGTGGCGCTGTTTCTAGAAGAAGTAGCCATGTTTTTCTGATTCTGCACAGCCTGCTATTAAAGGGGAAGAATAAACCAGGGGTTCGAGCTGCACTGTCTCCTTTATGTCCCTGATGAGCGCTATGTGGTGGTATAAACCAGCTGGGCAGAAGGGGAAGGGGTTCTGCTTTAGCTGCTGATATCTCCTGATTGGTAGCAGGTACAGACATGGGTCTGGTCTTGTTTGAAAGCTGGCATTCCAGGATGACAGCATTAGCACAACTTCAGCAGGAGATATCGCTTGTAGAAATTGAGTTGGGAATAAACACAGTAAAACCTGCTTTTACTTTCAGTTGCATTCACTACATTTGGATTCCTTACAGCGATATCTTCCAATATAATAAGAAAATGCAGCTTTCAAACAATACAAAGCCCATATCTCTAGCTGCTACCAATCCAGAGATATGAGCAGCTAAAGCAGCCCCTTCAGTCTTCAGTCTTCCACAAAATAATGTTAAAATTGCTGTTTTTTATTTTTCCCCCTAAAAATAAAATAATAAAAGGTATTAAATTCACTATATATACCGTAAAATGGTTGCTAAAGAAACCTACAACTAATCCTGCAAAGTAAAAGAGAAATTAAAAGAAAAAATTTAAAAGTTATAACTGCTGAAACACAAAGGGGGGGAAATGTTATTGGTCCTTAAAGGGGTTGTCTCATTTCAGAAAAAAATAGTATTTAATATGTAGAGAAAGTTAATACAAGCCACTTACTAATGTGTTATGATTGTCCTTGTTGCCTCCTTTGCTGGCTGGATTCATTTTTCCATCACATTATACACTGCTCGTTTCCATGGTTATGACCACCCTGCAATCCATCAGTGGTGCCGTGCTTGCACATTATACGGAAAAGCACTAGCCTATGTGAGCTCCCACGGTCCCGGCCACCAGAGAGGCCAGTGCTTTTTCCTATAGCGTGCAAGCACGGCCACCACTGATGGATTGCAGGGTGGTCGTAACCATGGAAACAAGCAAGGTATAATGTGAAAAATTAGTCAAGCCAGCAAAGGAGGCAATATGGACGATCACATTACATTAGTAAGTGCCTCGTATTAACTTTTTCTACCTGATAAATGTCACTTGCTGTAGAGAGAGAACCTCCTTTAAGGCAAAAATGAATGTCACTAAGGGGTTGAAAATGCACTTGTGTCCCCTGAGTTGTGTGGCAACAGGATTTACTGCGGACACACATTAAAAATCTTCAATAAAAAAAGTGACATTTTGGTTGGGGGGGGGGGGGGGGTCCCAATTTTAATGTGACTGTAATAGGGGGCTAAGAGCATAGTGATGCGCCTTTAAGTGGACTGCTTTATAATTGCCTTCCAATAATTTATTTTCTTTTACACTTTTTGAAAGGCGGCTTTCTGGAAGGACTACTCACACCAGATGTCAAAGGAAGGTGAAGTCAACCATTTTTTAACCATACGTATTACTTTATAACAATAAATAGTGATCTCTGATAATGCCAGCATGTTCATATACAGTTTTCAATGTATGGCTGCACTCCAGGTAAAATGAAGATGGGTGGTGGACCCTCTTTATGAGGGTCCTTTTTTTCAGGGGCTCCTTATTCACCCCATGCAATGTTTTGGCCCTGCTCAATGAGACCTTTGTTAAGCTTAACCCCTTAAGGACCCTGCCATTTTTCACCTTAAAGGAGTTGTCCGGGTTCAGAGCTGAACCCTGAAATATCCCCTTTTTCACCCAGGCATCCCCCCTGACTTGAGCATCAGAGCAGTTCATGCTTTGATTGTTATGATTTTGGGGTGCGTATGACTTTTTAATCGCTTGGTATTACACTGTTTGTGATGAAGGTGACAAAAAATGGCTTTTTTGACACACTTTTTATTTTTACGGTGTTCACCTGAGGGGTTAGGTCATGTGATATTTTTATACAGCAGGTTCTTACGGATGTGACAATACCTAATATGTATACTTTTTTATTTTATTTATTTAAGTTTTACACAATAATATCATTTTTGAAACAAAAAAATTAATCATGTTTTAGTGTCTCCATAGTCTGAAAGCCATAGGGCCAGATTTATCATTACACTTCCATCTTACTCCACTTTTACATCTGCCCAAAGTCACTTTTAGTTAGTCAGATTTATTAATGGTTCTTTAATACTGTGATAAATGTGGATTGACGGTAGCAGTTTATCCTTCAGTAAGCAGCTTTACAAAAGTCGCACGTCTTTACAAAAAAGTCGCATGTTCTATTAAAAAGTCGCATAAGATAAGCATGGTCCCCCCTGGAGTGAAATTGCGCATTTTTTTTTGCGACTTTTTTGCGACTTTTTAAATGGTTGCAATAGTAAATCTGTCTAGAGATTCATTTACATAAGACAACACGCCCACTTTCACAAAACTGGAGAGCTTAGTGCAGAGCTTGAAAAAGTCGCAAAAAAATGCGCAATTTTACCGATTTTATCTCAGGTAGGGTATCATTTCTGCAGGATGAGGTGACGGTTAGATTGGTACTATTTTGGGGGGCATAAGCCTTTTTGATCGCTTGGTGTTGCACTTTTAGTGATGTAAGGTGATCAAAAAATGTTTTTTTTTTTAGCACAGTTTTTATTTTATTTTTTGACAGTGTTCACCTGAGGGGTTAGGTCATGTGATATTTTTATAGAGCTGGTCGATACGGACACGGCGATACCTAATATGTCTACTCTTCTTTTTTCCCTATTTTTTAAAATACACTGTAATACACTTACAGCCTTCCTGCCTGTGAGATCCAGGGGGCTAGATCTCATAGGCTGTCATGGAAGGGCTGCCTTCCCTGCCATCGGATCCCCATCACAGCATAGCGGGGACCCAATGGCCACCCTGGACCCGGCGGGATCCCGCACGTGCAGTGCGAGGGTTAATGCACCGGCATTGGTGTTTTTACCGATGCCGGTGCATACAGCAGGGGATTGACTATCAGTGACTGCCGCCCCTGCCGCTGATCAGGCGGGTGCAGCTCATGGACCCGCCCAATCAGCCCGCCCTACATGTACAGCAACGGTCCTTAAGTCACGTCCGGTTGCGCCGTACATGTACGGTGCGGGTCCTTAAGGGATTAAAGGGGTTCTCCGGGAATTAAGAAAATGAAAATATGCAAATATTACTTTATTATAAATATATTTCCAAATACCTTTTATTAGTTATAATGGCTCGTTTTGTCTAGGGAGCAATGATTAGGAGAAACAAACCGGCTGTCATCCTGTTAGTACACACAAAACCTGTCCTAATCACACAGCAGGACAAGTTACTTCACAACACTGAGATAAAGAGCTGCCTCATCCTCTTCTCTGCTCTGAGAGGGATTATGATCCTGAATACAGTTTAAGGCTACATGCACACGACAGTGTTTTTTCTCGGCTTCCGTTCCGTTTTTTTTGCGGATCCCATTCATTTCTATGGATCCGCAAAAAAAACTGATGCCTCTTCCGTTTCCTGTCCGCGTCCGTATTCCGCATTTCACGTCCGCAAAAAAAATATGGCATGTCCTATTCTTGTCCGCAAAAAACGGTTTGCGGACCCATAGAAAGTCAATGGGTCCGCAAAAAAGCGGAAGCCACACTGAAGCCTTCCGTTTTCCATCCGCATCCAGTTTTTTGCGGATGGTTGCTACAAACCAGGGCACTTGTGCAGGTACTTTAAGAAACTGTTTCAAGCCTTCCGTTTTTTTGCGGATCCGCAAAAAAAACGGAAGACACACGGAAACACAACCTACAAAATTGCGGACACAAGGAAAGGATGTGGATGTGAAAAAAAAAGGGAGACGGATCCGCGATTTGCGGACAGCAAAAAACAACTGTCGTGTGCATGTAGCCTTAGGCCCCATTCACACGTCCGCAATTCTGTTCCGCAAAATGCGGAACAGTATTGCGGACCCATTCATTCCTATGGGGACGATGTCCCGCCCAGGTTCGTAATTGTCGATCTGCACTTCCGGGTCCGCAATCGCGTTCCCGAAAAATATAGAACATGTCCTATTCTTGTCCGCAATTGCAGACAAGAAAAGGTATTTTCTATGAGAGTGCTGGCAATGTGCGGTCCACAAAATGCGAAAGGCACATTGTCGGTGTCCGTGTTTTGCGGATCCGTAGATCCGTGGATCCGCAAAACACATACGGATGTGTGAATGTAGCCTAATATGATATTTCGCTGAATCTTTGTGGGAATGGAGCTCATCAGGAGACATGAAGTACAGAGAGGACAGACTGTGGTAATAGAGACTGCATACAAGTGCTGCTTATTAGCCACATCTGCTCATGAACTCCATTCCTACAGAGATTCAGCTAAAGATCTTATCAGCTGTATTCAGCATCATAATCCCTGACAAGCAGAGAGGGAGGCTGAGGCAGCACTATGGCTCATTGTTGTAAAGTAATTTATCCTCCTGTGTGCTTAGGACAGGTTTTGTGTGAACTAATAGGATGGCGGCCATTTTGTTTCTCCTAATGATTGCTCCCTAGACAAAATGAGCCATTATAACTAATGTAAGGTATTTGGGACTATATTTAAACTGAAGTAATATTTAAGTATTTTCATTTTCTTAATTCCTGGAGAACCCCTTCAACAAAGGTCTCATTGAGCAGGGCCAAAACATTGCATCTTTTTTTTACCTGGAGTGCAGCCTCATTCTTATTTTTTGATTATCCATTGGACCAATTGCAGTCTTGGAGGTATTGTACCCAATTTCTTCCAATCATATCTATCTATCTATCTATCTATCTATCTATACTAGTAGCGTAGGGATCGCCATAGCAGCCATAGCAATGGCTATGGGGCCCTATGCCACTTGGGGCCCAAGCCGCCGGCTGAGGAGAGCAATCTTGCTCCTCCCCGCCCAGCACCGCCTCCTAGCTAATTTATTCACTGCACTTGCCTCTGTGAAATTGAAGATAAGCGCCATAATCTCGCATAAGCGCACTGGCAGAGGCATTGAAGTGCGCATGCGTCGTCTCCCTGGCCTCTGCCAGTGCGCCTGTGCGAGATTACGGCGCTTCACTTCAATTACACAGAGGCAAGTGCAGTGAAAGGGGAGATCTGTGGATGACACTTACTTAAGGGGGGATCTGTGGATGACACTTAAGGGGGGATCTGTGGATGACACTTAAGGGGGGATCTGTGGATGACACTTAAGGGGGGATCTGTGGATGACACTTAAGGGGGGATCTGTGGATGACACTTAAGGGGGGGATCTGTGGATGACACTTAAGGGGATCTGTGGATGGCACTTAAGGGGGATCTGTGGATGACACTTAAGGGGGATCTGTGGATGACACTTAAGGGTGGGATATGTGGATGACACTTAAGGGGGGGATCTGTGGATGACACTTAAGGGGGGGGGATCTGTGGATGACACTTAAGGGGGGATCTGTGGATGACACTTAAGGGGGGATCTGTGGAGGGGTGTGGGGATGTTGGGGTGGGAGGTACTGGAGGGGTGTTTGGGTGGGAGCTCTGGAAGGGATGGGAGATCAGGGGGTGGGGCCATAAATTTTTTTTGCTATGGGGCCCAGTCATTTCTAGCTACACCCCTGTATCTATCTATCTATATCATATCTATTTATACTCCAAAAATGAGGCAGCACTCAATGAGTGCTGCCTCATTTTCTTGGAGTATTGCTAGCAAGATATCTGCCTTGGGTCTTGGATGATATCATCTGCCAACTTGGAGGTGATTTCTTCTGAAATATCTATCTATCTATCTATCTATCTATCTATCTATCTATCTATCTATCTCATATCTATTGATCTCTCTTGTTTTCATCTGTCAGCGATATACATTGTATTCATATTTATTCTTCTCTTAGGTACAGAAATAAAGGTTGACGTCATTG
Organism: Bufotes viridis; assembly: GCA_033119425.1. NCBI lineage: Eukaryota > Metazoa > Chordata > Amphibia > Anura > Bufonidae > Bufotes > Bufotes viridis. The sequence continues at coordinate 22,533,668 of CM065598.1, read as the reverse complement.
GGCTTCTCACGGGTCTAATTTGTGCGGGAACCTTACTGGTCATATTTGGACTTCTTGGTTATTACTGGTACACAGTCTATTGTTATCCAAGAAGACATAGTCAAATGTAAGTAATAACTTGGTCCAGACAAAACTTCTCATCTACTTCCCAACAATCCTGTTACTTATTTTCCTCAGATTTCGCTCCTCGGCTGCTTTTTAGTTCACTTCCGGTAGGGCAGAGCTGTGATCTGTGACTACTGTTTGCCTCCACTGCCTACAGGTAGTCTAAGGTAGTCTGAGATACACCTCAGCCTGGTCATTGGTTTAAGCTGCTGCTCCCTCCCTTCCCCTGCAGCTCTGCCTCCTCTGATTGGCTGCTGCGTGTAAGTTTGATCCCATCACAAGGAAGACATTGTACGGAGAGCTGATTTTTATTACAGCCAGGGCAGCACGATTATAAAGTACATGAGGAGCCTGGACGGCCACAATAATTCATTTTCCTGATAGTTGCTCTCTAAATATAATATTATTAGGGAATTGGATAAATAACAGTATTCGAATATATTATTATCAAAATCGGTTCCTTGAAGGGGTATTCCTGTAAAAACTCCTATCTTATATAGTATCTGTGATTAGAAAAAAATCTGCTTTTTCCCCAGAAACTGCACCGCACCTGTGTGTATTTAAAGGTCAATGTACTATCCTACAAAATTGAATTTGATAGGTGTTACATGTGCGCTTGGCAGCTGAAGGCATCTGTGTTCCCATGTTCATATGTACCCACATTGCTGAGAAAAATTATGTTTTATTATATGCAAATTAGCCTCTAGGAGCAGCGGGGGCGTTACCATTACACCTAGAGACTCTGCTCTCTCTGCAACTGCTGCATCCTCTGCACTTTAAATGACAGGACCAGGCATTGAAAACGTGCACCTGGCCCTGGCAAAAAAAGTGCAGAGGGTGCAGCAGTTGCAGAGAGAGCAGAGCCTCTAGGTGTAATGGTAACGCCCCCGTTGCTCCTAGAGGCTCATTTGCATAAATTAAAACATAATTTTTCACAGGAATGCGAGCACATATGAACATGGGACCAACACAGATGCCTTCAGCTGCCAAGCGCACATGGAACAGGTCAGCCAGTGTCATAGGGACAAATCTGCTGACAGATGCCCTTTAAAGGGATACGCATGTATGCATCTTGCAGTAGGCAGGGTGGATATTATGAGGAAAGTGTTAGGTTATAATTACTTCCATGTTTTTTTGCTCTGCCGGACCAGCCTGCCGGAGCATAGCCGGATAATGCCGGGAATCACCGGATCCCCATTGACTACAATGGCATCTGACAGGATCCTGCTGATTTCCAGCATAATGGTGGCTGTTGGATGGACAAAAAGTTGTGCATGTAGGACTTTTATTCTGTTTAAAAGCCTGCATTTATTCCAGAAAGCATGCCCATTGTAGTCAGTGGGGAACTGACTGCATTATTCGGCTATGCCGGATACGGTGAACTCCGGCAAGCTGTTCCTCTGACGGATTTCAAAACGCTGTACCCTTAGCAAAACCATAAAATCTGTGCTCTTCTATCTATTCCATCTGGAGAGGTGCTCAGTGCTAACCACAAGTGAGACCTTTCTCTCCTAAGAGAGCGTTAGCTCCCCTAGTGGCCAAACTGTGTTACAACCCTTTCTTCTTCACACAGAAAAGTAGTCAGGTGAGTTTATCGAGGGACATATGATCCGGATACTAATGCAAGCGACAATAAAACGTGCAGAGCATTGAGTTTCCTTTTTGAAGCTCACAAGAGAGGTAACATCCTAAATTTCTGCAGTTTACCAAATAAATTTCTTGGTGTCTTAAAACTCCTGCAGTAAGACAGATCAGGACCGTGTAATTACTGCAGAATAATAGCTCTGCCTGCCTGAGAAAACATATAAAGCCTGCAATTATCCCCCTGTAATTACAGAGCCCGGGACATCTCACTGAATATCTAATATTTTCCTCCTTTTACTCGCTAACGTAAGGCCAAATGTTTCCTTATAAGCAAAAGCGGAAAAATGTAATCCTTAAACGCAAAGCGGAAAAATGTAATGTCAGAAGCGGCCATCTTTAGGACAGTATACCACATTTTTGCTGGGAAAATCTCCCGACATATCTGGCCAATGAATAGCCCCACATGTGTCATATAGTTACATATGTCACCTCTCCCTCCCCCCCAAAAAAAGAAAACTGTTATGGCAGCCACTGAATTCTATCATAAATAGCAGCAAAATTTGGAGGATCTCATTTTAGACATATTTCTGAAGGCAGTAAGGAAAAAAGAATTATCCTCTGTGCCTTGTTTGCCAAGAAGGAGTGGCTTTGTGGGAAAGGGGTGTGACTTCACATAGAAATGGTGGTGAAGCTTCGAAAAAACTGCTTTGAAATTTTGATATTTAGTTTTTTCGTTACGGTATTCATCATACGGGATAAATATGTTTATAATAGTTCTGGCCTTTTGGGATGCGGCGATGCCTATGGGGTATTTTTATTTTATTTTTTATATTTGAAAAGCTTTTTTTTTTTTTCTTTTTTTCTTTTTCACTTATTTTTCATGTGATCGTCTGATTGCTTCTCCCATAGACTGCAATAATCTAACATGGCAGTCTATGGGACATTCATTATGTTTTTATTGAGCTCTGCCACAGTCAGGGCTCCATAGGAACATAGCTCAGGCAGAAGCATTTAAACGGCTCCTTTCATCTTGGCACGGGAAGCCGTTTGCACAGCGCTCCTGGGATTTCTCAGTTCAGATGCCACGGGATCTGAGGGGTTAAAAGTCCATGGTCAGCGTTATGGCACATCAAGGACAATGCCTCCAGGTGTGTGCTGTGTAAAACAGCAGGACCTGGCGGCTATGGCGCCCACTTAGCCTCTGAGCAGGCTCCATGTTTAAGGTGCATACTTCTGCCCTACATGTATAGCAGAGGTCCTTAAGGAGTTAAAATTGCAACAGATCTATCACCCAGTATCAGCCACTGTGATAAATCTGGCAGATTTTTGAGGATTAGTAAATCAGTTCCAATATCCCTTTGTGAACAGTGTAGTCCACCATGCTTTACAATACAGTGAAATAAAAGGCATGCCGGTGCATACCACCCTAACGTATGCCAAAAGGGGGTGCAGAGATAGTTGCTGCACCTGGCGCCCCAGGAAGCCCAAAGGTTCCCCAGTATATAAATGGCACATGGTAGGTGAGGTCCCTGTTACAAACTTTGCATTGAGGCTCAGGAGCTTCAAGTTAGGTCAAAAGGACAAGCATACAACAGGCCCACGGTGTATTCATGGTGTGAAAAGCATAAATCTCCATAAGGACTCATGCACACGACCATATGGCCATGGTGCCTGTATTGCGGACCACAAACAGCCATGACTTGAATGGGTCCGCAATCTGCCAGATACAACCAAAGATAGGACTTCACCTATGTTTTGCTGAGTGGAGGCACGGATCGAAAGCCCATGGAAGCACTACAAAGCGCTTCTGTGGGCTTTGTGGACAAGGCTCTGCACCGCAAAAAGATAGAAGATGTTCTATCTTTGGCAGTATCTTGCAGATCGCGGACACATTCAAGTCAATGGGTCCACATCCGCAAACAGAGTGCACCCAGCCGGTGCTAGTGCATGAGCACTGAGCCATTACGCTCATGTGTATGAGCCCTTAGAATGATCCATGCTTCCCTAATTTTTCAGAATCTCCAGAAGATTCCGGTAATGGAAGGAGACCCCTTGGGCTCCTATCTAGGCAGGTAAGTCCTGCACAGCCAAGACTCTGATAAGAGTTGTCAATGGTAGACCACTCCAGTGGGATAAATAACCTTCTTCAGAGATGAAGATGAGAAGAGAATGTAGCATGTCATTATGTAGAACCATGGGGAATAGTTCATGCCAATAGAAACTTCTACTTAGGACATGTTCTGGTTTTGGGTATTTTGGTTGCTGGTTCATCTTACAGTAACCAGATACTGAGGAACGGACATTAAAAGGTTCCATTCACACAACTTGTGACTGAGCTATGAGGACCCCACTGTAGCACTCCCTGGCGAGCACATTTTTGTGTTATTTACCACTGCTTTCAGTAGGTAAAGTGGGTAGGTGGTACATTGGTGTTTTATAGATGGACAGATGTCTCCCTAACAGTTGTTGAGGAATGTGTCCATCTACGACCATCTTAGGTTCACCATATGCATGCACTGTGATTATACTCACCTCGATAGTTCTTAAGATTTAAAATTGAAGTTGAATTTTTTGTAATATACATGACATTTCTACAAAAAAAGTCCATGTTCCTGACCTATGTACTTAATTTATAGTCCAGAAGAAGACCATGATTGTAGAACTACATCCATCAGATCCAGGACACAAGAGTCGTTTCCATTACAGAATACCGTATCTTCCTCAACGGAGAATGGACCACCCTCCTATGCACAAGCTGTGGCAATGGATGTTGCTTATGATGTCCCACCACCGCCTTATCCCGGGACTGACCCAAAACTTTACAGAAAGGCCCTCTCGATTCCTGCTTCTCAAGGGCTTTGAGTGCTTTGGAGCTACAATTTACACTTTAAAAGAACTATAGGATAAGGGAAAGTATAAAAATCCCTGTTACTTTTTGGGAATGAGAAGAAAAGAGCGGTGTAAGTGAAACCATGGTGGATTATGGAACATTATTTTAACAATTCATCATTTTTCTGGTCTATAAGGTGACATTCTGAGGGAATGCCTGGAAACATGGACGAAACATGAAATGGAATTGAGGTTTAGGATTATCCTGATGGATTCTGGATCTTCTTTTATAGACTCAGATGATGAGAAGGTTCCATGAGAAGGGATGGAGCATAAATGAAGACACACAAGATATGTGTGACTCTTCTTGGAGTATACGCTCTACGGCCAGGAGATATTGTACGGCCTGTTGGCTTTGGACACGTATTGTATTCCTGTACTCTCGATGGGTTGCATAAAGTGGCAGAGAATTTTATAATGAATAAACACGTTACTAAAAAATGATCCTGAAAATGAAGACTATATAGCGATGTAGATAGCACCGTGCAATAATAGTAAATGATTATACAGCACATATGCTAGTCCTGCTTTTGTAATACAAGTGTTATACAGGGGCAGGCTCTCTTCACATTTCCGCTACTGATTTCTGTTGTTTTGCCCCGTTCCAACGAACAGACTAATGAAAATGATGGTCATGCTGCATCCAGTAGCAGGGGCACCTGATGGAACCCATTGACTATGATGGGGTTCGTTGGGTTCCGGTCATGGTATCTCTCATTTTTCTAAGGGATTTGTGATGGAACCCCCAACATAGATATGAACACAGCCTAAGGCCCCATGCACACAACCGCATTTTGCTTAACTTGCGTCTGCGGATGTGGTCCACGTGCTGTCCAGATTTTATTTGCACAATGGATCTGTGGTCCATACTTTGCGGACATTGTCTATCTTTTTGCGGAACCGACATATAGATGCAGAAAACACACAGATGAACCATGTGCTTTCTGCCTCTGTATGTTTGTTCCGCAAAATGTGGACATGTCCTCTACTTGTCCACCAAATAGAGACACATTAAAGTAAATGGGTCCACAAAAAAGGCGGATGTAACACAGACTGCATCTGTATTTTGTGGATCCGTAATCTGTGGACTGCAAAATGGATATAGTTGTGTGACGGAGGCCTGAGAGTGAATGATAACACAGTGTTCTGGTTCACATCCCTACTATCAACAGCCTACACTTTATTTTCCATCTACATAGCCATATTTTTTGTGAAACTGGGTTTATTTTTTAATGGCATTATTTAAATGGGTTCTACGTGAATAAAAAAAAATAAAAACAATAGAAACACTGCTACACCTGACCACAGGTTATGTGTGGTATTGTAACTCAGTCTTATTCACTGCAGTGAAGCTGAACTGTAATACTCATGGACTCATGCCGTGCAGTGTCCAGAAAGGAGCAGCCATATTTTTCAGATCTTGGATAACCTCTTTAATTTTCTATATAATGTATTAAGTTAAAAAAAAAAAAAAATTTCTAGTGGAATGGAAAAGAAGCGTTATTTTTTTATTTTTTTTTTACAGTATTCACTGTGCAAGGAAAATGACATGTCCACTTTATTCTGCAGGTCAGTAGTACCATTATTTAGATCTTGTTATCTTTTACAAAAAAAAAATGTAAACCTTCTTTTAATGGCACTCATAACTTCATTATTTTTTCCAGTGATTTAGCTGTGTGATTTGTAGTTTATTTTTTCAGGGCTTGCTGTAATATTTTATTGGTATAATTTTAGGGTACGTACAACTTTTAGATTTTTTATTTTTTTAAATCAAATTTATTTTTTCAAGAGGTGAGTTAAACAGCGGTTCTGGCATTGTGCTGTTTTGACGGCATTTGGGGAATAAATGATGTGATGTTTCAAACATTTTCAGACGTGTCAATTCCAATTATACTTTTTTATTGTTTATTTTTATATTCTAAAGTGGAATCATTTTTTAAATTCTAATATTTAAAAAATATATTTTTAAAACGTTTATTAAAGTTTTTTTATGTTTTGTTAGCCCCCTTATACAATGCACTGCAATACTTCGGTATTGCAGTGTATTGTGCTTTTATCCTATCATATGACATGGCTAGGAGCATTCAGTAGATTCTCATCTTCCATGACAACCACTTGGCACCCTGCGACACGCATTAGGACCAAATGGGGGACAGGAGGTGCCCGCCCCTCTGTCTAATGGCAGATGCTTCCGTTGCCATTAACAGTGGCATTCAACGGGTTGAAGGGCCAGGATCAGAGTTCAACCTGATCCCAGCCGCTGCAGGCTGGTGTCAGCTATATAACACAGTCGACATCCTCCATGTATGGAGCGCGCTCAGCTACTAGAACTCAGCTTTATACGCTCCCTTCTAACTTCTATACATGTACCGCGGATGTCGGAAAGAGGTTAATATGTCATACGACATTGAAAAAGTAAAATACCGTCGGTAAGGTGATAATTATAGAGGGGAAGGCACTCTTATATCTAGTGTTTTATCGGAAGACATTCATTTATTCAAATAAAAAAAAAATATATAAAAAAGTATAAAATATATACAGCAGGAATGGAATTAAAGTCTATCTCTGCCGCTAGCTATAGGACAAGGATATAAACATAATGCATCCTTGTAATAGCTACAAACATAGAATTGAATATTAAATACACAAGGTACTATATACACATAATATGTCAAAGAGTCCCGCCAATTGTAGGCTATTTCATAGGGGATAAGAAGAAAGAAAAACATTTCCTTAGCTGAGTATATAAGGTTTTGCTGAATGCACAGATTTCTGCTGAATAGATCCAATCCTTACTGAATATAAAAGCAATCTTTGCTGGATATAAAAACGCTCACTTGATGCATGTAATTACCGGTAACCACTGGATATAAAAGTTCAATTCTTGTTGCATATAAAAGTTCATGCTGATTGTATATAGCTGTCCGCTGGATACATCAATATGCAATCCTTGTTGATTATAGAGATGCACGCTGAGTACATATAATAGACTGCTGGAGACATTAAAAGTTCTTGCTGAATACATATAGCTGCCTGCTGAATACATCAAAAGAAAAAAAAACTAATCTTTGCTGAGTATAGAAGTATATATTGAATAAATATGGCTGTCCGCTGAATACATTAACAGGAGTTATTTATCCGTCTGTATTTTTGATATTTAAACATTATCAGCCAGCTGTATAAATGTTCTCATCAAACTGTTTTAGGTACTTGAATAACCTTCAGCAGCATCATCTGATGTGATTCATAAAAAGTAGTATATCAGATTCGGCCCATATAGGGTTAATGGTCGTAACCCACTATTAATAATTTCTTTGTAACAGTTCTCAATCATAGTACTGTATAAGCTATGGAGAGATAGGGGGGTCAGTGTGTTACATTACCGTACTTGTATTCAGTTGTTTCACATGGAGATGGACCGCGGTATCTTTCATATGTTTCCTCTCCTTACTGGTCTCTGCGTCCCATGTGGCGTCCCACGTGGCGTCCCATGTGGCGTCCCATGTGTGCTTGGATTGCCGGCCCCCTCTCTCCTGAGTTGGTTTTCCAAAGTTTTGGCGCGCTCTTATTTGTTGTGGATGGATGTCTTCTGTATAGATCCAACGTGAATTATGGTTATTCGTGCATGTATTCGAGCGTCTTGCTCTTTCTTCAGTGGGAGATAATACTATGCACTATTATGAATTCTTTTATACTCTGGTTAGGAGGAGGTGCTTGTCATTCTGATAAAGTCCAACTCAATGTATGGATTGGATCAGAACAAAATGTGGACCTTCCATTTTCTTTCTATACTCCAGCTATTAGTTAGCAGCTCTTTACCATATGCAAAATCTCTCAAAAAGAAGTTAATAGAAATAAAAAATATATAAAAATACATAAAATATATTGAAATAAGTGAAAACCACACCTGCATTTTCGTTGCGTTTCTAATGCGATAGTGGTCCGACTCCTAAATGCATATTTCTGAATGTACATTGACCTAAATCTATGGTATTAACATTTTAAGGTATGAAATGTATACTGTACATATCACAGATGTTCCATGTAATGGAATATATTATGGTATATTTGTTTTTTATATAACTGGATTTTTATCTTTATACCTATATCTGTTCTGGATGCTTGATTGAAATAGGGACACTTGGCTGAAGATGATCATCACATCACATCACATCATCTTCAACGAGGTGTTCCTATTTCAATCAAGCATCCAGAACAGATATAGGTATAAAGATAAAAATCTAGTTTTATAAAAAAACAAATATACAGACTTTAATTCCTTTCCTGCTGTATATATTTTATACTTTTTTATATATTTTTTTTTATATGAGTAAATAAACGTCTTCCGATAAAACACTAGATATAAGAGTGCCTTCCCCTCTATAATTATCTTTTTTGTAACTGTTATTGGCGAGGGTGTCGCAATTAGGTAGTGCACCTAAGGCTATGTTCACACGACGACAATTGTCGCGCGACAAAAAGTCGCGCGACAATTTGGGAACCACTACACTGCAACATTTGTAGCGCGACATTGATGTCACATTAATGTCGCGCGACAATTTTTATAATGGGAGTCTATGGAGGTGTCGCACGTGCAACATGCGACATGTTGCGACTGCGACACAACAGTCGCAAAAAATCCATCCCGGATGGATTTTTTCCAACTCTCGTGTCGCAGTCGCAGCATGTCGCATGTCGCACTGCGACACCATAGACTCCCATTATAAAAATTGTCGCGCGACAATAGTGCGACTTTTTGTCGCGCGACAATTGTCGTCGTGTGAACGTAGCCTAATTCCCTGGTTGTTTTGCTGGTTGAGCGGCCTGCATTAGACTACTTTTACACTTGCTTTAAATGCGGATCCATCTGTTATTTGCACAGACGGATCTGCCTGATTTGCACAGACGGATCCGCACCTATAATACAAACGTTTGTATCCGTTTAGAATGGATCTGTTTGCATTAGCTTTAAAGAAAAATGTCAAAGTCCAAAACGGATCTGTTTTGAATTACATTGAAAGTCAATGGGGAACGGATCTTTTTTTCAAATGCACCATATTGTGTCATTGAAAACGGATCCGTCCCCATTGACTTACATTGTAAGTCACAACGGATCAGTTCGGCTCCGCATCGTCAGACGGACACCAAAATGCTGCATGCTGCGTTTTGGTGACCGTCTCCAAAACGGAATAGAGGCGGAAACGGAGCCGAACTGATGCATTCTGAGCGGATCCTTATCCATTCAGAATGCATTGGGGCTGAACTGATCCGTTTTGGACAGTTTGTGAGAGCCCTGAAACGGATCTCACAAACGGAATCCAAAACGCCAGTGTGAAAGTAGCCCTTAGACATTATCACCGTCGGTAAGGTGTCGGTGTGATCATGCCCTGGCAAAAAAATATCCCGTTTTGTCGGAGGAGTAGTATAGACCTCTGGGGTCCAGATGCTAAATCTGTACCAGACCCCCAGCCCTCAGCTGTAACATGCCATTGTATGTAATGGCTTCACACTGTAAGATCTGTATACAATACAAATGTGAAGTATTTGTTTTAGCAGACCCCCCAAGTATGATAATTTTGGGACAGGGATGCGGGCTGTCTTGCAGAAATTCTGCATAAATTTTCATGTGGATTTCGATGCATTTCCACACCAAATCCGCACTAAAAATACGCATGTGTTACATTAGTTTTTTATTGTTTTGGTCCGGATTTGATGTGGATCTCATTCCTTGCATTGAAGGGGAAAATCTGCACAAAGGAACCACACAAAGAATTGACATGCTGTGGATTACAAAATCCGCATAGCAGGTCCATTTCCACATGGAAAGAAAAAGCAAAGTCAACATGAGATTTGTTTAATCTGAAATATTTTGCTGGTACTGGATTGCGCTGCGGTTTTCCTTCACACATACTGGAATAACAGCAGATTTTACCTGCATATTGGCCCAGGGAAAATCCGTGGTGAAATACAGTAACAAGCAGGCGGATGTGGGTTTTCAAATCTCATCCTTTTGCTGCAGAAATTTTGTGGTGCAGATTTTTTAATCTATAGCCCGTCAATGTCTGCTGTGGATCTTCGCAGCAGCAGAGGCCGGGCTTTTACACTATAGAAAAAAGTGCTGGACTATGCGTGTCCATGTCACCAGAGAGACCGGCGCTTTTTTCCTTTAGTGTGCAAGCACGACCACCTCTGCTGAATTACAGGGTGGTCGTAACATGGAAATGAGCAGTGTATAATGTGATGGGAAAATGAATCCAGCCAGCAAAGGAGGCAACATGGAGAATCACAATTCATTAGTAAGTGCCTGGTATTAACTTTCTCTACATGATAAATGCCACGTGCTGAAGTGAGACGACCCCTTTAATTGGATCATCTAAAAAAGAAAAAAACTGTCTATTTGCCTTCTTAGGGCATATACACATCATAGAAGGGATTAACCTGCTTAGGATCCCTCTAAGGCCTCATGCACATGGTCACATGCGGTCCCCAATACACGGGCACTGTCCGTAAGGCTGCCATGACGGATCCAGACCCGTTCAACTTGAATGGGCCCCCGATCCGTCCACACCGCATAAAAATAGAACATGTTCTATGTTTTTGTGGTGTGGAGAGAAAGCCCAGGGAAGCACTCCATAGTGCTTCCGTGGTGTTCCGTGCCTCCGTTCTGCACCGCACCTTCCGGATTGCGGACCCATTCAAGTGAATGGGCCCGCATCCGTGATGTGGTGAGCACACGGCCGATGCCCTCTGTTTGCGGGCTGCAATACTAGCACGGCCGGGCAACGTCTATGTGCATGAGCTCTAAGGGTACAACCACACATTCAGGTTTCCTAATGCAGTTTTGGAAGCCAAAATTAGGAGTGGATCATAAAAACAGAGAAAGTATAAAAGACAGATATAACTTCTCCTCTTTTTGGAATTCAACCTGGTTCTGGCTTCCAAACTTGCATGCAGAAACCTGACCGCCTGGCCGTACCCTAAGAGTAGTTCTTGTTCTAGTGGACTTAAGCGTCTGTGTATTACACGGCTTGCTGTTCATCTGAATTACTGTCATGTACTACTACAATCCCCCCTGAAATGTCTAGGCTTCCACCAGCATAACTGGACCCACAGAAAACAGCTGACCATTATTAAGTCTGGGTGGAGGGGGTACCTATGCCTCATTTCCAAATGTTGGAGAGTATGAGATAGTTCTGTCTACAAATATTACATCATTGTGGAATTAATAAGAAACACATCCCATATTGGTATTGCTGCCATATATTCCTGTATTTCTCTTGTATGGCAGGGGAGCCCTTGAGTCCCTTCAGGTGCCAGAGTTGGAATGCTGGTTTTCTAGAAAATTGGACTCTGGCCTACGAGCAAAACTTGACATTTTAGACAGTTTTTTGTCATTTGCAAATTCCTGGTGGTCTAGAGTAGTAAAAAAAAGTTAATTGTGATTTCCCTGGTGGTCTAGGGCAGTGAAGGGGTTTATGGTAAAGACATATTTTAATTGGCTCATATGAAGGTAGATAAATCCTCTGCACAGCCAGGAGTCTATATTCCACCCTTTCATGCCGCTCTACGGTATAATTGTAGGAAAGGAAATCACCTGAGAACGGACGCTGATTGGCTCCTCACTGGTCACTTTCTGTCAATGCAAGAGAGCAGTGATGGAGTGTAGAGCAGGTGTTTATTCTTTACTCATTTGGTTAAAAATATGAATAAAATGTGTTACCCAGAGAAGTTTAAGGGTTCTTTCACACAAGCGGATGCCGTATGTGGAATTTGCTGCGTGAAAGAGTGCCAAGCCGCGCTCTGGACAGCAGAGACACGGAGCATTAACATGATTGATAATACTCCGTGCCTCTCTGTGATCTTTTTACTACAAAATCACAGTGAGATAAAGTTGTTACTGTGATTTTGTAGTAAAAAGATCACAGAGAGGCACGGAGCATTATCAATCATGTTACTGCTCCGTGTCTCTGCTGTCCAGAGCGCGGCTTGGCTCTCTTTCACGTAGCGGTATACACGCTCGGCATCCGATCATGTGAAAGAGCCCTAAGAGATGAAAGCTGAGCTCTGATTAGTGTTCGGCTGACAGTGGAGCAGAAGGGATTGAGTCCGGTAATGATTAAATGATTTCAGGTGTGGTCTCATTAGACACTGGGTCTGACCACAAGAGGGCGTAAAAGTGCTTCCCCATTGCCCTACAAAAAGGCAATCTGAGGCAACTTTTGGGTTGGTGAGAGATCATTGACTGCTAGACCTGCCTCTTCTACGGTCTCAGAAACATTTTGCCCAGTTGACAGTCTATGAGAGGGTGAGCATCATTGGACTGAGAGAAGCAGGATGGTAGTTTCAATAAATTTTCCACCATCTTGGCCATTCTGACCTAGCTGTTTTCTGAGGGAATGCACACATCGTGAACAGAATCCGAGAAGCCCAGATAGACCGTTTGAACTGCTGGCAAGCACAAACAGGTCCCACAGTTTTGTTGTCCACCGTCCAAAGAGCCTCTCGAAGGCGAACGGCCTCTTTAACCCTCGAGATGCCGTGGCATGACCTGAAAAGCACATAAGGCATGTCAGAAATATTGATGAACTGGAACACATTTGCAGGGAGGAATGGGCAAAAATTCCTCCTCAATATTGTGCCAAAATTATTTGCAAATATAGAAAATGCTGCTATAGGGGGATCTACAGGTCATCAAATTAAAAGGTTAATTTATTTTTTCTCCATTTCCTGTGGATGTTTACACATTGTGTTCAATAAAAGACAGGAAGGGCTCCAGCGTTTGTGTTGTTAGTTTGGGTACATTGTGTTTTTCTACAATTGTGACTTTGATAACAATCAGACCACGTTTATTTTTATTATTATTATTATTTATTATTAAAGCGACATTCATTCCATAGCGCTGTACATATAATAAGCGGTGCACATACATAATACAGACAATTGCACTAAGCATGAACGAGACGGGTTACAGACTGGTACAGAAGGAAGGAGGACCCTTCCCGTGAGGGCCTACAATCTACATGGTATGGGAGAAGGACACAGTAGGAGAGGGTGAAGCTGGTCATGGCGGTATGGAGGCAGCAGTGTCACTGGTTGTAGGCTTGTCTGAAGAGGTGGGATTTTAGGTTTCTTTTGAAGGATTCCACTGTAGGTGAGAGTCTGATATGTTGGGGTAGTAAGTTACAGAGTATAGGGGATGCCCGGCAGAAATCTTGGAGGTGAGTGTGGGAAGAGATGATAAGAGGAGAGGAGAGAAGGAGGTCCTGTGAGGATCGGAGATTACGTGTGGAGATGTATCAGGACAGCTCAAGGAGAAGGAGGACAGAGTAATGTTTTTTGGTTTTGGCAAGTAGTAGGTCATTGGTGACTTTGGTGAGGGCAGTCTCAGTTGAGTGGTGGGGTCGAAAGCCAGATTGTAGCCGGTCAAAGAGGGAGCAGGAGGAGAGATGAGAGGACAGAAGAGAATGGACATGTTGAAAAGTAGCTTTGCAGGCATATGGAAGAAGTGATATTGGGCGATAACTGGACAAAGAAGATGGGTCAAGTGAAGGCTTTTTGAGGATGGATGTAATGGTAGCGTGTTTAAAAGCAGAGGGGAAGACACCCGAAGTTAGTGATGGGTGGAAGAGATGAGTTAGGGCTGGGATAAACACTGTGGTGAGGTTAGGGATGAGGTGGGATGGGATTGGGTCAAGTGCACAGGTGGTGAGATGTGATCTGGAAAGTAGAGTGGAGAGTTTTTCTTCTGTAATGGTGGAGAATCTGGTTTTGGGAGATGAGGACTGAGCAGTTGTGTAGAGGGTCTGTTGAGTATGCGGCAAAGTCCTCCGATGACATAAGAGGAGAGGGTGGGGGCGCTGGGGGATGGAGAAGGGAGTTAAAAGTGTTAAAAAGTTGTTTTGGGTTGTGGGATAGGGAAGATATGAGAGATGAGAAGTAGGCCTGTTTTGCATCAGTGAGTGAGGATTTGAAAATGAGGAGGGACTGCTTGAATGCGGTGAAGTCATCCTTTAGAATGGGATTTCTTTCATCGCCGCTCTGCAGCCCTGGAAGCTTGTCTGAGATTTTTGGTCAGGTTGGTGTGCCAGGGTTTTCTGTTGATTTTTCAGGTTTTTTTGTGTGTGAGGGGGGCAGCAATGTCCAGAGCTGTACTTAATGTGGTGTGGTGGCAGTACAGGGTGGTGGCAGTATCTGGGTCTTGGAGCGAACAAATGGTCCTGGAGTCCACAAAGCTTCATGGAGAGCAGGTGAGGGGCAGCTCATGTATGAGGGAACAGGTGGAGCACTCAGGGGCAGTGGGGTTCAAGTGGAGTGGAATCTGGTGCAATTAAGGGGGTTTATAGCACAGATCCAGGTGTATTCTGAGGGCCATGGTGTATATGATTCTGTCCCTGCGTGTGTGTCTCTGTCTGTCTGTCCCTGCGTGTGTGTCTGTCTGACGTGCAAACTAGCTTATTTACTCCCCTCACTGGCGCTGACATAATTGAAGAGAAGCGCCGTAATCTTACGCAGACACACTGCGCGAGATTGTGTCTGCTAGGAGGCGCCACTGGGCTCCGGAGTGTGGCGCGATTCTGAAAAAAAAAAAGGTCTTTGCTTTATTATACCACTATTAATTCTGAGTGTTAGGGGTCACTTATGGGGGATCAGTGTGGATGGCACTTAGGGGGGATCCTATGCTATATATGTGTCATCCACAGATCCCCGCACAACAGTGCCATCCACATTCCCCCCCACAACAGTGCCATCCTCAGATCCCCCTAAAACAGTGCCATCCTCAGATCCCCCAAAAAAAACAGTGCCATCCACATTCCCCCACAACAGTGCCATCCTCAGATCCCCCCCTAAAACAGTGCCATCCTCAGATCCCTCCCCAAAAAACAGTGCCATGCTCAGATCCCCCAGAAACAGTGCCATCCTCAGATCCCCCCAAAACAGTGCCATCCATGGACCCCCAAAAAAAAAAACAGTGCCATTCACAGATCCCCCAAAAAAACAGTGCCATCCACAGGCCACCATTAGCTCAAATCCCACCAAATGCTCCCCTTTGGTTAAAAATAATTTTTTCTTATTTTTCTCCTCAAAAACCTAGGTGCGTCTTTTTATGCTTTTCTATCTTGAAATAAACTAAACCTTTAATGTTATGAAATTTAAATTTAATTTATATTAATTCACGCCCCATCCATCTACTCTCGCCCAGCCCCGAATCCAAAGCCTTTATTTAATTGACCAGTTTTCTGTTGTTCACAAAAATAAATATTTTCAATATGCTCCTGTTATGGCACTTCTAATATACATTTAAGCTTTTCCATCACGTCGCCCCTCCCTTCATTACATTCTCAGAAACAAGCAGAGCATGGATGTCAATAAAATTATCTCCCCCCGGAAAAATTTCTGCAGACGCCCATGCACAGAGACTGGATTTAAGGAAAGGGTACCTCCTGCCGGTGCTGGGGAGCAAGCTGGCCGGAATCAGCGACACAAGTCCGGGGGTCAACAATGGAGGGCAAAATTAACTTGTGTGGGGGCAAATTACTTAGTGGGAGGTCAGTGTGGCGGGCAAACTACATGGAGGGCCGTGTGGGGGCAAAATTACTTAGTGTGGACTGTGGGGGCAAATATCATAATGCAGGGCTGTCTGGGGGTAAAATTAACTTGTGGGGAAGGGGCAAATTACTCAGTGGGGGTCAGTGTGGCGGGCAAACTACATAGTGGAGGGACATGTGGGGGCAAATTACTTAGTGGGGGCAACTTGCATAATGCAGGGCTGTCTGGGGCAAAATTCACTTGTGAGGGGGGGAAAATTAGTCAGTGGGGGGTCAGTGTGGTGGGCAAACTACATAATAGAGGATCGTGTGGGGGCAAATTACATAATGCAGGGTTGTGTGGGGGCAAAATTAACTTGGGGGGGGGCAAATTACTCAGTGAGGGGCAGTGTGGAGGGCAGTGTGGGAGACGTCCTTGGATGTAAGAGGTATGGGCGCGATATATGGGTGGGGCTGTGTGTGGGTGTGGCTTGAGGGTGGACGGGGACACAGGGGCCCCATGATCTCCTATTCCTGGGGGAAGTGCCCCTCCAAAGACCAGGCTCTGGATCCGCCACTGGGGCAGTGTCGGGTGGGGGGGGGGGGGCCCAGGCCTTGAGCTGTGTAAGGGGCCCCAAAATTTCTGATGGCAGCCCTGCAGAGGAAGGGTTATTAGGTTTAAGGGGTTGCAGAAATTTGTAAGAGATTTGTAGTAGGAGGTAGAGGGGATAGTAGGGATTTGCTGAGGGGGGCCTGGATTTGGAGAAATATCACCAGCAACAAGGAAAAGCAGCAAAAGTGTTAGAAGGTGAGAAAAAGAAAGAGCATGAGGTATCTGTGTGTTTGGGAAGGAAGTGTTTTATGTTGCCAAACAGGTTTGAGCAAGCGGTCAGATGAGAAGGTAAAGATGGAGGGAGAGATGAATAGTTCTATGCTGGGAGAATGGATGTGGGGGTATTGCAGGAGGTTCTGGAAAAGTGGGAAGAGTAAGATGAAAGACTGACACATGGTTTGCATTAACTATTCCCGGATTTACCTTTGGTCCCCTTCTGGTTCCATTCTGGTATAATTCGGTATGTGCACTTAACGCTGGGTTCACACTTGAGCGTATTTGATACGCGCGTTTTACGTGCGTTTTGTCGCGTGTATTACAGCGCGTTTTTGAAAATAGGAAACGCGCGTTGTACGTGCGTTTGTGTGATTGACCACTCTAGGGTCAATCACAATACGCCGACAAAATGCCCCAAAGAAGATCCTGTACTTCTTTGAGCGTAGGGCGTTTTACAGCGTGTTCGTACTCGCTGTAAAACGCTCAGGTGAGAACCATGCCCATAGGGAAACATGGGTTTTCGTGCACAACTATGAACTACAACATGTAAAGTTCTCCTTCCATGGAAGGAAGTATTAGTAAATCCCTCATATGTGGCGTTCTCACTATTTGTCTACCTTCTATTGAAAAAGCAGAAACTGCTTCATGACCTGGAATGTTTTTGTTCTTATACAAATAGCAGGCACAGACTTGCCACACAACCCGCTCCGCAAGAACGCTGCACTTTTTTCTTTTTTTCTGCAGATATAGCTGCTGAAGGAAAGGGGGGGGGGGGGGGACAAAAACATGTGAATGGTTTCTCTTATTATGTATAAAATAATCCCTTCTATGCTAATATGTAATGATATTGCTGCACTGGATGTGTTTGAGGATGTTTTTACTCTTATGACATAATAGTCATACATGATCAATATCATTACCCTTCTCATTTGTGTATGTTACAATTAGTAAAGGGGTTGCCAGAGAGAAGGGTCTCCCACGCCGGACCCTCTTCTGAGCTCTGTAAAAGAATCTCTTACTCTGATGGACCCTAAAGGTGGCTACACACACGAAATTCACATGACAGTATCAATGGGTCCGCATCCGTTCCGCTATTTTGCAGAATGGGAGCGGAACCATTCATTTCAATGGGGCCGTAAAAGATTCGGACAGAGCACCATGTTCAGTCCACATCCGTAGTTTCGCTCCGCAGCCCCGCAA
Organism: Bufotes viridis; assembly: GCA_033119425.1. Lineage (NCBI taxonomy): Eukaryota > Metazoa > Chordata > Amphibia > Anura > Bufonidae > Bufotes > Bufotes viridis. The sequence continues at coordinate 22,515,536 of CM065598.1, read as the reverse complement.
CAAAGATAGAGCATGTCTTATTCTTAATCACAGCTACGGACAAGAATAGGCATTTTCTATATAGGGTTGTCCATGTATGTGTTCCGCAAAATGCAGAATGCACTGGGCTGGTATCTGTGTTTTGCGGATCCTGAAATTTGCAGATCGCAACACCTTCACAGCCGTCTGAGGGAGCCCTTAATCTGCATTATGTATTGTGTTTTTGGTGCATTTTTATGTGTTTTTGGTGTGAATTTGATGCAGATTTTCCAAAGATCTTTACCTTCCATTGAAAAGAGTGAAATCTGCACAAGAAAAACGCAACAAAAAGTTTACATAAGATTGTCTAATCTCATTCACTTTGCTGGAACTGTATTACGTGCGGTTCGCCCACACAAAAATCAGTGTGGGCGAATTACTGCACGTAATCCGCATGTGCGGGCACCCGTAGGGTGCATTACCACGACTGTATTTCCATTTAGTTCAGTTTTCTTTTTTTTCCCAATATACTCTTTTTGTTGATGTGCTTTCTTTGCTTATCGTCCCCTAGAACTTACGTAGGAATTTTTTTATTGCTCAATATTATTATCTTATTTAATATTAATATTGTCAATAATCAAATTTCTTACATAATTTGGCGAGCCAGGCAGGAGGGAAAAGGTGTAGCTGGAGAGTATATTAATAATGGTGTATATTTATATTCTGAGTCATTTATGCTGCATTATTGTTGATAACTCTGTTATTTAGTTGTGTTGTGTTTTGGAACAGGCTACATTGCGTATCATTGTTGTGGCTGTCTATTAAACAATAGTCTTAGCCATGGAAGGGTTAAAAAGGAAAATTGCCAAGGTTAAGAATACTGAAGCTATTGTTAAGGTAATGAGGGAGTCTAAGGGTGCTTTCACACTTGCATTTTTCTTTTCCGTCCTAGAGTTCCGTTGTCAGGTCTCTACGCTGGAAAGAAAATTATCAGGATTATCCCAATGTATTCTGAATGGAGAGAAATCCGTTTAGGATGCATCAGGATGTCTTCCGTTCAGTATCAGCATGCTGCGGATTTGTTTCCGTACAAAAATCCGGAAGACTTGCCGTAACTCCCATTGAAGCGCATTTATCCGGATCCGGAATTAAGCTAAACGTAGTTTTGGCGCATCGCCTGATCCGGCATTTAGCTCTGCGCATGCGCAGCAGCAGTTGCGATCGGGGCCTCAGTGTAAGCTGGGGCTCTGATCGGTTACCATGGCAGCCAGGATGCTACTGAAGTCCTGGCTGCCATTGTAAGTACTCCGCAGCATTGATCTATGCGCTGTAGGGACCTGTGACGTCATGAAGGAGCGGCCGCAGCGCAGGTAAGTACACTGCTGCGGAGTACCATGGCAGCCAGGACTTCAGTAGCGTCCAGGCTGCCATGGTAACCTGAAAGCATTTCGAAGACTGATCAGGATCCTGATCAGTCTTCAAATGCTTTCAGGCGACTCGCATTCTGACGGATCCGGCGGGCCTGAAGTGCCTGCCGGATCCTCAGGACGCAAGTGTGAAAGCACCGTAAGGCCCCCTGGTGTCAAACCCAGGAGTATGTTAATTTGATGATTAGTGAGAAAAAGTTGTCTTAAAATAAGGGAAAATCGGCTTTAGTGTTTGCTTTTTATTGGATTGCTCAGTCCAAGACGGTGATGGTGCAGAAAGAGCAGCAGGAGGACCAGGTAAAAGAACTGAATAAGTGAATTGATTTGTTGTATATTTCTTCTCAAAATGCTGCTGCTTTAGATATGGGGCATCAGAAAACTTTAGAGGAGAATAATGAATTGCGAATGGAAAATGAGAGGCGAAGGGAAAGATTGAGCGATTCAGAGGCTGCTATTAGGTGTTGGCTACTTCTTCTAATCCATCTGAGGCTGATCATTCACAGTGTTTGTCATAAATAGAGAGCCTTAAGGAGCAGTTGGGTAGACAGAGTGCTGCGGTCGCCCCTTTCAATGTGCCCCGTTGTAAAGGTGAGGATTGGGATAATGTGGATGAAGATACTGTCGATTGTTATGACTCCAATTAGAACAGAAAGGCAAATAGATTCAAATGGTTGGACTATTTCTGAAACCACTGTGTCCAAACCCTTAACCTGTACTGAAGTGCAAGTGCTGAGTAAGGAATTGGGAAATATTAGTCTGTGTGATGATCCTGTTGAGGTAATGATGAAAATCGAAATTTGAGCCCAAATATTGATGTCTTTGATGTTATTGTTGCCAGCTTGGATAATTCGTTAAGGGCCAATCTGCTCCCTTCTGTGTTTACTGACCCAAGGATTAAGCAAAATTTAGTTGATGAAGTCCTTAAAGCTTTGGGCATGGAGGAGACTGATCATCACACAAATTTTGGGAACTGTGCACAGAGAAGGCGGGAGTCTGTCTAAGGTTTTGCTGATCGCTTCCAGCTGCTACCCATGGTTCACTAAATGATGATATTTATAAGCGGGCGTTAATTAACAGGGCATCACCAGACATACAGAGATTGGTTGGTTTATCAGTGGCGGTTCAGAACTTATTTACGAAAATTCTTCATTGCTTTAAGAGGGCTGAAGCAATGATAAAAGAGCAAGAAAAGACTCATAGAGGTAGAGTAGCTGCGGTTGAAGGGCCTGCCTCTTAGCACAATAATCTTAGGAAGTCCTCACAATATTTTAAAGGACCCTATGAAAAGGGACAAGCCTTCACATGTTTTGTATGTGGTCAGGTAGGTCATATCTCAAGGAATTGTACGTATAGGCAACCAAAAGCCTCTGTACCACCAGCTGATAACTCAGTCAAAGAGTTGCAGCTTCAATTGTCAAATGCCTTAAGAGAGGTTGAGAAGTTGAAAGCAATTCAGACGGCCGGGCAAACTGTTAAATCTAATGTAACCAATTGCTCTCAAGGTCTCATTAAGGGTTTACACGACGACAGTTGTCGCGTGACAATAAGTCGCACTATTGTCGCGCAACAATTTTTATAATGGGAGTCTATGGTGTCGCATTGCAACATGCGACATGCTGCGACTGCGACGCAACAGTCGCAAAAAATGCGACCCCATAGACTCCCATTATAAAAATTGCTGCGCGACATTGGTGCGACAAAATGTCGCACGACAAATGTTGCAGTGAAGTTGTGCCCTATTTGTCGCGCGACAAATGTCGTCATGTGAACGTACCCTAAGAGCTCTCCAACAAGCTCAGCATAGGAAATTGTTGCCTCCACCCCTCCTGTTGTGGAGTTCAAGAGAGATGGATGCAATAGACCAGGCATCCTCAAACTGCGGCCCTCCAGCTGTTGCAAAACTACAACTCCCAGCATGCCCGAACAGCCTACAGGTATCAGTCTACAGCAGGGCATTGTGGGAGTTGTAGTTTTACAACAGCTGGAGGGCCGCAGTTTGAGGATGCCTGCAATAGACCAATAAACCAAAACAACAGAATGCAATATTTGCTGCCATGGAAAGAGGCCAATAGCAGAAAATGCTGATTGATACCGGCGCCTCTATCTCAATTTTACATGCACCGTAACCTCAAATGCATCCCTTGTCTACCGGGTAAAGGGGGGGGGACTAAGTTTACAAGCTTTTCAAGGATCCCATGCTGTGGCCATTGAAGCAAAAGATACTGTGTTAAAGATAGACAAACAGGAATTTGATCTAAAGGCATATTTGATGAATTTACCCGACTCTGTCTCTATATTGCGTTCCGATTTCCTCGGACAACATGGAGCTGTTGTTGATTATGTAAATGAGAGGATCTGGTTTCATGGTAATGGAGAGCATTGTGTTGTCTCTGATTACCTTGTTGTGTTCGCAATTAAGAAACCAGAGGTTTTTGAACTTCCTAGCCATGATGATGCAGGGGTGTCAAAGATAGTACAAGAGCATGAATAAGCATGACTGTGGTAAAAAGGATGGCGAGGAGGTTATTTCAGGGAGGGCTCATGAGCCTCAAAAGCGATACCCTCTTCCAAAAGATAGCGAGGAATATATTCAGAAAACGATTGATTCATTGTTAGAGCAGGGAATATTAAGAGAATGTAAATCAATAACAAATTCGCCTTTATAGCCAACTAAGGAAACCAGATGGATCATGGCGACTCTATCTGGATTATTGCAAATTGAACCTGGTCACCCCCACTTGCGCCCCAGTTGTCAGAGAGACCCCTACCCTTCTTTCCCAAATCCATCCAAAAGCGAAGGTATTCAGCACATTAGACATCTGTAATGGTTTCTGGAGCATTCCTGTCGCTGAATGATCACAGTACAAGCTTGCTTTTACCTGGAAAGACTGACAGTATACACAGACTCGATTATCACAAGGTTTGCACAATTCACCAACAACTTTCCATGAGAAGATGGCTGCCGTGTTGACGAAATTTTCCAAACCTGAAGCAGTCCTGCAGTAAGTCGATGATCTGCTCTCGGCCACTGAGAGTGAAGAGGAACATTTGCGATTGTTAAAAGAGTTGCTGGAATTGCTGGGAAAGCTGGACTGAAGGTAAATCCCAAGAAATGTCAGTTAATGCAAACCTCACTGACTTTTCTAGGGGTCAACATCACACCTGACGGTAAAAGACCTGATCAGCACAAAGTGGAAATCATACAAAGGCTGAACCTTCCTGTGTCAAAAACAGCTTTGAGGTCATTTCTGGGTGTAGTCCAATACCAAAGGGACTTCATCCCATGTTTCTCAGACATTGCACGGCCTCTATATGGTCTTTTAAAGAAAGAGGTCAAAGAAGATGACATCCGAAAGAAATGAACTGAGGTTTGCACAGACGCCTTTAATTCATTGAAAAGGGCTGTTATGGAGGCAACGGCATTGATCACTCCAGATCCTGCAAAGACTTTCCATCTAGAGGTTGGCGGTCTTATGCCAGGAAAAACATGGACGCTTGTGCCTATGGTTCTCAAGTTTTAACTCCTGTGGAAATTAAGTATCCTGCATGTGAAAGACATCTTTTGGCGACCTTCTGGGCCCTGCAGCATTTTACTTATATTACGGGACTACACTGTCTCTTCACAGTCCAAATACACCTTAGAATTTATTGTTGAGACCAGGAGAAACCATGATTTCCTCAGTCCGATTATCGTGATGGACATTAATGTTGATGCAGAGAGACTTGGACATTACCCCAAAACAGACAACGTTGCTTCCGGCTTTCTTGTTATACCCAGGAGATCCAGATGAATGCCCTTTACCCTCTAACCTTTCCTTTCCCTCCAACCCTCTCTCTGATACCTATGCCAGGCATCGCTATATATTGTGACGGTTCTTCTTACCATGATGGAGGTAAGGCGTATACTGGGTTTGCAGCTGTGTTTCCAGATCGGGTATCGATGCACTCATGTAAGAATTATTTGGCTCAACGTGCAGAGTTAGCGGTGATTGCAGGTATTTTCCAGGAGTGTCCGGAGACGGGTATAAACATTCACAGTGACAGTGCTTATGTGGTGAACACAGTGACCATGCTACCTCTCTATGTTACCAATGGATTCAGATCTACGCAACCTTTAGTGCATGCAAGTTTGTTGAGTTATATTTGGAACCTGCTGCAAGAAAGGAAGGCCCCGTGTGCGATTATTAAGGTCAAAGGTCATTCTAAAGGCTCAGTTCACCCAGATAGGAATAGTTTGGCTGATCAGTACGCTAAGATGGCAGCTAAAGAGGCAAGTTTGTGGGAGCCTCCAGAGATTTCTGCCTTGACAAAATGCAAATCTTTCCCAAAGAAGACAAAGATGAAGCAGAATAACCCGAAACTTTGTTGGTTTGAGGAGCATCCAAGCAAGAACTTTACACAAAGGCAATCACTGAAAAGAAGGAAGAATCATCAGATATCATCACACCAGAACCAGTTATATGGCCCCAGTCAGCAGTCAAAGTGGATTTTTTTTTTATCAACTACTAAGGACTTTATAAACAGACTATCCTGATTAACATTTATGGATATTTGTGAGAGCTCTCTCAGATATTTGTTCGCTCTCACGTGGGGGATTGTAAGATATGGTCATATAAAATGTCTTATGGGTTGAGTTATCATTTAAGAAATTGAGTGAACTATATCAGATTTGTAGAGTCATTGATATAGCAGACAAAAAGGTTTTCTAATTAATATTCTTGGGGCCGATTGTTGTAGGGAAGCCTTCTGTATTGTTAATCAGTCTACAGTCGTGTTTACAATCATTGACATTTCTAAGGCCTCCTGAGGGCAGATGGACTCTCCCACTCAAATACGAATACTAGATTGGATCACAACCAGTCGTGATGTCTCCAGTCAGTGGGATCTCGTCACAACGTGCAAATGACGGGAGAATCGAGTTATCATAATATGCAAGGTGTGGGAAAATGTGACACCTTTTATTCTTCTGGTTCATATTGGGAGGGAACACACAGAGATCAAAACCGGCCTTTGAAGTAGGAAATTTTGCTGATGGGAGGGGGAGTGAGTTCCAAGATCCAAAAATGTGTATAAAACATGGGCAAAATTTGGCATAGGGACAGGTCAGAGAGAGCTTTCCTGGAGGAAGGTGGCCTGTGAGCTCAAAGGAACCTTATTCTGGTAGCTATACTCAATGATTCTACATTACTGAATAGTTATTATGCATTGTTGTTAGGCCCCTTTCACACTAGCATTTTTGCTTTCCGTCCTAGAGTTCCGTCCTCGGGGCTCTAGGATGGAAAGAAACTGATCAGGATTATCCTAATGCATCCTGAATGGAGAGCAATCCGTTCAGGATGCATCAGGATGTGTTCCGTTCAGTATGTGAACGTTTTTTGGACATTGACAAAAGCGCAGCATGCTGCGGATTTGTCTCTGTCCAAAAATCCGGAAGACATGCCGTAACGCCGTATCCGGAATTAATGCCCATTGAAGTGCATTAATCCGGATCCGGCATTAAGCTAAACGTCGTTTCGGCGCATCGCCGGATCCGACGTTTAGTTTTTTCTCAATTGTTACCATGGCAGCCAGGACGCTAAAGTCCTGGCTGCCATGGTAAAATGTAGTGGGGAGGCAGGGGCGAAGCATACTTACCATCCGAGCGGCTCCCGGGGTGCTCCAGAGTGACGTCAGGGCGCCCTACATGCATGGATCACGTGATTCTGGAGCGCCCCGGGAGCCACACGGACTGTAAGTATACCGCTCCCCCCTACTACTATGGCAGCCAGGACTTTAATAGCGTCCTGGCTGCCATAGTAACCTGAAAGCATTTCGAAGACTGATCAGGATCCTGATCAGTCTTCTAATGCTTTCAGACGACTTGCGTTCTGACGGATCCGGCTGGGTTATGGTTTGTTAAATATCTCTTTTATGTTATGGTAATTGGTTTATTTGTGTCTTCACAATCAAAATTAATGTTACATAATTGACTCTGTATATAATATATTTTCTTTTTTTTCCCAATACACACTTTTTGTTGATCTGCTTTCTTTGCTGACCGTCCTCTAGAACTTATGTAGGAATATTTTTATTGCTCACTATTATTACCTTATTTAATATTAATATTGTCGATAATCATATTTCTTACACTCCTCGTCATCAATTAGGCTAATCTGAGGCAGTCCGTGCGTCTGGAGGAAAAACGACACCAGCCCCAGGTAGTTTTTTGCCAACATCTACAGCCCCTGACGCTCCCCGCCCAACTGTCAATAACTGGCCATATAAAAAGGGGACTTGCGACTATTTTTACTACTAAAATAGTCACAAGTCCCCTGATAAATGACCCTCCAATGTGCCTGCTTCTTATTTCCTTCAACATCGGCTGTCAGTGGCGAATCGGATGGGTCCGTAGTCGAATCTGATGGATTTGCCCAACATTTATCTAATGTGTTTGGCCAGCTTAAACCAGACAACTCCTTTAAAGAGTTCGGTCCACCTCGGACATTGAAGGCATGTTCAGGGGTGCATCTAGCCTTTCTGCTGCCTGAGGCGAAAACTGAAATGCCGCCCCCCCCCCATGCCAAATTCTGAACCTAACCCATTCCCTCCAGCCTTACTGTTAAAGGCATGCTTGGGAAAGATGATATATAGTGCTACAAATCATACTGGTTAATATAGCAATACAGTTGAATATGCAGAGATGAACGCTTCCACAATAAAAGTACTCAATGCCCAAGGCCTTTCTGCTGCCCCCTGCCTGAGGCAATGGCCTCATTGGCTGTGCACCCCTGCCCATATTGCTAGGATATGCCATCAATGTCAGATAGGTGTAGGTCCTATCTCCAGAACAAACCCCACGCCCCAGAAGTGAAGGAAAGCACACCCTGCATAGGTGGCGTTCTCTCTATTCACTTATACAGGAGTTCCGAACACAGCCCAGTGGCCGCACTTGACTAATTTCGGAAGTCCCATAGCAGTGAATGGAAAGTGCACATCGCATGCACCATGCCACTATGGGACTGCGAGAAATAGCCGAGCCAGCGGTCAGATTTTTTAGGAATAGGGGTGAATGGAGGGTGGCCGCGCATGCTCGGTGCACTCTCCTTCACTTCGAGGTTCCTCTTCTGGAGGCAGGAGCGGGTCCCAGGGGTAGAACCAGCATCTATCTGATAGCGATATGCCATCAACGTCCAAGATGTATTATCTATTATCTACAAATCATGTGACATCTGAAATAACAGGAAAGCCTAACACGGAAAGCGAGAGATCATGATAATCACATTACACAGACACCCATCCGCATAAGAGCTCGGGGTGGGGGATATTGATCCTGCCGGGATGATGTGCTCCTCAGGTGGAGGGGTGTGAACCGTCAGATTCCAGATAACAGCCAAAACCTGACATACTGCAAGAGACGCTCTGATTGTGCCTCCAGGCTCAGAATTAGATCACAAGCTCTCGGGAGCACTGACTAATTGCATCTTTATGATCATCGCACCAAATGTTTTTCAGTCTCTCTGCTCCTCAGTGTAGCTGCAAATTGCTCCTCTGCAGACCACCCAGAGGAAGAGCCTGGGCCAAGTGAGAAATACATTGGCAACCCGCTATATATTGTTGTGCAGGAGACAGTGGGGGTCATTTATTAACATCGTTTTTAGTGTAGGAAAAAGTTGCAAGACCTTGTTTTGTGACTTACTCCATCCTCGAGTGGCAAATGCGTGGTGGGGACTGGGACGGAATATTTACTCCTTGAGATAGATATAAAAAAGGGGAGTAAAAACTATTACAATCAGGTGTTGGAGTAGTGTAGCGTAGTAGGTGCGTCTAATTTATGACGAGGCCTGCGCCGGTCTTTGATAAATGACTCCTCAATTTTCATACTGGTTGCTCGATTCACTACTATCAGTCCAGGAAATGTACCAAAAGTCTTATAGAAAAGCACCTAAAGGGGTCTTCTCATCCATAGGACTAGCCATAAATGTTCAATAGTTGCGGGTCCTATCTCTGTGACCCGCTTCTATCTCAAGAAGAGGGTCCTGCCGTAAATGGAGCGGGGCTTTCTACATTCACTGCTATGAGACTCCTTAAAATAGCCGAGTGCGGGCTTGACTATTTTTGGAAGTTCCACACCAGTGAATGGAGAGGACGCCTCTTCAGAAAGGGACTGGTTCCAGTGGTGGGGCCTGTGCCTATCAGACTCTATTGATGGAAATAGGAAAATGCCCCCTTTAAATGGTACCTAAAGCTTCACGCAAAATGTGGAAGGTGCAGTAGTGCTTCTCAGAGTGATCAGCACATCTAGAGGCTGAAACTTTTAACCATTCTTCTTTGCAAAATAGCTGAAGCTCAGTCAGATTGGATGCAGAGCGTCTGTGAACAGCAATCTTCAAGTGTCGCCACAGATTCTCAATGGGATTCAGGTCTGGACTGTGACTGGGCCATTCTAACACATGACTATGCTTTGATCTAAACCAGGCATGTCCAAACTCTGGCCCTCCAGGTGTTGCAGAACTACAACTCCCATCATGCTCTTCTGTAGGTTGATAGCTGTAGGTTGTCCAGGAATGATGGGAGTTGTAGTTTTGCAACATCTGGAGGGCCGGAGTTTGGATATGCCTGATCTAAACCATTCCATTGTAGCTCTGCGTTCAGAGAGATGTGCAGCATTAGCTTTTCCCCACACATAGTGTCTTGCATTTAGGCCAAAAAGTTTCACTTTGGTTTCATGTAACCACAGCACCTTCTTCTACATGTTTGCTGTGTCCCCAACATGGCACGGCAAATTGCAAATGGGACTTCTTGTGGCTTGCTTTCAAAAATGTCTTTCTTCCTGCCACTCTTCCATAGAGGCCAGATTTGTGTAGTACACAACTAAATAGTTGTCCTGTGGACAGTTTCTCCCACCTGAGCTGTGGATCTCTGCAGCTCCTCCACAGTGACCATGGGCCTCTTGGATGCTTCTCTTTTTAGTGCTCTCAGTTTAGGTGAACGGCCATGTCTTGGTAGGTTTGCATATGTGCCATACTCCTTCCATTTTCGAATAATGGATTGAACAGTGCTCCGTGAGATGTTCAGAAACTGGGATATTTATTTTTTTATAACCTAACCCTGCTTTACACTTCTGCCCAACTTTATCCCTGACCTTTCTGGTGTGTTCCATGGTTTTCATGATGCTGTTTGATCACTAATGTTCACTAAGAAACCTCTGAGGCCTCCACAGAACAGCTGTCGTTACACTGAGAATACATTACGCACAGGTGGACTCTATTTACTACTAAGGTGACTTCTGAAGACAATTGGTCACACTGGATTTTATTCAGGGGTATCAGAGTACAGGGGGCTGAGTACTAATGCAAGCCACACTATTCAGATTTTTATTTATTAAAAATTTTGAAAACCGTGTATCATTTTATTTTCACTTCACACACACTTGGTACTTTGTGTTGGTCTATCACATAAAATCCCAATAAAATACAGTTTTTGGGTGTTAAGTAAAAGAAATGTGGAAAAGTGGTATGAATACTTTTCACGTATGGTGTGCTGACTGACCGCAGCATTTACACTAGACTATGGACTGACCGCAGCATTTACACTAGACTATAGACTGACTGCAGCATTTACACTAGACTATGGACTGACCGCAGAGTTTACACTAGACTATGGACTGACTGCAGCATTTACACTAGACTATAGACTGACCGCAGCATTTACACTAGACTATGGACTGACCGCAGCATTTACACTAGACTATAGACTGACCGCAGAGTTTACACTAGACTATGGACTGACCGCAGAGTTTACACTAGACTATGGACTGACCGCAGCGTTTACACTAGACTATGGACTGACCGCAGCATTTACACTAGACTATGGACTGACCGCAGTGCTTACACTAGACTATAGACTGACTGCAGAGTTTACACTAGACTATGGACTGACCGCAGCGTTTACACTAGACTATGGACTGACCGCAGCGTTTACACTAGACTATGGACTGACCACAGCATTTACACTAGACTATGGACTGACAGCAGAGTTTACACTAGACTATGGACTGACCGCAGCGTTTACACTAGACTATGGACTGACCGCAGCGTTTACACTAGACTATGGACTGACCGCAGCGTTTACACTAGACTATGGACTGACCGCAGAGTTTACACTAGACTATAGACTGACCGCAGAGTTTACACTAGACTATGGACTGACCACAGCATTTACACTAGACTATGGACTGACAGCAGAGTTTACACTAGACTATGGACTGACCGCAGCGTTTACACTAGACTATGGACTGACCGCAGCGTTTACACTAGACTATGGACTGACCGCAGCGTTTACACTAGACTATGGACTGACCGCAGAGTTTACACTAGACTATGGACTGACCGCAGAGTTTACACTAGACTATGAACTGACCGCAGCGTTTACACTAGACTATGAACTGACCGCAGCGTTTACACTAGACTATGGACTGAGCGCATAGTTTACACTAGACTATGGACTGAGCGCATAGTTTACACTAGACTATGGACTGACCGCAGAGTTTACACTGACTATGGACTGAGCGCAGAGTTTACACTAGACTATGGACTGACCGCAGCGCTTACACTAGACTATGGACTGACAGCAGAGTTTACACTAGACTATAGACTGACTGCAGAGTTTACACTAGACTATGGACTGACCACAGCGTTTACACTAGACTATGGACTGACTGCATAGTTTACACTAGACTATGGACTGACAGCAGAGTTTACACTAGACTATGGACTGACAGCAGAGTTTACACTAGACTATGGACTTACCGCAGCATTTACACTAGACTATGGACTGACCGCAGAGTTTACACTAGACTATGAACTGACTGCAGCGTTTACACTAGACTATGGACTGACCGCAGAGTTTACACTAGACTATGGACTGAGCGTATAGTTTACACTAGACTATGGACTGACTGCATAGTTTACACTAGACTATGGACTAGGGTTGGGCAATATACCGGTTATGATGATATACCGCGGTATTAGAAAACAGCGATATTGCGATATGACTGTTTCCTAATAACCGCGGTATTCTGTGACGTCATGCGCCCTGTATATTCCCCAGTCTGCGGCGCCGTCCACCCGCACAAAGAGAGCCGCCCGTACATTTAACTAGCAGCGTGGCTCAGGATTAGGAACATTACACTTGATCCCTGGCTCCGCCTCCTCCTACCGGCTCCTTGGCTCCGCCTCCTCCTACCGGCTTCCTGGCTCCGCCCCTCTTACCGGCTCCGCCTCCTCCTACCGGCATATTTACTGACAATCTCCGGGGGAGCCCGGGAGGGTTAAACGTTTCCTGCGGCTGCCTCACTCCCATGTTCAAAGTCTCCACCCCCTAGACAGAATCACCACACGATGAAGGCAGCCGAGGGAAAAGTCCAGACGCCACCACCCTCCGTGACTCACTGAGCCCTGTGTTGTCCTGGCCTACGAGGGCTGGAGTGTTCAACAACTCCAAGGAGCAGCCACAGGTGTGTGAGATGAGACTGAGACCCCTAAACTAACACAAACTGTAATAAATAAAGGTGGATAGTGAAGTGTCTCCTGTGGCCCTGGGGCTGCCTGGCCTTCCCTTCCTGCCTGTAGCATAACCAGTAGTAGGCAAGGCATTAGGGAATAAACAATCATGAGTCCCCCTCCCCAAACATAAGCAAGAAGACATTACTGTATGGTGGCCACAGCCACATTATACTGAGGAGGAAGGAACTTAGAGGCACAGTATAATATCTCCTTGTGGCCCCATAATATCTCCTTGTGTGGCGGCTGCTACCCCCATACAGTATAACGTCTCCTTGTAGCTGCCCCCATACAGTATAACGTCTCCTTGTAGCTGCCCCCATACAGTATAACGTCTCTAGTGGCTGCCCCCATACAGTATAACGTCTCCTTGTAGCTGCCCCATACAGTATAACGTCTCCTTGTAGCTGCCCCCATACAGTATAACGTCTCCTTGTAGCTGCCCCATACAGTATAACGTCACCTTGTAGCTGCCCCATACAGTATAACGGTACCTTGTGGCTGCCCCCATACAGTATAACGTCACCTTGTAGCTGCCCCATACAGTATAACGTCTCCTTGTAGCTGCCCCCATACAGTATAACGTCACCTTGTGGCTGCCCCCATACAGTATAACGTCACCTTGTAGCTGCCCCATACAGTATAACGGTACCTTGTGGCTGCCCCCATACAGTATAACGTCACCTTGTAGCTGCCCCATACAGTATAACGTCTCCTTGTAGCTGCCCCCATACAGTATAACGTCACCTTGTGGCTGCCCCCATACAGTATAACGTCACCTTGTAGCTGCCCCATACAGTATAACGTCTCCAAGTGTTTTTTTATTCTAAATAGGCATTTATCGTGATATATATCGTTATCGCGATAAATTTCTTAATATCGTTATCGTGGCAATATTTTTGATATCGCCCAACCCTACTATGGACTGACCGCAGAGTTTACACTAGACTATGGACTGACCGCATAGTTTACACTAGACTATAGACTGACCGCAGAATTTACACTAGACTATGGACTGACCGCATAGTTTACACTAGACTATAGACTGACCGCAGAATTTACACTAGACTGGACTGACTGACTACTAAATTTACACTGGACTAACTTGGCTACGAGACTGACGCGACATAGTTTACACTAGACTATGGACTGACTGCATAGTTTACACTAGACTATGGACTGACCAAAGAGTTTACACTAGACTATGGACTGACTGCAGCATTAACACTAGACTATGGACTGACCGCAGCGTTTACACTAGACTATGGACTGACCGCAGAGTTTACACTAGACTATGGACTGACCGCATAGTTTACACTAGACTATAGACTGACCGCAGAGTTTACACTAGACTATGGACTGACCGCATAGTTTACACTAGACTATAGACTGACCGCAGAATTTACACTAGACTATGGACTGACCGCATAGTTTACACTAGACTATGGACTGACTGCATAGTTTACACTAGACTATGGACTGACCAAAGAGTTTACACTAGACTATGGACTGACCGCAGAGTTTACACTAGACTATGGACTGACCGCAGCGTTTACACTAGACTATGGACTGACCGCAGAGTTTACACTAGACTATGGACTGACTGCATAGTTTACACTAGACTATGGACTGACCACAGAGTTTACACTAGACTATGGACTGTCCACAGAGTTTACACTAGACTATGGACTGACCACAGAGTTTACACTAGACTATGGACTGACCACAGAGTTTACACTAGACTATGGACTGACCGCATAGTTTACACTAGACTATGGACTGACCGCATAGTTTACACTAGACATTGGGAACTTAAAGTGGCCCTGGAAAAAAAACTAAAAGTGGCCTCATGTTGTAGGCAGGGCTATGTTATGTACATGTGTTGTATATAAGTATGTGTGTATATGTATGTGTATGTACATGTATGTGTAGTGTACACGTTGTGTGTGTACACGTGTTATATGTGTAGTGTACACGTGTGTTGTGTGTGTGTATATGTATGTGTAGTGTACAGGGATTTCAAGTCTCCCTGACGCCCGCATGTAAAACAATATATCCCGGAAATGGAGAGGCACTGGGGGGCTGATGGAGAGGCACTGGGGGGCTGATGGAGAGGCACTGGGGGCTGATGGAGAGGCACTGGGGGGCTGATGGAGAGGCACTGGGGGGCTGATGGAGAGGCACTGGGGGGCTGATGGAGAGGCACTGGGGGGCTGATGGAGAGGCACTGGGGGGCTGATGGAGAGGCACTGGGGGGCTGATGGAGAGGCACTGGGGGGCTGATGGAGAGGCACTGGGGGGCTGATGAATGTAATAAAAAGTTCGTGAAAAAAAAAGAAAACCTCCCTGAAATTAGTTTTCGCAGGTTGGGATGTCTGAGTGTACATGTATGTGTAGTGTACATGTGTTATATGTGTAGTGTACATGTGTTATATGTGTAGTGTACATGTGTTGTGTGTGTACATGTGTTATATGTGTATGTACATGTATGTGTAGTGTACACGTGTTGGTGTGTACATGTGTTATATGTGTATGTACATGTATGTGTAGTGTACACGTGTTGTGTGTGTGTGTACATGTATGTGTAGTGTACACGTGTTGTGTGTGTGTGTACATGTATGTGTAGTGTACACGTGTTGTGTGTGTACATGTATGTGTAGTGTACACGTGTTGTGTGTGTGTGTACATGTATGTGTAGTGTACACGTGTTGTGTGTGTACATGTATGTGTAGTGTACATGTATGTGTGCTGTGGCTGGGGTGTGCTCCGCTCCCGCACATGACGGGGATGACGTCCGTCCAGATGTGGCTCTCATGGCGGGGCTGGCTGCTGGGAGGCCTGCACTAGGCCGCTGCTACCAGAAGGGGGAGAGGGAGGAGGCGCCGTGCCCGATGCATCCTGGGAAATAAACCAACATGGGGAGCAGCTCCGGGCTCACCATGCACTTCAATCCCACGGAGTGAGAGCCTGACGTGACCCCCCCGCCGCCGCCATAACACGGCCCACTGCGTCACCGCCTCCCGGGGACGATGTGAGGGGGCTGGAAGCGAAGAACCGCAGCCTCTCCCGGATGATGGACAGGAACTACCCGACTCCCACCTTTACCGACCCGCTGGCCCCAGCCTCCCCTGCCGCCTGGGCCTACGAGCGGAGCGCGGCCGGGATTAAACCCAGGTAAGAACGGCGCCCCGGACGGTGAGATGGCGTAGGAAAGTCCGGGGATGCGAGGCCTAGTCCTTCAGGCCGGGATCTCTCCTCCAGCCGACGATCGGAGGGAGGGGCTCCCGCACTGTACCAGGGGAGGACGTTCACCACAGCCCGGGGATCCACCCCAGCAGCAGGCCTGACACCCGATCCGGGCGTGCAGAGAGGCTGTGACCCGAGAATGGCACATGTCCTCCCAGCCCTGCTGCTGTCACCCTCTCCCTGCAACCTGTGGCTTTCCAGCTGTTGAAAACTACGACTCCCAGCGTGCCCTAGCAGCCTGTGACCCTCGGGGCCGGCTGGGATTTATAGTTGCATGGTTGTTAACCCTTTGTCTGCCCGCTTGTTCTCCACATGATGTGCCTGTATAGGAGCAGCAGTGTGCCCGGTGACAGCTGGCGCCGCGGGTACCACGCCTGACATTACAGGACTGGGAACCTTCCGTCATTTCATTTGCTCCCTTCTCGCCAGACGCTAAAAATGGTGTGAAAATGTTATTTCTGTGTCGTTCTAAGTTTACTTCAAGTTTACTTCATGGGGGAGGACATCTCGCGAGTTTTATCGCTAGAAAGCGGGACCGGAGGTAATATGGCGGCACAGACGTATGTACGTTACTACGTTCCTGTAAAACGTCAGGGCGACATGGCAGATGCCCTCAGCTCTGTGGTAACCATCCGTGGTTCCTGGTGCCACCTTGCATAGCGCGGTCATCAGTGGCGGGCGCATTGGTTGAAGTCGTCTAGTCCTAGAAAGCAGCAGAAACCGCGCTGAATTTCACTTGTTCTCCAACTATAGAGATGAAACCAGAATTACAGCCCTGAGATGTGCCTTTCATCTTCTCCCTAGCCGCTGCAAGGTCAGACCCCGATGACAGCCTCTCCTTCCTAGCCCCAGAATATACTGCGGGCAGACCCCGATGACAGCCTCTCCTTCCTAGCCCCAGAATATACTGCGGGCAGACCCCGATGACAGCCTCTCCTTCCTAGCCCCAGAATATACTGCGGGCAGACCCCGATGACAGCCTCTCCTTCCTAGCCCCAGAATATACTGCGGGCAGACCCCAATGACAGCCTCTCCTTCCTAGCCCCAGAATTGACTGCGGGCAGACCCTGATGACAGCCTCTCCTTCCTAGCCCCAGAATATCCTGCGGTCAGACCAGGATGACAGCCTCTCCTTTCTAGCCCCAGAATATCCTGCGGTCAGACCAGGATGACAGCCTCTCCTTTCTAGCCCCAGAATATCCTGCGGGCAGACCCTGATGACAGTCTCTCCTTCCTAGCCCCAGAATATCCTGCGGCCAGACCAGGATGACAGCCTCTCCTTCCTAGCCCCATAATATCCTGCGGTCAGACCCCGATGACAGCCTCTCCTTCCTAGCCCCAGAATATCCTGCGGGCAGACCCTGATGACAGCCTCTCCTTCCTAGCCCCAGAATATCCTGCGGTCAGACCCTGATGACAGCCTCTCCTTCCTAGCCCCAGAATATCCTGCGGGCAGACCCTGATGACAGCCTCTCCTTTCTAGCCCCAGAATATCCTGCGGTCAGACCAGGATGACAGCTTCTCCTTCCTAGCCCCAGAATATCCTGCGGTCAGACCCTGATGACAGCTTCTCCTTCCTAGCCCCAGAATATCCTGCGGGCAGACCCTGATGACAGCCTCTCCTTCCTAGCCCCAGAATATCCTGCGGGCAGACCCCGATGACAGCCTCTCCTTCCTAGCCCCAGTATATCCTACGGTCAGACCCTGATGACAGCCTCTCCTTCCTAGCCCCAGAATATCCTACGGTCAGACCCTGATGACAGCCTCTCCTTCCTAGCCCCAGAATATCCTACGGTCAGACCCTGATGACAGCCTCTCCTTCCTAGCCCCAGAATATCCTACGGTCAGACCCTGATGACAGCCTCTCCTTTCTAGCCCTAGCATATCTAATGTCAGACCCCGATGACAGCTCCTCCTTCCTAGCACCAGCATGTCTTAATGGCCTCTTTACGCTGCTCAATGGAGAAGATAAATATTTGGAAGTAATATTTCCTTCCTGACAATTGCCTGCTCATCAGTGGAGGTGACTGCTTCATTTACATGCAGCGATCTCCTCCACAGTATGAGGAGGAGAATCACTAATGCCATCGCTCATCCCCATACATAATCACTGTGTGTGGGCAGCAGAGGCTGTTTAGACGGCACAATCTGGTGCCCAGAAACAATAATATAAGTGACGGCACCAACGATCCATTACCCAACGAACGAGCATTTTGCGGCACCTTTAAAGGTACTGATTATCGCTAGCGAGTGTATTTAGTAATGCTGGTTAGCCATAATGTTCACAACTATTGGGTAGTGTTAAGGAGCCTTAAAGTAAGACCCTGATGACAACTTGTCCTTCCTAGCCCCAGCATATCTTAAAGGGGTTGTCCCATATCAGACAATGGGGGCATATCGCTAGCCCCCGTTGTCTGATAGGTGCGGGTCCCACCGCTGGGACCCACACCTATATCGAGAACGGAGCGGGAAGAGCTATGGCTGGAGGACCCCAGATTTTCCGGGGTCTGTCCACCACCAAGCTCTGCTCCCATAGAAGTGAATGGGAGCGTACCGCGCATGCACGGCCCATGCTCCTATTTATTTTTATGGGGCCAACAGAATTAGCCGAGCCAGCACACGGCTATACTCGCCGGCCCCATAGAAAATGAATGGAGGGCGGCTGCGCACTGCGCCCTCCTACACTTTCGGGGCTCCGTTCTCGATATAGGTGCGGATCCCAGCGATGGGATCCGCACCTATCAGACAATGGGGGCGTATCCTAGCAATATGCCCCCATTGTCTGAGATGGGACAACCCCTTTAAGGTCAGGCCCCGATGACAACTTCTCCTTCCTAGCCCCAGCATATCTGATGTCACACCCCGACGACAACCTCTCATTCCTAGCACCAGCATATCTAATGTCACACCCCGACGACAACCTCTCATTCCTAGTCCCAGCGTATCGGTCAGACCCTGATGACGACTTCTTCTCCATGCTTGTGTCTTGCAGTCATTCATATTTCTAGGTTACGGGACAGCCGTATGTATGTCTGTCCCATTCCATAGGATTGCTTTGGGTCTAACTTTTTATTGATATGGATAAATAGTCGTTAGTTTTTTAATTGGTATTTTTGTTTTTCAGTTAAAAAAATTAGTTTGTATCCTGCAGTGTAAGTGCATTAAGTATTGTCACGGATGGCCTCCATTATCCTCCATAGGCAGTGCTGGATCTCCTCTTACTTTCTGGGCTGGACATGCCCACGCTATAGGAGTGTACCATGACGGCTGGCAGAAGTCCACTGCCACCTATGAGCGTCACGATGGCAATAAGTGTCTGTGCATTGAAGAGCTCCCGTCATGTACATTAATGTATCAGCAAAAAAACATGTCAGATATGTGCATATCACTGCTGCGTGGCCTCAGTGGTGACCTTGGTCGTGTGCTTTCTGCACGGGGTCACCTCTGAGGTCCTCAGTGGTCATGTGCATGTAGACGGCAAGTCACACTTTTGGTCCAGTGGGGGCTGTAAGCGACATGGCTGATCACGTGCTCGCCCTCATCAGCGGCCATGTTCCTGGCGCGGTACAGTCAGTAAGAGACGGCGCAGGGCTTCACATATGAAGACGTTGGGGCAGATTCCCTTACAATGTCACCTTGCTGTTTGTAGCATTTTTGGAAAAATTATGTTATGGTGGCCGACCCCTCTGAAGACTACGGGCTAAAATATTTTTGTAATAGGTTTTTATTAACAATTTGGCGGCAGAACGCGGTGTGTGGTAAAGCCATCAGATGGCTCGGTCTCCGGCCCCTCTCTGACCTCTGCTGATGTCACTCCTGTAGTGTGGCTACGGTGGTTTCACACTTTTATTTATTTATTTTTTTCCCCGAATTGCCATTATTATAAAAAAATTTTTTTAGCAAAAACAGCTGCGGTCAGATGTTACGTGCTGGACAGTAGGAAATTATACAATGTCCCACAAACACAGGGGGGCATTTAGTATCCAGAAATATGACTATATCAGGGATGGGCAAACTCGGCCCTCCAGCTGTTGTAAAACTACAATTCCCACCATGCCCTGCTGTAGGCTGATAGCTATAAGCAGTCTTTGCATGCTGGGAGTTGTAGTTTTGCAACAGCTGGAGGGCCGAGTTTGCCCATCCCTGGACTATATATTAGGCGTATTTCTGGCGCAGATTGCGACGCAAGGGTTATTTGCACCGCTGTCTGCGTCTTTTCCACTGCTCACACAAGATCTGAAAAACGTGGGCGTGGCAGGGAAGGGGACAGGCCGGCAGGAACGCCTCATTCATCATTTTCTAAGCCTGTTTTATGATGCTTTCACATTCGCGTTTTGGCTTTCCGTTTGTGAGATCCGTTCAGGGCTCTCACAACGGATCAGTTTGCATTCTGAAAGGAAAAGGATCCGCTCAGTTTGCATCAGTTCAGTCTCCATTCTGCTTTGGAAACGGACACCAAAACGTCCGTCTGACGAAACTGAGCCAAACGGATCCGTCCTGGCACACAATGTAAGTCAATGGGGACGGATCCGTTTAACTGATGCAATCTGGCACAATAGAAAACGGATGCGTCCTCCATTGACTTTCAGTGGTGTTCTAGACAGATCCATCTTGGCTACATTACAGATAATACAAACGGATCCGTTCTGAACGGATGCAGACGGTTGTATCATCTGAACAGATCCGTGCTTGACGGATCCTCACAAAACACGAGTGTGAAAGTAGTCTAAGGGTCCATTCACTCATCCGTGGTGTGTTGCGGATCTGCAACACACCCGGCCGGCACCCCCATAGAGCAGCCTAAGAATAGGACATGTTATATTTTTTTCCGGAGTCGCGGACCGGAGCACACGTTGTGCTCTCCGCATCCATTCCGTCCCCATTCAGAATGAATGGGTCCGCACCCGTCCCGCATAAATGGGGAACGGATGCGGACGTGTGAATGGACCCTTAGGCGTAGAAAATGGTCTAAATGTAAGACAGCAAGGAAGCTGGCTTACATTTAGACTGGCGCTGGATGCGTCAAAGTTATGGAGAGGCCGTCCGGCAGATCCACCACCAGCTACAGGGGTTAAGGCGCCGGTCTTATTGAATGACCCCCACAGTGTTTATCGTAGTGGCCTTTTTAGAGTTTCCTGGCATTTTGTGGCCCCTCTGAATATTCTTAAAATTGCTGCGTGCTCAGTGTGCCATTTTTTTTTTTCTGACGTTTTTCCGTAGACTTCTCTATAGACTAAAAGTCCCGCCAAAAAAAAAAAAGAAAACACTCATTTCATGGCGTTATTTGCAAGAGAAAAATGACAAAAAAGGTGAAAGCACCTTAAGGCTGGGTTCACACATGACTGATTAGCTGCAGATTTGTGTTCTACAAAACCAGCAAAGGGAATGACTTTTTAGCAATTCTCATTCGCACATGGCGGAAAAGAATACTCAGCAGAAACCCGTGGGACGGATTTGAAGGGTAGGTTCACACGAGGGATATTGTGACACAATCCGCAGTGAATCCCATAGCAGAAACCACTGTGCCTTCTGCCGTGGGTTTTCGTTTTCTATGGCGCAGACCCGCTTTCGCTTTAGTCCATCCACCGCAGCTTTTTGGGGGGTCTGCGCAGTAACCGCACCAAGACTGGACCTGTCTGGAGTGTTAAAGGGGTGCTCCGGGGATACACCGTTTCTAACATCTGCCTGCAGTCCGCCTCCCAATCTGCAAGGATCATACTCGCCTGCCCCATGTCGCCCCGATCCTCCCCGCTGGCTCCCGCGTCTCCATCTTCCTCCCCGACATGGTCACCTGACCCTCCTCAGCCAACCACTGACGTGTTCACAAGAGACACGTGACAGCTGAAGCCAGAATTTGGCTGAAGAGGATTGGGTGACTATGCCCAGGCCAGGGAGGAAGAAAACAAACCTGGCACCGCAAGATGAGGCCGGCTTGGAGGTCCGTGGCAGCATTATTGCTTTGTTATGCCCCATCGGCTGTGCCATGCAGCATGGCGGCACTATTGCTTTATGTCCCATCAGCTGTGCCATGCAGCATGGCGGCACTATTGCTTTATGTCCGCATGGCGGCACTTTGCTGTATGCCCATGCTGTGCCATGCAGCATGGCGGCACTATTGCTTTATGTCCCATCAGCTGTGCCGTGCAGCATGGCGGCACTATTGCTTTGTTATGCCCCATGGGCTGTGCCATGCAGCATGGCGGCACTATTGCTTTGTTATGCCCCATCGGCTGTGCCATGCAGCATGGCGGCACTATTGCTTTATGTCCCATCGGCTGTGCCATGCAGCATGGCGGCACTATTGCTTTATGTCCCATCGGCTGTGCCATGCAGCATGGCGGCACTATTGCTTTGTTATGCCCCATGGGCTGTGCCATGCAGCATGGCGGCACTATTGCTTTGTTATGCCCCATCGGCTGTGCCATGCAGCATGGCGGCACTATTGCTTTGTTATGCCCCATGGGCTGTGCCATGCAGCATGGCGGCACTATTGCTTTGTTATGCCCCATCGGTTGTGCCATGCAGCATGGCGGCACTATTGCTTTATGTCCCATCAGCTGTGCCGTGCAGCATGGCGGCACTATTGCTTTGTTATGCCCCATCGGCTGTACCGTGCATCATGGCGGCACTATTGCTTTATGTCCCATCAGCTGTGCCATGCAGCATGGCGGCACTATTGCTTTGTTATGCCCCATTTATGACCCATAGGAGGAAATAAAGAAATGAGGAAATCGGGAACCAGAGCACAAGATTTTTTATTTTTTTTTCCTGTGCTAAAAATAGTAGGGATTTTGGCAGGGCTTCTCCGCGGTTCAGTAGTTCAGGTTCACTCCGCAGGAGTTCATAAAGACAGAGCTGTTCCTTCCGGAAAGCGGCGTTAACATCGATCCCGTAAAAGAAGAAAGTGAATAAGATGCCCCGGAGTCGGGTCCACGTGTCTTCAGGAGGCTGCGAGAACAAATCTCCTACGTAGGCAGGGTTCGCCTGGTGCGCGGTATAGGGAGCTGCGGCTGTTGGCTTTCTGAGCATCCATAGAAATCAGTCCGTCTTAAGATGCAATTACATTATTTATTTTTTTCTAATTGAAAACCGTAAGGTATGTGATGAAATATGAGGGATTTCTGTACATTGCAGATACCGCATAGCTTATTGGTTATTTGCACATTAGACCTGCCGGCCGGTTTATCCTTTACATTTCTGATGTATATAATGCTAGAGGTGCAGTATAGACTGACACTAACATTGGCTAGAACTCTTCCGAATGGTGGCTTTTGCAGACAAAGCTGGTGCGGATACCATACCAAAAAAACGTGGACTCTGTCTCCAATTGAAACTTCGGCTTCCCATTTAAAACAATGGAGCTGGGTTTCGCGGCAGCCTGGTGGCTTTTTGGGGTGATATCCTCACCCATTTCTACCTGCAAAAGACTCTGTGTGAACAGCCCTTAATAATGCAGATTTATGGCCGTGCAGGGTCTTTGGATAGCGGGGTGACTCTCCTTGAAGCTGTTAGTAGCCGTCACCCGGCACTACTGCGGCTGTTTTGTCCGATCTTTTACCAAGTGGTTCTGCAACCTGATGTGAAACTACAACTCCCAGCATGCTGTTTCCTATTCACATAGAATAAATCATGTATTTTTCTCACTCTCCGCGGCGCCACCTCTGATAAAGCCCCATGTGAACCTGCCCCGTGTTCATTTGTATCCTGGAGATGCTTCGTCAGCAGCAGCATTTGTATTCATGGATGAGATCCTGTTCAGTTGTCACCGGGCAGAGCCGATGTCTGGATTGGTTCTTTTCCTCCATTTGTCCCAGTGTTTTACGTGTTTGCGTCAGTCGGTGTATTGCTGGGTTTTACGTGATGGATTATACTGGTTCTGCAGGCCATTTATGTCTTTTGCAGGCAGCGGGTTGAGCAGAAGGACCGTTCAGGGGTTGTCTGACTTCTTGAATAAGATGTAGATTTTATTTTTTTGCTCTATGCTGATTACAAAACTGACCGATCCAGGACTCTACAGCAGCCCCCCGATGACAGACATCTTCTAGATCAGGCATGTCCAAACTCCGGCCCTCCAGATGTTGCAAAACTACAACTCCCATCATTCCTGGACAACCTACAGCTATCAACCTACAGAAGGGCATGATGGGAGTTGTAGTTCTGCAACACCTGGAGGGCCAGAGTTTGGACATGCCTGTTCTAGATCATCATGTCTAACTCTTCTTTCCTTTGAAGATCAGCTATGCTAAAAAGAGCTGGACCCGTCACCGATGGGGGGCCTTGACCCGTCACCGATGGGGGGCCTTGACCCGTCACCGATGGGGGGCCTTGACCCGTCTCCGATGGGGGGCCTTGACCCGTCTCCGATGGGGGGGCCTTGACCCGTCTCCGATGGGGGGCCTTGACCCGTCTCCGATGGGGGGCCTTGACCCGTCTCCGATGGGGGGCCTTGACCCGTCTCCGATGGGGGGCCTTGACCCGTCTCCGATGGGGGGCCTTGACCCGTCTCCGATGGGGGGCCTTGACCCGTCTCCGATGGGGGGCCTTGACCCGTCTCCGATGGGTAGTGTTGAGCGAACTTGTGTTTTAAGTTCTGCGTCCAAGGTTCGGTTCGCGTTATCGAAGAATCCCGTTATAGATTCCGCTACCAGGGACCATAGCGGAATTTGGAATCCCTAATGGGATTCTTCGATAACCCGAACTTTGGACGCAGAACTTAAAACACAAGTTCGCTCAACACTACCGATGAGCCTTGACCCATCTATTTTATATTCACATCTCAGGACCATGGAATATGATGGCCCCCCATACATAAGTCTACTGGACTAACAGATTTCTGATGGGACCACTGACTGTTTTATGTGTATGGGAGCCTCCGACTCTGGTAAGAGGGATCTGCCATGTTGAGTTTCAGTGCCCGATCCTTTTGTTATCAAAGGAAATAGGCCGGCACCAAAAGTGATTGATAGTACCTTACTCTCCTCACAGAAACCGTATGCATGCTCGGCCAAGTGTGCATATCTATAGGGGCGTTGACCAACAGCAGTTGATGGCGTATGGGCACCTCATGCTCTGTTCATGTCACATCAGTAATACATCGGGAGGAATTCCTAGACGTATACCTCTGACGTAAGCCATTGTCTAGCCATATAGTTTGTTACCTGTTGCTCGGGCTACATGGCGACTTTCAGTAAAATTGCATAAAAACAATGATTTCCTAATTCCTATGAGGAAATAATTCAGAAGCACCCATGGGACCCTTGCTCTTGGGGTCTCAATGTTAGGGCCCCCAGTGTGGCCTACCAGTGTAGGTGGTATATACGTTATTAGCCTTTTAAAGTCCATCTGTCAGCAGATTTGTACCTATGACACTGGCTGACCAGTTACATGTGCACTTGGCAGCTGAAGGCGTCTGTGTTGGTCCCATGTTCCTATGTGCCCGCATTGCTGAGAAACATGATGTTTTATTATATGCAAATGAGCCTCTAGGAGCAACGGGGGCGCTCTGCTCTCTCTGCACTTTGACAGGGCCATGTGTGATGACCAGAGGTCGCACTACGTTTTTTTGCAGAAGAGTAAATTTTTTCAGGCACAGGCTGCATCGCTGCGCTGCCCGCGCCGTTCACTGCGCTCACAGCGCTGATGAATGTGGGGAAAAAGTCTAAGGCGTATTGGTGCGTAGACTTTTTTTAGGGAGTAAAATGGCCAACAGGCGTCTATGACGATTGTACAGGCGTTATTGCAACCTTTGGTAATGACTTTTGCACCCCTGGTCCCGTCAATGAAAGCGTAGAGCATGCAGCAGTTGCAGAGAGAGCAGAGCCTGTAAGTGTCATGGTAACGCCCCCGTTGCTCCTAGAGGCTCATTTGCATATAATAAAACATCATTTTTCTCAGTAATGCGGGCACATATGAACATGGAACCAACACAGATGCCTTCAGCTGCCAAGCGCCCATGGAACAGGTCAGCCAGTGTCATAGGTACAGAACTGCTGACAATGTCCTTTAAAGAGGTTTTACGATCACATTCAATGGGGGCATATCCAGGGCTGTGGAGTCGGAGTCGGAGGCAATTTTGGGTACCTGGAGTCGGAGTCGGCAAAAAATGGACCGACTCCGACTCCTACTAGATTTAAATTGGAATAAAAAAAAATTGGAATAAAAAAAAGCAAGTTTAAATGTCCCAATTCAGATAAAGTTATAATTAATTACTTCTCTACTGTAAGAATAAAGGCCAATGCATGCAGTGTGTCACGTTACCGCTAAACAAAGACGTTAAGTGACCGTGAAGAAGCATGCTACCGGCTAAAGATATATCTGCTGGTATTCATCAGAGGATTAGGAATACAACCAGACGACTGTTACCCCCAGTTGAGGTTTACTTGTGTTTAAAAACGTTTTAATCAATATGCAAATTCTCTACCTTTGTGCCCAAGGGGCAGGCGCACATGTAGAGTACTGGCAGCACTAGACCGGACTTGGTAGCGAGGAGGAAGAGAGAAAGCTGGCACAGCCTCAGCATAGCCAGACGAGGCTGCTGCCAGCACTCTACACGTGCGCCTGCGCAGGAATTCAGCGTTCGGCTAGCCTGAAAAAAAGGCCAGTGCAGTGAATAATAACGAGGGGAACAGCGCTGGGAAGCTGTACTTCGGGCGCGGCTGGGCACAAAGCCGCAGGAGACGCTGCCCCATTGGGCACAAAGATAGTGAATTTGCATACAGATTAAAATGTTTTTAAACACAAGTACAGCTTAACTGGGGGTAACATTAGTATAGTTTTATTCCTAATTCTCTGATGAATACCAGTATATATATATCTTTAGCTGGAAAATCAGCCTGTCAGTGTCCCTTTAAGGAGCGGCAATACTTACACTTTCCATTGTCTTGTGGTCTGCTGTTACAGGAACCCATGGTTATCCTCGCCTCTCACTGATAACTGATTAAGGACTGGAGACACTTGTATAAGTGAAGGGAATGGATAGTCAATAGTTCAAGACTGAAGCTGTAAACCATTTGAAAAACTGCTATCATTCAGCTAAGGCTATAAAACATGTAAACTCAGATTGTTAGCTTAAATTTTAAACATGACTATGGGATTCTACTAGGAAAATCATGTTTTAAAATAAATGCCCCTTCCCCTGCCCCGTCCTGGATCCTCCCACTGCTCTATCTTCAGCAGAAGATCAGCACACGAAGGAGAAGGCAGCAGCTTCTGCTCAACTACCTCTCTGTGCTAGAGGAGATTAGAAGAACTTGGTGGAACAGCTTCGTATTTGCATATTAAATACAGAGGAGTCGGAGTCGAGGAGTCGGAGTCGGAGTCGGAAGTTTCAAAATCTGAGGAGTCGGAGTCGGACAATTTATCTACCGACTCCACAGCCCTGGGCATATCGATAGTATATGACCCCATTGTCTGATAGGTGCGGGTCCCACCTACAACGAGAACGGAGCAGGGAGAATAATGCGCATGCGCAGCCGCCCTCCATTTATTTTAAAGCAGAAATGAATGGGAGCGGGGGCCGCACGTGCACGGTACACTCCTATTCACTTGTATGGGAGCAGCGCTTGGTGGTGGATGGACCCCAAGAAACACGGGGTCCTCCAGCCACAGCTCTCCCTGCTCAGCTCTCCTTGTAGGTGACAGTGGGGGGCATATCTTAGCTATATGGCCCCATTGTATGTGATGGGAATACCCCTTTAAGAGCTTAATGTCTCAGTGACCGCATCGGATGCATACGGGCCCATATGGCGTACACATCAGTGTATCCGTGCACTCGCAGCATGTAACGGTTACTGATCATTGGGCAGTGAATAATCTACAAAGTGTTCTGCATCGTGTCATATGTCGCGAGGAGCCTTCCAGGGATTCAGACGCTTGGTGCCTTGTGCTTCTTAGAATAGGCTATTATTTACATGCTCCTTACCATTTCGGATGGGAGGTACGACTTATCGTTACATCATTTACTTTCTGCAGCCAGCGTGCCCCTCGTTATTACTTCTCGGAAGAGACCAGACTAGAACGGAGTCATTTAGAAGCAGAACAGGTTCTCTAATGGCTGATAAAGATCTTCCCGTCGGTTTTCTGCTACACACAATGCAATGTATTTATGTCCCTCCATTAAATGGAGCTGCGCTTCTCGCTCCCCCCGCCTTCCATTTCTGTGAAATTGGTTAACGACTGACGGCAATACCAATCTGTGAGGCTGTAATAAATCCCAAGCAGCTTCTTAAGGTAATGCAGGAAGTAGGTTGCAATAAGGGGGTTCGATGCATAAAGGGGTTGTCCTGGATTAGAAAAGCATGGCTGCCGCCGCCTTCTTCCAAAAACAGCACCACCCCGTCCACGGGTCGTGTCTGGTATTGCAGCTCAGCTGCATTGGAGTCGATGAGACAGAGCTGCAACCTGTGTACAGGCGCGGTGCTGAGACGGCCATGTTTTTCTAATCCTGGACTACCACTTTAAATCACTGATCATTCATTATGAAGAGACGGCATGCACACGTGCCGTCTCCCGTCTCTTCCCGTTCACCGCTGCTGTCATAGACAGCAGCAGCAGACATGAAGAGAGAGAAGGGAGACGGTACGTATGCACTTTGAGTGCTGTCTCTTCATACAGCTGATTGGCGGGGGTCCTGGGTGTCGGACCCCTGCTGATCTGATATTGATGACCTATCCTGAGGATAGGTCATCAATAGTAAAAGCCCGGAGAACCCCTTTTAATTAAAGGGCTTCTTTGGGGTCTGTATTAAATCAGTAGTGAACGAACACTATTGTAAGTCAATGGGCGCCAGATCCGTTTTTTCCCCCTGTTCATTGACTTACATTGTATTTAGTGCCAGATCCGGCTTGTTCAGTTTCACAAACCGGGCACAAAACTGCAGTTTGCAGCGGTTTTGTGTCCGATCACAGAACGCAACAAAGCGGAACGGAATACATTCTGGTGCACTCCGCTCCGGATTGTTCAGTTTTGTCCCCATTGACAGTGAATGGGGACAAAACTCGCATGGAGCACCGCCTCCTCTTCAAACGTCTGATTGGCGGAGAGTTCCTGGTTTCGGACCCCCGCCAATCTGATGCTGATGGCCTATCCTGGGGATAGGTCATCAATATATGGTTCCTGCACAACCCCATTAAGAAGCACAAGGTTGATGTGGCGCAATCGCAGCCGCTGCTCCGGTATCGGCAGGCACAAGATGTCCAGCAGGGGTGGGTGGGGGTTAGAATTAATACGTTATTATGAACACATTGATTCGCTCGTCACTAGTTATAAACATACAAAATATGTAAAAAAATAAATAATGGGAAATCCAAATATAGCGGAATGCACTCCATCCAGAAAGGCGGCTGCCATAAGTATGACGTGTCCGTATGAATGATGCCGCAGCACGAGTCCCGCGCCCATCTCTGCACTTGGCAGCTTCTTCAGGGATCTACAGAGGCTGAGTGCGGATATGTCATATCTTCCATATACGGAAATACCCGGGGTGCCTGGAATAATGGTGTATTTCAGATTAATCCCCTGAGTTTTGTGTAACAGGCAGGACCTGATCACTTTCCCCTCTCTGTTCTCTACACGTTCCCAAACATTTCGGCGTTAGATGGTGATCGATGGACATGTTTGCACCTTGAGTCTTTACTATATATAGAAGATCTCTGAGCGGAGTGAGACCGCCGGAGATATGAATGCAGATAACGCCGATCTCCTTCTCTACAGGAAGCCGAGATTCGGGGAGAAAATGTACAGAACGTTGTAAAAAGATGTACATATCACAAATCCTCCTCATTTCATCTCATCTCGTAGTGAAATAAAGTAGGAGAAATCTAGAAAGTAGTCTTACTCTTCTGTATGTGTCTTGGGTTAAGCCTGTTTCCCCTCCTCTTACCTGTAAGACAACTGGCTGCAGCAGGAGCCTCCCCCCACCCACCGCTCAATCTGCCGGAACGAAGAGCCCTGCCTCATTTGTAATGGAGGTAAAAGTCCCTTATGGCCCTCCAGCTGTTGAAAAACTACAACTCCCAATTGTAGTTTTGCAACAGCTGGAGGGCCGCAGGTTGGGCATCCCTGTCCTAGGGTGTCCCCACAGTTGCGTTATGTGGTCCGCTTTCTGTTCTCGAGGTTTTCTTTGTACCAGGACTCGGTTTGTTGAATTGCATAAAGCCTTTGCAGAAAGCTCTCACGTGGAGCAGCGCCTGTTACCAGATGAATGCACGAGAAGTCCACGTGCAACAATTGCTCCGTCAGCTCTAAATGGAGAAGCCATGCGCATTACTTCTCCATATGGAGAGGGGACTCTGGGACCCCTCGTTCTCAGGATTGTAGGGGGTCCCAGTGGTCACCCCCACCCTGCGATCCATTAACGATCCATTCTGTGGATAGGTAACAAATAATTTTTGTGCGATTTACTCCTTTAAAAGGGTTGTCTGAATTTGAGCCACTAAATCTAATAAAAAAAAGTTCTCTACCCGCCAGTTAATCTCCGCCATTTCCAGCGCCGCTACTTAGGTCTTTCCCTGCAGGATATGTTTATAGGGACATTCCATATATCCCACGTCACCGCTGCAGCCAATCGCAGGCTTCAGAGGCATATGGCATGAGACCAAAGAGGCCAGTGATTGGCTGCAGTGGTCACATGGGGTATACTGCTATGTCTCCACTGGAAAAGGCAGGAGTATAGGGTTTTTTTGAATTTATTTTTTATTAATCTCATTTAATGGCTTATGTCTCCCTAAAATATTTTGTACAACCCCTTTAAATAAAAGCTATCCATGAGATGATACAAATATGTGATCTGTCAGAGGATTTACCACGTAGCTGCTTCCACCGCAGACCACACACACTTTCCTTCGAGCGCGTTCCAGCTTGGGTTTCCTTTGTATAAATTTCGCCGTGTAGCACTTCGGTTTTACGCATCGTATAAAAGGCTTTTGTACAAACATATAATCTCGCCAGAGCCGTAACGTAATAGCGCCCACCGTTCCCCTATGTATGTATAGATATATAATCCCTCTGCTCTCCGGCGCAGTTTATGGGGCTGAGCTGTAAATAGTTTAGACATTTCATCTCTCTTGATGAACGTCTTGCGGTTATGATCCATCGCGCCCCCGCTTTGATTGTCCCGTTCCCCTGAGGCCACAAAATGATGTAAACGTCTCGTCACTGCAGAAGAAAAGTGTACGGTCCCATCGGACGGATTTACTTCAAAGGGGTTGTCCGGTATCAGGAGGACGAGACGGGATCCAACTGCAATAGTAGTGATCATTACTTACCTGCTGGATCTCACAGCGGAGAGGCCAGTGATTGGCTTCTGTGGTCACATGTCAATGTGACGTCACCACTGAACCCTACCATGAGAACTGGATCAGCGGCGCGGGATCTGCCAGGTAGGTCACTTTTTAATTGCGGGTGGATACTCGGTATTGTTGGGTTTCCAAGAGTAAGATCTGTTGATCGACACTTGTTGGCAGCGATGTATTATGCCACTGGAGTAAATTGTAATCATTTGGAATAAAAAAGTGATGGTTGTATTTCCGAGCACTGGACAACTTTTTGCACGTTGTCAGGTTTCCTCCTGAGACCGGAAACCCCTTTAAAGCAGTTTTCTTGGATTTTCGTAGATCCTCAGAATAGGTCATCAATACGAGATTGATTGGCCGGGGGTCCGACTCCTGGCAGCTCCTGCCAATCAGCTGTACGAAGAGGCCAAGGCGCTCCGGTGAGTGCTTAGCCCTTATCCTAGGCCACGGGATCTCACATTCGTTGGTCACGTGGCCCAGGTGCAACTCTGTCCCATTCAAGTGAATGGAGCTGAGCTGCGATGAGGCATCGGCGCTCACCAGTAAGTGCCGCATCTTCCTCAGACAGCTAATCGGTTGCGGTGCAGGGAGTTAGACCCCCGCCGATCTCATATTAATGACCGATCCTGAGGATGGATCATCAATAAAAAAGTCACGAAAAGAAACCCCCTTTAAGCTGGCCATACCTTGCAGATAACATTAGACCGACAGTTCTACCGACATCTCTCTCCTTATTCCTGGAGTATGCACATAGACAACACGCAGGACGATAAAGGTGGGTGTGGGGAATACAATGCAAACGTTAATAGTTTAAATGTACCCCAAAGGTCCCCAAATCACAAGTTGACTGTGGGGAGTCCAGCTGCTGTGACCACCACTCGCTCCACCACAAGTTCACTATGGGGAGTGCAGCCGCTGTGACCACCACTCGCTCCACCACAAGTTGACCATGGGGAGTCCAGCCGCTGTGACCACCACTCGCTCCACCACAAGTTGACTATGGGGAGTGCAGCCGCTGTGACCACCACTCGCTCCACCACAAGTTCACTATGGGGAGTCCAGCCGCTGTGACCACCACTCGCTCCACTGCAAGGTGACTATGGGGAGTCCAGCCGCTGTGACCACCAGTCGCTCCACCACAAGTTGACTATGGAGAGTCCAGCCGCTGTGACCACCACTCGCTCCATCAGCAGTTGCCTGTGATGGGACTTTGCAGCCAGTGCAGGGGAAGTGAAGCATAGTACGGCGGCCATTGACAATAATGGGCTTTCCACGTTGTCTTCCAGAAAGCAGGACTGTCTTTGCAGGAGTTGTCTGATAGGAAGCCCCCTTTTCTATTCTACCACCATGACAGCATGATTCCAGTTGTATGCCGTCCTGGTGGATTCATAGAAACAGAATTACTGGTTAGGTCGTCTAATCCAGGCATGCTCAACCTGCGGCCCTCCAGCTGTTGCAAAACTACAACTCCCAGCATGCCTGGACAGCCTACAGCTATCGGCCTACAGCAGGGCATTGTGGGAGTTGTAGTTTTACAACAGCTGGAGGGCCGCAGGTTGAGCATGCCTGGTCTAATCCATATAATCTGGATGTCTTTTACTTGATGGATCAGGTGCCCTTGTGCCCCCTGGCACCGTTCAGCTCTGTGCTCTGACGTTACGCAATTTTCACAATGTGAAGTGGATAGTGAAATATGCCGACGCGCTTATTTCTCCGCAGCCCAGATGTTCCTCAGGTTCCTTCTGTCCAGCTGAGCCGGTCACCACTGGGACTTTCTCCATCTATCGTAGGCAGAATAGACGGACTGGAAGCAGGTGAGGCCCGGCACTGGCATCGCTGCCTCAGTAATCAAGTCGAGAAATATAGATTTTTTTTTAGCAGTTTTTCTACTATAAAAGTTTTTCATAAATGCCTTCTGCTCGTGTGCAGCTAGTAATAAGGGTGCTAGAGATGCGTCTGCCAAAGAAGCAAGAATACCCATTGCGTATGATGGGATCTGTAGCTGTGATCTAGTTTCCTTGGTCTGTAGATTAGATCCACTGTCTGTATTCAGCTCAGGACGCTGCTCTCTAATTCTGTGCTTTACACTGCAGCTCTGCTTGTTCAGTTTTGCTGCTATGTATACCGCCAGTCCTTCCTCAGTTGAATGAATGTCAGAATTGTATGGAATCTGGCAGAACAAAAAACCCAAAACTTATGTATGCCTCCATCAGAGGCATGTTGAGGTACAGCAGAGCCTCAGAAATATATGGGTGCCCCACCTATGCCTTGAAGGTTGTAAGCAACTGTAATACAGCCGTGGGCACGAGGCCTAAAGCTGGTCGTACTCATGAGATAACTGCCGGCTGATGCTTATCGCCCTCGAGCATGTGTATGTAGTGACTGGAGATGGGGAGAAAGCTGCTGGAAAAAAGATTGAAACTCAACATGCCCAATCCTTAAAAGGGTTTTCTGAATTTTTTTTCCTCACGATAGGTCATCAGTATCTCATGAGTGGGGGTCTGACACCGGGGACCCCCGCCGGTAAGCTGTTTGAGAAGGCACCAAGCACAGCGCCGTCCACTGTATAGCGGCTGTGCTTGGTAACGCTCTCAGCCCCATTCACGTCTATGGAGCTGAGCTGCACCTAGACCATGTGACCGATGAACGTGACGTCACCGGCCTAGGGAAAGCAGCGAGTAGGCCGCAGCACTAGTGGGAGCACTGGTGCCTTCTTAAAGAACCGATCGGCAGGGGTCCCGGGTGTCCCACCAATCAGATACCGATGATCTATCCAGTATCAAAATCTTGGAAAACCCCTTTAACTTCTCCAGGCATCAGAGGGAAGTTGTGAGGTCACCATACACGTTAGATGGTTGGAGTTTGGCCATCGTTGATCTAATGTGAATGGCCGGGGTATCCAGCTTTCTTTATATTCTCCTGGACAAATGGCGCCATGTGCCAATTGTGTGACCCCTCCCATCCCATTAGATTGTAAGCTTTTCTAGGCTGGAATCTCTTTTGTCTTAAAGGGGTTGTCCAGCTTTTTATGTGAACCAGTGACCTGCAAGTTGGGGGACACGTCCCCACTGCAGCGACGCGCATGACCCCCGTCCGTGCCTGGAAATGTCTGATTACTTCCCCAGTTGTAAAGCGCCGCAGACTATGTTGGTGCTAGCTAAATAAAGATTATTTGTTCACATCTCATTCTGCGATCCAGTGCGGCGCTTGCTTTGGGAAAGCACCCAGCACATACCCCAAAGCCTCTTCCGTCTGCATGATCCTTAGCTTTCAACGTTTTACACCTCTCCATTACCAGGACCCATAAATCAGCAGGCCTGACTAGCGGCGGCCACCTCATCGTGAGTAACGCGGACTGATGCCAGACATTTCCCTATTTGCATATATGGAGACATCTGTCATTAAATAAACATCGAGCGCGTCGATTCTCATGGTACGTTTGACATTTGCATCTTTCTCGTCTGCAGGGACAGGAAAGGCAAACCGTCTCGAGGTCACGTGCAAATGACTGATCTGATAGAAACCGCTCGAGGTCCCTTTTCTTCCAGTTTTCCCAGCTTCACTCCACATAATCTTGTGTTACTACATCACATGGCCTGCTGGGGGAGCTAGTGGGTAGCGTCTGGCGCCACAGCCGCCCCGTGCCGTCACTTTACTATTGTAATAGGCGATTTCTCAAGCCAATCGGCTGCGGCTTAAATGCTGAATTCGGCAAATTCTTGTAAGATCTATATACTTATGAGATGAATGAAAGTTTGGCTCGCCAGAAATTGATGGCGACCCCTGGACGGTCTGTCCAGTGTGAATTCTGCCAAGCGGCAGCAGCGTTAGGAAAGTGACTTGCCACTTCAGAGGCTGCATCACATCCAATGGCCGCCCATCCAGGCAGCCGCAAAAAAACGAAGACGAATCGGCAGATCACCTTCCTTGCGCCCCTGCTGCTTTTGTTCTAGTGATCGGCATTGGTTACGGCAGTCGGAACACTGCCTGTATTACATCGTGTCATATTTGGAGCCAGTCCCTTTAAGGGTACTTTCA
This sequence comes from Bufotes viridis, assembly GCA_033119425.1. Classification (NCBI taxonomy): domain Eukaryota; kingdom Metazoa; phylum Chordata; class Amphibia; order Anura; family Bufonidae; genus Bufotes; species Bufotes viridis. The sequence goes on along the minus strand of CM065598.1, from coordinate 22,480,037 downwards.
CACTTGCGTTGTGAAGATCCAGCAGGCAGTTCCGTCGTCAGAGCTGCCTGCCGGATCCGGAAATCCGTGTGCAAATGACAGGTGTCATCCGGAAAAAACTGATCCGGTATTTTTTATTTTTTTTGCACTTTTAAAGGTCTGCACAGAACGGAAAACCGGAACCGTTTTGCCGGTACACTTGGTGTCGGATCCGGCATTAATGCAGTTCAATGGAAAATAATGCCGGATCCGGCAAGTGTTCTGGAATTTTGGACCGAAAAAATACCGCAGTCTGCGGTATTTTCTCCGGTCAAATACCGTAAGAGTGACTAAACTGAAGACATCCTGAACAGATTGCTCTCCATTCAGAATGCATTAGGATAAAGCTGATCAGTTTTTATTTTCTTTATGATAATGAGCCCAGAGGACGGAACTCGATACCGGAAAAGTTTAACGCAAGTGTGAAAGTAGCCTAAAGGTAAATTCCAGTCCGAAGCATTTACCGAGCCAGTGGACAGCTGATGATAATGCTAGATCGGTGTGGGTGTGACCCGCACCCAGCCAGTTTAGCATCTGTCACCAATACCCCTTTAAGGCTGGGTTCACATCTGCGTCCTTAATTCCTGCAGTCTGTTCCGTTGGGGGAACAGACTGCCGAAATTCAGTGTATCCGGTATACATGCCAGCCCTCGGCTGGACAAATAAGTGCTGCATACTTGAAAGCGGGCACATACGCCAGTAAGCGGCTGGATCGACTCTGGATCCTTTTACAGTGAATGGGGATCCAGCGGTACTCAGTGGTATTGGGCTGGATATTGTAAACTCCAGCAGTCTGTTCCTCTGCCGGAGACAAAACCGCAGATGTGAACCCAGACAAAAAGGGCGTGTCCTCTGGGTAGGTCATCAGTATCTGATCGGTGGAGGTCTGACACTGGGGACCCCCGCCAATCAGCTGTGTGAGAAGGTTGGCAGTGCTCTCGTAAGGGCCGCAGCCTTCTCTGTTCGCCAAGCACAGCGCCGTACATTGTATAGTGGCGCTACTTGGTATCACAGCTCAACCCCATTCACTTGAATGGGGCTAAGCTGCGCCTAAAACACGTGACTGTTGAAGGACCCATCGCTGGCCTAGTGGAAGCTGCAAGAAGGCTGCGGCGCTATTGCGAGGGTCAGTGCCTACTCAAACAGTTGATCGGTGGGAGTCCCGGGCGCCAGACCCCCACTGATCTCATACTGATGACTTGTCTGGAGGATAGGTCATCAGTTAGAAAGTCTTTTTACCCCTTTAATATAACTTTACGTTAAGTTGCTGCCATTCCGGAGTCCATATGTCAGAAGGAGAGAGAAGTCTCGAGCGCAGCCTAGTCTTCTCATCGTGTCTTCCCATTGACAGCTCCGTGTGGGACTCCTGGCGACATCGGGAGGAAGCCTGGGGTTTTCATATCAAGTCGGCCATGGTTGTCGTTGACATCCTAGCGACAATTAGTGGCTTGCCGCTTGACACGTCAGCTTGAGAGCAGGCAGCGCTGCCGGTGTGTGAGTGAAACGTTGGCTGCCGTCCAGCACCCCTTCACGATAACGGCCTGTGCTTTCCATCAGGGAGCGTCTTCGGCTTTTCAATTATCTCGCCATTCTTCGTAACAAGGTGTTTGGGTTGGATGAACTCCACAGAGAAGTGCGCAGTTTCAAGAAGAGGAAAAAAAAAACAACTCCTAAATCCGGTGGCTTATTAAGCAGATGAGACCTGCTGTATATATGGAAACTGCTTTTTGCCGTTTACATTTTTTTTATATATTTCTCCTTTCAGGAGAAACTCCTTTGGGCTGTAGTAATTGATTTCAGCAGTGAAGTGTACCTTCTTATTTCCTTAAGGGGTTGTGCAAAAGTGGGGGATTTTGGCAACCCCTCCTATTTGGTCGGACCTGTAAAGGGAAGATTACTTACCTGGTTCCTGGCACTGGCTCCCTGCACCTTCTCCTCCCGGCCTGCGATGCTCCGCTGGGTTCCCTCGCTGAAAACATCTGGTTTGATGCCGCCTATAGCCAACCACTGGCTCCCCTTAGAGCATGACCAATGGTCACATGATGCAAACGAAGCTGGTCGCTGCTGTGGTCAGTGATTGGCTGCAGGCGGCGTAAACGTTTTTTAGTGAGGGAGCCCAGCGGAGCATCGCAGGCCTGGAGGAGAAGGTGCAGGGAAGCAGTGAAATTTCCTAACATTAAGGGTCCATTCACACGTCCGCAAGTGTGGTCCGCACCCGTTCCGCAATTTTGCGGACCCGTTCTTTCTCTATGGGGACGGAATGGATGCGGAGAGCACACACTGTGCTCTCTGCATCCGCATTTCCAGAGCGCGGCCCCGAACTTACGGTCCGCAGCTCGACAAGAAAATAGAGCATGTCCTAGAATAGGACTTCTCTATTTAGTGCCGGCCATGTGTGGCTCTGTGTATTGCGGACCCGCAATACACTACGGACGTATGAATGGACCCTTAGGGGGTCATTTATGAATTTAAAAAAGTATGCCACAAGAGGATTCGCGACTGAATCTGTGACTTTTCTCCGCTCAATTATCATTTTCTAAGTTTTTGGCGTAGAAAATGACTTAAAGGCAGCTGGCGTAGATTTAAACAAGTTGCATGGCCAGCGCCTCTACATAACTTAGGCGCATCAAGCTCCAGCGCAGGGTTGGTTATTAATACCGCCGTGCCGGTCTTAATAAATGACCCCCTTAGTGTCGACAGCTCTTATGTGGACCTGTGGTTGCAGACCAAGTGCAAAGTTGCTTCTTCTGTAAATTGCTCCTTGCATTTGAGGACATCATGTTTGGTGCGAGGAGCGCTGCGCTCGGACTTGAGGAGTCTCCTGTACAGGCTGTGAGAATTCGGTTCCCCTTCATTGCCCTATAACAAAGAAGAAAGGTTGGGTCATTGTGCAGTTTTCCAACATAACAGAAAATATTTGGGTGTGATCAGTCCGCCGTGCATGGTGCTGTCCTTCTGAAAGCCTGAGTCATCCTCTGTTTCGACCAGGGATGTTTAACTACCTTTGGTGAGGATCCGCTGACCTGGAGCTGCGGTAATGGACAGAGCCGAACACCAGCTGTAAAGGTGTCGCCTTGTGAACGTGGCAAACTTCATACAAAATCTTGCATCGAGATTAAAAATGAGCAAATTTGTTTAAAAATCTGCAGGAGGCCAGCCCCCGCCGCTCAAGAGACTCCCCCCCCATGATTGATGGGGCCAGACATCTTTCCCGATCCTGTCAGTCTTGCGGCTGTTCATGCACTGCTCCGCTTCCAGGTGTGCCCAGATGCACAGTCGGCGTCTGTGCCGCTCAGGCAGCAGAGGCAGATTCTCAGAGCCGCAGGCGCAGGCGCAAGAGTGACAGGGCCAGACGGCACAATCACTATTGAGAAACTGGAAAAAATGAACATGGTGGAATTGGAAAATAAAAAAGCTATTTTACGGTGTCCACTGTGTGGTAAGAAATTACTTAACTCCTAGGCTACCGCAGCGAAATGCCACGGAAACGCTCCGTAGTGCTTCTGTGCCTCTGCACCGTATCTTCCAGATTGCAGACCCATTCAAGTGAATGGGCCCCCATCTGTGAAACGGTGCACACACGGCCGGTGCCCACAATACGGGCACGGCCGGCACACTGTCGTGGGCATGAGACCTAATGCAATACCAGTAAAGTGTATGAGATAAGACAATCTCATACACTTGGGGCACATTTAATTAGGCCGGCCTGTCTTAATAAAGCCCTGCACTGGCTGTCCATCCGCCGCAGTTATGACGAGGCGCCGGCCTCTACATAAGGTTTGCGCATCCACCGCCAGTCTAAATGTAAGCCAGCTTCCTACCTGTTTTACGTTGAGACCATTTTCTATGCCTTAAACAGACATAGAAAATGATAAATGAGACGAGCCTGCCGGCCCTTGCCCGCCTACACCACGCTCACATTTTGTAGAACTGGCGTGAGTGGGGAAAAGTCACAGATTTGTTGTTCCGTGAGGATTTTGAACTCTGCAGCATATCAAATTTTTTTTTTTGTGCGGATTTCATCCTTTTCAATGCAAGAGCAAGTTCTGCGGCAAAACCGCATTAAATCCACACCAAAAACATCAAGTAACACGTGTGATTTGGTGAGGATTTCCTGTTTTGAAACCCGCATCCGTGTGCAAGCAGCCTTATTCTGCGTATAATTACAGCGATGCCGAACTTATATACCATAGTTTTTCTTATGCTTTGAAAAAAAAAATCATCTTCGCATTGGGTCCTGAATTACAGCCTGTGTCAGAATTCTGCTGGTTGTGATTGGAAACAGTCGACAAGCTTGTTGACAGACATGCCCCCTAGAATGCAGCAGGATATCGGATTACTGTGCCGGCTGCAACTTGGGATTCATACAAGATAAATGAGGGAATGTATTCACAAAGCTCCTCAGCATTTTATACGGGTCTAGTCTATGGGAACCAGTTTGTACAGGTGGATGTTCCCTTCTATTGGTCAGATGGCTATCACCGGTCATCCTATGTGGACATGTTAAGTATTCCTTCTCGCTTGGCTCAAGACATCCTGAGACGCTCGGCATGAGATGACCGGCTTTGGAAAAACTGTTGGTTGTTTATGCTGTATGTGTCTGTTTAAGAAACGTCTTAAAGGGGTTCTCCGAGACCAGGAACCCATGTTCAGGAGGCAGGGTGCCAAAGTATAAATAAAAAAACCTCACCTGTCCCCAGCACTCTGGGTCCAGCGCCTGGCTCCCATCTCCACCACTTCCGGTACCTGGCGGACAGGCAGTGTGACACACTGTCGGTGTGCACATCTTCGCTACCACCCATTTAATGCCTACATTGGTGACCTTAGCCCAGGACACATGCCGTTCCTGCACACCTCACTGTTGAAGCTTTTGATTGGCCATCAGTAGTGACGCGCTGAAAGTGGAGGAGACTGGGAACCCATGGCCCCCGAAACATGGATTCCCAGTCTCTGAGAACCCTTAATTTTGTGTTGTGCGAAATTGACGTCCTAAGGTTGGACACACGTCGTTCCATTTTATCTCCTCCTTCTCATATAATGATTTTTAAGTTCCTTTGAAAAACAGAACGTCTTGTTGATCAAGACGTTTGGACAATGTACCTATAGGTTCAGATCACTGCCGCTGAGAATTTCCCTTCCACCACCTTCTGATCCACCTACTATAATTATCCTGCTATACATGGTCCTTTACTGGTAATCCTCTCTACGTGTGGTATAGTGAAGGATACCGCTAGAACGTGAACCATACATGAGGTATAGCGAAGGATACCGCTAGAACGTGAACCATACATGTGGTATAGTGAAGGATACCGCTAGAACATGAACCATGCATGTGGTATAGTGAAGGATACCGCTAGAACGTGAACCATACATGAGGTATAGCGAAGGATACCCCTAGAACGTGAACCATACATGTGGTATAGTGAAGGATACCGCTAGAACGTGAACCATGCATGTGGTATAGTGAAGGATACCGCTAGAACGTGAACCATGCATGTGGTATAGTGAAGGATACCGCTAGAACGTGAACCATGCATGTGGTATAGTGAAGGATACCGCTAGAACGTGAACCATACATGTGGTATAGTGAAGGATACCGCTAGAACGTGAACCATACATGTGGTATAGTGAAGGATACCGCTAGAACGTGAACCATACATGAGGTATAGTGAAGGATACCGCTAGAACGTGAACCATACAGCTGTACAAACTAAAGAATGTCTGAAACCCCCATAGTGTCCTAGTGATGTAAGAACTTTGGATCTTCTCCCCTCATCTGTAAGGATTAGGTTCGGCCATTGGAATATTATACCATAGCTGTTGGCCAAGTTCTCCGGGCCGCTAGAACCGGTACATCTGAGTCCTCCCAGCAGTTCCTGGCCCGCCTAAAGATTACGTCCATCCATTCTTAGAAGTTGGATTGCGCTATTTAACTGTGGTGACCATCTGACTAGTGATTTTATTTTTTATTTTTCAGGAATGTCTTCATCTTTTTAATGTTTTGTCTTATCTTCGATGGTATCCTTCCTTCTTGTTTCTGATGATTCATCCTATTAAGGGTCCATTCACACATCCTTGAATGTGTCCGCACCCGTTCCGCAATTATGGGTGTGGACCCATTTATTCTCTATGGGGCAGGAATGGATGCGGACAACACACAGTGTGCTGTCTGCATCCGCACTTCCGGAACACGCCCCCGAACTTCCAGTCCTCGGCTCCGGAAAAAAATAGAACATGTCCTATTCTTGTCCACAATTGCAGACGAGAATAGGCAGTTCTATGGGGGTGCCGGCCGGGTGTATTGCGGATCCGCAATACACTACGGACATGTGAATGGACCCTTAGAGTAAGCAAAACAGTTATCATTGGTGTTAAAACGTTAACGTTCTGAGTTTTTTTTTTTCCCTTGGGGCTGTTACACACTTGCGTTGTGGCATTCTGTTTTTGAGATCCAGCAGATCCGGTTCCGTTTTGTCCCCACTCAGTGTCAATGGGGACAAAACTGATCAGGAGGCATCCTGTTGTGTTTTTTTTTTTTTACTGCACACACAACCGCTGCAAGCTGTGGTTTTGTGTCTGGTCTGCGAAACAGAACTAACCGGATCCGGCAGCAAAATCAATGTCCATCAATAATGCCAGATCTGTGTTTTTTTTTTTTTTTCAAATCCAAAAAAAACGAGTTTGTCACCCATTGACTTAATTCGGTTTACTCCGTTTAGATGTACACAACCGCATCCTAATAGAATGGTTGCATCCGGATGTTTTTACATCAAAAGGAACAGTTTTGGGTCCGGTTTTGAGATCCTCTGCTGGACGTCAAAACCAGAAGCCAAAACGCAAGAGTGAAACGGGCCTTAGTTGGTAGATTTATCAGACTTGTATTAGGGCGGCGTTACATGTTAGATTTACTGACTATTTTAAGTGTATGTCGGGTGGGGGGGGTTTGACTCTCTTGACACATGATTGTCGGGGGGAAGAGGCGTCGCCCATCTTGAATTTGACATGCTCAATCGTGTGTGTTCTTAAAGGAGATAAACCACCTTTCAGAGGTGTATGGCCGCCGCTTACCCCTCTCTCCCCATTCTGTGCACGTGCATTCTCGGTCAAGTGTGCATGGTCGGGAGGTGTAGCTGCCGACTGAACGAGCTTTCAGGTGACAGGCTATGTACAGACTAGGATCATGGCGCCAATTTATATTGGAGGTATGCCAGATGGATACTGTTGGACCCCATTGACTGTAACATAGGCTGTTGTGGTTCTGTTACTGTTTATGGCAAGAATGGCCCTGCCGTCTTTGCTGTTCTTCCTGTCCCCAGATGTCGTGGTGGAAGGGGTTTTTTAAGGAGTTTTCAGACTCCCCTGGATGGGTCATCAGTATCTGATCGGTGAGGGTCCAGCACCTGAAACCCCCTGCCAATCAGCTGTCCAGAGGATAGATCCTCAGTATAAAAGTCTTGGAAAACCCTTTTAAAGACTTACTTTCACACTTGTGTTGCTGGATTCCGGCAGGCAGTTCTGTCGACGGAACTGCCTGCCGGATCCGGCAATCTGTATGCAAACGGATACCATCTGTAGACGGATCGGATGCGGATCTGTCTCACAAATGCATTGCAGTACCGGATCCGTCTCTGTCATCCGGAAAAATGGATCCGGTATTTATCTTTTTCACATTGCGCAGACCGGATGACTGGATCCGTCAATGCGGTAATTTTAATGCCGGATCCGGCACTAATACATTTCAATGGCAATTAATTCCGGATCCAGCATTCCGGCAAGTGAGAAAAAAACGTAAGAGGGACTGAACTGATGCATACTGAACGGATTTCTCTCCATTCAGAATGCATTGGGATTAAACCGATCAGGACGGAACTCAATGCCGGAAAAGAATAACGCTAGTGTGAATATGGCCTAAGGATATTTACTGGTGGCGTAACGTCCTGGCCGTGTTTGTATCCAGCCTTCTCTCGTGTAGCATGTCAATTTGGAGGCTAAATTTTCCATCGTTCTAGAGATGATTCCACATACCAGAACCCTCCCCCCAAACTCTTTTTTTCCTATCCGATTGGAAAATGCGTGAGCTCTCAATTACAGATCTCTATTTCTCTTCCAAGGGGACGGGTTCGTCTGTCTGTCTAGCATCTGAAACATTTCTCAAGGTCTTATTTTCCATGTTCTGAAAGCAGTCGCTCTATAATAAAGTAATGGCCCTGGTTAAATCTATAAAAGACCATTTAGACGATATATTCCCTGTATCCAAGTGCGTCGCTGCCTTTGTGAATCATTGCGAAGCTCAGGCTGGTGAAGGGCTTCCCGCGAGAATGACTCTCTGTATTTTATAAGCCTTGGAAGTGTGCCACGCGGTATGAGCTCATGAGCCTCCACATTGACTGTCATCAGCAGTCAGGGATCTTTTCTTTATTGACTATAACGAGCAATACTTTACAGTTTTATTGTGCAGGCGCATTTCAAGCCCAGCCAGAACTGTGTGCGCCGGTGCTATTTTCAGTGTTTATGCCTCATCTCTTCCAGATGGAGGTCTTCAGAAACCAGTTACGTCTTCCGCTCAGCAGTTCGTAGAATCATTGTCTGTACCGTGCGCTGCCCCTAGGTCGGATGTCTAAGCAAAGCTATTCACGCCATTGCTACTGCCTTCCTTATTTTTGAGCAGAAAAGAACTTGACGTTGTAGTTGTCAAGTCATTTGGCAAATATCATTAGCTGATACTTTAAAGCAGGGATGCCCAACCTCTTGCAGAACTACAACATCTATCATGCCTGGGCAGCCTACAGCTATCAGGACATGCTGGAAGTTGTAGTTTTGCAGCAGCTGCAGGGCCGCAGGTTGGGCATCCCTTCTTTGAAGCATACCCATTGTTTCATACTGTTGTCGTATAGGGGTCCATCAGGAGGAGTAACTATATCTGACCACTGTATGACTGGTATCCTGCATTTACCACCGCCTCTCTGCCGGCTCCATCTCTAATTGTCAGCATTCCCTGAGCTAGTGGTGGTAGAGTAGCTGCTATGAGGTCTCCCATACACGGGACACACACAAGAGGAGATCCTGCTCCCCTTTCTCTCTGAAGCACCCCCCTCAGAAGCAGCAGCACACAGGACATTATACATCAGTACTCAGTGGGGTAGCTGTGAATCCAGCACTGCGGTGGAACCAGCAACATCTGTGTCTCTCACTCGCTGGAGCTGCTCCTTCCTCCTCCCTTTCCATAGACTTCTGGGGGGGCAGCAGCTGTAACCTGATCTCCCAGTGAAGCTGACAATCGGTTTTGTCTATGCCCTTCACAAGATGGATTGAGAGTCTTCAGGAGATGTAGAGAGAGAGAGAGGCATTTTTCTCTAATATGATTTATTACAAAGTTTCTTCTATTGAATCTTTATGTTGATTTAGGGCTCATGCACACAAATGTATTTTTGGTCCGCATCCTAACCGCATTAATTTTTGAGGGGTCGCATGCACACCCATTCACTTCCTTGGTGCCGCAAAAGATGCAGAGGGCACACCGCATCCGTATGTCCATTCCGTGGCCTAGGAAAAATATAGAACATGTCCTATTCTTTTCCGTTTTACAGACAAGGAGAGGACAGTTCTATAGATGGCCGAACGGTCTGTTCCACAAAATACGCTGCTGGTATTCGTATTTTGTGGACAGCAAAACGGACAATGGTCACGTTCATGAGCTCTTATGCAGAGATCATTGAGACGTCAGTAGTGATTTTACTTGTTTGAAGAGATGCATGAGCTCTGGACAGTCCTGGATTCTAACCTCCATCATCTGTTTGTCCCTACAGTCTGAGCTATGGAGCTGGGCATCCGTCTCATTCAGAAACAGAGCTCCTACACCGACAGACCTATGCAGCCACTCATCAGCTCCCTGGATATGCCACCACGCACCATCCTACAGGTCAGACACGTGATGTGCATAAGTTACTTGTAATGTAATGTACTAAACAAAAACATTGAAGACTGTATGTCTCTGAGCACAGCGTCTCCTCCTCCATCTTGTATAACTCTTAGTAGTGTGGAGTAGGAGACCTGACATCTGCTTTAACAGTGGTGAGGTTCTCAGAAGGTTATTTTGAGATGCAAACACATCCTAAAGGACTTGTCCACTTGAGAACTTTATTTTCTTATACCGCAGGCCGGAGTTAAGAGCGGTTACAAAGAGCATCTCTGGAGGACCTGTCCTGTTCTGCATCACACAGACCGCCCGCTTAATCAGATTTCCCCTATGTAATGCTTAATTTTTCCGTGGTGGCGCTGCAGGGAAATTAAAGAGTTACTGCAAGTTTTTCCTGCAGAAAACGGCTTATCTCTGGTAGACACATTGGAGGGATATTTACTAAGACTGGCAATTTAGACGCCGGTCTTAGTCCATGTCCGCTGCCTCTACATAACTTAGGCGCTTTGCCGACGGCCATGCGACTTGCTTAAATCTACACCTGCTCCTTTTCTGGCATAGATTTAAGCCATTTTCTACACCAAAACAGGTGTAGAAAATTATGAATCTGACGTGCATGCCCCTGGCACGAGAGAGGAATAGTTGCAGATTTGGCTGCAAATCCTCTTTGCCACCAAATCTGCGACAAAAGTACACCCAAAAGTGGCGCACTTCCCATAATAAATGCCCCCCTTTGCGATCCGGTTTATATCAGTGGAGCCTTCTAACAAGTAGGGGTTGTCCAAAGCGGTGAACCCTTTTAAAGGGGTTTTCCAAGACTTTTATACCGGTATCTGATCGATGGGGCTCCAACACCCAGGACCCCCACCAATCAGCTGTATGAGAAGGCACCGGCACTCGCAGTAGTGCCACAGCCTTCTCACCAGGCACAGCACTGTACATTTGATAGTGGCGAGGTGTTTAGATATATATGGTATCACAGTTCAGCCCCATTCACTTCAGTGGGACCGAGCTGCGCCTAGGCAATGTGACCGTTGAACGTGATGTCACTGGCAGGGCGAAGCTGCAAGAAGGCCGCTGCGCTACTACATGCACCGGTGCCTTCTCAAACATCTGATTGGCAGCAGCCTCAAGTCTTGGACTAGTAACGATCAGATACTGGCCCATAAAAGGTAAGAATGAATGTTAGGGACCACTCGAGAGGCAACCGTGAAGTGGTGGGTGGCTTACATAATTTGGCCAAAATATAAACTAATGCCTCATCTAACATCCAGCATAGTGGCAGGACGGAGCTCTAGCTGCAGTGTGCCATTGCACCTTTGTTTTAACGATCAGATACTGACGACCTATCCAGAGTGTAGAGAAAACTCCTTTAACGTGTCTTGTGTCTTTTTATACTGTTCCCAGTTTCTTATGGAATAGATGGGAAGAGACTGTATCCTTCATGTTAATTGGGCATATATTAAAATAAACATCTGAGATAAAAATATTTGTTTTTGCTGTTTGCAGGTTTATCTGGCATTTTTGACACCAGCCTCCACGTGGCCGGTGGGAACACTACAGAAACGTCCGTGATGAACTTCCTATCTGCAATAGAGTCTCGGACGGCTCAGGCAGCGTCGTCGGGCACCACCCTCCTGCCGCAGTTCAGGGCTCCATCATGGCAAACTGGTAATAGCAGCTCATAACCCTTTCACTACTGGACTTTGTACATGTGACATTTAGGTTATTTACTTAAAGAAGACCTGTCACCACTCCTGACATGTTTATGTTAGTGCTGTAGATACTTAAATTCCCCATGGAATTACAGCTCTGGAGCACTTTCTCTTAGAAGTGTTGTGACGTTATTCATAAATTTCTAGGAAGAATAAGAGAGTCGGATGGATATCCGGATGGAGGTTTGTCCCTGTGTACTCTCAATCATTGGTTTTTCGGCTTAAATACTGATGTCCCTATCCTCTGGATAAGTCTTCAACATCTGGTTGGTGAGGTCTGACTTCCAGCACCCCGCAGATCAGCTGTTTGAAAAGCCGGCTGCACCAAGGCCATTGCTGCGGTCTCTTCCGTGACTGGTGATGTCACGTCCATTATTAAGTCATCATTATTTAAACCCCAAAAAATATGCATATTGGGGAATTTGATTACCCACCTGTGGATGTCTCTAGTATCTTTTGATGAACTGTGAACATGTATGTATGTATAACGGTTATATATCTTTATATATATATATATATATATATATGTGTGTGTGTGTTACATTTATATCGTGTTTGGATGTTCTTTTTGCTTTATACATTCAGTAGTAAGGACCTTTCTTGTTGCTTTGCACTGTTGTACCCTCACTCTTACTCTGTCTCTTGTTTCCAGGCATGCATTCCTCGACAGCAACAGAACTGTTTGTTACTGGAGCTTTGCAAACCTCTGGAACATTTCCAACATCTGCGCTCTCAGCCTATCAGCACCCAAACACATTCAGCTCTAGAAACTTTGTCACAACTCCATCTTTAACTCTTCAAGATGGGACTTTCAGCGCTACGACGAATGGTCTGCTTTCTCCTCACGACCCCTTGCTGCAAATCAAGACATCACAGACTCCTACCGCCTTGACATTTGAACGTCTCGGCAGCGCTGTGCTTAGTACTGGCATACCCCAGTCCTCAACATATCGGTCTGCCCAGGAATCTGCGCCTCATCTCTTACAGCCTCAGTTCAGTTTGTTGCCGTCGGCCCTCGGTGGGACCCAACAGACCACTCAGCCATACTGTACATCAGTGTTTACTGGTTCTACCGCCTCCATTGAAAGAGCACTTCAGAGGGAATGTAGTGTTATAAAACACCATCAGAGGCCTTCTACGCAGTCTGTACAGGCACAGCTATCTGGTACTCATCATTCCTTACCGAATTATTTAACAAGTGCAACTGGGGCGGCCTTGCAGGACACATCAAGACAGTCCGCTCTGCTATGTGCTCCTCTCGGAGCTCTTACTCAGGTGAGCAATGGTGGACCGGTACAGAAAACTTCTCAAGTTTCTGTGGAATTATCTCAATCTTACCCATCTGTCATACCATCCCCTGGTTTCCCTCCCTCTTCTACAAAATCAAAGAACTGTCCCACAAAGGCACCCCCGAGGTCCTCAAAGACCCCCAAATCTCAGAGTGTAGCGTCTCCTGGGCACACCCAAAGTTATATAAAGTCTTCTCAGAATCAGAGTTCTGTCATTTCAAGCCAAGCACAAGCCTTCTCCTCAGCACAGCTTAGTAGCCTTTTACCTGTAAGCCAGTCCCCCAGCTATGTTTCGACACAGTCCCCCAACCTACCATCTGCTAGTCAATCGCAAGTGTTTTCAACAATCAAATCGGAAAAGCTGCCTCCTTTATATAAACCACTCACTGCTTTCTCTAGCCAATCACAAACCATAACCTCCGGCAGCCAGACACTAAGTTACTCGACGGATCAGACGCTTGCGCTGCCTTCAGTTACGAGCGAGAACTACTCCGATCAAACGCGAGATTTGTCTTCAGCTAACCAGACTCAAAGTTATTCTTCCAGTAACACTCAGGGTTTAACTCCAGTCAGTCAATCACAAGTTAGCTATTCATCTCAGTCCCAGGTGATGTCACCAGTCAGTCCTTCAGAAAGTTATAATTCAGGACCGAACCTGCCACTGTCATCCCCATCTCTTCCATTTTCTGCTTCCTCTCGCGGGCAGACTTTATCTGCTTCGAGTCCTACCCAAAATTACATTTCTATGCATTCATCACAGCCTACTCAAGACTCTACTTCCCCACAGTCCCAAAAGTTTTTGCCAACCGTCCCCACGCCCTCCTTTTCATCCCCTTCTCACTCGCAAGCGTTGCAAAACAGTAGGACGACTGCAGACTCCAAATCCTACATCAAGAGGAAGTCTGAGAGCAACCTGTATGCAAGCGTAAAGCAAGAGGAGAAATACCAGATGCCTGATTTGCAGGCGCTACAACAGCAAGCCAATATTGAGTCTTCTGCTCAAGGACTAAACGACGGGGAGATGAGTACACAAGAGACGGCTTACAGTGTTTCCAAGGCGGATGACCGATATTCTCAAAGTGTTATCAAAAGCAATTCTCGTCTGGAAGACCAAGTTCTCGGCCTTCAAGGGCCGAAAAAAGACGAGCCAATGATGAGCCCTGTTGGTCATATGTCTCAGCACGTTGGTCATATGAACAGTTCGGCTGGCCACGATGATAAAAATTCCACCGACTTGATACAGCCCACACAGGTTAGTGCTAAGGACTTGAGTCAGCATAACATGTTACACAAAGTGCACGAAACAAAGCTTCCGGAGCAGCCAAGCACGTCCCCGCAGCTCCAAGCGGTTTTAAGGCATCCTCAGCATCTTCAGCTGCAAGGTACGCAGGTACTTCTGGATTCAGATTTGCAAATGTTTCAGCAGTCCATTTTACAGTCCAGCTTGGGCCAAGCAAAGGCACCTGCATCAATGCAGCGTATTCAGAGTCCTCAACAAGTAGCGCCACAGTTCCTTCAGATGGACGGACACATTATCCAGAGCAACGGAGGGCAGCACTCTCAAAGCTCCGACGTGATAAAAATGGACACCTCCGACGGGAAGCATCTGCAGCAACACTTGCAGCCAAAAGATTTTGGTCAGAGACCACGGCTAGACTCAAAAAATCAGTTTGAGTCTTTGAACCCCATGTGTTTTACAGAGTCCATGTTGCTCAGCGATGAAAGGAACTTTTTGTCTCATGTTGATGACATTTTAGCAGCAACCGCAGCCCAAGAATTTGCCAAGTCTTCGAGCGAGGATAACCTGTCTGTCAAACCAGATGACCCAAAGTCCCGCTTCCAGTCCCTAAATATAAGGAATACGCCTACAAATTTTACCCCCTCAAAACAGCAGCAGAATCTAAACACGCTTTCATTAAATGGTGGCCAAACAGCAATAAACCTTTCTACTGTTTCTACGACTCATTCCAAAAACCCAAGTCTTGATCAAAACCAGATTCAGCCTTTGGAGCAAGACTTGCCAAGCGGTATGGGTTCACCGGTGCTAGGGACCAGTCAGGATGACCATGAGAAGAATTCTGAAATGAGCAAGAAGAATGACTCTAAGGACACTAATGACGTGGCAGGGGATATTGGAGATTCAGAATTTTTGGGCAGTGCAAAAAGCCTCAATGAGGACAATGGCGCATCTGATAGAGACTTTCTTATGAACACGGATGACCCTGCAGCTGCTGGACAGGTCCAAGTCCAGCACATGTCAAAAAATGATCCTCAAGCAGGCAGCAGCTCTGGTGGCCAAATGGAAGAAGACTGCCAAGATCTGGCCCAAGACGGCCTTCAAAAACTCAAGGGAAAAGATAAAATGCCAATGAAACATTTTACAGAAGACGAAAATGCAAACGTCAAGCAAGGTAAACGAAATGTGCAAATGAAACGGCCCTTGTCTAAAGGCCCCGACGTGGGGATGCAGTATTCGTCACACATTTCTGAGGGTTACTATGATAGTTACCAGCACCAAGAAAGGATGAGGCAGAAGATAAAGGAAGTGGAGGAGAAGCAACCAGAGGTAAAAACTGGTTTTATTGCCTCCTTCTTGGACTTTTTAAAGACTGGACCAAAACAGCAGTTTTCGGCCCCTGCAGTGCGTGTACCTAATCGAATAAGGAGGCCGTGTACCCCAGTCATAAAGACCCCTTGTCCTGGCCCACCTCCTCAGCCGCAGTCTGCAGGTTCGGAGACGGGTGGCTCTCCTAAAAAGACCGAGGAGGAGTTTAAGAAGAACCTGGAAGCGTTGCCTTCTTTTTCTTCTGATGATGATGATTCTGTTGGAGGCAATAATGATCTTCAGAAGAGCATCACCACAGCGTTGTCCGCCTTAGATGAGAACGGCGAGAAAAAGAATAAAGCAGGTGAGTGTTTGACATGTCCCGAAGAGCTCGATGTGCTGTGTTTCGTCTAAAGACGTAGTCCTCGCGAGCAGAGCTCCAGTAAATCCCACAGGGCAACTATGCAGTGTACGGAGCGGTCTGCTTCCTGCTCCGTACAATGTGGGGGTGCATGGAGTCGGACCCCTACCGATATGATAGCAGAAACAAAAGGATAAATCCAGCTTTCAACCAACGTGATACACTTTAATTCATCGGTGCAATAGAATCCAACATACAGTCCATGTCTACGCGTTTCGGATCGCACAATCTAGATCCTTACTTGTTTCTGCCTTTTTTCAACGCCTGGTTCCTGGCGTATATCCGTGCCTCCTCTTAACATAAGGCCACGTGAGCTCCGCCACTTCTTTTGGACCTACCAATATGATACTGATGACCTGTCCTGATGATACGTCATCAATATCAAAGTGCAATCACTTTCATGCTGAGTAAAGGAAGTAGGCAGCAATCCAAAAGGCAGACACATACTTGACCGGGCATGCATGCTTATTTCAGTTAGTAGAAGAGAATGAACTGCTGCCAGAACCCACCTTTTATTGGAAGAAGGGATCAGACATGTTGAAGTTTTCCGGTGACGCAGTCTGGCGGCCCCTCATTCTCATGATTGATTCTAATGAAATCTGTGATGATCTAATGCAGGCATCCTCAAACTGCGGCTCTCCAGCTGTTGTAAAACTACAACTCCCACAATGCCCTGCTGTAGGCTGATACCTGTAGGCTGGGCATGCTGGGAGTTGTAGTTTTGCAACAGCTGGAGGGCCGCAGTTTGAGGATGCCTGATCTAATGCGTATGGCCAGCATTAGTCTCCATTCATATTGCAGTATGTTCCGTGGATGTAACACATTTCCAATTAAGGGTGATTGTGGAAAATCTGGAAATGTATATGTATTATTTAAAGGGACATTCTGCCCCCTCTTATTTGATAACAGTGGGTTTCAGTTTTTGGTATATTTCATAGACTGTAATGGACAGGTACCCGCTGTTTCCTGTTCACAGCCGCTCCTGGTGGGGTCTCAGGATCCACTTGGTAACCGATAGGTTGGGGTTTCAGTTCAAATCCATATGCTGGAATCCTGGAACACCATCATTAGGCTCTATTCACACGTCCGTGGAATGGGTCCGCATCTATTCCGCAATTTTGCGGACTCCTTCATTCTCTATGGGGACAGAATGCATGCAGAGAGCACACTATGTGCTATCCGCATTTCTGGAGCGTGGCCCCCGAACTTCGGTCCGCAGCTCCGCAAAGAAATAGAGCATGTCCTATTCTTGTCCGCAGCTGCGTACAAGAATAGGACTTCTCTATTAGTGCCGGGCATGTGCAGCAGCGTTTTTTTGCGGACGTGTGAATGGACCCTTAGGACATTTTAGGATATTTCTTAACCCTAGATTGCTATTCCCTTCGTGGCCTGCTGTGTAGATTAATTGCATTCCCTGTAGTTAGGTTATTAATTGCCTTGGACAACCTGTAGTGTTGCAGGAATTTCATTCCAGTCATTCAGGGACTGTGCTCGTGCTCAGGAACGCTGGACCCACTGCTCTATGGTGGTAACAAGGCTTTCTGTTTTTGGGTCTTCAGCATACACTGGATCATATATGTTAAAGGGGTTATCTGGGAATTACTATTGATGACCTGTCCTCAGGATAGGCAATCAGTATCAAATCGACGGGGGCCCGACTCCTGCCGATTTGCTGTTAGAAGAGGTCGGGTGCTGTGTGAGCACTGCGGCCACTTCCTAGGCCAGTGACGTCACATAGCCTGTTTGCAGCTCAGCCCCATTTAAAGGGAACCTGTCACCAGGAAATTTACTGATAAACCAGGCATGCCGCCTTGTAGGGCTCACTCTGCTGAATATAATGATACCTTTCACTTGGTGATCTGTTGCTTTATTGTGGAGAAATAGTACTTCTAATCCATATGCTAATGAGCTGATTGGAGTCCAGTAGTTGATATGAGTCCAGCATTTTTTCTATTCAGAGCTGTAGCCCCTCCCCTTTTCACTTCAGATGTAAAAGGGCGTGGTTTATTACATCATTCATTCATTTTAATAATTGGCGGGAAAATGAATAACAGGGAATGCTAAGGTAAAAAAAGGCGGAGGAATATACTATTGAAGTTAGTAATTAGAATAAGGACTAGTTTGTTCATGGGGTGATAAACACATGTTTGATAAACAATTATTTAAATGAATGATGTAATAAACCACGCCCTTTTTATATCTGAAGAAGTGAATAGGGGAGTGGCTACAGCTCTGAATAGAAAAAACGCTGGACTCATATCAACTACTGGACTCAAATCAGCTCATTAGCATATGGATTAGAAGTACTATTTCTCCACAATAAAGCAACAGATCACCAAGTAAAAGGTATCATTATATTCAGCAGAGTGAGCCCTACAAGGCAGCATGCCTGGGTTATCAGTGAATTTCCTGGTGACAGGTTCCCTTTAAGTCCAAGCGGGCTGAGCTGCAATACCAAGCACAGCCACTATAAGATGTACGGCACTGTTCTTGGAAAGCTGCCTGAAACAGCTGATCGGCTGAGTTGCCCGGACTCGGGATAGGTCGTCATCACATCGGTGGAGGTCTGAGGATAGGTCATCATTATCTTTACCTGGGTAACCCCTTTAAAGTACCAACTTCATTTTAGCTGAATTTCCCTAAGGGGGACGAGATAGATTGTAATAAATCTTGTCCCGTCAGGCTGCCACTTTGTCCATTTTCTGAAGCTAAAAAAAGTGCAGCTGTAGTTTTCATTTTATTTCCATGTTAATTTTATTGGGATTTTTAACATTGTGCAATCAAAAAGTCCAGAGTGGAAGTGTCCGTTCCTTACTGTTCTCTATTAGAAAAAGCTGCTAGGGTTGCTCAAGAGGATGAGTGGATAAGAACTATTAGGTGCAGCTCATCTCCCGTCCCCCTCCCATAGTTTGATGAATAGGGCCAGGCATCACCAACGTCATCTCGTCTGGCCCCGTAATCCCGCACCGTACAGTCCACCCTAACCATTGGTGGGGTAGTCCTCTCTCCAGTGGGGCGAGGAGAATCAGATACTTTACGTGTACCAAGTGTGAACTATAAGGTCCAAGAGCAGGACTACTGGGACGGCCAAGATGAGTGCTGATGCCTGACCCTATCCATCAAACTAAGGGGGGAGTGCCGAGAGCGGAGGAGCAAAGGTGCACTGGGTGGTTAGACACTGCTCTCGGTGCACTTAAAGGGTCACGGAGTATTCGTAAAACACTTTACGTCATACAGACCTATCAGAGGTTTTGATCGGGGCTAGCGATCACTAACATGATGAGAAAGAAGCGCTCACATATCCTGTTCTCTCTCCTCGCTGCAGGACACAGAGGCAAGACTCCATAGAAAGTCTATGAGGCCGTCTCTGTTCGCTCCCCTGCAGTGGAGTGAGAGGTCCTGATATGTGAGCACTTCTCTCCCCTCGTTCTAGTGATCCGTGGGAGCCTCAGCATTCGATCCCCCACTGATGAATACTTTTGATATGTCTCTAGGACGTCAACGTTTTCTGAAAACTCGGGGACCCTTTAAGCCCTCATCGTTATGTGACATGAAACACTGATTTCTCAAACTCTGCAATGGCTCACCATAAGGGCTCATGCACACGAACATATTTGTCTGCATCCGATCCTCATATTTTTGCGAGTTGGATCCATTCACTTCTATGGGGCCGCAAAAGATGCGGACAGCATTCCATGTGCTGTCCGCATCCGTTTGTCTGTTCTGTGGCGTCCACAAAAATGTCCTATTCTTGTCCAAGGATAGGACTGCTCTATTATGGGCTAGACGTTCCGTTCCACAAAATGCGATTTTGTGGATCTGCAAACTGCAGATCACAGAAACTGCTACGTCTGTGTGCATGAGCTCTTAGAAAGGTATGCTTTTAATCAGCAGGGTTAGATCTACCAGGTTCAGTAGGGTTGATCCTGCTGACCGATGCTCGTAAAGTTATTAAATAATTTCTTCCACCATAACAATCTTCCACTATCCATAGGATAAGTGATCAGTGTCTCAGTGCCCAGGGTCCAACTGTTGGGACCTCCACCATTCACAAGGACCGGTGTCTGTCCCATTGTCCCCTGTGTGAATGGAGCAGAGGTCAGGGATGTGCACTGCCACTCCAGTCGCTGTCGGTGACAGCAGAGTGCTGTACGCGACTGTCTGACAGTCCTGTAGAGAGGACCTGACCTGTCACTCCATTCACACAGAGGAACGGGACCCCCTCTGATAAGTTCATCCAATACGGCGGATAGGGGGTAACTTGTAGTAACTGGAATACTGCTGGAATTTTGCATGTTGAAAGGAAATGAACAATACTATTCAGTGCATGGGTGGCCATGGCGCCATCATTACCACTTTATGTCCTGTTTAGGCTGCTCCTTATATGCTGACCCCACATATAGCTCATTGTAACCAAACCATCATGTATAACTTGTATGATTTGGTCCTAGTATTTTGGGCAGCTTGGGGGTTAGCACCGTTTCCTTGCGGCACTGAGCTTGTGGGTTTGATTTCTGTATGGAGTTTACATGGTTTTTGTGGGTTTTCATCAACTGATGGGAAGCTATTTCATCCTGGTGTATGTGTCTCAGACGGGGAAACTAGATGAGAACCGTAGGGATTGCAGTATCTGTACGGCTATACCGGTGCCTCTCAGTGAGTTAGAATATCAGCAAAAAGTTAATTTTATTTCAGTAATTCAATTCAAGAAGCAAAACTCCAATATTCTATAGATTCGTCACACACCGAGTGATCTACTTTTTATTCTAAGGGTACTTTCACACTTGCGTCGCCGGAACTGCCTGCTGGATCTGGCAATCTGTATGCAAACTGATTCCATTTGTAGACTCATCCGTCTTACAAATGCATTGCAATACCGGACCTGTCTCTCCGTTTGTCATCTGGAAAAACGGATCCGGTATTTCTTTTTCACATTTTTAAAGGTCTGCGCATGCAGACCAGATCCATCAATGCGGTAATTTTAATGCCGCATCCGGTGTTCTAACAAAAAGCCGTAAGTCACGCGACCGCCGGGGGTGTGCGCTCCCGCGCAAGCGCAGTGCCAGGTGCACTGCTGAAGAGAAATTACAGCCAGCGCCTGGCAAAATTCCTTAACCCACGCGACGTAGTGGGTGTGTCGTCCCCTCCACGCAAGCGCAGTAACATCCTGCAGGTTAAAGTAAAATTGCAGTCAGCGCTGGCTGACTCGTGCACGGACACCACGCGTGTGCCCAACCGCCCTCTGGTGTAAGAAGATCTTTTGTTGTCTCACACTGCGCATGCACGGAGCGGACTTTAACATCTCATTACACAGCGCACTTCACAAACATTACTTGGCTGGCTATGATCAGGATCTGGTCGGTCTCTCCCTGCTCCCAGCGGGGGGAGGATTATTGCTCCATCCATGGGGTGCAGCATATCGGGGGGCATTGCTGGCTTTGATCGGGGGTGCTGCATATTGGGGGATGTTGCAGGATGTTACTGCGCCTGCGTGGAGGGGCCGACACACCCACTATGTCACGTGGGTAAAGGATTTTTGCCGAGCGCTGGCTGTAATTTCTCTTTCGCAGTGCACTGGCACTGAGCTTGCGCCGGAGCGCACACCCCTGGCGGTCACGTGACTTAAGGCCTTTTCACGGCTTAAGGCTTTTTGTTAGAACACTGTCACTAATACATTTCTATTGAAATTAATGCCGCAGCATGCTGCGGTATTTTCTCTGGCCAAAAAACGTAAGAGGGACTGAACTGATGCATACTGAACGGAAAGCTCTCCATTCAGAATGCATTAGGATTAAACTGATTCATTTTTTTCCGGTATTGAGCCCCTAGGATGGAACGCAATACCGGAAAAGAATAACGCTAGTGTGAAAGTGCCCTAATATTGATGATTATGGCTTACAGCTAATGCAAAACCCAAAAGTCAGTATCACAGAAGACTAGAATATTGTGAAAAAATTCAGTATTGGAGATCCATGGTGTCACACTGTTATCCGCCAGTCAACACAAAACACCTGCTAAGGTTTCTTAAACCTTTAAATGGTTCCTCAATCTGGTTCGGTAGGCTACACGATCATGGGGAAGACTGCTGACAGTTGTCCAGAAGACAGTCACTGACACCCTCCACAAGGAGGAGAAGCCACAAAAGGCCATTGCTAAAGAAGCTGGCTGTTCACAGAGGGCTGTATCCAAGCATATTAATGGACAGTTGAACGGGAGGAAAAAGTGTGGTAGAAAAAGGCGCACAAACAACCGGGATAACCGCAGCCTTGGAAAGATTGTCAAGAAAAGGCCATTCATGAATTTAGTGGAGCTTCACAAGGAGTGGACAGCGACTGGAGTGCTTCAGAAGCCACCACACACGGACATATCCAGGACATGAGCTACAACTGTCACATTCCTTGTGTCAAGCCACTCGTGACCCAGAGACCACGTCAGAGGCGTCTTACCTGGACTAAGGAGAGAGAGGATTGGACTGTTCTCAGAGGTCCAAAGTTCTGTTTTCAGATAAAAGTAAATTTTACATTTCGAAAAAGGCTCACCTAAATCCCAAAAATGGATAAAGATGCTAAAAAAACTGCCAATTTAATATACCACATATATATCGACACAACATTGCTGAGCTCCTGCCCCTATCTGGTGCCTACAGATATAGAGAAACCTTACAATAGATGGTAATGGGCCGGTGCTCAAAAGGTTAGTTGTTCTGAGCACCTTTCGATATTTGTTTTTAGCACCGGCCCATTATCTATTGTAAATTTAGCATTTCATTTGGAAACCAAGGCCCCAGAGTCTGGAGGAAGAGTGGAGAGGCGCACAATCCAAGTTACTTGAGGCCCAGTGCGAAGTTTCCACAGTCAGTGATGGTTTGAGGAGCCATGTCATCTGCTGGTGTTGGTCCTCTGTGTTATATCAAGTCTAAAGTCAGCGCAGCCGCCGACCAGGATGCTTTAGAGCACTTAATGCTTCCTTCCGCAGACGAGCTTTATGGAGATGGTGATTTCATGTTCCTTCAGGACTCGGCACCTGCTCACACTGCCAACATTACCAGTACCTGGTGTAATAACCACGGTGTCACTGTGCTTGATTGTCCAGCAAACTCTCCAGACCTAAACCCCATGGAGAATCTATAGGAAGATGAGAGACACCAGACCCAACAATGCAGACGAGCTGAAGGCCGCTATCTAAGCAACCTGGGCTTCCATAACACCTCAGCAGTGCCACAGGCTGATCGCCTCCATGCCACGCCATTAATTCATGTAAGCGGAGCCCCGACCAAGTATTGACTGCACGTTCGGGACAGACTTCTCAGTAGGCTAACATATTTCTGTATAAAAAAATCCTGACTTTTGGGTTTTCATTAGCTGTAATCCATAATCATCGATATTAAAAGAAATAAACGCTTGAAATAGATCACTGTGTGTGTAATGAGTCTATAGAATATGGGAGGTCCACTTTTTGAACTGCATGACTGAAATTGAAATAAAATAACTTTTCGATGATATTCTAATTTATTGAGATGCGCCTGTATAATCATCATCAGGAAATCAATATTACTTTTGTGTCCAGATGCATTCGCCATCTGTGTTGGCGTACTGGAATATGCTTTTCCACAACCTCACAGGCCGCCCTCGCCGTGACTCGGCGACTGGAGAAGATTCCTTTACCCCCAGGGCTGCAGTGGTCTGGATTTATGGCAGCAATACTTTTCTGATGAATGTTCGTGCTCACGTGTGCATCACTTTTTGACAGCTTGGGTTGTCTGCGTTGTTTAATTACTGCTGCAGCATTACACTAATACTGGTAATAACTTCTCTCACTTGTCAGTGGTATCCGTAAATTAAGTGTAAGCTCTGAGGTTAATCCTTCCAGGGAACAGAGCCAAGAAAATACTAGCACGTGGCTGATATGTAACCTCTGAGATGTTCTGCTGCCCTACATGCAGGAACTTGAGTGATTTTTACTCTATTTTTATTTTATTTTTCTGATGAGAAGGTGAAAAGGCACCGACTTCAGGGAAGCAGGAATCTCCTCCAGTCTCTTCCCCAAGAACCACTCAGGAGAAGCCGAAAGTGATCGAGACCCAGAAGAGCACCCAAAATGAGGTGACGCAGACCGAGCAGCTGGCCAAGCCGCACGACACCATTGCAATCGAAGGCTGCACGGACGACGAGGGCACGGAAAGCGGTGGAGAGGGGATCTACAGGGAGCGCGACGAGTATGTGGTCAAGATTGAAGACATAGAAATGCTGAAAGTAAGTTTACAGTCAGGTCATTCTTCCTTTTGGAGGAGTCTCTAGTATGGCTGCTGAGTGTCACTTGCATACTTTTTTTTTTTCTTCCCATGGAGCATGGTCTTAAAAATATTTCTTCTTAATCCCACTGGGTGAGAGTAGTTTACAAACCCATAAAATCCTAAAATCTTTGAAATGGGGACGAAATATTTGCTTATGACATTTCCAATGCAAATTTTTAATTTTTTTTTAAGTAGGGGGTGGTATATGTACAAATGTAAAAACCATTTAGGAACATTGAATATTTAAAGTGATGCCTAAACAATGAAGGTTAAATAATAATACCGATAAATTGTGATGGTATCGGAATGGTCAGGAAATGCACGCATTTCACACTGCAGCCTAAACCGCTCTGAGGTTTTCAAATAGTTGCATTTGGCAACGATTACGAAGATATGACATAAGGGTACTTTCACACTTGAGTTAAAGTTTTCCAGTATTGAGTTCCGTCCTAGGGGCTCATTACCGGAAAAAACTGATCAGTCTTGTCCTAATGCATTCTGAATGGAGAGCAAGCCATTCAGTATGCATCAGGATGTCTTCAGTTCAGTCACTCTTACGATATTTGGCTGGAGAAAATACCGCAGCATTACCACGGACCATAGCGCAATTCTATGACAGAATGCCTTTAGAGGCATTCCGTTATTCATTCCTTCATAATAGAAGTCTATGGGCTGCAAAACGGATCCGTCCTGTTTCCGTTACGCAGGGGAGTCCTCTCCTGATCCTGAGTCCTCTCCTACACAACGGAAACAGGACGGATCTGTTGTGCAGCCCATAGACTTCTATAATGACGGGGGGAATAATGGAATGCTTCTAAAGGCATATCCGTCATAGAATTGCGTTATGGTCTGTGGTAACCGATTCCATAACGCATTTCTGCTTTTACCACCAAACGAAGCGTGAACGAATGTCATAACCTGAAAGTCGCTCATCTCTAGGCAGAACCCCTTTAATGGTATTTGAAGACTTGGGCCTGGTGGGCATGGTTTCGGCTGCATGAGTGCTCAGCCTTATTGATACGCGAGTAGACCCTAAATACTGGTCATAAAACTCCTAAAGGTGGTTCTGTAAGTGAAGACACAGATGGAAAGACATGGTCCAATCACTTTGACCTCTGATCCTTGCATCTAGTGGCATGACCACGCACCACCCGAAAAAAGCTTAGTGGAAAGGAAGTGGCATGACTCCTTCCTGTGGACTCATTTTTAGCGATTGGCGGGTTCATCACAGCGGGACCCTCTCTTTAGTGATTTGTGACCAGTATGTTTTTCGAGACAACCCTTATAATTTGGTGTTTTCTGGACTTCGGTATGATTCGGTGGTCAGGCTGCAGGTCTGATGATGCGGCTGGTTATCCATTGCAGTGCCCTGTCCATCATGTCGTTTGCAAACTGGTGCCACCATAAAAAAAATGCCATAGTACTTCTTTAACCTGATGCTCCTTTGATAACCTACATTAATCTACCTTACCTCCAGTTTTAATTTAATTTTTTATTTTTAAAATCAAGGAAGCATTGCGTACTGGCAAGGAACCTCCAGCCATTTGGAAAGTCCAAAAGGCCTTGCTCCAGAAGTTTATCCCTGAGATTCGAGAAGGACACAGGTTGTTTGCTGCCACAAACAGTGTAAGTTGTGTAATCCTTATCATCCGGGGATCAAAATCCCGAATCCCCCTGTACCCTCTCCCATCAGGTTCTGTGCATTTTCCTTAGATAAAATATACTGCCTTTCATCATGTCCAGGATCATCATAGAAGGCAATATTCTTGAGGTTCAAAGGTCTTACCCAGAGAATAGCATTGTGGTATTGGAAGCAGCAGCTAGGGCTCCATAGCTACTCGGAGTGAGCTGCAACTCACTGTAAAACTGCGCCATTGAGTGGTCCTGCTGGGTTGTACTGTGGCTCCCGGGCGGCCTAAAACATATTCCCATTTCAGTATGGACCCCCTCCCGCCTGGATGCAGCAGCCTGAGGTGGTTGGGACTGCAGAGACCGCATGGCACATCTCAGTCCGTTGTTTCCACAGTTCTGGTCACCTCTTTCAGATGGGAGAAGGGTTGGCGGGGGCTGAGATGGGACTCGCATCGATTCAATATTGAAGGCCTATTCTGTGGATAGGGCATAAATGATTGAGATGGGAATACCCCTTTAAAGAGGACCCATCCCCTCTCCTGACATGTCTGTTTTAGTAAATACTTGCATCCCTCATGTAATAACCATTCTGGAGCCTCTATTCTTAAGACTCTATGTTGTGCCATTCCTCTACTATTCCTGCTAGATGTTATGAATGAATTTCTAGCAGTTCGCAATGAAGTCCCAGATGGGTGTTACCAGTTTGGGGGGGGGTGTCCCTGCACAGTCTAACACTGGCAGCACTAATAGGATAATGTCAGACTGTGCAGGGACCCCCCAACTCATGACACCCATCTGGACCTGCTAGTAATTCATTCACAACTTCTAGCAGGAATAATAAATGAATGACGAAACATAGAGGCTCCAGAATTGTTACATGGGGAATGCAAGTAGTTACTAAAACAAAGACATGTCAGGGAAGGTGACGGCTCCGTTGTATTGTATGTATGTATTCTGAGACGTATAGATCAGCAGAGCAGAAAGGCAGGTCTCCTAGAATTGAAGAAGAATTAGTTCTGGCTGAAGCTCAGAGAAATATATAATTGACAGATGCATTCAGTTCATGCTGACACTTGTGTTCTATTCTCTTATACAGTACCTTGGCTACTTTGGAGATGCCAAAACAAAATATAAGCGAGTATATGTGAAATTCGTGGAGAACGCAAACAAAAAGGAGTACGTGAGGGTGTGCTCAAAGAAACCCAAGAGCAAGGCTGCTCCCGTTCCCAGGTACTGGCCTCTCCTGTGAGGAGTGACCGTCATGGTGCTCTGTGGGGTATGTAAGCTGTACTGTGGGTACGCGGCTTCCTTCGAAATAAGGTGAAGCTATTTTTATTGAACGTTTTATGATCTTGCATAACTCGTATAAAGAAGAGATAAAGCGACCAACCCCTCGCCCCGTCCAATAACATACGACGATAAAGCAGGGTCATAATAGCGGCATGAATAAATGAACGTACTAATAGAGAAAAGTAGGCACTGTACATGTACAGGATTTATCATTATGTCGCCACAGGAGTTGTCATCCGATATCTCCGCATGAATATAAAAGTTTGCCATTTAGGAAGCTTCAAAAACCGGGTGACAATGTCCTGTAGTGCCGTAACGTCGGCCTTGGTGGTGGGAATTGTAAACCACTTCCTGACCCGGCGCATTTTCCGTTTTTGCAGTACATGCAACTTTGAAAGCTATAACTTCTTTTCTGTTCAGTTATGTGAATGCTTTTTGCACCATTTTTCAGTCATGTGGGGCTTTTTCTGTCTTTTTTTTTTTTGTTATTATTATTATTATAACCTGAAAAATGTAAAAAAATATATATATATATTTTAATTAAAGTCAGGGGGAAGTCTTTCACATTATTTTTATATATATATATATATATATATATATATATATATATATATATATATTTTTTTTTTTATAGCACAATGCAACTAAAACGCATTCTTTTTATGTCCCTTTTCCAAACCGTCCTTTTGATTTAGGTATGAGGCATGGTAAAAAAAAAACATCCCTGCCTTCTCTATGGGGAGCCCGCTGTCACTGACAGCCGGACCCCCTCTCCAGCAGCTGCTTTTTTCTGCAGGGACAATTTAAAACATCCGTGCAGACATCTATGCCGACCGCCCGGACGTATATAGTCAATGGGCGGTCGGCAGGGGGTTAACAACACTCGGGGACTTTATTTTCGCTAGAATTCTCTACCAGGTGTAGACTTTCAGTAGAGGATGAAACCGCGCTGCTTTAGTCTGGCCGTCCGGTACACAGGTGAAGTACTCCGGGTGTTCGTGTCTGTCGTCCGCTTCCAAAGGACGACAAATACGAACACCCGGAGTACTTCACCTGTGTACCGGACGGCCAGACTAAAGCAGCGCAGTTTCATCCTCTACTGCATATACCTTTTAAGTGTGAATTGCCAACCACACTGTGTCGGAACCAGCAGCGCAAGTAAAAACTGTCCATGTTTGGGACGCAGGACTGACATATTTTATCTATTATAAGTGTAGACTTTCCCCCGCACGCTACAGGTTTTGTATCATTTTACATGGACACAATCGGGGTCATTATTTTTCTCTACTGACTAAATGATTAAAACATCTTCTAGAAGACCATGGAGCGCTGTGATTGGTGACGGCTGAAGACATTACTCCAGAATTCCCTTTATAGATATTTTGAAACGGAAATTTGCCTGTCTGAGAACATTGTCCTAATTACGTCCAAGCACTGTGTGCCACTAAAAAGGGGGATGTGCTTAAATCTTCCTATGTCGTGTCTGTATTCTCTGTGATTGCCGTCTACTGGCAGAAATCCACCCCTACCCTATCTCCACACTGCGATCAGTGCTGATTGTGACGTAAAGGGCAGACCCTCCAGGATGGCAAGGCCTGCGGAGGGAATCGTACTTGCGCTTGGTTCCTGCTCCCCCACAGCCGCTGCAAAGCCTCTGTCCTCTTACTTCAACATCCGTTTGGCTGGCCCCAGCGGTGACGTGTCCGCCGTGCGTGTCGTCACTGGGTCTCATGATGCATGGGGGACACTTCACCAGCTGCAGCGGCCACGTGACCCACGTCAAACTGGATGTTGACAGGGAGACTGGGAAGCGAAGGAGCCGAAACCCAGCAGCAGGGTTCAGGTAAGTATGATTACCTCCGCAGGACTGGCCTTGGCCTCAGGGTTGGGGAGGGGTAATAACCCCTTTTAAGAGGTTGTACAACCAGGATTTAAGTTTTGACCTGTCCCAGCCATTATTGCAGAATTGTGGCTGTCACTCACTCTGGTACTAATCGCACGGGTACAACTGTTGTGCCCACACGATCAGAGATGACTTTTACGTGGCACATTCTGCAGCAGATGCATCCCACGGATGACTTGCATGCATGTGATTTTGTGGGAAAGCATACCTTAGAGCAGGGATGGGCAAACTCTGCCCTCCTGCTGTTTTAAAACTACAATTCCCACCATGCCCTGCTGTAGCCTGATAGCTGTAAGCAGTCTTTGCATGCTGGAAAATGTAGTTTTGCAACAGCTGGAGGGCCGAGTTTGCCCATCCCTGCCTTAGAGTATAAGAGTGTGGTTGCATTCACTAATCAGCCCCCCCAAAGTCCAAAAAGTCCAGAAAGCACTTCCTGTTTTGGTGGCATCACATGGTGTATCACATGATTCCCATCAGCCACTCAGCAGTTTTGAAAAAGGGTCAGGTGGCATACGCAGCTGCAAGAGCTGCACTACGCCATATAAGTCTGTTAGGTCATGCGGATAGACCTGACAGGTTCTCTTTAATCCTTAAGAATAATTTTCTGGCTGGCAGCTTTGTATATCATTGGAGCTGACATTTACTCGCTAATCCTTCTCGTTTCAGTCGAAACACTCATACAAAGGTCAACGTGAGTAACAAAGCAACCACCGAGACTCCTCCGCAGAAAACCGCACCGCCAAAAGTCGTGTCTGCAAAACCAAAAGCCAAACAGCCAAAGACGAAGGCTGCTGAACCTCCACCAAAGAAGAGGAAACAGTGGAAGGAGGAGTTCTCATCTTCTCAGTCGGACTCCTCTCCAGACATGCAGAGTGATGAGGAAGGTAAGGAAAGGAGAACCGTGAAGACATCAAAGGGGCGGTCTGACCCCCAGGTTCAAATCGGATATTGCCCAGAATGCGTTTCAGAGCTGAGGGTTCCTTCTGTTGTCACATGTGCTTAGGGCTGCGTGATCAAATTTTTTTAATTGTGATATCGTTTTTTAATTTTTTGTTTTTCTTCTGGAGCGCTGAATCGGTGCAGTGCCTACAGGTCTTTTAGGTCCCTGCTACCCGTGCTATTAATCCAGGCGCCGGCTGCAGAGAGCCACACGTGCTGCACTGATACACAGCGCTCCAGATCACAGCGGGAGCAGGCACTGACAGTAGCCAGAATCCCGCTGTAACGCCCTCAGGCGGGTGGTAGAGCGAGTGCGCTGCTTCAGTCCCTGCCAGTTCCCTGTGCAGGATGGGAGCACGGAGTCCGTCTGCACATGGCTGCTGAGAACCAGGACATCAGTAGATCTGAGATGAGGATATCTAATGTATAGAAATGGAGGACTGAGGGGGTATATAATGTATATAGATTCTCTCCTCCACTCCCCTCTATATACATTGTATTTCTTCCTCTGTATATATTGTATACTCTCATCCAATCCTCCATCTATATACATTGTATGCCCCCCTCCATCTCCATCTATATACATTGTATGCCCCCCTCCATCCTCCATCTATATACATTGTATGCCCCCCTCCATCCTCCATCTATATACATTGTATGCCCCCCTCCATCCTCCATCTATATACATTGTATGCCCCCCTCCATCCTCCATCTATATACATTGTATGCCCCCCTCCATCTATATACATTGTATGCCCCCCTCCATCCTCCATCTATATACATTGTATGCCCCCCTCCATCCTCCATCTATATACATTGTATGCCCCCTACATCCTCCCTCTGTATACATTGTATACCCCCCTACATCCTCCCTCTGTATACATTGTATAACCCCCTCCAGTCCTTCCTTTGTATACATTATATGCCCCCCTCCAGTCCTTCCTCTATATACATTATATACCTTACTCTATATACATTATATGCCCCCCTCCAGTCCTTCCTCTATATACATTATATACCATCCTCTATATACATTGTATGCCCCCCTCCAGTCCTTCCTCTATATACATTATATACCATCCTCTATATACATTGTATGCCCCCTCCAGTCCTTCCTCTATATACATTATATACCATCCTCTATATACATTGTATGCCCCCTCCAGTCCTTCCTCTATATACATTATATACCATCCTCTATATACATTGTATGCCCCCTCCAGTCCTTCCTCTATATACATTATATACCATCCTCTATATACATTATATGCCCCCCTCCAGTCCTTCCTCTATATACATTATATACCATCCTCTATATACATTGTATGCCCCCTCCAGTCCTTCCTCTATATACATTATATACCATCCTCTATATACATTATATGCCCCCCTCCAGTCCTTCCTCTATATACATTATATACCATCCTCTATATACATTATATGCCCCCCTCCAGTCCTTCCTCCGTATACATTATATACCATCCTCTATATACATTATATGCCCCCCTCCAGTCCTTCCTCCGTATACGTTATATACCTTACTCTATATGTATTGTATGCCCCCCTCCAGTCCTTCCTCCGTATACGTTATATACCTTACTCTATATATATTGTATGCTCTCCTTTAGTCCTCATCATCTTTGTAAAAATAAAGGATTTGTATAATTACGTTTGTTTTTGCCACATAAAAAAAAGAAAACTGGGAAACTGTCAACAAGCAGGCTAGTTGCTGTTGATTTATCATTTATTTATATATATATATATTTATATATGCGATAGCATAGCTCATTAACAATCTCAGATGCCTATTAACACATCTACGTAGTCTAAATACCCAATACTTGCATTGGACGTGGACTGGTTTTCTAAAACCAGTAATTGTTTCAAAACTGGAATAGAAGCTGCAGGCGCTTGCGCCATAGTCGTTGCCATTTGTAATGTGTGAATGGACCCTAAAGGGATTGCACAAAATTAGAAAAACTTTGCTGTTTTTTTCCAAAAA
Source organism: Bufotes viridis (assembly GCA_033119425.1). NCBI lineage: Eukaryota > Metazoa > Chordata > Amphibia > Anura > Bufonidae > Bufotes > Bufotes viridis. The sequence goes on along the minus strand of CM065598.1, from coordinate 22,448,074 downwards.
CAGCACCAGACCTGTCCGCAGGTGGTGAGCGGTATTGCAGCTCAGCCCCATTCACATCAGTTAAGCTGAGCTGCAGTAACAGAGGCATCCCATGGACAAGAGTGACGCTGTTTCTGGCAGAAAGCTGCCATGTTTTTGTAATCCTGGACAAGTCCTTTAATGTAGAGACGCGACGATATACCGGCTCAGGCATGCAGCAAATGCCGACTGGTGGACACCATTGATCTAGAAACCACGGTGGAACCCCATTATATCTTATTATATTGTTTTCTCCTTTCAGAGTTTGAGCCCCCGCCTCCCCCAGTTGTTACTCGCTTTTTGAACACAAGGGCCATGAAAGAGACCTTCAAGGGATATATTGAGCTGCTTGTAGGCGTTGCGTTGGATGCCGATGTGATGCAAAACCTGGAGAAAGCTAATGGTAAACTTTTTTAGTTTTTATTTTGCTTTTATTTATTAGCTTTATTTTATGTCCGAAAAATAGTTGCACATCCCTTATTACAGATCGTTCAGACCTGTAGTATGGCTCCGTACCTGCTTTGGTACCTCTGTGCCTCCCAATTTTTACAGAAACTTTTTGTAATGGATTGCCAATGAACCTGTGAAAAATTAATCAAAATGATGGTCTGCTCCATTACATGCCGTATTACAGAGGTGAATAAAGTGACTTGTGGAGGCATACTGTGTGCCTACGGGCCCATAATGCCGACACGTAGGGATGCCGGGTGCCACTGTACACAGTCCATGTACAGGGCCGATTCTAGTCCTTTTGGTGCCGGAGGCGAATATTGAAATGGCGCCACCTAAATGACCCTGTATTATAATGCCCCTTTTAGTACCAGTATGTATATTGTGCCCCCTGTAGTGACCATATGTATAGTGCTCTAGCCTGCATTATGCCACACCTGTAGTGCCCCCTGAAGTGCACCAGTCAGTTTTATAAGCCATCTCTCACTGTATTATAGTTCCCCCCTGTAGTGGTATGGCCTATAATATAATGCCCCCCCCCCCCTGTGCTAGCATGTATAATGCTCTCACCGCTATCCCCACAGTATAATGACGCCTGTAGGGGAAGTGAATATAATGCTCTCCCTCCTGTAGTATTATGCCCCTGTATATAAAATGCTCTTCTCCTGTAGTATTATGCCCCTGTATATAAAATGCTCTTCTCCTGTAGTATTATGCCCCTGTATATAAAATGCTCTCCCCTGTAGTATTATGCCCCTGTATATATAATGCTCTCCCCCTGTAGTATAATGCCCTTTTGTGTATATATAATGCCCCCAATGCTATGTCCCTGTATATAAAATGCTCTCCCCCTGTAGTATAATGCCCTTTTGTGTATATATAATGCTCTCCCCTGTAGTATAATGCCCCCAATGCTATGTCCCTGTATATATTATGCTCACCCCCCTGTAGTATAATGCCCGGTATATACAATGCTTTCCCCTGGATAGTATAGTGCCCTATTGTGTATTTATAATGCTCCCCCCGTAGTATAATGCCAACACATATATATTCCTCCACCTTAGTGTAATGCTTCCATATACATGGTGTCCTCCCCACTCTCTTAGGCTGGGTTCAGACTTGCGCGTTTTACAGCGCGTTCAAACGCGCTGTAAAACGCTCAACACATGAAAACCAATGCTTCCCTATGGCCCTGGTTCTCACTTGAGCGTTTTACAGAGTGTTTGAACGCGCTGAAAAACGCCCTACGCTCAAAAAAGTTCTTGAGCTTCTTTGGGGCGTTTTGTCGCGCGTATTGTGATTGACGCCAGAGTGGTCAATCACACAAACGCGCGTTTCCTATTGCCAAAAATGCGCTGTAAAGGTGCGACTAAAACGCGCAAGTCTGAACCCAGCCTAAGTGGCCACATTAGAGCCTAGAAGCTTATGAGGCTGAACAGCATGGATGGGATACAGAGGCTCCGGTGCCCGCAGAAAACTTCCAACCCCCTCCCTCAGAGGCAGTTTGGTCACCGATGACATAAGTGGGCCCGTCCATGTGTGTTACATTCCCATGTGTGAGGGTCCTTAGTTGTGCGCCCAAATACCTGACTATACATAGACTATCTGCTCTGAAATGTTGGGGTGCCTTCACTTTATATTGCTGGTATTTTTTGGCTTCCCAGATGAAGTTCTTCTGCCACACATGAGGAAGATCGAAGGGATGTTAAATGAGAACAGGAGGCGACTGCTCACAAAACTGCAGATGGATCAGCCATTGAAGGTATGAACGTGGAGTTTCTAGGGGGACAGTTATTTTGGAACCTTAGTAAAAAAAAAGTCGTTAAATCAAATATCAATCTGCTGTGATTTTGTACTGACCACATCTATCTCATTCTGCTTTTGCATTTTTAGAATGCCTTGGAAAATTATCCGGATATCACCACGATTAATCGTGACACTAAAGGAAAATCCGGAGGGGCACCTGTGTGTAAAATAAAAGTACACGGCAAATGGTACAACAAGAAAACCATGCGGCCCACTAAAACGGCTTCAAAGCAATCACAGGTATGTAATAAACGGTGTTTCCCCAGCTGACTCCTGCTCGCAGTGATCGGGATCAGAAGCCACTCAGAACCCGGTCATGTAACCCTGGTCAGTAGCAGGCGTGGCATCTGAGGGAAGGTGCTCTTTGACCCCAGATTGGACCAGCCTACAGGGAAATCGCAGGATGGCGATTGTTTTGCTATGGCAGCCTGGGGTCTTGTAAAGGTTCCCAGACCTGCCGGAGTAAACTGCCAGCAACAGGGCTTAATAGGCAGTACAGAGAATGCCCATAGACTGCAAAAGTTACCTATTGCAGTCTATGGTATAAGCAGTTGAATGATCGCATGTGCATGTCCCCCAAGTGTGTTGTAGACCCATAACTGGGGCTCCACATTTATTTTGCATATTATTTTGCAAGTCCCCCAAGGGCAGGGATGGGCGAACTGCGGCTCTCCAGCTGTGGTAAAACTACAATTTCCACCATGCCCTGCTGTAGGCTGATAGCTTATAAGCAGTCTTTGCATGCTGGGAGTTGTAGTTTTGCAACAGCTGGAGAGCCACAGTTTGCCCATCCCTGCCCTAAGGGAACTGAAAAGTAAGAGAAAAATGTTTTTAAAAATATTAAAAATTCAAGCCATCCTTTACAAATTTACATATAGAAATTAAAAAAGATGTAATTGGTATTACTGTGTTCGATAAGGTTCAAACTATTAAAATGTAAAAGTATTTACACTGCACGGTGAAAATCTAAATGACCGAACCACTATTTTTTTTTCGGCCACTTCAACCCCAAAATAATTTTTACTAAAAAATTATCAAAAAGTCGTATGTTCCCCAGGATCATATCAGCAAAAAATGCAGCTCGTCCTGCAAAAATCAAGCCTTCACCCAGCTCTGTAAATAAAAAAATTTTTTTTTTTTAAAAGTAATGGATGTCAGAATATGCCGATGCAAAAAATGTTTACATTTTTTCAAAGTTTAAGTGGTGAAACATAATAAATGAATTGAAAAATGAATGTATGAATTCAGTATCGCTGTAATCACACTGACCTGCAGAATATGCTTGTCCTGTCAAACATGTCATTTCTTTATTTGACTGTTTTTTTTTAAACAGGAATTCACTGTAGATCCAGAAAAATCCCATTTGTGTTCACTCTATCATGCACTCCACCATTACAAGTACCACATATACCTTTTATGCAAAGATGAGGTAAGTGCTTTATTTGCAGTTTATTGCTTTTTTTTCAATGTCGTCACCCTTCTGCAAAGATGATATTCCTTAGGCCTCATGCACACGACCGTTGTTTGATTCCGTGTCCGTTGCTCCGTTTTTTTGTGATTTTCTGCGGACCCATTGGTTTTCAATGGGTCCGTGGAAAACTCGGAAAATGCACCGTTTGTCCTCCGCGTCCGTGATCCCAGTCCGTCAAAAAAATATAACCTGTCCTATTCTTGTCCGTCAAAAACGGTTCACGGACCCATTCAAGTCAATGGGACCGTGAAAAATGCGGATGGCCATCCGTGTGTCATCCGCGTCCGTTTTTTTGCGGATCCCTTGGCAGGCACTTGGCAAAAATTGTCAGCCTGTCTTTTGGTAAAATCTTTTGGGTCATGTCCGCTAAAAAAAAACGGAAGACACACGGAAACACAACGGAAGGCAAAAATGGACACGGATCACTGAACAACGGAACCCCTTTTTGCGGACAGCATAAAAAAAACGGTCGTGTGCATGAGGCCCTAAAGGGATTGGCACATCTTCTCCATTGTTCACTAGACATGGCGCCGTACATTTGGTAGTGGCAGTACTTGGTATTGCAGCTCGGCCCAATTCACCTGGATGGGACTGAACTGCAGACCTCGGCTACAAGCTGTATGGAGCTGTGCCTGCTAACAATGAAGGGGCTCAGCACTCTTCTGCCAGCTGAATGGCGGGTGGGCAGACCTGGAGTTGGTCCGCTCCACCCCATTGATCTAATATTGATGGCCTGTCCTAAGGATAGGCCATCAATCTTAGTCTTATAAAACCCTTTTAAAGGGAATGTGTCACTGAAAAGGTTTTTCTGCCAGTTAAAACCAGATAAAAACACCTCTCCTTTTTTCCAATCTGTTTTTGTTTTTTGATTGCAGATTTTTTTAATTCTATTTCCTGACCATGATTATATAGGCTGCCATGTTGCCTGAGCTGCTGTTAATAGCGTTTAGACATCTATGATTTATAGCAGCCACCATGGGCAGTAGACACAATGGACAGAAGCTGACTCATTGACTTCTATGGGAGAGTTTTTTAGCCATGCTCTGTGACCTGTGCAGAGGTCAGGAGGGAGTAGATAAGCTGTGGTATAACCTATTGTGTATGGTGGATTCTATGTTTTCTATATGCAGGTGATATCTGTCCTTGTAATCCTGCCTGATGATAAGCAGATAACTGTGGTAAAGTGATCTGCACAGAGTAAGAATGGCACCTGTTATTAGTATGCCAAAGCTCGTCCCCATACAGAATCATTGATGATTTAGGTGTCCACACGAAAGATCCAATTACCCGATGAACAAGCATTTTGATTGATCATTAGTTAATCGGCGGCACCTTTAGGGCTCTTTCATACGAGCGGATGCCATGTGGGTAACCTGCTGTGTGAAAGAGTGCCAAGCCCCATTCCGGACAGCAGAGACACTGAGCATTAACATGATTCATAATGCTCCATGCCGCTCTGTGATCTTTTTACTACAAAATCACAGTGAGATAAAATAGTCACCGTGATTTTGTAGCCTCACAGAGAGGCACAGAGCATCATCAATAATGTTAATGCTCAGTGTCTCTGCTGTCCAGAGCGCGGCTTGGCTCTCTTTGGCGCAGCGGATTCCACCCAAGGGATCCGATTATGTGAAAGAGCCCTTACACTGGCAGATTGATGCTAATGTGCGAACACTCAGTAGCGATAATCTGCCTGAACAACGGGCAGTGTAAAGGGCCCTTTAGTGGCCAGTGTGAAAACCTCAGGATTTCATGGTTTTTGTTTAAATATATTGACACAGAAAATTATAACTAGCATCATCAAAAATTATTTAAAAATGGGCATCTGTCAGCAGCTTTGTACCTATGACACCGTCTGACCTGTTACATGTGCGCTTGGCAGCTGAAGACATCTGTGTTGGTCCCATGGTCATATGTGCCCGCATTACTGAGAATAGTGATGTTTTAATATATGCAAATGAGCCTCTAGGAGCAACGGGGGCGTTACCATTACACCTAGAGGCTCTGCTGTCTCTGCAACTGTCTCTCCCTATCCATTTTAAATGATAAGACCAGGCATGATGAGGTTTTCACTGCCTGGTCCTGTCAATCAAAGTGCAGCGGGTGCGGCAGTTGCAGAGAGCAGAGCCTCTAGGTGTAATGGTAACGCCCCCGTTGCTCCTAGAGGCTCATTTGCATATATTAAAACATCATTTTTCTCAGCATAGCGGGCACATATGAACATGGGACCAACACAGGTGCCTTCAGCTGCCAAGTGCACATGTAACGGGTACAAAACGGCTGACAAATGCCCTTTAAATAATAGGCCACTTTCTGATGACACATTCCCTTTAATACATATATGCAGATTTAACTTTGTGCATTAGGAGGCAGTATTGAGCTTTCTTAATATATCCCTTTGTATCTTGTACAAGTCACCTTCTGGCTGTTTGCAATTTTTTTTCCATTTTTTTTTTTAAATTTCCCTTCCCGTTTCAGGTTACCTCTGTTCAGAAATCAAATCGGGACCTACAGCAAGCAGACCTCGTTAACCACTGTCTGAAAAACATGAAGTGGGTGGAGGATCTCTTTGAAAAATTTGGTGAACTTTTGAGCCGGGTGCAACAGACATGCTCTTAAAGCCTTTCTTTTTATTTTATTTTTTCTTGGAGACCCTCACCACCATCTTATTCCCATCTCTCACAGTTCTCCTTGTTGTATATCCCCCCTCCCCCCCATCAAACAGCCTAACATACTAAAAGCGGAGACAAGAGACTCTGGTTGCCACCTTTACATGACTGCAGAGATTGCTGATGAATATACAGCTCTGGAGAGTACGCCGGGAATGAACGCCTGTGGGACGAGCAGCACGTTTGTCCCCCACTCATTTTGTAAACTGTTCCCTGTTGCATATCTTCCCCCCCCCCCCCCCCCCAAGACAAAATGATACAGCATGCACTAAACTATAGAATAAATTACTTTATTACCTATAGCGTTAACACCTAAAACTGCTTTACTACATTGTTTTTCTTTCCCCACCAAAATTTAAAGCAAAAAGATTTTAAAAAAGACCCCGTTCACTCCTCTCCCTCACCTGATTTTTCTCCCATGCTAAAAAAAAAAAAAAAAAAAAAATAAAGACAAGAGCATATAAGGTGGCGTTACAGGAACGATATCTGCCTTTTTAATTTACAGGCCACAGCATTTAGAATATTGTACATTTTGTAAAACAGAGTTTTGCGATACATCACTTTATGATAGCCACCCTGATTAAAAAAAAGAAAAATGGTAGAAAAAAATCGTTATGCTTTACGGACTCCTTTTACAAGTTTCTTTTGGTTCAGGTGACTGAACGCGGAGTTGGTGCAATCCTTTGACTGCTTTTTGTGTCAAATTATATTATAATGGATAAAAATGACAAACTATTTTCCCTGTTTTGAAGAAAACTATTTTCCTTTTTACTGTGTTTTTTCTTTAAGGAAAAAAAAAAATCAATTGTACATTTTATCTCACGAATAGTTGTATTTTTCACAGAGAAAATATTGTGGTTCTAATTCTGTTTCCTGGGTCTTTGTAATAATACACTTCTTCCCGTTGTGTTTTTTATTTTATTTTTTACTTTCATTTTTTTTTTTTGTCCTTCCTTTTCAGTAAACCCCCTTCATTTACATGTTGATTTCACATTGTATGCAATATATCTTAAGCAATGCTTCTATCCCCTCCTCCTCCTCCCACCTAGATATTAGCGGCAGTTTTAACCGGCAAAATGTATAGCGGGTTACTATAGTTTTTACAATGTAGACAATGCAACCAATTTTCTGATCCTTGGAAATAAATGACTTACTTAACATGTATTTGATTAATGGAGCCTTGATTGCCGAAAAGTTCAAATTTTCTTTTTCTTCCTTTCCTCTTCCATGTACTGAATGTAGGAGGCTAAACAACTTACAAAATTGTTGATTTGGTCTTAGAATGGTGTTCATTTGGTTGCCCCCCTTAAAGGGTCGCTGAGGTTTCAGCATACTTTTGATGTGTCAAACATATCAAACGGTTTGATCGGTGGGTGTCTGAGTGATGAGACCCCCATTGAATGCTAAAGCGAGGAGAGAGAAGTACTTTCATATCACTCTCTCCTCACTGCAGGAAAGGAAACGAAAGTCTATAGGCTTGTCCTAATTCAGTCTCCCAAGGCTGTGGAGATGGTAGAGATGTACTGACTCCAACTCCAACTTACACGTTATTAGCAGATAATTTTTTAAGTCATTTATTAACTTTCATAGAAATTTAGAAAAGTTTTGAGATGTTAATCATAAATATATTTTATGTTCTGTAAATCTAAGGCCCTTCTAGAATCAGTTCTCACCTCTACTGTGTTTTCTCGTGTCCTTATACTATAAGCAGGGTGTTGTAGTGGTGATAGATAATCAGTTCTCACCTCTCCCGTGTTCTCTCCTGTCCTTATACTGTAAACAGTGATCAGCAGGGTGTTGTAGTGGTGATAGATAATCAGTTCTCACCTCTCCTGTGTTCTCTTCTCTCCCTTTTACTAGTGATAAGCAGGATGCTCTAGTGGTGATAGATAATCAGTTCTCACCTCTTCCGTGTTCTCTCCTGTCCTTTATACTATAATCAGTGATCAGCAGGGTGTTCTATTGATGATACTCAGGTCTCGCCTCTCCTGTCCCGTATACAATAACCAGTGTGTTCTACTGGTGATAGATAATCAGTTCTCACCTATACTGTGTTCTCTCCTGTCCCTTATACTAGTGACCAGCAGGGTGTTCTAGTACTGATAGAAAATCCGTTTTAACCTATCCTGTGTTCTCTCCTGTCCTTGTATTATAAAAAGTGATACAGAGAGTGTTGTGGTGGTGATACATAATCAGTTCTCACCTCTTCTGTGTTCTTCCCCGTCCTTATACAATAAACAGTAATAAGAAGGATGTAGTATTGGTGACAGATTATCAGTTCTCACCTCTCCTGACCCTTATGCTATAATCAGTGATAAGCAGGGTGTTCTAGTGATGATACTCAAGTCTCGCCTCTCCTCTCCTGTGTTCTCCTCCTGTCCTTTATACTATAAACAGTGATAAGCAGGGTGTTCTAGTGGTGATAGATAATCAGTTCTCACCTCTCCTGTGTTCTCTCCTGTCCGTATACAATAGGCAGTGATAAGCAGGGTCTTCTAGTGGTGATAGATAATCAGTTCTCACCTATACTGTGTTCTCCCCTGTCCTTATACTATACACAGTGATAAGCACGGTGTTCTAGTGGTGATAGATAATCCGTTCTCACCTCTCCTATCCTTATACTATACACAGTGATAAGCAGGATGTTCTAGAGGTAATAGATAATCAGTTCTCACCTCTCCTATCCTTATACTATACACAGTGATAAGCAGGGTGTTCTAGTGGTGATAGATAATCAGTCCTCACCTCTCCTGTGTTCTGTCCTGTCCCTTATACTGTAAACCGTGATCAGCAGGATGTTTTAGTGGTGATAGAAAATCAGTTATTTTCTCTCCTGCCGCTTATACTCGGTATCTTCATGCTGCACCAAGATCCTTAGTTACAATACCTGAAACTGTGCTGCACATGCTCAGTGATGAAGACCAGGAAGTTCACTACTGGGAATAAATAACTTTTCACAGGAGCCTGCAGCCTGCCTCTGGAAAGAATCGTACTTATCTAGTCCTCTGTTCCAGCTCCTCTGAGTCCGTTTTCTGGTCCACCGCTTGTTTAAAGGGGTTTTCCTTAAAGGGAACCTGTCACCTGAAACAGCGGTCCTAAACCGACGACAGGACCTTCAAGAGTACAGCAGTGGGATTCTGAGCACATATATCTTACTAAATTCCATGCGGCACTAGTAAGAAAATCGATCTTTAATCCCCGGCTGGCGCTAATCTCTGCCCAGGCTTGAAGTCAAGGGGGCAGCGGCCTTCTTGCTTCAAGTCATGGTGACCACGCCCCCTTCCCGGCCCCTTCGCTGTGACTGACAGCTGGCTGTTCTGAGAAGCCAGCCGCATAAGTGCTGTCAATCAAAGCTAAGGGGTCGGGAAGGGGGCGTGGTCATCGCGACTTGAAGCAAGAAGGCCGCTGCCCCCTTGACTTCAAGCCTGGGCAGAGAGTCGCGCCAGCCGGGGATTAAAGATCGATTTTCTTACTACTGCTGCATCGGAATTTAGTAAGATATATGTGCTCAGAATCCCACTGCTGTACTCTTGAAGGTCCTGCCGGCGGTTTAGGACCGCTGTTTCAGGTGACAGGTTCCCTTTAATCCTTATATTGATGACCTATCCTCAGGATAGACCATCAATATCAGATCGGCAGGGGTCTGACACCCGGCACCCCCGCCGATCAGCTGTTTGAAGAGAAGGCTGCACTTGTGCGAGCACTACTTTTCCTTCATTGTTTACCTGGTCGACATCGCAGCAGCAAGCAGGTTTAATACAAGAAGCCGTCTCATTCACTTCAGTGGGACATCTTGTTCCTATGTACTTGAATTTTACAAAGGTTTTCCATAGAAGTGAATTGGACGGCTTGTTATTACACCTGCTCACCACTGCAATGTGAACTGCAGGTAAACAATGAAGGGAAGGCTGTGCTCACACGAGCAAAGCCTTCTCTTCAAGCAGCTGATCGGCAGGGCTATTGGGCGTCGGTCCCTACCGATTTGATATTGATGACCTATCCTGAGGATAGGTCATCAATATTAAAAACTCGGAAAACCCCTCTCATTTGTCCCTGGCAAGGACATAATTATCTTCTCTGCTGCAGCCAATAACTGGCCTCAGCAGTGATGTGTTTCTTATGGACAGTAGTCATTGGCTGCAGTGGAACAAATGATCATTGCCACGGTGGAGAGGAAGTAAACAAACCGCGGACCGGAAAATACATACTACATCCAGTGAAAAAACAGGAAAATCCAGCTTCTTAAAAGTTGCAATTTTATTCCATCAGGTTAAAATCTTCAGTACAGGAAATGGACTCAACGAACAACGCGTTTCAGACCTAAAAAACATTATGGTCCTTACTCATGAACACTGCATCCAGTGCACAGGACTGGAACTGCGGATAGCAGGGAAGTATGAATCTTTCCATTAGGGAGGCAAGCTTGAAAGTTATTTGCACCCAGACAACCCCTTTAAGCACTAAATATGGCCGCTCCACCTTTTACATGTCTCTTTTATTCTCATTCAGACTTGCACAGGATTCTCTGCATTTCCAGAACAAACACACAGAGCTTTTCTAACTTCTTCTGAGGACAAATTCATAGATTTCTTCCAATTATGAAGTGTATAATAGTATTTTCTAGTTAATAAATGTACAGTGCGTTACATATTTACTTCCTGGAATTTAGAAAATGTCAGGAATTTCAGAAATTGTATTCCAATAAATATGGTTTGTTTTATCTAATTTGCATGATTAGTGAGAAAAAGCCCAATGTCACCATTTTACTGCAGGAAATGTATTATTACACAATTATTGCCCATTTATGAAGGAGTCGGAGGGTGATAAAATGAGAACTTTGGATTACTAACTCCACACTCCTGCGGCAAGGAGAGCATGATATATGCAAGTGCTTCTTCTAGCCATCAAAACATTTCATATGTCCGTACGAAATATCAAAACTTTGCTGAAAACTCGGTGACCCTTTAAATATACTTCCCGCCCCAGTCTTGCCACCTTGCACCCTTTGCGTAGATAGGAAAGACCATATCTTGCTCCTATAAGAGGAGAGTTGTTAGGGCAGAGCCATTTTCTTGATGGACATGTTCAGGAGATACTCGTCTAAAGCTACACTGCTGCTCCCTACAGGTCGTGCCGTGGACATAGACCAGAATCTGGTCAGGGGTCATTTTAGGTAGCTTCTCTTAATTGACACTTCTAGGGTGTATGTTGATGTGTGAAGGAACCTTTAGGGGTTCTATGTATTATTCTTATAAGTAGGGCTTGAATAGATCCACTGATCCACAGACAGCACCACTTGTTTCCGTTATTGCATCTCCATTAAAGTGCATTTAGCTGAGGTGCAATACCGCGAGCAACCTCTGAACAGGTGTGGCACTCTTCTTGGAAGAAAGCACCCATATTTTTTATATGTTGGACAACCAATTTTAAGTAGAATCTTTGAGTAAGGCTGGGTTCAGACTTGAGCGTTTTACAGCGCGTTCCTACGCGCTGTAAAACGCCCTACGCCCAAAGAAGTACAGGAGCTTCTTTGGGGTGTATTGTCGCGCGTCCCCCATAGGAATATATAGCGCACGACGCGCGATTTTTACTTTGATTTTCACAATGCGAAAATAAAAGTAAAGATAGAGCGTCGTATGCGCGAAGCGGGACGCGCAGGTGTGAACCCTGCCTAAGAGTAAGTTTTAGAAACAGCTCTGATCTGATTGTTAGGAGGCACCCAGTTACCGCGTTTATGACTTCTTTGGTAGCGGTAGATGAAAAGTTCTGTCCTGATGAGTTACCCTTTAAATGACAGAGTACATACACTGCTCCAAAAGTCTGATGTATTGTGGTAAAGGGGTAGTCCAACCATGCAAATTGATAGCATCACTCTAGGTTATTTCATAGGTGTTAGCTGTCGGAGCACTCCTTTAAAAATTAGGTCTTGCAGTGCTGATATGTTGGGGCACTATTGACCTTGGAGGCAGCCGCAACGTTCACAAGATTAATGTGTCTGAAATGCGGTGTATCCACTTTGTACTGTGAATTATGGTGTGTCATATGCTGAGTAAGGATGTGTTCAGACCCAACAGGATTGTTGCAGATTGTAGGAGGGGACTCCAGGCTCAAAATCAACCACAGTTTACGATACAATGGGCCAGATTTATCATTAGCTAAAGTCACTTTAATGGAGTGAAAAAGTCACAAAAAAATGCGCAGTCGGTAAAATTGCGCATTTTTTTTGCGACTTTTTCAAGCTCTGCACTAAGCTCTCCAGTTTTGTGAAAGTAGGCGTGTTGTATTATGTAAATGAATCTCTAGACAGATTTACTATTGCAACCATTTAAAAAGTTGCAAAAAATGCGCAATTTCACTCCAGGGAGGACCATGCTTATCTTATGCAACTTTTTAATAGAACATGCGACTTTTTTGTAAAGCCGCTTACTGAAGGATAAGCTGCTACCGTCAATCCACATTTATCACAGTATTAAAGGACCATTAATAAATCCGACTAACTAAAAGTGACTTTGGGCAGATGTAAAAGTGGAGTAAGATGTAAGTGTAATGATAAATCTGGCCCAATGTTTTTATGAACCACGTTCACACTGAGTGGAAGTTCGGAATGCTGCGTCATGTCCGTCCAGATTTTCTCCATTTACATACTTTGCCATGTAAATAGAAAAAAGAAATATGTTGAGGCCCTCCAATATCTGGTTGTCACAAGGATGACCAACATATCACTCTTTTTGTTCAAGAGAATTGTATATTTATTACAACATTTTTGATATAACCATAAAATCACATAAAAAATAAAATTAAAAACTGGCAGCCACTAGTTAATCAATATTAATGTTATGCCAGATGGATAACTGATACACAGCATATTCGCTTTCTAAGTAAATGTCTGTGATTGGTGAGCTTGAGTTGGTATTCACAGTAGAAATGGCTTATTATATATTGATTACAGAAGTAAAAATTACATCCAAAACATATAAATCGCTGTAGATGAATATCTGAAAGCTCCGGTTTAAGTCTTTGGATGATACAAAACCCTGTTCAGATGGACCTCCGTTTTCAGTGTCCTGATTAATATGCAAATCAGAGGATCATCGGGGGGGGGGGGGGGTTTAAACGTCACTCACTGAATGATGAGAAGACACTAAGTGGCAAAAGTATCAAATTCCATGTATTGGTTATAAATCCGATATTTGCAATATTTACTGAGACCATATTTCTTCCTATAAATCTGGCTGTGGTGTATGACAATAGCCCAGTTGGCTTGTATGTCCTTTTTAAGCAGTCCCCTAAAACAGTCCTGAATGCGCTTATATCGACATTACTTGTCTGAAATGAAACAGATGGAATAGCAATTGTGCACATAAATAGTAACGTTACCCTTCCGTTGTAGCAAAATCCATGTAGTGAGTACTTATATGTTCCAGGCACTTGTGTGTACCGCAGCAATCTCTCCGGATCTCGGAGTAGCGGCGTTCCACATGGCGTCCCACGTGGTACTGAATACGCCTGTTATGCTAGCGTTTAGGTGCCGCTGCACTCATTGGAGGTAATGGAGCACTCCTAGTTACACTGGGGACGATGAGCTGTCTTCAGTCAGTACATTTTGCAATAGTGGATGTAGAATATCTTGGTATACTGTCTCCCAATTACCAAACGTGTTTCGGAGCTAAACCGCTGCTTCATCAGTGGTGCCACTGATGGAGCGGTTTAGCTCGGAAACGCGTTTGGAGGTAATGGAGCGCTCCTAGTTTCCCAATCAGTGCATCGGCACCTAAACGCTAGCATAATCGGCGCATTCAGTACCACGTGGGACGCCACGTGGAATGCCGTTACTCTGAGATTCTGAGAGATTGCTGCAGTACACACAAGGGCCACAGTGATTTATATGTTTTGGATGTAATTTTTACTTCTGTAGTCAATATATAATATGCCATTTATACTGTGAATACCAACTCAAGCAAACTGTCAAAAACTTTGTAATAAATATACAATTCTCTTGAACAAAAAGAGTGATATGTTAGTCATCCTTGTGACAACCAAATATTAGAGTGCCCTCAACATATGTCCTTTTTTATATTTACATAATACAATTGGGCGTTGGGTGTTGCCCTGCAGAGTGAGCACCAAATCCGTGTGGTTTAGAGCTGGTGAGCCATTGTTACTATAATTACAATGTAATACTTTGCCATGTATTTACAGTGGACTTGCGATAGAAAATATCTGCTCTATCTGGTCATAGCATTAAAGGGGCTTTCCAGGACCCCTTTGGTTTTTACTTAAAGAATTAATTTTATTTGAAGGAATCCCCTATCCACAGGATTAGGTATAGGGACCCCCACCAAGCCCCCCTGAAATGCACATGGGGGTGAGTTCAACGCTTGGCTATCTCCGGAATTCTCATAGAAATGAATGGAGGTGCTGTGCGCATGTGTAACTGGCCGCTCTGTTCTTGTGATTTGGGGGGGTAGGGAGTTAGTTATCCCCTAACTTCAAACAACCGGAATAATGCACCCCAGCGCATCAGGATTCCTACTCCTGGTCCTGCTCCAGCCTTGTGTTGCATTCGGGAGGGGGGTGATCCTGTAAAATGCCTTTCAAGTTAGAATTCACTTAGTCTGTCAGCAGGAGCTGGGGAAAGTAGTGCAAGCATACCGTTTGTGGGGCTTTTATTATCAGGAGTAAAGTGAATATGAAGTTTTATGCTGCCAAATTCTCCTCTTGCAAGTGTCCAGGAGGCGGAACTTCACTGTGAAGTGCTTTCTGCATTCAGCTGCTTCATAGCCCCTCCCTTCTGCTCTGACCGACAGCTGTAGCATCCAATCAGAAGACCACTGCAGCAGTGCCTCAGAGCGGAGGAGAAGGGCCTTGAAGCCTTGCAGAGAGCACTTCACAGTCAATTTTCCGCCTCCTGGGCACTTGCAGGAGCAGAATCTGTCAGAGTAAAACTTCATATTCACATTACTCCTCTTAATAAAAGCTGTACAAAAGGCAAGTTTGTCTTGCTCTTTCCAACCCCTACCTAGGGCTGTCAGCAGTTTAGTATTGTCAAAACTGCTGACTGACTTCCTTCAACTTTTTGCTTTGCTGCGGCAGTTTCCTTCTGCTTATTACATAATTTCAGATTATTCCCCTCCCTTTACAGGTTACCGCAAACAATTGTTTCTGCAGTCTATTCACATGTAGCAGAAATGCTGCAGATTTTGTCTGGATTTGCAGGCAGAAAGTCAGCAGTAAAATATCTGCAGCAAAAAGGATGAGACTAACAAATGTCCTTCATATACTGCAGAAAAAAAATCTGCAGAGAAATTGATCTGTAGCTGAAGCATGTCTGTTCTTACTGCAGATTTTCATCCCTTTCAGTATAGCTGGGTGATATCTGCTACAAAAAATCCACATGTGATACAAGTGCATTTGTCTTGGAATATGCAGCCAAAGCCAGTAAGCGTGACCATACCCAAAGGATAGCCATAAAATACAATGTACAAATTTTATCGTCATTCGTCCAGTGAATGGTGCACATATCGTACAAAAATAAAGCAAGAGTGATGTTGCCCTTAGCAACAGATATTTTTGCTGGTAAATGTTGCAAAGAAGTAAATCTGGTTGCTATGGGCAACACTAAGTCAACTCGCCCTGAATAGTGAATCCCACTGCAGATCCATATCAGCCACAGTGCCTATCAAGTCAATAGACCGCTTTCAGATGAGTGAGTGTCCCGCTCCGGACTTGCGGCGCAGCACCCGTCCTGACCTCCCAGCACTGCCAGGGTGGCATAGCATTATATTGATTTATGATGCTATGTAACCCTTACAGTTCTGGAATGTACAGCATTATGTCCGTGTTATCCAATACATTCCAGGGTTACATAGCTCTCTGGCAGCTAATTCTCTACCAGATCTGGGATGCCGCAGATTAGGCCTGCACAATATATCGCAAAAGCAATCGCGATCGCAATTAATCGCCATATCGCAATCGCAATTTGCTGACCCAAAAATGTCGCAATTATATTACCGTATTTTTCGCTTTATAAGACACACTTTTCCCCCAAAAAAAGTGTGTGTATGGGGGGGGAATGGCGGTGCGTCTTATAAAGCGATGGTTGACTTTCTTCGTGACACTGACACTGTATCTCCGGCCGCTATGCTGCACAGCGCGGCCAGCGATACATCAGTTACAGTGCGGGGAGGGAGGAGGGGCTGGTGGAAAATCGTTATTTTAATGAATACATGTTCCTATATCTATTCTATTTTATTTATCTGTTCTGTGCAGCGCTATTAAGAAAATGGCAAGTTTTGTATTTTTGAAGTACTGTAATGCAAATATGTATTTTATTTTGAAAAACACTGTGCATTTCAGTTCTTGAGTTCAGCATAACTACATTTCACATTATCCATCATCTGTGTGCGCTTTTACCTGGAAAATCCAAGCAGATAGACCTCTAGCACAATTCCCTTAAAATATCGCATCGCATATCGTTATCGCAATTTTTAGGGCACTAATCGCAATCGCACAAAATTCCCATATCGTGCAGCCCTACCGCAGATGTGAACCTACCTTTAGTTATCTTACTGCTAACATGCTGTGAATATGGGGAAAAACTAAAACAAAAAAAAGTGTTCTTGGATAATCACGTACATTACACGATTTTAATAAGAACTGTGTAATGCCCAACTCCGCCTGTGGTGGTGCTGTCTGGAAACTGAACACTTACCTCTTTAGATTACAGTTGATCATGGCAGGTCCATCACCTTAAGGCCTAATTCACAGGTCCGCAATCTACGTCCCCACCCATTTATTTTGAATGGGGACGTGATGGATGCAGAGCGCACACACTGTGCTCTCCGCATTTGTGGAGCGCGCTGCCGATCTTCCGGACGGTGGCTCCGCAAAAATATAGAGCATGTCTCCTATTGTTGCCCGCAATTGCAGACAAGTATAGGCATCTCTATAGAGGTGGCAAGGTGTTTTGCGGATCAGCAAAACACTACGGACGTGTGAATAAGGCCTAATGGATGCTTCAACAGAAAAGGATTGTTCAAATAGTGCAAAATGAAGGAAATAACATAAAATAGCAAAAATAAACTATACCTACCTGATAAATTCCCCCTCCCCGGCCAATAGTTTTCCATCTTTGGAGAACAGAGGCTACGTGTCTACTACAACAGTCTCTGAGGCCCAAACTATTTTCCAGTATCCAAATATGCGCTCTAGGTCGATAGAAGCACTTGAATGCTAAACAGCTCACCAAAAACCATGAAGAGGTGTGCTCATTTTTAGGAGAGAGGCTGCTTGCCAGGACTGAAGTTCTGGCCGCCGACCAAACAAGAGTTTTTCCCTATTGCATCCGGTTCCTATTGTTAATCCGCTTGTGTGCTGCTGTATAAAGGCATTGGTCGGCCCTGAATTCAGTCTTACTGCTAAAACTGAACATAGATCGTAACACAACCAAAGTCCAATATGGTCAATGGGATACAAAGGTCGGGCACACTATATTCAAAAGCAATTAACAGAAAAGTGGCCCTATCTGTAGTACTTAACTTTGAATCGTTCAATTAAAAAATAAAATAATAATTAATAAAAATCACAGCAAGTAGTGCAAGTAAACCCGTGCGCAATTTAACAGAAGGAACGGTCTTACCGCTTTGTAGATTATCGGTAACGGGGGGTCTCCCAGCGTCAAGCCGGGTGTCTGCCCTGAAATGCCCCTACTTGGCCTGAGCTACGCTTTATGCTCAGGTAGCGGAGCACTCACCCTGATAAGGGCGACCCCTCTGAGCCGGCCCTCAAATCTAACTAGGCCTCCCTGCTGTAGAATAGTTTCCCGGCTCTGTGGAATAGAGAAATAGGAAAGATTGCAGGGAAGTCCCAGATAACAGTTCAAAAATGGTCCAACGCGTTTCATTGGCTATATTCCAACTCATCAGGGGACTGGTAACTGATAAGGGTCAGGCTATAGTGGTCTCCTAAGCCTAACGGTTAGAATATAGTTGTCAGTGCCATACATGCTCCTGCTTATATCTGCACCAGCACTCAGCAGGCTGGTACAGGATAGTGAGGCTTAGGAGACAACTATATCCTAACCCTTATTTAGGATAAAATGCGTTGGAACATTTTTTCAACCATTATCTGGGACTTTCCTGCAGTCTTTCCCACTTCTCCATTCCACAGAGCCGGGAAACTATTCTACTTAGGGTACAGCAGGGAGCCCTAGTTAGATTTGAGGGACGGATCAGAGGGGTCGCCCTTATCAGGGTGAGTGCTCCGCTACCTGAGTGTAAAGCGTAGCTCAGGGCAAGACCCCCGGCTCGACGTTGGGAGACCCCCTGTTACCGATAATCTACAAAGCGGTAAAACCATTCCTCCTGTTAAATTGCGCACAGGTTTACTTGCACTACTTGCTGTGATTTTTGTCTATTAATTATTTTGTTGGGCTTTATTTTAATTGAACGATTATAGATGGGGCCACTTTTCTGTTAATTGCTTCTAAAACGGAATATATACTGGCTAAAAGTTCACATCACCTCCATTTCTGCTGTTCGGAGGAAAGGGGACACCATGGTCATAATGTTTTTCTCACTGGAGGACGCTCTTGCAATCAGCTGTGATCTGCAAGGGAAGCTACAGAGAGCCCCGCGTTTCTCCTGCAGTGACTACTACAGGCGGCATGCGATATTACATAACAAATTAGTAACCGTGTAATACATGGTCGTGTTGAGTCCTCCAGAGCAGGAGCTTCTCTTTGCAGCAGTTCTGTGCTATAGGAGGTGTCCTACGTGGAGGACATACGGACAGGGGTTCTCCATAAGTACAGATTTGTACTCCTGTCTGTGATGGAAGGCAAATGACAACCATGAATGGTAATAATGTAGTTGTCACTTAAGTTTTTTCCACATGATGACCCTTATCTAGTAGCATGGCACCAGGGGCAATGTCTGTGCCAGTTGTAGGATGCCCATCTTCAGTAGACCAACCTTCTAGACCAGGGATCAGCAACCTCCGGCGCTCCAGCTGTTCTGAAACTACAACTCCCAGAATCCTCCTTTCACCTCTAAGTGCAGCTGATTAGGTGTACATGGTGGGAGTTGTAGCTTCACAGCAGCTGCAGTGCTGAAGGTTGCTGATCCCTTTTACTAAACCCTGTCCGGATTTGACCCACCGGCCGTCACTGATCACACACTTTGCACACCGCGCACAACTCGCAGAGTCTCATTTCACAATATCCAGAGCTGCAGCGCATCGGAGAGGAAGAACGTCAGTAGGTCTGGTCAATGCAGCCTTTGTCTTGTGGAGGGTTTGCCTGGATCTCATCTTATCCCCCTGCTCTTTCCTTTTCTGGTCTTTTTGGTGCCACAATTCCTCCATCGCTGGAGGAGACTACAATACCCTACTGTAGAGATCACTTTTTGGCTCCTTTAGACTCAGATTTACTACAGCAAGAAAGCTGTGCCAAACCTACGGCAATCACTCCTCGCGAAGAAGGAGTCAAGACGTTTTATTCATTTGGTAACCTAAAATATGGGGGGAAACAATGGAGTCCTTTGTCATATCAATAGTGTAAAAAAGACATGACCTCCAGCCATTCGTGTTCCTGATCCTGCTTGTTCTCGCTTTTGCTGCTTATTGACGTCGTGTTCACAGGTGGAGCAGACTGTATTGCACAGGTGAGAGGACAGTGAAGGCTGCGGACTGGAGCGGTGAATGTGATACACACTGGTCCGTGCCAGAATTGAAATTTCAGTATGTTGTTTTAATGGATTTTCCTCCTCGGATTAAGGCTTCATAAGCTTTCTACTGGTATTATCTGCTCCTTGTGTGCCATCTACGTGATAGACAGACACACACATACCCTTAAAGGGGTTGTCTCGCGTCAGACACCAGATAAGTCACCAATGTCAGGTGGGACCTGCACCTATCTATCTGCAGAATGAAGCCCCCAAAGAGAACAAGAGCGCATCGCGAATGTGTGGCCTCCTGCGATTTATTTCTATAGGACGCCAAAAATAACTGAGCGCTAGCTTGGCAGTTCCGTAGAAGTAAAAGGAGGGGTGGTAGCGCTTGAACAGTGCGCTCTCCATTCATTTCTATGGAACTTACAAATATAGGCGAATACGCTGTTTGGCTATTCTCAGCGCTATTATAGAAATGAAGGGAGAATGGCTGCGTATGTGTGGCGTGCACGGTTCTAGAGATAGCTGCAGGTCTCGCCTCTGGGACCCGCATCTATCTGACATTGGTGGCATATCCTAGAAATATGACGTGAGACAATCCCTTTATCTGTATATTAAAGTGAAATACACAACTATTTTGTCTAAATAAGTTTTAAATTATGTTTAAAATATCTCTAGATTGTCCAAAACTGCCCCAAATGCCCTGCATAAACAAACCCTTAAAAGATAATATTCTAGCTGCCAGCAGCCACCACTAGGGGGAGCTTAGGTCATTACTGCATACTGTTACCCTGGGTTTTTGTCACGCGTATTACAGCACGTTTTTGCAAATAGGAAACGCGAGTCATACGCGCGTTCGTGACTCTGGAGACCAATTGAAAAAGGCATATCTACACTTTAACGTGTGTCAAACGCGCGTGTAAAACGCTCAGGTGAGAACCATGCCCATAGGGAAACATGAGTTTTCTCCTGTTGAGCATTTTACAGCGCGTTCGAACGTGCTGTAAAACGCGCAAGTGTGAACTGAGGGTTATACTGAGCCCAATCGACACAGTATACAGCAAATTTCTAAGCCCCCTCTAGTGGTGGATGCAGGCAGTACTCCATGTCTATGCATGGGATTTGGACGAATCTGTTTGAACAAATGTATTGTATACTGTAATTAAGGGTATTAAAGTGATGTATAGGGGGGGGGGGGGGTTGAAAAAACATGGCTGTTTTCTCCCAGAAAATGGCTCCAGTCTTGTCCTCGGACTGTGTCTGATATGGCAGCTGAACCCCATCCATCTCCAGGTGACTACCAGGACATAGCCCGTGGACGTGATTGGTGCTGAAAAGGAAAAAAGCCGCTGTGTTCATCTGCTCACATGCATCCCCTTTAAGACATATATTACTTGGCACATTCAGTTTTATAGAAACATTTGTACAGCTTTTTGAATCTTGCGACATAATATTTTGCCCTTCGGGTGATAAGGGAACCTAATTTATTCTTTATCACCCTTGTCTACGTGTCCGTTTTTCCTTGGGGTATCAGAGGTTGCAGCTCTCCTGTGCAGAGATAGATTTACGCTATTTACTTTATTCCTATCAATAGTATGTAAATAACTGTTTTTGTATTACAATTTGCTGTAACTGAACTCATTAAAGAGAAACCACTTTTTATAGAAAATTTGCAAAAATGTGGATTTTTTTTTTTACACTTAAATTCATATGTACAGCGCCATGGAATTAATAAGGCCTTAATAACAATAATAATCTGCCCCCATGGCTCCATTAGACCCCTTTAACATGAGCGAGTTTTCTACGCGGGTGCGATGCGTGAAGTGAACGCCTAGCACCCGCACTGAATCCTGACCCGTTCATGACCCTGGCAGCACTCCAGTGCGATGATGTCATCCATAATGATGTCATCCTAAGAGAATACAAACTTAAGTGATCTATTAGTGGTGACAGATCTGGTTACTAAGACTTGGGACTATGGGACTATTATATAATATTGATATCGGATCGATGAGGTCTGACTCAAGGTGACACTGTGATCAGGTGACTGAAGTGGACATGGCAAGTGCTGCCTTTCATTCAGTGTTTGACAGGCACAGCTCCATGCCTTTGGTAGCTGTTGTGTACAATGTATTTAAAGGAGTTGTCCCGCAAAAAATATTGTACATTTTGAAAACCAGCATCTGGATCTGAATACTCTTGTAATTGAATGCGATTAGAAATTTTGCATAGCCGGTGAGCTATTCAGTAAAACCTGTATGTATGGCGCCACCTGCTGTTTGCTATTTTCCTTATTTCTATGTCCAGCTTACTAAGGTGGACGCACATGCTCAGTTTAAATCTTCAACTGCCACTAGCTGTATGTACTGCTAGAGGCTGTGACAGTTACAGGGAGAGAGCTGCTGCAGAAAGGACACCCCCCAGCTGTGATAGGGAGAGAACTGCAGGAGAAAGGACATGCCCCCCTGATCTGCCAGCCAGCCTGAAATAAATTTAGCAGAGCAGTGAATGGAGAGATCTCTGGATCCATGTAAGGTACAGGGCCGGTTCTAGCTTTGTTAGAAATAAACTGTTGTGTACAATATGATGTCTTATTTTCATTTTTTTTACATTAATCATGGGATAACCCCTTTAAGGGAATCCAGTGCCGCGACCTCTTCAGTCTGATCAGGAGAGTGACCCCCATTGGTCTAAGGCTACTCTCACATATGCAGTTTTATTTCTGGTTTTGATATCCGGAACGGAGTGCATCAGAGTGTACTCCATTACGGTTTGTTGTGTTCTGTGTACCTTTGAGCAATATTTTGTGTAATTTTTTAATTTGTCATTTTTCCGATCCAGTGCTCCAAATCCTGAGAATACAGTTAAATGGGCGATATACCTTTGAAACCAATTTTTAATTGCTCTAGTTGCATCAGAAATGTAAACTGAAACAACTTGTCTCAATTTACAAGAAAACACACCTATCATTTAGTGTTTACAGTCACTATGCAGAACTGTCTCCATGGTAACAGACTACAAACTAAACCTATGTAGTCTGATCCTGCAGTCATTCATCTTGTCCCCTACTCTGTGATAAACTACTAAATGTACGCAGTCACAAGTTGGGGGACAGGTATAAATAAGTATAAGGCCTCTTGCACACAAAGTATTGCGGTCCGCAATGCACAGGCAACGTCCGTGCAGCTGCCGGGACGGATCCAGATTCCAGACCCGTTGAACTTGAATGGGTCCGTGATCCATCCATTCGGCAAAAATATAGAACAGGTTCTATTTTTCTGCGGGGTGGAAGCACTGAACGGAACCCCACGGAAGCACTCTGTAGTGTTCCGTGGGGTTTCGTTCCATGCCTCTGTTCCGCATCGCCGCATTCACTTAAATGGGTCCGCACCTGTGATTCGGAATGCACACGGTCGGTGCCCCGTGAATTGCGGAACTGCCGTATGCGGCCCGCAATACGGCCACGGGAGTACCACGGCCGTGTGCAAGAGGCCTAAATGCAGGGTCAGATTACACAAGGTCAGTTTGTAGTCTATTACCAGGGACACACGTGGCTCTGCATAGGGGTTGTAGGCGCAAATCATAAGGTGGGAATCACACCTGCTTCTCCTGAACATAACCGTATTAGAGGTTATTGTACAAATACCAAGTTTACTGTTGTCGGCGCCATTGTGGTGCATTCCTACTAAAACCAGGGGTGAGGATGGAAGCCACGATGTGAGTGTTGTGCTGCAGTTTTATTAGAGCCACTGGAATGCGCATGAACCATAAAACCAGGTGTGTAAAGCCATTACCCTTCGCTGTGACATCTGGGTGATGTGGTGCGAGAACCACAGGGCAGAAAATAGCTTACTATAAATAGTCTCCTCTGAAAGGGAAAATGGACTGTAGTTTACATTTTATGTACAACATTTTTATTTTTGGTCATTTTTTTATTTTTCATGTCACTCTATACTTAAAAAAAATAATAATAATCTTAACCTGTAGTTTTCACACTGGCCACTAAGCCGAATAATATGTTGAGATTCCTATTCTATAGAGATAACTTCAGCAGTCTTCTCATTAGCATCACAGACGTGATTACAGTGACAGATATCACCTATTTATAGATAACACGGAATCCACCATTTACAATAGGGGATGGACAAAGCTTATCTACTCCCCCTCCCTGCTCAATCACCTCTGTAAAGGTCACAGAACATGCCTAGTAAACGCTCCCACGTTTGTGTGAAACAGCCCTAACACTAGTGTTCCTCTGCTTCCGATCTGCTATTGGGAATGTAGAGATATCTACTGCACACTGGGCAGTACTGTTGGTAATTGTACAATGCTAGGGAGCATTATGAACCTGGCATGGGTCTCCTAATCCATGGGACCCATGCACAATAGTCTCTGGGCGTTATCGGAATGCTGCAATACCTGTACTGCCCAGTATGCATTTGCATCTGTCCACCATCGGGTGGGGGGTCGGAATGGAAAGGAGACCTTAGGTCAGTCATCAGCTACTACCAGCAGTTGTGAAACTACAACTCCCTGCATGCACACAGGCTCAGCTGTTCTCGGAACTCCCATAGAAGTCAATAGAGCATGCTGGGAGTGCCAGGGGTTGCTGATTATAGGGTATCCTACTAGGATGAGTCCAACTTCTCCTAACGTGCCCTACCCTCCATCTACATAGGGACGCTTTTACATGGCGCTAGCTTACTATACCATTCCCAGAACACGTTCCCAGACTGACCTGCCTCCGAGGCCGCCATATCGTGGAATCAATGCAGTTTGTTGATTCACCTGAGTTTCCATGGTGTAAGTGCATCGGTCACACAGAAAGGTTCCGAGCGCAAAACTGAAAATATTTACCGGACTGTAATACTGGTTTCATGGCATAAAACCGTCATAAACGTCTGTAGTCGTAGAGGATCACGTGCCGATACCTGAGGTCAGTGACCCGTACTGGAAAGATTACTCTACAAGCAAATCTCATCCGTGCTACCCGTCTGTCTCTGGTATTGGAGTGAATAAAATTCATCCGCAATACCACACACAGCCTGTGGATAAGGGTGGCGCTGTTTTATGGAATAAAAACCATTGGCTTATGTTTGAGGGTTCGGTTACACAGCGACATTTCATGTAATACGAAACCAAATTGTTGGCGCTCTCGCGCACCTACACCAGACACGGACTGCAATCTAATGCAAGCTATTAATTGAAATTATACTTGTATATCCCATGGCAATCCATATATAAATTTGGTAAAAACATATAAAACTGATACTTCCAATGGCATATAGCCAGGGGTGCTCCACCAATGAGGCGAGGTGAGGCGAGTGCCTCAGGCAGCCCCAGGTAGGGGCAAGAAGAAGGGGGATTATCTGTATCTGCAGTATAGTATTGGGAAGCACAATGGGCACTGTATGTGGCGCTGTATGTAATGGTTTCCAAGTATGTCTTTAACAGTAGGGCTGAAGGGAAGGGGTTAGGGTAAGAAATTGGCATTGGGGGGGGGGGGGGGGTTGGGGCACCGTTTCAGTTTTCACCAGAGGCAGCAGAAAGGTTAGGTATATAGCAGTAATCTCCCGGTACATAACACGTACTCCTGTAGCAATATATAAGGTTCCGAATAAAACAATGAGGGACATTTACTAAGCATGTTGCACCAAAATTATGGTGTAAAATGTTCCAAAAAGAATGGCGTTTTGAGTGTTTAATCCTGAATTTTCACCATAAAGATGGCATCATGCCAGAAATGAGTTATAAATGTCAAAGTGGGCGGGGCTATCCGATTGGCACATATAACGCCTCATTTATCATCCTCGTCAGAAAGGGATCAAATGAAGCCAGTTTATGTGGTGGTGTGTTGTGGAAAAAGTCGCATTTACGGCATAAAGAAGAGTGTAAGGGTCCAGTCACACGTCCGCAATTCTGTTCCACATTTTGCGGAACGGAATTGTGGACCCATTAATTTCAATGGGGACAGACGATGTCCCGGCTGGGTCCGCAATTACGGATCCGCACTTCCGGTTCCGCAATCACCCTAAAAAAATAGAACATGTCCTATTCTTGTCTGCAATTGCGGACAAGAAAAGGCATTTTCTATATAGTGCCGGCGATGTGCAGTCCGCAAAATTGTTCCGCAAAACACACACGGACGTGTGAATTTTTTTTATGTTCTGTTATGTAAATAATTTTTGTGCACCTTTTATTGTTGATACACGGGGCTTTATTTTTGCATATTTATTTCAGTATTTGTATTTTTTATATTCAGGGAAATGTAAAAAAAAAAGTCACATCTGTTTTTTTTGTTTTTTTTCCTTTTTTTTTTTTTCTTGTTAATAGGTCATCCTCCAATTCAAAAATATTTTGTCCCCTTTCCATAATGTTCATTTTAATACATGGGATGTATGGGTCATTGGGCTGGGTGTGGGGCTCGAAGCTGAGATGTGGTGGTGTTTTTTTAGTTATTTATATATTTATTTTGTCTTTATTTTACACTTTTTATGCTACCATAAGGTCATTATGCAAGACTTTTGGGGGACATTTAACTTTACTTTTTTTTTTTTTTATTATTGCTGATTTCTCCTGTAACTGGGGCTGACACAGTAGTAGGGGGGAATACAGCCCCCAGAGAGGTTGTACGTAGCCTGTAGGGCATGCTCGTGGCTGCTAAATTCATTTGTATGGGCGTTTCGGAGATAGCGGAGTACAGCGCATGCCTGACCGGCCTCTTCGTTCATTTCAGGGGGGCTGCAGGTGGTACGGGGCATTCTGAATGGATAAGGATCCGTTCACAATGCATCAGTTAGGCTCAGTTCCGCTTCTATTCTGTTTTAGAGGCGGACACCAAAACGCAGCGTGCAGCATTTTGGTGTCCGTCTGAAGAGGCGGAGCCGAACGGATCAGTTTTAACTTACAATGTAAGTCAATGGGGACGGATCCGTTTTCAATGACACAATATGGTGCATTTGAAAACGGATCCGTCCCCCATTGACTTTCAATGCAATTCAAAACGGATCCGTTCTGAACGGATACAAACGTTTGCATTATAGGTGCGGATCCGTCTGAACGCAAGTGTGAAAGTAGCCTTACCGTACAATAATCGGTGACAGCAAATCCTCAGCATTTCAGACACGTGTGGACGTAGCCTGAGTTTTCCACCTACCCGTCCGCCTGTGAAGTAGGAGCTGCTCCATACATTAATATTGTATATTTTTCAGCTCCTCTGTTTCCCTCAATGCGGGGATTGTTTCACTGCGGCTGAATGCGCAGATTAGGAGACGTTGTGTGTAACGGGCTCCATTGTTGTGGAAGGAGCAGCGTTCATCCATATTCATATAAATCACATAGCTGATGGTGTGGGCGGCTGGAAAGCCAAGGCTCCTGGGCATTCCCATTGTGCCGGAGGTAATAAAGGGCAGAGTGTTCTTTATAATGTGCTTATCCATGTGATATTTTTTTTTATCGCATTTCTAGTGGCCAGCGTTATACGCCACAATGGTTGGTGAGGCACCCGGGACACGCAGTCAAATGTCCCATTTTTCAGTCTTGATTTTTTAGGTATTGTTTATTTTAGATCAGAAACGCCAAACGTCAGTTCCCTACCCTAAGGGCTCATGCACACGGCCTTTGCCTGGCCGTGGCCGTATTGCGGCCCGCAAACAGCAGGTCCGCAATACACAGGCACTAGCCGTGTGCACCCAGCATCACGGATGTGGACCCATTCACTTGAATGGGTCCGCAATCCGGGAGATGCGCTGTGGTGCAGAACGGAGGCACGGATCAAAAGCCCACAGAAGGACTGCAGAGCATGCACTACTTTTTTGCGGTGCAGATCGTGGACCCCCCCCCCCCTGATCGTGGACCCCCCCCCCCCCCACTGAACAGCTGAAAAATAATTTTCAAAGCATCTCTTCTTAATCATCCGTGAAACACGGATGCAACACGGACTCATAGACTATAATGGACGTGATGGATCCGTGAACACTGACAAAATAGGACATGCATCCGTGCTAACACTGACCCATGGACCGAGGTAAAACACTGATGTCTGATTACACACATTCAAATGAATGGGGACGTGTGCTGTCCGCGGAGAACACGTACAGCACACGTCCGGGAAACACTGACGTGTGAATGAGGCTTTAGGCTGAAAACACACACGGGTAATATGCAGCGTCTTTCTGCACATTTTTGGATTTAATGGTGTTTTTTTGCTGTGAAAACACCAGCTTTAGGCCTCATGCACACGACCGTTGTTTGATTCCGTGTCCGTTGCTCCGCTTTTCGTGATTTTCTGCGGACCCATTGGTTTTCAATGGGTCCGTGGAAAACTCTGAAAATGCACCGTTTGTCCTCCGCGTCCGTGGTCCGTGATTCCAGTCCGTCAAAAAAATATGACCTGTCCTATTCTTGTCCGTGAAAAACGGTTCACGGACCCATTCAAGTCAATGGGACCGTGAAAAAATGCGGATGGCCATCCGTGTGTCATCCGCGTTCAGCGTCCGTTTTTTTTGCGGATCCCTTGGCAGGCACTTGGCAAAAATTGTCAGCCTGTCTTTTGGTAAAATCTTTTGGGTCATGTCCGCTAAAAAAACGGAAGACACATGGAAACACAACGGAAGGCAAAAACGGACACGGATCACTGAACAACGGAACCCCTTTTTGCGGACAGCATAAAAAAACGGTCGTGTGCATGAGGCCTTAGGCCTCTTTCACACAAACGTTTTTTTTTGCGAGTGTACGGGCCGTTTTTTGCGTTCCGTATATGGAACCTTTCATTTCAATGGGTCCGCAAAAAAAAAAACGGAAGGTACTCTGTATGCATTTCATTTCCGTATTTCCGTTCCGTTCAAACATAGAAAATGTCCTATTATTGCCCGCATCACAGACAAGGATAGGACTGTTCTAATAGGGGCCAGGTGTTCCGTTCCGCAAAAAACGAAATCCACACAGATGTCATCCGTTTTTTTTTTTGCGGACCGCAAAACCATACGTTCGTGTGCAATAGGCCTTAGGCCCCTTTCACACGAGCGAGTTTTCCGCGCGGGTGCAATGCGTGATGTGAACGCATTGCATCCGCACTGAATCCTGACCCATTCATTTCAATGGGTCTGTGTACATGAGCATTTCTTTTCACGCATCACTTGTGCGTTGCGTGAAAATCGCAGCATGTTCTATATTCTGCGTTTTTCACGCAGCCCTAGTCCCATAGAAGTGAATGGGGCTGCGTGAAAAACGCATTGCATCCGCAAGCAAGTGCGGGTGCGTTGCGTTTTTCACTGATGGTTGCTAGGAGATGTTGTTTGTAAACCTTCAGTTTTTTATCACGCGCGTGAAAAACGCATCAAAACGCATTGCACCCGCGCGGAAAAAACGGAACAACTGAACGCAATCGCAGGCAAAACTGAATGGCTTTGCCTGTGAAATCGCACAGTTTTCACTGAACGCATCCGCAACGCATCCGGACACGCTCGTGTGAAAGAGGCCTTAGATGTTAGCTGACAGTCTACGGGGCATATGAAATGCAGAGAAGACATGTTTTTTTTTGCTACTTGTGTTTTTTGTATGGCCTTTTTTTTTTTTTCTTTAAAATGCAGCATGCTGAAGCTTTTGCAATTTTTCCAACTCCTCTATAGGTATAAAACAGGTTTATGTTTATTTTTACCTATAGAAGAGTTGGAAAAATAGCAAAAGCTTCAGCATGTTGAAGGCGGGTTTACACGGGCCGAGGGGCGGTCGATTGTTGAAAAGGAGGTGTTCCTTCCCAACAATCGGCTGCTCGTTCAGTGAAGGAGATCAGGGCATTTACATGCAGTGATCACCTCCACAGTATGAGGACAAGGGATGGCTATTGTGATTGCTCGTCCCCATATAGAATCATTGTTTTTGGGCAGCAGAGTGCTGTTTAGACCACACGATCTGCTGCCCAGAAATGATGATTGATCTGCCTGTAGGAACGACAGGATCACCCGATGAACAAGCGTTTCACTCATTCATCGGGTGATACGCGGCACATTCACATGGGCAGATTTAGTGAACGAGCATTCGCGGGATAATCTGCCTGACAATCAGACAGTGTAAATCCACCGTAAAGCTTCCTCAGATTTTTTTTTTGGTGGGGGGTGGGGGAAGATTCATAGAAAAAGTGCATCTTCATTGTTTGTTTGTTTATTTGTTTTCATCTTTTCTATTCATTACATTTTAGCATGCATTTTATAGTAATTTTTTTGGCTTTCAGCTAACACCTGGCACAGTGGGTAAAAGAAAAAAAAAATTGTGTTTTCCTACCTAATAGGCATACACTGAAGGCAGATCTGGGGGCCTTCAATAGACCTTCCCCTGCTGCCATGTAAAGGCATCGGACTCTACAATCACATTTGTGGAGTGCTGATGGGTGACAGGGGGAGCCCCTTCCCTCTGAAACCGCTTAGATGCAGAGGGAACCTATTGACCGCGGCATCTAAGGATTTAAATAGCCAAGAAAAGAGCTGGTTTCTCCAATCCTGGCCATTAGAGCAGATGACCGGCTGTCACTAGACAGCCTGACACCCATGCCGGCTTGACCTGCACTGCCGTAAAAGGTACATTGTGCAGCTTTAAAGCCCATTAACGACCGCTGTAAAAACACGTATGGCTGGTCAATAACTGGTTAACTGACCCGAACCCACAGCATTATACACCTTGTACACATCTGGAATACGCTCATTTGAGCAGACTGTTAGCGTTTCGCTTGTTCATCGGGTGATCGGCGGCACATTTAGACAGCCAGATGATCGCAGGATCGGTCGTTCCTCATAATCTGGATGATTATTGGTGTGTCTAAATGTCATGCTTTCATTTAAAAAAAAAACTATTTTAGCATATGTCACTGCTGCAGCAGCATTATGCATAAAGCACTCTTTAGTTTCTTCACATACCACTGTTTTCCTTGAGTTTTTCCCTTAGTTACGGCTGTTTAACCACTTAAGCCCCCCTAGCTTAAACACCCTTAATGACCAGGCCACTTTTTACAATTCCGCACTACACTACTTTCACCGTTTATTGCTCCGTCATGCAACTTACCACCCAAATGAATTTTACCTCCTTTTCTTCTCACTAATAGAGCTTTCATTTGGTGGTATTTCATTGTTGCTGACATTTTTACTTTTTTTGCCATTAATACAAATTTAACGAAATTTTTGCAAAAAAATGACATTTTTCACTTTCTGTTGTAAAATTTTTCAAAAAAAACTACATTTCTATATACATTTTTCTCTAAATTTATTGTTCTACATGTCTTTGATAAAAAAAAGTCCAATAAGTGTTTATTTATTGGTTTGGGTAAAAGTTATAGCGTTTACAAACTATGGTGCAAAAAAGTGAATTTCTGCATTTTGAAGCAGCTCTGACTTTCTGAGCACCTGTCATGTTTCTTCAGGGGCTAGAATGTCAGGAAAGTATAAATACCTCCCAAATCACACCATTTTAGAAAGAAGACACCCCAAAGTATTCGCGGAGGGGCATGGTGAGTTCATGTATCATTTCATTTTTTTTCACAAGTTAGCGGAAAATGACACTTTCTGAGAAAAAAAAGTTTCAATTTCTGCTAACTTCTGGCAAAAAAAAGGAAATCTCAGACGGACTCACTATGCCCCTCAGTGAATACCTTGGGGTGTCTACTTTCCAAAATGGGGTCATTTGTGGGGTGTTTGTACTGTTCTGGCATTTTGGGCGGGCTAAATTGTGAGCCGCCATGTAAAACCTAAAGGTACTCGTTGAATTTGGGCCCTTTGCACCCAGGCTGCAAAAGTGTCACTTATGTGGTATCGCCGTACTCAGGAGAAGTAGGGCAATGTTTTGGGGTGTATTTTACATATACCCATGTTGGGTGAGAGAAATATCTCTGTAAACTGACAACTTTGTATAAAATTTTTAAAAGTTGTCGTTTACAGAGATATTTTTCACACACAGTATGGGTATATATAAAATACACCCCAAAACACATTGCGCTACTTCTCCTGAGTACGGTGATACCACATGTGTGGAACTTTTTGCAGCCTGAGCGCAAAGGGCCCTAAAACCAATGAGTACCTTTAGGATTTCACAGGGCATTTTTACGCATTTGGATTCCAGACTTCTTCTCATGCTTTAGGGGCCCCTAAAATGCCAGGACAGTATAAATACCCCACATGTGACCCCATTTTGGAAAGAAGACACCCTAAGGTATTCCGTGAGGGCATGGCGAGTTCATGTAAAATTTTATTTTTGTCACAAGTTAGTGGAATATGAGACTTTGTAAAAAACAAAATAAAAAAAATATATATATCAATTTCCGCTAACTTGTGCCAAAAATAAAATTCTGTGAACTCGCCATGCCCCTCACGGAATACCTTGGGGTGTCTTCTTTCCAAAATGGGGTCACATGTGGGGTATTTATACTGCCCTGGCATTTTAGGGGCCCCTAAAGCGTGAGAATCCAAATGCGTAAAATGGCCTGTGAAATCCTAAAGGTACTCATTGGTTTTAGGGCCCTTGTGCACCTTGGCTGCAAAAGTGTCACTCATGTGGTATCGCCGAACTCAGGAGAGTAGGGCAATGTGTTTGGGGTGTATTTTACATTTACCCATGCTGCGTGTGAGAAATATTGCTGTAAACGACAACTTTTTACATTTTTTATTCAAAGTTGTCAATTTACAGAGATATTTCTCACACAAAGTATGGGTATATGTAAAAATACACCCCAAAACACATTGCCCGACTTCTCCTGAGTACGGCGATACCACATGTGTGCCACTTTTTGCAGCCAAGATGCGCAAAGGGCCCTAAAACCAATGAGTACTTTTAGGAGGGCATTTTTACGCATTTTTCTTCTTACGCTTTAGGGCCCCTAAAATGCCAGGGCAGTATAAATACCCCACATGTGACCCCATTTTGGAAAGAAGACACCCCAAGGTATTCTGTGAGGGGCATGGCGAGTTCATAGAAGATTTTTTTTTTGGCACAAGTTAGCGGAAATTGATTTTTTATTGTTTTTCTCATAAAGTCTACCTTTCTGCTAACTTTTGACAAAAAGTTAAATTGTTCATGGACTCACCATGCCCATCAGCGAATACCTTGGGGTGTCTTCTTCCAAAATGGGGTCACATGTGGGGTATTTATACTGCCCTGGCATTTTAGGGGCCCTAAAGCGTGAGAAGAAAAATGCGTAAAATGCCCTCCTAAAGGTACTCATTGGTTTTAGGGCCCCTTTGCGCATCTTGGCTGCAAAAAGTGTCACTCATGTGGTATCGCCGTACTCAGGAGAAGTCGGGCAATGTGTTTTGGGGTGTATTTTTACATATACCCATACTTTGTGTGAGAAATATCTCTGTAAATTGACAACTTTGAATAAAAAAATGTAAAAAGTTGTCGTTTACAGTGATATTTCTCACACGCAGCATGGGTAAATGTAAAAATACACCCCAAAACACATTGCCCTACTTCTCCTGAGTTCGGCGATACCACATGAGTGACACTTTTTTGCAGCCAAGATGCGCAAAGGGGCCCTAAAACCAATGAGTACCTTTAGGATTTCACAGGCCATTTTTACGCATTTGGATTCTCACACTTTAGGACCCCTAAAATGCCAGGGCAGTATAAATACCCCACAAGTGACCCCATTGTGGAAAGAAGACACCCCAAGGTATTCTGTGAGGGGCATGACGAGTTCACAGAAAAAAAAAAATTTGGCACAAGTTAGCGGAAATTGATTTTTTTTTTTTTTACAGTCTCATATTTCACTAACTTGTGACAAAAAATAAAATTTTACATGAACTCACCATACCCCTCACGGAATACCTTGGGGTGTCTTCTTTCTAAAATGGGGTCACATGTGGGGTTTTTGTACTGCTCTGGCATTTGAGGGTCTCCGCAATCATTACACGTATGGCCAGCATTAGGAGTTTCTGCGATTCTCCTTATATTGAGCAGACGGGTAATGAGATTTTTTTTCCCGTTCAGTCTCTGCGCTGAAAAGAAAAAAAAATGAACGGCACAGATTTTTTCATTCGCATCAATCAATGTGGATGAAAAATCTCTGCCCAAAAATGTGCAAAAAAACAAAACGGCACAGATTTCCTCATTCGCATCGATCAATGTGGATGAATAAATCTCTGCCAAAAAATGTGCAAAAAAAGTAGTAAGGCCCCATTCACACGTCCGCAAAAATGTCCGCATCTATTCCGCAATTCTGCGGAATAGATGCGGACCCATTCAGTGTGAATGGGGCTGGCGGTGATGCGGAGAGCACACTATGCGCTCGCCGCATCAGCATTTGCGGAGCTGCGGCCGCAAACTTCCGGGTTTCGGCCCCAAGCATCCGGCCGCAGCTCCGCAAAAGATAGAGCATGTCCTATTCTTGTCCGCAATTGCGGACAAGAAAAGGCATTTTCTATATAGTTCTGGCAATGTGCGGATCCGCAAAATGCGGAAAGCACATTGCTGGTGTCCGTGTTTTGCGGATCCGTGGATCCATGGATCCGCAAAACACATACGGACGTCTGAATGAGCCTTACAGTGGGGTAATTAGTGTCAGGGGGTGACATGGGGTGATCGGGGTTAATCAGGGGTTAATCAGTGGGGGGTGGATGGGTGGGGGAGGGTCTGTGTGGTGTTTTGGTGCCCTTATAAAAGTTTCTTTGGTGGTCCCAAGCAAATGGGACCACCAAAGGAACGATCGACAAGCATATCAGACGCTGTTAACAAAACAGCGTCTGATATGCCATTTAACTTCTACAGCCTGCCAGCGCACGATCAGCGCTGGCAGGCTGTAGCTTACCTTGTCCCCGACGTGATCCTGTGAACGCGCGCACGCGCGCGCGCGCGTTCACAGGAAATCTCGCCTCTCGCGAGATGACGCGCGGGCGCGTCAAGGAGGAACAGACCGACCGCCCGCAGGACGCAATCCTGCGTGAGGCGGTCGGCAAGAGGTTAAACATTTACAATCTGAGGACCTTCTCAAGATGGCTCTTCTGCCAGTTCTCTGAGGCCAAAACTGCTTTCCCTCACTTCACCTACACACTTGCTGTAGCCAGCCAATCAGATTCAAGTACTGAGAGACACGCCTCCTCACTCTGAAGCCTTATGCAGGCATGCAGTGTGAAGGACCGCCCCTCCGTCTTCTGTTTATACTAAAAGGAAGACAGACAAGCCGTAGCAACGGTCTTTTAAGGGAGCAGTGGAAAGGGACGGGACATTAATGAAACTGTTATTATAGGGTAATTACAGATCTTTTGACAATCATTGACAGACTAACTCAGGTATAAATGCCTAGCTCTAATAAACTAGCAAATAAAATAAAAATATGACAGTTACCTATTAAATCCATCCTTGCTCCCCCGCCTGCAGACATTGAGGAACCCCCCTCCCCCATACACATAACAACCTGGTCAAACAATCGGAGTCGTCCTGTATATGTGATAAGCTTTCTGTAAGTGTGAAGTGGAAGCTTCTAGATAATTCTACTCACTCTGCACAATATGGAGGATAAGTGGACAATGGGAGTAACCAGTGTTTGATCTTCTTTACCCCGGGCGCCATGACATAAACCCATTAGACCTGTTATCTCTGAGGACACTTTGCATCTCTTTGGATGTTTGTACATATGCAGATCAGATTAGAGACAAGCGTCACTTACCTTGTGATAATTATCAGGGCCGGGGTGCTGTAAGTATCTCCCATGGCTGCCACATAGGAGCC
This sequence comes from Bufotes viridis, assembly GCA_033119425.1. NCBI lineage: Eukaryota > Metazoa > Chordata > Amphibia > Anura > Bufonidae > Bufotes > Bufotes viridis. The sequence continues at coordinate 22,412,285 of CM065598.1, read as the reverse complement.
CTGAGAGCGTGGGGGGTGGTATGGTCTGTATTATCACTACGTGCACTCTATAAAGCTGGCCATGCATTATAGATAGCGGTCAGCGCATCTTACTAACTGCTATCTCTCCTAACTGCCCCATGAAGATGCATGCTCGGCTGAGCATGCATGTATTCCAAATGCGGAGTAAGGGCAATGGTTTGGCCCAGAGCTATCTCTTTCGACACCCCATAGACTCAGCCAAATGTATGTGTATTCAATGGGGAGAACAAAGGAATCGAGCAAAATAATTTACTCTGCCCAATCCTTCTCTCCTCCGACATCATCTGTCGGGAGCTCCGCACTCACATTAGACTGTCGACCGAACCCGCCATTCACCTGACAAGATACAAATGTGTATGGTGACCTTGAGGCACTGCCAGACACCTCTGATGGCGGCTTAGCTGCCCGAGTACAAAAGGATGGGTCATGTTCAAATTCAGCTGCCCAGTCCTTATCTCCTTCAGCATCTGCCCCCATACACATTAGATGGCTGCCCGGTCCAACTGAGCTTGGCTGCGTCATTGTAGGTTGTAGGCCTTCCTGAAGAGGTGATTTGTCAGGTTAGGCCTCATTCACATCTCCATTTTCAGATCTGACAGCTTGTTCCGGCACAGAGCAGCCTGCCGCATCTCACGGATCCGCCCTGCAGGACCCCTATTGACTGCTATGGGGTCCGGAGGTGATCCGGACGATTTCCGATAAAAATGCCAGGTTTCGGACAGACAAAACACGTTGCGTGCAACATTTTTTTTTTATCCAGTCAACATCCGACATTTGCGCCAGGTCCGGCAGACGGATCACAGAAACGGGCATGTGAACGAGGTCTTATATTTCAAAGTTTGAACGGTGGGGGAGAATCCCAGAATATGGGAATGCACAGGAAAAATCACGTGTGAGGGGCAGACGAAAGGAAAGCAAAGTAGGAGGTCTTGGGAAGATCGCGAAGGCGATGAGGTGTGGATGGCCTTGTATGTCGCCGTTAATATTTTCAGCAGGACCTCCTCGGCAGAGGAAAGCCGGTGAAGGGATTGGCGGAGGAGAAACGAAGGGAGAGGCAGCAGAGTTGAGAAGAGTTAGAGGAGAATAGAAGTGTTAGATGGGAGGCCACAGAAAAGGAGGTTGTAGTAGTCTAGGCGGGAGAGGATGAGGGCATGCACTGTGTTGCATAAAAGCTCTTTATAATAATAGTCCAATAAAATTCTGCAGATTTTTTTTTTAAAACCTATCTCTATGTATTCATAATTGTTTTGCAATGATTTGCTGCTGATGTTGATGCTGATGTTGATTTGAGAATATGGGTGTGCGCCAAAAATAACACCCGAACCGAACCTTGGACACCAAACTTAAAACACAAGTTCGCTCAACACTATCTATAAAGGCCTCATGCTCACGGCCGTATGTATTTTGCGGTCCGCAAAAAACAGACCGCAAAAAAAATGTGCATTCCGTATTTTGTGGAACGGAACAGCTGGCCCCTAATAGAACAGTATTATCCTTGTCCGTAATGCGGACAATAATGGGACATGTTCTATTTTTTTGCGGAACGGAAATACGGACATATGGAAACAGAATGCACACGGAGTACCTTCCGTTTTTTTTTGCGGACCCATTATACTGAATGGTTCAGCAAAAAGAAAAACGGAACGGACATGGAAAGGAAATGTGTTTGTGTGCATGAGGCCAAACTGTTAGGATGGATGACATACTCAAGGGTTGTCCTATACTCAACGCTTATCACCTATCCACAGGAGGGGACCTAAGCGCCTGATGCTTGGATGTCTGACCACTGGGACCCCCACAGATCACAAAAATAAAGACCCATATCCCTCGATTGACGGAGTGGCGGTTGTCCACAGTATTGCGCTCGGATATCTTCGCTTGTCCCATAGACTTTGAATTGAGCAGCAGCGTACATGCGGTATCACTGATTCGTTTAATAGGGACACATGGGACCTCCATTCTTGTGATCGGTGGCGGTCCCAGCGATCAGAACCCATTGATCAGACCCATCACCGATCCTGTGGATAGTTGATCAGTTTTGATTATTAGACAACCCCTTTAAAGGTTTCACGTTATTCATGTATGGGCTATGTAAACATTGGGGACTGGTGGTCTTCTCATCCATAGGACACAAGATGGCGGCCATATCTGCCTCTGCTTTTGCATAAGTGCTGTACAGTAACTAGATGCACCCGGCGCAGGTGGCAGGAGTTCTATCTGCACATGCACACACAGCCATATTAAGGACAAACGGTTCCCGAAGTAGCTCAACATGGGGACCATGTGTAGAAATATACCGTTATATAGAGAACCACATAAAAGTAATGACACCATGCTTCATAGGGTCCATTGCTTCTGGCGGAAACCCGGTCTGATGAGCAATACCCTATCTGGAATGATGCGCCTATACCCCTATGGCGGTGGAAGCAGCGGTGTAGAGGAGAACCTGAGCGGGGGAAGATGTATTACCGTACAATAGGTGCACAGAGGTTTGTAATAACACATAGGAAAGAACTGAAAGATGAAACTACCGCAGGGAGGGTGGGTGCTCCTACATTTACATTGACCGCACTCCGTATGTGGCCCATTGTCCGCAGTACAACACGTAACATAAGCTTTGATTTACATTGAATGTAATATTATCCAAACAATCCACAAAATAATAAGGAAAAAAGTTGAAAACCGCTTGAAACTAATATACTGTAACACTGCCATGTAAATGAAAAGCCAACGTGTCATCCCAAAGGGAGTGTCCTTTCTGCTGCAGCTCAAGGGGAGTGTCTTTTCTGCTGCAGCTCAAGGGGAGAGTATATTCTGCTGCAGGTCAGGAGGCATGTCTTTTTTTTATGAAGCTCTCTCTATCACAGCTTAGGGGGCAATTGAGGGATGAAACTGAGCATGTGCGGCCTACTCAGTGAACAGGACAAAGAAGTAAGAAAAAGAACAAACAGCAGGTGGCGCTGTACAGATACATTTTATTGAATAACTCAGTGGTTATACAACATTTTTAATTACATGCAATTATAAAAGTATTCAGATCCAGGTGCTGGTTTGAAAACTACAGAATATTTTTCATGGGACAACCCCTTTAATATATTTTTCCGTAGCTAATTCAGAACGGCGAATGTGCGCTGGTGTGGGGTGTTGGACCCCCGACGATCAAATATAATGTATTCTAAGGCCCGGACAACCTTGTGCACACCGAGAATATATTGAAAATATATAATCTTTATAGGACAAAAAAAAATGACCAATATCTTCCTTCGGAACAATCCAATGTATTGAGCTCATCCAAAAAAAAGCATATATGCCCTGTACACCATGGTGTACAAATCCATAGAAAAGTGATAACGTGCAAATGCATCACAGGTGTATAGTAAGTGCTATAGTATATATCAGTTTTTGTTCAAAAATAGAGTTAGTAATGTAACTTCAAGAAAGAAAAAGGAAAAAAAATATGTTAGGAATAACAACGTAGAGACCCGACCCCTTGGCCCGCGGGACGGACCCCAAATGTATCTTGTAGTGCGGCTTAATCAGGGGTCAAGTGTGGAGTAACACGGGCCCAAATATATACATGAAAGCGTGTCGGCATTGCACGGGTCTGAGAAACAATGGTTAGCACATGCACAGTAGACAACACATGGCGCATGCGTAGTAAAGAAAAGCAACTTTAGGCCTCATGCACACGACCGTTGTTTGTTGCCCCGTCCGTTCCGTTTTTTTTCACGGATAGGATGCTTCCCTATTCATTTCAATGGGTCCGTCAAAAAATGCGGATGGTCAACCGTTTTGTTCCACATCCGTGGTCCGTGTTTACATTCCGTCAAAACTTTTTAGCATGTCCTATTTTTTTTCACATTTGTGGACAAGGATAGGCATTATTACAATGGATCTGCCAAAAAAACGGATCCGCAAAAAAAAAAAACGGTCCTTCATCCGTTTTTTTGGACAGACGCAAAACACATACGGTCGTGTGCATGAGGCCTTAGAGTAAGAAAAAACTGCATGCACCCCAGCAAAGAGAAATACTATGTAACAAACGTTAAAAGTAAAAAGGTGTAACACTCTTGGCTCCCGTAGTCCACGTAAATACATACAGCGCATGCGCCAAATGCCGCATGCCGGATCTGATAGTCTGTTGCATTAGAGTGCATTGGGCTGTAGAGAAGAAGATGCATGCGTCCAATGCCAAAAAAGCCTGTGCTGGTGAATGATGGGCACAACTAACTGCTCTCAGCATTCAGGGGGGGGGGGGGGGTGTTACCGTTTCTTTTTATGGAGAGCGCTTAGTAGGCATGAGGAGTCTTATAGGCCAGGCAATGCTCCTCTGGATTTCTGGGAAAATTATATGCAAGAAGTGCTGGCTTAGCTAGTATCCAAGTTATGCCTCAAGGCCTGTTTAAAGGGCCGAGCATTGACTTATAGGATAGCTGCCTTACATCTGGTGGCGTCAGAGGCAGAGCTTTCTTTTCCTGGAAAGAGAGATAATTTGCATAGGCTTCTAACGGAAAAAGAGACGCGCCAATGCGCAGCTCTTGCTTCCCTGTTTTTTTGTTGCTTGAATCAACAAGAACCTAAAACTTCAAACAGATCCGGGGACGGGCCATAGACTGTACAGGGAAATTTCCCGGTGGGCCGATTTCCAGGGGGCCGCCTCAGCACTCCTCGTGGCCGCCAGCCAGGTAAGTAATGACGCTGGGGGCGTCAAGTAGTTATGTACCTGGAAGGCGAACATAGGTGCCCTGCTGTTTCTTGAATTCAGCTGTATTGTATTTGTCCAACTCGGAAAATGCCTTTAATTCCACCTCTAATGTACCCGTGTCTTCCCATTCTCCAATGACTATGTGACCAGAGAGGCCGACGTTGCAAGCACGACCACCGCTGCTGGATTACAGGGTGGTCGTAACCCCTTGAAATGAGCCGTGTTTAAAGTGATGGACAAATGAATCCTGCCAGCAAAGGAGGCAATATGGACAATCACAATACATTAGTAAGTGCCTGGTATTCACTTTCTCTATATGATAAATGCTATTTACTGAAGGGAGACAACCCCTTTAATCATTGTCCTCCCCTCCAAAACCTGTCACAGAACGTTCTCGACAAGAGTTAGAGTCCTTGAAAGTAAACTCGGCAGCGCGGTGTTTGCCTTATTACTTAATCAGGACAGGATGATTAAACACAATTAGGCCGGGCTGTCATTGGGCCAGCGCTCACCTAGCGGAGGTGTCCTTGAGGCGATTGATTCTCTCACTTCTGTTTTTGAAATAGTTTTTGGTAAAATGTCAGACTCACGTTCCAAGGCAGGAGAAGTGTACGGCGCGGCTCCCACAGAGGAGTTGGTGCTGAGTCCGTGGCCTTTTTTTTTTCCAACCAAAACCGGCTCAATGGGGAACGTAAAAAATCACACCGACGTACAGCATTGTCAAAAAAAAGGGACTGGGGCCAGGGGTGTAGATAAAGGCTCCTGGGCCCTGGGGGAAGAGTTCAGCGTGGGCCCGTTCCCTCAGTCCGTTGTGGCCAGGGGCACAGAAGCAGATAGCCTTTAAACCCCCCCATGCCAAATTCTTGACCTAACCCCTTCCCTCCAGCCAGAGGTGTAACTTGACCAGCATGCATTTTCTATAATACCGGTGTCTTCTTATGCGGCACAAGGGTCTTTGGGGCCCCTCAGGCTCCTGGGCCCGGTAGTGACTGCTACCTCTGCACCCCCTATAGCTACACCCCTGGCGGGGGCTTCTTTTGTTCCTTGGATGACCAGCTGATGCCAGTGTATCCTGCCCCTACTGCAAGTGTTCAATTTCCCTACAGCACCCCCGAAGGGGAAATGAAGCATTACACAATTATCAATTAAATCAATGTGCCGCAACCCCCTCCCCTTTAGGGTTTTCCAGGATTTTTATATTGATGGTCTATCCTTGGAATAGGTCATCAATATGAGATCGGTGGCGGTCTGACTCTTAGCACCCAATCCCACCCCCACCCCCCCGCCGATCATCTGTTTGAGGACGCTGCTGTGCTCACTAGAGCCCCGATGAGCGCCGAGGCCAAGCACAGCGCCGTCCATTGTATAGTGGCTGTGCTTGGTATCACAGCTCAGCCTCATTCACTTCAATGGGACTGAGCTTCGCCTCGGTCATGACCGATAAACGTGACGTCACATGACCTAGGAAAAGGACTAATTGCTCACGGAGCACTGCAGCCTCATCACACAGTCGGGAGTCAGACCCCCGCTGATCTCATAATGATGGCCATCAAACCATGGAAACCCCCTTAACTCAAAAGTCCACAATAGGGTCATGATAATGGGTTTTCCCCCCTTATATAACCTAATACACTTTCTGGAGGTGAAAGAAATCTTAAAGATTATGTGATATCGAGAAGAGAGGCATGTTCGCGGCAGCTCAAGGCAATGCCATTTGGTAGACCCCTGCAGAAATTCAGGTTTAAAGGGGTTAGAAAAACTTGGCTGCTCTTTATTTCCCAGAAATAGCACCACCCCTGTGCACTGGTGGTGTGTGGTATTGCAGCTCAGCCCCATTCATTTCTATGGGATCTGAGGTGCAATACCAGATACAACCCCTGCATAGATGAGGTGCTGTTATTGAAAGAAATCCGCCATGTTTTTCTAATCTTAGATGACCCCTCTAAGGCTACTTTCACACTAGCGTTTTTACAGGATCCGGCAGGGCTCAGCAAAAACGCTTCCGTTACTGATAATACAACCATCTGCATCCCTTATGGACGGATCCGGTTGTATTATGTCGTATTGTGTCAGAGAAAACGGATCCGTCCCCATTGACTTGCATTGTGGGTCATGCTGGATCCGTTTTTCTCTGCATCCCTGGACGCATTTAAAAACGCTGCTTGCTGCGCTTTTGTGTGCGTAATGGGAACGCAATGAAACAGAACGGAATGCATTCTGGAGACTCCGTTCCCTTCAGTTCAGTTTTGTCCCCATGAATAGGGACAAAACGGAAGCGTTTCCTCCGCTATTGAGATCCTATGACGGATCTCAATAGCGGAAAGGGAAAGCGCAGATGTGAAAGTAGCCTAAGGGCTCATTCAGACGAACGTATTTTCTTTCCGTGTCCATTGCGTTTTCTATATTGCAGCCCGTATGCGGAACCATTCATTTCAATGGGTCCGCAAAAAAACGGAAATGACAGAAATGACGTGTGCGATCGGTTTCTGTATGTCCACATGTCCGTTAGATAGAACAGGTCCTATTCTTGTCCATTTTGCAGACAAGGACAGACATTGTTACAATGAATCCGAAAAAAAAAAAAAAAACAGATGCAATACGGACGTCACACAGATGTCATCCGTACTTTTTGCGGATCTGTGTTTTGCAGACAGCAAAATATATATACGGCCGTGTGCATGAGGCCTAACACTGTCTTCTAAGTTTTTGATGAGGAACATTTCCTGTAGGCAATAGAACTTTTTGAATTTGTTCATCTACTTTTCAAGCAAACATACACTGCAAAGTCTCAAGTAAAATCTGCAGCAGAATGGACACGCCCCCTTAGTGGCAGCAGAAAGGACTCTCCCCTTGAGCTGTCAGCCTGATATAAATCCAGAAGAGCAATGAATGTGGAGATCTCCGGATCCATGTGAGGTACAGGGCTGGTTCTAGCTTTGTTAGATAGAGGTTGTCACGTACTAGATGATGTCTCATATATTTTTTTACCTTTGTCATGGGATAACCCCTTTACTCTGCGTGATCCGGCATTTGCTGCAATTAGTACGTCATGGACAGAGGCTGAGCCGGGATAATGACAAAATGATTCTGCAATAATACGGCTTGTAAAGCACAGTTCAGACTGCTAGGAAATTACAGGTCATGCTTGTAATCCAAGGATCGCGGGATGTGCTGTTATGGAGCAGAGCGGGCGCCATAGCTGGCAGGTGCCTGAACACAGCAGATAACCCCCATCAGACCCTGATTGCTAACATTTAACCACTTAGATGCTGGCGTTAGTTGAGATCGCAGCATCTGGAGGGAGGGTACCCTGTGAGGACCGAACCCCCCCCCCCCCACCAATTTCCTTCTTCATAGGTCAAAGCAACATAACTATCTAGGGAGGGGCTTGCAGAAGTAGGCGGAGCAAGGGTGCACAGAGTGGCTTGGGCCCGCCCTCAGTGCACTTAATGGCTTATTTGCATATGGATTTTTTACTTGTACTCTCTGAATACATAAGAACCCTTGGTTTATAGTCTTTCACAGCCTTGCTTGCGGCTGAGGGCAGCCATGATGAAGCCGCACTGGCTCCAGGATCAATCACAGCTCTAACTTCTTCTCACACAGGGAACACGTGGTCTGAGTTCGGGCTTCTATTGACATGATGACGTCACTGGCTCCGCCCCTCCTGTAGTAATAGAGCCGCGGGCGCTCCGCCTCCCCGCTCAGTCTGGCTGCCTGCGGACGGGATGGCCACGGTGAGGGAGAAAGCGCAGTCTCTGGACCTGTGTGCGGCGTACAGCTCGGCCAACAGACCGCCAGGTACGGCCGGAGCCCGGGGATGTGGTGTGCCTGCTCTGGGTGCTGGGAGCCGCTGCCTGGAGATGCCCTCTAACTGGGGATATGGGGCTGGCTGCACTTTCTGTACTTTGTAGCTCTATAGAAGTTATCACAGCTGCTTGTCTATACTGAAGGACTGATTTATGATTGCAGGTAGTCTAAATATTGATGAGAATATATATATATATACACAAATTGAATTTTTTTGCTCTTAATTTTTTTTAATTGAACCCAATCTTTTTGCACTGGGGGGATATGTCTTCCAGAAGTTGCTGTGACTTGTCCATGCCTGTCGTCTGTTGTAACCCCCTTTTTTCATCCAGTACTTGGGTCTCATGGACATAACCATATATATTTTTTTTTTTGACCCACTTGTTTCTATGGGGCCATGCACGCCTCCGCAATTTTTGCAGATCTATGTCGCCATTCAAAAACTTGCAGCGCATGTCCGGTTCATGTTTTGAGCTAGAATTGTCCTTTCTACTGATGAGAGTGAGGAAAATGCGGAGGTCGCGTGGAAAAGATCTGTATTTGGCGCATCCGTAGTTTACGGACTAAAATATGGATGCGGTTGTGGCTATGAGGCCTGCGTCTGGTGATGCGTATGTCCCAGCGTGGTTCTGTGTGTCGGCACTGGATCATGAGTTTCTCTAACGACTCAAGGAATGTGTTGCGTGTGGATTATTGCCTTTTTTTATAGTAAATAAAAAATTAGAGCGTGTCGGAGAAGGTTTTGTGACCTGACTTGTAGCCATGTACCATGTCGATGTGGAAGTTATAACCATTTCCTTACATTCAGTCCAACGGTCTGAACTAGATATACTAAAAAATTTACGTTTTTAGACTTCTTTTTACACTTGTTAGATTTGTATGTGTATCTGCTACAATTTTTTTTGTTATTTTGATATATATGTATTTTTAATATTTAACTTTATTCTATGGTTATTATTATTTTTTTCCCCCTGCAGTGCTCCTTGTGCTGCACGGTGTTGTTCCTGATTTATGGCGGCTTTAGCGCTTGTAGTTTCTGCTTTCGGAGAATAGTTGTCTCGTGGCGTCTGTAATGACGGTCACCTATGGCGGTGACACGGCCTCCCTCGTTACGCGCTATAGGTATGTGATGCCTCAGCTGCTGGAATGTGACTGGGGCGTCTTTTATAGTTTGCTTTTTAAACTGGTTGTGCTCATTTCCTCTGTGCTGCTGGTGCCTTCCTGTCAGCCCGAGGAGTGCGCTCTCGTATTTAAACAGTAAATTCTTTGGATGTCTCTGTAAACCGTCAGGCACCAGGAATTGTCTTTCCATATGGCGCAGACAGCTGATCGCCTTCCATCAGGTCAGTACTGGGAGGTGGCTCTTCCCTTCCATCCATAGGTCTCTTGTTTTAACAGGGGTTGTGCCAATTACCAGTATAGTAAAAAACAGTATGAGGGCGGATTCAAACACAGGGATTTTAGTGGCTTTTTTTTGTAGCACTTTGCTTTTTTTTTTTTTTTGCTGAAAAATGCCAGCTCCAGATGTGAGCTGAGTCTATGGAAAATATAAAAGGCAGGAGACACAAGCGTGTGTTTTTACTATTGACTTTTTTTTTCTACTTTTTTACAGTTTGGTGTTTTTGAGTCTCTGACTTTTTGTTGTAACGTAGCATGTTGAAGCAGTCCCTTCAGTAAATCCTCATTAAAAGGCTTGTCCAGCTAAGTGATCGCTAGTTGATCAGTGGCGTCCAATGCAGCCTACACACCGATCAATGGGTGTAATGTTGGTGCCAGAACTACGTAGCGCTATCAACATTGTAGTGGACAGTGCTCTTCACTGCAGCACTGCTCCCATTGAACCGCCCACCAATCAGCCAGTGATGTCCTATCCTGAAGAGTGGCCATCACTTTACATGGGCCAGTTTTTCAAATCGTTCCTTCCTGACAAGTGCCTGCTTGTCAGTGAAGGAGACCCTTACATGCCGTGATCTCCTCCACAGTATGGGGAGCAGTGATCGCCATTGCTCAGCCCCATACAGAATCATTATTTACCACAGCAGTGTGTTGCTGCCGGCAAACAACGATTTATGCTCCGATTATCTGACGAATGAGTGCTTCGCTCGTTCATTGGGTAACTGCTTGATAACCTGGATGAAAAGGCTAAGCAGCATAAGGCCATGTTCACATGCGTGACGCATTCTGTTTTGCGTATGCACAGAATCCAGACTGAACCCGGCCCATTCCTTTCAGTGGCGGTGTGCACATGAGCATCGTTGTTCACTGACCATCCGTCCATTCAGGACAAATCGCAGCGTGTTCTGTCTTCACCCTTTTTTAACGCAGGTACATTCAAGGCTCTTGAACGGGTCGACAATCTGGATGGTGCGATGCGGAACGGAGTCACGGATCGGAAGCACTACGGAGTGATTCCGTAGGTTGTTGGTCCGTGCCTCCGCACTGCATGCACTACTTTAGCGCGGTGCGGACCGTTGGATGTGGATCGTGGACCCCATTGAAGTGCATGCGTCTGCAGAAGACGGCCACAGTTGGTGCCTGTGCATTGAGGACTAGAAGTATGGATGCGGGCAGAATCTTTTGTGGCCCCGTTGAAATGAAAGGTTCTGCAATATTGCGAGCGGATGCGGACCCGTAAATACGGTCGTGTGAATGTTCCTTTAATCTGTGGGAATAGCATTGTGCGCGATCTCCAGAGTGGAGGGGCGGCGTGCATGCAGTTACTTTTTGCTAACATTTAGGTAGATGAGCAAGAAGGGTTCAGTATGACTGCAGTGTTTGTAGTCTGTTACCATGGTGATAAGTCAGAGATGTTACATTGTTACTTCCCAGGGACAGTAAATTTGTGTTCTGTTTCTAATGGTCCATTAGAGAAGTAAGTTGTGCTGGTCGCGGTGGGAATCGGCGTGCGGTATTGGGTAAGATATCTGACCATTTGCAGCAGTCCGAGGAATGTATCTCAATTGCCGAGCATCTGGCGGTACATAGATAAGACACGGGCAAACTTCAGGTATTTATTGCATCATGTGAATGTGACCTTGCTCTGTGGAGTCATCACCTTTATTATAATTTACTGTTTACTGTTATAAGCCGTTCTATGATTTGATCTGGGCGGATATAAAAGTGCGTCCTTAAAGGGACATGCACTGAATTTAGAAATTCTTGTAGGAATCTGACAAGCAGAATGCATACGTGGCCACCTCGTTTTTTTTGGATGAGGATGGGACTAAAGATTTGCTGGGTCTCTGTAGGGAAGTAGCATGGGGGAGGTTTCTGATGCAGCAGGCTTCCTCCTGCTCACGGACATGGCAGCCTAGTATGGCACTCGCTGCCTGACTGGATGCTGCCGTGTAAGACCGCAGAAGCCACCGCTGACTGGGACTGATCTACCGTGGTCTGTGCGGGTGATTTGTCTGGAGTTTGAGGGGTCCTACTATATGGAAAACACGTGGCTGGTTTCTTGTAGAATCCGCTCCTCTCCAGGAGTTGTCTGGACGTGCAACTCAAAGGGGGCTAGGCTGCGACACCAGACACAACCTGTGGACGGGCGTGCCGCTCTTCTATAACCCCTTGAGGACATGCCTGATGTCCCACCTTTCAAGAGCCCCAACTTTTTTATTTTTTTTATTTTCCATTCACAATTTTCCATTCACAAAGCATTTAATGCACTGTTTAATTAGCCGTAGCTTGTATTGGAAAACTGTAATGAAATTCTTTGTGGGGTGAAATAAAAAACATTTTGGCAAGTTTTTTTTTTTTTTTTCCTTTTTATTTTTTTTTTTTTTTTGGGGGCGGGTGGGGTGGTTAACACATTCACTGACTTTCTGATCACCTTTTTATTCATTTTTATAGGGGTGCATTGTGACCAAGACGGAGCATTTTGGCTATTTTTATTTATTTGCATTATGGCATTCACCGCACGCGACAAATATTTTTCTATTTTAATATTTCAGGCATTTTCAGATGCTCCGATCCTATATTATTTTTTTTTACATGTAAAATTTAGAAAGCTGGGGGTGATTTAACTTAATACGTGTGTGTGATATATGTGTGAATTTATATTACACTGAGAAGAACAGAAAAATAAACTGATGTGAACGTCCCCTTAAAGGGCATCTGTCAGCAGATTTGTCCCTATGACACTGGCTGACCTGTTACATGTGCGCTCGGCAGCTGAAGGCGTCTGTGTTGGTCCCATGTTCATATGTGCCTGCGTTGCTGAGAAATTTTTATTATATGCAAATGAGCCTCTAGGAGCAACGGGGGCGTTACCCCTACACCTAGAAGCTCTGCTCTCTCTGCAACTGCTACGTCCCCTGCACTTTGACAGGATTAGACGTTATATTTTCATTGCCTGGCCCTGTCAAAGTGCAGGGGGCGTAGCAGTTGCAGAGAGAGCAGAGCCTCTAGGTGTAATGGTAACGCCCCCGTTGCTCCCAGAGGCTCATTTACATATAATAAAACATCATTTTTCTCAGCAATGCGGGCACATATGAACATGGGACCAACACAGATGCCTTCAGCTGCCAAGTGCACATGTAACAGGTCAGCCAGTGTCATGGGTACAAATCTGCTGACAGATGGACTTTGAGGGGAAGTTGACATCAGTTTACTTTTCTGTTCTTCTGATTCGTCAGAAAAATAAATGATGTGAATTCAGCCTTATGGCTCATTCACACGACCGTGTATGGTCCATGCTGCGGAACACAATGCATGGGCACCGGCCATGTGGATCCCATATTGCGACGCGGGCCCACTGACTTGAACACCCCGAAGACACTGAAGCGCTTCGTAGTGCCTCCGTTCCGCACCGTGCTGTATCTTGTGGACCCATTCAAATCAATAGGTCCACATCTGTGATGCTGGATTCACATGGCCAGTGCCCCTATATTGCGGATCCTCTGTTTGTGATTCGCAGTACGGGCACGGACCGCCTACTGTTGTGACTGGGCTCTTAATCTGCAGAATATCATTGCTGCAGTTTTAAACCAAAGATTTCACTCTTTGCAATAAGTACAGTAAAAAAATGGCGATGAGCTGCAATACCAGACAGGGTCCATAGACACGAGAGGCGCTGTTCAGTGGAGAAAGCCACCAGGTTTTTATAATTTTAAGCAACTCCTTTTAAACCTGTTCCCAACGTGTTCCTGGTGGTCTCGGCAGTGTTATATATTCCCTTCAGTCACTTTATATCGTGTAATCGTCCTGAGATTTACTGCTTTCTGTGAATTGGCTTCTTTTTCTGCAGAACAGGGAACTTGACTGTTTTTCTACCAGTAAAAATGTCAGCGGGTAAAATATGGATCTGCCTTGTAGAAATGCAGAAGTAAAGCTGGTATTTCAGGGCTTCTGCGCGAGTTCAGGTTCTGAAGATGGGATCGCTGACGTGGAGACTATTGCTGTGGTGTTTTCCATAGGGGTGATAAAGTATTGTTCAGTGAGGACATTGGGGAGATTTACTAATCGTAATGCTTCAGGATTAGAGTCTGCAACTCTCAGCACGTCAGTTGTTGTGGAACTACAACTCCCAGCATGCTGCATTCTCTTTTATGGGATTTCAGAGAATAGCTAGGCAAGTGTGCACGCCGGACCTTTCACCGGTCCAAAGTTTGTTAGGTAAAGCTATGTACATGCAGAGCGGCACCCAGGGATGTCCCTGCACTTACTATTATTCCTGGGTGCCGCTCCGTTCGTCCGCTGTAGCCTCCGGTACCGGCGCACGCGCTGAGGCTAATTTTGCTGTGGGAGGAGACATCCTCTTTCGCCCTGGGCGTCTCCTTCTCCCAGGCTGGAGCGCTGGCCAATTGCAGCGCTCGGCTCATATCCTGCAACCTCCCAAGATATGAGCTGAGCACTGCGATTGGCCAGCGCTCCAGCCTGGGAGAAGGAGACACCCAGGGCAAAAGAGGATGTCTCCGCCCAAGGCAAAATTAGCAGCAGTGCGTGCGCCGGTACCGGGGGCTACAGCAGGCGAACGGAGCAGCACCCAGGGATACAAGTGCAGGGACATCCCTGGGTGCCGCTCTGCATGTACATAGCTTTACCTAACAAACTTTGGACCGGTGAAAGGTCCTCTTTAAGCCACGTCCATTGTTATAGGCCACACCTTTAGACTGTCTAGTCCAGCGTGCACACTTGCCTAGCTGTTCTCAGAAATCCCATACAAGAGAATGCAGCATGCTGGGAGTTGTAGCTCCACAACAGCTGACGTGCTGAGAGTTGCAGTCCCTAATCCTGAAGTCAGGAGTGGTGAAAGATCCTCTTTAATATGCGACTGCGTTCCCAAATTTGGTCTAGACTAGGTGTCTGCAACCTTCAGCACTTCAGCTGTTGTAGAACTACAACTCCCAGCGTGCTCTTTCCCCTGTATGGGATCTTTGAGAACACCTGAGTAAAGTCTCATGCATATAGCCGTGGCCGTATTGTGTGGCCTGCATACAGTGGGTCCACAATACACAAGCTCCGACCGTGTACGGCCAGCATCATGGATGCGGACCTGTTCACTTGAATGGGTCCGCAATCCAGGAGATGTGGTGCGGTTCGGAACGGAGGCACGGATCAGAAGCCCACAGAAGTATTATGGATTGCTTCCGTGGGTTTTCTGTCTGTACCTCCGCACCGCAAAAAAGTAGTGCATGCACTACTTATTTACAGTGCGGACAGTCGGTGAATGGGTCAGGATTCGCATGCGGAGGCCCCACGGTCGGTGCCCATGCATTGCGGCAATATGCGGTCCACAGCACGGCCTGGCCATGCATGAGCCCTAAAGCCTCATTCACACATCAGTGTTTTGGTCGGTGATTTCCATCAGTGATTGCGAGCCACAACCAGCTTTGGAGCCTCCACAGACATAAGGTATAAGGGAAAGATCTGCTCCTGTTCTGTGTTTAGAGCTGCACCTGGTTTTGGCTGAATATCACGGATTGAAATCACTGACCAAACACTGATGTGTGAATGAGGCATAAGTGTGTGTGTCGGACTAGACAGTCTAAAGGTGCTCTAGATTTATCATCCAGTATTGGCCAGTTTCATAAATCTGGCGCATTTCTAGACTGTCTAGTCTAAAGGGCCATTCACATGGCATATTTTGGCGCAGACACCCATACTGAAGTTTCGCAGGGAGCCCGCTTGGTTTTCGCAGGAGCAGACTAAAGCCACAGCTGCACTGAGAACGGATATGTCCGCCCCCACTGCCACTTTGCGATCCTCAGCGCTGCCTCCCATTGAAATGAATGGGAAGCAGAAACCCGTGCAGGGGAAAAACTGAATGGGACGCAGCACTACACAGGAGCCACATCTTCTTTCTCTGAAATGGTATGGGGTCAGATGTCGGATGCCCCTTCCCCCTCCAGACCAACACACTGATCATTTCCTAGTGATGTGATCTATGCTTCCAGTGAATTAGTCTCCCATCTGTACATTTGATTCTGTGCCTTCAGTTTGCATTTTCTCTTCTGCCCCCCTCCAGGTCCAAACTTGAGCAACAAGCCTTTCAGAGCCACATACATCTGGAGCAGCATCATCCACGCCCTTCACACGCAGATAGAAGTGAAGAAGAGGAGGCACCACCTGAGGTCTCACCCGGACTGTTTCATCGGCTCAGATGCCGTGGACGTTATATTTGCCCATCTGGTGCAGCATAAGTATTTTGGGGATGCAGATATCTCCCGCTCCAAAGTGGTGCGTGTGTGCCAGGCTCTTATGGACTGTAAAGTGTTCGAGTCGGTGCTGACCACGTGTATGTTTGGGAAGGAGAAGAAGCGATCGGTCTTTGAGGACAGCAGCTGCAGCCTGTACAGGTTTCTCAACGTGCCCAGCCATCCAGCTGGAATGATTGAGAAGGGCAATGGGCACTGTACTCCGCAGAAATATATGGCAAGGTAAGGCAGGTCATGGTCTCCTTCTGATATGAGAGTGGTCGTAGGACACTGGTGAAAGGGCGAGTTATAACTGCAACGATTGGTAACTTACCTTCTGTAAGTTGAGTTTCAGTTATAGGAATGCTCAATCCCTGGCAGCTGCTCCAAAGCTTGGTGTCTACATTAGAGTAATTTGCCCATAGGGGTTGTCCAGGATTAGGAAAGTCGTCTTTCATCTAGGAACTTCACCTTTCCATAGGTAGGGTCTGGTATTGCCGCTCGGCTACAGTGAAGTGAATGGAACCAAGCTGAAATAGGCAACCTGTGGCTAAGTGTGGCGCCATATTTGAGGCGTTGTGGCCATGTCTCTTTGTACTCCTGTCTAATGCACTTGATATAGGTTGCCCTCTCTGGAGACCAGGGTTGCACTGATAACAGTTTTAGATATTGTGTTGACCAATTTTTAAAATGACATCCGACTTGTGGATGTCATACAACCTCTTTAATGGCAGCCAAAAGTCTTACAAAGATCTTGGCTGTGAGAATGCCAGCGGCAGGAGGAGCAGAGCACTGTGGTGGCCATTACCTTAAGTTTTTTTTACTCCAGATTAGATCTGAATGGAGACTTGGCACCTGGTTGTTTCTATTGTGTTTAAAATTCCATCATGGCAGTATGCCCACAGCGAGCATGGCAGCTGAAATTAAGACGGGTTGTGATTAGGTGCTCAACATTTTTGGAGTCATCAAACCTGTTCTCAATCCCAGTTACTAAGAAGTGCAGACCTCAGACCTCAATGCTTTGCAGTTTTGGAGCGTTGAAATTGAGCGGTTTACAGTTGGCAGATGAGATTCAGGGACTTGGCCACCACGTAGGACCACAGTTAAAATAAAATACTTCTTTTGCTGTGCCCGATTGCTAGTACCCTTCCAACTATTGCTATAACAAGGACCCCCCATTAAAACTAGGATGTCTTATGTCCCTTGTGTATGTATGGCAGATGGACCCATAGTACAAAGCTTGGTGGGAGAGTGGAATGCCTTCTTTTGGGTGTGGGAGTTCTCACCGGTTTGTCCTGCACACTGTGTCCCGTTTTAGTATCTTTGACTTGTTTTCATGAACTCAGTCTAGTTGATGAAGATCGCACTGGTATCTCTCCATCCCAGTCTGGCATGGTGTGTGTGCGCGATCCAGTTTAGGCGGTTTTACTGGTCTTTTCTGAAGCTTGTTGGTGTTCAGCTGCAAACTAGATGAACTCGAAGTAGTTTGTATTTTACACAGCGACCTCTTCCAGGACTGGGCTGTTGTCTACAACTTAAACTCTTAAGAAGACAAACTATGTCTTGTTACTAGCGCTCAATATAGAGAACTATGCCAATGTGCGAATGTTCATGTAAACGCCAACCATTTAGCAGTATTGCTAGGGAAGATTGGCCACCAACATTGCCCTCTGTAGGCTTTTGAGAAGTGGATATCATTTCATGGCTATAATCTGCTGGTATCAGGAGGAATCAAATGATTGGGCGCCTATGGAATATGTAGACATGTCAAGTAGAGGTGGTATAACTCTTATTGAAGCCCATATGCCCCAATATAACCTGTGCAGGTCAATGCGACTAGATGTTATCAGTAGAAGCTAGATCTTTGCATGCAAGAAATAATCCTTCTACTTTCTAAAGTGCTGGCTACCCTGCATACTTGGATGTGTATCTTAAGGTGAAAACCCACCTCTGAACACTGTTTTGGGTGTAGATCCACAATTTTGTGATGTTTGTTTATAGGGGTTGAGTTTCCATTCTTATACAGAGCTCCATATCCACTACTTGTCCATAAATGATTAAATTCTTGCTGCATGCAGCGGCCACTAGGGGGAGCTTACCAAAGATTAACTGATACAGCTCTCATAAGACTCCATAGATTTATGGAAGAGAAAGATGGACCAGTAATCACTCCATGTAGGTCCTGGATCTGTGCCTTTGATCTCTACCGTCAGAGGTTCTCCAGTCCACATGGCAGCTCTCCAGTTAGCATATCCGATATTAAAGGGATGTTCGAACAAGCCTCCGCATGGTTTAAGGGGAAAATGGAAGGCAGGGACAGTTTTTGATCAGCATCCACAGCATAGTCATACAGTGTTGTACAGTAGACCGCCTCCGACCTTTATACTTGGTCTGACCTTGCTGCCTTGTTTGTATTGTAACCTGTAATATATCATTGGCAGGCATGAACAGGCTGTCTTCCAGTCCTCTCACCTCCAGTCACAGAACCTGGAAGATCTTTGGGATAACCTCAGTTTGACTCCTGCTGACCCAACACAGATGAATCTCCCCATGAGCCTACCTCCCAAAGGTGAGTTTGCCGGTTACATGATTTCGTTTTGCAGAGTGTAAAGTCTAGATATGTTATGGTGGGGCTAAAAACACAAAAGAGAACCTGGCGCAATCTCTAAACCAGATCTCCCATGGGTGTGAAAAGATGTAGGGGGCGCACAAATTTGTACAGTGACCAAGGAAACCTTATGGCTCCCAAAGTCTCAGAGTTCTGCACATGGGACTCCTCAGACAATGCATGTATGGTTGGTAAAGTTCTATGGCGCGTCCATGAGCATGCCTATCCACCATGGGTATGCTGGTGACAAGGAAGTGGTCACTGGGGGGTATTGACATCTCTATCGCAAAGTGATCCTCTAATAATCTGCAAATTGAGAATCTGGAATATTGGTGGGCAAAAGTGCTCAGACGAAGCGTAGGAGTAAATCTATTATTTGCTAGAACTCAGCCCATCACTAAAGGAGTATGAAGAATTCTGTCCACTCGGTGTACCCAACTATTTATGGGTTTGGTCATCAGTGCGGTTCAAGAGTTAATTCTGTACTCGTTTAATAAAGAATTTAAAGATCCTTAAACATTTGCCCTTAAGGCGAATCTCTTGCCAGGAGAGCAACAAACACTTCTATTGAGGGAGGCACAGTTTAAAGCATTGTTCACTTCTCGTTGTCACATTCATTATAAAGTATAATGACAACCTCAGTGTCTGATGAATGGGTTTCTTATATGAAATCTTATTCCACTTACTGACTGATAACTTCTGGATTTACAATTGTAAAAGGAAAAGCTTTTTTGTAACAGTGGTGTTAATTGTCGTGTGTACATGGACTGTAAATGGACACGAGATCCTCGATTGTCGTTCTCAAATTTCTATAAATATTCCCGGATCATCCCTTCTATCTGTTTTGTCCTTTCCACTTGATTTGTACAGTGTCTATAGTAGATTTGTGCTTTGGGACATTTGGGAATTTTTTTGATCCAATGCTGGCCACACATTAAATTAGTCCAATGTCTGGTGAACCTATTTCTGTGGCACCAGCTGCCATTCTGCCTGGCGGTGAATGTTTTTTGTCTGGACTTCCACATGCCCCATCCTTTTATTCAGATGATAAACTGCCACCAGAGCCTTTAAAAACCTGCACAAACACGTGAGGAACATATAAACTTCATGCAGGTGTCCTTAGTAAAGTTGCATTCCAGCCAACCACAAATCCAGCTATTTGCCTGACTTGAGTTAGGACCGATTTCAGACATCTGGGCTCGATTTTTGGGCATGTCCTCACTAGACCATAGGTTTAACGAGCTGCACTCACAGGATTATAGAGCTCTGATTGTGAGTTTAGTTCATTAAACTGTAGGACCGGGCACGTGTCCGGAATCTACACCCGTGAATCTGACCTTTAATGGTGTCCTGTTAAAATCTGGTAACTTGGTTCATGCCCCATCTCTGCTCCACTATGAAGGACTTTTTGCACTTTTAGCTCAAGGTGATCCCAATGTGTTTTTATCCCTTTTTTAGTTCTCACTGAAGTCTGGCAGGAACAGACAATACGTAGGCTTCTTCAGCTGGTAGATCTGCCCGTGTTGGATTCCCTCTTGGATAATACCCCAGTACAGAAGCCGCAGCCTTCGAAGAGTGAGGAGCTGATCATAACCAGTCAGTACCTGGACAGGGAGATTCTCAAGGCGTTCAGTGACTCTCAGTAAGTAAAATAACGTGTACCTAGACCTAGGATGAGTTGAACCATTGCTAGAAAAAAAACATCTTCTACCTGTCTTTATTTCACTATAAAATTAGGGGGGGGGGGGGGGGAATGAAACAACCATGCGTAGACTAGAGGGTTAACTACCATAATATCAAACAAGTGTTTGACATATTTTTGTCATTTGTTATAGGGCAGATGAATGGGTTTCTGCAGCGGTCGATTGCTTGGAGTTTCTTCCCGATCACATAGTGGTAGAATTGAGCAGAAATCTTCCAGAGCATCAAGGCAAAGATGGATCATGGAAACTACTCCTGTTTGAGACCCTAAGCAAGTACTACAGCCAGACCCGAGTTCCCTTGGTCACTAACCCATTTTTTGACATTCACACGGGGATTGCTGAGCTCTTAGGTGAGTTGACCTGTACAACACATTGCAAATGAACCCTTCTGGTTGGGCTATGCCCTATTACTATGTATGTGAAGAATTCCTTGTTTTGCTGGGAGTTACTTTAGCAGCTTTTTTCCAGGCGTACAGCACTGCAGTTTTAATTACTTGGGTTTCTGACATATAAAAATTGGGGTAGCGGTAGGAATTGTCTCGCACCTGTTCTGTGTAGATGAATGAGGACCATCTCTTCTGGTGGGACCCAGGAACCCCAGTCTGACACTGAATGATTTGAAGTAAGCCTGTCCATGGCCTGGTCAGGGTCACCTTTAAACAATATGGGGGTGGGTTAATTTTTCTTCAGTCACTTTGAGGTAACCGCTGTAGCTTTGAAACCTTGACGTGACTAGAAGTTGAGCAATTTGTGAACAAGTATTTTCCGTGCTGTGCAGGTGAAGGGTTTACAGTACATTAGGAGTAGTTACAATGGAAAACACCAGTCTGTTAAGATAAGCTGCGGTAGATAAGGCAGAGCAGCAGGGAACGTAGTTCCGTGTTGACCATACAATGTCTACCGTATGCAAGTCTTGACGTGAATATTTACTACTCCAGCCATCCCAAAATGGAACAAACCATTAGTAACTCTTGACCTCGCTGAGCTTTCTTTCATGGTGGTATCCTAAACTTCCTTGGTAAACCTGACAAATTTGAGATTTGTTCTTGGCCAAAGTGTTGGTATCTCCTTGTAGAAGAGCTGGAGATATGTGGTTTGAGCTTCCAGGTTTCTAATCGCCCTTAGCGGTTTTCCAGTGGTCATTGGCATTGCCAGTCCTCTGACAGCCATGCAAATGTGTATTCATCCCAATGTATATTCTGCAGCGAGGCACAGAGTCTCAGTGCCTTATGGGGAACACCGCTTCCGTTCTGGGCTCCAGAACCTGCACATACTGGGTCCAGTTTCTTTCCAAAGCAACTAACATATAATTATGTTCTTGGAGTGTGAGTGGAAAATGGCGTTACCCAGGAATATCCCTTAACATGTAGATGTTCCCATTGCTGCTAACTGCTGAGCCTCCATGGTATCCTTTAGCTGCTTTCACCCCCCGGACATCAGGTTGACCACCAGTGGTCGAAACTTAGACTGTAGTAGTGAGCCTGAACAGGACTCTGCTTCTTTTCTCAGAGTAGCAAGTATGGGCTTGTGATCAGTGTCTTGACACTTTTAGGGTTTCTGTCAACGTCTTGTCTGTAGGGACGGCTGTAATACATGATCATGATCAGGCCTGTTGGTTCCTGTATGTTCAATAATTTAAAATGCGTTGTACAGTAATGATGGACTTTAGCATACTGTGCATGACCCAACCCAATATAGCGAATGTATTATGTTTATTGCTTGTAGTGAATGGGAAGACCGAACCAGCACTAGAAGCCACACAGTTGTGCTTGAAGCTCCTAGATTCCCCAAATCGTGAAGAATTTCGCCGGCTCCTCTATTTCATGGCAGTTGCTGCAGAACCTTCAGAGTTTAGACTCCATGAAGAGGTAAAATGTGGGATTATGGGAAGTGCATCTTGGTATAAATTGATTTATTTCTGTTCTTAGGATTTTGCTGTGACTTCTGAAGTGCCCCAATCTCTGCATCACTATGGCAGTGTCCTCTTATCAGATCTCTCTCCCCCAAATCGAGAATGTCTGTCTGGGACAGGATTGGAGTGACTGATGTCCCACGCAGAGTAGCCAACAACAACCTTGGCTGAACTACTGGTCCAAGACTTGGAATGACTACAGGAGGATATCCCGCATCCTTCTGACCATTACCATGAGAGGTGGCCTGTATCGCAGCAAGGGGAGGTGCCACCCAGTATTAGGGCTCATGCACATGACTATGTATTTTGCAATCTGCAATAAATATGGATGACTTCTGTATGCATTCCATATCTTGCTGAACAGAACAGCTGGGCCCTAATAGAACAGTCCTATCCTTGTCCGTAATGTGGACAATAAAAGCACATTGAAATGTGTGGGTCCTCGTACAGTCTGCAAAAAAAGGAACGGACGTGAAAATAAAATGTTTGTGTGCATGAGCCCTTAATGTGACCCTGCCTCATCATATATTCTGCTGTAGAACCCAATAGTGCCCACCTTGCTTTTGTGATCATTGACCAGGCACCACTAGAAGTTTATACTGTCAGTCTGTGCTCGGTTGCGTTACATTTTCCAGGTGTTCTCTTTAAATGTTAAAGTACTGTATTTTATTCTGCTATTCATTAATGGGATTGTCTCATCTTGGACATTGTGGGCCTATCGCTAGATTATGCCCCCAATGTCTGATAGGTGCAGGTCCCACACCTGTCCTCAGAACGGAGCCCACAAAGTGACGGAGGTGCACCGTGCATGCATGTACTTCACAACACTCCTGTAGAAATTAACGGATGGTGGCCGTGCATGTGTGGTATGCTCTTGTCACTTTGTGGGCTTTGTTCTAAGGATCAGCCGTTGGGGAGCATACCTAGCGATATTGCCCCAATGTCCAACATGAGACAACCCCTTTAAGACCTGAGTAGATTTGTTAAACTGGTGTAAAGGAAAACTAGCTTAGTTGCTAATCAGATTTTACCTTTCACTTTCCAGAGGAGCTCTTGTTTCCATTGCACCAATTTTAATCTATCCCTTGGCCTTTTAGGAATAGCTCTTTAAATCCTGACATTCTGGCTACCACTATAGAAAATGTATTGCACATTGATTTATTGAGCCTGTTACCACTAGAGGGAGCTTACTGCATGGTGGTTTGGCTCCTTGTATGCAGTCAGCTCCTAAGCTCCCTCTAGTGGCAGCAACAGGCAGTCAGAATGTCATAATAATCTTTATGTGCCAACATATTACGCAGCACTTTACCATCAGAGGGTCCATGCGCAAACAAAATCATGCATTTACATGGCAACAAACAAGTCAATTAAAACAAGTACAGTGAGGGTCCTGAGCTGACAATCTGAGGAAGGCCTGATTTGTCTATGCAGGAGTTTGGAACTCTGGCACAGAACGCTGAACCCATTTAGGTTACAAAAATTGCTTTCAGGAGTACATGACTGCTTATTTTCCTTCACCTGTATGCAGTTGATGTGGTGACTAATAAATAGTTCGGCTCTGTGCAGTGACAGGTCGCCTGACTCTTCACATAACACGCTTGCTTGTCACTGAAATATGTAAGAAATGTATGTTCTGGATGAAGGGCGGTGGTGAAGTGAGTTACGACTTGTGTGTTTTTACTTGAATTTTAGAGCGATAACCGAATGACCGTTAAAAGGAAATTCTCCAAAGCCATCGTAAATAACAAAAACCTCTCCAAAGGGAAATGTGATCTTCTGGTGCTCTTCCTCTTGGAGCACCATAAGGACGTCTTCAAGGTATCTAGAGAGATGTATTTTATGGGTTGGGTGAACTATAGCAAAATGCATATAAGTAATGTATACTTGGGCTGCTTTCACATCTGTGTTTTTTGCTGGATTCCCCCAAAAAAAAAAAAACTGATCCAGCACCAATGACTTGGGCCTCATGCACACGGTCGTTGCCCGGCCGTGAGTCCGCAATCCAGAGCTGCAGTGCAGAATGGATCAAAACATGTTCTTTTTTTTTTTTTTTTTTTTTTTTGGCGGTGCGGACAGATCACGGACCCATTCAAGTGAAATGGGTCTCGATCCGTCCCGGCTGCCGTGCGTTGGGGACCGCAAATTGCATCTCACGACAGCATTTTTCTGTCCGGTATGGGAACTCAACCGAACCGAATACATTCTGGTGCACTCAGTTCAGTTTTGTCCCCTTTGACAATGATTGGTGACAAAACTGAAGCGTTTTCCTCCAGTTTTGAGATCCTCTGCCGGCTCTCAATACCGGAAAGGAAAGCGCAGATGTGAAAGTAGCCTAAGCCTGAAAGAAGAAATTATAAGGGGACACTCGGCAAACCAAGAGCTTAAATGCTATTATGTTGCTCACCTACTGGTATTGGCATAAAATCAGAGGTTCACTAGCTGGACACGGTCATCCGCATCAGGATGGAAATCGTCAGGGTCTGATGAAGAGGTGAACAGAAGACCTTTTTATAGCATTTCCTTTAAAACTAATCCAACTTTATTTGGAATCCAAATGGAAGAATGTAAATAAGCAAGGTGTGGTCCACTCAAGATGATTCAAAAACTGGCGCCAAGTGAAATGGGGGCGGAGACTGACAAATTGTAATGTAGTAAGCTAAAATACATCAAATCATAATATCTGTTTGGATCGTAAGTACAATTGGTCACTGAATGCATGATTTCAATGAAATGATCACAAATTAAAGGAAAGTGGCTGCCTAGGTAACGGGACGCAGTCTTGCACGCGCACGGAGTAGGAACCGGAATATGTCTGGGAGACGCAGGATGCTACAGCTCATGTGCATGTGCTCCCATCACATTATAGGAAGGGAGAAAGCCAAGTATTAATATAAATAAATTATATTTAAAAAATAACCTAGATAACAAATTTAAAAGAAAAAAAATATATATATATATATAAATTTTTGTCAACTATTTTTTTTTCTAAGTTTTGTTACTCTTACGGAGGGCTCTATAATTACTGTGATTAGTCGCTCTGCGTCATGCAATAATTTAACCCCTTCAGAACCCGTCTTACAAGGAGAACTCCAACCAGAGAGCAGACTCGAATCACATTTGTTGTAAACATTAGGGTGCACAGTTGGAGCAGGACTAGCGCCTTTTTCTTTAGTTGCTCTTCCCTCTTTCACCTGTTTTTACCCAACAGGCAACCACCTTCCTCCACTGATTAATTTGTGATCGTTTCTTTGACATCTTGCGTTCCATGCCAAGTTTAACTCCTGATCAAATGGATATTAAGATTTAATGCGTTCTTGTTTTAGCTTACTATTTGATCACAATTTGGCAGTCTCCCTCCCCTATTTGAGTGGTCTTGGTGCCAGTTTTTTGAATTTTTAAAGTGGTGTGTGTGTCTCAAGATACAATGGCCTCAGGATACAATATTTAACATACAATGGTCTTTTCTGGGCCATTGTACGCTGAAATCGGACTCGAACCAATCAAGGCCACTTCTCCGGTATAATGGCTGTATTTAGTTACTAGTTAGCAACTGTTCCCGTCTGGTACATGTAAGGATCTGCCTTAGTTATCTGCTTATTTTTCTTAAGGCTGGGTTCAGACTTGAGCGTTTTACAGCACGTTCCTATGCGCTGTAAAACGCTCAACAGGCGAAAACCCATGTTTCCCTATGGGCACGGTTCTCACCTGAGAGTTTTACAGTGCGTACGAACGCGCTGTAAAACGCCCTATGCCTAAAGAAGTACAGGAGCTTCTTTGGGGCGTATTGTCGCGCGTCCCCCATAGGGATATATAGCGCAAGCGCGCACGACGCTCGATTTTTTTTTTTTACTTTCACTTTCACAATGCGAAAATGAAGATAGAGCGTCGTACGCGCGAAGCGGTCTTCATTTTCTCTTGGATGACATTTTGGGTCTTAGGAACTTATTACTCAATTTACAATGGTTTCAACATAAACAGTCGTCCTGGAACCAATTAATATTGTAACTTGAGGGACCGCTGTATATTATTGTTACATAGTTAATACGGTTGGAAAAAAGACATTAGTTCATCAAGTTCAACCAAGGGAAAGGTGGGGACGCGAATCCCAGAAGTAAATGAGACTCGGATTTCTACACGTTTTTATAAGCATTAATTAAAGTCACTTATTTTTAAGAATTTATTGAAACCCTTTTTAAAACTGTCCACTGTCCTGCTGTGACCACGTCCTGAGGAAGTCTGTTCCACAGAATCCCAGTTCTTACAGTAAAGACGCTTTGGCGCTTCTGGAGACTGAACTTTTTCTTCTCCAGTCAGAAGCCGTCTTAATTTTATAATATATTATGTGCATGTATATAAAATGTATTATAGTGCACACTTCAGCCTTATATCTAAAGGAGCAGTTTCCCGACATGTGGCCCACACGTTGCTTTTACTTGTGTTCTGTCATTTTTATTTTGTTTGGATTTTATTTCCAATGAAGTTGGATTTTTTTTATTAAGGGAAGGCCCTGAAAAAGGAGTTGTGTTCATCTTCTACATTGAAATAACAAATGTCCGTTTACCTTCTGACCTACCTATTCATTGTGGTATAAAGCCTGTCAGATTGCTTGAAGGGGTTGTCAGTTCCATTTTCTTAGTGCCAAAGTTGTCAGGAGCTCAAATGACAAAGCAGAGCATTTTATTGTTCCTCCCAGAGAACCTCTTTAGCCCCAGGCTTTGCCCCCTACAGACATCGTCACATTTGGGACTCTTTAGGTCTCTGTTACGGATCCTGGTAATCCAGATCTCTGCATAAATACGGAGGAGCATTAGGCGCACAACCGCCTCCAAACTGCAGCTTTACAGTCCATAAGTCATGGGCGGAAATGTTCTGTGCGAAACCTAATAATCCATAGATTCCCAGCACGTATAGCACTGGTCCGTAAATGCAGACATCCCTGGTTACTGTTCTGCCGCCACGTCTGCGCTCTTTCCAGTGACGGCTCTTATGTGTAATGACTACAGCCATTGTTTCCTTCTTTCTCAAGATCCCTGGTTCCCTGCACAAGATGGTCAGCGATAAACTTGTAGCCATACAACAAGGGCGAGACCCAGACAAAGACACAGGTAGATATATTCCTCCAGGCGCTTCTCTGCCCCGATTGCACGGGGATTAAAATCCAGTATGCCCGCTCCTCTTTACGACCTCTAGGGGGCTGCATTGGAGCCCAGTACAATATTGCATGTAATGTATTCCTTTTGGGGGTTGCATGCAATTTTTGTAGTCCCATTGGTGTACGTCAGGGATGCCCAACCTGCGGCCCTCCAGCTGTTGCAAAACTACAACTCCCAGCATGCCCGGACAGACTACAGCTATCAGGGTACAGCAAGGCATGATGGGAGTTGTAGTTTTGCAACAGCTGGAGGGCCGCAGGTTGAGCATGCCTGGTGTACGTAATGCAGATTTCAGTCTCTAAAATTATTTTTTTGGTTTTATTAAAATGTCACGATTGTGTAGCATTTTCAAGCGGACCTTTGACTTCTTCTGACAGGTCAGTTTTAGTAACTACTTGCATTCCCCCATGTAGTAATTCTGGAGCCTCTATTATGACTCTGTGCCATTCCTCTATTATTCCTACTAGAAGTTTACAAATTGCCAGCAGTCTGCTGTAAAAGTACAGATGGGTGTTACCAGTAGTGGGTGTGTCACTCTGTCCAATAAGTGCTGTCATACTGTGCAGGGACACACCCCCAACTGTTAACACTCATCTGAACCTTTATGGCAAGCTGCTAGCAATTAATCTATAACTTCTAGCAGGAATAATAATTCTAGTCTTTTTAGCAACTGCTTGCATCCCTCATGTAATAACGCTTAAGCATCTGCATATTTATATTATTCCTGCTAGAAGTTTTGAATGAATAATTAGCAGTTTGCAGTGAATGTCCAGATGGGTTACCAGTTGGGGGTGTGTCCCTGCACAGTCTGACACTGGTAGCATTGATTGGATAATACCAGCCTTTGTAGGGACACACCTCCAACTGGTGGAATAATAGAGGAAAGGCACATAGTCATAAGAATAAATGCTCCAGAATTTATTACATAGGGAATCAAAGTAATTACTAAGACGTGTCAAGAGAAGTGACCGGTCCACTTTAATATTTTTACCTTTGAAAAGGATATGGATGTAGCGCTACAACTACTCATAAAGACTCTTTGATGGGGGGGGTCCTGATTCTAGAATCCCAGTGATCAGCTGTGATCTTCACAGAAAGCTGGCGACAAGTGTTCAGTTCCCCTGCAGTGCCCCCACAGGCAAAATGAAGTATTGCAGTTTCCCATTTAAAGCAATGGGCTGTTCACTTATCGGGTCCTCCAGAGATTCTCGCTCTAGCTGCCCCTCTTTACAGAATTCCTCAGTCTGTGTTTTCGGTAAAATTCTCCTTTCGCTTCCAGGTTACTCCTTCTGCCAGAGGGTGGACAAAAGTGAGTTTGACAGAACCGCACAGAAAACGACTCGGACTGAACTCTGGACTTTACTCAAAACCATCTATGAGAACAATAAACTTTCCCCCAAAGAGAAGAAACGCCTGTTGGGTCAGTTCTATAAAAGCCACCCGGATATTTTCATTCAGTTTTTTGGGGACAAAGTGAGCACTGTGTATGTGTAAAAAAAAAAAAAAAAAAAAAAAAAAACTTGTAAATGGTTAATATGATGTAAATGTAAAGTGTTAATATTGTATATGTTTCTAACAGTCTATTTTGCTTGTTAATAAAAAGTTCCACTTTTCTTTTGTGTTGGGTGCAGTATCGACAGAGCAGGCGCCAGTGATGAATGCGGAGGCGCTGGCGCTACTTATGCAGGAGCTTGGGGCCCTGTTTTAGGGTTATGCTGTTTATGGATTTTTTTTTTTGTTTTTTTTTTTTTTTCATGACTTGCTTTTTACCTACCAATGTGTATCCCCCGAATGAATACTGGATTCTCATTGGCCAATATCCTGCTTAACGGATCATTAAAGGGGTTCCCACTTCAGCACGTGGCACTTATCATGTAGATAAAGTGAATACCGGGCACTTACTAATGTATTGTGATTCTCCATATTGCTTCCTTTGCTGGCTGGGTTCATTTTTCCATCACATTATACACTGCTCGTTTCCATGGTTACGACCACCCTGCAATCCAGCCGTGGTGGCCGTGCTTGCACAATATAGGAGATGGCATCGGCCTCTCTGGTGGCCGGGAACGTGGGAGCACATAGGCTGGTGCTTTTTCCTATATTGTGCAAGCACGACCACCACTGATGGATTGCAGGGTGGTTGTAACCATGGAAACGAGCAGTGTATAATGTGATGGAAAGATAAATCCAGCCAGCAAAGGAGGCAATATGGACAATACCAGGCACTTACTAATGTATTGTGATTCACTTTATCTACATGATAAATGCCACTTACTGAAGTGAGACACCCCTTTTAAAGGGGTTCTCCCATCTCGCAATTTCCATGGCGGAATGGGACTAAGCGCCGGCTGGGGTTAGGAAAACGGCTGAGCAACCAGTTCTCTGTAACTTGCAGAAATGACGTTGTGTGCTGTATTCGTGGCCTCCATTCACAGCGGAGTGCCAGCCGGCCATTACTTGGTCCCATCTCTCCATGAACAACCGCTTTAAAAGTTTGGGCATTCATAATGGGCTGGACTGCAGAAGCGATCAGGGTTATGTGCGGTTATTGGTAGTCCACAAACTGGACTTTGATCCAAATTTCAGGAAAAAATCGATTCCACGCAAAGCCGAATTTCCCCGTGAATTGTGTGTGTTTTTTTTTTTTTTTCCCTGAAATAGTGTAAAATAATTAAATTGTACATACCTCATCTATTTGCTTGTGATTGGCCGGCTGTCACCATCTTGAACGAAGATCTCACACAAAATCCCATGCGTGTTGACATCACCATGATGATGTCATCACGGGCCACGCACTAATCTTCAATCAAGATGGCAGCTGGACCATCGCAAGCATATGGATGAGGGTCCGTATGATTTTAAATTTTTATTTTTTATTTTACACTATTACACTTAGATGCCACAATCGGCTATGAACATGGCATCTGAGGGGTACAATGATGGGGGCTGCGCAATCGCCGCTCCCGGTCATTGCACCCACTAGTTGCATAGAATTGCGCTTCATGATGAAGCAATTCGTCACGAAGCAAGTGGTTTTTTTTTTTTTTAAATTTGGCAAAGCAGCTGAATCAAGTTTTTGTTAATCCTTCTGTCCGCTCTAGTTATTGGAGGTGTTTCTGGGGCAGGGGGAAAAAAAATCGGACACTTGTGCGATACTCATGATGCCCTTGAGGGGTTTATCATAAGGGACCTTTTTGGGCAGATACCACCCACATGACCAGACCTGTGGCAGGAACCATACTTTCCTGCCCCCTGCCCCTGGGTCCCAGCTCCTTCACTGCACTCTGGTCCCGCATATGGTTTGATGGCTGCTGCAGCCAATCGCTAACGCTCTCACTTCTCAGCAGCACCCTTCCCCCATGTGTCATTCCAATGGATAACAGGTTTTGGAAACATATCCTAATTTTGCAGGAAAAATATTGAAGGCCCCAGAGGAACACAGCAGATCTGATCAAAGCCTAATTCA
This sequence comes from Bufotes viridis, assembly GCA_033119425.1. NCBI lineage: Eukaryota > Metazoa > Chordata > Amphibia > Anura > Bufonidae > Bufotes > Bufotes viridis. The sequence continues at coordinate 22,381,273 of CM065598.1, read as the reverse complement.
TTTGATGCAGTAAAGACACATAATGACATATCAGTCAAAAGCAGCTTGTTGATGGTTTCCAAGACGGAATAGATTGTAGTAAAACAATGGGCTGCAGAGATACAAAGCTTTGTTTGCCTGTTCATGTATTCTTATGCTCCCCAGTGCTGTACTTCAGCCCACGAGCACTTGCTGGATGTAACTCTGCAGACATGTCCTAACAGAAATCGTATTTATACCTTCACTTTACCTTCTGTTTACTGTTTGAAGTTTATTCAGCTCTCGGGTCGGACCCTCCCAGTCGGCTTAATGCTCCCAGTCCAAATCCCAGGAGGTATTAGTGAAAACTTGTTAATCCATCAGGTTTCTCCGTGAACAGTACAAACTGGTTCCCCGCTGGACGGCTTCACACTAACACCCCAGAGACGTGCATCAAGTCAGCGGGTGCACATCTTCCTTGCTACTAACATCTGCCTGCTCAAGGTTACAGGGTTCCCTTCTGCAGCGCACCGGGGCCACTGGAGTTGAATGGCGGGGATGAGAAGCATCATAGGCCGCTAGGCCTGAGGCCTATGAAGCCGTGGTACAGTGCAGGATGGTCATGACATCATCCCTACCTCCTGCGTCAGGGGGCATGACCTCATGCCTAGTGATGACATTCCCAACCACTTGTGCCATGTGGGCAGTAGACCAGCAGAGGATTGCATCGCAGTGTGATACCATTAACTGTTAAAAAAAAAAGTTGCGTGACTTTTCTGCGACACATGTTGCTGTATAGTTGTTCCCTATGTCGCTGTGTAGCCCTAGCCTAAAACGTCATAAGTGGGTTTACACTAGCCTCTAACATGACCGTTGTTGGCTGGTGCCCACAAACAGCAGGTCTGCAATATACGGGCACCGGCATCACGGATGCGGACCCGTTCACTTGAACGGAGGCACGGAACCCCATGGAAGTACTTTGGAATGCTTCCTTGGGGTTTCTCTCCGAACCTCCGCACTGCAAAAAAAAGTTCTGTCCGCACAGCAAAAAAAAATAGATCACAGACCCATTCAAGTTTAATGGGTCTGCATCCGTCTGTGGCAGCCACATGGACGGTGCCCGTGCATTGGGAACCACATCTCCCGTCTCCCTCATGAACAGGCTCAGTATGCTGTTTCATTGGTGAGGGAGGAAGGAGCGGTTGACACCTGGTGGTGGCTCATATTTTGGGAGAACAAAAGCATCGTGTGGCATGTCCAATCCATCTCTAAAGGCCCTATTACATGGGCAGATAGAGCAGACGATTGGCGGGAGGGTAGCGTTCCCTCGTCTGCTCTCTAGAGGAGAAGACTTCTGCTATTACATGCAGTGATCTCCTCCTCAGTATAGGGACATTGCTAATGCAGCGCTCGTCCCTATACTGTCTCATAGTTTGTCGGCAGCAGAGCGCTTATTACGCGGTGCATTCTGCTGCCGGCAAACCAGGATTTTTAACGTGTTAAAAGATCCCGGCGGTGGTTTTGCACTGCCAGATGATTGCTAATGAATGAATGTTGGCGATCATCTTACCAATAATCTGCCCTTCATTCACACGTCGGTGATTCCAGGACGTGTAGTTTCCGTGTTCTCTTGTACTTTTTAATGTGTGTGTTGAGCACAGAGCCCTGCCCTATTTTTGTCCGTGTTTATGGATCCCTCACGTCCATTATAGTCTATGGATCCATGAAAAACACGGACCATTTATAAGTGATACTTTAAAAAATAAATTTGCAGCTGCGCAGTGTCAGATGGAGAGTGAAAACCGGACGCAGAACAAACACAGATCCTTCACGGATGAATCCCTGACCCTCGTATCACTGATTTCATCACTACAAGGACGTGTGACTGAGGCATCGTCCATCAGGAGCTCCTCATGTACAGTAGATCTTGTTATAACGTGTCTTATGTCCTATGGACGTAGGAAAAGCTGCCGTCGTCCCTGACCTCTCCAGGGAGCAGCAGATCGCGCACACAACCAAAGCGGCGGCTGGAATGTAGTCACACAACATGACGACCTTTCATCTTCCTAAACAAACACGTCTGAGGAATGCACGACATGTACGGTTAATGACAGCCGTGCCGTTGTGCGCTGGAGGCCGGGGAGCTCATCCTCGCTCTAGAAGACACCATTGTCCTGAAGAAGGTAATGATCATGTATGGTTACCAGAGGACAATGGTGGGAGACTGTAAAAGGGTGATGCTTGAAAGGTGTCGGCCTGAGGATGTCAGTTGAAGGACCCCCCCCAAAACCCTGTCCTCCTCACCCCATTCCTGTGCTCATTATCTATAGGCTGGGGCCCCTGTCTTCAGAGCTCTGGTTGGTGGGGGACATCAGACCCACAGAACTATTCCATAGGCTTTAGACCAGGCATCCTCAAACTGCGGCCCTCCAGCTGTTGTAAAACTACAACTCCCACCATGCCCTGCTGTAGGCTGATACCTGTAGGCTGTTCGGGCATGCTGGGAGTTGTAGTTTTGCAACAGCTGGAGGGCCGCAGTTTGAGGATGCCTGCTTTAGACCTTCAATGCTCGCCCTCTCTTTACATATTTCTCTCCATCCCTGTACAGACAAGACTTCAGGGCCAGGCGAGAGGGGTGGGGGTGTGGCGAGCCTCCGGGTGCAATGACACCGCCCTAGTTGCTTCAAGGGACTCATTTGCATAACACAAAACATCAATTTTCTCAATCACGTGGGCGCTTAAGAAGATGGGACCAGAACCATGATGTTCAGCCGTCCAGGGCACGTATCTCAGGTGAGACGGTTTTATTGCAACATATCTTATTACGGAACCCCTTAAATGGAAAAGGCGTATCAGTGGTCATTAAGGGGTTAAAGACACAATTTTAACTCTCACAGCGATTTAATGGGTACTTCAGATGTGTGCATGTTCTATTAAAAAAGAAAAAAAAAAAAAAGAAAAACCGTCAATCTGTGATCTCCCGTGGTGCAAAATCCCTTATCCAAAAACAAAGGATGTATAAGGATGATTTGTCAGGTCTGCCCCCTAGTGTTTGCTCTTAGGAACAAGCATGTCCTCAGAAGCTGCTTCCCGATGGGATAGGTGACCCTGGAACTTTTTTTTTTTTTTTTTTTAACTGAAGACATTGTATAGGGTCTGCTTGAGAATTATGACTGAATAGATTATCCGGTAATTAATATTGATAATTAGTGTTGAGTGAAATATTCCAAAATTCAATTCGTCTGCTTAACCAAATTTTACCCAAAAAATCACTTTGTGACTAATTCTTTGTAAATAGCGGGTGCAATGACAGGGAACCGTGATTGTGCCCCCCCCTGTCATTGTACCCCTCAGATGCTGCGTTCCTAGCTGACCGCGGCATCTGACGGCCATATCGCAGTGTTAAATAAAAAAAGAAAATAAAAAAATACATCATACTTATCCCATCCATTTGCTACCGACGTGCCGGCCGTCGCCATCTTGATTGAAAATCTGGCATGTCTCGTGATGACGTTATCGCGTTGACCATCGCGGTGATATGTCACTGCTCACAGGATTTCGTGCACAATCTTCAAACAAGATGGCGGCGGCCGACCCCCTGCGAGCAAATGGATGAGGTAAGTACGATTTTTTTTCATTATTCTTACTGAGGGGCACTAATAGGGGCATTACTCTTAGGGAGCACTCACACGATCGTATAATTGGATCCGCACCCGTTCCCCAATTTTGCGGAACGGGTGCGGACCCATTCATTTCAATGGGGCCGCAAAAGATGCGGACAGCACACCGTGTGCTGTCCGCATCCGTTGTTCTGTTCCGCGGCTCCGCAAAAGAGATAGAACATGTCCTATTCTTGTCTGTCGTTGCGGACAAGAATAGGCATTCTCTATATAGTGCCGGCCATGTGCGGTCCGTCCGTAAAATGCGGAATGCACACGGCCTATATCCTTGTATTGCGGATCTGCAATGCTCCCTTACTGGGGGCACTAATGGGAGCATTACACTTACTGGGGGGCACTAATGGGGAGATTACTATTACTGGGGGGCACTAATGGGGAGATTACTATAACGGGGCGCTAATGGGGCATTACTATTACTGGGGAGCACTAATGGGGCATTACTATTACTGGGGGCACTAATGGGGCATTACTATTACTGGGGGCACTAATGGGGCATTACTATTACTGGGGGCACTAATGGGGCATTACTATTACTGGGCACACTAATGGGGCATTACTATTACTGGGAGGTGCCAATGGGGACATTACTATTACTGGGGAGCTCTAATGGGGGCATTATTCTTACTGGGGGGCACTAATGGGGGCAATATTCTTACTGGGGGGCACTAATGGGGGCAATATTCTTACTGGGGGGCACTAATGGGGGACTTATTCTTACTGGGAGCGCTAATGGGGGCATTATTCTTATTGGGGGGCACTAATAGGGGCATTATTCTTACTGGGGGGCACTAATTCTTAGGGAACACTAATGGGGACATTACTATTACTGGGGAGCACGAATGGGGCATTACTATTACTGAGGGGCGCCAATGGGGACATTACTATTACTGGGAGTGCTAATGGGGGCATTATTCTTACTGGGGGGCACACTAATGGGGACATTACTATTACTGGGGGGCACTAATGGGGCATTACTATTACTGGGGGCACTAATGGGGCATTACTATTACTGGGGGCACTAATGGGGCATTACTTTTACTGGGGCACACTAATGGGGACATTACTATTACTGGGGGGCGCCAATGGGGACATTACTATTACTGGGGAGCTCTAATGGGGGCATTATTCTTACTGGGGGGCTCTAATGGGGGCATTATTCTTACTGGGGGGCACTAATTCTTAGGGAACACTAAAGGGGACATTACTATTACTGGGGAGCACTAATGGGGCTTTACTATTACTGGGGCACACTAATGGGGACATTACTATTACTGGGGAGCGCTAATGGGGGCATTATTCTTACTGGGGGCATTATTCTTACTGGGGGCTCTAATGGGGGACTTATTCTTACTGGGGGGCTCTAATGGGGGCATTATAGTGTATATCTTGTTGGGAAAGGCGGCAACCCTAGTAGGGGGGGGGGCCTCACCAGCAGTTTTGGGGCAATCTGTCACACATACAGGATTAGCAGGACTTCCAGGTCGTTCCTTACATACATTCTCACTCTCCTGTGGCTCCCTCTGAACCTCCAGCACTCCAGCTGTTGTGAAACTACAACTCCCAGCATGCACACTTGCTCTTCTCTTCTCAGAACTCCCATAGAAATTAATGGAGCATGCTGGGAACCGTAGTTTCACAACAGCTGGCGTGCTGACCCCAGGCTGTCCTATAGCAATGGTCTCCACCTTGATGACGGTCAGAGCATGATGGGAGCTGTAGTCCTGAAGCAGGATGACATACATGCGCCAAGCTCTACAAACGCAAGCCCCCAGCATGGAAGAGGTAGCGATCCTTCAGAGAGAGACCTGTCAATCATGAGCAGGACACGCCCCTCAGCCAGTCATCCCCACAGCTACGGCCCCGCCTCAAACGCGCGCTTATTCGCGTTTCGTCCACGCCCCCCGCTGTAAGTCACGCCTCGTGTCACTCCAGGCCCCGCCCCCTCACGTTCTGGGCCAAAACGCCTTCGTCATCTTCGCTTTGCAAAATGTGAAACTACATTTCCCAGCAGCCCCGGGAGCGGCTTCCGTAAACAGCCTCTGCTGGAGCCTGAATGGGCTGCTCCCTGACGGCTGTGACTTGCAGAATCGTGATTACCCCTAGTATGAGGAGCAGAGGGTGACACCCCTCACCGACTGCAGCTGACCCCCCGGCTATTCTCACTGCAGGTAAGTCACTCCCTCCGGTCATCCTGTGCCCAGCCTCAGTGGTGATTTCCCATGGGTGACCACCAGCCTGGCCTCCATTGCATGTCCTACACAGGTAGTCACCCAGATTTTTCAGTATGCTGAATGGCATTGTAGCCTGAACCCCCCCTCTCAATGGGAAAAATTGCTAATGCAAAGTCTGGAAAAGCTGGGTGACCCCCATATAGAAGAGGTAGGTCTGCTTTGGCTGCTTGACGCCCACCATGATGTCACCTGCTGCAGGCACATGACCCTATAGACTCCATATCATGACATGTTGAAGACCCTAACCCTGGAGGAGTGCAGGTCCACCGTGACAGGAGAACGATAAAGGAAAGTAAGTAATTATTGCCGATCATCAGCCTGTATAAGACGATCCCATTGAACACCATTGAAAGTCAATGGGGGACGGATCCGTTTTCTATTGTGTCAGAGAAAACGGATCCGTCCCCCATTGACTTTCAATGGTGTTCAAGACGGATCCGTCATGGCTGTAGAAGACATAATACAACCGGATCCGTCTTGCTCCGCACCACATGGCAGACAGAAAAACGCTGCAGGCCGCCTCCAGAGCGGAATGGAGACTGAACTGATGCATTCTGAACGGATCCTTTTCCATTCAGAAAGCATTGGGGCAAAACTGATCCGTTTTGGACCGCTTCTGAGAGCCCTGAACGGATCTCACAAATGGAAAGCCAAAAGGCGAGTGTGAAAGTAGCCTAAAACTTCAAAATGTCATAGTTTTATTCCTGACGCCTTTTTGCATGTTTGCCGGACCTCCGGCCCACTCCTATTATAGTAAATAGCGGAGCGGAGTTCTGGCGGCGCACATGCACTAGGGGCAGCACGGATCCGGCAGGCTGTTCACCCCCCGGAGAAGGCTGCTACTAATGTGAAAGTACGTGGCACATCCATGTGTCGGAGTACAGTGTGTTGGGCTGTACAGACTGTGCGATGCCGGCTCCACGGAAGCGATGCAGACAGTCACGTGTGCCTCCGGGGATCCCTCTGGCAGGATTTTGGTATTTAGATTCATCTGTTGCCAAAGTGAGACAATAAAGTTCTCATTATCACGTGGCGTTTGGTTAACCCCTTAGGATCCGTCCCGTTGCCACACAAACTAAGCCTTAAAGAGGTTGTCCAACTATATATATATATATATATATATATATTAGTAATAAAAAATCACCTTAATAAAGTCCCGCCATTCCAACACCACATTCCCCGTCCCCGCTCTTTCACAGACCTGGGGGAGATGGCGTTCTCGTCCCATTCACGTGACCGCTACAGCCAGTCACTGGCCTCCGTTCTTGCACATGGTACTACTGAGGTCAGTGACTGGCTGCAGCAGTCATGTGCCGCTTCTTGCCCCTGTCACTGCCGAGGCCAGTGATCGGCTACATTGGTCACATGCACTTGGAACGTCTTCACTTCTGATCCGGCTGGGGCGGGACTTTCAAAAGGTTTTTTTTTTTTCCTGCGCCCCCTCCACCACCCGCCTCTAATATTTTTTTGTCCGCCAGCCCCTGTAAAGTGTATTTAGATTGCATGCCATGATAGGACAGTATGCAGCAGTAAGCTCCTACTAAGGTCCCCCTAGTAGTGGCTGCAGACAGCCAGGATTTTAGGAATTGACTTCAGGGGTTTTGGAGCTTTGTGTCAGGGAAACAGTTCAACAACCCCTATAAAGATATATTAAGAAATGAATCCTAAATGCATCATGTGGATGAAGGTCGGATCCGCTTCTGCTCTGCCTCAGCACCCAGACCCCTACCTGCGGCCCATAGAAATGAATGCACAGTGCCCCCTCCGCCACCTTCCCCGCTCCGTTCTCGGTGTATCCTAGCGATATGCCCACCATTGTCTGTAATGGGAATACCCCTTTAATGTCTTACCTTTGTCTTTGCTTGATATTTCAGGACCATGCCTTTTGAACCCGATAAATCGCAGCCTGCAGAGGAATCCTCAGATGAACCCAGCCACAGCAACAGCACCGTTGTCGCGGACGAATCAGGGCGGATAAGAATACGACAAAGTACCCAAAGTCCACACAGGGGGAACACCCCACAAGGTGAGAGTCACTTTCCTCCCAACTGGGACCATTTGTAAAGGATGTTAAAAAGGGTATGTCCACTCTCCTGACAAGTATATGTATCCCCCCCCTCCCAACAATTCTGGATCATCTCTTGTAGTGTCCCTCTGTTACTCCTCCTGAAAATGTATGAATGAATTGACCGACTGGGTGTTACCATTCCCCTGTTCAGTGTGGAGTGTCACCGTATATTCCGACACTGTCCATCCAATGATAACAGTCGCACTGTAATAATAGGAGGAACGACAACCCCTAGCTGTCTGTTTATTCAAAAGTTTTTAGAAGGAATAACTGAGCAGCTCGTCCAGATTTGATACTTGTTGAATATAGGGATTTATTGAAATAATTGTGTCGGGAGACCCTCCTTTTGTATTGGTGGCCTATTCTTAGTATTGGCCATGACATTTTGATCAGCGGTGGTCCGACCACCGGTGCTACAGTCAGTTAGACAGCAGGTGAAGTTTCTGGATGTAAATTGCCCCTTTGACTATTTTTTTTTATTAATTGTACTTTTTGTTTTTCAAGTGAGGGAGATGCACGTAACATACGTCACTGAATAAGCCCTTATAATCGCTGTATTGTTCTGTATGCCAAGCAGTAGGCTGTCAGCCTGGAAACCATATTGACTTCCTTGTGTGTCTTGCAGCCAGCCCTCCTCGCTTTGTGTCAGTGGAAGAACTGATGGACGCAGCCAAAGGGGTCACCAACATGGCTTTGGCCCATGAGATCGTGGTCAATGGAGGTTTTCAGATCAAACCCATGGAGTTGCCTCAGGGAAGGTAGGATGTGATGTCATCAGACCATGGTGCTCTCTACACCAGTGTTTCCCAACCAGTGTGCCTCCAGCTGTTGCAAAACTACAACTCCCAGCATGCCCGGACAGCCTTTTGCTTTGCGGGCATGCTGGGAGTTGTAGTTTTGCAACAGCTGGAGGCACACTGGTTGGGAAACACTGCTCTACACAATGCTCAATGAAAAATACATTAAAGGGCCCCACCAACTATCATGCTAAAAAAAAATTCTATTGGGCCTCTCAGGCTCCAGGACACAGGTACCACTGCTGCTCTTCACCCCCTGTAGTTACCCATCGGCTGAGGACGCATTACTCTTCATCTCTGTAACTGATAATGAACTTTTCTGTAAAATAGTACTGATAAAACACAATTTTTATGAATATGTAAGCACTCAGTACTATATGATAGATCAGAGAGTGGAGAGGGAGGATAGAATCCACCAGAGCTAGTGAAGACAGCAGCATCCTGGACACACAGATCCAGCATGATTAAGTTTGGAGTTTCATGTCTGAAACTACGAGCGGAATGCTTCCTGAATATCTGGAGGTTCTGAACATTAACAAATGTAGATTGCAGGATGAAACTTAGGGCATCTTTTTTTTTTTTTTTAGGTCTTTACCAACATATGTAGAAAACATGTTATCCACGTTAAATGTGTCTATAGCCTTTAAAAGGGGTTGACCACTCCTTTTATATTGATGGCCGATCCTCAGGAAAAAACATCAATATCTGATTGTCAGAGGTCCAACACCCTGCACAAAAATCAGCATTTCAGGAGTAGCTTCATCCTTTGTGCAGTGGATGGAGCTAGTTACTGCTGCACTGCTCCCATTGAAGTCAACGGGAGCAGTGCTGCATACTACACAAAGGATGGAGCTACTCATGCAATAGAGCTTCTAAGAGCACCGGGGGGTATACTGTTACACCTAGAGGCTTTGCTCTGTCCACCGGTAACCTGCTCCCTCCTCCGGTAACCTGCTCCCTCCTCCGGTAACCTGCTCCCTCCACCGGTAACCTGCTCCCTCCACCGGTAACCTGCTCCCTCCACCGGTAACCTGCTCCCTCCACCGGTAACCTGCTCCCTCCCTGCGTCCTATCATGGCATGCAATCTAAATACACTTTACAGGGGCTGGTGGACAAAAAAAAAATATTAGAGGCGGGTGGTGGAGGGGGCGCAAGAAAAAAAATTAAAAACACAACTCACCTTTTGAAAGTCCCGCCCCAGCCGGATCAGAAGTGAAGACGTTCCAAGTGCATGTGACCAATGTAGCCGATCACTGGCCTCGGCAGTGACTGGGGCAAGAAGCGGCACATGACTGCTGCAGCCAGTCACTGACCTCAGTAGTACCATGTGCAAGAACTGAGGCCAGTGACTGGCTGTAGCGGTCACGTGAATGGGACGAGAACGCCATCTACCCCAGGTCTGTGAAAGAGCGGGGACGGGGAATGTGGTGTTGGAATGGCGGGACTTTATTAAGGTGATTTTTTTATTACTAATATATATATATAGTTGGACAACCTCTTTAAGGCTTAGTTTGTGTGGTGACGGGACGGATCCTAAGGGGTTAACCAAACGCCACGTGATAATGAGAACATTATTGTCTCACTTTGGCAACAGATGAATCTAAATATTGAATATTATTCAATCTATTACCTCCACCGGTAACCTGCTCCCTCCGCCGGTAACCTGCTCCCTCCGCCGGTAACCTGCTCCCTCCGCCGGTAACCTGCTCCCTCCGCCGCTAACCTGCTCCCTCCGCCGGTAACCTGCTCCCTCCGCCGGTAACCTGCTCCCTCCGCGTAACCTGCTCCCTCCGCGGTAACCTGCTCCCTCCGCTGCTAACCTGCTCCCTCCGCCGGTAACCTGCTCCCTCCGCCGGTAACCTGCTCCCTCCGCCGGTAACCTGCTCCCTCCGCCGCTAACCTGCTCCCTCCGCCGCTAACCTGCTCCCTCCGCCGCTAACCTGCTCCCTCCGCCGCTAACCTGCTCCCTCCGCCGCTAACCTGCTCCCTCCACCGGTAACCTGCTCCCTCCACCGGTAACCTGCTCCCTCCAACTCAATCCTGCCCCAACAAAAACAAAAAATGATTGCTGACAAAGGAAACTTGAATCAGGATGCCAGCGGATGGAGCAGTCGTCACATTTCTATACAGTGCGTGCTCCTTGGAATGTCAGCCTTGCTGAGGCCTGATCCACGTGCACAGTTAGGAGAATGAGCTGTGCGCAGCCGACTTCCTGGTGCCGTTCTTGTGCCAAGCAGGAGGGCACGTTCTGCATAGTAAATGGCATTGACTGTAATGAAGATGTCTTTGTTCTGAGCCAGGCGAGGAAATGTGCTGCTGAAATGGAAAGTACGTTTATGTAGCTGTGATTAATGCGGGTATCTTGACATTTCACTACATAATTAGTTTGTCCTTATTATGCAATACACTTTCACTAATGTCTACTTGGTCTGTTTGCAAACAAACCATTACAGCTGCCTCCGTGCAAAGCATGCTGGGAGTCGTGATTCACCAGAGCCGGTACGGATGTTGCAGATCGCCGATCTACTTTAAAGGGCATCTGTCAACAGTTTTGTACCTATGACGCTGGCTGACCTGTTACATGTGCACTTGGCAGCTAAAGGCATCTGTGTTGGTCCCATGTTCATATATGCCCGCATTGCTGAGAAAAATGATGTTTTAATATATGCAACTGAGTCTCTAGGAGCAACGGGGGCGTTACCATTACACCTAGAGGCTCTGCTCTCTATGCAACTGCTGCACCCTCTGCACTGTGATTGACAGGTCCAGGTGTGATGATGACTGTCTGGTCCTGTGATTAAAACTGCAGAGAGCGCAGCAGTTGCAGAGAGAGCAGAGCCTTTAGGTGTAATGATAACGCCCCCGTTGCTCCTAGAAGCTTATTTCCATATATTAAAACATAATTTTTCTCAACAATCCGGGCACATATGAACAAGGGATCAACACAGATGCCTTCAGCTGCCAAACACACATGTAACAGGTCAGCCAGTGTCATACAGGGTACAGATGCCATTTAAAGGGATTGTCCTCTCTTCAGGATAGTATATGATCGGCAGGGGTCTGACACCCCGCACTCTCCTGCCGATCAGCTGTTCTGTGCTACCTCTGGTGCTGGAAATACACAAGTCTGTCCATTATCACATACAACTAGGACACGTCATTAGTTTATGATAGGTGGGGGACCGACCTATAGGACCCCGAGAATGAAGGGTCCACAGGGCTGATTCAGTGTTGTTGTTCCTTCACTGTTTTTCCCTGCCACCCACTATGCATGGAATAGGAGCGCAGCTCCGTACAAGTAAATGTGGCTTCGTTACAGTTTCCTGCACAGTGGTGCGCCTGGCCATTCAGGCACATGAAAAGGACACAGCGCTGTGGCATCTACATTCTCAGAATCTGGGGGCGTTCCAGAGTTCAGACCCCCTACTGAGCATAATCATCACTTTACAGGATGGGAATACCATACTGAATATTTGCAGAAGTATAATTAGCCAGACGGTTGCAAATGTAGGTGCTGGAACTGAATTAACGCTCCCAAAGCCTTTCACCTTTCACAGCGGAGTTTCTGGGCTAGGTAAGCTCTTCAGTGTCATGGCTGCCGCCTGACGAGCTACTATGCAGGAATGTATTAGGACAACCTCAAAGACGCTACTTGCTATAATGAGAGTGAATGAGGACCCATTCACTTCTGTTGGAGCAGAGAAATAAGCCGCCACGTGACACCGTTTGAATCTCGAAAATCACGAGACGTCATCTGAGCCTGATGAATACTGTAGTCGCCCAGTTGCGGTTCTTCTCCTCCATCTTTTGCTGTGGGCAAGCGTTGTCTTCATGTCTAATGTTCAGACATGTTTTAAAATATATTTTTCCCCTTTTTTTTTTTTTTCTTGCAGCCTAGAAAGAACCGTTCGGGACATCGTCCATAAAGCATTCTGGGATTGCCTGGAAGCGCAGTTCAGGGAGAACCCGCCTGTGTACGATCATGCCATCATATTACTGGCAGAAATTAAAGAGGTAATAGCCATGTTACCAGACGTAACCTGTGATGTTTTATAGCGTAAATTTAAAGGGAATGTCACCCCAAATTTTTTTTCTGCCAGTTAAAACCAGATGGCGACACATTTCTTCGTTTTTTTTTTTCTTTTTTCCAATCTGGTATTATTTTATAATTACAGATTTTTTTTTTTATACTAGTTCCTGAACATAATTATGGGGGTGGCCATCCTGCCACAGCATTTAGAAGGCATTAAGAAAATAGCTTTACGGCAGCCCCATGTTCTATAGACACCATGGTCTGGAGGAGACCTCATTGACTTCTATGGGAGAGTTTTCCAGGCATGCACTGTGAGCTGTGCAGAGGTCATTGTACAAGGAAGGAATAGATAAGATTTGACAATCACCTACTGTGAATGGTGGATCCTGTCTTATCTGTACACAGAGGTGATACCATTACAGGCAGGATTAGAATGACAGATAAGGAGGTAACTGCAGTAAAGTGATCTGTACAGACCAAGAAGTGGCGCCGATTATTAGACATAGTGGCCAGTGCCAAAACTTCAAGATTTTATAGTTTTTGTTTACATATAGATAAATGGAAAATGAATATCATCACCAAAAATTCTTTAAAAATGTTAAACATAAAAACGTGCCTTAAACAATAAGTTATTTTCTGATGACACATTCCTTTTAAAATCTAGAAAACTTGGGATCTCTTGTGATTCTCCTCCCTGTATGTGTTAAATAGCAGTGTCCCAGAAAACCCTTTTAAAGAGGACCCGTCCCCCTCTCCTGACATGTCTGTTTTAGTAAGGCTACTTTCACACTCGCGTTTTGGCTTTCTGTTTGCGAGATCCGTTCAGGGCTCTCAGAAGCGGTCCAAAACGGATCCGCTCAGAATGCATCAGTTTGCCTCAGTTCAGTCACCATTCCGCTCTGGAGGTGGCGTGCAGCGTTTTTCTGTCCGCCATGTGGTGTGGAGCAAGACGGATCCGTCCTGGCACACAATGTAAGTCAACGGGGACGGATCCGTTTTCTCTGACGCAATAGAAAATGTATCCGTCCCCCATTGACTTTTAATGGTGTTCAAGACGGATCCATCATGGCTATAGAAGACATAATACAACCGGATCCGTTCATGACGGATGCATGCGGCTGTATTATTGTAACGGATGCGTTTTTGCAAATCCATGACGGATCCGCAAAAAACGCTAGTGTGAAAGTAGCCTTACTATGTGCCTTCCACATATAATGACAATTCTGGAGCATCTATCCTTATGACTCTATATTGTGCAATTCCTTTATTATTCCTGTTAGAAGTTATGAAAGAATCAGTAGCAGTTTGCTAGTTGGGCGTCTGTCCCTGCACAGTCTGGTATTATTCAATCTATGCTGTCAGTGTCAGACTGTGCAGGGACACACCCTCAACTGGCAACACCCCTCTGGACCTTCACTGCAAACCGCTAGCAATTCATTCATAACTTTTAGCAGGAATAATAAAGAATGGCACAGCATAGATCATAAGAATAGAGGCTCCAGCATTGTTATTACATGAAGGATGCAAGCAGTTGCTAAAAGAGACATCTCAGGAGAGGGGACAGGTCGTCTTTAACATGCATTATTTATTGACTGCTGATAAATGCTCAGACTAGACCACAGCAGAGTGCAGAAAACAGAATATGTACAGTCATGTGAAAAAATTAGGACACCCTTTGAAAGCATGTGGTTTTTTGTAACATTTTTAATAAATGGTTATTTCATCTCCGTTTCAACAATACAGAGAGATTAAAGTAATCCAACTAAACAAAGAAAACTGAAGAAAAGTCTTTTCAAGATCTTCTGTAAATGTCATTCTACAAAAATGCCTATTCTAACTGAGGAAAAAGATAGGACACCCTCACATGTATTCCCTCTTAAATTGGCTCAGATCTCACACAGGTATATCACACCAGGTGCACATAATTAGTAGATCGTTACTCTGCATGTTGAATGAGGCTTGCCCTATTTAAACCTCAGACATTTAGTTTGGTGTGCTCCTGACTGTTGAAGTGAGAGTGAGCACCATGGTGAGAGCAAAAGAGCTGTCAGAGGACTTCAGAAAAAGATTGTAGCAGCCTATGAGTCTGGGAAGGGATTTAAAAGATCTCAAAAGATTTTGAAATCAGCCATTCCACTGTCCGGAAGATAGTCTACAAGTGGAGGGCTTTCAAAACAACTGCCAACATGCCCAGGACTGGTCGCCCCAGCAAGTTCACCCCAAGAGCAGACCGCAAGATGCTAAAAGAGGTCTCCAAAACCCTAAAGTGTCATCTCGAGAACTACAGCAGGCTCTGGCTACTGTTGATGTAGAAGTACATGCCTCTACAATCAGAAAGAGACTGTACAAGTTTAACTTGCATGGGAGGTGTGCAAGGAGGAAACCTTTGCTTTCCAAGAGAAACATCGAGGCCAGACTGACATTTGCCAGAGATAAAGTTGACAAAGACCAGGACTTCTGGAATAATGTTCTTTGGACAGATGAGTCCAAAATTGAATTATTTGGACACAACAGCAGAGGACATGTTTGGCGTAAACCAAACACAGCATTCCAAGAAAAGAACCTCATACCAACTGTGAAGCATGGAGGTGGAAGTGTCATGGTTTGGGGCTGCTTTGCTGCAGCAGGACCTGGTCAGCTCACCATCATAGAATCCACGATGAATTCTACTGTGTATCAGAAGGTGCTTGAAGAACATGTGAGACCATCAGTTAGAAAATTAAAGCTGAAGCGGAACTGGACCATGCAACATGACAATGACCCAAAACATACTAGTAAATCAACCAAAGATTGGCTGAAAAAGAAGAAATGGAGAGTCCTGGAATGGCCAAGTCAAAGTCCAGATTTGAATCCCATTGGAGATGCTGTAGAGTGACTTGAAAAGGGCTGTACGTGCAAGAAACCCTCAAACATCTCACAGCTGAAAAAGTTCTGCATTGAGGAGTGGGGTAAAATTTCCTCAGACCGATGTCGAAGACTGGTAGATGGCTACAAGAACCGTCTCACTGCAGTTATTTCAGCCAAAGGAGGTAACACTCGCTATTAGGGGCAAGGGTGTCCTATCTTTTTCCTCAGTTAGAATAGGCATTTTTGTAGAATGACATTTACAGAAGATCTTGAAAAGACTTTTCTTCAGTTTTCTTTGTTCAGTCGGATTACTTTAATCTCTCTGTATTGTTGAAACGGAGATGAAATAACCATTTATTAAAAATGTTACAAAAAACCACATGCTTTCAAAGGGTGTCCTAATTTTTTCACATGACTGTAAGTGCCTTGAAAGGAGCTGCTCTATCTCCCAAGATCAATTACAGGAAACTCACAATTCCCTAAAATAGCTTTATCAGAACTGCTCACTTTACACGGGTATCTGGAGTAGTGTGAATTCTCTGAAGCATGCATGTCGTCCCACCAGAACATGGCGGGGCTGTCTCATGAAAGTTGGTGTCTTTGTCCGATGTGCACACTGCAGGCTGCCATAAATGTCAGACTGATTTGATGAGAATTTGAAATTCCTATAGAAGATGAAAAAAAGATTCCTCAGTGGTTGATAACTTTTAATGGTCAAATTAAAAGATGATGACACAGTTGAAAGCTTTCAAGGCTACTTGGGCCTCTTCGTCAGGCGTCTGGTAGGACAGTATCTGAAGATTCACATATTTATATACCAAAGTACAGAAGAATATTGAGGCAGATGGGACAAGTGATGTGAAGCAGATCAGTATGATTGGAGGAGGAAACAAACAGGCATAGCAGTAAATTGTTGGGGAAATTATAGATAAGGATTGTAGAACGTTTTAATTGTCCTCTAATAGATATTCAGCCCATGAATTCAATGAACCCAAGAGGTCTGAAGGGCATATTCCTTAAAGAGGTTCTCCGTGCTTTTACTATTGATGACCTATCCTCCAGATAGGTCATTAATATCAGATCGCCGGGGGTCCTACACCCGGTACCCCTGCCGATCAGCTGTATGAGGAGATGGGGCGTGCAGTGTGCACGTGCCGTCTCTTTTCCTGCCGTTGCTATGGGGAGAACATACAAACATGGGGAGAACATATGTAAAAATGGACGTAGTGTGGCTCAACTAGTTGACCAGAGATGGGTGGGTACTCCAACTTCAGTAATCCCCAATACCAATAAAGCTTAAAGCCAAAAAATGGTTGTGCACTCCGTATCTGGATTATATCAGAAATTGGATACGTTCCATAAAATCAACAATTTATTGATACAATTCATCAATTATCACATAAAATCAATACACTATTATTATCCCTAGTTTGATGTTGCTATGAGCAAAATGATATGCACAGTCTGTTACTGCAGTCCCAACATTCATATAATGCGATTTTTCCTCCATAAAAATGTTGATGAATGCCCATTAAGTGTATTCGTATTTAGTACACGATTATTTCTCCATAAAAAAGTCAGTAAACGCTGATTCAATATGTTTGTATCAAAATGCGCATATTATTTAAGGTCTTCCTAAGTGCTGGATGCTTTATATTTCATTTATACGATTAGTACTCACTGTTTAGCAGTTAAATATTCGGAGCAGCCGTGGCGTCCCACGCTTACTCTCCGTGCTGCGTAGATTCTGCCGGCAGATTCTTTAACTTTAACTTTGCACCTACAACAACCAGATCCGGGTGGAGAGAGGATCTGGTTGTTGTAGGTGCAACGTTAAAGTACCCATGTGAGAAGAAATAACTTCATAGAATCTGACGGCAGTTTAAAAAGAACTCCGCTCATACAAGAAAAGGGCAAGTCCGGAACGCACCCGCAGGACCTTGTAATACCATCGGCAGGTTAACCTGAAATCGAGCCTGCATAAGGTCCACAAAGATCGCAGAGGTTTGTTCCAAACAGCGGAGAACCTCTCGCGAGATCTTATTTGAAAAGCGGCAAGTACGCAGCACGGAGAGTAAGCGTGGGACGCCACGGCTGCTCCAAATATTTAACTGCTAAACAGTGAGTACTAATCGTATAAATGAAATATGAAGCATCCAGCACTTAGGAAGATTTAAATAATATGCGCATTTTGTACAAGACGATGCCCCCTTCCTGCAGGGCCCCCAAAGCAGCTATGTGGTCTGACTCTGTTGGAGGTACACCGCTGACTGTACCTCTTAATCTATAAATATTTTTTGCAGTATAATCTGTATAATGCCCCATTCAGACAACCATATCTGTTTTGTGGTCTGGAAATCGCTGATCCGCACAAAATATGGATGAGGTCCATGTTACATACACATTTTTTGCTGACCCGTTGACTTCAATGGATATGTGGTCCGGAGATAGGTTTTTCTCAATACAAAATTTTTTCCTATCCACAGAATATCTGGTACTACCACTGATCATGAGAACTGGATCCTGTGTCCCCTTATGAATGAAGTGGAAAGTCGAGCGTGCACATAGCTACTCTGTTCACTGTCTATGGGACTGCTGGAGATAGCCGAGTACAATGCTCAGCTATTTCCAGAAGTCCCATAAACATTGAATGAAGTAGAAGGGAACATGGTTGACCTATGATTCTTTTTCTTTGGGGACACAGGATCCCCATTGTCATGATCATGGGTCCCCACTGATCAGATACTTATCCCCTATCCTGTAGGTAGGGGATAAAAAATAAGCTGAGCTGCAAAACCAAGAAAGCCCATCACTATCTGATCAGCAGGGGTCCAACACCCTGCACCCCCATCCAGTTGACTATGAAGATCCATAAAGAGTCTCAGACACACCACTATTAATATACACTGACTTCTTTATTAACTGCAAGGTATCAAATATACAGTAGATGTTCTCATTAGAAGTCAGGGCACTTGTCTTGTATGTGGCCCTGTTGATGATAGGCTTTTGACTCATGAAGAGTCGTGCCTTCAGCACTCAGGAGAGGAAAAACCCCCAGTAGAGGAAACCTCTAGGGAACCATGGCTGAAGGACTGCCCTTCCCCTGGGCGGTGGAGAAAAACGATGTCACTTGACAAGGATGGTAAATTTTTCCTTGAATCGATGGTGAATGTCAAGTGCATTGACTTCTGCAGAGACCAAGCCTGGAATCTGCCTTTTGATGCAGCAGAAAACTCACTTCTTCTGTGAATACATCTGACTGCGGAAAGTCCGGTGAATGACAAGTCCAGTGGAGAATGCAGAGACCGAGCCCGGAATCTGCCTCTTAATGCATCAGGAAACTCACTTCTTCTGTGAGTACAGTCTGTCTGCGGAAAGTCCGGTGAATGTCAAGTCCAGTGGTTATTGCAGAGACCAAGCCTGGAATCTGCTTTTAATGCAGCAGGAAACTCACTTTTTTAGTGAATACGTCTGACTGCAGAAAGTCCGGTGGGTGAGTGCAGAGAATCTGCCTCTTGCTGAAGCACAGGTCATCTGATCCTGACACGGTGGCCACCATGTTGCTGACTTGTGGTAGAGTTATCACCTCCAGCTGTATCCCATATTCATTGCAGGGACACAGTGAGACCCCCGCTGTGGTACAGTGATCTGCAGATACAAAAAATATAACTAATTATGACTCAATATAGAGCAGCGGAAAATTACATGTAAGTGACACACACTTTACTCCCGGTCACTGTGGGTCATAGTAATCCCTTTAACTGTATTAAACTTGGCCCCATGTTTCTAACAGCGATACCAACGCTTATCAATGTCATTGACTGTTATAGCTGTTAACTTGTTCTGGGACACACTGCTGTATCCTACATAAACAGAATACACCTTATAATCGTGGGCTGATTTATTTTCATATATATTTTTTAAAGGGTTTAGAGCTCAGTTTTCCTGATACAAATCGCCAAAACCCCTGCTTTCTTAAACACTTCCATAGTTAAAATTCTTGGAGCCATTGCGCAAGGTGATCTACATATCAAGGTCAATGTGAGCTCCCCCTAGTGGTGACTGCAGGCAGTTAGAATTTTATCATACTTATATGCCATGTATCAGGCGGTTTGGATGATGTTCCACTAATGGCCACTGCTCTGCTCAACTTTGTAGAGAACCTAAACCCTAAATTATTTTGGATCATCACTCTGATGTCTCCATGTTGTTATAATCAGCTTCTTTCATAAATCACATTACATTTTATGACTCCTGTAGTAAGGATCTTACCTTATTTAAAGATCTTTTTGGTTGTTAAGACCAATACCTTCTAGCAGAGGTCACTGGTGAAGATCAGGAGATGGGTTATTCTGCGCCGCATTTTGTCTCAGACCTCTGGTGATCCGATCTGCTGCAATTGCCTTCTTAACCTCAGGATGTTTTTATTTCCAGTGGTGACCAGTGGATACCGCTGTGTCCAAGTTATACAGAAAACACCATAAATATCAAGAAGCAGAAAAATCAAAAAAGAACAATATACCCAATGAAGATTCAAGGTCTTCTAATGGATGTGGTCCCTATCATCTGATAGTCTGACACATGTTCCCGGGACACAGCTCCCTGATAATCAGGTCTCTAGGACCGAGTTAAAAACATAAATTAGCATACCCCCTCATTAATAGGTATAACAATAGATGAAGCAAAGTTATGGGGCCCATACGCTAAAAGGCCAATGTTTATGGGGTGTGATTATCACGAACCTTTGGTTGTCTAAGTACTTACTACACTTACATATATTATCACATGAGCAGACATTATTACGATCAGTACATGAAGATGATCAAACTTAGAAAAGTCACTGGTTACTTACCGACTCAAACAAGTCTGTGGGTTCTAGACCTGCACCATGGGTCAGCGGTTGTAATCTGGGGTTGGGTGGAGACTGCAGCTTTGGTGACGTAGAGGATCCAGGTCTGTTTTAGTAATATCAGGCTTCTGGTCAGGGCGATCTCCTGGCCCATCATAGACTCAACATGTCATGAAAGACATGGAGTCTCTAATTGACCTTTTTGGGAAAGCCTGTGATCCTGCCATTCTGCAGGCAGGATATTAGATGGTCTCTCATCACGTTGTGCTGGAAGATCGCCGTGGGTTCACCGTCATCTGCCAGAAACTCAAAGGCAAATGCAATGGCGAACACCCCACAGTCATAGGTGTTTCTCTGCTGATCCACGTTAAGAAATGTTAGGTGTTTCAGGGGCTCGTTGACCGCTGCACTGTAGACGTTAATAATCTGCTGGCAAACAGATAGAGGCAAATTACTAGTCTTGATGCTGTCAGCTAGTAGGATGTTCCCATTTTTTAAACAGGTGGTTAGCCAGTGCACGTTGTCCTTGTAGAAGTGGATTTGTACGGCCTTCTTTAGCACACTGTACCCTGGAAAGAGAATAGCAGCGGCGGGCTGCAGGCCATCAAAGTCCCCAAACTGATTCTGCAGGAGATCCTGGGCCTTGTTAATGATGTCATCAACCAGCATGCCTTCCTGGCCGCTGCTCTTCAGGATAGATAAGTGCTCTGGAGACAAGTTGTTCTGTGCCCTCCAGGTATAGGCCATCTCCACTTGTGGTGTTCCCAGCTCCGGGCTTCCTACATCTTTGGTAGATGGAGCGGACATGTTTTCTGCCACAGCTCTTTTGGCTGGTGGAAATGTCCCGGACTGACTGTCATTGGAGGTTGGTGCTTTCCTTTTAAGACTGGCTTTGGAAGCTTCATGAGATGCCTTTAAAAGGTCTTCAGCAGACTCATCCTCCACTGCTGTGTCTTGTTTTTGACGAGTCTTTCTATTACATCGTCGCTTACAGCTCTTTGGTGTTTTTTTAGCAGGTGGTGCTTTGTGGACAAGGAATGGCTCCACAGCATCAGTAGGTCTCTTGTGGGGTCTTTCTGTTTTTTTTCCCAGGGGCATGCCTTGTGGTATTAGAGGTCCCTCATGTGCAATTTTTGGATCAGCAATAAAATTGGTTGGTGTCTTCTCAGCCGTGTCATGGCGGATGAAGTGGTTTTTACGTCTTAAGGCAACTGACCTGAAGAAGCTCCTGGCCTGTGTCAAGATGGTTGATTTCTGGGCCAGAAAGCTGGAGTTCCTCATCAGAGTTCTCCATTTTTGATTCAGTCTCCTGAATCGGGTCAGAAGGAATGAGCCAATCGACATGCAGGTTGAGAGAGCGTTGACCAGCAGCCGCCGATCAACATAGCGCCGACGCCTATGAATCCTCATGATGGCGTCCAATCTTGTTTCTGAAGTTGTGTGCATCCAACATGGAGTCACACCTTCACAAATACATCATTGTGATGTCATCCAGTGACATCACAGCTGTCGGCCCAGTTCTAGAGCATTCTATGCAAATGTGGTGACGTCACAATACTCTGCCAGGATGAAGGACAGATTATTTTAACCACTTAATGGCCAGAGCATCTAATATGTTAATGAACTAAGATATATAGACAGTGTTTGTTTAATGGATGCAGATTTTCAGTTTTTGAGGATAGGTTGATTTTTTACCTTTACGGTACATTTTCTGCTTCACATTTTTAGTTTGATTTGGTTGCTGATTATTTTTTTTCTTAGGGTACTTTCACACTAGCGTTGGTGCGGATCCGTCTGTTTATTTTCACAAACGGATCCGCACCTCTAATGCAAACGTTTGTATCCGTTCAGAACGGATCCGTTTGCATTAGGTTTAAAGAAAAATGACAAAGTCCAAAACGGATCCGTTTTGGATTACATTGAAAGTCAATGGGGAACGGATCCGTTTTCAAATGCACCATATTGTGTCACTGACAACGGATCCGTCCCCATTGACTTACATTGTAAAAAAAAACGGATCCGTTAGGCTCCGCCTCTTCAGACGGACACCAAAATGCTGCATGCTGCGTTTTGGTGTCCGCCTCCAAAACGTAATAGAGGCGGAACGGAGCCGAACTGATGCATTCTGAACGGATCCTTATCCATTCAGAATGCATTGGGGCTTAACTGATCCGTTTTGGAACGTTTGTGAACGCCCTGAAACGGATCTCACAAACGGAATCCAAAACGCTAGTGTGAAAGTAGCCTAAATCTGTATAGTTCCAAAACTTGGGGGTCAGGTTTTTGTATTATATGAAATACTCTAATCCTCTAAATAAAATTTCTGAATTTGAGATGCAGATGCTGCAGAACCTCTTTTCTCAAAATTAAGGAAGAGATTCCTGTCCATCATTGATTGCTTGGATGAGGCCTCGTCCTTCTCATAAGAATTTCTGCAGGATATGAGATGTGTACTTTTGTGTTGTGCCCACACTGGGGATTACGAAGGGGTTGTCCAAATTGTAGAGTCCATTTAATTTCGGCCACCCATTGACACCAGAGTAATATGCAAGTGGTACGCAGCAGTAATACAGCCCCCAAAGTAGTCGATGGGGCCGTACTGTACCCAAGGGGCGTACCTAGACACAAAATTTGGATACTCCCCAAAATCTTTCCTCCCGCGGCAAGTCCTGCACCGTTCAGGAGGAGGAGTCAAGAGTTTACTAATTAATGGCTGATGAAAGCCCCTCCCCAGGCCCTTCACCCTTATTAACGCCCCTCCATCTACATGCAGCTGCTTCCTCTTCTTTCTGAGGGCTTGGGTCCCTGTAGTTTATAATCTTCTGTCATTACTGTAACCTAATCATCTCTCCACGTACTGACCTTTCACATACACAAAGCAGCAAAATTAAACAGGCAGTGCTGCAGTGTAAAGCTTGAGGGAGATACAGAACAGCAGACCAAGTTTATAAGGAGACAGGACCTCCTATACACAATGCAGCTAAGCTGCAATCACATGCTACATAAAAAAAAGAATCTGCAGCAGAAATCGATTTGCGGTGCAGTTTTTTAGTCCACAGCTTGTATGTTAATTTATGCTGTTGCTTTTCACCATGAAGTTCACCCTTTGCAATGCAGAGGGTAATAAAATATACTGCAAATGTAGCAAAAACCACCCCCTGTGGGCATACCCTCAGACCGATTGATTACACCGTATTTTATTTTTTTAGATCAAGAATGTAACCCAATTTTTTTTTTTTTATATGTTTTAAAGACCCTCATCTCCTTCCTGTTACCTGGTCATACGCGGCTGAGGAATCAGATCAACGAGGTCCTGGACCTAGAGCTCATCAAACAGGAAGCAGAGAATGGAGCCCTGGACATCCCAAAACTGGCTAACTTTACCATAGGGATGATGGGGACTCTGTGTGCACCAGCTCGAGATGAGGAGGTCAAGAAGCTTCGGGATATTAAGGAGCCAGTACCCTTGTTCAGGTAAACAAATACCCATATTAGTAGATTTAATAGTTCCAGTAAGAAAACCCCATACGGGTAGAATGTGTGAACCTGTGAGTTGGCGCATTTCTGGTGCAGAGGATTGATAAATTTCCCCCTGTATTTCTATTTTTCACCCCTCTGCATGCTCTTTGCATATTTTCTTTCTCCGCACCTTCTCAGTGGGTGAGATCTTCCTGGTCTGATGCTAGTAGGGATGCTCCTCTTCCCCTCTCGCAGCGGGAAGTCTTAGAGAGAGAGGAACTGCAGCTGCATCCATCTCCTCCCTAGCTTTTTTTTACTACATTTGTCTGCAAAAGTTTTTTAGGAGACAAAAGAGGTTTCTAAATGTGCACAGCAAAACGACAGGTGGCTATGCTATTTTCCAAGGGGTTGTCTCACTGCAGCAGATGGCATTTATCATGTAGAGAAAGTTAAAACAAGGCACTTACTACTGTATTGTGATTGTCCATATTGCCTCCTTTTCGGGCTGGATTCATTTTTCCATCACATTATACACTGCTTGTTTCCTGGCATTATGGCCACCACTGCAATGCAGATTCGAGGTGGCCGGGATAGGAGCTCCTGTGCATGCGCGCCTATGCGCGTTACCACAGTGACACTTCCTATGCAAGCACGGCCACAGCTGCTGGATTGCAGCCCTGGAAATGAGCCTTGTCTAATGCGATGGAAAAATGAATCCAGCCAGCAAAGAAAGCAATATGGACAATCACAATACATTAGTAAGTGCCTTGTATTAAAGGGGTTGTCTCAACTTAAACAATGGGGGCATATCGCTAGGATATGCCCCCATTATCTGATAGGTGCGGGTCCCACCGATATCAAAAGTGGAGCCCCAAAAGTGGTGGAGGGCGCACTTTCAATTTCTATTGGACCGCTGAAAATAGGCTAGCGTTAGCTTGGCTACGGTATTTCCTTCGGACCCATAGAAGTGAATGGGAGCAGTGGCCAGTGCTCCCATTCGCTTCTATGGGAAGAGCACTTGGTGGTGGCCGGACCGGAGTCCTCCAGCCACCACTTTGCCGGGCTCCTTTGCCGATATAGGTGCGGGTCCCACCACTGGAGACAAATGACTATAAGACAATGGGGGCATATCCTAGTGATCCTTTAACTTTCTCTACCTGATAAATGCAATTTGATTTTAAAGGGGTTGTCTCATCTCAGACAATGGGGGCATATCTCTAGGATATGCCCCCATTATCTGATAGGTGCGGGTCCCACAGCTGGGGATCCGCATTTATATTAAGATCGGAGCCCCGAAAGTGGTGGAGGGTGCACTGCGCATACGCAGCTGCCCTCCATTCATTTTCTATGGGGCCGTTCCCCATTATAGGTGTGGGTCACAGCGGTGGGACCCGCACCTATAAGACAATGGGGGGCATATTCTAGCGTCCTAGCTACCTATTGTCTGAGAAGAGAATAACCCCTTTAACTTTCTCTACATGATAAATGCCATTTGCCTTTAATATGTTATATTATAAAGTTTTGTATATTTTCATAAGTTGTTCAAGTGCAGAAAAATCGAAATAGTTATGCTTTAAAATACGTCTACAACATGAACCTTTAGGGACTGGGTAGTGGAACAAACCTAAAAACAAGTTCACTCCCCATTTACTCCTGTGAGGATTCATGGCACTAATTCCGTGTTCTCGGCATTACATATCTTCTCAGTTGCTAAGAAATAATTTTCAACACCAGTAGCCTTCGAATATGCTGGAAATGGGTAATGGGATTGTGCTGAAGGATGACGTCCATCGCGCTTCTGGACATACTTCAGAGGATTTATTACTTGGCGTCTCTGTATTCAGAATCAGCATTCATCTGTTACCGACCTCGGTACTTTCTTGTGTAGACGGCTTTAAAGCTTGTACTCGGGGCAGGAGTGTTTCACTGTGTGAGCGCAGACAATCCCTCTTTCTTCTGGTTTGCATACTATCTCTAACCCCCGTGTGGGAGCCACCTTGAACTTAATCATGGAAGCCTTATGGCTATGGACAACTTTAAGGCCCCTTTCACACGAGCGAGTGCAACGCGTGATGCGAACGCATTGCGCCCGCACTGAATCTGGACCCATTAATTTCAATGTGTCTGTACATGAGCGTTGTTTTTCATGCATCACTTCTGTGTTGCATAAAAATCGCAGCAGGTTCTATATTCTGCATTTTTCACGCAACGCTGACCCCATAGAAGTGAATGGGACTGCGTGAAAATTGCAAGCATCCGCAAGCAAGTGTGGATGCGATGCGTTTTTCACTGACGGTTGCTAAGAGATGTTTGTAAACCTTTCGTTTTTTATCACATGCATGAAAAACGCATCAATGCGCATTGCACCCACCCGAAAGAAAACTACGCAATCGCAGACAAAACTGAATGAACTTGCTTGCGAAATTGCGCATTTTTAACTGAACGCATCTGGACCTAATCCGTGACGCTCGTCTGCAAGGGGCCTAAGGCTTGTATTTAATTTAATTTAATTTAATTTTTTTACTTAATTGCATGTATTTTGGGCTGAAAAGCATTTTTTTTTATTTGAAGGTTTTACGTAAAAAATTTGCACCAATTCACTTCTGCAGTTTCTACGTATCACAATACACAGTGGGCTGCAGAATGCTGCCTGTCTTCTCCTGAAGCTGATGCATGACAGGATCAAAGTTCACTTTGCAATGCGCTCTCCATGCATTCCTGGTGAGCTTCTAATAGGCACGCACAGCAGCTGGTAGGAAAAAGCAGAGATGCAGTGTACAGCATGGAAAAAAAATCAGCCAATGACCACATCTGGTCATACTTCATAAAAATTCTTTTTAGGGCGGGTGTCCACCATTGTTTTGTTTCCTGCTAGGGGGTTGTCCAAAACCTGAGTTGCAAAGTGGCGACTACCCTCCAGGTTCTGGCAGAGTGAAGTTGCTGTTTACGGCAGCCATTACTATGTGAGTGAAGGGAGCAGTCCCATGTAAAGTATCTGTACAGTGTACGACACCAACTAAACCGCTCCCCGTATCTCAGTTTCTGTCATTAGGATTTGAACAGATGAGGATATTGGGGTTAACCGACTGAACAGATTTTCTGTGGAGTTGGGGTTCTAAATAATCATGTAAAAGGGATTGTCCCATTACAACAACTTCTCCCTTGTCCACAGGATGGGGGGATAAGTGTTCGATTAGCTGGAATCCGACAGCTGGGGACCCCGCCAATCACAAGAACGGGGTCTATGTTCCCCAGTTTGAATGGAGCTGCGGTCACGCGTTTGCTGCTGCTTCATGCGCCGTAGTCCCATAGAATTGCATGGAGAGGTGGACATGTATGTTTGTCTGCCACTCCCTTCCAACTGCGAGTTCTTGTGACTGGTGTGGGCCACAGTGGTCAGATCCCCACCGATCAGACACTTATCCCCTATTCTGCGCATAGTGGAAACAACTTGCTGGGACAACCCCTTGGATAAGAGAACTGCTGCTGGTCACCCTTTGTCAGGGCTCATGCACACAGCGGTTTGCCAACCGAGCCCATATTGCGGCCACGGCCGATTTTGCACCGCATCGTGGATGCGGACCCATTTACTTGAATGGGTCCGAAATCCGGAAAGTCTGGTGCGGAACAGCAGCACGGAACCCCACGGAAGCACTACAGAGTTCTTCCATGGGGTTTCTCTCCGTGCCTCCGCACTGTAAAAAAAAATAGAACATGTTCTATTTTTTTGTGGTATGGACGGATCACGGACCCATTCAAGTTGAATGGGTCTGGATTTGCCTGTGGAATCCGCACGGATGATGCCCGTGCATTGGGGACCGCAATGCATGGAACGGCCGGGCAATGGCCGTCTGCATGAGCCCTTAGGCCTCTTTCACACTTGCGTTCTGAAGATCCGGCGGGCACTTCCATCCCGCCGGATCCGTCAGAACGCAAGTCGCCTGAAAGCATTAGAAGACTGATCAGGATCCTGATCAGTCTTCTAATGCTTTCAGGTTACTATGGCAGCCAGGACGCTATTAAAGTCCTGGTTGCCATAGTAGGAGCGGGGAGCGGTATACTTACCATCCGTGCGGCTCCCGGGGTGCTCCTGAATGACATCAGAGCGCCCCATGCCCATGGATCACGTGATCCATGCGATCACGTGATCCATGCGTGTGGGGCGCCCTGACGTCACTCTGGAGCGCCCCGGGAGCCGCACGGATGGTAAGTATACTGCTCCCCACTACATTTTACCATGGCAACCAGGACTTTAGCGTCCTGGCTGCCATGGTAACAATTGAGAAAAAGCTAAACGTCGGATCCGGCGATGCGCCGAAACGACGTTTAGCTTAAGGCCGGATCCGGATTAATGCACTTCAATGGGCATTAATTCCGGATCCAGCGTTACGGCATGTCTTCCGGATTTTTGGATGGAGACAAATCCGCAGCATGCTGCGCTTTTGTCAACGTCCAAAAAACGTTCACATACTGAACAGAAGACATCCTGATGCATCCTGAACGGATTTCTTACCATTCAGAATGCATTGGGATAATCCTGATCAGTATCTTTCTGTCCTAGAGCCCCGAGGACGGAACTCTAGGACGGAAAGCAAAAACGCTGATGTGAAAGGGGCCTTACCCGGCAAAATATAGAGCTGCTTATTTACCCTACAGCAGCCACTACAGGGGGAATGTGGTACTGCAAGCAGCTACTTATGGTCAGACAGGAAGGGGCTGTCAGGATGAGGAGACTCCTTTAAGGAATTCTTCATTCGACGTCCTAATAGTTAGTAAATTTAAAGTGCCGGTATATGAAGATAAACGTGTCTGCTTTATAGAGCCGCTCAGTTATGGCTGCAGGCTTTACATGACCCACAGAGAGCGCCGTCTACAGAAGTCCACCCGGCCAATCCCCGATGAGCGAGACTGAGCGGAGATTTATCGTAGATCGGGTATAATGGAGGCTCAGGGTTTACATTCTGACATGGTTTACTCTCAGGATAAAACGCTCATAAATCACCGCAGATTAAAGGATTTTTTTTCTGTTTAATGTTAACTCTTTGGCAATGAAATACAGAACAGCGGCCAGGGCTGGAGAGAGCGGAGCACAATGACGGAGTCCGCACAAGGTTTTTTTTTTTTCGTTACGGTAATTAGAGGTTTCCGTAAAAAAAGAAAAAATATTTCTTTATACTGTCGTCTTTTACTGGCAAAGGAATTGGAGGAATAAACCTTGTGGTATTACATAGGCCCCCCAAGGATCCGAATATCCCTGGACACGTCCACGAGCATGCTTCTGGTAGGAGGTCCTCTCACGCACAGTTTATTGCCTTGGTAAAGGGTGTCTCTTCCCAGGACCGAGTACGTTAACCCCTTCATGAAGCACCTATTTTCAGTTTTTGCGTTTTCGTTATTTCTTTTTGTCATTTTATATATTATTTTTCTTGTGTTTTTAAAACTTAAAATATATATAAAAACATTGTAAAAAATTTATCTTTTCATCGCCATATTTTGACCCCCATAACTTTTTTTTTTAGTTCTATTAAGCTGTGAGTCTCATTTTTTGCAGGACAATCTGTAGTTTTTATCGATACCATTTTGGTGTGTGACTTTTGATCACTTTTTATTTGATTTTTGGCCACTTAGATTTTTTTTTTTCCCTGTTATGGCGATCGACATATGGGATAAATACATTTATGCTTTAATAGTTTGGGCATTTGGGGAAAAGCGGTGTTTGCTGTTTGTTTATTTTTAACATAGGGAAGAGGGTGATTTTTATATATTTTTGAAAAAAAAAGAATTTAAACTTTTTTTAAGAGGTTGGACACCCCCTTTTAGTATAAAGGTGTCCTGATGTGAGGATGTATGGTGAACTAAGCATGATGGAGGCAGACCACATGATTGTTCTGGGGCCCGGCGCTGAACCCCTTCTCCTGCTTCCCGACATAAAATAATAGCATTTTCCCGCAGCCACCACTGGGGGGAGCTTAGCGTAAGTTATACAGCTGCCATTGAGTTCAGTGGTAACTGTATCAATTCCTATACGCTAAGTTGGTGGCCGCCAGTTTTATAATATACTATGTGAAGAGGGAAGCAGAAGATTTATACAGTTGCCATTGAGTCCAGTGGTAACTGTATAAATTCCTATACGCTGAGTGATGGCAGCAGGCAGCCAGTTTTATAATATATACCATGTGAAGAGGGTCGCAGCAGATTTGGCGCAGTGTGTGGGAGACTTAGCAATGTATTTATACCCATTGGGTGGTGTAACTACATTGAGAAGTGTGATGTTCAGAATTGAGCGCCATATTTATAAGGCATCCATTCCACTTATTCCGATATAGAAATTGAGTAAAGTGGGCGAGGCGGAGCTCAACTTTAAAAAAAATTCCTCCATGTCAGTAAAAATAAAACGAAACATAAATTCGTCAGAAATCTCACTTATTTTTGCCCCATTATCGGGTGTTAATTGCCGTTTTTTGCCTGTCATCCTTGTTCCACAGAGAAATCCTCGCCGTCCTGGATCTGATGAAGTTAGATATGGCCAACTTTACCATCAGCAGCATCCGTCCACATTTAATGCAGCAGTCCGTGGAGTACGAGAGGAAGAAATTCCAGGACTTCTTTGAAAAGAAACCAAGTATGGCGTCCTCCTGTGTGATATATTCTGCCGGCAAATCAGCCGCAAATCATGTTGTGGAAGCTCGGGATTTAAAAATCCATAAAATAAAACTCAATGAATTCTAAGGGTTGTTTGAAATAAAAAAAACATGGCTGCTTTCTTCCAGATACAGCGCCACACCTGCCCAGGGGTTGTGCCTGGTATTGCCACTCAGCTCCTTTTGAAGTGAATGGGACTGAGCTGCAATACCACTCACAATCTGTGGACAGGTGTGGCGCTGTTTTGGGAAGAAAGCAGCCGTGTTTTTCTAATCCCAGATGATTGCTTTTAATGGATAATTAGTCAAATAGTATTTGGGTTAAAGGGAGCCTGTCACTAGGAAATTCACTGATAAACCAGACACAGTGCCTTGCAAATGATCAGTTAAGTGCACTGAGGGCCGGTCCAAGCCACTCTGTGCACCCTTGCTCCTCCTGCCTCCTCTGTCAGCCCCTCCCTCGTCTCTTGATTGGGCCAGGGGAAATGACTATGTAGGTATCTGTCGATCAAGAAGGACAGGGAGGGGGGCTGGCAGATGGAGAAGGCGGAGCAAGGGTGCACAGAGTGACTTGGGCCCGCCCTCGGTGCACTTAAAGGGGTTGTGTCACTTCAGCAAATGGCATTTATCATGTAGAGAAAGTTAATACAAGGCACTTACTAATGTGTTGTGATTGTCCTTGTTGCTGGATTCATTTTCCCATCCCATTATACACTGCTCGTCTCCATGGTTACGACCACCCTGCAATCCATCAGTGGTGGTCGTGCTTGCACACTATAGAAAAGACCACCAGCCTATGTGAGCTCCCTCGGTCCCGGCCACCGGAGAGGCCGGCACTTTTTCCTATAGTGTGCAAGCACGGCCACCACTGATGGATTGCAGGGTGGTCGTAACCATGGAAACGAGCAGTGTATAATGGGATGGCTGAGTGCAGCTGCATCACGGATCACAGACCGATTCACTTAAATGGGTCCGCAATCCGGGAGGTGCAGTGCGGAAGCACGGATCGGAAGCCCACGGAAGCACTACGGAGTGCTTCCGTGGTATTTCTGGCCGTGCCTCCGCACCACAAAAAAGTGGCGCATGCACTACTTTTTTGCGGTGCGGACCGTCGGATGCGGATCGTGGCCCCCATTCAAGTGAATGGGTCGGCGATCCACTGCGGACGCCCCACGGTCTGTGCCCGTGCATTGCAGACCATAAATTGCAGTCCTCAGCACGGGCACTGAGCCGTTACGTTCGTGGGCATGAGCCCTTACTGTGTAGGTACACACCCCTTTGACAAAGGAAATGGTAACACCCGGTTGTGAATTTATTGATAATTTTATAGGATGAATAACTGGGGAACAACACAGCGCAGAGATGAAAGAAAAGCTGTTCTAGAATTGTTATATCACGGGGGATACGAGTATTGACTAAAGGTGCATATACACGGCCCGAGAATCTGCCCATCTAAATGTGCCGCCGATCACCGCCGAACCTCTCTTTCATTGGGTGATCCCGACGTTCATGCAGGCACCACCGATCATGGCTTCTGGCCATGCTGGGAAGGAGATCACTGCATGTAAATTCAGAGGTCTCCTTCACTGAACGAGCAGCCGACTGTCGAGAAGAAACACCTTCCTTCCCGATAATCGGCCGCTCAGCCGGCCTGTGTAAATCCAGCTTAGGACAGACATGTCAGGAGAGCGGACAGACCCTCAGATCTGTATCATGCAGCGATGGGATTATTTAGTATTTGCAGTGTTCCTATATCTAGGGTATGTCCTTATTTTCTCCATCTTGTCCAGATTCTTTAGAATTCGTCACAAGTTGGCTTCAGGAATCGGCTGATGATCTTCTGGCTAAGGACTCGGCAGCAGCTTCTTCTAGCTCCGTGTGTCCCATCTCTGTATTAAATCATGCCTACATGAAACTTCTCACATGGGACCATGAACGTAAAGCCTTCCCAGAGGTAGGAATTCTTCATCTTCATAGTCCTGGGTGTGGTTCAAATAGTCCTACATCTCCCATACACATTAGTGGAGCGTTACTGCAGACAAATGGTGTAGAGGGCAGTTTGTATCCTTGAAGGAGTTTTCTGGGACTTTCATACAGATGACCTATCTTTTTGATAGGTCATCAATACCAAATTGGTCTCCACCGATGTGGTAGTGTTACTTACCGGCCTGAACTCTGCTCCTCTGACAGGATCTCATGGCATTATAAGGATTTATAATGCTGTGTGTCATTACTAGACATCGGCTGTAATGAATTGTACTGACCTAATGCAACCAGTACAATTCATTACAGCCGATGTCAGGCAGGGACACATATATAATGCCGTGAGGTCCTGTCACCGGAGCCGAGTTCAGGGAGTGCACGCGTTCGTCTGAGACTGGACTAAGGATTAGAGTTGAGCGAACTTCTGTTTTAAGTTCGTTTTTCAAAGTTCGGGTACCACGGACCATAACGGCATTTGGAATCCATAAGGGGATTCTTCAATGAACCCGAACCTTGGACAACACGGAGGACCTGGGGTGACGTCACCGTCATGTGATCAGTGCAGGGGGCGTGGCTCAGTACTGGATTGGATAATAGGTCGTAGGCTACCACCTCTTATCTAATCCAGTACTGAGCCACGCCCCCTGCACTGATCACATGACGGTGACATCACCCCAGGTCCTCCGTGTTGTCCAAGGTTCGGGTTCATTGAAGAATCCCCTTATGGATTCCAAATGCCGTTATGGTCCGTGGTAGCGGAATCCATAACCGGATGCTTGGATAACCCGAACCCGAACTTTGGAAAACGAGCTTAAAACAGAAGTTCGCTTAACTCTACTAAGGATAAGTCCCGGAATTAGGATCAGTGGGAGTTGCAGCAATGAGACTCCCGCCAATCAGGCCTTCAAGACATATCCTATCGATAGGGCTCATAGGTTTATGGATGAGACAACAGCCGCTTCCTTCTTGGCGTTGGTGGGGGTACCTGTAAAAGGACCCCACTCATTTTCATGTAATCATCGAGAATGGTGAGAGAATTCCTTTACTTTTTACAGTATTGGTGTCATTGATGGGTTTTTTATTTATTTATTTATTTTTTTCCCGATTTCTTTGTCTTCTCCAGACTGTGGTGATGGACCAGATCCGCTTTCAGGAGATGAAGCTGGAGGTGACCCAGCTGACATTATTAGGGACTTTGCTCCTGATAATACAGAACTCGACTACTCCCGGCATCGCCAGTCATACCGCTTTTATGGACAGAATGAAGAGTCTCATCAGACTTTTGTTGGAGGGAGTGGGAACTCCGTAAGTAAACTGAGTGTAAAAGAGGCTTCCTACCTCTGCATGGGTGACCTTATTAAAACTCTTTGCCTTCCAATTGTAACACAGTGAGAGGGTTCAAGTAATAAACTCCGACCTTAGACAGCAATGAGGCAGACACGCATCTATAGAGGGCCAATAACCATCCACCAGAATCCACCATCTTTGTGCATTATTTTCTTCAAGGATCAGTTTTTTGATTTTGCTTTAATCTTAATCACGGGGAGTTGAAACAAAGACTGGCGGGGAGCAGGTGAATAAGACTTCTTTTGTTGTTTTATAATACTCCTTGTCGTTACTTACATTTTTGTTTTTTTTAGAAAAGCCTCCTTTAAATGATGACTTTTATCTGCCTACAGCCTCCACTTGGGGGAACACGGCTTCCAATGACCTCAATAATACATGTAGGAGCTTCAGTAATGGCGGAGGCTGCAGGCTTCCAAGATTTTATCATTTAAAGCAAACCAGTCACCATGAAAATACAGTGCGGGCTGCAGGCAGCATGTTCTAAAGCAGGAGGAGCCTTCTGTGGTGGCCATCAGTAGCTTCCACGTTCTGTCCTCCTCCTCCTCCAGTGGTCTCTAAGATATCCAGGAGGGGGCTTAGGAGGTAAGATACTATATCTCATATGCTGTATCATAGCATATCATATGCTATAGGTCAGTGGTGGCGAACCTATGGCACGGGTGCCAGAGGCGGCACTCAGAGCCCTCTCTGTGGGCACCCGTCCCCTGGAAAATGTCTATGGTGTACCAATATGCCTTAGACTTTTCCTGCCATTCATCAGCGCAGGCGCGCTATGAACAGCACAGGCAGCGCACTGAATGTAGGCAGGTGTTATAGCTGCATGATAGATGTACTATATCGGACTGTAGTATTCGGGTAAATTACCCTGTTGGCACGTTGCAATAAATCAGTGGGTTTCGGGTTGCAGTTTGGGCACTTGGTCTCTAAAAGGTTCCCCGTCGCTGCTATAGGGGATAACGCAGCATTTTCTGGTCATATATATTCTTTTGTCTGTTTTATACAAACTGTTTGCTTGTACGGAATGAATCTTTTTATACATTTTAGGCCTCATGCACACGAACGTATTTTGGGTCCGAGCCGCATATTTTGCGGCTCGGGCGCTGACCCATTCACTTCAATGGGGCCGCAAAAGATGCGGACAGCACTCCGCGTGCTGTCCGCGTCCTTTGCTCCGTTCCGTGGCCCTGCAAAAAAAAGATAGCATGTCCTATTCTTGCCTGTTTTGCGGACAAGAATAGGCATTTCTACAACGGGCCGCGTTCCGTTCCGTGAATTGCGGAACAGCTTTCGTGTTTTGCGGATTGCACCTACGGTCGTGTGCATGAGGCCTTACACAAAGTCCTATGTAAGGAACACCCACTGTAACCATTAGTTAATAATGGAGTTCCCTGTATGCACTCTTCTCTCTTTTCCTGTCGTTTAGATCTGTCAGTACAGAGGAGGCCCTGGCCACCATCAGTGAGAAGGTGTGTGTAGAACTGAGCGGCTACCTCGGTCAGCACGGCTCCACCCCCTTCTCCACAGAGAGAGAGGAATCTTTTAAAGGGCAGATCCGGACTGCGTCATCTCCCTCCAACCAGATTTACCGATTAATAGGTAACTGTGTTTGCTTTTATCATTAACTCCCATGGAGTAACCTAATTTATCATGTTAGCATGTTTTGTCCGGACCCGCTTCCCGAGGACGAGTCTTAAGGGATATTTATTTAAAGCGTGACTGAGCTTTCAACAAACTTTGCATTAATCAATAGTACAGTGTGTGTACATGAGGAATGATTCTATTTCTGGCCGCCATATGACTTGTATCTGGCACTTTCTAGCAGTTTTCCTCGGCACATAGTGAGTGGGACTGGCTGCCATCCACTGCACACAGAAAGTAGAAGAGAATCTGCTTCCTAACTGTCTCACAGTCACTGAGAAGAGCTGACCTGTATGCTTGTGCCGAGCTATAACCTTCCTATCTAGCCGTGATGGTTTCCTCAGCTCCTGCTCATTCCCCCCCATTGACATGTGTAATATTATCATCCTGCAGAGTTGATCCTTCCTGGATGGTAAACAGCTGATAACAGGAGAACTAACTATTTCTCACTGATAAAAAATATTGCAATGTTTAGGGGGGTTTACAATGTCCGATTGTCGGGCAGATTTTCAGGGACAAATGTTTATATGAATGTTTGTTCCCAATAAAAGGCAAGTCTAAGGCCCCTTTCAGGCGAGCAGTTATCACGCTGCAGACTCGCAGCTCAGCACCCGGCCTGAGCTTCCAGCACTATTGGGGTCGCATAGCATTATATTGATTTATGATGCTATGTAACCCTTACAGTTCCGGAATGTATTGGATAACAGTCACATAATGCTATCAGTGTTATCCAATACTATCCAGATCTCTAAGGCTTACATAGCATCATAAATCAATATAATGCTATGCGACCTTGGCAGTGCTAGAAGTTCAGTCCGGATGCTGCGCTGCGAGTCCGCAGCGTGACAACTGCTCGTCTGAATGGGGCCTAAAAGTGCTGCAGATCACCTGATGACCAGTTGTAAGTGCAGGCATCTAAATGATTGTTTCTGGGCCGCAGATTGTCCTTTCTAAACAGCGCTGTAGGAGGACGAGTGATAGCAGTGGCCATCCCTCGTCCTCATACTGTGGAGGTGATCGCTGCATGTAACAAGCAGGCAATTGTCAGGAAGGAGCGCTTCCTTCCCGACAATCATATGCTTGAACCCTGCATGTAAATGCAGCATTTCTTGTGGTCTCTTTTACTATTGATTTATGCAAAGTTATGTCAAAACGTACTGATCATTTAAGGCTACTTTCACACTTGCATTGGTGTTTTCCGGTATTGAGATCCAACAGAGGAAAGAAAAAACTTTTCATTTAGTCCTCATACATTCTGATTGGAAAGAGATCCGTTCAGGATGCATTCCGTTTTGTGTCCGGTCATACAACTGGAACAAACCGGATCCGTCACTAAAAACAATGTAAGTCAATGGTGACGGATCCAGTTTTTTAGGATCCTAAAAAAAACGGATCTGTCACCCATTGACTTTCAATGTATTTAGTGACTGAGCCGTTTTTTCCCTTTTGATTTCACACAACTGCAGAACGGATGTGCAAAATCTAAACGGATCCATTTAATTTTGGTTTTGAGATCCTCTGCCGGATCTCAAAGCCGGAATTACCAACGCAAGTGCGAAACAGGTCTAAGGTATTTTATATGTAAAAAGATATATGTGGAATCTTCATGGAACATATGCAGTGAGAAAAAAAAGAGTGTTTTTTTTTTCCTCCCGAAACAGCAGCACTTCATAGCTGCCCCACTGAGTCTGCAGGTCCCGGGTGCCCCCACGTTTGACACCGGCTCACGTACAGGATATTGTCACACCCGCTGATCAGACATCCTGGCATGCTTCCTGTTAAAATACAATTCCCCACACACCCTCTATGACTCCCCTCACCCCACTTGCATCTTCCATAACTTTCTTAATTAAACTCCCACAGACTCCAGGATCCAGATGTTTCTGTTGAGCTACCTATCTGCAGCTAACCAGAGATCGGTCCCCGTACTTCCGGGCGGGCTAAGTCAAATCCAAAAAGAACTGGAAGAGATGGCCGTGAGGTTTGTGCGTCTGGTCAACTACAACAAAATGGTGTTTAGTCCGTACTATGACTCATTCCTGGGCAAGGTCCTAAACAAACAAGAGGTGCAGCCTTGAGCGTGCAGTCGGTCTATCGATTGGGATGAAACGCCGTCTGCTCTGCTCGTCATTAAATTGCTTTCTCTGTACAGGACGCCGCGTTCTCTCATCGACGCTGGGAACATTGCAGAAAGCAGAAGCTAATCTGTGCTGCCGTGTCTAGAGCATTATATGTAAGGCCTACACTGACCCTGGGCATACCGCCAATATGTCCCAGGATATCTCCATCTGAATGTACCCGTCTTCAGATCCTGCACAGATGCCTGCTGGCTGTGACGTTTTCCTGTGCATATGATCTTGTTGCATGCTCCTGTCAGCTTTTACACACTGGTTGCTATGCAGTTGTCCCTGTAGCAACCCGAAGAAAGGGAAGTATTATTCATTTTAGACTGTATATAAAATACAAATCAAGATCCGTTTGTCCGATTTTAGTATTTCTGTTAAAAGGCAAGCCTAAGAGTCGATAGTCACCGAACATGTCATTTAGGACTCCTTCAGACAACCGTATGTGTTATTTTTTTTTTTGCAGTTCGCAAATTGCGGGTCCGCAAAACTCAGATACCGACGTGTGTTCTGCGTTTCGCAGAACTGAGTGGCCAGCCCTTTGATAGAAATGTCTGTTTTTGTTCTCCAAGAAGAGGACATGTTCTACCTTTTTTGTGGGGCCGCGGAATGGAAGTGCGGACGGACAGCACACGTTGTGCTGTCCGCATCTTTTGCAGCCCCATTGTAATGAATGGGTCCGCATCTGTTCCGCAAAATTCCGAAAAGGATGCAGACTCAAATATACGGTCGTGTGAATGGGCCTTTAAATGGAGGCCTTCCAAAATGGTAAAAAGAGTAGAGACGTGTCATGAATATTTCAGGTTTCTGTAAAGATATATTTTCATGGAGAAAGTCCTTTATGTAACTATGAATTTACCAACTGCAAGTCATATCTTTAAGGTTTGGCATAGACGTTATTATTTGGGGGGGGGGGGAGTAAATTTTACAAACACTGAATATTTGTTAGATGAACGTATGTACTTAACTAGATTACATATATTCATCTAGGGAGCACTTGTTTGTCTTTTAAAGTAACTTGCGTCTTCCACTTGCACACCCGCTTCACCTTAATAGGCAGTTCTATGGGGGGGTGCCGGCCGGGTGTGTTGCGAATCCGCAACACACCACGGACGTGTGAGTGGACCCTTAGAATCATTTTATTGGTGTCTTCTAAAATTCTAAGTGCAATTCCAAAGAACAGAGACATTCACTGCTGTGGAGTGATGGACTGTCACATAATAGGAGCCGGTGAGTTTTGAGGACTGTCAAGTCTTGAGTCGTGTTCATTTTTAGGTCAGTACAGTTTGGAGACTTGTATTCTTGCTGGTGGAGATCTGCTTTATGTGAGGGTTTCTGGCAGGGGCGTTGCTAAGGTCTCAAAAGATCCGGGGCCCAGGCCCCAATGAATATGGCCCAATTCTCTAAGTCGACCCTTCCTCCACACACCGCATCACATACCGGTCACATCCAGGTGACGTCTCCTCTGACGTAGATCTTCTCTCTCATCATCTTCTCCATTCAGTCCGGACAACCTCGTCTCTGCAGAGTGTGACACACAGACATCTTAGCTTCCTCACTTTCCTATCATCACCCCCCAACCTGGAGCCCCCCAGTGTTATCCTGCTGCTCACTGTGCCCCTAATACCCCCAAATACTATCCTGAAGAAATATCAGTGCCCCCATAGTAATAGTGCTCCTCAAAGTCCCACCAATGGTAATTCCCTTCTAGAATGCCCCCATCACCCGCAATGCTAGGGAGGCTCGTCCCCGTCCCCGCCTGCCATTGGCTGCTCCCCCCCCGACACCGGGTGTTTTCAT
Source organism: Bufotes viridis (assembly GCA_033119425.1). Taxonomy (NCBI): domain Eukaryota; kingdom Metazoa; phylum Chordata; class Amphibia; order Anura; family Bufonidae; genus Bufotes; species Bufotes viridis. The sequence goes on along the minus strand of CM065598.1, from coordinate 22,341,818 downwards.
CCGTTTGCAGGGAGAAGCAGCAGTGCGCGGGGGGGGGGGCGTAGTAAGTATATTACCGGTGAGGGGCCCGGCACATGTGTTTTTAAAAATTTTATTTTGCGGGATTAGTTGTAGGTTTTTTAGCAACCATTTTGGGGCATATATAGTGTAGTGAATAACTTTTATTATTTTATTTTTAAGGGAAAGATTAAAAAAAAGAGCATTTTTTAGATTATTTTGTGGATTTTTTTTTACGGCGTTCACTGATATAATTAATATAATTTTATTCTGTGGGTTGTACAGTGATGATAATGTCACATTTCTATATATTTTTACAATTTTTTTCTCTCCTCCTGTCAGCTCTGTTCGGGCCTATTCACACTTCCGTAGTGTGTTGCGGATCCGCAACACACCTTGCCACCAGCCCTATAGAGATGCCTATACTTGTCCGCAATTGCGGGCAAGAATAGGACATGCTCTATATTATTGCGGAGCCGCCGGCCGGAAGATTGGTGGCGCGCTATGTGGATGCGGAGAGCACAGTGTGTGCTCTCAGCATCCATCACGTCCCCATTCAAAATGAATGGGTCCGCACCCGTTCCGCAGATTTGCGGAACGGGTGCGGACGAACATTGCGGACGTGTGAATAGGGCCTTGCTGCTCTCTCATTGTCCTTCAGACTGAAGGGGAGGGGGGCGGCTGCTTTAGCTGCTCATGTCTCTGGTTTGGTACCAGCTAGATATGGGCTTTGTGTTTGAAAGATGACATTCCACGCTTCCAGACAATACCAGAACGACAGCAATCTGTTCAGTACAAGAGAAGATATCACTGATAGAAATCGGGATGCAGTGAATGCAGGTTTTACCTACGATTATTCTAACAGTGATTTCTCCTCTGTTCCTTGGACTTTCGCTGTCATTCTGGTCTTGTGTGAAAGCCTGGAATGTCAGCATTCAGACAAGGCCAGTTGCATGCTGCTACCATTGAGGAGATAGCAGCATCTAAATAAGCGCTCCCCCCTCCATTTTCTGACCATATGACTGATGAACATGAAATGGCCTAGAAAGAGTTTGCAGCCTCTTCAAACAGCTGATTGGCGGAGGGGGGGGGGGGGGGGGCAATCTGACCCCCACCGATCTAATCTATCATGATAGGCCATCAATGTTATACTCCCAGAAACCCCCTTTAAAATTACTCTGGCAGGGCGCACCGACCTTCTTACCTGTAAATCCTGATTGTAGAGCCGGTGGACTTCTTTCATTTTTGTCTTCAGGCTTATGGTATATTAATGATTCTGGAGACTGCCTCCACCCATCGTGATGTTGGTTTGAGTCTGGTTTGCTCCTTAAAATGTTCAGAGTCAAGTCGCCTTATGTTCCGAATCCGATAACGCTTCAGTCTGGTCATTTGTGTGAAGATTGATTTGACGATTTCCATGTGAGATAGTCTCATAGTATAAGGACGCTGATACTGTTTGAGGCTTACATATTACATTATGGATTATCTATAGGACTATTCAAGTCATCTTATAAATACATAACTTATCTTGCACTGGTTTTCAGTTACAGCTCATAGTACACTTCAGAGCTGCACTCGCAATTCTGCAGGTTATTAGAAGCCGTTAAAAATCTTGTTGACAGACGAACCCCGCACAGCTTAGCCAAGCTTTAATAACGCAGGGGCATTTGTTTTTCATAGAATTGTACAGTGCCTGGTGTAAATATTGTATTGTAAGTATACCACTTTCCAGAATACAGATCAGCCACGGAAAGTCTTTGCAGCCCTGAAGCCCGCGGACATGTGACTGCAGCTCTGGGGTAAAACAGAGGCTGTACTGGATAAATAATATGTTTAGAAAGCAGCCCAATATTTTAGGTAGAATAATTTGGTTTATTAACTAGGGTTCAGAGGCAGATACGTAAAGGGGTGTTATAGGAGTTTACTATTGATGGCCACCTATGTCTGATCAGTGGGAGTCCTAGACCCCACTCCCCTACCGACCAGCAGTTCCCAAGTAGCTCTGGCACTGGAACTACACATTGTGTAGTGGACTGAGCTTTTCACTGCAGCACTGCTCCCGTTCACTTCAGTGCAGCAGAGCTGCAGTAACCAGCTCTGTCCACTGCACAGTGAATGGCGCTGTCTAGTGCTGCTGCAGTTGATCGGTGGCCATTTGGGGAGGGTCAGACCACCGTTGATTGGATATTGATGGCCTGTCCTGCGAATAGGCCGTCAATAGTAAAATCCCGGTATATCTCTTCATAGTAAGAAATGAAATTAGATTCTGCATTAGTCTAGAAAGAATACGCCTTTCCTGACATGTTCTGCCCGTTAGAGACTATTTTGCAATTAATTACACTGTCGATACTTTGTTTGTACACTGGGATTTCATTTCTATTTTCTCTGTAATGCATTTCTCAATAAACCCGATCTCAATCATGTGATATAAAGCTCATCATACCCATTGTGGCCGCTTCTTATATCGTACGAATGTAAAACGACAGGTGCATTGACGGTTGTGCTGTTCTTGCAGCATGTTTTTTATAAAAGAATAAAAAATATATAGATACATAAATATTTCATGACTGATCTTTTGATGGACCCTCTATTTGTAGGGGAGCACGGTTTTGTAGCACTTGTAGCATTTATCATCATAAACTGTGAATCCATTTTTAGCATTTTATACCCACATATTGCATGATCAGATATTGAGGACGAATCTACCAAGTCACAAGATTTTCCCCAAAACACCACCAACTTTACCCCTGGGCACCAAGCAGTGGAGCGCATAGTACCAGCATAAGGCTCAGCAGTTGGCCCAGTAAGGCCCCTTTCACACAAGCGAGTTTTCCGCGCGGGTGCAATGCATGATGTGAACGCATAGCACCCGCACTGAATCCTGACCCATTCATTTCAATGGGTCTGTGTACATGAGCGTTTTTTTTCACACATCAGATCTGCGTTGCATGAAAAACGGAGCATGTTCTATAGTCTGCGTTCACGCAGCCCTGGCCCATAGAAGTGAATAGGGTGAAAAACGCATGGCATCCGGAACGGTTGCTAGGAGATGTTGTTTGTAAACCTTCAGTTTTTTATCACACGCGTGAAAAACGTATCAGAACGTATTGCACTCGCGCGGAAAAAAATGAATGCAATTGCAGACAAAACTGACTGAACTTGCTTACAAAATGGTGCGAGTTTCACTGAACGCATCCGGACCTAATCCGTTACGCTCGTGTGAAAGAGGCCCTAGGCCCCTTGCAGACTAGCGTAAGCGGATTAGGTCTGGATGCGCTGCGGATGTGTTCAGTGAAAACTGATTTCACTATTTCGCAAGGAAGTACATTCAGTTTTATTAGCGATCGCTTTCAGTTGTTTAGTTTTTATCGCGCGGGTGAAATGAGATTTAATGCGTTTTGCACGTGCTTGATAAAAAAAATGAATGTTTACAAACAACATCTCTTAGCAACCATCCGTGAAAACGCATCACATCCACACTCGCTTGCGGATGCGATTTTCACGCAGCCCCATTCACTTCTATGGGCTAGCGTTGTGCGAAAGTCGCAGAATATAGCACACGCTGCGATTTTCATGCAACGCACAAGTGATGCGTAAAAAAAAAAACGCTCATGTACACAGAACCATTGAAATGAATGGGTCCGGATTCCGTGTGGGCGCAATATGTTTGCATCATGCATTGGACCCGCGCGAAATACTCACTTGTGTGAAATGGCCCTTAGGTCCTCCTGGAAACTTGTGGGCTCCACGTTCTGGCGGTGGAACCTTGTAAATGTGGTATTAGTTAGGGCTTATGCTGATGAACGTGGGCCAGCCGTACCCATATTGCGGCCCATATCACGGATGCGGATCCATTCATTCCACGGAAGCACTACGGAGCACTTCCATGACATTTTGGTCTGTGCCTCCACAGCGCAAAAAAATAGAACATGCTCTCTTTTTGTGGTGCGGATGGATCGCGGACCCATTCAAGTTGAATGGGTTTGCATCTGCCAGCGCAGGCCACATGGACGGTGCCAGTGCGTTGGGGACCATGAGCCCTTATCAGACGATTGTTGGGAAGGAAGTGTTCCTTTACAACAACCGCCTGCTCGTCAGTGGAGGAGACATTGACATGCAGTGACCTCCTCCACAGTATAGGGAGCAGTGATCGCTAATGCCATCGCTCGTCCCCATACAGAATCATAGTTTTCTGGAAGCAGAGGCTGATTAGACGGCACAATCTGCTCCCAGCAAACAATGATCATATTGCCCAATGAATGAACATTTCACTCCTTCATTTGGCAGCATAATCGGCAGCACTTTTAGGCTACGTTCACACGACGACAATTGTCGTGCGTCATTGATGTCGCGCGACAATTTTTATAATGGGAGTCTATGGTGGTGTCGCACGTGCAACATGCGACATGTTGCGACTGCAACACAACAGTCGCAAAAAATCCATCCCGAATGGATTTTTTCCGACTGTCGTGTCGCAGTCGCAGCATGTCGCATGTCGCACTGCGACACCATAGACTCCCATTATAAAAATTGTCGCGTAACAATAGTGCGACTTTTTGTCGCGCGACAATTGTCGTCATGTGAACGTAGCCTTACACTGACAGATAATTGCCAACGAGCGTTCCTATGAACGCTTATTAGCGATTAGCTGGTCGATTGTCAGCCAGTGTAAGGCCTCTTTCAGATGAGCATGTCCTGTGCGGGAATCACGATCCATGTGTGTGTGATTCCCCCTTATGGACACTGCTGCTTTCTCAGGAGTGCAATACATTATACCGATTTATAATGCTGTGTGTCTGTGCATGACCTTACATCTACAGAATTATACTGACGGCATTATGTCAGTGTAATTCAGTAGATACAGGTCATGCACAGACACACAGCATTATAAATCAGTATAATGTCGTGCACTCCTGAGAAACCAGCAGTGTCCATAAGGGGGAATCACACTCGCAGATGGAGCGCGATTCTCGCACAGGACACACTAGTGTGAAAGAGCCCTAAATAGCCTTTAATTGGTTAACATAACCTAACACCACCTTACTGCAGTTTTTAGGACATGCCATTGAGGAATGTGCGGTATGTGGCCATTTACCCTATTATCTTTTATTAGACGCAATAAAATGCTACAACTACACAGTAACAAGTTGTGATCGGATCATCTATTACAGCTGAAATAGCAGTCAGTATAGTGAAATTATGTCGCCAGTTTGGAAAACCGCAATGTCCACAATTACCATTGCCAACGCTGGAAAATGTAACGCAGAGATAAGACAGAATAGCGGTAAAAGAAATGTTACTATAGGTCAAATCAACAATGCTGAGCCGTGCCAGATGGGTTGTAGGCACAGCACGCTGCCACTTTAATTGCTGCCCTGTCCAAAGGAGTGTCGTCTAAATATGTTACGCCCAGAAAAAAAATGTATTCACGTTCCCAAAGCATCACAACTAAAGCCCCAACATGGCGAATGAATCTCTCTCCTCCCACAGCATTTCTGCTACTGTACCTTAAAGGGAGGCTAAAAATGCAGTTTTCACCCTGGACAGAAGATGCCCTCTCTCGAAATTATTACCTGTACAGGTTCCTAGAAAGCCAGCTTGTGTGAGGATCCCTATGGATCTCATAGGAGCGGGAGTGGTGTGTATAAGGGCTCATGCACCTGACTCTGCAGTCCGGGAATCACTGCACCGCATGTCGGCTGCAGCTCCTGGACTGATGGCGGCCGCTCTGACACCGAACTCACTGCATCATAGTAATTTACAATACAGTGAGTTCCTATTGAACCATGGGTCTATTGTATTGTATTCACATCATAGACCTGTGGTCTGATAGGAACATACAGCACCGTTGGTCCAGGAGATACAGCAAACACACGACTCTTGTTTCCCGGACTGCACATGGACGTGGCATGAGCCATTATACTAACCTAGTTCCACTCTTCTGAGATGAGCCCTAAAGCCGAATGCAGACGTCTGTTAAACGCGGATGTGACTGGTCCGTGGTATCCTGGGCTGGATTCCTGCTGAGAGCAGGAGCGCACGGCGTCATTGGTTGCTATGACGCCGTGCACTTCATGCCGCTGCAGTACAGTAATACAGTGGTATAGCTCATACCAGTGTATCACTGTACTGCAGGGGCGGCAGGAAGCGCACGGCGTCATTCTCAGCAGGATTCCATCCCAGGATACCACGGACCATTCACATCCGTGTTTAACGGACGTCTGCATTCGGCTTAACTCAGGAAGTGGGCAACTTTCGTGGAAGGCTGATTTTTTTGAAGTTTCTTATTATCAGTGAGAGTAGATTCACACGGCAGCTTTATTGCAAAGTTTTCTGCAACTGAAATCCGTTCCATTGATCTGAATGGGCTTGCTTTGGCAGCAAGTGCATGGATTTCTGCAGGCCGTATTTAAATGAATGGAGCAGTCGCTGAAACTTCTGCAACAAATCTGGCATGTGTGACTAGATCTTAATAGTGAGACCAAGTTATTACACAGGCTTTTAGGATCAGAAGGAAGGGGCAGAGGCGCTCACTGGTGAAAACAAAGCCCATTGACGCACAGCTATGTCTGGTTCTGTAGCTCAGCCCATTCATAAATAGGCCCGACCAGCAGTGCCAGCCATAGCTGCATGGATGTGTGTCACTGTGAAGAGGCTGTGGTTCTCCCGAGCGCCTCGCTGCCTCTGTTCTGTCGAGCGCTGCTCTGTAGACTTGCATTATAGGAAATCCATACCACATGCCGATACAGAGACCATCAATAGTTTAAAAGTAACTAAATGGACCGTGTCTGGTTTATTCTTTTATTCTGCAAAACAATAATTGAAAAAAATTAAAATAATCACATCGCAAAGAAACTGATTAAACAGATGTTACACTTTTCACTGTAGAATAAAGCAAATCTCACATGTAGTATTAAATATTTATTGTGTGAAAAAAAGGAGGACCATGTACAAAACAGTCAGTTCTGTTAACAATAGATGGAGATAAAAAAAAAAAAAAAAAAAAGTCAATTTTGCACTTTAAGCTTTCTTTTTTTCCTGTTCTAGGGGTTTTCCCTGAAGTCTTTTGCAGTGCAACACAGACAATACTAGCAGTGGACAGATTAAGTTGCAGAATGAAGTGTTTTATGATGGCGGTACATTGCTTTTCCATCTTACAGTGTTCTTTTAAAATAGCAGCGAGTTCATTAAAAAAAAAAAAACAAGGCAAAAGGCTGCAGCGCCCTCGGGTGTGCAAGAATGGAAATCCACTCAACTGCAAATTAAAAAACAAAACAAAAAAACCCTGCAGTGTCTGCTATTGGGCCACTGGTAAACCGAATGAGCCAAAGGGTATTGGGGAAAATAGAGGACACTGGTGCCGCAGACAGTTAAAAGAAAGGGTCACAAATAGCAGATTTCCAGTTCTTTCACAAATGAACCTTTGGAGCCAGCGAGTCTTCCAATTGTACATAAAAACACAGGAGGAAAACCAAGGGATATGTACATTTCTTGACTCTGTCCTTCCAGAAGAAGATGCCATTCACTTTTTTTTCTAAGTTTTTTTTTCTGTATACAGCCACCAAGGCAATCTCGCTGTCAAGATGCTCGTAACAAAATAAGTTGTCTTTAAAGCAGAACGTTTGAGGCAGAAATACATTGGTCGACACCGGTTCACCGAATCCTCTTCTGCTGCCGCGATCTGTAGATGTCATGGACTGGAGGCACAATGGCTCCCTTTTCTTCATCATCGTCCGAATCTTCGTTGGGTCTTTTAATGGATTTATTTATTAGGGTGTTTGCTTCAATGGGGCCATTGCCTTCAATGAGGAGCTCTGCCTGGCCGCCTGCTATTACTCTCACAGCCTCTTCAACAGCTGCACAGGGAGAGAAAGTGGCATCAGTGTTGGTACCGAACAAAATGGGGGCTACATGACCCTTAAAGGGGTTTTCTGGGGTTTTTATACTGTTGTCCTATTCCCAACGAGAGGTCATCAGTAGAGATGAGCGAATTTTATATTTTGAAATTTGTTTGCGGTTCGTTTTGTGGTATTTAGTGAATTGCGTTATGGATTCCGTTACCATGGACCATAACGCAATTCTATGACGGAATGCCTTTAGAGGCTTTCCGTTATTCATTCCGTCATAATAGAAGTCTATGGGCTGCAAAACGGATCCGTCCCGTTTCCGTTATGCTGGAGTCCTCTGTTATGCATTCAGTCATGGAACTGCATTATAGTCCATGGTAACGGATTCCATAACGCAATTCACTAAATACCACAAAGTGAACCGCAAACGAATTTCTAAATATGAAATTTGCTCATCTCTAGTCATCAGTATCTGATCTATGGGGTCCAACACCTGGGACTCTCGCTCTCAGCTTGTGCCATGTGACGTCACATTCATCGGTCACATGGCCTAGGCGCAGCTCAGCCCCATAGACGCGAATGGGTTAGGGATAGCTATACCAAGCACAGGCGCTATACAACGTACGGCGCCGTGCTTGGTTAGATGTGAGAAGGCCGTGGCTCTCACAGGAGTGTCGGTGCCTTCTCAAACTGCTGATCGGCGGCGGTCCCGGGTGTAGGACCCCCACCAATCAGATACTGAAGTATTAAAGTCTCAGAAAAACCCTTTTTAAGGTGCTGCAGTGCGATCTTTACCGCTCTATAGATCTCAGACATAAGTGATAGAGCCACACAGCTCCAGCCACATGAGGAGGATTAGCAGATTCAGCATCTATCTATCTATCTATCTATTGATGTCATATCTATCTATCAATCTATCTATCTATCTATCGATGTCATATCTATCTATCTATCTATCTCATATCTCTCTATCTCATATCTCTCTATCTATCTCATATCTCTCTATCTATCTCATATCTCTCTATCTATCTCATATCTCTCTATCTATCTCATATCTCTCTATCTATCTATCTCATATCTATCTATCTATCTCATATCTCTCTATCTATCTCATATCTCTCTATCTATCTCATATCTCTCTATCTATCTCATATCTATCTATCTATCTCATATCTCTCTATCTATCTCATATCTCTCTATCTATCTCATATCTATCTATCTATCTCATATCTCTCTATCTATCTCATATCTATCTATCTATCTATATATCTCATATCTCTATCTATCTCATATCTATCTATCTATCTATCTATTGATGTCATATCTATCTATCCATCTATCTATCTATCTATCTATCTATCTCATATCTATCTATCTATCTCATATCTATCTATCTATCTCATATCTATCTATCTATCTCATATCTATCTATCTATCTATTATCTATCTATCTCATATCTATCTATCTATCTATCTCTATCTATCTATCTATCTATCTCATATCTATCTATCTATCTCATATCTATCTATCTATCTATCTATCTATCTATCTATCTATCTAGCTCATATCTATCTATCTCATATCTATCTATCTATCTCATATCTATCTATCTCATATCTATCTATCTATCTATCTCATATCTATCTATCTATCTATCTATCTATCTCATATCTATCTATCTATCTATCTATCTGTGCCATATCTGTTATTTGTATGGTTAGGAGCTCATTTATATGATGTATCCTCACTATACATGGCACAGACAGGTGTCCGTGCTTACCCCTATATAAGAATGATCTTTCACCCGGAGATCTTACATACAAATCTCCGGACCAGAGACCGGCGGACAAGTAAATCAGACAGCTAACATTTGGCAGGAGGATTCTTGCAATATTCTGTAAGGCTGCTGCAAACGCCATAACACATTTCCACTCATATTTATGCTATCTAATATGCCACGGCTCCATGCACATCCATACATTACACAGATACGCTGATTTCTATGTAATGCAGCATTTCCATATGAACAGGGGCATTTCCCACTTGTATCAGACAATCCTCTGTGAACCAGACAGTGTGACATCATTTTTGCCTTCTTTTAAAGGGCATATGTCCTATGAGAACTGCTGCAGGGGAAATGTATGGTCAGCTGTAACTTCCCCCACAAATTATAGCTTGCAGAAACCTAAACTAAAAAAATGTATACTTACTGTCTGGGATCTTACAGCGGCGGAAAATCTCCATAAGTTCATCAACCTGCACAAAGGGACCCTGTCAACATAAACACATGGTAAGTTGTGCATAGTATCCCACCGAGGGGAAATAAATACATCTGTGGTTAAATACCGGTATGTACATGTCTAGGCAACCTGCCATCTAGGAAAGCTGGGCGACAGCGTCTCTGGAAGCTCTGGTGACAGCCATATGTGTTGTCATCAATTTGTCCCAAAGAGATCCTAATGCCTGATCAGCGACAAGAAGCCTACATTCACGTACCTGATAGCACAATGGTGGTGGAAGCAGCTTCATTAATAGTACAGCAGCGGGAGGCACTGGGAACACCCCTCCGGGTACTGGATGAAGTCCAGGAGCTAGGGAAAACACAGTACGTGTCTGTCATAGGGAAACTACACCTTTACGAGAAGAGATGTCAATCTACAGTGTCCTGGATTCAGTGGGACTGTCTAGATTAAGGATGGCCAACCTGCGGCTCTCCAGCTGTTATAAAACCAACTCCCACCATGCCCTGCTGTAGGCTGATAGCTGTAGGCAATCTGGGAGTTGTAGTTTTGCAACAGCTGGAGAGCCTCAGGTTGGCCATCCCTGGTCTAGATTCACTGCCATTGATCCATGATCTTGTAGTACAATGATTCCGCCTCAGCAGTGATTAGCTGTTATGAAGGGCACTATGACTCTGCTCTGAAGGTACTAAGCCCTTATCTGTTACCTGCATGCAGCCGAAACCCCGTCCACCAGCTGCAGCTGATAGAAGCTGGATTTTGCAGGTAAAATCAAGTTATAACCTTCAAAATTGTGTGGCCTCGGCTGTTGCGCATTTTTGCTGCATGCAGACATAGTGTGTAAAGCCAGCCCTAAGACAGTATATGAAAAAGGCACACTGAGAATTCTGCTGCAGCTGGCGCTGAGCTGTCCACGTACGGATGTTTTTACAAGTGTCTTTAAAGGGCATCTGTCAGCAGTTTTGTCCCTATGACACTGCCTGACCTGTTACATGTGCACTTGGCAGCTGAAGGGTTCTGTGTTGGTCCCATGTTCCTATGTGCCCGCATTGCTGAGAAAAATTATGTCTTAATATCTGCAAATGAGCCTCTAGGAGCAACGGGGGCGTTGCTGGTTCTGTGAATCAAAATGGATAGGGCGTATGAACACGGGGCTAACACAGATGCCTTCAGCTGCCAAGCGCACATGTAACAGGTCAGCCGGTGTCATAGGGACAAATCTGCTTACAGGAGCCCTTTAAGTTAAACAATGCTATCGTAATTAAAGAACCACAAGTATCAAGTTTGTGGCAGAATACTGTGCCAGATCCATCAGGGTTACCGCTGATGAGGCACATTACATTTTCTCTATATCACTCCTGTGAGAGGACATTAATAATGACTTACGAGCAAGATGTCTAGGCTGGAACGGGATCATCTGGCTGGTATCTGGTTTGGGGTACTCAGGCTTTCTGTCAATTTCGTCCTTAAGAGATGGAGCTATAGAAGGAGCTACAACAGGGTCTGGCATCAATGCTGCTAATTTAGCTCGGGAAACATCCTGAAAATAATATATTAGCTGAATGTTAAACTTACATCTAAGAGGTAATGGTTAGTTATTGCAAGAGAGAAAGTAAAAAGAAGAGAGTTCAAGGTAAAAGGTCATTGAGAAGAGGACATTGGATATCTACTTTCACACCAGCGTTTTTGCTGGATCCGGCAGGGTTCAGCAAAAACGCTTCGGTTACTGATAATACAACCGTCTGCATCCGTTATGAACAGATCTGGGTTGTATTATCTGTAACATACCCAAGACGTCATGACCCACAATGCAAGTCAATGGCGACTGATCTGTCTTGCTCTATATACCAGGACGGAAAGCAAACCTCATCAATGGGAACGAAACTGAAAGCGTTTTTTTTTTTTTCCCGGTATTGAGACCCTATGACGGCTCTCAATACCGGAAAACGTTAATGCTAGTGTGAAAGTAGCCGGGAGAGTTCAGAGCTCTATTTCATTTTCCGTTCTTCTAAGCGTCAGAAGAACAAGGGAAAAAAAAAAAACGGATCCTGTTGCACATTTGGCATCCGTTTGAGCCATTTCCATCTAAGATCGATTTTTTTAGATGGAAAAAAAGTCCTGCATGCAGGTCTCTGTGAAAGACAGGATCCTGTTGCACTTTTGCCATCCATTTGAGCCATTTCCGCATGAGATCGTTTTTTTAGACGGAAAAAAGTACTGCATGCAAGCCTTTTTTTCTGTCTAAACAAGACGTATCTCAGACGGAAATGGCTCAAACGGATGGCATATGTGAAACAGGTTCCGTTTTTTTTAAAGGATCCTGTTTTTTTTTTCTGTTCATCTGACATATCAGAAGAACGAAAAATAAAAAGGAGATGTGAACTCTCCCTTAGAGCTTATGCACACAACCATATGTATTTTGCGGTCCGCAAAAAGTACGGATGACATATTTTGCAGAACGGAACAGCTGGCTACAGTACTATCCTTGTTCGTGATGCAGACAATAATAGGACATGTTTTATTCTTTTGCGGAACGGACATACGGAAACGGAATGCACACGGAGTAACTTCTATTTTTTAGCGAACCCATTGAAATTAATGGTTCCATATACGGTCCGCAAAAAAAAAACGGAACGGACACAGAAAGAAAATAAGTTCATGTGCATGAGCCCTTAGACTGACAAAAAGGAGCGTTTGTCAGCGCATTGCTGAGCCTTTTTACATGGGGCAATGATTGGGATCAAACATTCCTTCAGCTGATCATCGTTGCAAGTAAAAGGGGAGAAAAAAGGAAAGAAGAACCAAAGGAACCATATTCAGAGAAAAAGAGACAGATCACAGTAAGAAGAGTGTAAGGAGCCTGTGAGACATACTTTATATCCTAGCGCTTTAAGTTCACTTGATGAGCAGGGGTAGAGGTCCATGAACTTGTACCGATCCACCAGCAGAGCAGTCTCTTTCCCCTCATACTCTTCTTTGAAGGCAGTGTATCTTCGCTTTTCCACTTTCAGAATACTGGCTAAATCACCAATGTTACTTTCAAATGCTAAGAATCTGGCCCAGATTTCACTACATTCAAGGAGAAACAAGGAAACTATGGATAAATCAGACCACGAGCAACACATGAAGATATAACAGACATTTATATTGATGTGGTGGTGTTTCGCTTCCAGATTATTTCTGCTTGACCCGATTCTCAAATACAGTAGCTGAAACTGGACTCATTTAGTCATTTATGTATGGCCAAATGGGACAAGAACACAATGTGGACACAATGACTGGTCAGATCAGCACTTCAGCATCTGTCAGCAATATGTACCTATGAAACTGACTGACCTGTTACCTGTGCACTTCCCATCTGTGTCGGTCCCATATTCCTAGGTGCCCGCATTGCTGATAAAAATGATGTTTTAATATATGCAAATGAGCCTCTAGGAGCAACGGGGGCGTTACCATTACACCTAGAGGTTCTGCTCTCTCTGCACTTTGACTTTAGCAGAAGTCAGGGTCAGGTGTGATGCACTGATGACGTTTTCACTGCCTGGTCCTGTCTATTGAAGTAAAGAACCAGTTGCAGAGAGAGCTGAGCCTCTAGGAGTAACGGCAATGCCTCGGTTGCTCCTAGAGGCTCATTCGCATATATTAAAACTTACTTAATTCTCAGTAATGCGAGCACATATGAACATGGGACCAACACAGATGCCTTCAGCTGCCAAGCACACATGTAACAGGTCAGCCAGTGTCATAGGTACAAATCTGCTGACTGATGCTTTTTAAACAACGGGGGTGCTTAATAAAAACTTTCATTAAAGAAGCAAAATAAATGTAATGTTTTATACACAGCTTGATCATTCCATCCATCAGAACAGTGAGTGATACTTCCATAGTTCAGCTGAGACAGTGATAGATATACCTACCCTGATTTCTCTGGGGGAAGGCTTCCCGACGTTAAAACTCGTTCAAATAATACTCTAGTGTTGTTGTCCTCTGTGAAAGCGAACAAACAGAAAATGAAATGCAACTTAATAACCATAAACAGTATAATATGAACAAGGGCAAGGCCACATCATGGTTTTCTGGGTTTTCCCTCAGATTTTTCTCTTGCATAGTATGAAATGAAATGTGTTGAAAGTTCCATTGCTGCAATGCAGTAAAAAGCGTCTTTCCACTGTTGCAGGCCATTTTCTAAGTAAACCCCTTTTAGAATTAAAGGGGTTATACAAAAGTTGTTGTTTTTTTTGCCATGAGCCTCGTAAAATAATAACAATAATAAAAAAGTTTCCTAGTGCTCTCCCCAATTCAGCAACGCCACTCTGTCCTCTCCCCCAGCTGCAGCCTGTGACATTGTTTGGCTGCAACCGTGACATTCTGTGTACTGCTGCAGCCAATCACCGGCCTAAGCAGTATATGGTGAGAGACGGCTGAGTGATTGGCTGTAGAGGTATACGGAACGTCACTGCTGCAGGCACAGAAGTAGTCATAGGCTGCACCTTAAGGTACAATGACAAAGTGGTGGTGATGGACTGGAGTGGGTGCAGGAAGGGAAGGATTTATTTTAATTATTTTACCAGGCTCTCAGCACTTTAGCAAAAGTAAAAAAAAAAAAAAAACTCAGAAAACCCTTTAACTGTGTGTGCTACTCTGTCCATTGCCCTTCTCATTGAGAATGCATACAAGTATTGCAAGATCTATGTATGGGACTTACCATTGAGGTGAGATAAATAATCAATATAAGCAAGAACATATTCTGGAATGTCTCCATACTTCTTCAGACCTAACTCAAAAATCTTAAAGGCCACTGATGTGTCCTAGAAAAAAAAAAAGAAGAAAAGCAAATGAAATATATATATATATATATAAAAATACTCCCAATAGTGAAAAAAGGTATGTTGAAAGGACACTGTTTTGGCATGGGGGCCTATGGACAGGTTTAGTGTGTGCACAGGGCGCTTTCCCTGAATACACGCCAAATGTGTACAAAGGAATAAGATGTGAACTGAGCCAACACATGGACGGCATTTCCCGGGCCGACCGCGGTCTTGTAAATCAGCCCTCATTCATATTTAGCCTTAATCATACTTACATAAGACATGTCTGATTCTCACCTTACTACAATAATACTCCATTAAGGCTGCTGTAACGTATACATGGTGACGAGTCCGGACATCTTCCCTGGCTTTTTTGAAAATCATTCTTCCAGATTTGATTCCTTCTGCCCTTCTAGCAAACTTCATGTACTGGATATACACCTGGAGGACAACAAAAAGGACACAATCAGACTGTGTTAATGTTCTTAATCATATACAATAGCGTCTCACTTTTTACCTACTACACAGCATTTTTGTTAGTTATATATATATTGGCTGTTATTGCCGGTTCGCTCTAAAAACCCTCTAACAAAGTTGTCCTCCATTTGCAATTTCCTTGCCCGTTACAAACTAATCAGAAAAAAAGATAACTCCAAAATTAAGAACAACTCGTTCACAGCTACATAAAATAGTGTGCAATGTTGTACTGATTTTGAGGTCTATTTCTCAATTGTTTTCTGGTTGACATTGGGAACAGAGAGCTCTGAAAGGAGGACTCAATAGCAGACAATATAATAATATAATTTACAGATGGAGTTTCACTATAATAGGATATATGGATAGCGGATGTCTAAACCATTAAACTGCTGTGTCACTGTCACCGGAGCTCTGGTATCTGGAATCCTGCAGAATTCAGAATTTTGCTTAAATATACATACATACACACCATATTTTTCAAACTATAAGGCGCACTTTTTCCCCTCAAACGCAGGGGGGGGAAATGGCAGTGCATCTTATAGTGTGAATGCTTATGGTAACGGTCATCAGTATGCAGGAGACGTGGGAAAGAGTGAGTGTAGGGCTGCGCTGGCTGTACTTACCACTTCCCGTCGTCTTCTTCCGGGCACCACACTGCACATGTCCTGACTGCGTACATCGTCAGGACGTAGTGCGTGTATGCGTGCACTATGACCTGATGCTGCGACGTCAGATCACAGTGCAGTGCTAGGCCAGCAGAACACCAGGGAGTGGCGAGTTTTGTCTTATGGAGCTTGGGAGTCTGAAATGAGGCCTGAGGAGAAATGGAGGTCTGATCTGAGGTCTGATGGAAATTAGATACAGAGGTCTGATGGAGCTTGAGGGACTGATCTGTCTATATCCTAGGTGTGTCTTATGGAGCAAAAAATGAGGTATACATTATATATATATACACACACACAATCATAAACTACTGGAATAATTTGCATAAGAGAAGAATGAAATTAGACATGCATTTGAAGTTTATAAAGACGGTCATGAAACATGGCACTCCAAAGCTTACCAATGTAGGGTCAATGTCTTCTATGGCGAGGAGTCTATTATATATACTGTGCGTCTTTTCATACTTCATGCGACTCTATAATGAGAACATTTATGTTAGTTTTGCATCATTAAACTGATTGATTTAACTGTCTCCGCAGGCTGATTTGTTAGTTACGGATCTTGTGAGTGGAATTAGATTTGTGTAATGCATTGTGACTGAAGCTGTGAGTTGGACACTAACCTCTTCATAGTCGGCATAGGCAAAATACAGCAGCATATTCTTTTTCAGCAGAGTGCTGATTGCACGTTCATAAATATTGGCAGCTTCATCACTGAATAGTTTTGCATTGTTCATATCCTGTAATGACAAGAGGGAACATGTACACATATATCCCGTATAAAGCTATGCCATGTAAGCCTGATGCAAAAAAAAAAGGAAACAGAGCTAATAAAACATTAAGCTACATTAAAGGGATTGTGTCATCAGAAACACAAAATTTTGATTTTACTTGTGGCCCCTGTAGGGGAAATGTAGTAGTACATGTAAGCCATTCAGATGAATGGTTGTCCAAATAATAAAAGGTCGTCTGTACCCCGTCAGAACAGGAGCCGCTTATAGTATAGAAGAGCTCTACGCTCAGGCTTTTAAAGGTGGGTCACAAAAAGAGGATCTCCATCTATGATGTTCGTATTCCCTAACAGGACATTTGGACAGCAGTTGTTTTTATGAGACCGCACCTTTAAGGCTAGAACGAGTAGTTAGAGGAATTCTCCAACAGGGAAGATTTCTCTAAACAATAAAGGGATTTTCAGAGATAATTAAAAATTCTAGTATTGGCCCTGAACGCTGTAAAAATAAGAACAGATTACAGTCACCTCTTCCTACTGTGCCCTTCTCTGCACTGCCGGTTCAGTCCTTCCCCTGCTGTATGTTTGCAGACTGCAGCAGTGACATGCAGGTATACGGCACGTGGCTGCTGCAGCCAATCACTGTCCTCGGGCTGTATTTATATAGGTGTCAAGAAAACCTAATAATCGAGTGCAGCATTTGCTTTTATCAACTGAACTTACCCCTTTCTCAGCGAGCAACTTGCTGGACTGCTCCAGGTATTGGCCAGCTTCGTACCAGATGTCCGGATGATGTCCCAGAACCAGCAGACACTGTTCATAAGCAAACATGACTGAAAGAGAAGACATTGATTGTTCAGGTATTATAATACAGTGATATTGATCTTACTGGATGTCTAGTGCTATTTGATAAGAGTACTGCATAACAATCACTAGTACAGGATAGCTACAAGACTTCACCTCTTTTTGTTATAAGGGTCTGGTCTTCAGTACGGAGGGGATTGCTTTTCTCCCACTGAATATACTTCTTCCACATCTCCACCTGCTGAGCCTCCTGCGGGGTATTCTGTGGGGGCACGGAGGGAGCATTGCGATCCAATCCTTTCATCACAGTTTCATATTCCTTAGGACAGAAAATGTAAAAATAGAGGAAATGTAGTAATAAAGTTGCACTTTGGGGTTAAAGGGAATCTGTCGTCAATTTTAGGCTGTCTGCATTAATGGCAGCATAAAGTGGTGACATGGGCAAAAAGTCAGTGATTGCTAAAAACCAGCTTTAATAGTAACATAGTAACATAGTAACATAGTATATAAGACCGAAAAAAGACATTTGTCCATCCAGTTCGGCCTGTTTCCTACAAGTTGATCCAGAGGAAGGCAAAAAACCCTGTGAGGCAGAAGCCAATTTTCATCACTTAAGGGGAAAAAAATTCCTTCCCGACTCCAATCAGGCAATCAGAATAACTCCCTGGATCAACGACCCCTCTCTAGTAGCTGTAGCCTGTAATATTATTACACTCCAGAAATAAATCGCAGCCCGGTCCTGGAAGAGAGTCATGGTTTTTCATGATCTCCCGCAGATTTCTCCTTAGCTTTTTTTTTCCGAGGAGAGGACTGGCAATCACCATAAATAGGCCAGGAAAGCAGGAGATCATAAAGACGTGTGACTCTTCTTAGACACCCGTGACTGTTTTGCAGGCCTGGGATGTGATGATTATAATGCTGGTTACTTTTTTTGCTCATGAGTGACACACCAATTCAATCAGTGTGTTTGTCACTATTTTATGCCGCCCCCAGGGAGGGCAACATGAATTGGATGACAGGTTTCCTTTAAAGTGTTGCTGAAAAGTTCTAATATATCATGTATCAGTGACACACCATAAATGTTGTCCCTTCGGCCTTAGCTAGGTTCTCCTTGGAGACTTACTTAATCATACATTAGTTTTCTGAAGCTAAAGGTGCACTTAAAGAGTTGCCCAGGATAGGAAAAAAACAAAACCAGTGCCACTGTTGCGTCTGGTATTGCAGCTCTGACCCTTCCATTTGAATGGTTTTGAACTGAAATACCAGACACAGCCCGTGGGCAAGATTGACACTGGGGAATAAATCATGTCCTGTAATGCCTTTAACGCTCCTGTATAAAGCAATAGGCTATGCTTCTGCAAACACCACTAAGATGCCAGTAGTTACTTGACTGGTTCTTACCTTTGCAACCCTCCTGGCATTCATGTAGTCTCTGCTCCGATCTTCTATCATTTTCTTTGCTAGGTGAATATTAATACCCTGCGGATAAGACAACAGAGGGTTACACTTGTGGGAGGTGAAAACTACTTGGATGCCACTTGTGATAATTCTTGCCGCACACATTACCTCCTCATACTTGTTGTAATCTCTCCAAAGCTGCTCGATGTTAATCATGGGATTGACACAACCTCGCTGGTAAACCCTGCGGACAGCTGTGATCCTTTGATTTTCTGCGTAGGATCCCACGGCTTCCCTAATTGTCGAGAAATCAAACAAACATCATGGTGTATTCAGACGTATCATTCAGTATGACCCCAGACGTGATGCCATACAGCTTCTAATCCTTCGCTGCACGTGGCAGCCTGAGTACAAAAGACGACGAAATCGAGTTTCGTGATCATAAAGAAATTCCAGCAATAATCCAACAGTAAAAAATGTGTTCAGCACGGAGCATTTCTCCCTGATATTCTATAGTTTTACAGAAAAACAGAGAAACCTTTCTGTTAGGCCTCTTTCACACTTGCGTTCTGAGGATCCGGCAGGCACTTCCGTCCCGCTGGATCCGTCAGAACGCAAGTCGCCTGAAAGCATTAGAAGACTGATCAGGATCCTGATCAGTCTTCAAAATGCTTTGGGGTTACTATGGCAGCCAGGACGCTATTAAAGTCCTGGTTGCCATAGTAGTAGTGGGGAGCGGTATGCTTACAGTCCGTGCGGCTCCGGGCGCTCCACAATGACGTCAGAGCGCCCCATGCATGTAGGGCGCCCTGACGTCACTCTGGAGTGCCCGAGAGCCGCACGGATGGTAAGTATACTGCTCCCTAGTCCTCCGCTCCCTACTACCTTTACCATGGCAACCAGGACTTTTAGCGTCCTGGCTGCCATGGTAACCATTGAGAAAAAGCTAAACGTCGGATCTGGCGATGCGTCGAAACGACGTTTAGCTTAAGGCCGGATCCGGATTAATGCCTTTCAATGGGCATTAATTCCGGATCCGGCCTTGCGGCAAGTGTTCAGGATTTTTGGCCGGAGCGAAAAGCGCAGCATGCTGCGGTATTTTCTCCGGCCAAACAACGTTCCGATCCTGAACTGAAGACATCCTGATGCATCCTGAACGGATTTCTCTCCATTCAGAATGCATTGGGATAATCCTGATCAGGATTTTTCCAGCATAGAGACCCGACGACGGATCTCTATGCCGGAAAACAAAACCGCTAGTGTAAAAGAGCCCTTAATGGGATCACTGGTTTTAAGGGGATTTTTGCCAAGTTAAATGCCATTAAATGGAGTCAAGATTTTGTTGACCACAATGAAATCTGTTCAAGTTTTATTTTGATTTTTACTTTAAAATCAATTACCAAAGTTACAACTAACCTCCGCTCATCGAAACCCATACATTTTAATACTGTACGGAGATGGATCTCTGTACAGTATTAATCCGAAGTTATGAACGAAGCTATTAACTAGCTCAGAGCATTAGATTGTTATGCACCCAGCCGCCTGTGGCCATGAGGGGGGTTCAGGTGGCCCCCTGGGTAATTCCCTGTAGGGTCTATGGTCAGTCCGCCCATGGGTGTAGTAGAAGCTGGAATCACTTCTGGATGTTAGTAAAATTTTGGGCCCACCTGGAAATGCTTGCACTACTAAACCTATTATTAGGCACTATGGGTTGAAGTTATTATAACTGCAAATCTAGAGACATGCTGGAAGGTTACACGGGTCCTTAAGTCTTGATTTGTCAGGTGCCAGGAACAAGGAGTGAAATCTATTTCGGAACAGCTGGCGGGGCTGATGCCAATAAAGCCTTAGCTACAGTCTTAGAAACAACATGAAAGTAGACTTACACTCCTTTCAAAAAATTGATGTAATCCACCCATATCTGCAAAAGAAGAGAAACAGTTAGCCTGAACGTAATTCATCTGTACATAATTTGTGTCTTTGGATAATGAGGAGCAATTACCTGGTAGGACATTATTTCCATGCCAATTTTGTCAAGAGCAAAGTCGTACGCCTGGGCCATCTTTTCCCTGAAAGAAAAGGAAAAGAACATAAGCCAAAACGTTTTCATCGCTGCAATTTGGTAAGAAAGGTTTAACACCTTACAAGTCATTAAGTCTTGAATGGAGAAGGAGCCGCTATATTTGATAGTCTGTCTAGCAATCATCCTATCCCTGTACATATGGCATACTTGAAACACCACAGCTTGTGGGTGGGTAACCAAATTCATTAGGGCTCATGCACACGAACATTTTTTTCCCCCCCGTGTCCATTCCATTTTTTTTGTAGTCCGTATGAGGAACCAATCATTTCAATGGCGCCGCAAAAAAGGAAATGTGTGCATTCGGTATCCGTATGTCCGCAATTCCATTTCGCAAAAAAATTTAACATTTCCTATTCTTGTCCGTTTTGTGGACAAGGACAGGCATTGTTACAGTAGATTCGCAAAAAAAACTAACGGATGTAACACGGACGTTGTGTGCATGAGCCCTGTAGTTAAGGGTACTTTCACACTTGCGGTATGGCTATCCGGCAGGCTGTTCTGGTAAATAGCCCGCCGGATCCGCCATGCCGCAAGTACCCGTGTGCTGCTGCTTCATCCCCATTGACTATAATAGGGGCAGGGGGGGAGCTACTGCACAGCACGGCAGTGATTGCCGGACTAAAAATTCGGACCTGCGGTTCTTTTAGTCCGGCAATCTCTGGCCGTGCTGTATCTCCGCCCCCACCCCATTATAGTCAAGTCGGACAGAGTGGCAGCACACGGGTACTTGCGGCATGGCGAATCTGGCGGGCTGTTCACCTGCCGGATAGCCATGCCGCAAGTGTGAAAGTACCCTTAAAGGATAACTGTCACATTTAGACCCTAATTTCAGTTTTCATATATGTAGTTACTAATATGATAATATTCCTAAATCAATAACTATTAGACTTACTTACCCCTTATTTAATAAGATTCAGCCCTTAGCAACCAGTCTGCATAAAACTGCAAT
This sequence comes from Bufotes viridis, assembly GCA_033119425.1. Classification (NCBI taxonomy): domain Eukaryota; kingdom Metazoa; phylum Chordata; class Amphibia; order Anura; family Bufonidae; genus Bufotes; species Bufotes viridis. Next base: position 22,319,822 of record CM065598.1, on the reverse strand, counting down.
TTCACTATTCTGTTAAGATGGCCGCCCCCAGCCCTGAGGCTAATCCATAGGACACCTGCAGTGAAGTTAGTGAAGACCAGCTCTGTATAGGGGGGTCTTGCAGTGAAGTTCCCAGGTCTGGCTGAAGCCTGTAGTCCTTCTACAAGCTCTCCTCTTATCAGATAAGGCTGTCATTTATACACTGAGCAGCCACATTGTCCTTCACTGCTAAGGGAGTGTCTGCCAAGCACAGGCATGTGGAGAAGTTCACACACACAGCCCAGCACTGTTATCTCCTGTCAGGAAGAACCTGGATTTTATACATTCCCTTACAATGTTGACTCACTATCAGTTCCCAGTGCATGCAGCGTGCTCCGTCCTCGTCATCTGGTAGACGGAAGGAGCATAGCAACCTGATTTTATCTCAGGTAACAATAGCCAATACTGGGGACTTTTAGGTGGCTTTTAGGGGTTATTTATTAAACAATCAGAAATTAAAACAGGGCCAACAAGGTGATATTAATCACCAAAATCCAATAGTAAAAAAAAAAAAAAATTTGACAGTTATCCTTTAAAGAAGCGCTCCCACAAAAATTTGTATTCTCTGACCTGTTAGAAAGGTACATGATGTAATCTGTAGTAAAGGTAATCTTTTCAGTGACTGCATTTGTGAGTTATAACCTCCCTTCTGATCCTCAGTTGTGTCATGTGACCAACACTCCATCTGACACAGGACAGGAAGTCAGTTACTTCTCTATTCATTCTTATGAGACTGACATTTAGGCCCCCATAGGAAAACTGAGAAACTGGCTTCCGGTCCACACATAAGATGCTGTCTCGCATGACTCAGCTGAGGATCAGAAGGGAGGTGGTAACTCACAAATACAGTCACTGTTAAGAAATTTACCTTCACTACCATTTACATCATGTACCTTTCTAACAGGTCAGAGAATTTTTTTTTGTAGGAGTGCTTCTTTAATTGTTGCTTTTCAGTCAGTAAAACTGGAGATGCTAGACAGACAAGTTAGACTCCAAAGTGAGGTTGCAGCTGCCCCGGACCTTGGTGTCCGAGTATGGCCCTTCTACAGTATAAGACCAGTGCATAGTGACGGTTAAGGGGCGGGGGGCTGTTACAGACTTTGCAATAACCCTAAGACCTATGTCCTGTTTGGGAGCTCTGACAGCCATAAATGACCTAAGGGCCTATATACCAAATGTACAAGGGTGTGAGGATTCTTTGGATACCTACTTGTAACTTGGAAGCTTCCCTTTTGTCTCCCGCACGTAAGACACATAACATTTCCACAGATCTATGTGTAAGACTTTCATCAGGCATCTCTGAAATAACTGCAGATGGAATGAAGGTTGGTGAAATGACATAACATATACTCGTTGCCAAGCTCAGACCAATTTCACACTTGCATTTAAATTCCATAAGGCCCTCTAACACAAAAGTGAACCCTGATGTTTACAGAAGACTGACAATTTTGGGGGGATGCTAATACTGCTCTGAGCCATCGACGCAGTGATTCCACCAGTTTGTCTTCTTCCTACAGAACGCCCAGCCATCCACATGAAGACAGTGCCTGTGGCAGTGGACAGGGGTCAGTATGGGCATGTGTGTTCTGACACTGTTTCAGCAGTAACCTATTCGGCTCTTCCGTGGGACTGGATCAGAAGGGCTAGCTTCCCCCCCCCCCACGCATCAATGAGCCTTAAGCATTCATGACCCTGTTGCGGGTTCCCCTGCTGTCCTTTCTTGGACAATTTTTTGTAGGAACTAACCACTGCAAACTGGGAACACCCTACAAGACCTTTCTGAGTTGCTCAGATTCTAAGGCGCCATACATCTTCAACAGCTGTCGGCCGACAGCCATTCCTCCCAGCTGCCCAATGTCATCTGTCAGGGGAAATTCGGAACCAGCTGTGTAAAGTCACCGATGCTCAGCAGTAGCGCTGCAGCCTTCTTGCAAGAGGCACAGCGCCATACATTGTATAGTGGCTGTGCTTGGTATTGCAGCTCAGCCCCATTCACTTCTATCGGGCTAAGCAGCACCTAGGCCACATGAGCGATGAACGTGACATCAAATGGCCTAAGAAAAGCTGAGAGAAGGCTGTGGCACTACTGTGGATGCCGCTGCCTTCTCGAACAACCGATCGGCAGGGGTCCCAGGTGTCAGACCCCCACGGATCAGATACTGATGACCTATCCAGACGATAGGTCATCAGTATAAAACCTGCCTCTTGACAGCTGCCATTGTCAGGAGATAATCAATGTTATTCACTTCATTTCTCACTGGGTTTCCACATTGCGGTGACACCCTTCCCCATCCATGGCCATTGGCCAAACAAATTTGCATGTTAACAGAGGTACTACTTCAATTCATATGCCCATTGGCAGTCATGAGTGAGCGGGTGTGGGCCGCATCGTGCCCCCTTGTGAAAAACCAGCCCATATGTAAAGGCTGATCAGCTTTATATAGATAATGCCAAGCCTCAAAAAAGTGAACTAAACTTACCTTTTCTACCTTGTCGTAATTTTTAGCTTTAACCTGCAGACACACAAAACAAAAAGAAAAACGGTAAAATAGCATGTTCTTGTATCCTGCATCTAAGGCTGCATTCACACGTCTGTGGAACATGGACCGTGTGATACCGGACTGGCACCCTGCTTACTACAGGAGCGCACGGTGTCATTCGCTCCTATGACGCCGTGCGCTTCCTACTGCCGCCACAGTACAGTAATACACTCGATTAGATCATAGGAGTGTATTACTGTGCAGCACCGGCAGCAGGAAGCCCACGGCGTCATAGCAACGAATGACGCCGTGCGCTCCTACACTAAGCAGGGTGCCAGTCCGGTGTTCCACGGACGTGTGAATGCAGCCTAATGAGGCACTAATTAATTACTAACATATTATTAAAGTTCCTTGACTCCCAACTATTGATGACCCAGATTCCATGGACTGTCCCTACAAGATTTTGCTCCTACATACCCCCACCATCATAATCACCAAGTGTTTACTAGCCCGACCCGTTACCTCCCCGTTGCCCCCCGCTTCCTCTACACACAGGAAATGGGCGCTCAGCCAATCACTGGCAGCCGTGGTGACCTGGTTCCACCACTGATTGGCCGAGGGATCATTTCCTGCGTTTAGAGGGGCCACGAAATAAAAGCCAGCAGGGAACCAGCAAATGTCAGAATGGGAGCAGCAGGGATTACTGTTTTAATGTCTTTATAAAGACCCCTGTTCAGACAATTCCTTTAAAAGGAATTTGTTACTAGAATATTCACTTTTAAACCAGGCAAACATCTTGTAGGGCTAGCTCAGCTGAATGCAATGATGCCTTTCACCAAAAGATCCGTTGCTTCATTGTGAACTTTTAATCCATAAGCAAGTGAGCAATTAAGTGCACCGAGGGCGGGCCCCAAGCCACTCTGTGCACCCTTGCTACTCCTGCTTCCTCTGCCAGCCCTTCCCTCTCCTCGTTGATTGGCTGGACCAGCAGAGATGACTATACAGGAACCTGGCCCTGTCAATCAATGAAGGAGCAGAGGAAGCAGGATGAACAAGGGTGCACTGAATGTCTTGGACCCGTCTTTAGTGCACTTAACTACTCATTTGCATATGGATTAAAAATGATTTTTCTCAAAAATGAAGCAATGGCTCGCCAAGTGAAAGGTTTCATTACATTCAGCTGAGCTAGCCCTACAAATAAGTTTCCTGGTGACACGCTCCCTTTAAGCAGGGTAGGATAGGATAGGTCACTGCTTACAATGTAATGTAAAAAAGCCTAACATAATAACATAGATGTAGAAACGTAATCAGAGCTACGGCATGGAGTGCAAAGACTTTTAATAGCTGCCAATGTCATGTTGCCTAGTTGTGTCATACCACAAATGTATAAGAAGGATTCTACCGCATACTGGTATTACTCATTCATTTAAAAATAGAAAAACACATATAAAGCGATAAAATGCGTAAAACACGTCAACGTAAAGTAAATAATATTCTCTCCTCTCCTGCAGGAACCTGTCACAGTCTGTAGGAGATTCCTTCTCCTGTGCCAACCACTGATTAACATGAAGAGGTTCTTCAGCAGCTGCAGAGTAGTTCAGAGTTTTATACCGCACCTAAATCTTCAGAGGCTGGTTACTGGTTACAGGCACATTACTTCTTATATATATAAAAAAATACTCCATAAGCCTTTATATCAGTTTCTAGAAAAGTCAAATGACAACAGCCATTACAGCTACCAAAGGGGGACAATATGTGTAGTTTTGTATCAGGGCAGAGCACTGCATACCGCCAAACATTAAGGGTTCATGCACACAAACATATTTTCTTTCGGACTGTATGCGGAACCATTCATTTCAATGGGACCACAAGATAAACGGAAGTTACGTTTCTATATGTTCGTATTACAAGGATATGACTGTTCTATTAGGGGCCAGCTGTTCTGTTCCGCAAAATATGGAAAGCACACGGATGTCAACCGTAAAATACATATGGTCGTGTGCATGAGCCCTCACTGTCCGACTGAGAAAAAATGGGTGATGACCCTCTTGCATATAAACTACTGAAATAACCAAATTCACCCAACAGGACAGGGACATCCATTGAGCGGTGGGGCGTCATTGTCAGTACCGATTTGTGCCATAAAACCCCACCCAGGACGGCCCAGAGCTTTTTATCCTCCCCCCACCATCTTGGGAGAGAAGCATTATACGAGCCACGGCCTATTCTGTTTTATCTGCTTGCAAATGGTCCAGGTTTACCTTGCACATAGTAATAAGGTTGGGGATGACCTGCCTTGGGTTCCCATCTTTGCAAGCCTAGGCGCGTGACCATATTACAGCTCTGTTTTGCACAGAGAATCCAATGGCGCATTTACCGTACCTTTTTATTTCGCATGAATGCAACAGAAAAAATAATGAGTCATAATGCACAGCTCCGTACATATGGCAGCGATGGAGCATTGTACAGCCTCTGTACTTATAAAAAGATCCGTGCTACTCGGGCGAAATGGGAACCTAAAGTGGGCCTAGGAAAAAAAAAAATACTAAAAGCGGCCCCCATGTTATAGGTGGGTCCAGATTGATAAAAGGTGGAGTAACAAAAGTAGGCAGGGTCAGCAATACCATAGTGCAGCACAAAATACCGCACCAGCAGACTCCAGGTGTCTCCAAGTAAGTTATGGTGCCATCAACTCCCATGCCCCCTGCAGTATTTAACTATATCAACGTCCTGAGCCGCTGGTCAGGTACATGAGTACCTGATGCTCCCAGCATTAATTATTGCTGAGAGCATCAGATCATTATGTACTTGGCATGCGACAGTAGGGAGAGCTCGAGTAGACCCCTGGGCATCGGTCTACCAGGACATTTCCCTGTGGGGTTTATGGCCAGTCCGCCCCTGGTGCTGCTCTATAAAGGCCGCAGGAGTCAGAACCTGAAGCCAAACATTGTATAACGTGCAGATAATGATTCCTCTACCGACAGCTCCTTTTAACAATTAGCTTATTAGCGGCCATTTCTAAAGGTCAGGCCTATGACTCATAACACATGGGATAAGCAAGTTCACTTCTTATTGGGGACTGTCTAATCCCAAAGGAATATTCAGCTGTGAAATAAGCATTTGTATGCACTGAAGTTTTGCACAGTACATGACTAATTGAATGGTTTTTGCTGCGGGGGAAATGTAGTGCTGCTCAGAGGACATTCAAACCAGATAGGTGGCAGCACTGCACCTGTAGGATGGAGAGGCAGAGGTCTACTGTAGTCCAATAGGAGCCGGTCACACATGTGGGAACTGTACCCATCTTATGAATGGGGAACAGCCGCTTCCATTCACAGCCATGCGGCTTACAAAAACAGCAGCGCTAGCTCTCGGCTAATTTTCAGAAGTTCCACTGCAATGAATTGAGAAAGCCACACGTGCGGCTTGTTCTCCATTCACTGCAGGTCCCAGAAGTGCCATACAGCTGAATGCAGTTGCTTCTGCAGGAAGAACACAGATTTCTGCAGGAAGAACACAGATTTTTGCAGGAAGAACACAGATTTTTGCAGGCTCCGTTCAGCCCTAAATTATGCTGATCTGAAGGAAACGACTGAAAATGATCTCAACAAAAAGCCATTTAGATAAAACTATGCACATGACGGCAGCTGCAATAATAGAGGAATGTAGAAGAAATATTTAATTATTCATGGGAATTTATGGTCACATAGGAAGTGAAAAAGGTTGAATTCTTTGAGCATTGTATTAGGCGGCCTGCGCACGGGTATGGGTTGTAATACAGAATTTCTGAGCGTTTTAGCATTAAAAAAAACGCGTCCTACTTGCGGTTTTCGGTGTGGATTTGGGGAGGATTTTCTGCAGATCTCACCCTTGTATTAGGGCTCGTTCACATGACCGTGGTTTGGTTCCACAACCGAGCCGCATTTTTTGCAGCTCTGGTGCGGACCCATTCACTTCAATGGGGCCACAAAAATGCAGACAGCACTCCGTGTGCTGTCCGCATCCGTTGCTCCGTTCCGTGGCCCCGCAAAAATTATGAGTCATGTCCTATTCTTGTCCGTTTTGCGGACAAGAATAGGCATTTCTATAAAGGGACGTCCGTTCTGTTCCGAAAAATTGCGGAAGGCACACTGGCCGCATCCGTGTTTTGTGGATCCGCAATTTGCGGACCGCAAAACAGGGCATGGTCGTGTGAACAAGCCCTTACGCTGTGGTTTTTCTGCAGGTAGCCTTACAGTTGTGTAGAACATGGAAGTTGTATGGCGGCATAATATGGCCATCACACAGCTTTATTGTGTCTTAGCTTGGGTAAACCAATGAAGACGGGCAGGAAAAACTAAGCACCCCTGAATCACCTCCCTGCTTACAAATATAAGTGTGGCACAATCATAGACATTAGATTGGTAGCAAATTCTGCCACTTTCAGACAGCAGTCATTGCAACCAATATAACCTTCATCGTTGGAAAGGATTTTTCTACATTTTCCAGAATCCAATAAGATGGTAATACACTCGAATCAACAAACTAATGCTCATTATGAAAAAAACAAGGTTTGTAAAAAAAAAAAAAAAAAATATTCATTTTGCCTCTTTCGACAGTTTGTCAAGAATATACATCAATGACATATCCTTAGGATAGACAATCAGAGAGGTTTCGGTGGAATGAAGGTCAGATACCTTGGCTTGTCTGTACATATTGTACGGCCATGTCTGCAACTGCAGCCCCTTCATCCTGCTGACTGGTGGGGTCCAATGATAGACTATCAATGCTTAGTCCCAGGACAGCCCCCTCCTGGTTGGCATCATATCAGTATGTTGGTGCTGGAAGGTAGTTAATGCCTGCAGATATACTGCAACCATTATCTGGCTGGGACTTACTCCTCTCCCCTATCGAAAGCACATTTATGCTTTCCCGATGCTGACTGTTACACAGCTGGCATCGAAGGTTACTCTGATTCCGATCCTGATAGTTGATGCTGACCATTGCATCAAAGTGGTTAAACAGATGGAAAGAGCTCCTGATCTCAACCCATTAACACCCTTGCAATGCGATCACAATGTGCGGAGGGTTTACCTTGGCAGCCTGACAGGGCCTAATAGGCACTATGTCAGATTGACTGCAATTAAAAAGTAATGCATTGTATTACACGGGCAATAGAACCCCAGTTTCATATACCCTATTAGAGAATTCTGGGTTAATACCGGAGGGGTCCTGTCTTCAGGCTCCTTATCTCTTGGTTACAGTGAAGCCGATACTGAGCGTCTATTACTATGAAGAACCTGTCCTGTTTTACACACACAATCCATTGAGTTAGGGTCCATTCACATGTCCGCAATTCGGTTCCGCAAAATGGACCCATTAGTTTCAATGGGGACAGACGATGTCCCGGCCGAGTCCGCAATCGCGTTCCCGAAAAAAATAGAACATGTCCTATTTTTGTCCGCAATTGCGGACAAGAAAAGGCATTTTCTACGAGAGTGCCGGCGATGTGCCGTCCGCAAATTGCGGAACGCACATCGTCGATGTCCGTGTTTTGCGGATCCGCAAAACACACACGGATGTGTGAATGGACCCTTAAATGGACACTGTGTTATGCTTAATGTCCCTGCAGGGACACTGAACAATTTAAGGTTACCATACACATTACATGACAGCTGGCCAAAGCTGCAATTTCAACAGCATGTTGGAATGTCTCGACTCTCCCACAATCTTGGATTTCAATATACTCCATTCTTTGCTCGTGTGGGAGACAAACCACTGCCAGAGGTATCTGGCTGGGACTTACTCCTCCTCTCCTCTATCGCACATTTATGCTTGGCCGAGCACCCATGTGTATTTGAGGAGTTGGGAGGACTAGCGGACAGCTACTGTAAAAATGTGACCATACACAGTCTGAAGTTGATCACAATTGACTATTTTTTTCAACCAAAACAAACGTGTCAGGTAAAATTTAACAAATGATCATTTTAGCTGACCGATGACAGACCATTATCGTTGGAAAAGGCGGCCGTGTTTAATATTTCTGTCCAATAGTTTCTATGAAAAAACGTTCCCAGCAAGATCTTTTGTCCATCTCCTGGTATCATTGAACTAATGTGTACGGCTACCTTTAGGCTCCATTCACACGTCTGTAAGTGTTTTGCGGATCCGCCAAACACGGACACCGCCCATGTGCACATGGCCTGCACTATAATAGAAAATGCCTATTCTTGTCCGCTATCTTGTTGCGGATGCGAAAGTGCGGACAGCACATAGTGTGCTGTGCGCATCTATTCAGGCCCCACTGAAAATGAATGGGTCCGCACCGGTTCTGCAAAATTGCAGAATGGATACGGACCCATTTTGCGGACGTGTGAATGGACCCTTACAGTCAGGTTCCCCACAGATAACTGCTGATAACTGGGAGGTTCCCATTGTAATACGGTTATTGTCAAGGGACTCATCTAACAAGTAAGGACTGTCGAAAGCAGAGTATGGAACAGAAGCCTGGTTCTATGATGGTAGCTGAAGACTACATCAGAAGCATTAAAAGGGGTTGTCCGGGCTTTTACTATTGATGACCCATCCTCAGGATAGGTCATCACTATCAGATCGGCGGGGGTTCAACAGCCGGGACCCCCACCGATCAGCTGTATGAGGAGAAAGCACAGCAGTGTGCACGTGCAGTCTTCCTGCTCACCGCTGCTGTATATGGCAAAGCAGCAGCGAACAGGAAGCGCACACTGCGCGCCCCGTCTCCTCATACAGCTGATAGGAGGGGGCCCGATCCTGAGGATAGGCCATCAATAGTAAAAGCCTGGACAACCCCTTTAAAGTCAGCAAACATAGCAGCAAGCCTACGTAACCCACTACTTTAGATGAATGGCGGCCGATTTGTGTTTATGGAGCTGTCCCCAACTCTCCAGGCAGAGGTCGGGGAAAGGATGAGGCATGCTGGATTTCAACATGCCCAATTTTTTTGTTCTCATAGAAGGTAAGCCACCTTCTATGCAGTGGCTTATTCCTCTATTGAGAGCACATGCATGCTTGGATAAGTGTGCATGTGTATGGGGGGGGGGAATCTAAACTGTAGGATTACGGTATGTACATACTTCAGAGAACGGTTTGCATATTTTGGTACCTACAAATAAATGATCATACATTGCTACTTACCTTCCATCTAGCCTTTATGCCTCAGACTCGCTCGGGTTAGAGCGTGTGCTGCTGGCACATGAAGGAGTCTGGACAACATCAATGAATGCTTGAATAAAAAAGCAAATATCAGCGAGAGGTAACATGAACACAACTGCTAAAACTGGACTTCTACTACCTTGACCATCGATATATGTCCCGACACATGCACACATTACTACTCTTTAACCCAAGTGGGATATAGATATTGATGACGGTGGTGATCTGAGCAGCAGTGAACCTGAGAGAACAGGTCCTGTCACCTGGAGCTCTCAGTAGCGCAGCCTTAGCTTTTTTTTTTTTTTTTTTTTTTTGGGGGGGCATAATGTTAAGCAATCATATAGCAACTTGGAAAATAATTTTCACTTTTACACGAATACTTCCCCTATCTATTTCTGCAGCATTTCCAGAAACAGGTAGTGTGAATTGTAACTTCGTGAAGGAGCAGGATTAGACAGGTTCAGGAAAAGAACCGACAAAAACTGTTGGCCAGGGAAAGGCCTTGTCCACATCTCCGCTCTGCGCCGCCACAGCCTGCCGGATCCTCTACTTCACCGCCAGATCCCCATTGATAGCCTGCTGGTTCTTCAAACGGAGATGTGAACGAGGCCATAGTTTTTGTATGTATGGGGTAACATTCATTCTGCGAGAAAGTAAAACATTACTGCAAGAGCACAGAATCTCCATGCAAAAGGCATTTATGTCACATACATGCGCATGGATTTTATGTAATACAGTACCTGCTAAGCAGATGACCTTTTCAAAGTCTCCAGGAAATGTGGCTACGGGAACGCAGCCTAAAGCCGCGTTCACACAAGTGTATTTGCAAGTCGTATATGGCGCTTATGTACAGGGAGTGTTAATGCATACAGTAGGGCTATTCAGACAGGCCTATAATTTGCATCAGCATTTAAAATTACAGCATGTTCTAGTTTTGTGCGTATTTGCTTCCAAATACACACATTATAGTCTATAAAGTGCATAAAAATGCAGGAAGGAATAGGCTAGTAAATCCGCATTAATTATGGATTCATTACAGATGACAGAATGGATGGTATATCCGGAGTCGCAATACACACGGATTTCCATATGCTCGTGTGAAAGCGGCCTAGGGCTCGTTTCACATTAGCGTCTATTTCTGTTGTTCTCACCATTATAGAATGTGAATGAAAACCTGGCACATGATGCCCTACAGACTCCATTGATTATAATGGGATCCTTTGGGTTTCCATCGATTTACCATAAAAACAGAGCAACGTGGTCTATTCCATCTGGCGTATCTGATGGAATCTGCAGTGCAGATGTGAACCTATTCGGAAAATGGCCATACACACAAATGAAAGGCTGGCTAAAATGGCCTACTTAGACCATTGCAGCAGATTTTACCATTTTTAGTGGTGTTCAAAAGACAGACACACATGGTTAAAAAAATTATAATAAAATAAAAAAAATAGATCAAATTAGATTTTTCAGATTTCCAACAACTCAGATTGTGCATGTATAGCATGAGTAGCCGATTATGTCACTTGTGCAAGCACACAATGAGAGTGTTTTTATCTTTTTTTACAATGTGTAAGGGCAGTGATACGGATTATTTTTGTAATATACTTTAATTACTGAAATCGTACATTTCTATTAGAAAAATAGCTGTAGTGTCCCATTTTGTGCCTTAGCCATGCTCCGTCTTCTGTTTAGTTAGCTGTGAAGGCTCGCTCCACACGGACTGCTGCTGCCCTCACTTATATTATCTATATGTGGAAAGACGCAGGGAGGGCAGCAGCAGTCCGTGTGGAGTGTGTCTCCACAGCTAAGTACCGGTAAATAGAAGACGGAGCGTGGCTAAGGCACAAAATGAGACACTTTACAGCTATTTTTCTAATAGAAATGTACAATTTCAGTAATTAAAGTATATTACAAACATGGTCAGTATCACTGCCCCTACACGTTACAAAAAAAATAAAAGAAATGAGAGTTACCCTGTAATCACATTATGGCCAATACTAAGTGCAAAGGTACGAACAAAATCGAATAAAACCGCATGATTATCGAACAGTGTAAAAGCAATAAACGATAGAGTGACAACAATCAGTAGACTCATGTGTAAACAGGAATCGTTCACTGCACGCACGATTACGGAATATTACACTGTGGGTGTGTAAGTACGCCACTCAAATCATCACTTTGTGTAAATGCAACTGTCCGCTTTACAAACGATGGAATATGCGATCGAAATTACGATTTTTGTGAACAATAATCTGTGCGTCTAAAGCAGGCATCCTCAAACTGCGGCCCTCCAGCTGTTGCAAAACTACAACTCCCAGCATGCTTATCAGCCTACAGCAGGGCATTGTGGGAGTTGTAGTTTTACAACAGCTGGAGGGCCGCAGTTTGAGGATGCCTGGTCTAAAGGGTCATTGTTGAAACAGTTTTCTACACCTACAAACGACGAGCTCGTTGCTCAATCGTACAAATCATCTACTGGTGTAAAGGTACCTTACGTGGTCCACCTAGTACTGCTATGAAGAGGACTGAAGCGGTATGTTCTACATACCATTTAACTGAAATTTTAAGATTTTTCTTACTACATTTAGTGTATCACAGACCTGAGTACTCTACCCTCAGTGGGCCCAAAGATCTGGGAGAAGTACTCAAATAAGTATATCACAGAAAACAAAAAAAATAAAGTTTAACCTTTATCACTAAAACTAAAAAAGATCCAAAAGTATACCCAAGAAAAATGGAGAAAAAGCTTACAAAGTCCCTATTCCACCCTACCTAAGAGCGGAACTGCTGCCCTGACAAGGGGATCCCGTTGTCTTCTGTGTTGTCCCTAGAAAACCCTGTGCACACTACAGTAGCCAAGTAAAGAAGGGGGAACAATTAAAACAGGTTACGTTTTAGGGGAAAGTTTTTTTTTGTTTCGTTTTCTGTGGTATACTACACTTAGTGTCGCCTGCATGCTTTTATCTACATAACAGAAAACAGTAATGTAATGAGCTCACTGTAACTATCCCAGATACAGTATTTGTAAGTATACAAGAACATATAGAAGAGTCACACGTCATGTCTTCTCTGCATGCTCTGTGCCCCCCGGTGACATCCTTCTTAAAGGGGTTTACAGAGACTTTTCTACTGAGTACCTATCCAATGTACAGGTCGTCAGTATCTTATTGGTGGGGGTCCAACACCCGAGACCCCAGCTGATCAGCTCTTTGAGAAGGCACTGGCACTCGCGGTAGTGCCACGGCCTTCTCACAGGTTTGACGTCACATTCATCAGTCACATGGTCGCATGTGGTCACATTTGTTATATGAAATAGGAGGGCCTGTGCTTGGTAAGTAGGGAGAAGGCGGCATCGCTACTGCAAGTGACACATCCTTCTCAAACATCTGATTGAAGGGGGTCCTGGGTGTCAGACCCCTAGCGAACAGATAAAGTCTTGGAAAAAGGGTTTATTCACAACTGTATAATCCGCGCTGAAACGTATTCTGCCCCGCCAATAAACTACTTAAACTTATAACTGCAGATGAGAGACATAGTTCCAGCTGTGCCAGAGTGGGAGCCATTTTGGTTCTGAAAAAACTCCTTAACGCTGGGTTCAGACCTGAGCGTTTCTGAGACGCGCGTTTTTGGCAATAGTAAACGCGCGTTTTACGCGCGTTTGTGTGATTGACTGCAGTGTTGTCCAATGACCAAATATCCCTGTCTATATGAAGTTTGGCCTTTCCAGCATGTTGCAAATTCATGAACGCGCGTTTTCAGTGTCAAGAACGCACAAAATACAAGCGTTGCGCGTTCCCATTGAAGTCTATGGGCCAAAACACGAGACAAACGCCCCCAAAAAAGCTCAAGTACTTGTTTATGCGTCGGGCGTTTTTCAGCGCGTTCGAACGCGCTGTAAAACGCGCAAATGTGAACTGAGGGTAAAGGGTAGGTTTACACAGGGGGATTTACAGTGGATTTGAAGTCACAAATGTTCATGAGCCAAATCCGCAGTGTTATACAGCACAAGCAAAGTGGATTAGATTTTTCTTCATTCATTTCAACGGGGCCACAAAAGGTGCCGTCCGCATACGTATGTCCGCTCCACGGCCCCATAAAAAAAAAAAAAAAGAATGCGTCCTATATGCGTGTCTGTTTTGCAGACAAGGATAGGTCATTCCTAAAATGAATAAAAATTGCCGGCAGGCACACGGCCATGATCTGCGTTTTGTGGATCCGTGATTTAAGTGCCGCAAAACAGATACGGTCGTGCTCATAGAACTGCAGTGTGGATCTGAAATCGACATGTCTATTTGTGCTGCGGATCTCCACCACAGGTTTACCCTTTGCCATGGAGGTGAAATTCACATCCATTTTTGAAGCAAAAACTGGATATAATACATGTGATTTTTTTTTTGCGATCCACAGCAAAATCCGCAGTGGAGATCTCTTTGCTGTATCTGCTGCCTACTAATAACGACAACTGGAACTATTTCCAGACAATGAAACATGAACAAGAAAACAGCAGATTGTTTTTAATGAGTTTAATTAAAACAGAACTAAAGAAATCAGAATAAACTATTCAACAAAACTGCAAGATTACAAAGTAAATTTAGAGGGTATATGTAATTCCATTTTACACTTTTTATTTTATGGATTAAAGTAAGGACATTCACAGCTCAAACTCACTGAAATACAGACACACAGTTATAAGGCTGTTGTGATCAGTTCCACCATTTCCGATGGTTCAGCTCAGCTGAGTTGATTCATTAAATACCATAAACATTTACACATCTCAGTGTCCGTGGCCTCAAAACAATGCCCCATATTCTTTGTTCTCCCCCTTGTTTGTCCTTGGTCACCGTCTGCATTAGACCACTTTAGTCATCCCACAATGTGATCTTGTTGGTATAATATTAAGAGGGTTTTCCATATTGACGGACTATCCAAATATTGATGGCCTGTCTTGGGATCGGTGGGGGACCGTTTCCAGGCACCCCCGCTGATCAGGTGTTCGAAGAGGCCGCGGCACTCTGGTGAGTTCTGTGGCTTCCTTCTAGGCCAGGCATCCTCAAACTGTGGCCCTCCAGCTGTTGCAAAACTACAACTCCCAGCATTCCCGAACAGCCCACAGGTATCAGCCTACAGCAGGGCATTGTGGGAGTTGTAGTTTTACAACAGCTGGAGGGCCGCAGTTTGAGGATGCCTGTTCTAGGCCATGTGCATATAGTGAATGGGGCTGAGCTGCAATTCCAAGCACAGCCTCGATACAATGGATGGCACTGTGCTTGGTAAGCTGCGAGGAGGCTGCGGTGCTCAGTGGAGCATTGTGAGGGTGCTGGCAGTCGGACCCCCACCAATCACATATTGAGAGCCTATCCTAAAGATAGACCATCAATATAAAAATCTCAGAAAACCCATTTAAAATGGAAATTGCACTTTTTCCATCAACACGAGGCAAAAACATAAAATAATACTTTACCACTAGCAGCTAGTAAACGGTGTCTAATATCTCCAAAATATAGATATTATATTTTGTGTGTTACATGATCGATAGCTCCCCTTCACTTGAATCTAGAGGATATTCAGATGTATAGAAGCACTATGTATACACACCTGCCAAAGAGGGGAATTGGAATGGCGAGATGACAAAGTGCTCATCATGTGAGGACGAGACTTAGCACTGACTTAAAATGGGAGCTGAGCTGCTGTACAACAACAGCGCTTCCAGCTGGGTACACTGTATAGTATCCAGCGCCTGCCTAAAACAGCTGATAGGTGGGGACACCCGAGTAATGGCTGGAATGGAGAGAATTCCAACCCCGGATGTCCCTTGATGCCACAGTCAATAGCAACCAAGGGAGGGTGCTCCCCGTCACCGTCCTCCCTCCATTAACACAATTGCAGGGTGCCGATGCATTGGGATGGCAGCCGGGGGCCTAATAAAAGTCCCTAGGCCTGCTATTACTGTATGCCTATTAAACTGTGCCACAGGCATGGCCTAATAGGAAGCTTGTCACTATTACATTGATAGGCTATTGATATACAAGGCATACTAGGTTAATAAAGTTTATAAAAAATAAAAAAAAAAAATAGAACACCATCAGATTTTCCATTGCTTAAAAAATGAATGAAGCCAGCATAGGGAGCAATATAGACAATAACAATACATTAGATAGTGGCTTGTATTAAATTCCTCATCAAAATAAATGCCATTTGCTTAAGTGAGACCACCCCTTTAAGGCTGCCTCACATGTTGTGGAATACGTGCGGAAAAAAACACAGTATATTACAGTAACAGCAAAGTGTATTAGATTACACAAATCTTATATAACCCTTTGCAGATTTTTTTTACGTACGGAAATTGACCTGCTGAACAGATTTTCAAATCTGCAGCAGGTCATTTTAGGTCAAAAAAAAAAGTTTTGGTTTTTCCTTTCATTTCGGCAGTACTATGCCACTGAAAATAAAATAAAACTTATTGTCCTTCCGTAGCTGTCAGATAAACACTCTTCAATACATAGGTAATCCATTGCTAGTTTACTGCTGCTGTAAGGGGAAGGCGTTATCTGCAGTCATACTAGTAGGAGCAGAATTGGGACAACAGTATATCAGCTCAAATCTTCTCCCAATAGACTTAGATAACGATGCCCAGGGAAGAGCATTGATTACTGTAATGTGTGATGCTCCAACACGGGGTTCAGACCTGAGCGTTTTTAAAACGCGCGTTTTAGTCGCGCGTTTGTGATTCTGGAGACCAGTAGAAAAAGGCATATCTCCACCTTAACGCGCGTTTTACGCGCGTTCCCATTGAAGTCTATGGGAGGAAAAGCGCGACAAACGCCCAAAAAACGCTCGTGAACGAGCTTATGCGTTGGGCGTTTTACAGCGCGTTTTTACGCACTGTAAAACCCTCAAGTGTGAACCACTCCCATAGGGATGCATTGGTTTTCATGTCTTGAGCGTTTTACAGCGCGTTTGAACCACAATTGAGTCACAACCCCAAAACTTCCTCTCTGTCCTGACTGACAAAGTTAAAGAGAAGCTGTCACTTTTCCCGACAAGTCTGTCTAAGTTACTACGTACATTCCCCCACCTAATGCCAATTCAAGAGCATCTATTCTTAGGACTATGTTGTGCCATTCTTTTGTTATTCCTACTAGGTTATGAATGAATTGCCAGCAGTCCGCAACGAAGGTCCAACTGGGTATTACTAGTTAGGGGGGTGTCCCTGCACAGTCTAACCCTGGCAGCACTGATTGGATAGTGCAAGATGAACCTTTATTGCAGACTGCTGATCATACATAAACTTCGAGTAGGGATAACAAAAGAATAGCACAGCATAGAGTCATAAGAATATATACTCTACCTGCGTTTCCCATGTAGTAACAATCCTAGTTACAGGAGTGACTGGTCCTCTTTAAGAGAGACTGTCCGCTGTGCTAAAGGTTCAAACAAAGATGACGTTAAACAGCAAGGACAGAAAGTAGAAAACAAGAAGAGAAGAGACTTCAAAAATTCTATCCAAAAGACCATTCACCCATTTTTTATTTTAAAAGCATAATTTACATAGAAGAGTCACATACAGTTTGATGGAAGTATCCCTTTAAATGTATAATAAATGCTAATGTAAATGAAAATAAAAAGGGTTGAATGTTGGCCCACATTGTATATATAGGTTTTTGGTCTTTTTTATTTTAGCCATCCTCTAAATCAAGAAGGGTACAAAGATTACCAACTACATAACCAACCTTGAAGGATCTGCCGACCTATAAGTAGATAATCTGTTAATATACTGTATGAAGCTTGGTGAAACTTAAGGGTTGCCTTATCTGAGACAATGGGGGCATCTTGCTAGGATATGCCCACACTGTCTGATAGGTACATGTTCCACCACTGGGACCTGCACCTATATTGAGAACGGAGCGGGCCAAAGTGGTGGCTGCAGGACTCCGGTCGGCCACCACCAGGTGCTCCCCCCCAAAGAAGTGAATTGGAGCGCACTGCGTATAACCGGACACTGCTCCCATTCACTTTTTCACTTCTATGGGCCCAACAGAAATAGCCAAGCCAACGCTCAGCTATTTTCGGCGGCCCCCTTAGAAATGAATGGAGGCCGGCTGCGCATGCGCAGTGTGCCCTCCACCACTTTCGGGGCTCCGTTTAGGAGACGGGTGTGGGACCCACATCGTGCAGTGTGCTGCATCCAACAACAGTCCTTAAAGGGGTTCTCCAGGAATACATAGTTTCTTACAGATGTTGGCTGTCTGCCTCCTGTACTTAAAGGGTCATACTTACCTGCTCCCTGCCAGTCCCGTGCACTGGCTCCTGCATGCCTATCTTCTGGTCGGTCCGGGGGTTTGTTTACTTCCTCCCTGGCATGGTCACTAGATCCACTTAAGCTAACCACTTTCTTCAGCTGTGATGTGTCTTGTGGACACATCACCGTTGATGGAAGAGGATCAGGTGACCATATCCATGCCAAGGAGGAAGAAAAACCCAGCACCAGAAGATGGAGATGCGGGAGCCAGCAAGTAGGAGGGAAGGAGGAGCAGGTAAGTATGACCCTTTAAGTCAGTGATGGGCAACGTGCGGCTCTCCAGCTGTTGCAGAACTACAACTCCCAGCATGCAAAGCCTGTCTATAGCTATCAGCCTACTGCAGGGCATAGTGGGAGTTGTAGTTTAGCAACAGCTGGAGAGCCGCACGTTGCCCATCACTGCTTTAAGTACTTGAGGCAGGCTGTCAACAACTTTTAGAAATGATGTGTTCCCAGACATTCCCCATAAGAGTTGATTCACTCGACCGTGCCCAACCTCAGCCATTGTGTGTCGGCTGCATCTCCTGTACCAACCACGGCTTCCCAGATCCAAACTGACTGCATCAGTGATTTAGGATAGTTAGTTCCTATCTGATCATGGTTCTAATGTATCCTACTCAAGTGATTGTGAGTACAGTACAATAGACCCACAACTATGATGCAGTCAGTTTGGGTTAGCATAGCAGCAGTTGGTCAGGGAGATGTGGCCTACACATGACCTGTGTGTGAATCAGCCCTTAACGGCTATGTACACTTTTGGAGGCATTTTTTAAAAAATTACATTGTACTCATTTTGAGTTAAAATCTTGTTTTCAATTGGTCTTTATTGTAAATTTTGAACCCCTCTGTGAAGCCTTGAGTTTTTCTAGTAGCAGGCTCTGAATTTTCTCTGTGTTCCATCAGGCTGCCTAACTGACGGCTCCTTATCGCTGATTTCTGACCTCTTAAACACTCATTATAGATCAGTTCTTATCTTACTGATAAAAATTTGGTTTAAATAAGTGTTTTAGTAATTTAGAGATAAGGTTTATTAGATGACCAGCACAAAACTAAAAGTAGCATTTACTCTGCTAGACAAACAGTTAACATTTGGCGACAGAATGGCTCAATATTTATAACAATGACCAACTGGAAAAATTATTTTTAGCCAAAAATGAGTAAAATGCAACCATAAAAATAAAATTGCCGAAGGTTTACACAGCCTTTAAGGAACCCAGGGGGAAAAACTGATAGACCATGTTATGCATAGTGCAGACCCTGGGAGGTCAGTGCATGGCCCAGAGATTATATCTTTCTACCTCGATGATGATAATAATAATATTTAATTATATAGCGCCACCATATTCCACAGCGCTTTACAAATTTATAGGGTTCATGTACAAAACAAAAGTAACTGGCTAATATACAACTGAAACACTGAGTCAGGGCCCTGCTCGCTAAGAGCTTACAATCTATGAGAAATGGGGGGGTGACACATAAGGTAGTTCTATAATGGCTCAAATCCTACTTATCACAATCAGCTGACAGGAGTGGTGCCGGCCGATCTGATGCGGGTTTGGATGTAATGCATAGGCCCTGCACTACTTAATAAAGTATCAGTTTAGCTTGAAGTGTTTCCCTAAATCACTAAGATAGTCATACACATTCAATGAATTTCAGCTGAACCCATTTATTTTTTTTTGTTGGGCAGGTGCAGGTCAATATCCACGAATGTGTATGGTGGCGTTGGACAGTTAGATTTTAACATGCCCAATAATTTTGCGCTCACACAATAAAACCCACCATCAGTGGTGTCTGGAATTAGCTTACTCCCCTATCCTTGTAGAGAACACATGCACGAGCCGAATGGGATATATGGTTGAGATTAGGAAGAATAGCTGTTATTGGATCAACCAACTATCTGATGTGTAAGAACAATGGCTTAAAGGGGTTGTCCCACGAACAATATTCTAGTTTTCAAATCAGCACCTAGACCTGATTACTTTTGTAATTGCATGTAATTAAAAATTTTGCATAGCCACTGAGTTATTCAATAAAAATGATGTGCATACCGCCACCTACTTTGGCCGCACGTTTCATCCTTCAACTGCCTTCTGAGTCGGGATAGGAAGAGCAAGGAGACGGCCCCTGAGCTACAGCAGAAAGGACGCTCCCCTTGAGCATGCCGCTTGATATAAATCTAGAGGAGCAATAAATGGGGAGATCTCTGGATCCATGTGAGGTACAGGGCTGGTTCTAGCTTTGTCAGAAAGGTATTGCTATATAGTATATGATCTCAGACTTATTTTTTACATTAGTCATAGGATAACCCCTTTAAAGCACTGTTTGATCGCCTATTTGGAGCTCTCTCGTCCCTTTGGGGGCAGACTTAATTATCCCATTCAATAAAATTCACAGAACCGCGCACCCCTTCACCGATCCAAAGTTTCTGACCAAACTGTTCCTCGTCACCAGTGTAAATCAAGTACTTCTCTTCCACTTGCCTCCTAAGTACCGATATAAACCACACAAT
Organism: Bufotes viridis; assembly: GCA_033119425.1. NCBI lineage: Eukaryota > Metazoa > Chordata > Amphibia > Anura > Bufonidae > Bufotes > Bufotes viridis. The sequence continues at coordinate 22,299,340 of CM065598.1, read as the reverse complement.
AGTGCATTATCTTTTGGATTTTTAATAAAGTATTAAAGTTGCACTTACACAAAGGTAAATGTTAAAACGTCTATAAAATTCACAAATATCTCGGACTTCAGCGTCCTCGTGGCCCGACCCGGGTTTCGCTCGATTGGTTACCATTAAAAAATACAAAAGTTTAGTTACTATTTAAGCATCAGATCTTCCTATTAAAGGGGTTTTCCAGAGTCTGGATATTGGTTGGACCCCCTGAAGATAGTGCCCAAAGTGTAAAAAAAAGAAAAAAGTTATAATAATGCATCCATTTCTAGTTCTTTATATTATGCAAATTGATAAAAAGTAATAAAATTAGCTCTCCGTTTTGGTCCCTTTGGTACATATGTAGAGTCTCGGGTAAACAGGGCAGCTATTGTGGTCGTTTAGGGTTGCTTGATTAGTATTTTAGCATTTATTTATTTTTTACTTACGAGTCTATATATTTTGTTACAGAATCCTCAAGTGGTTAAAAATGACATTCACACCGTTTTTAAAGTTGCAGTTTTTCATTGTAATTAAGACATCCACAACTTTATCATAATTCCTTGACTCATTCTGAATAGACTGGAGTGGCCCTTTTAGTAATGCTTTTCTACTGTATTAAAGAACCACTAAACTTCTGTAAAGGCGACATCGACAATAGCCGTACCGCTACATTGTCTACAAAGGAACACAAAGCCCCGCCACTTAATCAGGAAGACGGTAACTACTAATTGTGGAGCAGCAGAACGTCCTGCTGGGAATTAGCATGTGCAGGTTTGTCTGGTCCCCGGCCGCAGCTTTTGGGAACAAAGTTCTGTGCATGCTGAAGTCCAACAAGCCCGATCCTTCATTTCTCCAAACACTAATGTAAATTAAATAGTAAGAATAAAAGATGTCACAGCGATTCCTTCATTTCCTTTGATCCCATTTTGTTTTATGTTACAGCTAAAACAGAGGAATAAAGACATCTCTATATGTCCCAGGAGATCAGTCATACCTACTTCTCGTCACTATCCTGCGTCTGACAGTCATACAACCTTCACTAGCTGTCAACCAAAAATGGAACGGATTAGTGCAGAATTAACTTTCTTTTAAGAATATGGAGGAAAAAAAAAGCCCACAAACTGAAACAGTGGGTGCAAAATTATCAGCACTTTACTATGGCCTCTTTCACATCAGCGTTTTAGCTTTCCGTCCTAGAGATCCGTCCTCGGGTCTCTAGGACGAAAGCTACTGATCAGGATTATCCCCATGCATCCTGAATGGAGAGAAATCCGTTCAGGATGCATCAGTTCAGTATGTGAACGTTTTTTGGACGTTGACAAAAGCGCAGCATGCTGCGGATTTGTCTCCGTCCAAAAATCCGGAAGACATGCCGCAACGCCGGATCCGGAATTAATGCCCATTGAAGGGCATTAGTCCGGATCCGGCCTTTAGCCAAACGTCGTTTCCGCGCATCGCCGGATCCGACGTTTAGCTTTTTGTCAATGGTTACTATGGCAGCCAGGACGCTAAAGTCCTGGTTGCAATAGTAAACAGTAGGGGGAGCGGGATACTTACATTCCATGCGGCTCCCGGGACGCTCCAGGATGACGTCAGGGCGCCCCAGTGCATAGATCACGTGATCCATGCGCGCGGGGCGCTCTGACGTCATTCAGGAGCGCCCCGGGAGCCACACGGAATGTAAGTATGCCGCTCCCCACTGCTACTATGGCAACCAGGACGCTAGTAGCGTCCTGGCTGCCATAGTAACACAAAGCATTTTGAAGACTAATCAGTCTTCAAATGCTTTCAGTTCACTTGCGTTGTGCCGGATCCGGCGTGCATTCCGGCGACGGAAGTGCACGCCGGATCTTCACAACGCAAGTGTGAAAGAGGCCTATTATGATGCATTCCTAAGTTTAGTGTTCGGTAGTCAAAAGTGCCTGAGGAGTGATAATCACTTTTCTTGAAATTTGGCACCACTTCCTAAACTACTTTGTTAGACCAGGCAAGAAAAGCGCCCATCACAAAAAATGGAACTCGGAACATAAAGGCCAAGATTTACTAATGTGTCTGTACCTTAACTCTGTCTATAAAAAGTGGCACAACTAGGGTCTCCACATGTTTACATGACTTGCGTGAAAATGGCATGTGACCTAAGAGAGGCCATTTTGCACCAACATGGCACCACAATTCTGGCATAAAATTCTGCCTCAAGGTAAGCCCACCAATAGTTGGTATAGAGTTGTCTTGCCAGGTATCACATTCATCATCCATCGTGAGCCCCTCTGATAAATTGGATGCAGGTCTAGACAGTTTTAGTTTAAGTTCATAATGATTTGGGAAAGCTGTAAATTAAAAGGTGGTTTCCAGGCGATAGCTAACCTATCCTCAGGATAGTTATCCATAGATCGATGGTCCGCTAGTCTTTGTTAGCAGAATAAATGTCAACTATAACCTGCACCTACAGTACTGATCTACAAATCCTTTAATGAAATTTTGCTAAGTGTGGAAGTCAACCTTTTAACAGTTGTTTTTTATGTCAATCATTCTGTGCTGATTTCTTTATATCTTTAGCACTGTTATGTTAGTGTCACACGAGTGCTCAAGAGCTCCAGCAGGCTGTCCTGGCAGGGAAATAGCCTGGCGGAGCTCTCTTGATCTGGCATTGCCAGAGGATGCCCGAATGCCCGCCAGCCCCATTTACTATAAGGAGGACCAGCTAATATACCAGACTAAAACCACTTTGTGGTGGGCATTTAAGCAGTTTCTGGCAATGCCAGATCCAGAGAACTTCTGCAGGCTGTTCCCTGCCAGAACAGCCTGGCGCCGGTCTGTGACACTAGTGTGAAACTAGCCTTAGGCCCCCTTCACACGGGCAAGTTTTCCGCGCGGGTGCAATGCGTGAGGAGGACGCATTGCACCCACACTGAATCCGGCCCCTATCATTTCTATAGGGCTATGCACATGAGCGGTGATTTTCACGCATCACTTCTGCGTTGCGTGAAAATCGCAGCATGCTCTATATTTTTCGTTTTTCAGGCAACGCAGGCCCCATAGAAGTGAATGGGGCTGCGGGAAAATCGCAAGCATCCGCAAGCAAGTGAGGATGCGGTGCGATTTTCCCGCATGGTTGCTAAGCGACGGGACCCGATCTTCATTATTTTCCCATGTTATAAGGGAAAATAATAGCATTTTTAATACAGAATGCTTTGTATAATGTTGATTAAGGGGTTAAAAATAAAAAAACTTAACTTACCTTTGCCAACTACGAGATCAAGTGGCTAAGGTAAGTTAAGTTTTTTATTTTTAACCCCTTAATCAACATTATACAAAGCATTCTGTATTAAGAATGCTATTATTTTCCCTTATAACCATGTTATAAGGGAAAATAATAAAATCTCCAGAATACTCAACCCGAAACCGGACTTCAGTGATGAAGTCCGGCTTCGGGTCTGGGTACCAAACATGGCGATGTTTCACACGCGCGTGCAAAACGCATTACAAAAATTACGCATATTCCCGCATTCAATCCGGGCGTCAAACATGACGCCCGTGTGAAAAAGGCCTTAGAGTGCTGCTGATATAAAGCTCCAAAAATCCTGAACGGAACAAGGGTTATATAGTTCTGTTGCGCATATATATATATATATATATATATATAGTTGTAGGTTTCCTATACTGAACCTATCCTCAGGTCATCAATATCAGTTTGATGGGGGTCTGAACACAGAGCTCTTTTCCCCTGTTTGCTCGACGTTGACATCAGATGCGAGCAGTGTAATTACAGCTCTTCAGTCTAATTCACTTGAAAGAGATGAAAGAGCTGTAATTACACCGTTCGCCGCTGCAATGTCGATTTTGAGCAGGCAAACAGTGACAAGAGCGCTGTGTTCTCAATAAACCGCTAAACGCAGAGGTGTCAGGAGTCGGATCCTGAGGTCAGCTCTCCTAAAAGGTGGCTGCAAGCAGCTACAATTTTATTATTTAGCTAAATGTCCAAACTTGAGAGTTCTCCAGGAAAGAAAAATATATGAAAATACAGAAAAACAAATTCTCAAATGCCTTTGATTATATTTATGGCTCATTTTGACTAGGGGACAATCAGTGGAGGAGTTAAAATGGCTGCTGTCCTATTCCTGGGTACGGAATCCATCCTCCTAATGACACTGCAGGACAGCCAAGTGTGAGAACGAGTTGAGGTGAACTCTATTCCAAAGCACAGAGCTCCACAGTGCTGATGCAGGCAGGGACCAGATTTTATATAGGGCTCCTGCTTTGTATTCTCATCCAGGCCATACTGGAGTGTCATTAGGAGGATAGATTCCATGTCCAGGAATCTAACAGAGGCCATTTTAACTCCACTGATTGTCCCCTAGAAAATAGGAGTCTAAATAATTAGACGTTTATTTATTATTTTTTCAGTATTTTTATATCTTTCCCAGAGAATCCCTTTAACTCGAAGGCCCCTTTCACACAGGTGTGACAGATTCGGTCCGGATGCGTTCAGTTAAAAATGCTCGATTTTAAATGCAAAATAAGCCTGTTTTGTCTGCGATTGCATTCATTTAATTTTTTTCCGCATGGGTGCAATGCGTTTATCATGCACGTGAAGGCTTACAAACAACATCTCTTAGCAACCATCAGTGAAAAATGCACTGCATCTGGACTTGCTTCCGGGTGTGATGCGTTTTTCACGCAGCCTCATTCACTTCTATGGAGCCAGGGCTGCATGAAAATCACAGAATATAGAACATGCTGCGATTTTCACTCAACGCAGAAGTGAGGCGTGAAAAGCAACGCTGATGTACACAGACTAATTGAAATGAACGGGTCCGGATTCAGTGCGGGTGCAATGCGTTCATGTCACGCGGAAAACTCGCTTGTGTGAAAGGGGCCTAAGTGGACATCAGCACAATCTGGGGAGCGAAGCAAGGTGGCCCACACCAGTGTCTACTGTACCACTCCATTCTGAAGCAGCAGGCCAGAAGAATTGTCTAAAGGCTCTTTTACCCTCAGTTCACACTGACGCGTTTTACAGCGCGTTCGAACGCTCTGTAAAACGCTCAACAGGAGAAAACTCATGTTTCCCTATGGGCATGGTTCTCACCTGAGCGTTTTACAGCACGTTTGAACACGCTGTAAAACGCCTTACGCTCAAAGAAAACGCGCGTCTCAGAAACGCTCAGGTGTGAACCCAGGGTTACAGCAAGCGAGTCTCTGCTCATTTAGGGCTCATGCACACGGCTGGATGCGGACCCATTCACTTGAATGGGTCTGCAATCTACAAGATACGGTGTAGAGGCATGGAGCGGAAGTCCACGGAAGCCCTACGCGGTGCTTCTATGGCATTTCCACCCATACCTCCGCACCGCAAAAAAATATAAATAAATTGATCTTTTTGCCGTGTGGACGGTTCACGGACCCGTTCAAGTTGATTGGGTGACTGTGCCCATACGTTGCGGACAGCAATCTGCAGTCCCCAATGTACTGAATGGGAAGCACAGTTTTGTGCAGGGACGATCAGGCTGTTTAAGCAGCAGTTTCTCTACATTTTCGGCCGCAGTACATCCTGTTTACAGGACGCTATGTGTTCCTAATATCAGCCTGAATAAGAAATCTTATCAGCTGACAAACAAGTGACAATCCAGTCAGGAGACAATGCAGTCACATAAATTTTATATAATATTTTTTTTATTTATTTTTTACTAAACATGAACTAGCCGTTTCTAATACTAATGCACAAAGTGTACTGACATACAACTTCTGATTGAAAACTTACCTTACTGTAGGCGTTCCTGAAATATAAGGTACAGCAATAAGATTTTTGCTTCCAATTAGCAAATAAAAGGAAGAAAAAGGAAGTCAAGTTTACAATATCGCAAAAACACCTTCGTGGGTTTTCAATGCCGCACAACTTAGGTCATAACCACAGACCATATCTACAGCATGCACCTTTTGAGAATTGATGGAAGTTTGAATTGGGGCAGTCGTGTACACTCAGTTTTTAGGCAGTCCTCTAATTTATGGGTACAGGCAGAAATTGCAATGCCTCGGCCATTCTTCAGAGCCCTTGTGTGGAAATAGTGCTTAAAATGATCCATTTCTTTTCCCTGGACGCCTTCCGATAGAAGCTTTGGAAATTTGCTGCTCTGTCTTCCGAATTTCAGGGTGTCGGCAAAATCTCCAGCTGGAGCTTGAGTTGTTGAATAGGGTGTTCAAAGAAATATTCCATACATTGCCTTTTGTTTTCAATGGGGCGATCTGAGACACCAGGTTTTTCTTATTTTTCACATTCTTCTGGAAATCGTCAGTATGTTTCAAAGTACTGCCGATTGTAAGGGGTCAATATGACAAGTATCCTCCTTGGGTGGCCTCTATAGTAGCCAAACACAAATGTTTCTCTCTTTTTTGGCCTTTATAAAATTGCCAATTGTTTTCAATGTCTTAGTCAAGCTGGCCTTTTTTAGTTTGTAAGTCAAACCTATAAGTTTTACTGGGTAAAGAGTGAAAATCCGATCTTCAGACATTAATGGCGAGGGACAAAGAGATCGCATCCTGTACAACTGCACAGATCAAGCATTATCTAAACTTGCAAGTTACAATCAAAAAAATACAAAATCAAACTAAAAAGGCACGTCCACCATTTGCAAACACGTTTTCTAATGCTTCAAGACATCTAAAAACACTGCAAACAGTGTCAAGTACAAACGTACAGTGTTAGGCTACATTCACACGACCGTATTTTTTTTCATCCGTATTTTACGGACGCAAAAAACGAAAGCCGTATGTCCGCATTTTGCGGAAGAAGGCTTCCGTATGTCTTCCGTTTTTTGCGGATCCGCAAAATACTGAACTGGAGGGAGGGGAAAAAAAAATTGTTCTTCAATAAAATATTCGAATAATAATACGGAAACGGATCCGCAAAATACGGATAACATACGGAAACCTTTCCGTATGTTATCCGTTTTTTGCGGACCCATTGACGTCTATGGGGCTGCGGACCGATTTTTGCGGACAATTATAGGACATGCTTCATATTTTTGAGGATGAAATATGCGGACACACGGATGCGGACAACTTACGGAAAGTTGTCCGCAAATTTTAAAAGGCCATAGAGATGAATGGGACCGTATCTATTCCGCAAAAAACGGAAACGGATGCGGATCGGATGCGGAATGAAAAATACGGTCGTCTGAATGTAGCCTAAGATTTCTATATAGATCTAGGAGGCTCGATGAATACAGACAAATCCTGAGTAACCATATTTTTGGGCATCTAGACAGCCACCTGTCACCTACCAAATGTATGACTTCAGGATCAGACGTACAAAGCTGCTCCATTTCTTTGTTAAATGCAATGAAGCACTAAGTGGTTACAAAGAGCGGACAGGGCCTTTAACATCTTATGAAAAGCGAGGTTCTACTAACCTTTGCCATTCGTGTGAGGACCCCTCCCTTAAACATTTTGCCATCTGTGAAAAATGTATTTCATTAAGCTTACGGATGTATGCATTGTGCACAGTGGGGACCATTTGCCATGACAGCAATTCATGCATTAAAAAAAGTCACATGGCCCCATTTTGCTACTGTCACGCGTGGCGTTTTTACTCCATCCTCAGTACTGGGGACCGGCAGAGACAGGGTCAATAGCCCCAGAAAGTTCACTACATTTACACCAGTTTACCGGTGTAAATGGGGACTGAAATCTACTCCATTGGGTGGGTGTCATAAAACTTAGGTTTTTTGTGCATGTCAAGTGACCTCCCCCCCCCAAGCAAGTAAAAGGTTCATTAGAATCCACTCCCTTGGGTTTCACAGTTCCATACAGTTAACGGCTACATACGGAATAATAAAAGGTTTCTGCTTGCAGTCAGTGTATGGAAACCTTCTTACAGAGAATAGAGCTTCATGCACGTGACTATTTTGGTCTACAAAATACATCTTCCGTGTGCATTATGCATTTTTCTCGCATCGACCAATAAATATGACTATTGTCTGCAATACATAACAGAATAGGCCATGTCCTATCGTTTTCATAACAGCCAGACGGATCCCCAAACAAGCAGAAATGTGCGCATGGTCCCATAGAAAATGAATAGCTCCGTGTGCTATCCACATAAAAATGCAGCTAGCACATGGAAGAAAAATTATCTTACACAGAAGGCCTAAGCTGCGATTCTCCGTATTGCCTCCTTTGCTGGCTTAGTTTATTTTTCCATCAGATTATACACTGCTTGTATCCAGGGGTTACGACCACAGATGCAGCGCAGATATGAGATGGCCAGGACGGGAGCTGCTGTGCATGCGTGCCTATGAGCGCTTCCACAGTCCCGGCCACCAAAGAGTCCGATGCTTTTTCCTATAGTGTGCAAGCACGACCACCACAGCTGGATTAGGCCAAAACAGATGTGTTTAATTCCGGTTTTGGGATTATCTGTCAGATCTCCAAACTGGAATTAAAGGGATTCTGTCACCTCAGTATACACAATTTCAGCTTTTAAACCATTCATGCTCCACAGATTACCTTGAATTGGCTTTGTTGTTCTATACTGTAATCCGTCCAGTAGTTTTGCTCAAAAACGATTTTTATCATTATGCTAATTAATCCTGAAGGTGCCCAGAGGGGCGTTTTCTTCCACTTTGTGTGCCCAGTAACGCCCCCCTGCAGTGCCCAAACCCGCCTCTCTACTCAGTAAAACACACCTTCCTCCTGAATCCCTAACCGCCCACAGCGTCTCCTCCCCCTCCCTGACGGCCGAGCGAAGTCGCAGTACCCACTGAGGGCTGCGCCAGTGCGATGCGCTGGTGACTGAGGGAAGAGCGAGTGCGCATGCGCCAAAACCAGTGACGTCTGATGCTCGCTCTTCCCTCAGTCTCTAGCACATCGCACTGGCGCAGCCCTCAGTGGGTACTGCGTCTGCGCGCGACTTCGCTCGGCCGTCAGGGAGGGGGAGCAGATGGAGGAGACGCTGTGGGCGGTTAGGGATTCAGGAGGAAGGCGTGTTTTACTGAGTAGAGAGGCGGGTTTGGGCACTGCAGGGGGGCGTTACTGGGCACACAGTGGAAGAAAAACGCCCCTCTGGGCACCTTCAGGATTAATTAGCATAATGATAAAAATCGTTTTTGAGCAAAACTACTGGACGGATTACAGTATAGAACAGCAAAGCCGATTCAAGGTAATCTGTGGAGCATGACGGGTTTAAAAGCTGAAATTGTGTATACTGAGGTGACAGAATCCCTTTAACAACGCAAGTGTGAACCAGGCCTTACAGGGTGGTCTTAAGTCCTGGAAACAAGCAGTGTGTAATGTGATGTAAAAATGAATCCAGCCAGCAAAGGAGGCAATATGGACAATCACAATACATTAGTAAGTGCCTGGTATTAACTTTCTCTACATGATAAATGCCATTTTGCTGGAGTGAGGCGACCCCTTTAACAAAGTGTACATTTACTCCGAAAACGCTATACTTTTGTTTTACATCGACAAATGTAATTTACCAGGCCGAATGCCACGACTTGTGTTTATTACATGCCTTTACAGAACTTCATGACTCACAAAAGCGACCTTCAGCTGTCTGTGCACTATTGAGAACGTGTTCTCCCACGCACACATCGGGACTTCAGTACAACACGTCAAACACGCAGGGACGGAGATATTACGTAACTAAAGAAATCCGTTGCAGACTTAGGCTTGTACAGGGTAGGGGGCATTAGTGTGGAGTAGGTAAGGATTTACGGGTGCCGAGTGTTCAGATAACGGTCGTGAACCATGTGTACAGACCCACACTCATTAACACATAGTAGCATGATACTTCGTTAATCGGGAGACCATAGGGACCCTAACTGAACTGATGGCGATAAAGAACAGAAGATGAAACAAATCTATACACGCCACACATTTCCCAAGAAGCACACAGGAAAATACTGAGTAAGACTCGTGCACACAGCCGTATCCGTATTTCAGTCTGCAAACCACGCATCTGCAAAATATGGATACCTTCCATGTGCATTCTGTATTTTCTCACTCCAATGAATAGAAATAACTATCCTTGTCCGTGGAGCAGCACAGAACTTACAGTATAATGTGTGGACCTCTAGAAATTATTAGATCTGTGTGCTGGACAGAATATGTGGACAGCACATGGGTGAAAAATATGGCTGTATGAGGTCTAAGGGTGTAGTCACACCTGCAGTTTTTGAAACCAAACAGGAGGGGATCCAAAGAAGGGAAACGCAAGCCCTTCCTTTATAGTTGCTTTGGACCACTGATTCCACTATCCGGAGGGCGGACACCCTCCAATCAGAAACCTATCCTGCAGGTAGGTTACAGATGTCAATCTTGGGCCGATACCATTCAGGCCAGTTCATACGCAGCATATTGGTTGAGAATTTCCACTGCAGAATCTGCACTGAAAGTCCACAACCACGCATAGTGTGTAGGCAAATCAGATTTACAACTTCAGTCGGACTGGGCAAGTATCTAATGTGCACAGAACTGCACGGACTTTACCAAAGGCAGAAGGATGGGGCTTGTTGGAGTAACGCGCCTGATCCTTTGTTCCTACAGGAGATGAGGCCATAACCAGGCTATACAAGGGATTGAAAACTATTGCGAGTGCAAACTACAGTACCAAAAAATGTGCTCAGCAGGGTGGGAACATTTCTGCTGTTGTCAGCTGAACTGACGTGTATGGCATGACTGGGCTATCATTTGTTATTGTCATCACGGAAAAAGCAGTTTTTTTTTTTTTTTTTTTTTTAAATAAAAAAGGAACACCAAATCCGTGGTCAGTCAGTTTCACCTGGCATGTTGCAGGTGGGATCATTCATATGAATGGCTGATCACAGTCTCATGTGGAAGGCCTAAAAGGGTTGTCTTATTAAAACTTATCCCCTAACCATAGTATAGGGCAGTGATGGCAAACCTTTAATAGGCCGTGTGCCCAAATTGCAAGCCAAAACCCCCTTATTTATCGCAAAGTGCCAACACAGCAATTTAACCTGAATACTATAGTCCAATATAGTATACCTTCCATGTACTTTATCATTTAGATATGATATCCTGCCTGCATTCAGTGCCCTGCCTGCGCTGTTCATAGTGCGCCTGAGTACACCATAAACTTTTTCTAGAGTGCGGGTGCCCAGAGAGGGCTCTGAGTGCCACCGCTGGCACCCGTGCCATAGGTTCGCCATCACTGGTATAGGGGGTTAAGTGTCTGATCAGCATGAAACCGACAGCCTGGGTCTCCGCTCATCACATGTCCACCCGTCCGTTTAACTCTATGGGACTGCTGGGATAGCCAAGGACAAGCACTCTGCTATGTCCGGCAGCCTCGGAGTTAGGGCTCATGCACACAACAGTGCCGTGTTTTGCGGTCTGCAAATTGTGGATCTGCTGCCTGTGTGTTCCGCAATTTACGGAACGGGCCACCCATTATAGAAATGCCTATTCATGTCCGCAAAACTGACAAGAATAGGACGTTCTATTTTTTTGCATGGCCACGGAACAGAGCAGCGGATGCGGGCAGCACACTGAGTTTTGTCTGAATCTTTTGCAGCCCCATTTAAGTGAACGGTCGTGTGCATGAACCCCTAAATGAAGCATCAGCGCACATAGGCGTGTATATGAATTTCCCCAGTGTGGTTGAAAAGTGTAATATTTGCGCGATCTATGAACCAAAGCATATTACAGCCCCGCTTTAAGGTGACATGAAACTGCTCAATTTTCATTTGCGCATTTAACCTTACTGATTTATAATCATTTGCAAAGGAATGTAACTTATAAGAATGCTAAAAAAACAAAAAAAAAAAAAACAAAGTACAACCAAATCTAAAAAACATGCGTCATTCGGCCAGTACTGTGCCAAACATAATGTGTTAAGGCTGAAGTCTTCACAAATGCATCTATAACATTCAGCATGTCAAAGCATACAGAGCAAAGAGTGCGATACATAATTATACACAACTCAATTACTACATAGCCAGGGGCGCGTGGACTCCGTATTCATTCATGTGCTCGTCAAACACTTCATTGCAAATTTATAGGCATTAACAACAAGGCTGGGCGCGGAGGGAGAACGATGAGGCCAGGTATGCAGTCAGTGTTTGAAGATCTCCAAGGGGCTTCAGAGAGGAACAGTCAAGGTTTCCAATCCTTGTATAATCTGACTTTGGACCACGACAGTGCCTACTTGCACATACAGGAAACATCCTCGAACGGTTACCAGAAAGTTGCCGGCACCCAATTCTGTACAGTGTCATTGTATGCAAGATATTCCTGGATAGTTACTGGAATTGAGTCAGCCCGTTTGCAAACGACATGTGCATAGAGTATATATTTCAGTATGATATCCACCAGATGGGAGAGGAGAACTCATTCCAGGGGTAGTGGTGCTTCCCAAATATCAGGACTGCAGACTGTGTTGCTCTCTATGTAAATCCCATCTCCCTGTATTGACTTGGTTCCCACATGCAGGATAGATTTCACCATGAGTGATGTATCTGATGGCAGACTTTGCACACCCCATGCACTTTGCAGATGATTTCTTGGAACTTGAGGCATCCACTGCTTTGCTGTCGGTTCCCTTTACAATGCAGGACGAAGTGACTTCTTAGGAGAAGTGCCATCCTGTGACAGGCTCATCGCCAAGCTCTCCTGTAAAACTAGTTGGTCCTTTTATCCTCAGTAGGGTACCTGCTAACAGACAGGATGCTGAAATTGCCCAAACCGCTGATTAGAAAGGGTGTCCACAAGGCACAATGCACTTTAACACTTGAATGTCTGACGTTTGTGGAATAAGATTTTTTAGCTGAATTTTACTAGATCATCAACTGGAAAGAAATCCTTATACATTTATACAGGTCAGTAAGACACAGATGGAAGGAAGCAGGGTGTGTTTAATATAAATTAATCATTTTTTAGTTACTTAGACAGAGATAAGATGTATAGTAAGAGTAAATAAGGCAGAAAAGTTTATTCAATCAGGCAGAGGACACTACGTGATCACAAAGACATTGCAGTAAGAAAATAGATTTTGCATTGTACTATGACTAGCTCCCATCCACACTGCTGAAGAACTAGACAAGTATAGTTTGATTAAAAAAATGCTAAGTAATACACTCACTTTACAAACCAAAAACCTCTGATATTTAACAAAGATATTTACAGCACGCACGACATTAGCATTGAGAGCAATCTATCCCTATAGCGATCGGCCCTTAAAATTACTTCCAGAGTGAAAGCATTCAAAATCTGTTTAGATGAGTGGCCTCTACGTAAGGAATGTGTTGCTCTTAGATCACCGGCACACGAGTGCGTGAACGCACATAAAATCCACACAAATTTCCATGCAGATTTATGCACGTTTCTTCAGCATAGTCGCACCAAAACCCACAATGTCTAACAGTGTTTTTTGGTGTGGATTTGATGCGGTTTTGCTGACCTGTTACATGTGCACTTGGCAGCTGAAGGCGTCTGTGTTGGTCCCACGTTCATCTGTGCCCGCATTGCTGAGAAAAAGGATGTTTTATTATATGTAAATGAGCCTTTAGGGCAAGGCAGTGAAATCATCATCACACCAGTCCTGTCAAAAGGCAGAGTCGCAGCGGGTGCAGAGAGAGCAGAGCCTCTAAGTGTAATGGTAACGCCCCCGTTGCTCCTAGAGGCTCATTTGCATATAATAAAACATAATATTTCTCAGTAATGTGGGCACATAGGAACATGGGACCAACACAGATGCCTTCAGCTGCCAAGTGCACATCTAACAGGTCAGCCAGTGTCATAGGTACAAATCTGCTGACAGATGGACTTTAAACTGTCAGCGGGTCCGGCCGACAATACAATAATGTGTATGGGGGCCTTAAAGTATTTTGTTCACATAGTAAAGCGCAGCATTGATGCACATATCATCACTGAACCGTCTGAATGAGGCCTGACACTTGTAAAGAAATGATATATAAACCCCCGCTGTGGTTACAGAGTGCTGTATGAAGGCAGCACAGAGGGCCTAGGTCTTTGTGCCAGAGCCATTGGGAAGCCACTGTGCTCCTTCATAAGGCCGTGTGAGAGTCATTAGACCAATCCTGACAGTAAGAAGAGGCCATTAGCAGCATGATGCTGAAAATATATAACCGTTGAGGTTTAGCTAAAAGTCTCCATAATTAAATTCCTCCTTAAGGGTCCATTCACACATCCGTGTTTTGCGGTCTGCAAATTGCGGATCCACAAAACACGGACAACTGCAATGTGCGTTCCGCATTTCGCGGACCGCACATCGCCGTGACTATAATGGAAAATGCATTTTCTTGTCCGCAGTCGGACGAGAATAGGACATGGTATATTTTTTTGGGGAACGGAAGTGCGGATCTGGAAATGCGAATAGCACAGTGTGCTGTCTGCATCCGTTCCGGCCCCATTGAAAATGAATAGGTACGCATCTGTTCCGCAAAATTGCGGAATGGATCCGGACCATTCATACGGACGTGTGAATGGACCCTAACTTGTATATTTGTCCCCTCACACCTAACAGCTGGAAGATTCCTCTGGCTGCCCACCTGTAAGATCAACAGGTTGGGCATGCCGAAATCTATACTCAATCCGTATTCCCCCCCATACACACAAGGGTAGGTTCACATCATCTAAAGGATCCAGCAATGAGCAGCCTGCCGAAGTTCACTGGATCCGGCCGAGCCCGATACTGTTGGACCCTATTGACTGTAATGGGAAAAGGCTGGTTTCCCGCATGAGTACTGGGTTTCTGCCCAACAAAAAAAGCTGCATGCACCAGCTGAAATACGGCACTCATGCCAGAAAGTGGCCGGAGCCCCGTCCCATTCCATTATAGTCAATGGGGTCCAGGGATGAACAGCAGTATCTGGCTAGGGGCCAGATTCGGTGAACTCCAACAGCCTGTCATATCCGATAAACAGAGACGTAAACCTACCTTTAGGGTGCCTGCACACAGTGCAGATTTATCTGCAGAGAATCCGCATAAGTGAAAGCACATAAATCAGCACTATTAAATCACATTTATGGTACGGAGTTGATGCTGATTTTTTTCGCAGATCTCAACCTTTGATTGAAAAGGGTGAAATCCGCACAACACAATTGGCATGCTTTAGATTTCAAAATCTGCAAAGCAGGTCAATTTCCGTACCCAAGGAAAAAGCAAAGGTTACATGAGATTTGTCTAATCTCATACACTTTGCTAGTACAGTATTACACTAAGGTTTTTCTGCGCATGAAAAACACACGTAATCTGCTTTGTGTGCAGACACCCTTAGATGGTCAGCCAATGCAACTAAAAATGACAGGTTCAGCTGATAATGTAATGTGTATAAGCACCATTACATAGATGAAATATGGGACTGTCTCAGCTATTGACATGGATTTGATCCCGTGCTGAGCCACGCCCCCTGCACTGATCACATGACGGTGACGTCACCCCAGGTCCTTCGGCTGTTCAACAGTTCGGGTTGGTGGCAGCCGCCCCTTATGGATTCCATATGCCGCTATAGTGGAATCCATAATGAGATGCGCGACTTACCACAACCCGAACAACGGACTTTTTATTAAAGTTCGCTCATCTCTAAAGAGGGCTAATCTCTATAATACATCTGTACGCAGGCATACCGGAGAGGAGGCCGACCAGTGACCTGCTGACAGGCGATCTGCTCATCTAGTTCCAACAAGCATACTATACAAGCTTAGCAGCTGATCTGTAATATTTGCATCGCACCAATTATTAAGTATTGTGATTTCCAGCACTAACATTTTTCCATGACTTGATATATGAAAGCTCATATATAGAGCGTGAAATATTCAGACAGCATTTGGGGTGCACAAGATCATGTCGGCTGAAAGGAATATAAATGGCATTAAAGAAGCCCTCCTCTGTGTAAAGAATTCAACACCTAGATAATCATAATTGAATTACAATCGAAGAGTGCTGCAATTTTACATTTGCGGAAGGAAGAATATTATTTATTAAGTGCAAAGCAATCTGATCCATACAAACATATTCAGACTTCATAAACTAAAGTTTGTGTTCTCTCAATGGAAACCTGCACTAAATAGAAACACCAGAACTATAAAGCGTCACTAACCTTTCAACAAACTTTCCATTAATCAACAGTACAGTGTGTGTGTAGGGGTAACTTTTTGTCCATTATATTATTGGATCTGGCATGTTTGAAGAGAATCTGCTTCCTAACCTTTTATGCACTCAGAAGCAGCCCCAAAATGACGTATAACCTGTATGGTTGTGAATAAAGCACGTCAGTTTATCTCAGCCGATGTAGCTCTAGCAGTCTGCCCGTCTGTGTGCGCTCGTGCTACTCCTGTGTTAGAGATGATACGGCATAAATGCCAGCTTTCGAACGGACAAAAACCGATGCATGCAGCAGTATTTGTGTGGCTAAAACCCGGCACTTATGCCGGAAAGAGGCCAGATCACATAGTCAATAGGGATTTGGTGGTGATCTGCTGAATCCTGCAATACCAGAATTGGTGAACCCCAACAGGCAGTCAGTCTGCCAGAACAAACATCCTGCCGGAAATGTTCACCAGAGAAGTGAAGGTAGCAATACTGGCAATGTCTGCCAGACCAAAAACGGTAAATGTGCAGCCAAAACCTGGCATTTATGCAGGAAAGCAGCCAGATCACTGCTAGATCCCATTACAGTCAATAGGATTTGGCAGTGATCTGTAGAATCCAGCAATGCCAGATCCGGTGAACACCAGCAGGATGGAAACAGAATGTCTGAAAACAATCACCAGAGGTGAGAAGATATCTGGCTTAAAGGTCACTTTAGGCTAATTGCTAACAAGTGTTCACAGGAACACTTATTAGAAATTATCTGGTGGAGTAAATGAGACGCCCGTTAACGAGCAAAACGCTAGTTCATCAGGTAGACGCATCATTCACGCGGTCTCAAAAATCATAATTTGCCGGCAGCAGACCGTTCCGTGTAAACGCATTCTGCTGCTGGTAAACAATGAGTCTGAGTAGGAATGAGCGATGGCATTAGTGATCGCTCCTCCCTATACTGTGGAGGAGATCGCTGCACGTAAACACAGCAGTCTCCTTCACTGACGACCAATCCCTTTTCGGGAAGGAACGCATCCTTCCTGACCGTCACCTTACACGGGCCAAGAATCACACAGATCAGGTAGAGTAAATGTACCGCCGATTACCCGAAGAAACGAGCAAACTGCTTGTTCATCGGGTAAACGGATGGTTTGTGTGCAGGCAAAAATGATTGTTTAGTGGCAGCAGATCGTGCTGAGCAAACATGATTTACTGCTGGCAAACGAGTCCTTATGGGGAAGAGCGATATTATCAATCCCTCCTCCCCAGACTCTGGAGGAGATCGCTGCGTGTAAATGCAACGGTCTCCTCCACTAGCGATCGGCAGATTGTCGGGAAGGAAGGCGTCCTTCCCAACTATCTGCTGTAATAACGTCCTGTGTAAAGTGAAAAGCAATTAGCAAGGGGGTGAGGTAAACAGCTGATAACATGAAAACTAGACATTTCTCACTGATGAGACATATTTAAGTTTTTTTTGTGGTCACTTGTACTATTGATTATGCAAAGCGCTGTGAAAAGTTACTGACCATTTAACTTACTTTAATATATAATAATTGAAGAACACACATTAATGTATATTTGATTACCACATTTTTGTATCGATATACTCAAAAAACAGTCACTGTGGAAGTGAATACATACAGCCTGCAAAGAAAAACTGAATACAGCAAGGCACTTACTTAGGAACCTCCGCTTATGCATCACGTAGGTTTGGTTATCAACTGTATGGTACCCAACATGTACATATTTAAATGTGCTTTGATATGCAAAGAGAACTTATCAGGTAAGATTAACATTTGCACAATTGAATGGATTCTGCTGCAAGAGGAATATTGGGTTACTCACAACAAATTCTGTCATGCAATATATTTATCTCGGAGATTAAAATGAATGTATAGTATAGGCTACTGGATTACCCACAGGAAACATCAAAAATACATTTTATTATAATAGTAAGGCTATGGATTTGCAGATACAATTCAGATTAGTTTGCCATTGTCACTGGAAAGAACGTGATCTAAAGAAATGACACAGGAGGCAATAAATTGACACGACAAATAAATAAAAGTCTAAAGCACTCCATACCATTAAAAAGTTTTAATGTTGTTGCAGTATCACTATGCAACAATCATCAGTGCAGTAACACTTTAGAAATCTCATTGGTTATCATTTTACCCCTAGTTTACATGGTTAAAGAGATGTATATAGAAACCCGAGTTAATGGCCCTTGCTATATTGTCCCCACCTTTGCCATCTGCCATATGTAATAAATTTGGAAATACCCATAGAAGAAAGAAAAAAAAAATGTTAAAATATTAACCTCTGCTTCAATGTAAAGTTTCCAGAATCTGCCAGAACTTGGGAATTGGGCCACAAGCCGTTCATATGTCTTCCGTGCTTTGTCTATAGGCTGATTCTACAATTTGAATAGACAGCGTTGACAACATTACGGATGTATAGAGAAAAATGTGAAATGCATAAAGCCACTATTGGGGCCGAGAGAGAATGTAATGTAATCCTATGTCACTAAACCTGTGCCTCGCGAATGAGAATGCTCCAGGCGTCAAGGTCGTATGGGTTGTCTTCCAACTTCTTTTCCGCTTTCTTCACCTTTTCAGGTACATATTCGGCAGCCTTTATAACGCAAACAAGAAACAAGGAAAAAGGGAAGAGGAAGAAAAAGAGAAGACAATTACACACGTCTTTTGGGCTCTACATAAACAACCTTAAAGGCGTTGTGCAGGGGGTTATACTGACGAGCTATCTTCAGTATAGGTCATAAATATCAGATCGGCGGGGGTCTGACTCCCGCCACCCCTGCCAATTAATTGTTTGACAAGGAGCCTGCTGCGGTTTTTCTCCAGCCGAAATTCCTGGAACACTTGCCGGATCCGGCATTATTTTCCATTGAAATGTATTAATGCCAGATCCGATACAGAGTGTTCAGGAAATTGCCGCACTGACGGATCCGGCTTTCCAGTCTGAGCAGACCTTTAAAGATGTGGAAAAAAAATTACCGGATCCGTTTTTCCGGATAACACTGGAGAGACGGATCCGTTATTTCAATGCATTTGTCAGACGGCTCTGCATCCGTAAACAAATCATATCCGTTTGCATACGGATTTCCGGATCCGGCAACGGAACTGCCTGCCGGATTTTTCTAACGCTAGTGTACTGTAATTACAGCGGGCCATCACTAAACC
The DNA here is from genome assembly GCA_033119425.1 of Bufotes viridis. Classification (NCBI taxonomy): domain Eukaryota; kingdom Metazoa; phylum Chordata; class Amphibia; order Anura; family Bufonidae; genus Bufotes; species Bufotes viridis. The sequence continues at coordinate 22,280,065 of CM065598.1, read as the reverse complement.
TAGACGGCACATAGGTCTTGAAGAGAAGGCATCGCTCGCCGCATAAGTGACTCTTCAAACAGCTAATTGGCACGGGGTGCTGGGAGTCGGACCCCCGCCGATATCATATTGATGACCTATCCTAAAATAAGTCATCAGTATAAACCCCCTACACAACCCCTTTAACAGTCACATGATACAGTCAACCTCATTTCACTAGCTTGGGGGCCTCTAAACCACAAGAATGTCATTATGCAGCAAACACTGTCATAGCAAAACCAGCAGATTTGGGGGCAGCAGCATCGGGTGCAGAAGACGCTGAAGACTGTATACTCTGTTATTGCTGTACTGGCCATCTGTATATAGGCGGTATTACACAGCCCGATTTAACAGACGATAGTCGGGAGGGTATCATTCCTTCCCAGCAATAGTCTGCTCACTAGCAGAGGAGACCACTACCATTACATGCCGCGATCTCCTTCTCAGTATAGGGAGGAGCAATCATTATACCATCACTCTTCCCTATACCGAATCATTGTCTGTGGTGTAATCACCATCTGCAGTCTGCAAACGATGATTATTTTAACCCATCAAAAGATTTGGATTGCCCGATGAATAAGCGTTTGCTCGTTCATCGAGTAATCGGCGGCAGTATTACACTGCCAGACGATTGCCAACGATCGTTACTAGGAACACACAATGGCAATCTGCTGAAAAATCAGCAGGTGTAAGACAGGCCTTAGGCCTCATGCGCATGGCCGCAGTTTTGGCCCGCATCTGATCTCCATTTTTTGTGGATCAATTCATTTCAATGGGGCCATAAAAGACACGGACAGTAGACTGGCTCCAAGTCACGGCATTCTCATCAAAAACCCAAAGGTCTAATCCCTGCATCATCCTTCAAAGAGAAATATGAATCAAACACATTCCAGATGACACTGCTGACATTTAGGCCCCATTCACGCGACCATGTCCTGTCTGCAAAAAGGACACGAATAGGACATCCTCTATATTTTTGTAGGGCTGTGGAACGGACATATGGATGCGGACAGTGCACAGTGTGCTCTCCGAATTTTTTCCGGCCCCGTTGAAATGAAACAGTCCGTATCCGATCCACAAAAAATATAGATCGGATGTGAAACAAAAATACAGTTGTGTGTATGGGGCCAGATTGACACCACAATGAAGGAAACAAAAAAAAGCTTTAGTATTTAGGCCATTTTAAACCCACATTTTAAGATAAAATCGCCTATTTTTAATTCTCATCTGTACTGCAACAAATAAACGTTGTTTCTTTTCTATTGTTCTGATGAAAAGAAACAATGGTTAGAACGTAACGACCCCAGTGCACCAGTGAAGTAATAGTTGCACATTTTTGAACAAGCACAGTTTGCACTCAAAAAAATGACAACTTTTGGGGATTTTACTTTGCACACTATATTTTTGGGAAAATTACTCAGGGTGTGTGGGGGTGAGGGGGTTTAGGTGAAAGAGCATACTGCAAGGAGACAAGGCCTCCATGTTAATGAATTATAATTTATGGCAGAAACTGGAATAAATTATAGCTCAATACTACATCCGCTCATAGCTGTAAGGCCTCATGCACACGAATGTGGGCTGCCCGTTGCCGTATTGCGGATCCGCAGTACAGTCGGGCACCATTCCGCATCACGGACGCGAACTTATTCACATCAATGGGTGATCAAATCCGGAGATGCGGAATGGAATCACGAATCGGAACACTACGGAAGCACTACGGAGTGGTTTTTTGGGGTTACGTTCCATACCGCAAAAAGATAGAACATGTCCTAGTGGCTGACAGCTCTCTCTGTATACAGTCATATAGGGGAGGCTGTCAATCACTGATCGGACCGTCTCCGGGACTTATGTGAATGAAATACAAGAAACTTTTTTCCAGTAAACTATACATCAATCTGCTCAGCTCCTCCTGCTCTGTAAAATGCCTGCAGCTCACACACCATTCCCGACGTGACAGGTTCCCTTTAACACATTAGGTGGATCTCCCTGAAACTAGATCAAGACTGGCATATGAAAGGCCAGCCCTCATTCATTAATACTGCAAAGTCTCCACTCAGGCCATATTCACACGATTGTTTTAAGAATGATTGTAGTCTATGGGGTTAACCAGACAGCCCATAACAAAATGTAAAATAAATTAGCCCCCATACAATTGAAGACGACCATGTGAATGTGGCCTAAAGCAGATGATAGTAGACCAAAATGGCCTGAGTGCCCCCTCCCCCTTGTCACCAGTGACTGATGGCAGCAGGGTCCCTGTACACACAGCGGCCATCACTGCTGAGAAGGGTGGGGTGAGCGCTCCCATCACGAGTACAGAGGACTCCACCATAAGCCCCTTAGATCTGATCTGCCCCTGTGCTTTACTGCTCTTCCATGTTCAGGGGGCAGCATGTTCAGGTGCTGGAGCCATATTAAAGGGGGTGTCCCGTTTCATTCGCTCTATCGGCAGTAAGGAATAGATTGTTACTTATGCAACAGATCCTGCGTCAACTCTCCGGTTCTCCCAGCAGGGCTCTGTGTACCTGTCTGCAACAGTGACAGCATGTGACAACTGCAGCCAATCACTGGCCTCTTCGATGCACTGCAGCTTTCGCATGCTGCTGTCACTGTTGCAGACAGAGCCCCGCTGGGAGGATGGGAGCTGTAAGGTAAGTAATTATTCTTTTTTGCAGGTGAATCACATTCCTCCCAAAACAGAACCACCCAACAACAAAAGATTAATAATCAGTCTATTGTTCTAGTTTATCTTGCCTGGCAAAAAAAAAATGATCTAGACATGAAGCAGGTAACAATATTTATATGTGCTGAGATCAGGGCAAATCATTTCTCTAAACCTAGATATGCCAAAAACATGCCACATCTCGGCACAATGGGCTGTGGAGTCTGTAGATAAAGCTCCGACTCCACAGCCCTGCTGGCCACCACACAGAGGATGGAGCTGGGCTTCTGGCTCCGTTCTCTGCGTTAGTTCCAGACATGGGTAGTAATAGGTAGTAATACCGGGTGGTTGACCCTCGCCAATTTGATACAGATAACTTACCCTAAGGATAGGTCATTTTCTATAACCGGGAAAACCCCTTTATTGCTCCCATGCACTTCTGGACATTATTGGGGTCATTTATCAAACTAGTGTAAAGTAGAACCGGCTTAATTGCCCAATCAGATTTCACCTTTCATTTTCGACTGCTCTTTTGAAAAATTAAAGGTGGAATCTGATTGGTTGCTATGGGCAACTAAGCCAGTTCTACTTTACACCAGTTTGATAAATAACCCAATATGTGCCCATTAACCACCATGCAGTAAATGCCCTATATCATAATATAACCCAGTGGTAGTGTCGGTATAGGGCAAAACCACAGGTTTAAAAATATAAGTGTAAATAACGTATATCAGGAGTGCACTCCCCAATACGCTGGGTGCACAGAACTGATTTACGGTGGCCACCCTGCCTGCTGCTCATATCTCTTTTCTGAAGCAGGAAAAATTATGTTTCAGATCAGCAAACAAAGGTGTCAAAGGTGTGAAAGGTGTGAAAGTCGAGCAAACCTTGCATCACGCGTTTTATGATGATGTTTTTGCCTTACAAAAAAAGTCAAGGACATAGCTTATTGTGTACACCACGAGCACAGTCTAAGGCCTCATGCACACGGCCGTGATTGACACGAGAAACAAGGTCCGAGTATCTGCTGGATCTCACACTTGCTTTTTGGTCTCTGGGTTTGGGATCTGACAAAGGATCTCGAAACCGGACCAAACGTTTCCGTTTGATGTCAACGCACACCCGGATGCATCTGTTCCATTGGAACTGTTGCGCAGAGTGCGTCTTATAAAGCGAAAAATACGGTAATATAATTGCAGCATTTTTGGGTCGGCCAATTGGCGATACTTTTGTCCCGGTATCTGTTCGGTACCAGGATTTGCCTTTTATCGATACTTGGCGGCGCTACTGGGCAGCCCAGTATCAGAGAACAAGGAGATCGCGTCGCTGTCAGCACACGCCATCTTCCCTCAGCAGCACAGGGGAGAAGGAGTCACTCTCGCCCTACTGAATGTACCGCCGCTGCCAATAAGGAGAGGGACGGAAGAGGGGAGGGCGCACTGCGCCACCAATAATAATTAACGTTTAATACAGATACAGGAGGCGGGTGCAGTGGCAGAATCACATAGCCGGCACCCGACCTCTATGACAGGGTGCTGGGTTCAGCGGCACTTGAGGGGTTAACTGCCACTGATCGCATCTCCCTGTCAGAGGCAGGGTGCCGGCTATGTAATTCTGCCACCGCACCCGCCTCCTGAATCTGTACTAAACGTTAATCATTGGCGGCGCAGTGCACCCTCAACCCGCCCCCCAGTATCAGAGTAATTGGTAATCAGTGATCAGTGCGCACCCCCCCCCATCCAGTATTAAAATCATTGGTGGCAGTGGCCCAGTGTCCCCTCTCTCCTCCTCCTCTTTGGTGGCAGTGGCAGTTATGATCGGAGCCCCAGCAGTGTAAGCCCGGGGCTCCGATCGGTTACCATGGCAGCCAGAACGCTACTAAAGCCCTGGCTGCCATGGTAATCTCCCTGCTGCTGTGTGTACTATACACAGGGCAAAAGGGAGTGTGAGAAGTCCTATTCACCCTAATAGATCTCTATTAGGGTGAATAGGAAAAGAGATTAAAAGATCTCAGGTTTTAGCCCCTAAGGGGGCTAGTAGTTAGTAAAAAAAAAAAAAAAAAGTATTACACTGCAAGATGATCGCTTTGTTCATACAAATGCTCATTAGCAATTATCGGCTGAAATATCGACCAGTGAAATACAGCGTTAAGGCTGCAGCGATCAAATGTCTGTGTCAAGCGGGAGCAGGAAGCAGATAACAGCGTAAGACATGGGAAGCGTCGAAACTAGACTGACACAGAAACTGTATGATTATTTTTTAACAAGTGGAAAAAAACCTTAAAGGGGTTTTTCAGGACTTTGATATGGATAATCTATCAGGGTGATCAATATCAGATCAGTGGAGGTCTGACAACCCCATGTGAGCTACTAGCAGAAGCCCCAGCCATAACAGTGTGCGGAGCGGGACACGTGCTGCTTAGTATACTGTGTAGTGGCCCTGCCGGGTCAGTGCTACTCAGCAGCCCTCCCTAGAGATTGGGACTTTACCACCTGCACTAAGATCCAAGGCTGTAGTCCTCGGTATTCATGAACTGCGGCTGCTTTCTCTCCATGCACAGTGTCAGTGGCAAGAGGAGCCGCAGCTCATGAACACCAGACCCCTGCGCTGGTTTGCCGCTGCAAAAGGGAAAGTGTGATTTTACAAAAAGTAAGGGCCCTTGCACACGACCGTATGCCCTCCGAGATATACGGTCCATGAGCGGCATTGATTGTGCACACGGGAGCGCACAGCATCATAGGTTACAATGGGACTACTGCCCCTCAACCATATGATCTTAGGAGTGCAGGACGATAGTCCCGCGGGCGGCCCGACGTGCACAGCATCACTGTAATCTACAATGCTGTGCGCTCCTGTGCACACGATTAATGCCGCTCTGGGACATATGGCCCGCTCACGGACTCTATGTCTCGGAGGGTATATGGTCGTGTGCAAGGACCCTAAAGCTGAGTTTACATCTCCGTTTAGGTGATCCGGCACAAATGCCAGCTGTATGGACAAAAAAACATTACATGCAAGGGTTTTGGTCCAGCCGAAACACGGCATTTATGCCCTAAATCATCCGGATCACCGCCGGACAGCATTGCGGTGAAAGGGGATCTGACAGGCTGCTCTGTGCCACAGCCACATAAACCTGGTGACAGATTCCTTTTCATGGGGTTGTCCAGTACTTCAATGGACAGAGCTGAGTAGTTCCAGGGCCGGAGCTGCTGCAGAACAGCTGATCGGCAGGGTGTCCTATATTGATGGCCTGTCCTGAGGATAGGACATCAATTAGAGGAGATGAACTAATCGATTTCTCTCATTAGCCAGACTTCACCACGTGCTGTATGATTGACTGCTCAGACAGCCCTAGTGTTTTGCGGTATGCAAAATGTGGATCCGCAAAACTCAGATACCATACGTGGATGGCACTATGATAGAGCAATGGTACACAAGGATAGTCACATGATGTGCTGTCTGCATCTTTTGCGGCCCCATTGAAACGAACGGGTCTGCACCTATTCTGCAAAGTTGCAGAATGGATGCGGACCCATACCGTCGTCTGAATAAGCCCTGACAGTGTTAGACATTGGCCCTGTCAATCCACTGCCTGCGTCGCTGTTGAAGATCAAATTTGGGTTCAGAGGCAGTTACTGCGCAAGCGCCTCTACAATTCCTACTCCTGAAGCCGAATTTGATCTTCAGCACTGGTGCAGGCAGGAGATTGACTGGGCCGGGCGGATATCTGGCACAGTCAGTTGTGCGGCAGGCGGGTGCTTATTCACCCGTGGGAACGGCCGCTTCAGGTGAAGTCTGGCTATGAGAAACTGGTTAGATAGATGCCTTCAATATTTAAGTAGTGGTATGTTCACACTTACAGTGTGGCCTCATTTCATAACTATGCTTTGATGGCAAAATAGTTAGCACTGCATGTACCATTCTTCCAGCCAAATCTGATGGGACTGACAACAGCAGAGGCACCTTAGACTTAGGGCTCGTTCACACGACCGTATGGTTTTACGATCCGTTTTTGGCTTTGGAAGTGTTTGTTCCGCTTTCCATATTGTTTCCGTTTTTAATCTGTTTTTTGCGGATCGCAAAAGGAAACATAATAGAGTTTTAACAGTAAGTACATTGAAAAATTGGGCTGGGCATAAAATTCTCAATAGATGCTTCCGCGAAAACAAAACAGGTACGGAAGACATAAGGATGCATACCGTATGCATTGCGTTTTTTTTACAGCCCCATTGACTTGAATGGAGCTACGGAACGTGATTTCCGGCAATAATAGGACATGACTCAAAATGTAGCGGAACGGAAAAACAGAAATGGAATGCATACAGAGTACATCACTTTTTTTTGCGGACCCTTTGAAATGAATGGTTCCGTATAGGGACGGTATTCTGAATGCAAACAACGGCCCATATAAGGAACGCAAAAAACGTTTGTGAGAACGAGCCCTTATAATCAGAACAAATTTTGAACGTGCCAATCATTAGACCCACGAGTGAGATCACAGGGTTATACTGAGCACACAGCTCGTCAGGGCTGCCTATTCCCACATCACCATAAAACCGTGTGTTCACCCAAGCAGGTTTATATCAAAGGAAATAAACTTATCAACCAAGGGGGGAATCTGCTATGCCGACATCAACACAGGAAAGCGGGGAGGCAGAGGCAGCTTTATGTTATGCATCAGGTGAAAAAATTACAGTCAAAAATCTGTCAGTACCTGAAAAAAAAACCTTATGGCAGAGTATAATACAAAATGTAAGCACCAGGTATACCCTGCCATCTATACCCCAACCACATGGATCCGCACAGCCACCTTCTCTACCCTGAGCCGTCCACGGCACACAGCTATATCTATGACTGACCAGCAGGACTACATAAAGGACATCGCTCCAGCGCTCAGACCCGAAACATCATCTCACATTCTATAAAACTGTTCTTCAGGATGTGACAATGTATTTTTATACTGAAAATAAAAACGGTGCCATTACTGTGGTGCGCTCATCGTTCTTCTTGCAAAAACAAGCTTTTCATGTAACCTCATGCCAGATGACCATCATATCATTACCAGAAGGCCGGCAGCAGGGAAAAGTGAAATTCAACCAGGTAAAGCTACTTTCACACCTGTGGATGCATTAAAGGGGTCCTCTCACTTCAGCAAGGGGCATTTATCATGTAGAGAAAGTATTATTATCCATACTGCTTCCATGGTTACGACCACCCTGCGATACAGCAGTGGTCGTGCTTTCACACTATAGAAATATGAACTAGCCTATGTGCGCTCCCAGCCACCAGAGGCCAATGCTTTTTCCTATAATGTGCAAGCACGACCACTGCTGATAGATTACAGGGTGGTCATAACCATGGAAACACAAAGCGTATAATTTGATGGAAAAATGAATGAAGCCAGCAAAGAATGCAATATGGACAATCCGCATACATTAGGAAGTGCCTCCTATTAACTTTCTCTACATGATAAATGCCGCTTGAAGAGAGAAAACCCTTTTAAGTATATTGGGGTGTAGCAGAGATCCCACCAAAATTGCGGAGAATGGACCAGACATAAAGCCGGACCATAGTGCCGCCAGTGTGAGAGGAGCCCTAGTAAATTACAAATGCTTTTGTCTCATCATGTAAAAGCTCGTTCCAGTAGATCTGCCATTATGCGACGCTCCAGTTTAACGGCAACATATTAAGAGGACAGTTTCTACGCTATTTTAGTCAAAATGGCACCAGACAATAAGGTGCGGTTTGGCTTGAAGACCCTCAGTAGAGAACAGCAGTGGACTATGGGTCACTTTTAGGGTAGCTTCACACATGGCAGATTTTGCCAGTCCCCTGAATGAGGATTGCAGAAAACCAGGCACCTGCCTTCAAAACAACCCCACTCAGATGAATGGAAGCAATTTTCAGTTGCAGAAATTTCTTCAACCAGATCTGCGGCATGTCCGGCTGAGGACCAGGCCAATTCTCAGGAAGGAAAATTCCTACGAATGCTCGTTCTGTTACCTGGCCCATATCAAGGTGCCGCTGATCACCCACGCAAACGTTTTGTAATCGCATCTTTCATATGGCAACTAAAATTGCCATAAAAGCGGGTGTTTAGGGCGATGGTGGTGGTGGGGGAGAATATTGGGAAAGACCTTGGTAAGGGTTAAAAATAAATGCGAGGGGTTACAGCATTAAGTATATGATTGGCGGGGGGCTGGAGCCCCCCCCCCCCCCCCGATGAGAGTTTGTGTTCCCTCATTTACAGGTCTGCCTCTACTTCTGATCTATGGGACTGCGGGAGATTGCAGTGAAGAAGCGCTCAGGTATCTCCAGCAAACCCTGTGGAGCTGAAGGGAGCAGCATTTAAACGGGGTAACACATCCCCCCAGTTTTCAAGCTTGCCAGGGGGCCTCAGTGGTCTGACCTTGGCTGATCAAACACTTATCCCCCATCTTGTGGATGGGAATAAGTCGTAATGGGACAACCCCTCTAAAGCAGCGCTACCCACCACCTATCCCCTGCTGCCCCCAATCAGAGCCCTCCAGACTCCGCTGATCTCTGCCTCCTGGTTCTATTACAACATACAGGAAATGCCTACTGGCGGCACTGGTGACCGCCCCACCTCAGCCGGTGACTGGCAGTGCGGGCATTGCCCTGTATGGCGAGACCGGAGTCAGATTGGGAATGGCGGAGGTATAGTACAGCTTACTTTATTTCTAATACATTCTGAGCCCTTTCCCAATAAGACCCCCCTACCTCCCCATATTACCCCTCTTACTTAGGCCTCTTGCACACGAACATATTTTCTTTCCGCGTCCAGTCCGGTTTTTTGCGCACCGTATGCGGAACCATTCATTTCAATGGGTCCACCAAAAAAAACGGATGGTACTCTTTGCATTTCCGTATATCCGTTCCGCTAAAAGATAAAACATGTCCTGTTACTGTCCACATAACGGACAAGGATAGGACTGTTCTATTAGGGGCCAGCTGTTCCGGACCGCAAAATACATACGGTCGTGTGCAAGAGGCCTTAAAGCTCTGGAATCGCAGGGCAAAACCAGTAACCACCCCCACCTAGATATATAATACTGGTGTACTGGGAGCAACTGTGAACCGGCTATTGCTATACCCCATGTCTGCTGGCCAAATTGGCTACAACTCTGCTTTTCCCAAAATAGATATGACCAGGAAAATAAATCACATTTTCAATGCAAGACAGACCACTATATATATATATATTTATATATAAATTGTATTCACCCATGTGGTCGCAACGTTTTCAGCTCATCCTTACAGCCTCTCTATGGATGAGCTAAAACACTGACCACACAGGTGAACAAAACTTTTCTTTCTACCCATTTTTCTTCTTATATTGTCCTGGATTTGTTGCCGGTGTAACGTTCCATTTCCCTACTTCGTGAGATCTCCCTACCGGTCGCACCGGAAGTGACGTTAGTAGGCGTTCCTGACATTCTGACGATCTGCGCATGCACAAAAGGACATTGTAAGGAAAATCTCACAGTCGGCTGCACACGGAACACTGCGCATGCGCCGGAGAGCCTCAGTAGGGAAATATTACAGCCCAGTACGCAAGCGCAGCTAACTCCAGAAAATCCATCAGATCTCCGCGTATGCGCAGTGTGGGGTTGGGAAAATTACAGCGCACTGCGCAAGCGCCGATCTAATGGCCATTTTTCTGATATAAATATGTATGGGTTGTCTGCGCATTATATAGGGCAGACCTCCCTATATAATGCGCAGACATCCCCCCATATACTGGGCAGACCACCCTATATACTGCACAGACATATATATAATGGCCATCAGATCTTCCCTCGGCGCTTGCGCAGTGCGCCGTAATTTTTTCCTACCCCCACACTGCACAGGCGCGGAGATATGATGGATTTTCTGGAGTTAGCCGCGTTTGCGCACTAGGCCGTAATATTTCCCTACTAAGGCTCTCCGGCGCCAGGAACGTCTACTAACGTCACTTCCGGTGCGACCGGTAGGGAAATCTCAAGAAGTAGGGGCGTTACAGCGGACCTAGACTTAAAGCAGTTTTCCATCGGCCCCATAGAAATGAATGGGAGAGCAACACGCTTATGCAGCCACACCTATCAGACATCGGGGGGCATATCCTAGAGCTGGGGTAGGAAACCTCCGGCTCTCCAGCTGCTGTGAGACTACAACTCCCAACATGCTCCATTGATTTCTATGGGAGTTCAGAGAAGAGCAGAGTAAGTATGCATGCTGGGAGTTGTAGTTTCACAACAGCTGGAGTGCCGGAGTTTCCCTACCCCTGCCCTAGAGATATGCCCCCATTGTCTGAGATGGGAGTAATCCTTTTAGCGAAGCAAGTTAAAGTCGATTTGTCCAATAACTTGTGTTAATGCGGTTTCCGTACAGAATTAATATATTGGCGCCGTGTGGCAAAGCTTTGTCTCGCTCGAAGTTGCACAAGACTTCGGTAAACGACTTCGGTACTCCTATCATAAGATTAATCCACAGTGGGCTTTGGTATCGAGGTGCGACCATTCACTAAAGTCTCGCCCAACTTAGGCCGCAGAGCCCACATGTTTTAATGATGTAGATAACAGGTAACAGGAGTTTTTGAAGGACTCGACCTGGAATCTATGATCTGAAGCTTGATTCGCTGAAGCCTAGTCAGAGCCATTTGTTTGCACCTCCACATTTATATTTGGCCTGCTGTACCGCCATTGTCATATATAGGCAGCCTGTGGCCCTACATCTGCTGGGGACCCACCAGCCCCCTCACTGGTCACAGCCCAAGCCCCCTCACTGGTCACAGCGCTCACATAGGCTATAATGGCGCAGAGAGGCCTAGGACTACATGCTTCCACCAGGCCTACGTCCACGGCCCCGCAATTACCACAGCACAAGGCAGCATGAGGCCCCCACACCTCCTCCACCTATCCCGCCCACACACCGTGGTGCCTCGTCACACTGAGGCCTAGCCGCGGCCCGCTCCACACCAGTTACCGCCGCCTCCGTTACTCACTTGCTCAGAAGGGCCTTCCCCGCTTGCCATCATTTCTCCGCCGAAAACCGTACCCGAGCACGCCCTACGAGCTATCCGAACACACCGGGCTCCGTCCTCCCAGCCCGACCTCAGTCACTTACACACAAAATGGCGACAGGAGGAATAAAAAAAAAACCGTTGTGCTGCGCTACGCCGCATTGTGTCGGCTAAGTCCATTTGCCACAGCGCCACCGAGTGGTAACAAGATGGATTGCAGAAGTGGAGGACTGGAGGGCAAGCTATGTAACAGTTCATAGCAATGAATCTGTATTCAATTAAAAAATTATCAGAGACTCCTCAACATGTCACTAGGCCAGTATGTACTGTTCACAAATGCCAGCCAAAGGAAAGACTGCATTCATAATGTAAAGAGTCACTGTGGTTGTCATGGGGATAAAGTAAGTGACAGTCATGGGGGCAATATGGTTGTCATGGGGATGAAGTGGCAGTCATGGGGACACTGTGGTTGTCATGGGGATAAAGTGGCAGTCATGGGGGCAGTATGGTTGTCATGGGGATGAAGTGGCAGTCATGGGGACACTGTGGTTGTCATGGGGATAAAGTGGCAGTCATGGGGGGCAGTATGGTTGTCATGGGGATAAAACAGCAGTCATGGGGGGCAGTATGGTTGTCATGGGGATAAAACAGCAGTCATGTGGGCACTATGGTCGTCTCATCATAAAGATAAATTGGCAGTCTTGGGGCGCTATTTGTTGTCATGGAGATGAAGTGGCAGTCATGGGGACACTGTGGTTGTCATGGGGATAAAGTGGCAGCCATGGGGGCAGTATGGTTGTCATGGGGATAAGGCAGCAGTCTTGGGGCACTATGGTTGTCATAAAGATAAATTGGCAGTCTTGGGGCACTATGGTTGTCATGGAGATAAATTGGCAGTCTTGGGGCGCTATGGTTGTCATGGAGATGAAGTGGCAGTCATGGGGACACTGTGGTTGTCATGGGAATAAAGTGGCAGCCATGGGGGCAGTATGGTTGTCATGGGGATAAGGCAGCAGTCTTGGGGCACTATGGTTGTCATGGAGATAAATTGGCAGTCTTGGGGCACTATGGTTGTCATGGAGATAAAGTAGCAGTAATGGGGGCACTGTTGTCATGGAGATAAAGTGGCAGTAATGGGGGCACTGTTGTCATGGGGATAAAGTGGCAGTAATGGGGGCACTGTTGTCATGGGGATAAAGTGGCAGTCATGGGGAAATTATGGTTGTCATGGTAGTACCGAAGCTGTCATGGAGATGTCATATGGGTGTGGCCCACTCTTGGATGGCTCCGTGACTCATGGACACAACAGGGTTTCCTCAGACTGAGGCAGTGAGCATCGGTTTCCATCTCTTGGAGAGGGCACACGCTTGTTGGTTACACTCAGTATGAAGGCACAGGGCTTGGCGGTTGTCAATAGCAAGAACAGTCTTTATGTGTGGTTTGCAGGTCTCCCTAGCGCGTCTTCCGTAATATGAACGTACTCCAGATCTCATGCAGGAGCTGTTCAATACAGCAGGGCCAATTCAAGCGAGGCCGATATGGCGGCATAAAACTGGTGACAGACTCCCTTTACTAGGTGGTCATCACTAGCCAGTCTCACAGTGCACATTACCAGGGCGACTACTCCCAGCTAATCACAGGCCTCAGCGGTCACATGTGCTAGAATGGCACTTACCTGTTAGTGACGTGCTAGTGATGTACTGTTCTGAGGCCAGTGGCTGGCTGCAGAGGACATGGGTCCAAGCCACTTCTTGTTCGGTGGGGACCAGGAATGGCGGAAACAGGCAGCAGTGCAGAAATGGCAGGAGTGGTTGTTTTTTTATTTTATTTTATTGGGCCCAGATTAGTACCATTGAGGTTGTCAGATGAAAAAAATGTGCAAATTTCAACACTCACCACTAGGTGGTGCTATGGGTACAAATGTTTTTTAGAAATACAGAGGTCCAGTTTTCTGTCGATCAGGTGCTACAAGTAACCGCACTGCTCTCCAATTTCTAAGAGGAAAAGTGGATCCATTAGTCCCCATCCTGCTTCCAATTTATGCGTCTACAACACTTTCATTACCAACAAAAGTGTCAAAGGCGGCGTACTGAAAACTTATTCAGAAGCAAAAACCGCATCCAAAGGTTAAAAACTGGGTGTCATTTTTAGGGTCCGACCACATGGAGGGGCTGTGCTGCGTTTGGGACGCAGCCGTCTGGGGCTGTATACTGTACTATCATACGAACCGCAGCAGCACCCTGTAAACTAAATGCAAAATGCGCAATAACTGCGCGATTATGCGGGCTACAATGAAGCCATTACCAAGGAAGACTGAAGAAAGAATACGATTGTAATTAGTAGCTCCTTACAGGCGGCTCACACTTAGGTTTTTAATGGTGTTTTTGTGCTCTTTTGCAGTTGTAGCTCCATTTTTTGGTAGATTTTTAGTGGTTAACAGGGGCGGACTAGGAACTTAAAAGTACTAAAAGTGGCCCCATATTGTAGGTAGGTTCAGATTAACAGAAGACAATCCTAGGATTGTCAATGTCTTATAGGTGGGACCCAATCCTATCTAAAAAGAAGAGCACCCGAGTTGAAGGAGTACGTACCGCACATGCGTGACCTGCTCTCCATTCATCACTATGGAAATTCGTAAAATAGCTGAGCAAGCTATTTTAAAAGGTCCCATTCACAGCGAACGGAGAGCGCACGACGCATGCGCAGCCACCTCTCCATTTTCTGCTATGAGACAGCCAGAACTATTTTTGGAACTCCCGTAACGGTGAACGGAGCGTGGCGACTCTTGCGCAGCTTCTCCCTATTCACTTCAGAGGTCCCATTGTGGAGATAGGAGCGGGGCCCAGACATGGGCACCGCGCCTATCTGACGCTGATGGCGTATCCTAGCGATATGTCATCAATTTCCCAGGTGGGAATACCGCTTTACTAATTCCCATAGACTTACAGGCAATATCCGAAGGTGGCACTTTTTGCAAAAAAATAAATAAAATGCACCAAAACTGACTGCGAAACTAACCTAAGGACAGTCATATGGCGGTTTGTTGCTGCTATTACCAGCAAAATTGAAAGGTTTCACAAAAAACTGCTGCAATATTTGACAGCACCACGCGACTGAACTCATTTCATCCACAAAGCTGTTTTTCGTTTGGGTCACGTGAAGACTCCTTGACCATTTGTTGCTGAGAACTTGTGAAGACCAACAACAGCTGCGGCTCCACCAGGTGAGAACACATTGTCTCAGTCACACGCGTGCAAGTGACACTTTATCCAAAAACCAACAATCCCACCTGTTCACTGAACGGAACAGCGGGACACCGGGGAATACTGTAAGTGTCACATACATGGTGTTCGCCGTTTCATAAAGGGCAGCTGCTATGGGCAACTAAGCCAGTTTCTTCTATACCAGTTCTGAGAAATCTCCTCCACTGACTTTAATGTGTCAGTGTGCAGATTCAAACGAATGTGAAGAGCCACGCTACACATAACGTTTGGTTATGATAAAATTATGAGATGGTTGCAAGACTATTTGCTCATTTTCCTCCCTTAGGGCTCATACACACGGATCCGCAAAAAAAAAAAAAACAGATGACATCCGGGTTTTTTTTGCGGACCCATTGAAATGAATAGTTCCTCATACGGACCTGTAAAAAAAAAAGGAATGGAAACGGAAACAAAATACGTTCGTGTGCATGAGTCCTTAGGAAGACATGGAAATCCTGTCGCAGTTACCATAATCGTGCGATCTTACAATGATTTGCACATGAGAAAATGTCGCAGTAGAGCCAAGGCTTCATCTCCGTGGGACTGAACGCTGTACGCGGCTAGAGAGGGAATAGAGCGGCAGTGCACACGCTCTACCTGCTGCTCCATTCATTTAGGGAAATTGCTCCTCCTTTCTGGTGATCGGTTTGACCCCCACCGGTAAGATATTTCTCCCCTGTCCTATGGATAATGGATACGTTTGTATTGGGGGATAAGAGTTTCATAGACAGTAATGACAGGAGCACCAAAGGGGTTCATGCACACGACCGTATGTGTTTTGCGGTCCTCAAATTGCAGATCCGCAAAAAAAAAACGGATGACATCCATATGCCATCTGTTTTTTTTTTTTTTGCGGTTCCATTGTAACAATGCCTAAAACGGACAAGAATAGGACATGTTATATTTTTTTGGCAGGGCTACGGAACGGACATACGGATGCAGACCCATTGAAATGTCCGCATTTTTTGCGGACCCATTGAAATGAATAGGTCCGCAAAAAAAACTGAACGGACACAAAAATAAAATACGTTCGTGTGCATTAGGCCTAAAAGTGTGCCCCGACCCCTATACTAGAGAGACGGCTGGCCTTACCGCAGACATAGGTATCTCAACTATCGCTCCCCACCCCATCCATACACAGGTATACTGGCCTAAGGCTAGTTTCACACTTGCTTTTTTTTTCCTGATCCGACAGGGATCAGCAAAAACGCTTCCATTAGGATAATACAACCGTCTGCATCTGTTATGAACGGATCGGGTTGTATTATCTCTAAAATAGCCATGACGGTCAATAGGTGCCCGTTTTTTTTTTTTATGTGTCAAAGAAAAGGGATGCAGCACCATTGACTTGCATTGTGTGTCATGCCAGATCCGTTTTGCTCCGGATCCCATGCCGGACAGAAAATCGTAAATTCAGTTTTGTCCCCACTGACAATGAATGGGGACAAAATGGAAGTGTTTTTCTCCAGTATTGAGAACCTCTGTCAGATCTCAATACCGGAAAAGTTAAACGCAAGTGTGAAATTAGCCTTAGGAGGTTTTCACGTCACATTTTTGCTCTACTTTTAACTTACATGTTAGGGTAAAAAAGCATACAAAAGCATAGTATTGCAAAAAAAAGTATATATTAACAGATTTTTTTATTTATTTTTTTATTTTTACAGTGGGACTCAATGGAACGATGTGGTGACGGATGCCACTGCATTGGATGCATCCTTTTAATGTATATGTCATGTGACCACAGCATGTGGGCTGCAGTGCCAGACTACTCTGACTCCAGTTTATCTCCCAAAAGATCGGACCTGTTGTAATACGATTGCCCGATCCTACTCTCCTCCAACATCTGCCACCTGGGAAGAGCCAGGAGGCCGCCATACACGTTAGATGGTCAGCAGATCCAGCCAAAATCAGCAGGTTCGCCCAACACATGTCCATGTGTATGGTCAGCTTAGGGGGCCAAACGCGCAGAACTCCACTGATCTCATTTACTGATATATCAGGAAATATTCTTTGCTGGATATCCCCTTTTAAAGGGGTTACCTATTTCTAGAAGTGAGCAAGAGTGAACCATGCAAGTGAGGCCATCATCCATTCACTTCTATGGGTTTTCCGAAAATGCCAGAGAGCAGTCCAAGAATAGAGAGGTGGCCATGCATGCGTGGTGCGCTCTTCATTTACTTCTATGGGACTCCCGAAAATAGCCCCTTGTTCACTGTGGGGGCCCTGTTTTAGAGATAACATTGGCGGCACATCCTAGAGATATCCCTTCCAAGTTTGAGATGAGATAGCCTCTTTGAAGGGGATATCCAGCGGAGTGTCAGTAAATGAGTTTGGAAGAGGTCTGTGAATTTGGACCCTTAAAAGAATTTTCAAAGAGTTTTCTTTTACTGATGATCAAAACAATGTCGAGGCTTAAAGGGGTCAATCAATCCCACCAAAAATCAGCAGGTTCACCCAATATACCACTATGCATTTAGTCAGCTTAAAGGGGTTTTCCAAGTTTTTTTATTTAATGACCTATCCTCTGGATAGGTCATCAGTATCTGACCGGTGAGGGTCCGACACCACCGACCTCCGCCGATCAGCTGTTTGAGAAGGCACCGACGCTCCCAGTAGTGCTGCAGCCTTTTCTCTGCTCACGAAGCACAGCGCCGTCCATTGTATAGCGGCTGTTCTTGGTATCGCAGCTCAGCCCCATTCACTTCAATTAGGCCATGTGACCGATGAACATAACGTCCCTTGGCCTAGGAAAAGCTGGAGAAGGCCGCAGCTCTACTGCGACCACCGCTGCCTTCTAAAACAGTTGGTCGGCGGAGGTCCCAGGTGTCGGAACCCCACCGACCAGATACTGATGACCTATCCAGAGGGATATAAAGTGCAGTGGTTCCGTGGATTATGCAGGAATTGAGATTTGGCCATTGGTCTGAGCGATACCCTTGACCTTGAGAACAGTTTTGGCTTTAGGTGTGCATGCGAGCGCTGCTTATTTTTAGCCTGAGGTATGAAAATCTGACCGGAAAGAATGTGCTCAGTGATGGTGGCGAGCTGTCTGAACAGGAAGAAAGTCAAAACCGTCACCGATAGGAATACAATTACAGTATCATCAGCCTCTCAGTTCTCCCTTCTGGTGTGTTAACCAGAAAGAAAAAGAACAATAGGAACGTCTCTAATATCATCAGGATTTAAAGTGGCAGCTTAATGAAGCTACTACAAGGCTATAAGATGATGTATCCAACTTCCACTGTATCCAACTTCCACTGTATCCAACTTCTGCTGTCCTACTGAATGAACAGAAAAGCTATTTTGCAGATAATAAAGATTTCTTCCCCCTGGGCACACCCTGGGTCTGGGGATCCTGCCGGATGGTAGTTGGGGTGCCCATGATGTTAAGTGTCTGTATGGGTGCAAGGCAGAGTGTGGAGTGCAATGGCCGACGTATGGTGCAGGAGTCAGTAACCAGGCACAAAACGGAAGAATAACCGTCTCTCTTTACTCAAGTGCAAAATGGGAGTTGTAGTGCATCTAACTAAAGCAGTCACAGATCCAACTGAACACAGTGCAATTCTTTCCCACACAGTGATGTAAGGATTTAGGCAAGGATGGGCGTTATGGCCCTCTTTCCTTTCTATCTTGCTAAAGTCTCTCTATAGTGGGCAGTAGTACCTTTGCAATAATGGCTGCAGTGTCCACTGCGGGATACAGGGTTTTGACAGGAAAACAAGGGTGTCCCTCACTACAGCGAAGTCTGAATGGCTGTACCTGCAGATTACTTTGCTGACTCCTAAGCTTGACCATGCAGATTCTAAGTTCTCCTCTTCCCCTCTTTCTGTAGATCTTGCAGATATCTGCTAGTCTTTGGAGCTCTCTAGGCCTAAGGAGAGGAGGGCGCATGAGACAACAGCTTCCTCATTCCAAAACTTTTCTGAGGTGGAGCCAGCCACTGCCTAGACTCCTACAAGGGCTGAGCCAGGATTGTTAACCCTGGCTGTGCCAACCATTCACGGCTTTACTGATTGGAATACATAACATATTATTACAATACATGGCATAACATTACATAATCGTATATAAAAGGGATCAGCAACCTTCAGCACGCCAGCTGCTGCGAAACTACAACTCCCAGCATGCACACTTTCTTGGCTGCTCTTATAACTTCCATAGAATTGAAAGGAGGATTCTGGGAGTTGTAGTTTCAGTACAGTTGGAGTGCCGGAGGTTGCTGATCCCTGGTATATAACAAACCATTTGCAGATGCCCCCTGTTTCGGGGGAAACTGCAGATTCTTCAGTTTTGTGTAGATGGTTCCTATGTGTGTAGTCAAATCCTGCAGTCACGTGTTGTTCTAATATTACAGCACACAGGTAATATGGGGCCTTAGTCAGGGGCGTAGGAAGCCCCAAAAATCTGGGGGGGACAACACTTATGGGGCCCCTGTGTCCCCGCCTACCCTCAAGCCACACCCACATTTCTCCGCACATTTCAATGGAAGCGTTCATCTCCCTGTGCCCTGCCACCGCCGCACACATTGCCCTGCGAAAGCTGGGGGGGATTTTTGCATACCCGTCCCCCCCCGCATTATTTCTTGGGGGGGATCCGACCCCCCCGTCCCCCCCGCTTCCTACGCCCGTGGCCTTAGTTCTTAGCACTGCTGCTATCCATATCTGGGACCATTTGGCCAAAGCAGCATTTATATGGAGTTCTAGATGCGACTGGGATTTCTCTATTCCCTTCCTGGAAAGACGTGCTTAACCCTTTCCCCTCAATAATATGCTTCATTTCTTACCAGCACACACTGCTTTCTGTTGGAACCTGAATACTTCTTGTTAGAGACAGAGAACTGATACATTCACTTCCCTATTACCGAAATCACAAGCTACCAAGCTAAATCCCAAATGCAGCACCATAGAGTATAGATGGTGGATATACACATGGGGGTCATTTATCAA